>CM073468.1:55706968-57200718 GCA_037074535.1 Gleditsia sinensis | reverse complement strand
CAATACCTTAAGAAAAGCACAGACAACGTTGGGCTCAAGCTGCAGAGATGGAAAAGCATCAATAATAAAGCATGTATTCATATTTCAGCGAAAAATTATACGAAAGACTCCAACTACTCATTGTCAATAATCATACCTTCTCAGCCTCATTGATGTATTCTTGAGCACGATCCAATTGAGAAAGACCAAGATAGCAGAGACACAAAACTCTGAAGCCCTTGGCTCGTGGTATTCTGTTCTCTGTATCATATGGAATATACAGCATTGATTTTTCGAAGAGTTCTGCACTGATCTCATAATCTTTTGACTGAAAATGATCAGCAGCACTGTAAAATTACATCTAAGGTTATTGAGATCATTAACTACATTTGGAGACGAAAGAGGAAACCCTTCTAGTAATTGTCAAATCATATGTAATATCAATTTTCATGAAGGAAGCTCCTGTTGCGGTACGGATAAATGTCAATTCTAGCGTGAACGTTTACTTTTAATGGCTCTTATAGTATTTGTCAAGCATTATAGTTAAATCTTATAAGTGACGAAATCATGTAAAAAAGTTCCAATTTAACTTATGCCAGCAGATATCTAATTGATTTGTTGCATACAGCACGTTAATTCCTCTTTTGTACAAGGGGCTTCCTATAGAAGACTATCCAAACATGTGCAAGTTACTTAGTAAACTACTATTTTGATCCCTGAAAAGTACTAGTTAATCAGTTTATTTTTTCAAAGATATTTTTTGTCATTTTAATCCTAACTTTTTTAAAAAATTCATCATTCTAGTCCCTAACACCATGTCTGCTAAAAAAAAGTTAATAGAGTTGTCCAAACAGACAACTTTTGTCCAACTTGAATTTTACAGTTGATGTGGATTATTAAAACCAAGTTGAAAACAAAACACGTCATTTTTTTAATCAATTGGGTCAAATTTTCTATTAGAACTTTGTTCCCAATTTTATTCAAAAACTGTGTTTTACTTCCACTTGGGTTTTATCTGTTGACATCAGTAGATAAATATTAGACAGTCTACATGGGCAACTTCGTCAATGCCTTTTTAACAAATCTGACGTGGAGGACTAAAATTATGTACTTTTTTAAAATGTTAAGACTAAAATCATGACAAACATCTTTGAAGGACTAAATTAATGATACTTTGTATCTTTCAAGGATCAATATGATAGTTTACTCTTACTAATAAAGCTAGGATTTGGTGGCTAATGGTCCCTCGTGGATGTCAAGAGATATAAAAATAATAATTCCTTTGACTTATATTCCTGCGAAAACCCTACTCTTAGAAGCCTTACCTCAGCTTTTTCTTGACGTACAAAAGGTTGAGTAGAAAAAAGTACTGAATACAAAATCAAGAGGAACAAAACAACAAGCCTCAATTAATTAGATGAGAGATATATCCTGAATATAGTACAGATTGTCCAAAGCTGTAACCACTTGGACACTGGTTCCGTTACAAATTCTCCAATCCATGATAAAGATCACCCATTCATTTGATGATCAGGTGTAGAGTCTGGAGTCAAGCATGTACGAAACTTTGAGCAGTCAACAAAAAATGATCGAGCGAATAATCATATTGCTCAAAGTTTAAGGCACCAACTACCAGTGAATTTTTAAAATAACACAAGAGAGAGGGAATATTTGTCGGGTTTAACCGCATAAACTTGGAAAATGAACTCTCACTGAACAGGGAGAAAGAAATTGAGGACATGAGAATAAAAATACATGAAAACAGCAGATACAGATAAAGCAAATCAAAGTACAGTCTCCTAGGCATTCGTTAGCCCTTCAGTTTCAGATTCAATTCCGAGGGCAAAGTGTTATCCGAGACAAGCTTCAAATGTGCTAAAGACTTATATAGATGATGAGGCGCTTCATAAGATAACCGGGGCAGGCGTTGGAGTAGCTGGCATATGCATGTTTATGGCTGATCTCTCGCCTAATATTACAATGTTGGAGGCTGCTGAGTGGGGTTGCTAGGGCTCATGGAGAAAGAGACAGAGAGATATATTATTTATCCACTGGAATGTGGTTTTCAACAAAGTTCAGAACAAGTTTCTGAAGCTGTTCGTTATTCATTTATTTATTTAGACAGGGAAGGCAATGGAGCAACTCGTTTTGACAAGCGAAGAGCACGCGCACAAACCATATTTTAATTCATGCACCTAGGAGAAATAGATTAGGGATAGATTATAAATTTACCAGTTCCACAAAACAGCATGCATTGCCGTCCGATCCTTGGCAGCTGCCTGGCCAGCAAAGAGCGCTACCACCCTTTCATCGGACACTAGCTCTGCCACCACTTTAGCCCTCACTCTCGACCCTTCAGTACCGCCGCCGCCACCGTTTCCGACCACTCTGTCGGCCACCCTCACGGCCGCACCAGCACTGACGTGGCATCGCCCCAACAACCCCAAGAACACCCCTTTTGCAGTCTCTGCCCCTGCCATCCCAGCTGCTTGGAAATAGGCATCTATTGCTGATACCCAAACACTTTCTGGAATCCCTTTGTTAATAACCATTCCTCTCAATTCCTTCTCGGCTTCTACATGCCTCCCCAATCCTAACCAAGCCTTCATAGCCAAAACAGACAGACTAGGATGATCGTCCCCACCATCAGCCTCTCTCAGTACCTTAACACACTTCAGCACACAATCGAATTCTTCCTTCTGTAAATGGATGGCTGAGATGAAACGAAGCGTCTTCCATCTCAATCCTCTCAAATCTATTTTCTCTTCTCGGGTTTTCGCCGCACTGATTCCCTTCTCACAAATATCTAAAGCGTCGTTCATGAGCTTCAGAGCTTCGCTCAGAGCATGAGCATCTTCGTTCTTCGACAGCAAGCCTTTTCCAAACACCAAGTACTGATTAGCGAGCTCCTTGTAGTGCTCACAAGACCCGAAAAGCAAGCCCTTCGACCGGTTCAGCAGCGCCACCGCAAGATTCTGGTCCAAAACCTCCCACGCGGTCCGCGACCTTGCGAGATTCAGGTCTAACAACAGTTTTTTCTCTCCAGCATCAGAAATTGAGCCCAGGTCGACCTTGGATACTAGATCGGTGGCTCTCTCAAAGCATATCGAAGCGAGATCGAATTTTCGGAGATTATGCCATATCGACCCGGTCTTGTAGTAAAATGAGGCCGATTTTATCGCCGGAGAGGGGACTCCCGTAACATCAGCGGCGAGGTAAAGGAGGTCAGCGGCGACATGTCGGAGCTTGCCGTGTTCTTCAGCTGTTATGGTTTGGGAATCGGAGGAGGAGCGAATGGCTGCGGCATTGGAGATGTCAACGCAGGAATTCCAAAGGCGGTAGCTCAGTTTCCAAATATGAAGCTTCAAAGAGTTGGAAAATGGAGAAGATTGGCTCAGATGAGTCAGACATCGCTGGAGATCGGCAGCGATGGTCTCCGGCAAAGCTTTGTCCGCCGAGTAGCGTTCGAGTTGCTTGATAGAGGCTTCGATTTGGGATAGAAAATTGTTCTGCTGAGCCTCCGTGTCTCGGTGAATTGGCCGGAGCTCCAGTGAGGAAATCTCGTCGATTCTCATTTTTGGCGGGAAATTTGAGGGAGATGAATTTTTAACAGCTCGAGCTCTCTCTCTCTCTTCAAATTGCTTTTGTAACTAAACTTCAACCATTTACACTTTTTTTTTTGAAAAATATTTTCCAATTATTTTACTGATAATTATTTATTATTGTTGTTGATTTATTATATAATGTTAAATTACATAAATACTTTTTTAATAAAATTATATATATATGAGATGTAAATTTAGTGGTACGCATATTTTTTTTTTCTACACCGTTCAATTTTCATATTTATTTGCTTGGGCATGGCAAGATTATGATGAAAAAGTAATCTAAAATATATTTTTGTTCTAACTAAATTGTATACTATTGTTCTGAAATTTTACGTAATTTTTTGATATTATATTATTTTTTGAGGTATGTTAAGTTTTTTTTTTTAACTACGAGGTGGTTGGTGCTAGGAATGGTAATGGATGGATACTATTTGCATACGCGTGTCTATATATATGTATTAAAATAAATTCACCTTCAAGGATTAAATATATGAAGATGATATGCGTGTTAGTGGCAAGTCCCTCCAACATAAGAGGGTCCACACACTTTAACAACACAAAGAAGAGAAATCAAATTTGAGAAGTGAAGGAGCCGCACAAGAAAGATAGGCACCGAACGGGAATTTTCAACAAATGCGGCTGGCAACAAATTTTGTAGGTATCTCCTCACCTATAAATAGGCATCGCAAGGAGAGATGAAAATATATCAACAACACACCAAAAACAGCAGAAGCAGAGGTAGTAGCCTGAGGAACCAGAGAAGTTCTCTGAGAGAAAAAATAAGGGAGAGTTTGGTGTGATATTTAGGAAATAGTTCTTAAATAGTAAGTGATAAAATAGTGAGGAAATACTCTTGGGGTATTATGGGAAACACTTTGTGAGCCACTATTTTGGTTAGATCTCTGTTGTAGCCTCCAAAATTATTCTGGGGAAGACTCTCCTTGTACCTATTATTTTTATAGTGGAAGATTTATTCGAATTTAGTCCCGTGGACGTAGCCTAAAATTCAAAGGTGAACTACGTTAATTTTCTAGTGTTATTTTTTTTTATTATTCCACATTTATTTCTTGCTGGTATACCCGCTGTGCCCAACAAATGATATCAGAGCCGTGGTAGTTATTCTTTTAAAATTCTTAATATGCTCTGTGGTTGCAGTATTGACTGATCTTCCACATCAGAAAAGATTTTATTAGAATTACTGTTGGCTGAAGGAAGCTGTACGGGCACTGTTCATACGTACTATTACTATTCATACGTACGGTACTATTCATACCTACCGGGGGTACTGTTCATACTGCCCAAAATGGAGGCAAAGACTAGCAAGATGATCAACTTAAATGGCACAAACTACCATATTTGGAGAAACAAGATAAAAGATCTCCTGTTTGTGATGAAATTCCATCTACCGGTGTTTACTACAACTAAACCCGAAGCCAAATCTGATGAAGATTGGAAATTTGAGCATGAACAAGTGTGTGGATTCATCCGACAGTTTGTCGAAGATAATATGTACAATCAGATTTGCAATGAGACTCATGCACAAACCCTGTGGCAGAAGCTGGAAGAGCTGTATGCTTCAAAAACCGGCAACAACAAATTGTTTTATTTAACAAAATTGATGCACGTGAAATACCGAGAAGGTACTTCTGTAGCAGATCACTTGAACGAGATGCAAGGGATTATTGACCAGTTGTCGGGGATGGGTATAACGTTTGACAACGAAGTACTTGCTCTCATGGTGCTCGCCTCCCTACCAGAGTCATGGGAGACTTTGAAGATCTCAATTACCAACTCAGCGCCTAACGGTGTCATGGGTATGGAATCTGTTAAAAGCAGTATTCTGAATGAAGAAATGAGAAGAAGATCATAATATTCAACCTCTTCATTATAATCAGATGTTCTGGTTACAGAATCCAGAGGGAGGAGCCAGTCTAGGCATACAAATCCTAGAGATAAAAGCAGAGGAAAGTCAAACAAATATGCTAACATTGAATGCCATTACTGCAAGAAGAAAGGGCATATCAGAAGATTCTACCGAAAGTTCAAGCAAGATAAAAACAAAGGTAAGGAAATGAAGAAAGATGACAGCAGTGATGATGAGCAGACAAATGCCCTAGACGAATTCAATGTCGTTTATGATGATGATATTGTCAATCTAACAACCCATGAAACCAGTTGGGTAATTGACAGTGGAGCTACCATTCATGCCACACCTCGTAGAGAATTCTTCTCATCTTACACAGAAGGAGATTTCGGTGTTGTTAAGATGGGAAATGACAACTTACTAAAAGTTGTTGGCAGAGGAGATATCTGCTTGGAGACAGAGAACGGCATCAGATTAGTGTTGAAAGATGTTAAGCATATTCCAGATATTCGCCTAAATCTAATTTTCACCAGCAAACTTGATGATGTAGGCTTCTGTAACATGTTCATGAATGGCCAATGGAAACTGACTAAAGGTGCTTTGGTGGTGGCCAGAGGTAGAAAAGACTCAACGTTGTATGTTATGCATACAAAGCTCTCCAATGATGCTGTGAATGCCATGGAGAAAGAAAATGCAGTTGAGTTGTGGCACAGGAGACTTGGCCACATGAGTGAGAAAAATATGACACGTTTGGCCAAGAAGAAAATGCTCTATGGAATGAATCAAGTACATTTGGAGAAATGTGCTGATTGCTTAGCGAGAAAGCAGAACAAAGTTGCTTTCAAGAATTCTCCTCCTTCCAGAATGAAGAATGTGTTGGATCTGGTACATTCAGATCTGTGTGGACCAATGCCAAAGTCACTTAGTGGTGCTCAATACTTTGTGACTTTCATTAATGATTATTCTAGGAAAACGTGGGCATATACTTTGAAGACAAAAGATCAGGTGTTAGATGTCTTCAAACAGTTTCATACCTTAGTTGAGAGACAGACTGAAAAGAAGTTAAAATGCATCCGGACAGACAATGGTGAAGAGTATACTGGATCATTTGATGCTTATTGTAAAGAGCATGGTATTCGGCATCAGATGACGCCTCCAAAAACACCACAGTTAAATGACTTAGCTGAGAGGATGAATAGAACTTTGATGGAGAGAGTCAGATGTTTACTCTCACATGCAAAGTTACCCAAAACTTTTTGGGGTGAAGCCTTGCTTACAGTTGTACATGTGTTGAATTTATCACCATGTGTCCCTCTGCAGCTTGATATACTAGAGAAAGTGTGGTCAGGAAAAGATGTTTCCTATGATTATCTGCGGGTGTTTGGCTGTAAAGCCTTCGTGCATATCCCTAAGGATGAGAGGGCTAAGCTTGATGCCATGACACGACAGTGTGTATTTATTGGCTATGGTCAAGATCAATTTGGCTATAGATTCTATGATCCGGTCCAGAAAAAGCTCATTAGAAGTCGTGATGCTGTGTTTGTTGAAGATCAGACCATTGAAGACATAGAAAAAATGGAGAAGGATGTTCCTGATTCCAATGGCGACTCAACAAACTTAAGATTAGATCCTCCAACAGTGGTGCCGAGGTAAGTTAGAGATGATGATCAGCCTGATGATACTCCTATAGAGGCTGAATCGGAAGAAAATGATGATGATGTTCAACATCAACTACCTACACCTGTGACTTCCCCAAATCGATTGGGAAGAAGTAGTAGAATAAGACAACCTTCAACTAGATATCCTGATGATGAGTATGTAACACTCACTAACGGGGGAGAACCTGATAGCTTTGAAGAAGCTAAGATGAGCACAAACAGAAGTGGAGAGAAGCCATGCAAGATGAAATGAAGTCCTTGCATGAGAACAAAACGTTTGAGCTGGTGAAGTTGCCGAAAGATAAGAGAGCTTTGAAAAATAAATGGGTATTCAGGATCAAGCATGATGAACACAGTCTCCATCCGAGATTGAAAGCTAGACTGGTTGTTAAAGGATTCAACCAAAGAAAAGGTGTTGATTTTGACGAGATTTTTTCACCAGTTGTGAAAATGACATCCATCCGTACAGTGCTGGGCTTAGCAGCGAGCCTTGACTTGGAGGTTGAACAAATGGATGTGAAAACTGCCTTCCTTCATGGTGATTTAGAGGAAGAGATATACATGGAGCAGCCAGAGGGTTTCAAGCAGAAAGGAAAAGAGGATTATGTTTGCAGACTGAAGAAAAGTATTTATGGCTTGAAACAGGCACCAAGACAATGGTATAAGAAGTTTGAGTCTGTTATAGGGGAGCAAGGTTACAGGAAGACTACTTCAGACCATTGTGTCTTTGTACGAAATTTCTCTGATGATGATTTTATTATCCTTTTGTTGTATGTGGATGATATGCTGATAGTTGGACGGAATGTTTCCAGAATCAATTGTTTGAAAATACAATTAAGCAAGTCTTTTGCCATGAAGGACTTGGGGCCAGCAAAGCAGATTCTTGGTATGAAGATTACCAGAGATAGATGCACCAAGAAAGTGTGGTTGTCACAAAAGAAGTACATTGAGAAAATACTTCAGAGGTTTAATATGGATAAAGCTAAAGCGGTTAGTTGTCCTCTTACCAATCACTTTAGACTAAGTTCTAAACAGAGTCCCTCTACAGATGAGGAGAAAAAAGAAATGGACAAGGTTCCATATGTTTCAGTAGTTGAAAGTTTGATGTATATCATGGTATGTACACGGCCAGATATTGCTCACTCGATTGGAGTAGTGAGCCAGTTCCTTTCTAATCCAGGTAAGGAACATTGGGTTGCAGTGAAATGGATTTTCAGGTATCTTCGTGGTACTTCCAAAATATGTTTATGTTTTGGAGATATCAAGTCTGTGTTAGTCGCCTACACAGATGCAGATATGGCTGGCGATGTAGACTCAAGAAAGTCTACTTCGGGTTATCTGATTACATTTGTAGGGGAAGCTGTGTCATGGCAATCAAAGTTGCAAAAGTGTGTTGCTATGTCGACTATCGAAGCAGAGTTTATTGCAGCAACAAAAGCGTGCAAGGAGCTACTGTGGATGAAGAAGTTCTTAAATAAACTTGATTTTTAGCAAGACAGATATCAATTGTTTTGTGATAGCCAGAGTGTTATTCACCTTGGGAAGAATTCCTCCTTTCATTCAAGATCCAAGCATATTGATGTGAGATATCATTGGATCAGGGATGTATTGGAGAAGAAGCTACTACAGCTTGAGAAGATCCATACTGATGAAAATGGATTAGACATGTTGACAAAGATTCTACCAAGAGATAAGTTTGAGTTCTGTCGATTAGTTGCAGGAATGGTGAAGCCCTCTATGTAGTCGGGAGGGGGAGATTTGTTAGTGGCGGGTCCCTCCAACATAGGAGGGCCCACACACTTTAACAAACGAAGAAGAGAAATCAAATTTGAGAAGTGAAGGAGCCGAACAAGAAAGGTAGTCACCGAACGGGAATCTTCAACAAATGCGGCTGGCAACAAATTTTGTCAAATTTTGTAGGCATCTCCTCACCTATAAATAGGCATTGTAAGGAGAGATGAAAATATATCAACAACACACCAAAAACAGCAGAAGCAGAGGTAGTAGCCTGAGGAACCAGAGAAGTTCTCTGAGAGAAAAAATAGGGGAGAGTTTGGTGTGATATTTAGGAAATAGTTCTTAAATAGTGAGTGACAAAATAACGAGGAAATACTTTTGGGGTATTATGGGAAACACTTTGTGAGCCACTATTTTGGTTAGATCTCTGTTGTAGTCTCCAAAATTATTCTGGGGAAGACTCTCCTTATACCTACTATTTTTATAGTGGAAGATTTATTCGGATTTGGTACCGTGGACGTAGCCTAAAATTCAAAGGTGAACCACGTTAATTTTTTAGTGTTATTTTTGTTGATTATTCCGCATTTATTTTTTGCTGGTATACCAATTGTGCCCAACAATACGTCTATATGGTATAGTTTTAGATAATAAATAAATTTTGAACTTTTACATGACAGACGATATCAATAAACATATAATGTTTAAAGCATGCTAACAATGATTAACAAAAAATTACTTCAACTAAAAGGATTTTTAAAATTAAATTTGTGAGATTATGAATACTTGCAAGAAATCTTTCTTTTAATATGAAGCATTAAATACACGAAGATAACATGTGTCACTATATGATAGCCTTAGACAATAAATAAATTTTGAATCCAAATAGAGGATGACATTCTTAAATGACCAATAAAAGTATATATAATTTTTAAAGCACGTTAGCAATGATTAATAAAAATGATTATTTCAACTAAAAAAAATTTAAAATTAAATTTGTCTATTAAGAATACTTGCTTGAAATATTTCTTTAATATATAAAATTGTCAAGAAATTTATCAAAGTTCTTTGCCTTTGATCACTCTAACCATTAATCATAATTGTACATGCAGATTTTGCCCAATTCTTCCTATAACTTTCAACAAGTAATTGCCATTCTTTCTCACAATCGCTAACAAAGGAACCCTCCCTTCATAATAAGATGACCTTTTAATATAGGTCCAATAGTAGCAACAGCATCTAGTGCAGGTTGGAAAGAAGGTAATTGTAGTGTACTGAATGGTATACAAGAATCATATATCCATTTAACAAGTGCCCATTTAGCTTTATGGGTGGCTTCTTTACTAGACAATACACTCTTAAGAGTTGATTGGGAATCGGTTATCCTTGGAGCAAAATAACTCTCAATATCAATATTTGTTCTTCTTTAACCTTTATCTTGAGCATATGCTTGCTTCTTGGATGGGCAAGGAGTAATTTCTTAAACTTCTTGTTGATCTTCTACTTAATCATCATATGCGCGCTTCATTGAGCTCTTCCTTGTTCTACTTTTTTTTATTGTCCTTCCTTCAAAGCTTCCTACTTTCTACGACGAACATCATGAAGAACCTTCTTGCACGAGCTGGTTTAACCCTGTGTGCCAGCAAAATGATGCTCCATTCTATGTATTTATCCTTCTTTATATACCGAGTTACAATAAAGGCAAGTGTACACATTTGTTTTTCCTTTTTGGATAAGTGCAAAATGCTCCCATATTGCACGATTAGTTTTTCCATGAACCGTTGTAGAGGCTATGAATGGCTTCTCTGATGGTAGCGTGTTACTAGCATTATTAGAGGCATCCATTTTACATATAAAAAACCAATTAAAATAAAAAATAAATTGTACAAAATAGAAATTTAAACTTTATAACAAATTTGTATTTCTTATAGTTCCAACACATATCAATAAAGTCCCCAAAATCTCAAGAATTTAACCTAGTGATTAATAGCAATACTAACAAATTTGTCAAGTTAGCAAAGTCAATTTTTAGGGATGCTTCTCCCCCTGCTCATGTGTTTGTCCTTCTTGAAAGTCTCTTACAT
Source organism: Gleditsia sinensis (assembly GCA_037074535.1). NCBI lineage: Eukaryota > Viridiplantae > Streptophyta > Magnoliopsida > Fabales > Fabaceae > Gleditsia > Gleditsia sinensis. The sequence continues at coordinate 57,189,791 of CM073468.1, read as the reverse complement.
ATTCACGATACCATACTATAAGCAAACATAAGTTCATGCCTGACAACAAAAGATAACTCGTTACTAATGTGAGTCAACGTGAAAGTTAATCAAAGAATTGGTAAAACAAATTTCTCCAAAGAAACATATTGTATTGGCCTTAGTAATGCATTAAAAGGAATTGCTCATCGCACCATGTTTCTAGGAATTTGGGTTGAACATTGCTCCTGTTGCGATTCTACCAGCTAAGTAGCCATCCTAGAAGGTAACACATTCTTAAAATAAACTATTAATTTGAACTGATATAAAAATATTAGTTCTAATAGTCAACAATAGATATATTAAATGCTTAATTGACATGGAATTTGCATCAATGGTCCATCATATCTATCCCATTTCCTATATTCATTTCTTGAATAGTCAGATTCTCCTAACTCATATACAAACAATTAATCAAACACATATCTGTGCTTAAACATATATAGAATAACTGTAAGGTTTATGTGAACCTAAAGCTAAATACTACAGATACTAGCAAATGTAGGTATCTTAATATATAAGTCAAGCTCCAATTCCATATTTACCTGAAATTTATGTGCAATTCTATTATTTTCTTGTACCCATCTTGAATACAATGAGTGCACTCAAAAACTGAAAAAGTAAAAACTTTGCATGATGTGCATGGTCTAGTTGGTTTTGTCAAATTCAAATGTCTCACATAATTTATAAGCAGAATGCCCATGTGGTGGTGCTTAAAGTAGATAGAAAAAAGCCAAAAACCATGGAAAAACTTGTAACAAACTCACCTAGGAGGAGAGGGTCTCGCAAAATCCGCTGGAGAACACACTAAGAAACCATCGAAAACACACCGAGAATGATTGTATATTGGCTTTGTAAAATAAATGTCTTAAAACAGCATCGTTATACGCCAAAATTGCCACACACAAAATTGACCAAACTGTTCTAACCAGTTAGGTTTGACAATTTTTTATCAGTTTTCTTTTATAATGGTTTAATGGTCGTGACCAGAGCAGTTGGTGGACCGGTTCCCAATTTTTCTGGTCTGACCTATTAGTCTGGTTTTGACAACATTACTACTTCCATATTATGAGCATTTTTGTAGCATTACTGTACCTGTGGTCACAAAAATGAAACTTGCTTAGTCTTAAGGATCGTTAATACTTGGAATTTAGAAAAATAAAATAGATATTCCTTTGTTTAAGTTGTTTACATGTGCTTATTGTTCAATTCCTATCATTAACACTATTTACTAAATTTGATTTTCTACCTTTCTCAGTTTGTTATCTTGCTTAAAAATGACAATATATCTTTTATTTGCCAATAGCATAAAAGTTAACCAATTTTTTTCCTTTCTCTTTTGCATGAAAATATAATATGCAACAAATGGCTATTCCGTAAAATATGTTATAGCACACTTTATATTCTCCAACTAGGGGTGAGCATAATCTAACTCGCCTGAATCAACCCACTCGAACTTAATAAAAAATAATTATTTGAGGTGGTTTAAATTGAGTTGACGAGATTAATCGGGTGATATTTAAAAAAAAAAATCAAATTTATCAGTTCGGGTTGAATTTGGGACATTTGAATCCGATATAACCTAATTTGACCAATGAAATATTTAAAACTAAAGTTAAAAGTGAAACAAATAGTGGCTATAGCTTAGTGGTAAGAAATGCACGCAGAAGCTATAGAGCCTCAGGTTTGAATCCTAGTTGCCACATTAGGTATTTTTTTAATTTTTCATAAAATAATAAAATGACATTATTTTGCCCCTATATAAAGACTCAAACCCTCATCCCTCACTTAAACCCTCATTCACGCTCGTCTTCCTCTACGTCGCAGTTCCCTCACCTTTTCATGCCTCAAAAGTCTTTTGAAATCCATGCCATATGGACAAAGATTTCACTATACTTGTTTGGATCCTTCATCCTCGAGTTTGCTCTTGTCGTGGGAGTTGTCCAAACTATCAAACAGTTACAGTTTAGATAGCCTAATACCACAACAGGGAGATTTTTGTTTATTTATTTATTTTGTGATTTTTCTTTTGGGAATTACGAAGGTTCCTATTTGTAGTCATGAAGAATTTTATCTTGAAATTTGGCATCTGCAAGAATCAGCATGTTCTATAAACAATAAATTGTTTAAATATCAATGTTTTTCCGTTACTGCATGTTTTTCAATGATATTCTGAACTCTCTTTTTTTCATCATTCTCTTTCGAATTCTATAAATTTAATATGGTTTAGACCGGTGGAATTTTTATTCCTCAGGGGAACAAAGTAAAATGTCTACTAAATCGATACCCCCCTTTTTCCTTTTCTTTTTTCCCTTTCCCCTTTCTTTTCTCTACATTAGGAATTTGTTTTGGGTGGCCCACTTTAACCTGCCTGAAGTATATAGAATCCAATTCAACCCGATAACTTCAGGTCACTTGAAATAATCATACTCGAGTTCGGACAGATTTTTTGAAATTCGACCACTATTTGGTCAGATTGAATTTATTCCTTAACTTAACTCAACTCAATTCGTGCTCACCCCTATCTCCAACAAGCATCTTTGGATCCTAGCTGTTATAAGAGAAAGTGTGTTGGTGGGCTCGTCCTACATAGAAGGCACCAGCCACAAAAAATAAAATAAAATAAAAGAACGAAGCTACTTCTGTTACACCAATTTTTGGTGCACATTTATGCAACTCCCAACCACCACCAAAATTTGGCACTTTTGTCAATGTATTTGGTGTAATATCCTCAAATTTAAATTTATGAAATATATATATATATATATATATATAATAATAATATTAATAACTAAATAAATAGATAAACAAAATAAAACAAATATATAATAATAATAATATGCTTTAAAAGAAATATAAAAGAAAAATATGATACACACACACACAGATATATATATATATATATATATATATATATATATGTGTGTGTGTGTGTGTTTGTGTGTGTGTGTGTGTGTACACACACACATATATAGAAATAATAAAGGCAGAAGGAACATGTAGCATCAGGAGGAAAAAGGAAAAACAAATATCACCCAAGGCACGCATGAAACTTATATTTTTAGGGACACCTCAAGTAGGGATATTAAGGCATAGAGTGAGCAACTCAGCTGGGCATTAATGGTTGTAAAGGAAAATTTTTAATGGAAGAAATCAGAAGAAAAAGAAAGAGAAGCAACAGGAGAAAACGCAGGAGCAGAAGTGCAAGAAGAAGGAGAAGGTAAAATAAAATGAAGTGGTAGAATCAGAGAGTGGAAGCAATTGTTAAATAAGAAGAAGAAAGTGGTGTAGCTAGAAAAGGAAAGGAGAAGTTAGCAGAGACCTTGAGGTAAGTTTTATAGTATGTATTTTCTATGATGCAAATGGAAATTTTCTGATGATTTTGGTTTTTATAAACTTTGTTTCATATTTCCTTCACAAGATATTTGGTATGAGATGATTATAGTTAGCTTCATGAAAGTATATGTATATTCACATAAGAAATGACTATGGGTTTTTTTGGTGTAGTTTTGGTTATGGATGGAATGAAATGGTTTGAATTTGTAGTTGTGCTTGTTTCAAAAATCGAAGTCTGTAATAGATAGTTCTGAGAGTTAGGATTTAGGACGAATTTGAAAAAGTGTTCAATATAAAAATTTTATCCCTGTGTCTTAAGTTTTCATAGCTTTTGACCTTAATCAGATTTTGTATGAGCAAATTATGTCCGAGTAAGTGAGAAGAGGTTAGATCAATCCCTGGGTATTAAAGTGTAAAAGTTATGGTCCCTATGAGGTCCTGTTTTATTTCAATTTTTTCAATGTGATCAACATAAAAGTTGTAGCCCCATGTCTTAGCTTTCCATAGGATTTGAAATCACTTCAATCGAAATTCATATGAGAGAAATATGGTTCGACGAGTAAAGAAAGGTCTCTAAACATGACCTGACCGTGTTACAAGTTGCATCAGCACAGGCAAGCCATGTTTGGAGCTATTTTGGAGCACGCTTGAAGTATTTTCAAGCACGACCATATTCTAGGTTGGTTTGAACAATTTCATAAATTTTTATGAATTTTTCAAGTATGGTCGTGTTCTAAAACACAGGTAAACCGTATTCAAAGCTGAAAATTGGGTTAGAAGCCAAATTTGTAAGAGAAAAGTGGCATATAAATTGTGTCATAAAACAAGAAAATATATAATAAAGTGAGTGGGCAAAATATGAACTTTTAACCAAACATACACACACATGTATATAAGTTCACAAAGTAAACATGAACTAATGAAGGAGTAGTAAGAATATAAACAAAAGATATGGTAATATAGTTTATATTAATGGTAGTGGAAACCTAGAAGATTAATAGGATTTGTTACAAGAAAAAATTTGTAAGGAATAAGTAAGATTAAATCATAAGCCTATAAATAATTGTCAATTGGATAATACATGATATTATGAGTACATAATTTATACTTTGCCTAGAATTTTGTAACATTTGCTTGACTTTATTGAAATATGCATAGATATAATTTAAAATAATGATGAGCATGTGAAAAGTAAGTATGTGATTATATATCATGATGCATTAGTGGTTGAGGAAAATTTCATATATGAACTTGGCTGATTTTATGAACTAAAAAGAAAAGATTTGAAAAAGTGAAATGATCTTTGTTGTAGCAAGGTAACCTAAGATAGTCTCATGACCTCCGTACTTGTACCAAAATAAGGGACGCCTATTCACGGATTGAATATATACCATATACCATGTCTAGATGATGTGTTGTAGCTGCATTCAAAAATGAACTGGCTACTCATTTGACTTTGTGACTGTGAATTTGAGTTCACACAGTTTTCAGAATTAGTAAAACTAGCCAAGAAAGAGATTATTTGTTACTAATAAACTAGGGATACATATGTGTGCATGATGGGCTAGTATATACAACTATTGCTAAGAAAAATTGTTAGTGCTAAATGTATCAAATGTTATATGCACATCAATATATTATTATGGCTATTTGTTTATGTAGTTTATACAGTTGGATATGATAAGATATTAAGATTATGTATGCATCATAATTACTATAAAAGCTACTAAAAATTTTTATTCTCATTATTATTATTATTTATCATATTCATATCAATAGATTAGCATGTCTATTTTCATTATGACATTAGTTTTTGTGGTCTACTGGATGGAGTTATCGTACTTAGACCATATTTCAGTTGTTCAAGAACTCTATGTAGCTCATTTGGCCGAGTTTATAGTGACAGAACCCTTACCACCGCCAGTAGCATCGGTTGAACCGAATGACTAGGGTAGTTTTAGGTAGTAATTAAATATTTTGTGTTAGCTTAACCAAAAAGATATTTTTTGAATAGTGACAGGGTAATAGTATACTTTTGTTAGTACCTAGTTACTATAAGTATATATTGTATACAGAGGCGGAGCTAGACAATCTTCGTTGAGAGGGCTAAGAGAAAAAAAATTAATAAAAATATATTAATTATATATGATAATTAAAATAATTAAATATAATATATAATCTATAAATTAAAAAAATTATAAAAAAATTACTTACAATTATTTTGAAAATTTTTATTGTATGAAATTGAATTACAAGAATTTTAATTAAAATAAATTTTAATTGAGGGGGGCTAAATCATAATATATTTATATTTAAATAACAAATCAAATATATTATTAAAAAATTTTGAAATTTTGGGGGGGGGGGGGCTACAGCCCCCTCAACCATACACTACGCTCCACCCCTGATTGTATATATACATCTTCTCGGGAAATGACTTGAATGTAATGGCGATGTTGCCACTCTGAAACTACTATTATATATAAAAGTATGTTCCATGGTTGCTGTTTCATTTATGAATTTTTCTTCTAGAATGATTAGGGGTGGAATTCTAATAATGATATTATTGATATACAAATTCATTAAGAAATTGGATCTCGTCAGTAATATAAAAAATAAAATAAAAAATAAAAAAAATTTGAGGTCGTGACATTTGGCACATTCTTGCTTATAAATAGGCAGGGGAAGAAGATTTATAGCACTAAGGTAGGCAGAGTAAGAGATAGCTTAAAGAGGAAAAATAACCTCTTTGAAGAGAAAAAATTAGTAGAGAGCTTTTAGAAAAAAAATTCTTAAAAGAGTGAGTAACAAAATAATGAGAAAATACTCTTGCACTACAACAACAAAAAATTTTAGCGACGATTAGAAAAGCCGTCACTAAAACACATAAAAATGACAATTTTCAAAACCGTGATTATTTAGCGACGATTTTTCTAAAAACTGTCGCTAAATAACATTTGACTTGCTATTTAGCGATGGTTTTTTAAACAACCATTGCTAAGTATTGTTAATTTTTGCCATTTTTTAAAATTGTCAGCTTTTAGCGACGGTTTCCTAAAAACCTTCGCTAAAAATTGTTATTTCTAACTTGCCTTTTTAATATGTCAGTTTTTAGCAATGACTTTCTAAAAACTGTAGCTTAAAATTATTATTTCTGGCTCTCCTTTTTAAGATATCAATTTTTAACGACAATTTCTAAAAATTGTAGTTAAAAATGTTATTTCTGGTTTATCTTTTTAAATTGTCAGTTTTTAATATCGATTTTTAAAAATTCGTCGCTAAATACTTCAGTTTTTATTCTTTTCCCCTATCCTCCTCACATGTCTTCCTCCCATTTTTCTTCCTCATCTTCCCTCTATTATTTTTCAGAGAAGGTTTCTCCTTTCAATGGTGTTACTAGAGTTTTCATGAAGAATGCTTCTCCTTTATATCTTCCCTCTATGTTTTTTAGGAAGAAGCAACAATTATGCAAGCCTTTGTAAATAATGCTTCTTCCTTATCTTCCCTCCAATTTTTTGTACAAAAAAGTAACAATGATTCAAATTTTTATGAACAATGCTTCTTCATCATCTTCCATCCATTTAAATATTAATTTTAATTCTAAAGTTCAATTAATTTTTTATCGTTAAATTGGTTTTTATGTGAATATTATAATTATTATAGATACAATTATAAGAATATTAAAAAATAAAATAAATAAATAAAATATATAAAAAAGGGTTTAGCCACGATTTTTAAATCGTCGCTAAAGTAAAACATAATTTTTAGCGACGATTTTGAATCATCGCTAAGAAACTGTACATAAAACACTGTCGAAAAAATAAATTTAATAATAGTTCCAAAATTTTCATTAAGTATGGTTTAACGACGAGTTACCCACGATTTTTAAAATCGTCGTTAGAACATTAATTCTACGACAATTTGTTTAACCATTGTTAAAGGTTTTAGGGACGGTTAAAACCGTTGTTAAAACCTTTTTTTTTGTAGTGTTGGGGTGTTTTTGGAAAACACTTTGAGTGCCACCATTTTAGTTAGATCTCAATTATAACCTCTAAAATTAATCTGGACAAGATTTTGTTAGTGTACTTACTATTTTGATAGTAGAAAAATTATTCAAAGTTTGTCCTGTGGATATAGTCCAAAATTTAAGGGTGAACCATGTTAAATTTATTTGTATCATTTTTGTTAATTATTTCACATTATTTTTATTGATAGTACCCGCTGCTCCCAACAAGTGTATCAAAGCCTTGATGGTTATTTCTTTAAAAATTTTGGTATGCTCTGTGGTTGTAGTATTTACTAATTTTTCACATCAAAAAAGATTTTATTGGAATTACTGTTGGTTGAAAAGAGACTTATAATAGAGGAAAAAACTAGTAGATGATCAACTTAAATGACACAAATTACCCTATATGAAGAAACAAGATGAATTATCTTCTATTAGTGACGAAACTGCATGTATCGGTGCTTACTATAACTAAACTTTAAGATAAATTGAATGAAGAATGGGCATTTGAGCATGAGCAAGGTGTGGATTCATCCGTCAATTCGTTGAAGATAATGTGTACGATTACATTTGCAAAGAGATTTATGCACAAACACTGTAGCTTAATTTAGAAGAGTTATATGCTTCGAAGACTGACAATAATAAATTATTTTATTTGAAAAAATTGATGCACATAATATACTGAGAAGGTATTTTTGTAGTAGATTACTTGAACAAAATGCAAGGGATCATGGATCTATTGTTAGGGATAAGCATAAAGTTTGACAATAAATTACTTGCTCTTATGGTATTAACCTCTCTACTAGAGTTGTAGGAGACTTTGAAGATTTTAATCACCTACTCGACACTTAACAGTATCATGAATATGGAATATGCCAAAAGTAGTATTTTGAATAAAGAGATGAAAAGAAAATCACAAGGTCTATCCTTTTCATCAAAATCAAATGTTTTGGTTATAAAATCCAGAGCAAAGAGCCATTATAGTGGTCCAAAGCATAGAGATGAGAGCAGAGGAAAGTTAAAAAAATATGCCAACATTGAGTGCCATTACTGCAAGAAGAAAATGTTCTACCAGAAGTTCAAATAAGAAAAGAACAAAGGTAAGGAAGTGAAGAAAGACGACAGTAGTGATGATAATTAGACAAATGTCATAGATGAATTCAAGGTTGTTTGTGATAAAGATATTGTCAATATGATATATAATGAAACCAATTGGATAATTGACACTGGAGCTACCATTTATGTCACACCGCAAAAAGAGTTCTTCTCATCTTACATAAAAGGATATTTCGGCGTTGCTAAGTGGGAAATGACAATTTACTAATGTTTGTTGATAGTGGAGATGTTTTCTTGAAGACAAAAAATGGCATAAGATTGGTGCTGAAAAATGTCAGACATATTCTAGATATTCGCCTAAATTTGATTTCTACAAACAAACTTAATGATGTAGGATTCTGCAACACTTTTTTGAATGATCAGTGAAAATTCACTAAAGGTGTCTTAGTGGTGACTAAAGGTAGAAAGTCTCAACGATGTACGTTATGCATTCAAAGTTCTCCAACGACATTGTGAATGTTGTGGAGAAAGAAAATGCAGTTGAATTACGACATAAGAAACTTGGTTACATAAGTGAGAAAAAGAAAAGAAAAGTATAGTTGTTTTCAAGAGTTTTCCTTCTTTTAAAATAAAAAATGTGTTGAATTTGGTACACTCAAATCTATGTATACCAATGCCAAAATCACTTGACGGTGCTCAATATTTTATGACTTTCATTGATGATTATTCCAGGAAGATGTAGTTGTATACTTTAAAGACAAAAGATCAAGTGTTAGATATCTTCAAATAGTTTTATGCCTCTATTGAGAGGTAGAATGGGAAGAAACTAAAATGCATCTAGACATATAATAGTAGAGAGTACACTGGACTATTTAATACTTACTATAAAGAGCATAATATTCGGTGTAACATCCCAATGTTATCTTTCTTACAACATTATATAATTAAGATGTCATAGTGATTTTATATATATATATATATATATATATATATATATATGTATGTATGTATGTATGTATGTATGTATGTATATAAAAGCAAATAATGTTAAAATAAAATTTATTTATTTATTTTAAATGTATAAATGCAAAATAAAAGAATAGGAGAAAAGTAAAGGAGGGGCAAAGATGGATTATGAAAATAAAGTTAAGGGAAAATTTGGAACAAAGGGCAACATGTTGCCCAAGGTACAAAAAAATAATACTATTTTAAAAAAGGGAAGGTGATTATATTCACCTTGGTTGGTGAAGTCACGGCAAACAAGAAGAAATAGAGAGGAAAGAAAAGAAAAAGAAGAGATGAGGGAGAGAACACCAAGAAGGAGAAGGGAACAAGAAGGGGAACCAATTTATCAAGTTGAAGCAAGTAAGCTAGGTAGATTTAACAACAATCATGGGAAGAAAAAAAATATGTTTTTGTTGTAAATGAAATTTTACATAAGGAGGAAATAGAATGTAAAGACACTTAGAGAAGAATAACACATAGAGAGAAATATGTCATTCCTCATCTATTGATTCATAGGATCCTCTATTTATAGGCATATAATCATAAAGGAAGATAACCCAAAAGTCAAAGAGCATAAATAAGATTGGGCTTTAGGAGTTGGGAAAATAAAAGGATATTCATAATAATAGATTTAATAATATTCATTATTTTGGGAGTTGAGAAACCAAATGGGCATCCACAATAATAGATGATTTCATAACACTCCCCCTTGGATGTCCATTTTACAAGGAATATGTCTTGTTAAAACCTTACTAGAGAAAAACTCAGTGAGAAAAAACCCTAGTGAAGGAAAAAAAGTACATTATTCCTTGTATACTCCCCCTGTTCTCAGTATCATTGAATATCTCTGAGTCGATGCATCTCAATTTTATATACTAGTCTTTGAAATGCTGAAGTAGGTAAGGCTTTGGTGAATAAATCTGTTAAATTACCACTTGAATGAATTTGTTGTACGTCACTACATATAAATAAATATCATGTTTAAGATCGGGCTTTATGTGGATCAGATAAACATCCAGCATCTGCATAACCAATGAGTTATGGTCTAGATCCATTTGTATATAGTAATTCCATATCAATAGTACCTCAGAGATATCGAAAGACATATTTAATTATATTCCAATGTCTTCGCATTGGACAAGAGTTAAATCTAGCTAACAGGCTGATAATAAAAACTATATCAGGCATTGTATTATTGGCAAGATACATCAGTGCACCAATTGCACTAAAATATGGTACTTCAGGACCAAGAACTTCTTTATTATCATATTGAGGTCGAAAACATATTATTTCACATCAAGTGAGCGAACAACCATTGTGATACTTAATGTATGTGCTTTGTCCATGTAAAATTATTTTAGGACTTTTTCTGTATAAGTTGATTGATAAATAAAAATTTTATTTCTCAAATAATAAAATTGTAATATAGGAAAATTATTTTTCCAATATATTTCATTTTAAACTCTTTCTTTAAACATTTTACTATCTTTATAATCTCTTCAGGAGTTCCAATAATATTTAAATTATCAACATATACTATAATAGTAGCAAATCTTGAATTTGCTTTCTTTATAAAAACACATAGACATATATGGTCATTCTTATAACCATCATTTAACAAATATTCATTGAGACGGTTATACCACATTCGTCTAGAGTGTTTTAATCCATATAAAGATCTTTGTAATTTAATTGAATAAACTTCCTGGGATTTTTGAATTATATGCTTCAGGCATCTTAAATCCTTCTAGAATTTTCATATATATGTCACTATTAAGTGAGCCATATAAATAGGCTATAACAACATCCATAAGATACATATCAAATTTTTCATTTACTACCAGACTAATGAGATAATGAAATATAATTGCATCTACCATATAAGAATATATGAAATTATAATTAATTCCAAGTCTTTGTGAAAACTTTTTGCAATAAGACATGCTTTGTACCTCACAATTTCATTTTTCTCATTTCTTTTACATACAAATACCCATTTGTACCCAACGGGTATTACGCCTTTAGGTGTTTGAACTATAGATTCAAATACCTCACAATTTTTAAGTGAATTCAATTCTGTTTGAATTGCGTCTTTCTATTTTGACCAATCACATATATGTCGACACTCATCGACAGATATATGTTCATAATCATTATTATCATTCAAAATATTAAGCGCTACTATATACAAAAATGTTGTCGACAACTGTTTCTTTTCGATTTAATCGTTTCTCTGTAGATACATAATCTATTGAGATCTCTTCAATTTTATCAATTTCAACAATTTCAGGTACCTGAACTTCTTCTGGAAGTACTTTATTTGTTATGTCTCTAGTATCTTCAAGAGCATCTATTTCTTATATTGAATAATTATTTATTTATTTTTACGGGGATTTTTATCTTTTAAACCAATTGGTCTATCACGCTTCTGACGTGCTTTAGACTTGCTAGTGATTTCACTAACAAATTGTCCTTCGGGAACATCAATCTATATATGAGTATTTATAGTTGGTATATGTGACCTGGTCACTCTCTTTAGGTCAGTATACATCTGACAATTGATTTTCTATTCTATATAAATGAATTATTTTTTGAACTTCAAGTTCATATTATTTTGTGTGAGGTTCAAGATATAACAAAGCATTCCATGTAATTTCTTTGACCAGCTGTTTTTTTAATTTCTCCCCCTAATGTTGGGAAGACTAGTTCATCAAAATGACAATTGGCAAAATATGCCGTAAATATATCTCCTATCATTGGCTCAATATATCTTATAATAGACGGAGAATCATATCTGTCATGGCCCCAAATGATGGAACACATGATCGGCACGACATAAGGGTTTCCCCCTAGCCGTAAGCCTAACACATAGCATGTACAGACATTCAGCACACAATCCAGAGTACATAATAAATATAACTGGCCACATATGCCACATCCAATATCAGAAAATACTGTATCTATATATATTTATATATATCTCATGAATCCAACATCCGTGATTCAACTTGGCCCATGGCCACATAATACAAACATCGTTGAAAAACTAAAAGAAACCATTTTTCAAACAACACAAGAAGCGATGATCCTGTCTGTAAGTTCATGGAGATACACTAGACATAAACTTAGACTATACAACCAATACAACGGAGCCTTGTCCAAACTGGGGCTCACCAATGCTATATTTAGCCTCCTATGGAGCTGTAGCTAGATCAATGTTTCTCTGACTATCTGTGGGGAAAAAACAGAAGAGGGGTGAGATTACCACATCTCAGTGAATGGGTAAATCATACTATAACAGAAACAGGGCAAACTAAGCACGAGTGTTTTGCAATGAATTAAATAATTGAAATCAAGGTATAGAAAACATTAAACATTTAACCGTAATTTATTGAAAGAATGCTAAACAGTTCAAATGATAAAACATGATTAAATCAATAACTGTAAGCAAATCAATTATGCATGGTAAATAATAAATGAAGATATTTATGCAATAACAATGATGAATGAGGTATTTTAGAAATATTTAATCTTTAAGAAAAATGCACTAGTTTATTAGAGTTCTTTCCTGACAGATCATCATCTTCCCCAAGCACATAGCAAGAGAGGGGTAATCACTGTAGGCGTAAACATAAGTCCACCCTAAATTTTCCCAAGCACATAGCAATGGGTATGGCAATCACTATAGGCATAGACATAAGTCTACCCTAAATTTCCCAAGCACATAGCAATGGGTCCCCGAGCACATAGCAATGGGTATGGCAATCACTGTAGGCATAGACATAAGTCTACCCTAAATCCCTGTGTCTTAGGCAATCATATGCCCGTCACAGTATCCTAGGCCGAAGCTTTAACATGATCATGGTGCACCAAGGCTAGCACTACCTGCGGCTAGCTAACAGTGATCTAAAAGAGTCCCTCCAACAGAAAATATTTGAAATATGCTATTAAAAGAGTTTAAAGTAAAACATTTCAATAACTTTACAATAAAGCTATAATTCTCCATCTAGCTCTTTTCATGCATAAAATTATGTTCTAAAATATATCTCATCCATGAATTCCCATGGAGACCTTTAAAATCATAAACTTTCCCTTTTTAAACATAGATCGTCCATAGACGTTACATAGATACTTATCATGTATCAAATCATTTCATGGCTAACTTAGTTCATTTCTATGACTAAGTTCGCATTTCTATAAATCTAGCTCAAATGGAGAATTATTAGTCTAGATGCTTGCCCTGCATACCTAGGGTTCAACTAGGATTGAAATTTATAATTTCTAACATAGTTGGAACATATTGGTTTTCAAAGCGGTAAAACAATTTAGCATACATTCCAACTAGTTAAAATCATATGAAAGAGTTATAAACTGAATTCAAAAAAAAAATGCACTATAGTATGAAAAACCCACTCACCTTACTAGGAGTCCAACAACGAGAATTTCACCTCGTGATGGTTCAACAACCTAGAAAATATAGACATAACATGAGAATTGGAAAACTCTAAACGTCACTATTCATACCGAAAAACACTATTCACTCGCTGGAAACACTATTCACGCCGAAACCTAAAAACCCTATATTCTAGCATAAAAACTAATTCTAAGACTATCTATGGAAAGAAATTCGGTAAAAACGAAGCCTAAAACGCGATTAGACGGAATTTTACCTTGGAGGTTACTGTTCACGCGATTTCCCGGCGACTTTCCGGCGGTTTTCCGGCGAAATTGATCGTTGGGTTTTGAAGTACTCGTTGCCACGAGTCTAATGGTACCTTGGTAGCTCGAATCGGTTAGCTGGATGGTGAGATATCGTAGAGAGAAGGCAGAGAAAATATTTTAGAGAGATAGAGGGAGAGGCAGAATGTCAGAATGAGGGAGAAGGGAGGGGATGCTGCAGAAATACGAAAAACCAACCAGAAGCACGGCCTGGCCGTGTCCTCGAGCACGGCCGTGTTTTCGTGGCTATAGTATACCATGATTTTGGCCGAATTTGACAAAACATCCAACATGAAAGTTGTAGCACTTTCTCTTAGCTTTCATTATCCACTTGAATCACCTAATTTGGAGTTCATAGGAGAGAGTTATGCATAAAATAGTGAGCAAAGGTCCAGACCACACTGTGCTTCGGTTTTGGCCTTTTATCACTATAAGATTCACGGAATTAGCAAAAGTGCCCAACATCAAAGTTGTCAATATATGTCTTATCTTTCAACAGAAATTGGAATCACTTAATTTGGATTTCATATGATAGATTTATGCTTATATGAGTGAAGATAGGTCAGAAAAAGAGTCAAAAACACTCTAAAATTTTACATTGTTCTCAACTTTCTTTGTTTCAAATGATTTGTACTTAACCTTCAAAGGATTTTATTAGTTGAGGATTATTACATTCTACCCTCCTTATAAGAAATTCGGTCCCCGAATTTTACAAAAACTAATAATATGAAAACATAAGACTACTCTTGGAATAGCTGTGGATACTTCTTTCTCATGACGTCCTCTACTTCCCACGTAGCTTCCTCTTTGGAATGATTCTGCCATATCACCTTTACTGTAGGGATATCCTTAGACCTCAACTTTTTCACTTGTCTATCAACAATGGCCACGGGTCTCTCTTCGTAGGCCAACTTGTCATCCAAAAGGATTTCTTGCGGTTGAATCACATGAGATGGGTCGGGTAGATACTTTCTCAACATCGAGACATGGAAGACTGGATGCACTTCACTCAATCTAGGTGGTTGGGCTAGGCGGTATGCCACTGCTCCTACCCTATCCAGAACTTCAAAAGGTCCAATATACCTCGGGCTTAACTTCCCTTTCTTACCAAACCGCATGATTCCCTTCATGGGTGAAACTCTGATAAACACGTGATCGCCTAGAGAAAACTCCAACTCCCGACGCCTATGGTCCACATAAGACTTCTGACGACTTTGTGCAGTTAAAAGCCGTTCTCTTATCAGCTTAACCTTCTCTATGGAATCTTGCACTAAGTCTGGCCCTAGCAGCTTGACTTCTCCAACTTCAAACCATCCAACGGGAGATCGGCATCTTCTCCCATAAAGAGCTTCAAAAGGTGTCATCTGAATACTGGCTTGATAACTGTTGTTGTATGCAAACTCAGCTAATGGCAGGTATCCTTCCCAACTGCCACCAAAATCCAATATACATGCTCTAAGCATATCCTCCAGAATTTGAATCGTGCGTTCTGACTGGCCATCTGTTTGGGGATGAAAAGCGGTGCTTAGATCCAACCTCGTCCCCAAAGCTTCTTGAAAAGCTTTCCAAAACATTGCCGTAAACTGTGGACCTCGGTCAGATATAATGGATACAGGGACTCCATGTAATCTGACGATCTCATTCAGATACAGGTTTGCATACTAAGCCGCATTAAAGGTAGTCTTCACTAGTAAGAAGTGGGATGACTTGGTCATTCAATCCACTATCACCCATACTGAGTCATAACCCTTAGGAGTCCTTGGTAACCCTGTAACGAAGTCTATAGTGATCCTTTCCCACTTCCATTCTGGTATCTTAATCTGTTGGTGCAGACCAGCAGGCTTCTGGTGTTCAGCTTTCACCTGTTGACAAACCAAGCACTGAACCACAAAGTCTGCTACATCCTGCTAGTTATCATTCCACCAATACAAGTCCTTGAGGTCACTGTACATCTTATTTGTTCCTGGGTGGATCGTATAGGCTGATTGATGTGCCTCTTCCAAAATCTGCTTCCTCAAACTATCCACATCAGGTACACACCAGCGCTTCCCATATCTTAACACTCCTTCAGCATCCACGCTAAATTCAGAAGTTTGATTATTCCTAACTTCATCCTTGAGCTTGCACAGCTTAGCATCCTTGTCCTAATCTGCCTTAATCTGCTCAACCAGCGGAGAGTGTAGTTGCATGTGAGCTAACAACACCCCTGGCTCCTTCACTTTAAAACGCATTCCCTCACCTTCTAACCGATGAATATCCCTTATCAACGGCCTCCAGAGTAGGGTGATATGGGCTAGACTCCCCATTGACTTTCTGCTCAAAGTATCTGCTACCACATTGGCCTTGCCTGGGTGGTACAAGATAGTGCAGTCATAGTCCTTCACCAACTCCATCCACATTCTCTGTCTCAAGTTAAGATCCCTTTGTTGAAAGATGTACTTGAGGCTCTTGTGGTCCGTGTAAATCTCACAGGGTTCACCATAGAGATAGTGCCTCCAAATCTTCAAGGCAAAGACCACTGCCGCCATCTCCGGATCATGTGTAGGATAGTTCTGTTCGTGCTTCCTGAGCTGCCTAGATGCATAGGCTACAACATGACCATTCTGCATTAACACACAACCCAAACCCACCCTTGAGGCGTCACAGTATACTGAGTATCCTCCAGTGCCTGTTGGGATAGTTAAAACTGGGGTTGTGGTTAGACATTTCTTCAAAGTCTGGAAACTTTCTTCGCATGTATCCGACCACTCAAACTTAACTCCCTTCCTGGTTAATCTGGTCAAAGGATCAACAATCTTGGAGAAATCCTTGATGAACCTCCGATAATACCCTGCTAGACCCAAGAAACTTCGGATCTCCGTCACACTAGCGGGGCGAGGCCACTGCTGTACTACCTCTACTTTCTCGGGGTCTACTTGAATGCCGTCCTTCGTGACTACATGCCCCAGAAACATAACACTGTCCAACCAGAACTCACACTTAGAGAGTTTGGCATACAACTGCTGATCCCTCAAGATCTGTAGAATGACCCGTAGGTGCTGTTTATACTCCTCATGGTCTTTAGAATAAACCAAGATGTCATCGATGAATACAATGACAAACTGATCCAAGAATGGCTTGAACACCCTGTTCATCAAGTCCATAAAAGCAGCTGGTGCATTAGTTAGTCCGAATGACATAACCAAAAACTCATAATGACCATAACGGGTCCTAAAAGCTGTCTTGGAAATATATTTCTTCCTGATCTTCAACTGATGATACCCTGACCTCAGATCAATCTTGGAGAAACATTTCGCTCCTTGAAGTTGATCGAACAGATCATCAATCCTGGGTAAAGGGTAGTTGTTGCGCACCGTTAGCTTATTCAGTTGCCGGTAGTCAATGCAAAGACACAAAGACCCGTCTTTCTTCTTCACAAAAAGGACCGGAGCACCCCATGGAGAAGTGCTCGGCCTGATGAAGCCCTTATCCAACAAATCCTACAATTGACTCTTTAGCTCCTTAAGCTTTGTGGGTGCCATCTTGTAAGGTGGTATAGAAATTGGTCGAGCCTTTGGAATAAGGTCAATACCAAACTCTATCTCCCGTTCAGGAGGTAATCCTGGCAACTCATCTGGAAAGACATCTAGGAATTCTCTTACCACTGCCATCTTGTCTACATCCGGTACCTTCCCATCCACATCTCTAACATATGCCAAGTATCCCTAGCATCCCTTCTTCAACATCTTCTAAGCACCCAAGACTGAAATCAGGTTACTTTGAGCTTTACTTCGGTCACACTGGAACCGGAAAGGAACTTCACTTGGAAAATTGAACTTGATTGCCTTCTCATAGCAATCTAAGGTAGCATAGCATGCTGCCAACCAATCCATTCCTAGGATTACGTCAAAGTTGATCATGTCTAGGATGATCAAATCAGTAGATGTCTCCCTATCACCCACTGACACTTTACATGACTTGCATATATGCTCTACTGGCAAACAATCACCGAACGGGGTGGTTATAAAGAAAGGGGCATTCATCCTCATCGGATCTTTACCCAAACTCTTAGCAAAACTAGGGGAAACATAGGAATATGTAGATCCGGGGTCAAACAAAACATATGCTTCATGTAGGCAAACCAAAAAAGTACCTGTCATGACAGCATTTGAAGCTTGTGCATCCTACCTGGTAAGAGCAAAAATCCTTGGTTGACCTCGGCCTGCTTGGCTTTGACCTCGGCCCATCATCCCTCTACCAGTACCTCTGCTACTTGCTTGGCCCGGTATAGTCCTTATAGGCTGAGCTGCCACTGGGGTTGGTAGCAAAGCCGGTCGAGTTGGCCCTTGGATTGAGCCATACAACTGGAGACATTCCCTCTTCATGTGTCCAGGTTAGTTGCAATGATAGCAAACAACCATCTCCCTGCGGCACTGACCAAAGTGATGGTTGCCACAAATAGGGAATTGTGGCCTGTTCTGCTGAATGACTCTTGGTCCTGGTTGACCTGGATACCTGGTGTTTCCTTGGCTAAGACCTAGTCTACCACTCGCATCTGGTCTCTGGTTGGGGTTCCCAACATTCTGTGGTGCTGGGCGCTACTGGCCCTGGAATCGGGGTCCTTAGGAATGAGAACTTTGCCCTCCTTTGGAGCTCCCGTCCCTATCCCTCTTTCTCAACTTGGCACTCTCGACATCGGCCAAATGCCTAGTCTCCATCATTCTTGCACAGTCCACAGCCTCTGCATAGTTGGGGAATTGCTTCATCTGGGGTGCCACTGATTTAAACAATGCTGGCATCAACCCATGGATAAATTTCTTGATCATGTCCCTTTCAGTAGGGACCATGTGCGGTGCATACGGCAACAGCTGTGTGAAGCGGTAATCATACTCCGTGACTGTCATACCGGGAGTCTGCTTCAACTCCACAAATTCTCGACACTTGGCATCTCGGATACTCTGAGGCACAAACCTCTCCATGAAGACTTCCTTGAACTCTGGCCATCCCAAAGGTGGCGCTGTAGCTCCCCTTCCGCGCATCATGATCTTAAACCATACCTGCGCTACACCAGACAATTGGAAGGATGCCAACTCTACTGAGCAGATCTCTGGACACTTAAGAACCTCACAGATCTTCTCAGTGTCTTCTATAAATTCTTGGGGATCTTCACTAGCCAACAACCCCTTGAAGGTTGGCAGTTTCAACTTCAGGAACTCAGATAGTTTCACTTCCCTCTCGACGGGTCTCACATGCCACTCCACGGACCTAACTGGTTCTGGAACGGAGGTAGCTATTTCGGGCTGTTGCGGGTCCCTTCTATCTTGCCCATCCCTTCTTTCAGCTAGATTTTCTATTACCCGCTGCATACCCTGCATGGTTACCAGCATCTGGGCTATCACATCATCCCGGGGGTGAGAAGACATTTCTCCCGTCCTGGGAGTCTCAGCTTGCTCACTGCTCAACTCAGCTTTCGGCTGCTTCAACAGCTCTTACACCCCTGCCACTACCTCTTGCACTGGCTCTAGGTCGGCCTCTGCCACGACCTCTACCTCGGCCTTTAGGCACGGGTACTGCGGACTGAGCAGAATCTTCAGCCATCTACTCTTGAACCGCGGGTTGCCTAACCTTTGATCTCGTTCTTGGTGGCATCTCGCTATAAAACAGAAATAGCCCAACCATCACTTAACCATGCCAACATAGCATACTATAAACAGACTTACTTAAACAAAAAGACAACATCCTATCGAACCCCTTTAGCAGCACCGTGAGTATAAGTATGTCTGGATTCATACCCATACTCAAAGTCCTACCTAAAGGTCCGTTACTCCATGAATATAGGGAAACCTAATGCTCTGATACCACTTTGTCATGGCCCCAAATGATGGAACATATGATCGGCACGACATAAGGGTTTCCCCCTAACCGTAAACCTAACACATAGCATGCACAGACATTCAGCACACAATCCAGAGTACATAATAAATATAACTGGCCACATATGCCACATCCAATATCAGAAAATACTGTATCTATATATATTTATATATATCTCATGAATCCAACATCCGTGATTCAACTTGGCCCATGGCCTCATAATACAAATATCGTTGAAAAACTAAAAGAAACCATTTTTCAAACGACACAAGAAGCGAGGATCCTGCCTGTAAGTTCATGGAGATACACTAGACATAAACTTAGACTATACAACCAATACAACGGAGCCTTGTCCAAACTGGGGCTCACCAATGCTATATTTAGCCTCCTATGGAGCTGTAGCTGGATCAATATTTCTCTGACTATCTGTGGGGAGAAAACAGAAGAGGGGTGAGATTACCACATCTCAGTGAATGGATAAATCATACTATAACAGAAACAGGGCAAACTAAGCACGAGTGTTTTACAATGAATTAAATAATTGAAATCAAGGTATAGAAAACATTAAACATTTAACCGTAATTTATTGAAAGAATGCTAAACAGTTCAAATGATAAAACATGATTAAATCAATAACTGTAAGAAAATCAATTATGCATGGTAAGTAATAAATGAAGATATTTATGCAATAACAATGATGAATGAGGTATTTTAGAAATATTTAATCTTTAAGAAAAATGCACTAGTTTATTAGAGTTCTTTCCTGACAGATCATCATCTTCCCCAAGCACATAACAAGGGAGGGGTAATCACTGTAGGTGTAAACATAAGTCCACCTTAAATTTCCCCAAGCACATAGCAATGGGTATGGCAATCACTGTAGGCATAGACATAAGTCTACCCTAAATTTTCCAAGCACATAGCAATGGGTCCCCAAGCACATAGCAATGGGTATGACAATCACTGTAGGCATAGACATAAGTCTACCCTAAATCCCTGTGTCTTAGGCAATCATATGCCCGTCACAGTATCCTAGGCCGAAGCCTTAACATAATCATGGTGCACCAAGGCTAGCACTACCTGCGGCTAGCTAACAGTGATCTAAAAGGGTCCCTCCAACAGAAAGTATTTGAAATATGCTATTAAAAGAGTTTAAAGTAAAACATTTCAATAACTTTACAATAAAGCTATAATTCTCCATCTAGCTCTTTTCATGCATAAAATTCTGTTCTAAAATATATCTCATCCATGAATTCCCATGGAGACCTTTAAAATCATAAACTTTTCCTTTTTAAACATAGATCGTCCGTAGACGTTGCATAGATGCTTATCATGCATCAAATCATTTCATGGCTAACTTAGTTCATTTCTATGACTAAGTTCGCATTTCTATAAATCTAGCTCAAATGGAGAATTATTAATCTAGATGCTTGCCCTGCATACATAGGGTTCAACTAGGATTAAAATTTACAATTTCTAACATAGTTGGAACATATTGGTTTTCAAAGCGGTAAAACAATTTAGCATACATTCCAACTAGTTAAAATCATATGAAAGAGTTATAAACTGAATTAAAAAAAAATGCACTATAGTATGAAAAACCCACTCACCTCACTAGGAGTCCAACAACGAGAATTTCACCTCGTGATGGTTCAACAACCTAGAAAATATAAACATAACATGAGAATTGGAAAACTCTAAACGTCACTATTCATGCCGGAAAATACTATTCACTCGCTGGAAACACTATTCACGCCGAAACCTAAAAACCCTATATTTTAGCATAGAAACTAATTCTAAGACTATCTATGGAAAGAAATTCGGTAAAAACGAAGCCTAAAACGCGATTAGACAGAATTTTACCTTGGAGGTTACTGTTCACGCGATTTTCCGGTGACTTTTCGGTGGTTTTCCGGCGAAACTGATCGGTGGATTTTGAAGTACTCGTTGCCACGAGTCTAATGGTACCTTGGTAGCTCGAATTGGTTGGCTGGATGGTGAGATATCGTAGAGAGAAGGCAGAGAAAATATTTTAGAGAGATAGAGGGAGAGGCAGAATGTCAGAATGAGGGAGAAGGGAGGGGATGCTGCAGAAATACGAAAAACCAGCCAGAAGCACGGCCTAGCCGTGTCCTGGAGCACGACCGTGTTTCGTAGCTATAGTATACCATGATTTTGGCCGAATTTGACAAAACATCCAACATGAAAGTTGTAGCACTTTCTCTTAGCTTTCATTATCCACTTGAATCACCTAATTTGGAGTTCATATGAGAGAGTTATGCATAAAATAGTGAGCAAAGGTCCAGACCACACTGTGCTTCGGTTTTTGCCTTTTATCACTATAAGATTCACGGAATTAGCAAAAGTGCCCAACATCAAAGTTGTCAATATATGTCTTATCTTTCAACAGAAATTAGAATCACTTAATTTGGATTTCATATGAGAGATTTATGCTTATATGAGTGAAGATAGGTCAGAAAAAGAGTCAAAAACACTCTAAAATTTTACATTGTTCTCAACTTTCTTTGTTTCAAATGATTTGTACTTAACCTTCAAAGGTTTTTATTAGTTGAGGGTTATTACAATATCCAACATATATTCTTAATCTCCTTTGAAAACCCATCTTAATTCATTGTGGTGGGGCTATTAAAACATATACCGCACACCCAAAAATTCTAATATGAGAAATATTTAACTTATGATTATGAGTCAATTGTAAAGGAAAATATTTATGATAACTTGTTATTCTAATGCGTACTAGCGATGTTGCATATAAAATTGCATGTCTTCAAATAGAAACAGTGAGCTTTGTTCGCATAAGCAAGGGTCTAGTCATTAATTAAAATTGTTTAATAAATAATTTAGCTAACCCATTTTGTATATGAACATGAGCTACAGGATGTTCTACATTTATGCCAATCGACATACAATAGTCATTGAAACCTTGTGAATAAAATTCACCAGCACTATCAAGGCGAATTGATTTAATTGTATAATTTGTAAATTGTACTCTTAATTGAATTATTTGAATAAGTAATCTTACAAACACTAGATTACAAGTTGATAGCAAGCAC
The DNA here is from genome assembly GCA_037074535.1 of Gleditsia sinensis. Lineage (NCBI taxonomy): Eukaryota > Viridiplantae > Streptophyta > Magnoliopsida > Fabales > Fabaceae > Gleditsia > Gleditsia sinensis. Next base: position 57,166,724 of record CM073468.1, on the reverse strand, counting down.
ACATGAGACCATCTACTAGATGTGTCTATTAATACCATATCTAAAAGACCCACATTTAGGATAAATAGGTCCATATATATCACCATGTATACTTTTCAGAAATGTTGGAGATTCAGTTCCAACTTTAGCTAGTGATAGCTTAATAACCAATTTTCCTTGAGAACAAACAATATATGACAATTTCTTAAATTGAAAAATCTTCAAGTTTTTCAATAGGTGGCCATGTGAATTTTCAATAATTTTTTTTGCATTATTATTGATCCAAGATGTCTCAACCGATCATGTCAAATAGTGATCAATAAACTTCTAGTTTATTGTAGCATGTTCACAAATACTTCTTTTTGTATATGAGACTTAACTCAAGCAATTTGTAAATTGTGAACAGTGCATTAAAAGAATCATTTTTCAAGTAACTAGGCACATTATAAAATGGGTGGTATAAGATATCACTATATTGATGCAAGTGATAAATAACCATAACATAAGTTCTAGCTAATTTAGAAAGAGATAAAGTGAATGTCAAGAAGAATTTCACATTTCACAAATTACTTAGTAAAATAGGCAATTAATTGGCCTCCTATACAATATCCCACATATCAAGTTCAAGAATGCCTACAACCGCATACGGTATAATTGTATACCCATACATAGAATTCAATTAAATAAAACATATAGATAGATATCAACTAGTGGTCATGCTCAATTTATAGTCCGTATTACAGAAGATTCTTCAACTATATTGTAGAAAATTATAATTCAATTTTTAACAGGATATAAATTTTAAAAACAGAATACTCATAAATGTATAATTCACAAAATTAAATTGCTAGTGGTTATAGTTCTCATTCAAATCAACTCATAAGAGAATTATTGATATTCCCAAAACCCTTTATGATACTTCTACAAAATTTCACATTATCTTGAATCGGATGAAAACATGATAAACCATGACGAATAAAAATCCATCTCTAGTAATTTTAGGAATAATTACATTAAAACAACTTTCAAGGCATTTATACAGATAGATGATTAAATAGAAATGTAATTAACAATCCTTATTAACATGAGGCAATCCAAAAGTAATAATTCTCATTTTGTTATGTAGCACCATCAAGCATGAACAATTTACCAATATCCACAAGTGTCTCAGCGCTGATTACACATTTAGGAACTATAATATATCCGAAAAACTATCCCAACATGGGCAACGCAATTATGTTAAATTAATTGCAAGGACTAACCATGGGAAAAATTTATCTTAGCATATTTGGATGTCTCCATGAAATACTATTTTTCTTTTTAATTTTTTTTTGTGAATAAAAATTTTCATGAAACAGCCATACTTAATTATATGTAAATCATAATAGAAATCTATAGCACCAAATTCATTTTTCACATAAACAAATGCAATGTCAAGTAAGAATAAAATCACATACCTTTCGAAAATGCATGATAATGGAAATTCCTCTCAAACAAAATTATCCCACAAACTCAAATATATATTACCAACTCTATTTTTCTTATAAATGAAGACATGGAAAAAATATTTGAATCACCTTGAAATTGTAGTTCCAACAACTTCAAATACTCTAATAGCATTGGGGACACAAAAATATCTATTTCTTGTGATTTGAAAATGAATAGCCAAGAGCAAACTCGTGCTGATAACGTGTTGTAAATGAAATTTTACACAAGGAGAAAATAGAATGTAAAGACACTTAGAGAAGAATAACACATAGAGAGAAATATGTCCTTCTTCATCTATTGATTTATAGGAGCCTCTATTTATAGGCATACAATCATAAAGGAAGATAACTCAAAAGCCAAAGAGTATAGATAAGATTCAATGGCTTTAGGAGTTGAAAAAATAAAAGGATACTCATAATAATGGATTTAATAATATTCATGATTTTGGGAGTTGAGAAACCAAATGGACATCCACAATAATAGATGATTTCATAACAGTTTTTAGCAATTTTTATGCAGAAAATTCTCAAAGAAAAGAAAAGAAAATTCTATGATGCTTAGAATTCTTGAAAAGGTTAATGCATATGTAATGAATGTTGGATAGTGGTAGAGTAGATGAAAATTCTATATGAAATGGCCATATACACTTACTGTTTTGCTATTAAATGTGCTGCTATATTTTTTGGTGTCGTGGGAATGCATGTAAATAAAAAAGCAGTTTAAGAATGAAGGGTGTTGAGGTGTAGAAATTGAGTTTTTGATGGGACAGCACCCAGAACAGCCATGTCATGGGGTGCAGCCAAACTGTGCTTGAAGCTGTGGTTAGGATAGAAATTAGGTAAATCACAATAGAATTAAATGCAAGTTAAGATGTTAATATTAAGGAATTCATGTTGGAATGAATTGGCCAAATACATAACCCATAATGAAGTGTATGGACATGTATGTGTTTAAATTAATAGTGATTAATGAATGAGTTATTTTATGATAAGAAATGGGTGCTCATAATTTTTAGATGGTTATGAGAAAAATTCAATTCATGTAATACTAGATAATAAGAATGGAGATAAAGATGATTGATAAAAATTTAAAAATAAATTATGCATAGGAAGGGTAATTCTAAAAATAGTTGGTGGCCATTTCAATACAAGAATTTCCTTCAACTCAATGTTCTTTATATATGTAGATGGCATGAATAATGTGTGCTTTAATAATTGAGACATTTTATTTTATATATATATATATAGTTGTGTGGGAAGTACGCAATTGTGATGAAAGTAAATATCTTGAGAAATTATATTATATCAATGATAAAGTGCGAATGATATATGGTTGTATAGTGAGAAGAGAATTAAGAAATTTATCAGTATAAAAAATGGTCACATGACTTTTCTATACTTGTATTAGATAGAGGACACCCTATTTACAAATATGGAAAGAAGAAGAAATAAATAATATACGTGCGAATATAAGAATTGCCATGTCTGAATTAAGCTAGACTGAATATAACGAATATATGTTGTATTTGCTTCCACGAGAAGAGAAAGTTTATTTAAGCTTTAATAGTATTTGCAAAGCATATTCTAATATTGATAGCTATGATGATATCTACACTCTCGAATTCTTAAATAGCATCAAATGTTACGGCCTTTCAAATCATATCCTAAAAATAAAAGTTGGTGCTCTTGTAATGTTTCATAGAAATATTGACAATTGACAAATCTATAGGACTATGGCATACTAGATTATATTTACTCCAGTGGGAAACCACGTTTTACTATATTATATTTACTCCAATGGGAAACCGCGTTTTCTAGATTATATTTACTCCAATGGGGAACCGCGTTTTGGAAGTAAAAGTAATTTCGAATAACGTTCGACAAAAGGTTGTCATCCCTATAATGGTCATCACGCTTTCTGATACATGATTACCTTTGAAGATTCAATGAAAGCAATATTTATTAGTTGTCTATTTTGCAGGGACGATTAAAAAGAGTCAAGGTCAATCACTATGTCAAGTGGGGTCGCTTCTACCAAACCTCGTGTTTAGTCATGGCTAATTTTATGTTGCAGTTTCTAGAGCTCAAAGTGGGTGTGGATTAAAGATCAAATATGTAATAAAAGATCGTAAGACATACAAAACTACTATCATTATTTTTTACAAAGTGTTTCACAATTTGTTTTAAGTATATACTATTTTCATTTAATCAATTATGAATTCCTCTTTTATAATTTTATTGATATATTTGTCTATTCTATTGATAATGTTTTTTGTCTATTCAAGAAATTCATATAAAAAAAGACTTTACAAGTTCAATTTGTTTCCAATATCTTACAAGTTTTTTCATATCTTTCTCAAGATTATTATGTTGATTATATTGAAGGTATCAGTGGCACTTAAATGTTTTGTGAAATATATATATGGTTTTTTTTTCTTTGAATTATTTGTCTTAAATATGTTAGTATGCCATGCTTCAAATTATTTCTGTTAATTATGTCTATATATTATACATCGTACAAGGTAAAACCTAGTGCAAGGTTAACTAATAAAATTACACAATCATAGGTAGTTGTATATTATGGGATAAATATTTGATAATTACTTAGAAGTATGTGATAAACTCAAAAATTTTAAACATTAAATTTTAAACCACTTTATAATTATTTAAGATTTAAATTTTAGGGTATTAAGATTTAATTTTTTAATATTTAAAAATTTAGGGTTTATAATTTTAAGGTTTGAGTTTAGAATTTTAAGATTTTAAAATTTAGACTTAAAGTTTTAAGTATTTGAATTTAGAGTTTAGAGATTAAGATTCAATATTTAAATTTTAAGATTTGATGCTTAAAGTTTAAAGTTTAGTGTTTAATATTTTAGAATTTAAAATTTAGATATCAACATTTTTAAGATATTGGTTTGTTATATATTTTCAATTGATTATCAAGTGTTTATCATGTCTTTAAACAAAATTTCGCCCAGCCGATGAATGTAGTGGGGTGGGCCTGCACCGAGCCCCATCTGTTACACGCCCTTACTCTGTATCCACAAATCTCTGTAGATTTATTCAATTAAAAAAACAATTATTCTATAGATTTATTCAATAAAAATTATATGTAAAACTAAACTAAAAAAATTATTCTAAGCGAGATTCACTAGGAAAAAACACTAGTTGACATGTGTATAATATTTCTTTATTAATGTAGTCAACATATTTTTAATTGACTAAATTTATAAAAAAAACTTTTTCTTTTATGATTCTCTTTCTTTATTTTATTTTTTTCAGATAAGACATAGAAGGTTTTTTTAAGAAATTTTTTTTTTTGTTCTACACAAATTCTCTCATAATTATTGATGTAATTGCCTATAAACTTAACAGAGAAATTTTTTAATGGAATCTTCGAATTTATTTAATACTTTCACATGCAATCACACAAGGTACATCAATAATTATGCTTAATTAATGATAAAATAATTTTATAAGTAACATGGTTAGTAAAATAAAATTATTATATTCTATATTTGGAATTTTTTTATTTTTTATTTTTTGCAATAATATATAACATTTTCTTAGAGAAAAATACAAACACTCTAACTCATTTGCAATTTGTCACCACAAACTTTCAAATTCATATAGTCTCTTGCACTATATAGAGAAGAAATAATGGATTTATTTATTTTTATTTTTATTTTTAAAAATTATGTTTAAAAATTATTTTTTAGAATAAAAGTAAAAAAAAATTGTTTGATAAATTATTTTAAAAACATATTGTTTTTTGTTATTTTGTATTATAAAAACAAAAACAAAAATAAAAATATTTTTTTATTTTAAAAATAATTTATTTTCAGAACTTTTTTTTGAAATAACAATAAAAAATAATTATTGAACGAATTTTTTTATTTTAAAAATAAATAAATAAAATAATTAAAAAAAAAAAAACCAGAATCAATCTCTTCCACTGATACTGTGTTAGATACATAACAAAATTCTTATATCACGTGCCTACCACATGTTTATTTAAGTAGACACGATATCGTTTTCGCCCAAAATCACCCAAATATTCTAATAAAAATCTCATATAAAAAAGTCATTTTAAAATTTTTCATCTTTTTATCATAATATTGAATACATGAGTGATTTTAGTCAATAAAATAATACCACTTGTGTAAGTAAACATGTTGTACGATTACTCATCTATCTAATAAAATATGAATAGAAGATTTTATCTACTTCCCCCAAGAGTTTAATATTCAAATTTAAAAGTTTGCGGTGGCTTATTAGTCAAAATTCAAGAGTGTTTATGCATTTTATTCAATTTTTCAGAAAAGTTCAAAGTTTTAATTAAAAAAAACTTAAACATTTTTAATGCTTTATTTAGACGTTAAATTTTTATTTTCTTTACTTTTTCATACAAAAATTACTTCTTAATTACATAGGAAAATAATAATAATCCAAACTATTAGGTTTTATGTAATAACTATTTTTCTTATTTGGCGATAAAATGTTTAGCGTTAGAAGAGTTTAGTTCATTCCAAAACCATAATATTCCATAAATCTCACTAAAATTTTAGTGGTACTTACATAACCCTATTTACGTAACTGCTATTTTATTATCGATTCTCCTTTATTTCCTTATCATAAATCTCAAACGGTCCAAAATCTCCTTGCCCCATAACTAAAACCATCAAAGTCAAACCTTTGCAAACTCAACAGTCATCTTCCCATCATGTGGTTTCCTGAAGAAATGCTTCACATAATCCGAATACAGCACATTCTTGTATATTGGTTTCTTCCCACTTGCAAGCACTTCAGGCAAAGGGCCTATGACATCTGAGGGTCTAGGGTTCACAAAAATGGGGACAGAAACCCTGGTTTTGCTTCCATTGGCAGTCACTCGGTGCTCCACACTCTTGTACCTACCATTGCTCATTATCTGCATTGCATCACCAATATTAATCACCAGAGCACCAGGCACAGGTGGCACGTGAATCCAGTGGTGATTGCCGTCCCCAGCCCGAACATAGAGCCCACCGGTTTCGTCTTGGAGGAGAACAGTTAGGGTTGAGACATCAGAATGACGACCTATTGCAACGGCCAGCTCTGGATTTGGGCAAATGGGATAATAGTTGAGGTTGATCCTCTTTGAACCCATGAAAAGTGATTCCTTTGCATCATCAATTTCTTTCACGTTTAGCCTCTTCATTAGCACTTGGAGTAGCCTTTTGATGACTGTTTCGGACTTCATCATGTATTCTAATGCTTCATCCCTACGTACCAATAAGTAGCATGCATGCAATAATATTAATTAATTAATATAGTACGTAGATTTCTTTCTTCAAATCTCAAATTAATTACTCTTTTACTTTTTGCTGGAAATGTAACTGGTGATTGGATCTGAATAGATGACCTCCGTGTGTTTATGGTCCGTGATCTTGTTATTGATAAAATAAAATTACTCTTTTACTTTGAGGAATTTAAGTCAATTAAAAAATGTTAGTAAATTATGCTAAGTTTCTTTCAAAAACAGTATATATACATAGGAAATGTAGAAATAATTTCTGAGAAACCATTTTCTATGGAAAAATAAATTATTTATAAAACAGTTTCAATTGAAAGAGATTCCTCTCGTAATATGTTGACCTAATATTTGAATTTTCGTAGAAAATAGCTTCTAATTTTAAAATGGATAAGTGACTTCTTTTCTTTTTGCATTGCTACTCTCTGTTGCTTGTTTTGCTAATTAATTATCCCTGCATCAAGTAATGTAAAAATAATATATTTTTTAAATTAAACAGAAGAATATTTGGGGCTTATTTTATAAATAAAAATCAAATACATGAAAAAAAAAAATACAGCAACTTTTATTATGTCAAACTGAGGGAACCAAACGGAGCTTATTCGGTCAAAGAAAACGAATCTTTTATCATACGAGCAACCACGAAAGTCAATATAGAGAATCTTGCATTAAAAAAAAAAAGAGGAGAAAAGGAAAAAAGTGGATAATGATTATGTAAAATATGAACAAGTTACCAAACTTACATACCTGCATGCAGGGGGCCATGTTGCTGAAGCCTCTTCCTCAGAAACATAGAAGAGGCTAAGGTAATCTTTCCACTCTAGAGCCTTCTCTGCTTCAGGGCTGAAGCTAGAGCCATATCTCACATTCTTAGATGGCGAGTTCTCTTTTGAGTACTTCATCTTCTGCTCAGCAGGGAGCCCATAGAACCTATAAGTTGCATCCTTGACCTTTCCCAGAACTTCCAGAGGCACCCCATGGTCCACAATTTGGAAGAAACCCCATTTCTCAGCTGCATCACAGATTGCATCTGCAACTTTTGGGTCTTCCCAATTGGACATGTCAATGATGGGAATGGATTGCTGAGGCTCAATCTTGATGTTGCTTATCCTCTCTTCCAAGGGTTGAATATATTGCTTGGGAAGGCTCTTTAGGCCCATTTCAGAGAGACCCTTTACTCCCTTCCCTTGAAACATCACAAAATCTGTGACATCAGAGAGGATGGTCATTGGAATTTTCATGGTTGGTTCCATTTTGCTTGAATGGGTATAGGAAGGGCTTTGGTCTTAATTTGCTAGGAGGAGAAATTGTTTTGAACCAACTTTGGTGCCTGCCGTCGGAAATCCCAAGCCATGTACAGCAATTTATACAATAAAATGCCATGGTTTGTGTTACTTTGGTGTGGGTCTCACCAACTCAAATGGCAAGGTACATGTATGTTTGCAAATACAATAATCAAGCGACCAATTAAAAAAAAAACTACTAATAATAAGTAAGCAAATCCCTAAAAGCATGATTTGTGCCTCGTGGAGAAAGGGAGTGGGGGAGAGAGAGAGAGAGAACAAAACAAAAAATAAAAAACCAGGGCGATAAGTGGATCTCTGATAAAATTTAAAGTACGGAAAGATTAATAATTAATTAATTAGTTTATTTCTATGGACTTACTATAAGATATATTTATAGATTTTCACACTAGATTTTTAGTTTACACCTTAAATAATAAATTTATAAATCGAGAATCTCCAGGTGCATCAATTGTGAATAACTTAATTATTTTTGAGAGATTAAACCCTCCACATAAAATCACTCTAGTTTTATTACAGTGATGTAACTAGCATTCTACAGCTTATTATTTAGTTAACATATTTACTTTTAAGTAAATACCTAAAACTTTTCGGTTACCTTTATTTAGGTAGAGAAAGGAGCAATTGAAAACAAAATGTCGTTAATCAAATTAAATCAAGAGTATCGACGAGCTTGTATCTTAAGTGGTATATAAGAATTCAGCCATTTGAGATATTTTTATAATGTTAAAAATTAATTTGAATCTATTATAAAACACTTTAAAAAAATTTAGTATTTCAAACGAGATTAATTATATATTAAAAAAATTAATGATATTTATACCAATTAAAAAAATTTAGAGTACAACATTTGCTTTATTAGTTATTCGTTTGCATTTAATTTTACAATTCATATTATTAAATTTACATCTAATTTAGCAATTAATAAATAACCACATATTGCACTAACACAATTTTTGCATATAAAAACTCAAGCTCGAATACGAATATTTCAGTTTAGAAAAGAACAATTTTACTTTCTATTAAATGCATTTTAATTATTTAATTTACTATTGATTAATATATATATATCATAAATGTTTTAAACCATATAAATATATATGATTTAACCTAAAATTTGATATTATATATGTTAGATGATAGGCCAATACTCTAAAGCATAACAGGAGAAATACAAATGGGTCTATAAGCCCACGTTCACATTTTAATTATTTAATTTACTATTGATTAATATATATATATCATAAATGTTTTAAACCATATAAATATGATTTAACCTAAAATTTGATATTATATATGTTAGATGATAGGCCAATACTCTAAAGCATAACAGGAGAAATACAAATGGGTCTATTAGCCCACGTTCACAAATTCCCTACACGCTCAAGCATTGGATTTTTTTGTAATTTGGATAGATTTTTAGATCGATAAATTTAATTTATTAAATTCAAATAATTAAATTAACCATAAATAAATTTGGTAATAGAAATTGTATTTAATATATTTATATATTTATTTATAATTGATTTAATTTACTTATTTTTAATAAATCAAGTATATGTTAAAGTTATTTATATTCTTAAAGAGAAAAATGCACATATTTAATTCTAAAAAGTTTATCTAATCATAAAATTAATTATGTAATCAATGAGATAATTAGGTGTATAATTTCTTTGAACTGTTTATTGTAATTAAATTACATTTTTTTAAAACTCAATCTTAACGCTGATGCCTTGCCTTTAACTGATTGAGAGAGAGAGAGAGAGAGAGATATTGGTATTAAAGTAGTGGCAGAGTACAAAAATGGTGTTTTTTTTTTTTTGGTTTGAATTGGGGGGGGGGGGGGGCCGAGCCTACGGCACAAAGAGATAAGAAGGAAAGGACAGTAACGGGGTTCCGGGGGAGATAGAGGGCGGGAAGCCTACGGCGCAAAGAGATAAGATTTGAACTACCCACATAACTCATAACTCATAAACCACAACTGCCCAGACCTACTTCCTTCTTAGCCACAAAACTCCCCACACAAACCGAATTCCATGATTTGAACTCTCACTCCTCCACAGCGTTTTTTCAACGTTCAGCTCGCCCGTCCCTTTCTCCATTCGCATTCTTCCCTTTTCTTTCCTATTCCATGATTTGAACTCTCACTCCTCCACAGCGTTCTTTCAACGTCCAACTTGCGTGCCCCTTTTTCCAATCACATTCTCCTCTTCTCTTTTTCTTTCTTTCTTTTTCTCTTTTCTAACCAAATCCCCGTTTTTCTTTCTTTTGGTCACTTCAGAATGACTTCAAATTCAATTGTTTGGTATGAAAAAGTGGCTTAGGATGTGAGGACGACGACCATTTTCCCTCATGTCCGACCTTCATTTGTTCAATTAAATGAGATAAAAATATTTTTCTTTATATTACTTTTATTATATGTTTATTTTAAAAAAAAAATGTACACAAATTTTTTTAAAAAATTAAAATATGTATTACAACTAAATTTATTTTAAAATATTCGAATTTTTATTTCGCTGTTTTTTACCAATTTATAATATTATAATGTTTTTATTTTTTTATTAAAAAACAAGTGACATTAGCCAGTAGTTTTTCTTCTTTTTTTTTTAATTAAAATCAATGTTATTGTTTGGTTATTTTAAATATATTTCAATTATTTTCAGTAATACTTTAATAATATAAATATTATTTTTAATAAATATTAAGGTCTTTATTTATTTAGAGAAAAAAAATTATAAATATTAAAATTAATATTTAGTTACATTGAAAATAATTCAAATATATTTAAAAAACAATTAAATATTTATTATATTTGTTAAACTATTTTATAATAATTATTTGTATATTTTGAGAGAAACAGTTATGTGAAAATATTTTTAATTACTGTAATTAAGAAGTTTGATAATTTTGAACGTATAAAAAGATATAATAGAATTTTAGATTCTAAAAAAAATAAACAAAATATTTCTCTTAAAATTTTTAATTACAGTTATTAACAGTATTTCATATAACTACGTCTCTTAAAATATATAAACAATTCTTATAAAATATTTTAATAAATTTATCAAACACTTTATTTTCTTAAATATATTCTAATAACTTTCGATGCAAACAAAAGAAAATTTTACTACTTTTAATATTTATATTTTTTTCTTCAAATAGATACACCTTTAATATTTATTGAAAGTAATGTTTAAAAAATTAAATTATTAAAAATAATTTAAATATATTTTAAAAAATCAAGTAATAATATTTTTTTAGAAGAAATTATAAAAAAACACAAAACTACTATATAACATCACTTGCATTTTTTTAATAGAAATATATAATATAACATATGAGAGTATTTTGATAAATATATATATATATATATATATATATATATATATATATATATATAAGAAAATAGTGAGATAATATTCAACTAATAGAATATTCAAAATAAATTTAGTTGTAATGCATATTTTAATTTCAAAATATGTCTGTGTATATTTTAAAAATAAATTAAAAGGTTATGTAACAAAAATAATACACAAAGGAGGAGAGAGTATTTTTTATTTATTAAATAAGTTAGTAATTCAATTCTCCCAAAATTGAAGTAATGTTATTCTTATAATTTTTTTAAAAGAAAAAATTATTTTAAATTATTTCTTGACTTAAAATATTTTTGTAATTTTTAATTTATTATTAGAGTACGTTTTACAATGGAAAAGTGCCATAAGCATTCAGCATGGAGATGCAAAACATTCTAGGCCACTTCTTTAGATGGTTGGATTTGTGTAAACCTTTGTTCTAACTCGCTAAATTTTTTAAATTCTGGGAATTAAAATGAAAATTAGGAATCCACAATCACTTAAGACTTGGCATGAAAATACGCAGAGATTAAGGCATCCATCGAAAAATGGATAATTAAGCAGCAGCAGGAATGCACTGGATTGCCTCTCTAGATATACCAGTCATTGTTGCTTCTGGTCCATAAACCTGTAAAACAGGCCCCAAAAGATCAGAGGAAGTTCCTCAAAACTCCTAAAAAAAGAAAAAGATTCCGACAGGATCAGCAGTTAATTGAATACTGAATAGTATCTATCAGCTAAGGAATTCATTGTGTAACCTCAGTGGGGATTCCAATCTCCACTCCAGGTGCCCTCCTTTTTGCTAGACCCCTTTGGTAGCTGGGGCCTCCTCTCCTCACATGTATGTGCATCCTTGCTGCTTTTAGCTTCGATTCCTGGTTTGCAATAGCTCAACAATAAATTAACTCCACGCTGAGGAGCATTGGTACTTGGCACACAGAGAGGACAATGCACAGACAGGAACATGACAATATAATAAAAATTGAAAAGAATGAAGGGTTTTGTACGTAAGTAATAACAAAAATCTATTCTAAATTTTTTTAAAAATATTTCTTTAGATAATACTTTCTTTCTTTTTTCTTTTTTCTTTTTCACTTTCATATACTGTTGTCATCTGGTAGCAGCGTTTTTTTTTTGCAATTAAAAAAATAAAAAATGCCCTGTCATCACGGTGTAGTGCTTTTTTTTTAAAAAAGAAAAATTTATGATTTTATAAAAAAATTTATAATAAAGAAATAAATAATTTACCAGTATCAAATTTCAAATTATAATCTAATTTTCAAACTCTGAATAATAATATTTTAAAAAAATTTAAATAATTAATTAATTGTATTTTTTCTAGAATAATAAATAATTAATTTACAAACTTTCAACTTCAAATTTTAAACTTCAGATTTTAAACTTCAAATTCTACGCTTTCCAATTACTATCAAACTCTCAACTATATATTTTAAGAAAAATTATAATATCTTTAATAATTTTTTATAATAAATAAATAATTTATAAATATTAAATTTTAAGCTCTAAATAATAAATTTTTTTAAAAAAATTATAATATTTATGAAAATAAATTCTATAATAAATAAATAATTTATAAATTTTTAATTTTGAAGTTTGTAAATTATTTATTTATTATAATTTCTTTTATTAAAAATATTACAATTTTTCTTACAACAATTATAGTTTGAGATTTAATATTTAAATTTTAAAATTTAAAATTTAAGATTTACACATAAATTATTTATTTGTTATTAAAAAATTTATTAAAAAATGTTCTTAAAAAAATAATTGTTTAAGATTTAGAGTTCAAAATTTATAAATTATTTATTTATCACAAAATTTATAAAAATATCATAATTGTTTCTAAAAAAAATTTAATTTAGAGTTTAGAGTTTGTAAATTACTTATTTATTAAAAAATATTTTATTAAAAATATATATTAGAATTTTTTTTAAAAGTTTGTAGTTGGAAATTTGGTGTTTTGAGGGTTTAGAATTTAAGGTTTGGTATTTAGAATTTAAAAATAAGAGTTTGTAAATTAATTATTATTATAAAAAATAATATTAGACATATTAAAAAAAGTTAATAGAAGATTGTTTAGAACTTAGAACTATGATTATTTAAAATATGTATTATCTAAAAAAAATTTTTTTTTTCAAAACTTAGAATGAGTTTTCATTTTTATTTATTATATTATTTTTGTTCAAAACCCTAGAATGAAACTATTGAAGCCACCATGAGAACTAATGGGCTGTTGGCTAAGAAATTTTTGTCCAATAAACAACATTTTATAAATAAATAAATGAAAGAAAAAATACACTATGGTACCTTCAAATCTAATGTAGCTTGTATTTACATCAGTTCATTGCCTAAGCGGTATCAATGATATTTGCTTTCTCTCTTAAGTGCACCAGCAATCCACCGTGGAGAAGAATTTGCCGAGGAAGCTCACGGTCCAACCCCTCAATGCCGATCTTCAGAGAAATTTTGGAAGGGAGAAGTGCGGAGAACGGGGAGAAGACCGGAAGATGAAACAGAAGAAAGAAGAGGAGGAGGAAGAGAGTGAAAAAGAAGAAAAAAATTAATTAGATACCAAAGACACTTATGTCATATTTGTTTGGTGAAAATAAAATGAAAAAAATGAGAATTTAGATTTTTATTTTATCAAGAATTGTGTTTGATTGATAGAAGATAAAAGTCATGAAAAAGAAATTATTTTATATAAGAAAATGGTGATTGTCTCTTAACCATAATGAAAAAAAGAGAGAAGGGAATAAAATAAAAATGGCAATCCCTATTAAATATTTTTTTTAAAATAATTTAAACATTATTTATTTTTAAAATAAAAATAAATAAATAATATTTAAATTATTTTTAAATATTATTAATAAAAAATTTAAATTATTTTTTAAATTAAAATAATATTATTTTAATAATTCTATTTGTTAAAGGTATTTTTATTTTTTTATCAATTTTTTATTTTATTTTTATATTATTTAAAATATATCAAACATAAAAAAGTAATAAAAATTTTATTTTATTTTATATTATATTATATATAATTTTAATAATAATATTTAATTTTATTTAATTTTATTTTTAATTTTTTTTTTATCACCGACTAAATGAAGCCTTAAAAGTATTGCATAGCATACATGTGTTATACATAAATACCATATAAGCATTTTTTGTCGAATAAACTAACCATTTTAGACAAATAGATAAGATGAAACATTTTTTTAAAAGATTTAAGGATGAAATTTAAAAAAAAAAAGAAATTTAAAAGAACACTAAGCTTTAAAATTGAAAAAAATATTTTTATCTATTTTATTATAAAAATTTACTACTTTGATTGATAATAAAAAAAAATTCTTTATACATTTTAATTGTAATTTAATTTTATAACTTTTAGTAAAACAAAATTGTATAAATATTGTGATTTTATTTTATTTTATTTTATATTGTAATTACATACAAATTTAAAAATAATTAAATATATTATTATTTTTAATTCTATTGTATTGATTGTATAATTATTTCTGAAAGTATATTTTTTTAGTAATTTAATAGTAAAAAAATGATTTTTTTTAAAAAAAATTGGCCAAATACTAGGTCATTTATAAAAATACTTCTAGTGAATCTGCTAATCACTATTTTTTTTTTACAACTGCATACATAGCTCCGTAAACCATACTCAAACTTACGTCAATCTTATAGAAATTAAACTCATTTTCTTTCATTTTAAATTGAAGATTTTTTTTTTTACAATTTATAAAACTTACACTTTATTGAATTTTAAAAAAACTACACAAACATTTTTTTTTTAAATTTTCATAAATATTAATTCAATAATGATTAATACTGTATTAAATTAAACTATTTATAAATTTTGTGATAAATGTAATTTCTACAAAGGAAAAGTGATTAATTTACTATTTTTTCAATGATTGGTAAATAACACCCTGCCACTGAAAGTTGAGAACATGAAATCCACAAAACAAAGGGTAAAAAAACACTAAAATATAGATGCTGATTATTGTGAGACTTGTGGTTCCCACGTTAGCCAATGCTAACCAAGAAAAATAAAACAAACTAGGATGAACAAGAAATTTCCATGCAGTGTTTCCTAAGCAGACAGATATAGTACAGGATAAGAAACATATACAAAGGCAACAAGCTTGTACAAAACGTGAGCATAGTGCATACATTAGAGGATCAGAATATATTCTAATACAGTAGTTAAATTTTAACATGACAGTTTGTCTTTTAGTGATTCTCAAATACTACATTGATAAAGTGCAACATCCAACAGTTCAAGGGTCAAGACTAAACTTTAAACGAAAGGATCATAGTCACCTGTTCAGTCTCTGCTAACTAGTGGAGGTATGTAGCTTGATACTGATAACCATTTCCAAAGTAGTTGCCATGACTAGGAGAGAGGTTATAAGTCCCAGAACCCAGAAGTGGCGGGCAGTGATTGTCAGTTGGTCCAGGGTACATGTAAGGTCTGTCATACACATACTGTGGGTACCTATCAGCAACTCTAGCATAGGAAATTTTGTCAGCAGGAATGCTAGTGGCACGGGGACCATATCCCACACCATTAGCACGGGGTCTCTTTGGTTGAGGTTTTGTTGCTTCAGTTACTCTCTTTTTGTCAGCCTTGGCCTTCTCTAGTTGGACGACTCGTTTCTGGAGAGGATCCAGAGGATACTGCTCATCAAGTTTATGCTCCTCAATGCACTTGATTACAGCCTTAAGAGCAATCAGCTCTCGTTCATTAACCTCAATCTGAAAAACCAGCAAGTCATTGGGCAATCCAAATGCCTTCAAGATATTTAGAACACATAATATTTTTCCAACAAATTCTTAATAATCCTCAAACATCAGCACACATTTCATTGAAGATAGCCCTAAACGGTAATAAATTTCAGCCATCAGTTTGGGGCAGGGGACAATTTTTCAGGTATTTAAGTCACAGATTGATAGTAGGATGTAACAGGTAAGTGAGGCAGAAAGTGCATAACAACATCAAGGCACCTATTACCATAATTATTTACATATCAAAAAGTTTCAATTTAATACTATTGTATAAATGAAGAAACAAAAGAAAGCAAGAAGTTTGGTCAGGGATGTTTTTATCTGCTACTCAGTTCCTAGAATGGCATACAAATGTTTCTGGAAAGCAAAATGATATAGGATTGTCTGAATTTTGCGAAGGTATGTCTTTCAAGAGTGAAATGGATCTTGCATTTTACTTGACAGCTAAAAATTAGGAATATTAAGAAAAACCACATCCCTGATAAAGCCCTCCATTAAAACTGCACAAGTGCTTTAGTTAGTTGCATTGGTTGAAAAAAATTTACAAGTCCTTAGTTTGGTTTATTATACAATTTGGAAGTTTATAAACCAATTGCAACAAAAGAAAACATACTATCAGCATACAATATTTGTATTTAGATATTTTAGCAGAGGTATTATGTTTCCAGAGATTTTATTATCCAGTCTCATACCAAACATCTGATCAAGGAAAATAGATAACATAATTACAGAAAGTAATTTGCCATATGTATTAGGCAAGGCTCCATTTGGAAGAAATAGAAGGGAACAAATTGCTGTGAGGAGAATAATTATGCACAATGTACGGAGGAGTTATGACCCGACACATAGTTCATATGTGTAAATGTGTGAAGACACACATACATATAAATTTATTACTTCTACATACGCATAAATATGAATCCTGATTTGTTTTCAATGAAATTTAAATTAGACATGTATCTGTACTTATGTAGTAATAACAACTGCATATGCATATATCTGAATTCTTAACTTTATTTTCAATGAAATTTAAATTATACATGTATCTGTACTTCTGTAGAAATGATAAAAATTGAGTTTTTTTTGAAACATTAGAATATTTTCAAAATCAATTTTCATCTTTCAAAGGAGAGTTGTGTTAAGCGTGCGACAGCCAATATAAAAATTTGTCGTAACTACATGAATATGGATAAATGAAACAATAGTGTTATGGCTAGGTTGTTGCTCGAAAACAACGCGCTGTATAGATCGAGTGCAGTGTCAAAAGAGCAAGAGCTGCTGCATCAACGCTCGAGTACAGTGAAAAATAAGCCAGAGTTCCCACACTTTAATAAACGGGTGTGGACAAAAAAGTTAGTTCATGAGGATAAGATCCGTTTTGAAACTTGAAATGTAAGCACGCTTACATGGAAATAAATGAAAATAGTTGATACCATGATTAGGAAAAGGATTGACATTATATGTCTACAAAAAACTAAGTGGGTAGGAAAAAATACAAAGAAATTAGATTCTTCGAGTTTTTAACAATGGTGTAGGTATAATAGTTGAATTTTTCTTTAGCCTTAATTTGACAATAACTAACACTTGCTTTAGTAGAACATCTTATCACGTACAAGAGTGAAGGAGCAAATTCTCAAGTAGATTTCTTCTTGGTAAGAAAATCAGATAGAAAGTTTTACACAAATTGCAAAGTCATACCTGGAGAGAACTTGACTACCCAACATAGAATTTTAATTTTGGATGTACGAGTTAAGAGAATAGTAGAAAAAGAGTAAGAAAACAGTTTTTAAAATTAGGTGGTAGCTTTTGAAAAATAAACAACAAAAGTTTTCAAAGAAGAGTGGAGGAAGAGAGGTTTTGGGAGGTCCAGAAAAATGCTAATGATATGTGGGACAAGATGGCCAAAGAAATCAGGAATATAGCAAGAGAGATACTTAGAGAATCAAGAGGTGTTGGACCAAAAGGTAAAAAATCTTGGTGATGAGATGCAGAGGTACAAGATAAGATTAAAGATAAAAGAGTGTTATAAGGCATGGCAATTATGTAAAGATAACAAAAATTAGAATAAATATAAAATAGTTAAGAAAAACGCTACGAAGGCTGTGAATGAAGCTAGATCTAGAGTTTTTGAAGGGTTATATCAATCTTTAAGAACTAAGGATGTGGAAAGAAAAATTTACAGACTTGTAAAAGATAGCGAAAGAAAGACAAAAAATCTAGATCAAGTGAAATGTATTAAAGATGAAGAGGATCATGTTTTGGTAAGGAAACAAGATATTCAAGCACAATGAAAGAGTTACTTTCAAGGATTTTTTAACGAAAAACATGAGTTGACCTATGACTCTGACAGATTAAATGTTGTAGAAGAAAATCGTAATTATATCTTTTATCGCAGAATTCAGGAACTTGAAGTAGAGAAGATTTTGAAGAGAATGAAAAATGACAAAGCAGTAGGACCCAATAATATACATATTGAGATATAAAAAAGTCTAAGAAAGAAAGACATAAGTTGGTTTATTAAGTTATTTAATGTGATAATGAAATCTAAGAAAATGCTGAATAAAGAAAGGAGAAATACTTTAATCCCTATCTATAAAAATAAAGAGGGCATACATAATTGTGCTAACTATAAGAGGATTAAGCTCATGAGTCACACTATGAAGTTATGCGAGAATATCATTGAACAAAGATTAAGACAAGAGACTCAAGTCACAGAGAATAATTTGATTTTATGCCCAGAAGGTCAACTATGGAAGTAATTTACTTACTGCGGAGATTGATGAAAAGTTATCAAAGTAGACAAAAAGATTTGCATATGATTTTTATTGATTTAGAAAAGACACATAACAGAGTGTTAAGAGAGGTTTTGTAGAAGGTTTTAGAGAAGAAAGGAGTACGTATTGCGTATATTCGAGCAATTAAAGATATGTGCGATAAAATCACGACTTGCATTAGAACACAAAATAGGAACACAAAAGATTTTTCTACAACTATTGGACTACATTTCTCTGAGTCCATATCTTTTTAACTTGATTTTAGACGCAAGTACTGAGCATATTCAAAATTTGGGACCTCGATGTACAATTTTTGCAGATGATATAATTTTTAATTGGTGAATCGAAAGAAGAAATAAATATGAAGTTAGAGTCATGGCGACAAACTTTGGAAACACATAGTTTTCGTATAAGTAAAAATAAAACAAAATATAAGGAATGTAATTTTAGTAAAAGACGAATAAATACGAATTTATAAATAAAACTTGAAGACTATATTTTAAAACAAATTACAAGCTTTAAATATCTTGGATCTATTATACAAAATGACGACGAAATAAAGAAGAATGTAAACTATAGAATTCAAGCGGAATAGATGAAATGGAAGAAAGTTTCAAGTGTCATATGTGATAGAAAAGTGCTGCTCAAAATTAAAGAAAAATTCTACCATACAGCTATAAAACTTATTATATTGTATGGTACTGAATATTGGGCAGTTAAAAAACAACATGAAAATAAACTCAATGTTGTAAAGATGAGAATGTTGCATGGACACACCAAAAGAGATATGATTAAAAATAAGTGCATTAAAGAAAAAATTAGGGTAGCACTTATTGTAGAGAAGATAGGAGAATCTCGCTTAAGATAGTTTGGACATGTGTGGAGAAGATCTGCAAAAGCCCTATTAAAGAGAGTAGATCTGAAGAATAATTCGATAGTTAGAGGCCAAGGGAAGTCAAAGAAAACAATAGGTAAAATTATTAAGAAAGATTTAATAGTTAATAATCTATTTATTGATCTCATTTATAAAAAGTCACTGTGGCGTCGTTTGATCCATGTAACCGATCTCATCTAATTAAAAAAAGCTAAATTATTGTTGTTGTATATAAGTCATATTTATTAAGAAAAAGGATTCCATAAAGAAGGAGGAAAAGAAATCCCACTTAAACCCAAAACAAAAATTGTATATTATGTTGAACTTATTTGATATTTCTTGAACACAATGAAATTAATATTTGGCCTTCAACAAAAGTTTATATTTTACGAGGGATTTAAAAAAAAAAAAGCTGGTCTCAAATCTCAAGACAATTCATAAATTTTAGAGCTTGGTGGCAGGTGAAGGGAAGCCCTACTAGGACCCTTGCCTCAGCCTCTGCTTCTGATCCTCTTCTAGTTGTGTCTCATAATAGCATACCACTTCTAACTACACCTCCATTGGTTTCATGCATAGAAGACTACAATGTGTCTTGTTGATTTGGTTACTTCTTGAAACACCGAAAGAAGTTCAAGCAAAGGAGACAAGAAAATAGAAACACCTATTGCACAGAAGGCTAGCAAAGTTCACAACATGAACAAGTTACATTAAATGAAAATGATTGTTGAAAGACCTATAAATTAAAGTAGGTTGAAGACTTCTGGAAGTGGAAGCGTTATAAGTTAGGAGCTTTTTCTATCCTTTTGATTGAGAGAATTCAAACTTGGACCACCAGGTTAGAGAAAGAAGTGCTACCATGTTAGGAGCATTTTGTTTTCTAGAAGTCTTATCGCTTCCATATTTATCCAGTTTAGTATAAATAATAAGGGAGGGGGCTTGCAAGTGTGCAAGCATACTAGTGAGCAAGCATTTCCATTCGTCACATCTTCACTTTAACCACAAATTTCAAAATCATATCAAAGCGAGATCACAGGTTTGAAACTAGCTGGGCAGAGATAATGGCAAATTAGAGGTTGGCAATGTCCATCAACTGCCCTATATTCAAACCATGGCACTTTGCAAATGCTCTACAGTGGGTTAAGGAAATTCAGTTGCACCTAGTGTAACAACTATTTATGCCTAGTAGTAAGCATTAGTTAAGGAGATATTGATGTTAATTTTTAGTGTGTTGATTAAGGTAGTTTAATTCTAGTGTTGGTTTTTTATATCGAAGAAGTTGCAATCAAAACTCTTGGTGCAACCTAGGGAGTAGTGAAACGCTAGTTATCAATATTGTGCGATTCACAATTTGAATCACATGATACAATGCAATTTAAATGGCCAACAATATATATCGGTGGCCAAATTGTTCTTGTGCATGAATTGTCATTGGAATCACACAAATTGATGCAATTCCAATTCATCCAGAAATGTCGATCTGCAGCAGGTCACATTGTTGTGTTCATTGTGATTCAATGTGAACAGCTGCAGAATAACTGTATTTCCTTCTGTTTTTTTTTAAGGTTAAGAAGATTAGAGTGCACCATTTGGCTTAAGGTTAATAAAAAAGTGCTGTACGGAAGGCAAAAGGCTGGTCCTTTGGTGGGATTAGAAAAAATTCAACCCAATACTTTGTTGGTTTTCGTCCTTTCAACTCAAAGGCTCAAGCTTCAGGTCCTCTTGATAAACTTCACTTTTCAGTCTTCTAGTTTGCAACTAGCTTACTCCAATATTACTGCTGTTTGTTGTTATCATGCATTCTAAAAAGTTAAAAAAATAAAAATAAAAATTGAGGAAGATATTAGATTTAGACTTAATCTAATTATTTAGGAATTTATGAACATAGTTATGATTTACTTGTAATTAATTATTTTTGTTAACTATCAAGATAAATATATTATTTTAAGTATTTTGTTCATGCTAGTTATTTGTACATATTGATTCGATATAATTCACGATTTGGAAATATGCCTTCCGATTCATGATTTCAGTAGTGATTTGACAACCATGGTGAAGAGTGGAGACCTTGCGAGTTGCATATAAGAGACTTTGACACTAGTAAAAGTGTTGTCTTGGTGGATGCCTTAGTGAGCAACCCAAGAAGTGAATACTGGCTAGGACTAAGAGAAGGTTGAGGAGACTGCTCATGGTTAAAGACTTTTGAAACCTGTGTATGTGTTAGACAATGTGACTGAGGAGAGCAACTGAGAAAGTTGAGGGAGCTGCTCATGGGAAGAAGAATTATTGGATTTGTCTATTGAGGACGGTGTCAAGGTGAGCACTAGTCGCTTAAGTTCTCAAATTGATGGTTTAATTCTTGACTTAGGCTTTTGATGCATTGGAAAGCGACCTAGTGAGTCAAGGTTGATCATGTGTGCACAACCTAGTGAGTCCCAATTTTGGGTCACTATTATAGATCATGTTAACACAAGGTCTCAACAAAAAACTAGTTTTCACAAGAGTAAACACTCCTCTACAACTGCCAATCTCACAAGAATTTCTATCATGGTATTACCACAATTAGGTAACTCAATTAGATGGAGGAACATGAATTAGAAGAACTCAACAATATTTCAGCTCACTAGTTAAAATCATCAAAAGAAAAAGCAAAAACAGTAGGAATGATTATCCAATATAGCAGCAACTTAACTACACACCTGTGCCGTGGGAGAAGAGTTAACACTTTTGACAGGAGAAGTTTTTCTAGCATCCTTCAAGTAGGATTTTAGCAAAGACACAGGAGAAAACTGTTCTGTAAGATCAAAAGCAAAAGCCAAGTTAACAGCATCAATCTGCCTCCCACTGTTCACCAAAACTTCAATTACATCTGCACATCCAAAAAGTAAAATGAAGAATTAAAACTAACAGATGCAATAGTTTAGTTGCCTATGATAATTACAAATGCAAGATCCATGCATAGGATTTTCTTTCCAAAGTCACCTAGGGATACTCTTAATAAAGAAACTACGGTGTCGTGTTCAGCCTTAAGTCAATTGCTGAGATTGCATTATCATGCAAATCATATATCAACAACTTGTCCACTGATAATCCTTGCAAGTGCTAGCACACTAAAACCACACTTCAATTGCCTTTAGTCACTTTAAAGAAAGCAATACAATCATTACAATTCAAGTTTCCTTTACTATTACCTTTCATTAATTTTGACAAGAAGCACTGAGTAGGAACATCCACTTAGAGTGGCTATACAAAAACAATTGTTACAACAACAACAACCACGCCTTTTCCCACTAGGTGGTACAAAACAATTGTTAATTATTCAAAATTTGTAGGGCTTGTAAAACTCCCGTCAGTAAAACAGTCTTGGAAGGCATTGATACTTTAACAAGCTGGTTGGATATCAACCAAAAGATAACTAAAGAAATTATAATAGGTGAATCAAATAAATCAAAAGGAAACTAAAATAATGGATAATTAGCTGCCAAAATTTATGTATATTGAAAGGAAAACAAAATCTTTTCATTTAGTTGTATCAGGTTTGTATAAGATTTTCATTCATTTTAAACATTAGTAAAAGAACCAATACACACCAGGCATTTTCTCTGACAGCCCAAGGCAACGACAAAGGTCAGCAGTTTGGCGACGCCGAGAGACCATTGGGATTAGCCTGGATAACTCCTCTTCATTAAAATCAGAGGCAATATCAAAACTGGCAAGCAGTTGCAAAAATGCATGAGCTTCCAAGGAATTCCCATTGCTAGCATCCATGTCAAGAGCATCCAATTTGGGTTTCCACTCTTCGGCAATTGTCTTTGCCTTAACCTTAATATTTTCAGATATTACATCAGAAACAGAGTCCGAGTTGGTTAGCAAAACACTTAAACACTCCATCAGCATAATACAGGTTCGACGGAGACCCAATAAGTTTGCATCCTTCTTTCCATCCTGATTTGATGCTTCCATACAGTAAAATCCTTCCAAAGAATCCAAAACCAAAAGGGCAGCATCAGGGGCAGCTCTTAATGCAAGTGGTATTTCCTCCCTTATGGCAGCAAGGTTCTTACGATTATCAGATATGAATTTGTGAAGTCCTCCTGCATTCATCTCTTCACATAGTTTAACCAACTGAGGATAAGACTTCACCTCCACATTTCCACTCTCAGGAGAATCTTTCACGTCTTCTAAGCTACCTTCAGCAGCCATGGACATAGCATCCACTGGTTTCTCCTCCACTCCAGGTGTCTGTTGACCCCGATCAGAGACAACAGACAATTCCTCAGATGAAACCTTCCTGTGCTTCTCTCGAGCATTAAAAATGGCAAATATGGCAGCATCTCTTTTCTCTTGAAGTTTCTCTAGTGAAACTTGCTCCTTGGCAACAACAGCTGCTTCCCGCTTTTTCAATATTTCACGAGCTTTCATTGTTTTGTTTTCGAACTCTTTCTCTTGGTCTTCCAATTCATGAAACCGTCTCTTCAAGGATTTCTCAAGCCCATGAAAATGTTCTTCAAGTTCTTTCCATTTCATGTTAAGTGTTACAGCTCGATAACTTTCAAGTTCAGCAAATGCCTTTTGGAGCTGTTGTATCTTAGAGGTTGTAGAATCCATCAGTGTAACAACAGCTTCAGTATCTTCCATGGTAAAGATGCTGAAAGAGAAAAATGAACGAAATAAGTACCAATGTTCAACTGATGTAACCAGGAATCATGTGCAAAAGTATGACCTAAGCTCTTATAGAAAGAAAACAGATTATAGAGAGAGTAAGAATTAAGTATCAACTTGATTAAAATTATATCAAGAAGCAATCTAGCATTCCCATATTATTGATGACCAAACACAGGTAGGTTCCAACGCTGGTCTATGTGCATACCCTGCTAGAGGGTTAACCCAGTCCCCACATCAAGCTTAAATCAAGGATTAAACAAAGTGGTCACAAAAAGAACAAAAACTTAATATGCAGTGAAAAAAAAAATCGGCTAAGGACATCATTAAAATGCAGAAGATAATAAGGGAAAGCAATTAAATTTATAAATTCCATCATATCTAACTACCTAAATATGATTTTTGTTGGTAATTAACAATGTCGCTAAGTGCTTCAGCTTGTCCAGTTTAAAACCACCTTGAACCAGAGCAAATTAAAATAATCTCTCCTAAGCATCTTGCTCCATGAATACAATATGGAGATTCAATAGTGTAGAAAGGAGGAAATGTTAGATACTCTCAAGTCAAGTCTCAACAATTTGATACTTCTATAAATAGCTAAGCCCTTCAAATAAAAGCATAAATGCCAGATCTCACTAATAGAAACTAATCAGCAGTTAAATGAATATAAAAATCTTAGTGCATATTTTAGGGATTGAAGCTCTAAAGTTTAGAACTTCCTACTTTGCAGTTATTTCTGAACTAGATTGCTATATGAACTTTTGGTTGCAGGTTGACAATGAACCAAAACTCAAGGGTGAAGAGCACAATCCTCCATACTTCCTGTTTCATTTAAAAATTAAAACTATGTTATCCTCCCTTTTTAAATGTACATCAAAATCCTAAACTTCCTAATAATTCATGAGATTGAACTAACTGTTACTGATTGTAGAGTACACTATATATAATAAGTTATTTCTGGACTTCTGTTGCAGCAAAGTGTGATACAAATAAACTAAAGTTGATCTATGCTTTTTTATGGTAAAAAAGGTAGATGTAAAGCAACTGTACAACACCAAGAAAAGTTCCAAAAGATCCTGTTAATATGTTAAGCCAAAAGGAAGTGAAACGCACTCAAGAATTAGACTATCTTCACCAGTTTTAGTATTATAAATTTAATCTTTCACCATTCACATATACACACATCCTGCATGTATTTAAATATCATGCAAAGCAAATCCTTAAGTCTTCATTTCCTTGTAACTTGTCTCCTGTGTCCTGCATTTTCTAGCTAGACCGGTCGCTAAAACTTAAAAGTAAACAACCAATAACAGCCTTCAAAACCGAAAATTGCCGAAAAGCTTACCGAAGAAGATGTCCCCAGTTTAGGATCCAAACCTTAGATTCACGATAACACAAACCCTAAATAAAAAATAAAAAATATTAGCCCAACATTATAATAGAATAATTAAGGAAAAAAATTATGACCGCGAAGAAGCTAAAAATCCTCCTCCAGTAAACCCCAGAAAATTCTCATGAAAACCCTTAAATTTGCAGGAAAGATCAATTTACAAAGTCTCCTGTGCAGGAAACTTTCAAAGCAACGTCTATGAAATCCCTTCGACAGAAAAATAAAAAAATTAGTAGGAAATTGAATTCCCCTTTCTTTGAAGCAAACAAAGCCGATCCAAACTAAAAAAAAGAACCGATTCAAACGGAAAAATCACACAAAAAAAAGCATAATTAAAGAAAAAGAACAGTTACCTGATTGATCTGATGAAAATTACTCAGAAAACGCCTAAGAATCTAAAAGAAAAATTTCCATCTAATTTCTCTTTGGCAGGTGTAGGTGTTTGTGGCTGCAGCTCTGTAACCCTTTCACAGAGATAGAGGGTGGCGAGCGAAAGAGGGAGAAAAGAGAAAAAGCTCACCGCAAGAAAGAGTGTTTAATCAGAGTCGCAACCCTCTCTCTCTTGCTTTTTCCTGGGCACTCCCCTTTTCGCTATCCACACACCAACACTACTGTCTGAACCGTTGTCTACTCTGTAAAGTTACCATACTTGTCTGCTAAAGAGGAGGGCCTTCAGTGTATCACTGAGTGCTTCTAATTAATGCCACGTGCACAGCACGTACGTCTTGAGATTTTTTTATGTTAAAAATATTTGCTGGTTGTATTTAGTTTTTATTTAAAGTATTATTATTTTTATTTTTAAGAACATGAGTTATAATAATTTAAAGGATAAAAATTATATTATTTTGTTATTATTCTAATATTTAAAAATTTTAAATATATAAATTAGACTTTAAAATTATTAACTCACTATACATTAATTATTTTCTTAATATCTAACTTATGATGTCTTAATTCTTTTAGAAATTAATATAAAATAATTTTTGTAACTAAAAAAATATAAATACTAAAATTAAATAATTTTAAAATTAAATTATTAATTTACTGTAAAAATATAACTTTTTCTAATTTTATTCTAAATTACAAAGTGATATAAACAGTAAATTGCCATGGTACCTGGATAATGAAATTATATTGTCGAATATAAAAAAAATAAGTAAAATATTAAATTAATGGTTACACTACGTTTATGATTAATTTTTATCTAATTTAATAAATTCATCGTACAATATCTTAAATTCAGTGCAATCAGGCTCAAGTTGATGTGAACTCAATTTTTAAATAATTAAACTTTTTACTGAGCAAATCTGTAATATTAATATAGTCGATTGATGCAAATATAATTTAAAAATTAATATAATATAATTTTAAAAATCAATAGTAATTATGGTCTTTAATCCACTAGATCTATTTGTAATGAATTGAGTTAATTTTAAATTCATTTTTAAAAAATAAACAACATTAATTAAAGTATGTAATGTTCTACAATGTATGAAATGTAAAAAATAAAAATAAACAAACTAAGTAACAATATTTGGCATCTTATAGAATTTTCTAAGCATTGTCTTTCTATACTTAGAAATTTATCTATCTCCAAGAAATTATTATATATTTTTTGTATTTATTTGATTTCCTATATATTTAATAATTGATAAAGATACATTTAATTTATTAAAACATTTTCTGTTTTTATTTTTTATATTTTTAAAAATATGTTTGATTTGTGTTTTTTTAATTTTTTATTTTATTTTTTAGTTATACAATTATTTTTCATTTTATTTTTATTTTTACTATTTTCTAATTATATGAATAATAAAATACTATTCATACATATTATAATAAGTTTGAAATAATTGTAAAAATACTATTATTATAATATGCTATAGTACTAAAAGTTTTAAAAATATTTTTTAAAAAATGAAAACGAAAAACATGAACTAATGACCATTTTCTATTTTTGTAAAAATTAAAAATTAAAAACAACCATTCCACATGCCCTAGGTTTGGGTTTGATTGCATTGTAAGTTATACTATTTGGTAACTATATGTATAAAATAAAGCCCTGAATGAGTAATTTTTCAGTGCCATGGTGTTTTCTTTCTCTCTCTTTTTTTCTCTCTCTCTTTCTTTACCTCAACCCATAGATTAATTGAAAAGAAACTAAAAAAATAATATTAGAGGTGTTTATTTTGTAGTCTAGGAAGGAAGATGCTTTGCATGAGCAAATATAATGATGCTATGTTTGAAAGAGTGAATGCGACATTAGGGTTTACCGATGTGGGAACAAAGCACGGTGAACGGGGAAGTCGGTGTACGTAACTAACTTTATAGACATATGCTTTCAAAATTTTATGATGCTATTTTTTTTTTTTTTTTTTGTCTTTTACTATGGTGCTACATTACAAATTTTATCTAAACATTCTTTTGACAAAAAAAAAAAATTATCCAAACATTCAAAATTTATGTTTAATTTACTTATATGCAAGATGCTTAAAAATATCCAACATATCATGAAAGAATGAGAGTCCACAATTTTATTGATATCGTATAATTCAAAAATTATAAGAATCAACATCTTTAAAATCTTAACTTGATTAATTTTCATAAAATTTTAATTATATACTTTCTTATAACTTTCAATTCTCATATTAAATATAAAAATTATAAAGAACACAATATTGCATGTTCTTTGCAATGTTTTATATTAAGCTTTAACATCAGCGATGGTCAATAGATTTTCCGCAATTTTATCCCCTAACAGGGGCACTAGAAACAATGAATTTATTTGGTAACTATTTTTAAAAGCAGTTTTCAATTTTTTAATTTTTTTTAAAATAAAAAAACTTATTTGAGAACTTATTTTCTATTTTTTTAAAAGTAAGTTTTAAAAAAATTTATTTTTAAAACAACAAAACAAAAATAAGAAAAAGTTGTTTTTTTCTCTCAAAATATTCAAAAGATAAAAAATAACATGTTTTCAAAATAATTTATTAAATAATTTTTTTATACTTTAAGTTTGCAGAACAATTTTTCAAAATAATTTTTAAAAACAATTTTTTTAAAAAAATAAAACAAAAATAAAATCAAATAAACCCAATATTATCTTACTCTAAGAAACCCTTCACTTCATTAGGAGCACTAAGAGTAAAGATGGTGGTATAATGTTCAAGAATGATCTTGAGAAGCCTATAACCAAGTTGATTCTTGGTGTGCGGCTTCACTCCTTTGGCTTCTTATACCAACTTATTAATTTAATCTACAGCAATGTCTCAAGCTCTTTCTTTAGCATTTTTGTGGAATAGTGAGAGACTCTTCTATTTGCCTTAATGAGAAGACTTAGACAATGTGATCCCTTTTCTTTGTATTTTTTTTATTGTTTTTTATAAAATGTCTTGCTTTACTTATCCAAAAGAAGGTTGATCAAGGTGACTAGTGCCCTTTAAAGATCTTTAGCCAAAGGCCTGCTATTTTTCAATTGCTCTTTGCTGATGATATACTCCTTTCTCTTACTAGCTCTATGAATGAAGCTAAAACGATCATGCTTTGATCACTTAGTGTCCACCATTGACACAATTGTAGTTTGGGTTTGTTCTTAAGCCACCCTATTCAGTACTAAGACACTAAGAAGGCGTTTGGTATACGGCAAAATTTTTTATTCTTGAAAAACATGATTGATGGGAATAATAATTCCTGAAAATGTATAAAATATGTTTGGTTGGACTTTAAGATTGATGTGAATCTTAAAGTAACATTTTCTATCACTTAGTGTCCACCATTGACACAATTGTAGTTTGGGTTTGTTCTTAAACCACCCTATTGAGTACTAAGACACTAAGGGGGCGTTCGGTATACAGCAAAATTTTTTATTCTTGAGAAATATGATTGATGGGAATAATAATTCCTAAAAATGTATAAAATATATTTGGTTAGACTTTAAGATTGATGTGAATTTTAAAGTAACATTTTCTAGGAAACTTTTATTTTTTGTTTGGTTATATTTAAGTTTCCTAGCAATCTTTAGTAATTTTCTAAAAATGTCCCTTAACTTTTTTAAAAAAATTATCTTATCTATTTTTTTTTAATAAAAGTAAAATATAAAAGAATAAATTAAAAAATAGTTATAGTTGCCTTCTCAAAATAACAAAGGTGATTCCTCTATGACAAAAGATGTGTAAAATTTTAAAAATAGATAATTTTACATATATAATTACATGATAGTACTATATTATAAAATGAAAAATAATATCTGCATAGTATAATAATTTATACAAAATATTTATACATAAAATAAATAGTTGAGAAGATATAAAAATGGGTAGAGGTGAGAGGTAAAAATGAAGGATAAAATTATCTTTTTATTATTTAGCAGGATTCCCACCTCCATAGGAAACTTGAATTTCTACCCCCATACATGAAAAAGTTTTGGTGGAAATCTTTGTTAAAAATCATTCCCAGGAATCATGGATTCCTGAAAATTCTGTTTTAAAATTTAGGAACCAAACATGAGAATTTGATTTTTCCAAATTCAGTTTCCAAGAATCCAAAAAAATTTTCCCTACCAAACATCCCCTAAAGTCCTAGAGAACATGTGTAACTAAATAAGGAGAACAATTATAGTGAACCTTACTACATTCATTCGATCTAGAGGAAAATAATGCAAACATTTGTGTAGAGGTAGATTTAAGGAAACCTCTATTCGTAAAATATAAACTGAAGGGATGACAATACCAAATTGAATATGAAGGGATACACTTTTTATGCTTTAATTGTGGGAGATGTAGGCATGATGTTGAAGGACACCAAGAAAAACATCTACCAGTAGATGAGACAAAAATGATATATAATAATGACAAGACGCTAATGATAAGTTAAAGTTCTCTTACCAATGACGAAGAGACTTGTTATGCTCCTTGGACCATTGTGCAAAAAGCTCAAAAATAAAAAAAGCATCCTAAAGGATAGAGGGAAGGATTGTTGAATATGGGGGAAAAAAGGCCCATAAGACACTAGGTCACATTTCAACATTCTCTTAATGGTAGAATACCAAAATGAGAATGATTTGGGGGGGGGGGGGGCATAACATATGAACGATGACTATGTCCAACAAATTGAGAAGAAATTCAGAGAAATAGACATGTCAATCCAAGTGTCAAAATCACATAAACAAATGAGTAACTACATTATTTTAAAGAATTTTAATGATAGACTTTCAAGACTAAGACGTCAAGTGTGGGAATCAACATAGGCCTAGCAAAAGACAATAGAGAAATGCTTTCAATGGGCTTAACATTAAAACAAGGAAAGGCACTCTAACCCTAGGAATGAGAATCAAATAGTCTTGACAAACAAAGGGGCTAAAAACATGAGTATCCTACAAGGAAAGTGCCACAAAGAGTCGATTACAACTCAATGGTACATGGTAGAATCTTTTGAGGAAGGAGTTGCCATGGAAGATCTCTTTCCTCTATTTTTTCTTCTTTTCTTTTCTTTTTGTAATTTTCTTTTATTATGGAAGCACATTCTTCTTGTTAGGAGAGTTTTTTACTTTGTATAGGGAAGAATTTTCCTGTTTTTAAAAGAAGTGGTGAAACTTCAAGATTTTGAATATCTTACGTTTAGATCTACAACTTTGAGCTCAAATTTAGATAGAAAAAGACCAAATCTACAACTCTTTATTCATATGGAAGAAGAAGACTAAAGAGAACTAACCCTCAAAGAGGGTCAAGAGGTGTGTTGCCTCTCCAAAGAAGAGTATTTGTCTTCTTTTTTATGTTGTATTATTGTATATATGAGATTTTAAGGTGTAATATTTAGTAGATTAGTGTTTCTAAGGTATGTTGCCTCTAAATTCTCTAATTATAAGACTCATTTATCTTTTTCTATATCTTTAGAAGCTGCAGGATTAAGCTGGTTATACATGTTTCAGTTGCCTTTGACTTTTGATTAGTTGATGTATTTTTTTTAATAATGGTTTTTCATTTGTCCAAAAAAAGAATAAGGAGTCAATTACAAGATTTATCAAAAGGAACCTAAATGAGCATAACTATGAAATGCTAAGCCTATTACAACACACAAATACCTCAAAGGAGATCCACCATGACAGAGTAGACCCTAATAACAGCATAGATGGCACCTATGTCCATCTCAGCCTCTTAAAATTTAAATATCCAACCTAAACCATCAGATATTGATATACAAAAGGATGAAGACACACTTTACTTTATGATTGAATACTCAATAAAGCATGATATAATGCTTATCTTAGTAACTATAATTAGTGCAATTCAAGCAAGACTAAAGCTAAGAAAATCGAGTTATGATTGGTTTTAAACTGTGGAAGGAAACAATATTTCTTATGGGATTTGGGTAACTTGGAAAAGTGACAAATTGCGAGTGCAATTCAAAGAAAAGAACTTTTGATTTTTTTTCACCTTTAAATTCAATTTGGAGATGAACCAAAGTGGTTTTTCTTTACTGTGTATGCTAATTTATGAACATAGCTACATACTCAACTTTGGCAAAGTCTTATTGTAACGCCCCCAATTTAGGTCACGTAAAATTAACATTTTTTTCCGCAATCAGGTAATCTCCATAAAGTCATTTCTCTTATGTATACACAATATGCAAATCAAGTCTATAAACATCAAAGTACAGCAGAAACGGGGATCCTACATGTAGCGTTCAGAGTACTCTAGAATATAAACACATTATAATTTAAAAACCATGAGTCTTGGAAGCAACGTAAACTCACCTACAGAATATGTCACCTAACTGATCACCTATCTGCAGAATCAGACTATGTATTCTTATCTGGAAAATGTGAAAATATCGTGTAGTGAATTTGACAATTCAGTGAGTAAATAATTCCTCTTATGACCTCTTTGGTCAGCATATGGATGTACTTATATTTTAAAATGTATCACATAGAAAATACAGTTCAAAAGTACATTCATATGGGACTCGTATTTCAAATATTCTCAAATCAAAGGATATCCAGATATCCAAAACCATATGCTGCACGGTATGATCATTAAACAAATGTTGTTATGCTAAGTTGTATAAATTATAGTAAAATATTAAGATTTAGAGATAAAATCATCACTTTTAATGCACTTGCCTTATTCGACAATCTGATCAATGCAATGAAAACATAACTCATTTGCTATACGCATAGTGACCTCGACTACAGTCACAATAAGTGAACAAGAAATGTGAGTACATCACCCTCCTCCTCTCCCCACATTACCACTGTCATCCGGTTGGAGCGGCCCTCCCCTGACTCACTCAGGCTAATAGGGCGTCCTCTATTCGGTACCATCACAAGCCATACAACCAGTCGATATTCATCTATACATATAAATACATGTAAAATTATCAAGCAACTCGCCATGAATTTTACACTTGTCATATTTATCAAGCAACTCGCCATGAGCTTTATGCTTGCCATTCAATCTCATTATATATCACATAATATTCACATTATTAAATAATGATAAATACATTTAGAACCACATATTCAATGAGTTCCAAAATCTATTTCTAAAACCACACTCTTCTTGAACTATGTGCCAGTTCGTAAGTATAACAGATATTTTAACACATTTAATAAACTTATAATAGCATAAATAATTTGTAAATAGAAACAATTATACATTTATAGTTCAAGAAGAGCATGGGGTAAGTCATAGAAAGAATTATCTACTCACAGGGTAAGGGCTCCAGATTGGACAGCCCCAAAGTGCACTTTTCTAATTTACATTTGATTAAACAGACTTCAAAAACGTGTCCAGAGGGTCCGAAAATTAAGAAAATGACTCTGAAAATTTGGTCACTATTCACCACCGAGAAACACTATTGACCGTCGAAAAATACTATTTACCAAGAATAAAAAGTTATCAGATAGCTGATTAATTTCATATCTTAAGGTTTATCTAACTCTTAAATCCATCTACGGTGTCAGGTTTCCAATTTGAGGTCTCTAAATAAGAATTTCAGAGTTTATCTTTTTTCTGAAATTTTTTACTTCCGATCTGCGACGATTCAATGACTGATTTGAGAAATTGTTTGGTCAAAATCGTTGTACTTTCCGTCTTGAATCCATTGGTACCATTAGTTTTGAGATCGGAGACCTATAGACACTCCAAAACTAGAAAGAAAAATAGAGATTACTATTCACACTATTTCACTATTTATCAGTTTCTCTGCAATTATGCATTTCTATCTCCCCCTTCCCCTCTTTCTTTTATTTTTTTATAATAATAATAATTATTATTATTATTTAATAATTGAATAATAGAATTTTATTTTATATTTATTCATATAAATACCGTTTTTTTTCTTAAAACATCCCAGAAATTTCTAAGAATTTATATTCTCATAAAAATTTAGTTGAACTTTTAAATCATGATTTTTCTTGATAAAAATATTAATAAAACAAATCAAAAAATAAATATTTTTATACATAATAAAAGAAAGAATATTTTTTAAAAATACAACAAAAATTTATTAAAGGTCAATATAATTATTTCAAGCAAAACAATAATTACTTTAATTAAAAATATACTTGCTTTTAGTAGAACATAATCATTTTTAAATAAATAAAAATATATTTGTTTATAACAAAATATTATTATTTAAAAATAAAAATTACGGAATATTACACTTATAAAGTTAGATAATGAAACTTATGATCCCTAGGTTCTGATAACTAACTAAAACAATATTAGAGATGGCTCGAAGAAAAAACAAAGTCCTCCCATAAACTCCTCTCAATGCAACTAATTCTTAAATAAAATTGATGTTGTTACTTCATTGATGTGAGTTTAGTTAAAACTCATACTTGGAAAGGTCGTAAAAACTATAGGTAGGTAAGACTTTTTGAAATATTAAACCATGCTTTGTGCAGTGAAAATTGGCATTTATATTTTGGGAAAGCCTATGTTAAGGTTTTCCTAAGGTTAAACTTCCCAAACAATCAACCAATCCAATTTGCCATCCATGGTGCTAAGAACTATGGAAAATGCCCATTTTATTTTGAATAATCTTGGTTGGCCAATGAAAATTATGAGAGATTCTTAAGTAACAATTAGGATAGAATTAGCAATCTACCAAGTGTTCTAAAAAACTTTACTCCTCGAATTCAAAACTGGAATCACTTTGTGTTAAGTAGTATAATAGGTTTATAACCCTTTAAGTACCTTCCCTCCAACGACTAGATTTTGGGAGTTATACTTAAAAAGTTGCATCGTAGTATCATAATAGGTTTTGTTCAATAATTAGAATTTAAAGTGTCAGCTGTCTGTAAACATCCAATTGGGACTTTATAACCCTCTACCAATGGCTAGCTTCTGGGTGAAATTATATATGGGAATATATAGTAAAAAAGAAGTGACTGAGAACCTGCTGATCTAATCTAAACTAACAATCAGGATAAAGACTCTTTCATTAATGCAAAAAGATAACCTCCTATAAATGTGTGAAAACTACTTAATAAGTGCTTATGAATGTCTAATATTGACCATTAATTAGATCTAAGGACTATATATTGAATCGAAATTAATGGTAAAAATTAAGACTCGTTTGTTAATGCAATGGGATAACCACTTCACAGTCACTTAAGAGTGAATGATAACAACTTGATAATTTCCTGATTCAAATTCAAGGATTGTTCATTACTCAAATCCAACATTTCTCGCTGTCGCATTGCTCTACTATAGGGCTTTTCGAGGTCAGGTAAAAGAGGGCGAGTAGTGTCTCTTTGATCCTATCTTTCAGAGCTTTTTCGTTTGACTGCTGCTAGATCCGTAGGTGCGAGACGGTTCTGGTGTGTTGATATGGATCAAAACTCAGAGACTTGTAATTCAATACTAGACCAAAGAAGGCGACAATATGAAGAGTACAAAGTGGTCCTGATAGTTTTTAACGAAAACGATGTGAGGGATGGAATAGATAAGTATAGCAATAGTTTCATTTGAAAATTTATAACCTAAAAACTTATTAACAAAGAGGCTATGGAAGTTACGTTTAAGAACATTTGGGGGAACCTACTGGGATTTCGAGTTGAGGAGTTGTAACTGCGTTTGTTCCAATTCTTTTTTGGCATGAAGCGAGGTTTGGAGTGGATTTTGAACTGGGCCCCATAGATGTATCGTAGTAGCTGGCTTATCTTTAATTGATGGGTACATGGAATTCTGGGGTGAAGTCTTGGGTGGAATTCTTGGGTATTCCTTCTCACTGTCATGCTCTGGAGATTGGTCAGAATTAGGCTTTATTCTGGGGTGAGAGCGATGACATGGGGCTTTTCAACATCAAGAGGATTAATGCACCCATTATGAAGGCTTGAGTCAATTAAATGTGAACAATCCGACCAGGAAGGTAGTTAATTTGGGAAGTAAAAGGGATGGCTTGTATTGGGTTAAGTTTTAGTTTAGAAAAGCTACTCTAAGTTTGTTATTATTGTGGGGTAGTGGAGGATGATGAAGATGGATGTGAAAGGACGTTGCTCGATACGAAGAAAGCTTGGTTCATGGGTGAGAGCTTCAGTAATGGGTCAAAGAATTGATGAAGGAGGTAGAGGTCAAACAAATTGACACTGAAAGTTTCCTGGCAAAAATTACAGCCTTGTCTGCAGAGGATAAGGATGGAGTTAAGGAGAAAATATCTTTATGTACAAGAGATAAAGACAAAGGAAGGACTAAAGAGGTAGAAGTTAAGAAAAGAAAAGGAAAAATACTCTTATTCTGTTTTGTATTTTTTTTAAAATATATATAGATTTCACAATTAAAATACTCATATATAATTTTATATTATTATTTTTTTATTTTTATTTTTTTTAAAATAAAAGTGAACATTAGATATTAACAGTTTTGCTTCTTTTTTTTTTTACTTAAAACATTGTTTTTTTTAGTTAATTTTAAATATCTTTTAATTATTTTCAATAATTTAATATAAATATTAATTTAAAAAACATTAAAAAATATATCTGTTTGGAAAAAAAGAGTATAAACAACATGTGCCAATTTTAATTTTATATAATGATAATTTAATTAGAGATACAAGAAATGTCCCTAAGAAATTTTGCAGTCCTTAGCGAAAAAAATTATTTTTTCGAATTTTTTAATATTTTAAAAGAAACAATTTTATTCATCTGTTGGTCAAAAGTTATGAAACTTTGCAGGGACGTGATCATATGTTTCTAAGCCTTCTTGAAACCTTCTTGAAAAAATCATGCAATAAATGTTTAAAAAAAATATGTAAATAGATATTTATACATTAAAAAATATTTTGTATATTTATATTTTTTTTCAAAACACATACACCCTTTAATATTTATACCATTAAATTATTAAAAATTATTAAAATATATTTAAAGAAATCAAGTAATAACATTATTTTTAATATAAAAAAACGTAAAATTACTATCTAATATCACTTGAATTTATTTAGAATAACAAAATATAAATAAATAATGAAATAATAAAATATTTTAAATAAATTTAATTATAGTATAATTTTTATTTTTTAAAAAAATTTGTATAAATTTTTAAAATAAAAAAGTTATATAATGAAATATAATATAAAAGAAGGGAGGGTGTTTTTTTTTTTAAAAAAAAAAAAGTTCATGAGTGAGTCCGTAGAAGTAAAAACTACAGTACCCATGTGATGTTGAAGGCTAAAGATGTGGCTTTGGGAAGTGTGCTTTCTTTTAACTCACATGAAAATAAAATACTAATTCAAGATGGGGGTAGTGTGAGCCTTTTTCGCTGTGAATGTAAAGGGCAGTAAAGTCAAAGGCTCAAAGCACAGATAAGTCTTCATCTCGGCAAGCAGAGAAAGAATTCATGTTTCAAGAGGAAAGACTTTACCGTGATTTTGAAAATGGAGCGGGGGGAAAACTGCAGTCAACCTAATGTCAGAGGTACCTAAAAATAAAGAAAAAGGTACGGGCAGCAGGAAATGAAAGAATTATCAGGAGACGACAAAAAATTACCATCCCGTTGACAATATTTAGGGATCAATTAAAATTCGTTTAAATAATAAAATTTATAATTTATTAGAATTTATTTATTAATATAAGTATTTTTATATTAAAAATAATAATGTTTAGATAAATTTAAATAAATAAATTATCAATTTTTAATAAGTTAATTTTATCTTATTTTATAAGTTAATTTTTTAAATTTATTAAAAAAAAATTTTATGAAAGTTTAAATTTACATGACCAGAAAGTTATTTTGTACTTTTACAAATTAAAATTTCATTAAAATTATACCATTCACCTCTCTCCTTCCATCAAAACTATATTCAAATATTTTAAAAAACGTTTATAAATTTAAAAAACACTTTTTAAAATATATGTCTAAATACTAAATAACTTAATTTAAAAGGGCTTCTTCTATAAGTGCTTTTTATATAAGATCTTATTCTATAAATGTTTAAATAAGTTGTATATCCAAATTAGGTCTTAAAAAAAAATTCAACTTAATGATTTATCTAATTTGATGCAGTGGCATGGAGTGGAGATGGATGGCATTAAGAGAAAACAAAATTTTCTTTTACAGGCTAATGTGGATGATTACTCAACAGCGGCCCCTGGATTCCAGTCCTGTTGACAGACATGATCATCTTAGCATGGAATTGCCAGGGGCTTGGGAAGCCTCATGCAATTCAATGCCTGCACCTTTTATTAAGCCAACAAGATCCCAAGGTGGTCTTCCTCAGTGAGACCAGGTTGATAGTAAGAGAAGCAAATAGATTGAATATGAGAATTGGCTTTACTAACGGTGTTTGTATGCCTTGTGAAGGTAGAAGGCGCGGCTTACTTTTGCTTTAGAGTAAGGAAGTTGACATTACCCTTCTTTCCCTATCCAAATACTATATTGATGCTAGAGTTAAGGATGAAAATAGAGAAGCTTGGAGAATGTCTGGTTCTTATGGGGAGTCCTATTCTTCTAATAAAAGTCAGAGTTGGAATTGGGTTAAAAGTTTGAAAAATGATGATGATGGGCATGGTTAGTTCTTGGTGATTTGGATGAGATTTAAAGGCAGATGAGCAAAGGAGTAAGATTTCACATTTGGTGCCTAATATGGTAGTCTTCAGAGAGACTGTTGATTTTTGTGAATTGCAAGACCTTAGCTCGAAGGGCTATAAGTAAAAGTGGTGTAATAGAAGGTAGAATGATAATAATGTTCAAGCTCTTTAAGGGCTATAAATACACATGGTGTAATATAAGGCAGAGTGATAATAATGTTCAAGTGCGTCTTGACTGTGCTCCAATAAATAGGAAATAGATATCTCATTTTGAAAATTATTAGTGTTTGTTGTTGGACACCCTATTGTTTTAAAATAATAAAAGTGAGTGTAGAGTATGGTTTTATTAGAATTGAGTACTAAGTATCAAAATTAAACTACAATAAAAAATTTTAGATAATTAAAAATAAAAAAATGACTGCTAAAAATAAATTAAAAAATCAAAAGCAAATTGAAAATAAGTAAATTACAGACACTCAAATGGAGAAAACTCTAGAAATTCAATTTCATCGTCATCATTCTGATTTGGTTCCTTTATAATTATAAAAAAAAATTAAAATTCATTCAATTTTTTTGCTAGTCAAAAACCCTAATTTATTTACCAGTATCTCCCAAACACTAATAAAAATATGCCCCAACTAATAACTCATTATATTTCTATATAAATTAATTAATCAGGAAATCATTGAGATCTATAGTTCTTTTCAATTGCTACATAAACCCATGGCGTATATTCCTAACATAATGTAATCTATGGTTTTAATCTCCTAACTCTAGATACATAAATCGCCTTATGGTCTTATTATAATTAGAAAATTATCTGATTAGTGGCTAGTTAATTAGAAGTATGAAGAATTGAGAATAAAACACAAAAGAGAAGAAAAAAATCATAATTGTTTTGTATAGTTTCACCAAACCATTATGATTGGGCTACATCTTCATCTTAGAAATAAGACTTTAGTTTATAGTAAAAGTATAAGAACAAAAACTCAAACTAAGATTTATAATTGAGGTTAATGAAGAAAGAACAATGATTAGGAAGGAATTTATAATTAAATCCTTGCCAATAGATGATCTTTTTCTCTACATTGTCTCCACCGCAAAAAGTCTTCCTTAAAAGACCTAAACTAATTCTATTTATAACACCTAAGTAGGTTATACTCCTATTTAGAAAAATCACACGCAGTGGCTACTGTTGTTGCATTGTGTCGTGACTCAAATTTCTTGGGTTGCGACGCGAGATGTTACTGCATTGTGCCGTAACCTAGCCTTCAGTGGGTCACAATGTGCTTCACGCCAATTTGCGTTGTGACTCCAATTTCTTGGGTTGTGATGCTTTGCTTTCTGCTATACTTTGGGTCACGACTTGAGTGCGTTGTGTCACGAGTCAGCCTTCTCTTTTTTCGAAGTTACCCCTTTCTCACCTAATTTCTTCTAGAATTGCCCACAAGCATACTTTTCTCTATTCTCCTGCATAAAAACACATTATAACTCATTAATCACCTAAAAACACTGAGAATCAACAAAATCTAATTATAAAAGAATCTTAAATAAGTGGTATAAATCCCACTTATCATTAATTCAAGTAGGGAAAGACCCAAGAATAGAGGTTGAAGTGGGTGTGCTAAATTTGAACCTTTTTAAAAGAAATATTAAATATATTAGGAAATATGAGGACCAATAGAATAAGTTCAATAAGAAAAGAACTTATCAAGATTGTTGTTGAGTGAATAAAAGACCAAATTTGCTTTGATGATTTTGAATAAAACGTAAGTATAGAAAACTTCTTTTTCAAATATATTTTTTCAAACTAAGATGCTTTAAAAACAATTTAGTGAAGAAAGTTCTTTTTTAAAGAGATTCAAAAATTGATGCAACAAGAAAAGTAAAGAGATAAAAGAGAAAAGTTCAACACCATGGTTTAAATCTCTTTACAAATATCTTACATCCACTGCCAAAGCACACATCAAGAGAATTTATATTTAGCAAGCATAATAACCAAATATATATGTTCAAACTTTAGCTTTTACAACCTTAACCTGAGCAACCTATCTAATCACGCAACTTATTGGATTTTTCTCTTAAGAACTCAGCCAAGCTTCAAGAAATAGAAAAGAAAAACTATCTTTATAGCCTCTCTAAGCACCCTTACAAATAGGTTTAGCTTGCGTCACACTAGTAACTTGACAAATAGGGAGGCAATGTTGCTTTTATACCACAACTAGGTAGCCTTCAACTTCTCTTGATTTTTTATAATATCTTAGAACTCAAGAGATGATAACAATGAAGAGAACATGCTTTTGAATGAGCACATGTATTACAAATATTGCAACAATGCTTCTAAAATTTTTAGAGAACTTGGTATACTAAGGTAGAGCACTAAGTTTCTATTATTTGGAGAATCCTCAAGTAAAATTTTGTTGTTTATTCTCTCTAAGTGCTGCTTTTGATGTGGCAAACTTGAAGCTTTATAGTTGTCCTTTAAAGTCATCATTTGGACGTCCTACTTAGTCTTCACATAGTCTTCAACATTTAGCTTTGTAACTTTTATAAAATTCAAATTTTTGGCTTCAAGTTAATAGCTGTCTGTTTCATGTTTTCCTTCTAAATCAACGTTATTTTTAAACATGAACATATGTGGCATGAGACTTAAGCTGAGTGGATTGCATGCCCCATTAGTATTCCTTCTAGAAGTTATTTTCTTATCTTTTAAGTTGAGTTACGATGACTTTTTCAAAAAGTTATCTTTTAGGTGGTTAGACATCCCTCAACTGTTCTCTTTAGGCTTCTTTCAAACTCTTCTTCATTGGTTATTAACTTTGTAATGAGTTGCCATATAAAAGCACATAAACCCATAAAAAAAATCTCTAAGAACATAAATGGCCTTACAATATTGATTTTACATAAATGCCACAAAACAACATCATTCATGTTTTAGGCTTATATTATAGTTTTTATTTTAGCTCAAAACATAGAGTGAATACATGATTTATAATTTCAAATTATCATTCAAGTATTTATTTTACTTCTCAAATTCAAGTTCTATTAAATCACGACATATAAGTTAATATCATCAAAATATCAAGGCAACCGATAATTTTACCTAGGGAGATTTTATTAAGAATATGAACCTTGCCTTGTTTTAACAATCTCCCTTTTTTTATGTTGACAATTTATATGTTTGATGATCTATTTTGGCACTAGCTCGTAATTATAAATATTTACTCAAACTAAAAAACAAGAGCTAAGAGTGTTAGGAGGCACCCCCATAATGTATACATTTCTTTTGACGAACCTCTCCCTTATCATGTGTATCCTTGATTCATCTTTTTCTTTTATTGCTCATAATTCTTCATTTATGGCTCATGCTTTACTTTTTTTTGGTTCATTGTTTTTCCCTTTCTACTTCATCATTTGCTAGTCTTTGTTTTTCTCTTTTCTCAAGTATTTTCAAAACAAAAACAGAGATAAACAAAATATGCCTTTTTTTCCAAGAATAGTGTGAATATGATCATTTTTAGCAAGCTATTTGTTTTCAATTCCTTGTATAATCATATTCAACTATTTTCATGGCTATTCAACTAAGCAGTAGATAAAACAAGCAAATATGCATCCATCATCACAACTTTATCATCCATTTCTATGTAAACCATATCCATATCGATACCAAGCAAATATTCATTCAACCACTTACCATTTTAGCACATATAAACACATAAAACAACCAATGTTAACATCAAACATATCATATTCCTCTCTCCCTCTTCACCATAATAAAAAATAAATGAAGGGAGACCACCAGAAAAAAATAACAAAATAATATCTAGCAAAAAATCAAAATAGATAATATCACCTATAATATATGAAAAGGGCTCAAATAAGAGCCAAGCATGCCTACATGCATTGACCATAATAAATAGTCATAAGAGCTCATAAAAGAACTTAAAATTCAGCAATGAAAATAGAAATATCATGTTTATAGAACCATAATAGAATCTAAAATAAAGGCCAACAAAAAGTACTTAGAACAAAAATCAACATATATATAGATAGGCTAATGTTATTATAGTAAAGTTTAATGAATGGATAGGTAGGGATGTTTAAGGTTCACATCATCAA
Source organism: Gleditsia sinensis (assembly GCA_037074535.1). NCBI lineage: Eukaryota > Viridiplantae > Streptophyta > Magnoliopsida > Fabales > Fabaceae > Gleditsia > Gleditsia sinensis. The sequence goes on along the minus strand of CM073468.1, from coordinate 57,123,638 downwards.
GGAAGTAGGGATTTCTAAGGTTCACATCATTAGGGAAGGTTTCATAAAGGTTAAGGTTGTCAATATCCTTTTGAGGTGGATTGGAAGGTGGCTGTATGGAGATGGAAGCAGGTTGTCGGGAGAATACTACATAATTGTTTACAAGAGTTGTGAGCTTTTTGAGTTCCTCTATATTTTCAGATATTTGAAGTCAAAAGTGAGCTTAACACCCAAGGCTTGTAGATTCTTGGGAAAATTGAGAGGCAAGCTTTTCCTTATTTTTTGTTTCTTCCCCTGGTTTCTCTTGTAGATTTCTCTTCAGAAATGATCTAAGAGGATTCCTTTAAACTCTTCTTTTCCTTTGGTGGAGGTTTTTTGAGGACTTCCTTTAGGAGAAGACTTGCTCTCAACTTCACTTGCTTCCTTCACGCTAGAGGTGGTAGAGGTATACTAGGTGTTAGACTTTGTCTTATCATTATCCTTTTCAGGGTTACTAGATTCTTCAAATAACTTAGTTGGCTCACTATCCCTATCCTCCTTTTATGCTGCCTTGGTTGCATTTTTAGCTATGGTTGTTAACCTTGTTGACTTCCTGTTGGGAGCATATGTTTACTTTATTTTTCTCTTCATTTTTTCTAGAAATAGGAATATTTGACTCTTCTTTCACCACTTTTTTTCCTTTGTCCTCAGCTTCTAGTATCTCTTTCATCCTTTTTACCTTCTTACTTTCCTTAAACACCCTATTGTATTTTTTTTTCCTTTTTTCCCCTTCTTTCATTTTGTCAACCTTCACTTTATAGCTTATAACTATTTTGAGTCTTCCCTTAACTGGGATATCAACCTTCTTCTTTTTCTCAAAGCCTACTTCTTTCACAATGCTTCCTTTAGTTACCCTTATCCATACCTCATCTTGTTTCTTGATATCCATACTAGAAATGAGCCTTGTATCCTAATCTCCCTTTGGAGTTGAGCTACCACTTTCAATATCCTTTGACTTTATATTTTCTCTTTTAGCTAGTAGGTTTATCAATATGACACTTGGTAGTTCTGCCTTTACCTTCCTAACACTGCTTTTATATAACAGATGATAATGTAGGGTAGATTAACAGAAAGCCAACACAGACCACACCACATATATAAGACTTTTAGAACTTTTCCTATATTTTATTTTCTAAATCTTGGTACAAAAAAATTGCTCAACATATGCAAAAAGATTCTCAAATTAGGTTTTAGAACTTAAGCATCAAGAGCAAAGAATTTGTCTTTAATTATTTAAGAAATGTCATTGTCCTCGACATAACCTTCATAATCTATTTCTTCACGAGTGGAATACATATTTATACCTTTGTTTTTGCACCTAGTTATGGAGCTTAACACATTCATATCAAAAACAAATTATTTTCCTCTTAATATAATGGTTAGTGATAGAGAGTATTTGTTATCCATAACAATATTGGCATAAAATTTCTTTATGAGTTGAGGGTAGATAACTTCTTTCATTTTCAGATACTTAAACCAACCAAGAACTTTAATCAATTCTAAACAACTAAACTTCTCATCAATGAAAAACAATATATTTATCTCTCTTGGCACATGTATCTTTCTTTTGCAGAAAACCTCTTTATATTTGTTCTTTGCTTTGTTGTTGATGAACCCCTCGCTTTGTCTTATCATTTTTTTATCTCTTGCTCACAAGCCATAAGCTTTGTCAAAATTTCTCTGGCTAGTGGGAGAGTGAAGTTTAACTAACATAGTGTTTACTTTAGGTGAAAAGTGAAGGGAATTTCAAATTTAAAGCCAAAATTTTGAGCAGTAAATGCACTGTAACTACCATTTGTGGTTGCATGGTAATGGTGAGAAACTTGGCCTCCCAATAAACGTGCATATAGGATTTCAATAGGGTTAAGGCTAGGCTTTTAATTTTTTGCAAGGATTTTCCTTATTTTGTAGGTTTTGATAGATAGTTATTAAATTTTCTAAGGTTATGAAGTGACATTTTAGATGATTTTAATTTAAACTATTACCCTAAATACATGAGTGTAGACAAGAACCCAAATGAAGCATATATACATAAGATATGAAATACAATCAAATTTTCACATATCTTTCCCAAATTTAAAGTGGATAAGCTCAGTGTAACATACCTATTCCTTCATGAAAATTTAATAAATTCAAGCATAAATTTAAAACCAAATCGCATTAGATTAGACATTCCCAATTCTCTTCCCATTAAGAAAAACTTTTCTTCACAAAGAGGATTTGTAAAAATATTAGTCCAATGATTTTCAATTGAGATGAATTTCCAATTTGATTTCACTTCTTTGCACATGATCTCTTAGAAAATTATGCCTAATCTCAATATGTTTTGTTCTTGAATGCTAAATAGAATCTTTAGACAAATTAATTGAACTTGTATTATAACACATATTAGGCATTTAATCAAAACTTAGATCAAATTATTGTAATTTTTGTCTCATTCATAAAATTTGGGCACAAGAGCTTTCAATTGCCACATATTTTGCCTTAACAGTAAATAAGGCCACAAAATTTTGCTTCTTGCTTTACTAAGACACAAGACAATATCCAAAGAATTGACAAGTATGGCTTATTTTTTTTTCTATCCACTTTACATCCAGCAAAGTCAGAATTAGAGTAAACATACAAAGCACAAAAGTCATTCTTAGGGTACTATAATCCTAATTCTTGTGTTCCAACAAGATATCCAAAAATTACTTTTATTGCAACCGAGATTCTTTAAGATTAGCTTGAAATCTAGCACACAAGCAAATATAGTAGTTAAATATAGTTGGAACTAATCATACCTTCAAATCTGGTTTGATTCATATTCATCTAAGTCAAGTTTGGTGGAAGTGCCCATAGAAGTTCCAATTGATTTGACTTTGTCTATGTCATACTTCTTAAGCAACTCCATGTCATACTTTCTCTCATCGTGCTCACCTTAAATGCACTTTTCATAAGGGAGGAGAATTTCTTGAACAAGTTTTTATTAGTAAATCCAGATACTATATCATACTTAGACCTATGTGTACCAATTTTTTTTATCATCTTACCCAAACTCAAATGAATAAAATTTATGAATACGTATTAGATATGGATTTTTTTGTTATTGCCATCCCAAATTCTCATAAAGCTACAAGCTATAAAGTATTAGTTGGCTTAGATAGGTACAAGAGATCTGGCAAATCAACTTACGTACAAACTGCTATCAATTTCAATTACAATGCATCCAAGGCAATTCCTTCATTCTCCTCCTTGTTCATAAATAATTTCAATTACAATATCTCATCTTTATATGATTCCAATTTTATCAAGGGTCTCCGGGGTGATGGTTACAATACTTCCCGTAATTTCATCATGAAAAGACTTCAATCAAAATCCAAAACTTTGATTCTAGCAATACCCTCTATCTTAGCATTTAGATATTTGTACACTTTCATACTAATTTTTAAAAGAATACCTGATTTTAACTTATTTTTAAATTTAAAGACATTTCTATACCAATTTGTTCCTAATTAGCATTCTAATAATTTTATTTATTTATTTTTTCTAAAAATTGTTGAGTTTTCCAAGTCTTGGACAACTCATGTGTATTAATTATCCAAGATTTGTACAACTCATGAATACCTTTTTTCCCTCTAATTTCACTAGCTTTTTAGAAAAAGCCTCTCATCTCTCAACATTTCTTTTGAGTATCAAGAGCGTGAAACTAGAGTGGAGTAGAAAAGGAAAATTGAAAGAAGACGTTTTCTTCTAAAAAGAGAAAAAGCAAACTAAAGGGAGTTGAACTACTTGTGCAAAAGAAACTTAGCTATTTTTTCCATGAACTACTTGTGAATATGACAATGGAGTTAATGGTGGGAAACAAGTTAGTCAAGTTAAACTACTTGTGGGAGTTGAACTACTTGTGCAGAAGAAACTTAACTGTTTTTGCCATGAACTACTTGTGAATATGACAATGGAGTTCATGGTGGGCAACAAGTTAGTCAAGCTGGCAGCTAATTCCAATAAGAGATACAAGATGGTTGATTGTAAATAAATCCAATAATTGATCAGTCACAATGTCCAAATGTATATGCTATAATTGTCACTTATTGAGGTAAGGGTAACATGTTATTTTCTTAATTTGTTACATTTGAGTTCACATACACAGCAACCAATTATTGCAGCATTAGAAGCTTTGTTGGATGAATTTGATATTGTTGAAGATCCAAACCTCCTTACAAAGATTGTTATAACTATCAAATTCTTGTAAAGAAGGGAACTAATCTGGTTAACCCTAGACCTTATAGATATTCCTTGGTTTGGAAAGATGAAATAGTGAAGATGGTTCAAGGTATGTTGGATAGTTAAGTCATACAAAATATCTCTTCACCTTTGGATTCAGCCATCGTATTAGTGAAGAAGAAAGATGGCATATCGAGAACATGCATTGATTATAGAGAGCTAAATAAACACGCGGTTAAGTATAAATTTTTCTATACCTTTTGTTGAGGAATTGCTGAATGAACTTAGGGCCTCAACAATTTATTCCTAAATTAACCTAAGGGCTGAATACTATCACATAAGAATGCATGCTGAGGACATTCATGAAATGACTTTTCCAAGTTATTCCGGGCATTGTGTTTTTGGTTATGCCATTTGACTTAACCAATGCTTCATCAAGTTTTTAAGGAGCAATGAATCACATTTTTTGGGAGTTGTTAAGGAAGTTTGTGTTTGATTTTTTGAATGGATCACACTTTCTTTGCAAAGAAGAGAAAGTGTTTCTTTGGTAAAGGAAGGGTAAGGTATTTGGGTCACTTTATATTAACTCAAGGATTATCTAATGTCCTTAATAAACTTAAGGCAGTAGTGAAATGGTCTAGTCCTAATTCAATCAAATAGTTAAGGAGTTTTTTTGGGCATACTATTTACTATAGGAGGTTTGTCAAGAATTATGGTATTTTGGCAAGACCTCTCACCAATCTACTCATGTCTAATACTTTTAAATGGTTTGAAGAAGTAGAAAAGTCTTTCAAATTGTTTAAGAATGTAATGGTCATGGCTCCAATATTTACGTTGCTCAATTTTTCTCAAGAATTCATAATTAAGACTAATCCTTCCCAATATGGAATTGGTGCAATTTTAATGCAGCAAGGCCATCTTATTGCTTTCTTAAGCAAGGTGTTATCTCAAAAAACATTTTATTATAAAAAATATTAGCACAGCTTTAAAAACTTTGATAACAAAATGTCTCCCAATCAAAGAGTTGAGGAATTAGATCAAATTTCATAATCATAGCACTTTCGATTAACTAAATTAATGTGATATGATTATGAAATTTGGTCTAAAAAGGGTAAGAAAATATGGCTATAGATTCCCTGTCAAGAGTGAATCATGGTGAGTTACTACAGTTGACACTTTCCTCTATTTGTGGTGATTTGTGGACAATGATCAAGCCATGATTTAAAGTTACAAAAGATAATTCAAGATATTCAAGTTGATCTATAGTTACATTCCCATTATTCTTAGAGTAGACATTGTTTAAGGAGGCAGGGGAAAATAGTTATTGGTAATAACTAAAAATTGGAACATTCTATTCTTCAATGGTTACACTCTTAATCATAGGGTGGTCATTTGAGTATTCAAGCCACCTATCAAAGAATTAAAGGCTCATTTTCTGGAAGGGTATGAAGAAAGATGTCGTTGCCTTTATTAGTACATGTGATACTACTCTTAGGTGTAATTATAAGATTGTAACTTCACCAGGTTTGTTGCAACTGTACCCCTGCCTATTCTACAGGGTGTTAGGCATAACATTGTAGTGGATTGTATTGAGAGCTTACCATTATCCTTTGATAAATCTATCATTTGGGTGGTAATTTACTGTTTGAGCAAATATGACCATTTTATTGCTTTGAATTATCCCTACACTCTTCTTGGACCATATTTATAAACTCCATGGGGCTTCATCTAATATAGTTAGTGATAATGATCCATTATTCACTAGTAATTTTTGACGAATTTTTAGCTAACTTGGGGTAGTGAAAAACTGGTCTTCAGCCTATCATCCTTAATTAAAGGCAATAGGCAAAAGTTTTACAACAAATGAGGCAATAATGTGGTTACTTAAACATCATTTTCATGGGACGATTAATAGGATAAGACAACAAACAAATAAACACAAAAGTGAGAGGGAGTTCCAATGAGGGGAATGAGTTCTTATACATACATATATATATATATATATATATATATATATATATATATATATATATATATATATATATATTAAACTACAACCCAATGGACAACAAATTTTGGGTGTCAAGAAGTTTTGAAAAGCCAAGTCCCAGATATGATAGGCCTATCAAGTGTACGAGAAAGTGAGACCAATGGCTTATATCTTGAACTTACCTCCTACATCCTTCATCTTACATTCTATGTGTCTTTACTCAAAAGTTGTCCAGACCTTACTATAACTTCAAGGCATCTAGTCTCAGTTTCTTAATGTTAATGGCAGAAAGTGCATCATAAATTCCTTGCATTTGCAACTAAACATACATTGGAATTATGGGAGTGATGATGTGGGGGGATGACTAGGTGTGAGTGATTGACTCTGAGTTATCTATTTTATGTGATAGATTGTGTTATTTGGAGGTTTTATAAGAATTAGCTAAGCTTAGTGTTAGCCGTTGACAGCAGTTTGGGGAAATAGCTATTAATAGCAGCATAGTTGTAGTTGACTAGGCTTTTTAACATAATAAGAAATTTGTTCTTTCTTTATCTTTCTCTTTTCAATTACAATCGCAACACTAAAGCATATGATTTTTAATAGGCATGAACTTTCGGGCATTGCCAATATTAGAATGGTAATCATGGTTATTTTTAGAGCATCAAAAGCCTCTTGTGCTTCATTTCCCTACTAAAAACGTAATAATCTTTGAGTAAATCTATGCATGGTGCCCTATTTAACCCGTAAACCTTTAGAAATTTTCAATGGTAATTCGCGAGACTCAAAGTTTCCCTTAAGGCCTTTAAATCTTTTATGAACTAGCCACTTAAGTATATTTTCCACCTTTGATGGAATTTCTTGAATGCTATTTACTAAAATGATATGCCCGAGATATTTTAGGTAGGCTTGGGCAAATAAACACTTCTTTCTATTGATAACCAACATGTTTCTCTATAATACTTCTAATGCCATTCCTAATGAGTCAAATGTGAGAAAGAAACAAGGCTATATATCAAAATATCACTAACCAAGAATTCATAGTGACCCTTACAGTTTTAAATGTTGTTTTAAGTTTCTCCTAGTTTAATTCAAATATGGTGATATCCATATTTCAAGTCCAATTTAGAAGATTTGGTAGGACTCCAAGTTCATCTAAGAGTACATTAGTAGCTAGAATAGAAACTTTATTCTGTATTTCTATATTTTTCATAGTTTTATAGTTTACACAAAACCTCCCACTCCCTTTTTTTGTTGTTAATAAGCCATAGCAATGATATAGAGAATGGGCTATTACTTGGCCTAATGGCTCCTGCTAGTAACATTTCTTATATATATATATATATATATATATATATATATATATATATATATATATATTAACATTGTGGGTACTTTTATGGCCAAATATTTGGTGGTTGCTCACCATTTTTGAGTTGGATTTTGTGGTCATTGGGAGGTAACCCTCTGGTTTTTGAAATAAAATAGCAAACTCTTCCAACAGATCGTGGAGCTTTCTTACGTAATCTTATACTCCTCTACTTGAATTTTCATCTTCTTCAATATACCAAGAATCCTTATCCTTCACCTTTAATAGACCTTAACATAGCTTTGAGGGAAACCAATGTTTTAGAAAGTGTTGGATCCTTAATCACATTGTGCGTTTACCTATTTTAAATTTTATTGTCAACCTTTTCTAGTCAAACCTCTACCATTAATCCCAACTAAGATATTCCCAGGGATTTTGACAATTATCCGCTAGACAGACAAAATATAAACCAAGACACACTAGGGAAAAAATATTTTTCCCAACCTATCCATTTGTATAACGCAGATGGAAAATTTGTGTCATTTTACTTTTGTTTTGTTTTGGCTCTAACTCGTCATTAGAGACTTTTGACTAGTCCAACCCTTTTTATTATATGCCACGTGGCTAACTTCAATTCATCATCTGTGCTATGTGTTTCTTTTTTATTGACTATCCCAAAACATTATCCTATCTAATTTTTTCCATCCTTTTCCCTTTTCCCCACTCTACCCCCAGTGTTTCCCCATTATGTTCTTGCTCCCCTTTTTCCAGCACCCCATAGCATGACACCCTTTCCTTACTCTATCTCCACTCTTCGATCAATCCTATTTTTTAACTTTATCTCTCATCTTTAAACTGATGGCCTACTTCATTTCATCAATATTTATGTCCCATTTGGTCAAAGACAAAAGAAAGAAATAGAAATAAAAATGGAAATAGGATTGTAATGAAATAGAATTGAATGTTGTTATTAAAATTACGTTTGGCATAACATGAAAAAAAAATTGAATTTCTATTACTTTACTGCATTTGTATGACATAAATAGTATATGAATAGAATAAAATACTTACAAAAAGACAAAAATACTAATGAAAAATAAAATTATTAAAATAATATTATTTTGACCAAATAAATTATTTTAAAATGTTATAAATAAAAAATAAAATAAATGATTAGTAGTTTAAAATTGTGAACTAAATTTTATTAAAAATATTAATAATATGAAAAAAAAGTTTTAAAAATTATTTTTTATTTTATTTATTAATAAACAAATTACCAACAAAAAATGGAGAAATGTCGAAGGAAGTAACCAATGGCGCTGAGCAGAGACCAAGAAAGGGAGAAACTGCGGAGGAAGGAATCAGAAGGAAGAAATAATGCTTAGTGCCAATTTTGTCTTTTTTGGTACCATTTCATTCCTTCCACGTGGATTCTTTCATTTTTTAGAGTTAACGTAGAGTGTGTTTGGCAAGTCCAATAAGTTAGCTTATAGTGTATTTGACTAGCTTATAAACTTGTTTGACCAAATTAGAGGTGTTTGGTAAACGAGTTTATTTAGGTAGCTTATAGCGTTTTATCATACGCTACTTTGAGTAGCTTATAGCTATTAGCTTATAGCTTTTATAATTTTATTCTTTTTTTATCCTTGTTATTTTATTAAAATTCCAACACTATTATACTCATGACCCTTGACGCAATTTATTGATTTTCAAGTTTTTTGTGTGCACTTTTCTTCTACTAATCAAGCGACACTTTCCAAAAGTGGATGAGTTTATATTCTTAAAATATTGATGAAAAATAATTACAGAGTAAAAGAGAAAAAAATAAAACTAACAAATTATATTTTTATATTTTTTGAGATTATATAATGAAATATAATTACTAACAAAAAATGATAAATTTTATATACGTATGTACTTTTATGTCATTTTACACTTATCAGCTAATTCAATAGCTAATTTTACCAAACACTTCTAATTCAATAAATTAGCTTAACAGTTTTCAGCTTTCAGCTAAAAATTAACTTTTCAGCTTTCAGTTAGCTTTTCAGCTTTCAGCTAGCTTATCAGCTATTTTTGCCAAACATAGCCGTAGTCTCCCATTCAGAAGGTAATTTGGATTTCTGGAACTAAGAAAGGGAGAAATCGCAAAGGAAGGAACCAGAAGAAAGATATAATGCTCAGTGCCAATTTTGTTTTTACAGGTACCATTTCATTCCTTCCACGTGGATTCTATCACTTTTCAAAGTTAATGTAGTCTCCCATTCATAAGGTAATTTAGATTTCTTAGAGCGTCTGATTCTGCTAACAAAACACAAAATCTGATAGAATATAATCTAAATTTTCATTCCATCATATTAAATCAGGCTACCAAACGGATCCTGTGTAAATCTAATACTTTCAAAGACAGATTGCAACTGATATTTCTATAGAAGAGGTTAGCAATTTTATACATTTAGTTTTATTACGTAAGTTTTCAAAGAAAATGCTTAGAAATAGGATAGTAGTAATTTTTTGTGGTTAATAATTTGAATATGTAAACAGAAAAAACATTAGGTATTTTTCAATAATTAAGGAAAAAAATGTTTGTTAACGAAAAATATGCTTTGAGTATATATATTCATAAACATAAAAAGAAATTGTTAATCTGATAATATTTGACAGGGTTAGTTAGACTGTATGTTGCCTATCAAAGAAATGCTTATTCATAGTAGTTTTTTTTAATAAATAATATTTTTGAATATATTGTTAATTTTTATGCATCTGAATAAAGGGAAGCTGCCATGATAGGGAAACGCTACTTGGCAGTTTGCTACTTGCTTGGTTAATTTGCAAAAATGGCTTGTAGGAGGTTTGAACATATATACAACCTTAAAAATAATTGACGAAGAGGTGTAACACTTAGGATAGTGTAGTACACACGTTAATAGTTTGACAAATTAATAAATTTAATTATTAATATGTGGGCCACGTAGTTAGTATCCAAAATAGACGAAACCGTCATTTTATTTTAGGGAATGATTGTGAATTATTTTTCATAAGGAATAAATACTTGGAAAATAATGAATGAATTATGGTGCATAAGAAATGAAAAAAATTAGGATATGAGACTTATTTATTTTACATAAGAAAATTCAATTTAGAAGATATATTGCATAAACTTTTAAAAATGGGAATGAAAAAATGAATGAAATATTTACTTTGCATAAAATTTGAAAAATTTGAAGGAAATAAATGAATTGTTTATTTTGCATTAAATTTAAAAGCTTGAAAGAAAATGAATGAAATATTTATTTTGTATAAAATTTAAAAAATTGGAAGAAAATAAAAGAACTATTAATGTTGCATGAAATTTAAAAACTTTGAACAAAAATGAATGAATTATTTATGTTGGATAAAATTAAAAAAATTGTAGGAAACCAAAAGAATTATTTATTTCACATAAAATTTTAAAACTTGTAAGAAAATGAAATAATTATTTATTTTGCATAAATTAAAAAAAAGGGATAAAAATTGTGAATTATTTCGCATAGAATTAAAAACTTTGAAAAAAAATTGAATGAATGGCTTATTTTGCATAAAATTTAACAACGTTGAAGAAAATGAATAATTTTTTTATTTTGCAATAGAAATAAAAACTGAAAAGGAAAAGAATTAATTATTTACATTCCATAAAAAAAAATTAAAAATTACAATATTTGAATATGCAAATTATGTTTTCAAAGGAAAAATGAACCAAAAATTTCTAGCATATGTATACAAAAAAAAAAAAAATTGTTGGTGTCCCAAAGTTGTCTCGCCTCAAGCTCCAAGGCCCAAGGGCGTGATGTTGAAAAAAATATTAATTTAGAGGGTTTGAAGGAGTTGATTCAGGCCAGGCTAAGATTTTCCTCGAACGAATATGTGACACACCTCATATATAGATGACGATAGCAATGCTTTAGACCATGTTGTTCAGCCATGCATTCTCAGCATCCCTCCATTACGATTATAGAGTTGTGTGTGAATGTGCAATCCTTACAATATAATTTGAATGAACAAGCTAATGTAGCAAGGGATTGTGATGCATCTACATTTCATACGCAGTTGTCAAGGGAGTCGTACGAGAGGCTATGTTTATTTCCGTTATCAACCTCTCAACCACAGAAACTTGGTGCTCGTGGTTAATGATTTAGCTCATTTTTCACAAAGGTAGATCCACAATATTATCAATAGGTGCAGCAATTTCAAAATTTTTAGAAAGTTAAACAAGTTCAATAGTATGAAGATGGATCTATGCATCGAGTTCATCCCATGTTCTAGTAAGGACTTCTTATCCATTTCTTGTGGACAATCTAGAAGATATAAATGAAGAAGAAGATTATGATGAACAAGTAGTAGGTGGTTTTGAAGACAAGGGTAATAAAAGAGATGAAGATGACAAATACACAAATAATAGGGAAGAACGTGTTGATTATCAGGAAGTCATTCCTATCAGTTTGCTCCAGTCATCATATTGTTGGGCACAACGAGTATTTACCAGCAAGGATAAATGCGGAATAATCAACAAAAAATAACACTAGAAAATTTAATGTGGTTCACCCCTAATTTTTGAATTACATCCACGGGATTAAATCCGAATAAATCTTCCAGTATAAAAATAGAAGGTACAAGAAGAGTCTTTTCCAGAATAAATCTAGAGACTACAACTGAGATCTAACCAAAATAATGGCTCACAAAGTGTTTCCCACAATAGCTCAAGAGTATTTTCTCACTATTTAGGAACTATTTTCCAAATATTACACCAAACTCTCCCCTATTTTTCTCTCTTCAGAGAACTTCTCTGGCTTCTCTTTAGATTGTTCTTTGCTGCCTGACTTCTCTGCTTCTTGGTGTGTATTTACTATGTTCTTCTCTTGCCTCTTTATAGGTAAAAATTGATGAAGGAATTGGTGGGTAAAGGCTTCAACAATTTATGCTGCAACTTTCAGCTGCTTTCTGTAAGCTCCTGTTTATTTTTCAACTTCCTGTAGAAATTTCAATTGCTTCTTCTTTCATACTCCTTACCAATTTTAAAGTGGTGGACCCTTTATGTTAGAGAGACCTACCACTAACAAATCTCCCCCTCCCGACTACATAGAGGGCTCCACCATTCTTGCAGCTAATCGACAGAACTCAAACTTCTCCTTTGGTAGAATTTTTGTCAACATGTCTGATCTGTTTTTATCAGTATGTATCTTCTCAAGCTATAGTAGTTTCTTCTCTAATACATCCCTAATCCAATGATATCTTATATCAATACGCTTGGATCTTGAATGAAATGAGGCATTCTTCCCAAGGTGAATAGCACTTTGGCTATCACAAAATAGTTGATATCTGTCCTGCTGCAAATCAAGTTCATTTAAGAACTTCTTCATCTACAGCAACTCCTTGCATGCTTCTGTTGCTGCAATAAATTCTGGTTCGGTAGTCGAGAAAGCAACACATTTTTGCAACTTCGATTGCCATGACACAGCTCTCCCTGCAAATGTAATCAGATAACCTGAAGTAGATTTTTTTTAGTCTATATCGCTAGCCATATCTACATCTGTGTAGGCAACTAACATAGATTTGGTATCTCCAAAACATAAGAATATTTTGGAAGTACCACGAAGATACTTGAAAATCCATTTCACTGCAGCCTAGTGTTCCTTACCAGGATTAGAAAAGAACCGGCTCACTACTCCAACCGAGTGAGCGATATCTGGCCGTGTACATACCATGGCATACATCAGACTTTCAACGCTGAAGCATATGGAATCTTGTCCATTTCTTCCTTCTCCTCATTTGTAGAGACTCTGTTTAGAACTTAGTCTAAAGTGATTAGTAAGAGGACAACTAACCGCTTTAACCTTGTCCATATTAAACCTCTGAAGTACTTTCTCAATGTACTTCTCTTGTGACAACCACACTTTCTTTGTGCCTCTATCTCTGGTAATCTTCATGCCAAAAATCTACTTTGCTGGCCCCAAGTCCTTCATGGCAAAAGACTTGTTCAATTGTGTTTTCAAACAATTGATTCTGAAAATATTTCGGCCAACTATCAGCATATAATCCACATAGAGCAAAAGGATAATAAAATCATCATCAGAGAAATTTTGCACAAAGACACAATGGTTTGAAGTAGTCTTCTTGTAACCTTACTCCCCCATAATAGACTCAAACTTTTTATACCATTGCCTTAGTGCCTATTTCAAGCCATAAAGACTTTTCTTCAGTCTGCAAACATAATCATCTTTTCCTTTCTGATTGAAACCCTTTGGTTGCTCTATGTATATCTCTTCCTCCAAATCACTATAAAGGAAGACAGTTTTCACATCTATTTGTTCAACCTCCAAGTCAAGGCTTGCTACTAAACCCAGCATTGTACGGATGGATGTCATTTTCACAACTGGTGAAAAAAGCTCATCAAAATCAACGCCTTTTCTTTGGTTGAATCCTTTAACAACCAGTCTAGTTTTGAATCTCGGATGGAGACTGTGTTCATCATGTTTGATCCTGAACTCCCATTTATTTTTCAAAGCTCTTTTACCTTTCGGCATCTTCACCAGCTCAAATGTTTTGTTCTCATGCAGAGACTTCACTTCATCTTGTATGGCGTCTCTCCACTTCTGCTTATACTCATCTTCCATAGTTTCTTTAAAGCTATCAGGTTCTCCCCCATCAGTAAGTGTTATATACTCATCATCAGGATATCTAGTAGAAAGTTGTCTTATTCTACTACTTCTTGATTTGGGGAAGGCACAGGTGTTGGTAGTTGATGGTGAGCATCATCATCATCATCTTCTGATTCAGCCTCTATGGGAGTATCATCAAGCTGATCATCATCTCCAACTTGCCTTGGCACCACTATTGAAGGAACTAATCACAAGTTTGTTAAGTCGCCATTGGAATCAGGAACATCCTTCTTCATTTTGTCTACGTCTTCAATGGTCTGATCTTCAACAAACGCAGCATCATGGCTTTTGACAAGCTTTTTCTGGACTGAGTCGTAGAATCTATAGCCAAATTGATTTTGACCAAAGCCAATAAATACACATTATTGTGTTTTAGCATCGAGTTTGGTCCTCTCATCCTTAGGGATATGCACGAAGGCTTTACAGCCAAACACTTGCAGATAGTCATAGAAAATATCATTTCCTAACCACACTTTCTCTGGTATATCATACTGTAGAGGAACACATAGTGATAAATTGAACACATGTACAGCTGTAAGTAAGGCTTCACCCTAAAAATTTTTGGGTAACTTTGCATGTGAGGGCCAACACACGGGAGATTATATGTGAAAGAGAGCGGAATGCCTCCTATATATGGGCGAGATGCCAGTTATATGAGATGTTATTTTGCCTTCCCTTGCTGTGTGCTTGGGAAAAACCCATACAGAGTCCCTTCGCGTGTCCTCTTGAATGGTAGTAGGGCAAACCTCAGCGGGATGCTGAGTTTAGGCAAATCCTATACCACCAAAGTACGGAAGGGGTCAAACTCTGGTATGATGGTTCTGATATGGGATCCTCCGAATATTTTAACAGAAATGTTTTGATGCATAGCATAATTTGATTAATGATTTTACAGTATTGAATATGATTTTGAACTTGATATGAGCATTGTTTATACAGTATCGCATACAGTTTGAAAGACCTGATTATGATTTTTGAACAGAGAATATTTGAAAATGCGGGTCCCATAAGAATGTACTTCTGAACGGTATATTTTGATATGATAAGTTTTACTATATGAGTACATCCTTATGTTGACCTGAGAAGTCATAGGAGGTGTTATCTGCTTACTGAGTTGTAAAACTCACTACACGTGGTTGACATATTTTTCAGATAAAGACCAAGAATTTGGTCCCGCAGCTACTTGACCAACTAGGTGTCGTGCCTCAGTGGTGAGCCTAACTTGTTTCTAGGCTCTCAGTGTATTATATTGTAATATATTTGTACTCTAGTGTTGCTCTGAAAGTTACAGGCAGGATCCTTGTTTCCGCTGTAAACTTAATGTATATAGATTTGGCATGTATAATTATTGGTTTTGTGAACTTGTGAACGTTGAATAATACTTGAATATGTGTTATCGTGAGATCATTTGCACATGTGTAATGAAAAGTTTTTCGGATAGTAACGGTATTCGCGTTCGTAAAGTACGGACGTGACATTCTCGGTATTTCACATACATCAATTTTGTCAAATAAAATAATTTGTTGTTACCGGTCTTTGAAGCATATAGTTCTTCTAACTTATGCCACAACATTTGTGCATGAGTCTCATTACAAATGTGATTATACACATTATCTTCAATAAACTGTCGAATGAATCCACATACATGGTCATGCTCGAAGTCCCATTCTTCATCCGATTTAACTTCAGGTTTAGTTGTAGTAAATACCGGTAGATGCAATTTCGTCACAAACAGGAGATCTTTCATCTTGTTTCTTCAGATGTGATAGTTTGTGCCATTTAGGTTGATCATCTTACTGGTCTTTGCCTCTATTTTGAGCAGTATAAACAGTACTAGTACGTATGAATAGTAATAGTACATATGAACAGTGCCCATACAGCTTCATTCAACTAACAATAATTCTAATAAAATATTTTCTGATATGGAAGATCAGTCAATACTGCAACCACAGAGTATACTAAGAATTTTAAAAGAATAACCATCACTGCTCTGATAGCACTTGTTGAGCACAGCGGGTATTTACCAGTAAGGATAAATGTAGAATAATCAACAAAAATAACACCAGAAAATTTAACATGGTTCACCCCTAATTTTTGGGTTACGTCCACGAGACCAAATCTAAATAAATCTTCCACTATAAAAATAGCAGGTACAAGGAGAGTCTTCTCTAGAATAAATCTAGAGGCTACAACTAAGATCTAACCAAAATAGTGACTCACAAAGTGTTTCCCACAATACCCCAAGAGTATTTCCTCACTATTTTGTCACTCACTATTTATGAACTATTTCTCAAATATTACACCAAACTCTCCTCTATTTTTCTCTCTTCAGAGAACTTCTCTGGTTTCTTTTCAGACTGCTCTTTGCTGTTTGGCTTCTCTGCTTCTTGGTGTTTCTTTACTACGTTCTTCTCTTGCCTATTTATAAGCAAAAATTGATGAAGGAATTGGTGGGTAAAGGCTTCAACAATTTTGGCTACAACTTTCGGCTGCTTTCTACAAGCTCCTGTTCACTTTTCAACTTCCTGTAGAAATTTCAGCTGCTTCTTCTTTCATACTCTTTATCAATTTCAAAGTGGCGGACCTTCTATGTTGGAGGGACCCACCATTAACACATATATCGATCCACTAGCCTCATTCTTCTCAACTATTAATTTGGAAGCAAGGAGTGATATTGAATACGCAAAATTCATGCATGCAAAGACTTAAAACGAGAATCAAGAGTTGTACACCATGATAGTGTTTGAAAACAAGTAGGCGGTAATGCATGCATTGAAGCTTTACTCCCTACGTCATAACTAGGTATATACAGTGAAGAGATCCATAGTCAAATATCTATATGCTGAGTGTCCTAAATATGGGGCATGGTGTAGTTAGAAGGTGCGAGTGGGCCTTCAAAGAAACTCAAACTTCTGTCGTCGGATTAAGAAATACGAAGGGCCACATGCATGCTTTCATTAAACTATCTCCCAAGACCATGCGAAGTTGGATTCTGACTTGATAGCCACTCACATGGTGGGCATGGTGAGGATGAAGCCTAACATTACCTTATAACTCTTCGGTAAAGAGTTATTTAGCTTTGTACAAAAAGAGAGAGAGAGTTATTTAGCTTATATTTATTGCTTGTTTTGGCTTGCTCTTCAGTTAATTCGCCTTAAATTGATTTACTTCTATCAATTTTTAATTCTTTTTTTTGGACATCTATCAATTTTTAATTCGTAATAGATATTTGACCTTTAGATATGTTTTTGTACAGAAAATGGCTCAAAAAAAGCTCAAAGAGATTATTTTTAAGTCCAAAACGCGAAGGAGCTTTCTAAAGGAACAAAACATGCTTTAAGAAGCAAGAAAAAAAGAGCACAAATTAGCTGCTGGTATCAGCAAGTATGACTCGAAGGTATTAGCAAGTTCACTTATTTTCTTAATTTAAAATCAAGGGATGCAGTTTTGTAATTTTAATCTTTCCAACACTCCTTGTTATATAAGAATATTTTAGGGCTTCTTGGAGGAGATATTGAACAGCTTTTGATGACCTTTGGAGAATTTTTTTTAAGAGAACTCTTAAGAGGTACAATAAACATATTTTGGAGAGTTGAGTTAAAGATATGGTACCAAGCAAAGTTAGAACCTTGAAGCATAGACATCAAGGAGGTGTTTAGGGCTTAAGTTCTTGAGAAAGATTATCATTTCTATTTTCTTCTTCTTGTTTTTATCCCAGTGGATTATTTCCTTTGTAATTTTGTGATGATTTTAATATTTACTATGGAGTAGATTCCTTAGGTGTCTAAGGGATTTTAGTTAGGTAGCTTGACTTAATATTTTTTCTTATTTTCTATGAATAACAAATGAGGCATATTTGTTTAATTCCATGATTATTTTCAATCTATTTGCTTGATCACCAAGTGAATTGTTAGGATTTGATTAATTAAGATTGAGAAAGATAATAAATTAAAGACCATTGAATTAAACAACATAGGATTAATGCTAGCACTTTAATGCCAATGGGTTAATTCGTGATTAGGATAGAGATATACCTAATGACCTTATATTACTAATCAAGCTTATTCTTAATCTCTAAATTACCTTTCAATTACTCACATGAATTGGAGTTTATCTTGGGGGTAATTACGTTTATTTATCTTGAGATAAAGTTGTGAGAATTGAATTGGGTAATTAGCTCATTAGAGTCCTTGTAGGAGATAACCCATTAGTTTGTCCACTGTATTGCTAGCCAATATGAGCGCTTACATAGTGTTTTTAAAAATTTGACCTAACATTAACACTGCCCAAATACAAGGGAGAATGAAAAGTCATTTTGGCTACACAATATCTTAAAATGGGCATTAATGAGCTACCCGTATCAAACTTGTGCCTTGCACATGCTTCATACCGATTTCTCACATTTTAGTAAGTTTTTTCTATGCTAAATAACAGGATACCAGGACCGGTGACATGCTGAGCAAAAACTAAGGGGGTGTTTGGTAGAAGGAAAAGTTTTGAATTCCTGAAAATCTTAATATGGGAATTGAAGATTCCTTTGTTTGGTTTCAAAATGAAAACTCTGATTCTCAGGAAACTTCAATTCCTGGGAATGTTTTTTAAGTAAGGATTCCCATGAAAAGATTACTATGGAGGGGGGTGGGAATTGATAATTCCCATGAAGGTGGGAATCTTTATAAAAAATAAAATATAATTTTATCCTTCAATATTTTATATAATTTTTTTTTATAAAAATAAATTTAATTGTTAATATGTTTTTTTAATAATTTTAAAATTAATATAAACTGAATAAATTATTAACAATAATTTATTATATTTTTTGTTAAAAAAATAAACAAACAAAAAAATTTAAAAAAATAAATAAATAAGAGTATTTTTAGAAACCCTATATATAAATAAAGATTTTTAAAAAATGTTATTTAAAAATTTCCAACAATCTTAAAAGTCAACCAAACACATTTTATACATTTCCAGAAATTATTATTTCCATCAATCATGTTTCCCAGAAAATATGATTCCTAGAAACAAAAAATCTTGCCGTATACCAAACGCCCCCTAAAGGAATTGCATAGACTAAATTTTGAGGCAATTGATTGGATAATTGGTATTCCAAAGGAGTAATGGTGTTGTGCATTTGATGATATACAACACTATGGAAACATAATAAAAGTTTAGTAGAGTGCATCAGTAATGTTCTATAAGGCACTAGGTAGTTGCCACTCATTGTGCTTATGAACAAAACATTATGCAAGTTGGCAACATTATTTATAGAGCACAATAAGCAAACTTTTACTCAATTAAAGGTTGGCCAAGAGTATTGCAAAATGCTAGTAGCTGCAATAAGGAAAAATCAAGAAGGTGTATCTTCATGCATTGTGTAATCCTTCAACATAGTATTTATCATGTTGAAGGCTAAGGAGCCAATTAACTTGCATCTAAAGCAATTTGGATGAGCCGAGTTAATATAAGAGACAAGCATTGTGACTGTGGTGAACTTGTTGCATTGAAGTGCTATTGTTTCCATGTCATTACAGGCTACGAATTTCTATATAATGAATTGATAGGATTTCAATGATTTATCACGGTGAGTTTAACCACATACAAGGTGGAGAGTATTGGCCACTTGCATATGGTTCTACCTTGGTATCTAATCCTTCTATGTTGGGTGAAAAAGGGAATCCTTTAATCAATTTTCATCCAAAATAAGATGGATTGGAAGGAGCTAGCAGAGCTTTCTAGATGTAGGTTTTGTAGGGTGATGGGACGCAATCGCAAAATGTGCCCTTTTTGTCAAAGCACACAATATATAGATCATTGATTTGTGTAACCTGTAACAACATTTATATATATATATATATATATATATATATATATATATATGTGTGTGTGTGTGTGTGTGTGTGTGTGTGTGTGTGTGTGTGTGTGTTTGTGTGTATATATATATAAATTTTTTTAAAGTCCCATAAAGTCATTACCTTTATTTAACTCATAATAACATTCAATTAATTTAACCAATCATAATTAAGGTTTACATATTATTAATTAACAACATCCGTACATAAATCAATCATATATATGTCTACATCTTATTCATCTATATTGATCAGTTCTGGGGATACGGGTGCGGGTGGTTGCACCTTCACCGAGATCTTAGCCAACTTGACCACAAACACCTTATTAATTTCTATGATTTGCCCAATATAGAGTAACTCGATCCAACGTACACTAAGAGCCAGAGTCAAAGTAAAATTTGCAAAACTAGTTTTTTAAACATAATATGAAAATATAGTAAGAATTAAATCTCAGTAGGTTCAATAATAAATCATAATTATCATTAATATAGATTATCATGTCATGTTCATTTGTATAAGCTACATCAAATATCTTAGATCACATGAATGCACTTTATCTATACATATGAAAATCATACAATAATGACATGTATGGCATAAATAACTATTTTTAGATTACCATATGATGGCTATCAACTTATTTTCATATTAAATTATCCCAGTCAGGGTGAGTACTTTCTACTCTCTAGTACGGGCTTTTCTCGCTCCGTCCGACATGTCACACTTTCTCTTTCTTTTCTCATTAACATAACCATAGCCGTTGGTAAGGCGTCCCTTATTGGTGCACCACATGGACTGCTATGTGACCGCGCTTATTTCTTTTTTTTTTCTTTTCTTTTTTCATTAATAGTCAAAAATATGATTTCAATAATAAGTATTTTCATTATACTCACATGCCATAATTTTTTATCAAAATATAATCATTACCAAAAATCATTGGTAATAATGACATAAATATAATCGTTTCAAATATTACTTTATAAAATATTTCTATGTCAAAATTACACACTTAAGATGGTAAAGAGTTCATGCAATGGTAATAGCTATGGTATACACTAGTCATTTATTATTTTCATTTATAAGATTCTTCTTCTTTTTTAAATATTATTTTTATCTCTTCATTTTCTTTATGCTTGGACTCTAGTCACTTTCCTCCTACTTATATCATTTCCAACACATGTTCTCACAAATTTAATATGGCATTCTTCTTCAATTTAATTTCTATTAATATCCTATAGTTAATGAAGTTCATTTTGGGTAGAAAAATGTTGAAAATAAGTTTTACCAACTTCCAACATGGTCTAAATGTATCCTATAACACGGCTTGGCCATTTCCTGTAAAACAACCATGCTTTAGGCTTCAAAATTCCCCTTTTAGCATAGAACACAACCATACTCTATGTTGTGTTAGGTTTTCGTCCTACCTGACCTTCTCTCACTAATCAGAGCATAACTTCCTTATTTTAACTTTGACTTAGGTTATCTTGGTGTCCATTGAAATATACAAAAATTATCTAAAACTATTATGGTGAACATTTTAGCGAAATTTTAAGGAATCTTGGTGATATTATTCCCTCAAATTAAACGTTATTTCTTCTCGGGTAGGTTCTAACATTTACTTACTAATATGACCATATCTCCCTCATATGAACTCTAAATTGAGTGATTCCAGTGGTAAAATTTCCGTGAGACATATATCTATATTTTTTTATGTTAACTAATTATTTTAATTCTGTACATAAGTTTCCCAAAAATTCAAACACATAAGTTTTTCTAACAAATTCTTCCCTGATTAACCATTTTTTGACCACTGCTTACTAATCTAATCATATCTACCTCATATGGACTCCAAATTAAGTGATTCTAGTGGTTAAAAATCCGTGAGACATATATCTATATTTTTCATATTAACTATTTCTTTTAATTACTAACTGATTTTTATTAGAATTTGAAAAATATAAACTTTCCTAGTTACTCTGAAATCCAATTTCCTAACCAAAATTTTTCTAAGGTTTTAGGTCATCATTTTATTATGTCCTCTTCCATTTTCTTCTTAATTTAGATCTAATCATATTTAATCAATTTTTCACCACATTTAAAGATACAAAATAGTAGTATAAAAATCTTAAAATTTGGTCACCCATAGCCATACCTATGCAGAACTTTCCACACCAACCTAAATATTCAAACATACATCACTTGTAAGATCAACATGTAACATGATATAGCAACATTCATGGCCAATCATCCACGTAACAAATATAGAAAATTTTATCAATGTTTTTGAATCAAAAATTTCATACAAATATTTCTAATTTTAAAACTTTTCTAAAAATATATTGTTAAACCTACCTAAAGATATCTCTAGCTCACTTAGTGAATTCTTTTTCTTGTTTTCTCTTGAAAAAAGTAGCAAAATTCCTTCCTTCCCTTAGCTTTTCTAGCAGCTTAAATAAGAGAAGGTGGGTGAATTTTTGAACCCCAAGGATGAAGAGAAAAGATGGATTCAAGTGGAGATTAAGTTAACTTACCTTGAGTACTTAGTTCTCTAGACTTCTCATTCTTCTTTCTTCTTTTGGTCTCCTCTCTTTCTCTCATTTCCTCATTCTACCTTACTTCTATTTTTTCTATCCCTTACTTAGACGAAATTATAATGTTATAAGGGTGAGTTTTACTTAAATAAACTATCAAGTGGCTCACCTTTCTTAATTATGGGTATACCTTATCACAATTAGGATGCACTTAGTTATTTTTTGGGGAAAGACAACTCATGTTCTTGTCTTCCTCTCCATTAGTCAAGATATGCATAGCAAAAGGAGATTTGTGTTTTGAAAATTGTGATAAAATGTTCTTAAAATAAGGGATAAGGTCCCTTTTGATTTAGGGATTTATTTTCTTTTTCTTTTGTCTTAATCAAGTATGATAGGTTTTCCTTTTTGGGTAATAAATTTTCAGCCCTTGAATCTCCCTTACTTGGCTGAAATTATTTGTGTAGGATAAAGATATTTTGTCATAATACTATGTATTATTACCCACTTGTTGAAATTATGAATATAAGATATAGATGTTTTGTCCTAAAGTTATGTATTATTACCTACTTGTTGAAATTATGAATGTAGGATATAGATGTTTTATCTTAATGCCATGTGACCTAATCTTAATTATTATTATTATATTACTATTTCCTCACATGATTCTTATTTTTTCTTCTTGAATTTGGGCTCATTCTTATCCATTTCATTTGCTTTGGTTGAAATTCTACCTTTCATGAAGAGTTTGGTCACATTTTCATGATTTTTTGGGCTATCAGTCTAATTTCTATATCTTAATCCAAGTCTATGTTTTATTTCTTCCTTGAGCTATTCTATTGGCTTGTTAGAAATTCATGTGAAGTGAAAAAACTCTATATGAAGTGTCCATAGGTGAAAGTCCAATTTATGGATGGAGATGTTAAATTTAGTAACTCTAACTCTTAAATTAAGAAAAATTACCCTAATCCGATCTTCTTGAAATTTTAAGACCTTTACTTACTTTACAAAAATTTATCTTTCTTACTCAAAAATTTCGCATATCTTTATTATGTTATTTCTAATTTTTTTTCTATTAGGTTTTTTCTCTTTACATATTCCCTTAATGTTAGAAATATTTTCTATATATACACATAAGGTAAAGAATTTTTAAAGATTATATTTCTTAGATATCTAAAAATCGTCTAATAAATTTTATTTATTTAATTAATTATATATGTACCTTTATTAATAAAAAAAATTATAGATGTTACATTGAATATTTATGTACTTTTATTAATAAATGAAATAAAATTAAGGATGTTACATAACTTATATTTTTCTATGAAATATTTTGATGTCACTTATTTCAAATTTCTCAATGATCACCGTTAGATTTCTCAACTAATGTTGCAATTAATGTAAAATTTGTGATGTATGATTAACTTAGGCACCTTCTTATATTGCTCATTGAATTTTATGGTAAAGTTCATGCAACCTTAGTTGTTCTTAAATATTTGTTATATGTATGCTTGAGATATTTAATGTATTCACCCATAGACATCATGAACCCTAGTCTAGATAACGCTTTGTTGCTTAAATTATAGAGCATCCACTGCTTTAAAGCTGTGTAGAAGGCTATGCAAACTAAATTTACAAAAAAATTGGTCAATTTTACAATTTCATTAATATTATGTTTAATATTCACTAAAAAAAAATATTTAATAATAATTTTTTAATAATATTTTAAAAGAATCGTTGTTACTAAAAGATAAATTTTTAATGACAATTTATATAGATTATCACTGAAAGACACTCTTTAAAAAAATAACCCCCACGATATTACTTCATTCTTTTGCGCTCAAAACTCTCAGAAGTCTTCCCCAAGTTTTTTTCTCTTCCTCCGACCTTCATTTTTCCTTTTTTCCTTTAAGAGCTTTAAGGACTCTCAAAATCCCACCACGAAGCATTGAGATGCGAACCACTGCGTGGGTGGCCACCCTGAACAACATTCTTCCTGAGTTCATTGTAGCGCTGTCGTGAAGCATCTCAGTTGACTATCATGTCAACATTCTTCTTTATATTTTGAGTAACCCTTGATTCAATTTGGGTATTTCTCTTTTTTGTTTGGAATCGATGTTTTTTCAGGGATTTCTTTGGGTTTGAGCTGACAATTTGGTAAGCTTAATTCTAATTATAGAGGTTAGGGGAATTGGGTTCCTTCATCCTTTTGGGCTCAAAATATCAGAACTCTTCCCCAAGTTTTTACTCTTCCTCTGACCCTCATTTTCCTCTCTTCCTCTAAGAACTCTTGGGACTCTCAAAACCCCACTACGAAGCACTGAGACACGAACCACTGTGTGCGTGGTCACCATAAAGAGCATTCTTCCTAAGTTCATTGTAGCACCGTCGTGAAGCATCTTATGTGACTATCCTATCAAATTCTTTTTTGTATTTTGAGTAGCCCTTGATTCTATTTGGGTATTTCTCTATTTTGTTTAGAATCAATGTTTTCATGGATTTTGTGGATCTGACCTGACCATTTTGTAAGCTAAGTTTCAATTACATAGGTTAGGGGGAAATGGCTGGAGGGTTGATAGGAATAATTTATGCTTCGAATACTATTTCTTACCCTAATTCTTCATTCCTAGCAGTTATAGAAAGGGCAAATATTCTACAATCTACATTGGATTATTGGTTTAACTGCATGATGCCAAACTTAGTTGCTTGGTCTCCTAATATTCTCACAGCAATAATTTGCATGTATGTAGTTTTGGTGGAGTCCTGTGTCTATACTTCCTATTAAAATTTGAGTTAAATTAAAGTTGATGGAGCATGACAGCAAGATACTTCTAACAGTTAGTATTTTTCATATCTTGATTGACATCCAGCCTTACAGTAGAGCATTCTAGAGCATTCTAGCTTGTTCTGTTTCTCTCTGTTTAATACTTAGTTTTAGTTCAATTCATATCTTGATATGTGTCAACTTTTCTGTCTATACCTCAATGAGCTAGAATGAGTATTTACGTTATATTTTTGGAAGTAAGTATAATATCAGTCCTTTGGTGCCTTATCGGAAATGTGAATTGTGTTTTCTTTAATTGATATGTTTATTTATCATTGAAATTTTTAGAGTAATAATACAAACCATTTCTAAGCCTTCTAACAGCCTGAGTTTTGGATGTTTTCTCTTGACTTAGTGCCCAAATGGCTTTTTATTGAGGGGATGTGTGAGAGATAATTTTAAAACCCATTCATTCCTAACATATTGAGTAAGCTTTTCAAATAATGGGTCCTTGACAATAATGTTATTTTGAACCATGTTAATTACGTTTAATGAATAGAATAGGAGATATAGCAATGATGGATCAACCATACACATATTGGAAATCACTAAGGATTCTTCTCCTCTCACTAGATGTTGCTTGGTCTCCTAATATTCTCACAGCATTAGGAGCATGCGCAGCCATTATGCATCCATCATAGGTTTCTTAAGAAGCATTATCACAGAGCACAACACACCTTGTAGCTATTCTTCTAAAACTTGTTATTGCAAAAGTCAATATATTATTATGTACCTGCCCTCCTTTGCTCCTCATCCTATATCCATTAACATTTGATAGTTAATATAAGGCACTACCTAACAATTATATTTCCATCCATTGTGGTTAGAGTTTTACTAGGTTCTTGGAAGAAAAACCTAGTTGGCCGAGGTTTGTGAAAGCTTGTTGGGCTTGTCTTGGAAAAGGTTTGTAAAGGCTTGAGTTTCCTCCCTGTTTAAATGGTCTGGATGGGTTTTTGATTGAGAAAAACTCAATATGGGCAGTTTTGTAAAAGCTTAGTGAAACTTTCCCAAGGTTGGGTTAGTAAAGGCTAGAATGCCTTTTTGCATTATGATTGTCTATTCTTTATAAAATTATTTCGTTTTGTGTTTGAGGAGAGAATGCAGGATTTGATTTTTGGATCCAAATCTTCGTACATTGTTTCTCTTTAATTCTCGTAAACTTAGATGTTTGGTCTGGTTAATCATATTGGCACTATTCTGTTTAGAAAATAACTTTTTTTTGAAAAAGAAATTTACTAATTTCAGAGGAGCAGTCAAACCATTTGTTTCTAATATAATTTTGAAATCTGCAGTTTGATAACAGAACTTGTGTTATAGACAAGCAAACAAGTGCACTGTTTCTGATATTGTTGTCAACAGGACTAAAGAATTGATAACCAGAGACAATTATGATGATTTGATTGTTAGAAGCATTAAAATAATATGGTCTTGTCCACTTTGTAATTTTTGGTTTCCTTGTTTTAATTATTGGTTTGCTGTAAACTATGCTGACTTTGCTTTACATTGAAGTACTGTAAAATTTACTTTTCTTTTCTTGTTAGGATTTGGCTCTTTGGAATTGATCTATTTCAAAAATTGGGGTTGGAATTCTCACTTATATTCCTATATTTGTTGGTTTTCTCTGGTTAGATCTACTGTTTGCCGGTTGCTTTTGTTTGAATGAGCAATTTTGTTTTTTAGGATTTTGAATTCTTGCTTATATTCCTACATCTTGGTTTTGATGATGAAACTGTGAAACTAAAACCTGTAGATTTGTAATGGGGTATTTAGCTGTGCACATCTAAATATTTGTATTTTAAACACCTAGCACCCTTTTGAGGAATGATCAATTATTAGGCCAATTTTTTTTTTCTTTTTTATATTGATTGTTGATTGATTACATTTAACTTCTTAGCTTATTGCAATATTTTGTCCTATATTGACTATTTCTTTTCATTGTTTCTATTCAGGATTTGTTCTAAATATGAATTTTTCCTTTGCAATGCGCATGTTAGTTTTGGTCTCTTGGAAGGTTAATTTCTGAGGAAGAAAAATTATTTCCTATTGGAAATTATCTAACATTAGTAGATGTGGTATACAATTTCTAGATTATTAACTATAAAACGAATGGAAACCTGTATGATGTATTGTGACGTTAGACTATCATTTTTCAGCCAAAATAAAGAGCCATGTTTGAGACGAGTTAAGCTCTGTGACATCCATCAAATAATCGTAGAAAATTTAATGCATCTGTTGGGTGAATTTAATGTGTTGTCCATGTTTGAGATGATACTTGGATTTTAAAATATATACTAATTGTAGAGAATTTATTATTTCTTGTAGAATGACTCAAACATTTAGAACATTAAACTATGGGAATATTCATTTTGTTCTTGATTACTGTGTTCTTTTGTATTTCTCATTTTTGTTTTTTATGTTCAAACATTGTCAAGATAAATTCAACAGCCTTTGTATATGTTGAATCAATGTATATTAATTTTTTTTTGTAATTTTTTTTATAGTTAGAAATTACTTGACTATATATATTATAATTATTATTATTTAATTATCTTTTATTTTGTATTATTTGTTGACTCTTAATTTGTTTTTATGTGTTATAAATAGGGACAAATTTTAATATTTTCAATGAGGAGTGCTATACCAAATTTTACAATTAATACAATATTAGCAACTTTAAGAGAACTATAGACTTGTTGTTTTTTAATTTATCAATATTTTATTATTTGTATTTGTATTTTTTGTTAACTAACATTTGGTTGCTGCCTATCACCAAATTTTTGTTGTAGTTGAAATTATTTTAATATATATTGTTCAATTAAACTTTTTGGTTCTCATTGTATATCATAATCCATGTTTTTATTTTTAAAGCAAACAAAATTATTAAAAAAAATTATACAAATGATTCAGTGACAGTAACGAATACAAAAATTGTCATAAAATTTTTTTAGTGATAACATTTTTTACAATGAAGAGACGACAACAAAAAATTGTCACTGAATATTTTTTGTGATGATTTTAGTCGTCACAAAAATTTTTTATTCTTGTGGTGACTTTTCCCTTGATCAAGGCTATATTTAATTTAGGTTAAATTTTATGGATTGACACAAGTTAGGCACAATTACTCGCAAGTCACTCGCTGTTTTTTTATAAAAGAAAAAAGATTTTAAAATTTACCATGCAAGTAGGTAATTTGGGAAAATATATTTTTATTAACGTATGCTATTTTTTTTTTTCATTATAGCATAAGGAGGGTTAAGATCCCTTATTTTTAACACCACCATCAATTACTCCTAGTTCGAACAAAATGAATGCAGATGCATACTCCTTGTAATCACCAATTCCAACTTAATTCATGATCCTCTCCTTGATTCCCAAAATTAATTTCCCATAACAGCTCTAAATCTCTTGGTTTCATATATTAGCAAGCTTAAATGTTTTTAACATTATTTTGAGATAGGAAATTATAGGATGCCCAATCAATACCAACAGTTTCCCCCTTTTTTCTTTCCCATTAACTTCATTGTGTTAGTGTTATAATTCCCATTGATAGAATTCATAGAAAATTCAATGTGCTCTTTTTTCTTTTTCTCTATTTCTTCATTATTTTTTGCCTCTGGTATATGTGTGTCCTCACCATCTCCTTCTTCGGCTAATAGTAAAACCTACAATTGTTTGTTGCGACATTCATGATTGGGGCCAAATTTTCTCTCACATCTAAAGCAAAGCCCAATTCTTTCTTGCTTGCAACCTTACCGTCTATCAATCTCTGGAACTTCCCATCACTTTCCATCCAGGATGAAGTAGTTTAAGTCCCTTCTTTAGCATTTTCCTTGCCCCAACCCTAGCTGTAGGAAAGGAGCAGCATCGCAAAGAATTTTGGGGGAGGGGATGGAAATCTCCACCCCTCCACTTCTTTCTCCTTTCTCCTTTGTTTTCTTCACCCATCTTTTTTGGCCTTTTTTTATATTTTCTTTCTATAGGAAAGATTTTTTCTCTTTTAAGAGAGTTTTTTTTTACTTCCTTTAAGAAATATTTTTTCTCTTCATGTAGAAAGGGTCATAGAGATTCAAAGTTATGCATCTCTCTAGTTTAGTTTTATAACTTTAAATTCAGATTTACTACTTTGGATTTAAATATAAATAAAAAAAATTAGATCTATAATATTAAATATGCGACTGAATAAAAAAAATTTAAAGAGTTATTTTTTAGATAAAATTAAAAAGTGTGTTATTTTTTTAATTATGTATTTTTTTTAATATTATATTATTTGTGTATGTGAATTATTGAAATGTAATATTTAATATATTAAGATTTAAAAAATGTATTGTCTCTTTATTTCTTTATTTTTTAATAATAGAACTTATTTTTTTTTTTTATATTTTTAAAAATTGCATGATTTGTTTATCTTACTTTAATTTTTTGTTTGCTAACTTGAGTGAGTTGATGTATTTTTTATCATGTATAAATATAATTTTTCACTTGTTTTAAAAAAAAAAGTCCTTTCTTTTGGTTTTCCTTTTTATTTCCACTAATGAGCTTTGTTTTGGCTGAATAGCAGTTCAATGTGCTTCATCTAGCCCTGCTACTTGATTGTATCTCCTTATCAATCCATTGTGTTTTGATTCTCCCATTTGCCTTTATCCTCTATTCCACTTATCGTCTTAAGCCTTATCCAAGACCTAATTCTCTCTCCTCTATTTTATGGGCTAAATTCATCTAGATTTAGGTTAGACATCCTGTTTTGCCCCATTTTTTAATAAACCCGTAAGCATCTCATAGGTGGCTTCTCTCAGTAGAGCTAACAACAATTCAAAGTGCTTTATGTATTCAGTTTTAGGCTTAGGCCTTCTGTCTAAAAATATATATTCAGTTTTAGTTGAGTCTTATTTTAGAGTGATGTGTTATATATGATATGTGTGTCATATATATATCAAATATGATACAATTTTATTTATTAATATCTAAGAAACACATATGTGAGACACGACATGATAATAAATTGTCACAAAACTAATTATTTAGTGTTTAAGTACAAATTAAAATGTCATGT
The DNA here is from genome assembly GCA_037074535.1 of Gleditsia sinensis. Classification (NCBI taxonomy): domain Eukaryota; kingdom Viridiplantae; phylum Streptophyta; class Magnoliopsida; order Fabales; family Fabaceae; genus Gleditsia; species Gleditsia sinensis. The sequence continues at coordinate 57,093,169 of CM073468.1, read as the reverse complement.
CATATATAATATAAATATCAAGTATGTATCTAATACAATATAACTTTGTTTATGAATTACTTCATTGGATGAGGTTAGTTAAAAGAAAGTGTTACAAATTTTATTGAATTAATTAATTATTTTACTTTCACTTTTAAAAAAATATTGTTCTCAATTATTATTTATTTTTTAAAAAATTAAAATAAATTAAGTTAATGTTGTTTTAAAATAAATATATTGATAATTAGGTTGGGTTTAACCCTTAATTAATGGATTATGGGCCTTTTAACAACTTAAACGGGTAATAAATGGTTAACTAAGTTATACTTCAAACAACCATTTTTTTTATCCAACCCAAACCCAACTATTTGTCACCCTTAGTTGAAATTAATCCACAAGCTCATCTTTTAGAGCATCACAATACACCAAATTTCTATTTTCATCCATTGAAACCAATCTAAAGCCTTCCTCTCAAAGCATACTGTCACTCCATGAATCTTCTCCAACTCCAATCACTCGAACACCTTTCAATTTGAAATATCCAAATCATTGTCCCTGTTTGGTGCACCACACCAAATTAGATAGGATAATATAAATTAATATAATATATGTTATGTTTGATAAAATTAACTTATAAGCTAACTTAAAGCTTATAAACTTTTAATTAATTTAAATTATTTAAATAAGTTTATTTACTAAATATCTCTACTTTGGTCAAACAAACTTATAAATTAGTTAAATACACTATAAGTTAATTTATTTGTGTTGCCAAATATACTCATAGCTGTATACCAGGTTTGGTGCATGTAAGGGATTGTATAAGTTTATAGGATTATGAATTTTTATATGTTTATCACCATATAATACTATATACTCAAGGAAAAGAGATAAATCTTGATAAGCAATTTTGTATAAATTATTGATATTTATTTTTTAATTTGACATAATATTATCACTACTACTATTACCTTGCCATGACCATTATCATCACCTGTGCCAACACTACCACCACCGCTACCGCTATCATTTTAACACCACCACCATTGTTGTCGTACAATTATTGTCATAGTTGCCACAATCACTACCTTGTGACTATTGTCACTACCTCTATCACTATTATTGTTGTTGCCTTGTCACTGTGAGCTACTATTATGATGTAGTTTTTGACGACTTACCTCTATTGTCAATTTGGCCAGCTCACCCGACTAGTTGAGAGTAAGTTTTGATATTATATGATATAAATATGCTTAATTTTACCTTAAAAATTAGTTCTTAAGGGGAGGATTGAGAATCTATATATATAACACCCAAAACTTCTCTCGCTAATTAATGTGAGACTTTATTGATATTTATCTTTACCATTGCACAGTTCACATCATTTTTTTACTATTTGGTTTGTACGTCTTCGGGCAAGGTGTATGTGGACTACACCACGACACAATTTTTAATGACCTGTCTCGATTGGCGATTTAACTAACCCACCCGACTAGTTGAGAGTAAACTCTAATATCATACGATACAAACTTGCTTAACTCCACCTTAAAAGTTAGTTCGTAAAAAGAGGATCACGAATCCATATATATAATATTTAAGATTTCTCTCACTAATCGATGTGAAATTTTATCGATATTCACTCGATAATCATTCTCACCATTGCACGGTTCACATCACTACCACCATTCTCGTTATTGTCATCATTGTCACCATAACTACTATTTCTATCTTGTAGTTGCCAGAGTCTTTTTTGTCACCTCCATTGTCACCATGGCTTATCCAAATTGAAGAAGCTATTGCTTTTTGGCCTATTTTCTTCAAAAGATGTTGGCTATGGAGAATAGGAGAGATAGTGATTGTGATACGGATGAAGCAAAGAAGGGGTTTATTCTCGTGTAGCGTTCCACGTTGTCAGGCATCTATACATATGGCAATTAGGTAGTCCATATGACATTTTAATTGTCACATTATCAAAATCCGGTTACACTTAAAGAGGGATTTGATTGTACCATCTCCCAAAATGTTAAGAACTAAATGGATCGATGCGCTTTAAAATGAAGAGATTAAATTGAATTATTTCTAAAATTAAAGGGGCCAAAAGTGCATTTAAGTCTGTATCTTTTTCTATTTAATGAAGAAGAAAAATTGCATTTATATATAAAGTGCAATGGTTGTTACAATAATTGTAAACATCTCATACCCAATAATAACATAAAAATATTGATAAGTTTCTTATTAAACTAAATTACAAGTTAAAGCTTTATTGATTTTTAAAATTACATCTTTGGAATGAAAAATTATCACTATTATCATTGATGTTGCATTGACATCATCATGTTTATTCATTTTTTGTATCAAATTCAATAACTTCCACAAACATCATAAAATTCCTAAACTAAACAAAAGAAAAACTACTAATACTTCTATTAAATGGAGACAGTAACACCAACTCAAACAACTTTCTAATCTCCCACAAAAGACAAATTGATATATTGAAACTTTTCAGATCTGCCAAGAGAAGCATATTTAAAAACTAAAAAGTGTATTCAAAAATATCTTTAAAAAAGATAAATCAAAAGACTTTCTCAAATTTCGCATAAAAGAAAGATAACAAAAAGTTTATTTACAAAAAAAAAACTGAAAGAAATGAAAAGAGGGAATAAGGGAGAGGGAGGGCCAGCCAAAAACGATATAGATGATTTGCATAAAGAGGTGCCGACTCTTGTGGAAAAAAGAACAAGAAAGAAACAGACGGTAGTAAGATATATAATTAAAAATTTGATTAGCTATTTAACTTGAATGTTCTCATTGCAGGGTTAATTAAGTATATGCGTGGCATTAAGAGGTATACAAGGTTTTTTTTTTCCTAAAAAAAGATTGGTCGCTTTTTCGGGGAACAAAAATTGGTCCTTTAATTAATAAAAAAAAAACTGCTACTTACCCCACTTATGCTAGCTCAACCCACTTAAACTACTAGTTTCATATGAGTTTGACACAATAATTAAGACTCTCATAGAACCATTCTATCCAGTAGGGTTGTATGGATCCATGAAATCTAGGAAACCTGATTAATTTGGTTAAATTGAGCTAGGATTTCTTTTTCCACCCCCCCCCCCCCCCCAAAAAAAAAAACCTTATCTCCCCTACCCCACCGTCTCTGACCACAGTACAGAGCCCGTCCCTCGCCACTTTTGAATGATGAATAGAAGAGCTCAATGGACATGACCGTGTTGTAGAGAATATGCCACTGTTCTTACTTCCTACCAAGGCAAGTTTGAGTTGGTTTCCTTCTAGTAAGACAAGTATTGGGTGTGAGATTTCAAAATGCAAAACAAAAGAAACTTGGTTGGCTCATGAAGTGGATCTATTAACGTTAATTAATGGCATTCCTCTTTTGCCTCTTCAAACCTAGCCTGGTTAATCTAATAGCCTGAATAAATTTCTGGCCAGACGGGCCCTCCTCACATCGTGTTGGGGTTAGGTCTACTGTTTTGAGATCTGATTTTAACTGGGCCAAATCTAAAGTTTAGATGTAAATGTGTCTCCACCTGAATAGTGTACACTCCTATCCACAACTTGAAGTCGTCTTTGAATAAACCCAAGCTGTACTAGTCTTGTTGCTTGCAAGATGAATTCCCAAAGACCACCTGACCATCTCCTTCTATGATGGCATCAAAGCAACACAAATCAAAAGCTAACATAACCCCATTTACAGTAGCAACAACCTCGCGAGACATACTAAGGAAAATCCATCAATCCTTTTTGCCATGGTTGCCATAAAAACTCCCTTATGGTCCCTTATGATGCACACAATGGCGTCCTTGCCTCCCTCAACCAGACTTGCATCCACTTTAACCTTAAAGAACGGTTGCAGAGGGCTTTCGATGTCTATGAACGGTTATGGAAACCAGAGCTATTTAATCAAATCCTCCTTACCATTGTTGGAAAGCCTTAGTATCTTTCATTAAAAGCCAGTCTATCAATATATAAAAGCCTCATCAAATCCTTCCTATCATCTTGGGGGCAACACGAGCTAAAAGAGACAGCAAATTTATTTGTATTAACCATCTGACCCGAAACTAGCTCAAAGGTTTCTATAACTTGTCTAAATTCCATAACATTTTCCATCTCTACTCTTAAGAAAAATTAGACTGTCATTTGCGGAAAAAGAGATTACTCACTCTTGGTGCACTTATTCTAGTATGGGCTCCCTAAATAAGATCTCTTTTTTCTGTCTAGTGTTATAATGCACCAAATCTTTCGTAAATATTTGGTGTACTGATATTTACACAGACAGATATTAAAAAATGTCACTTGTCATTTAAATAAAAATATGTTTTTAATTAAATTAAATATAGGTGGTATTTTTTTAAATATTTGCTTATGATTAAATACTTCTTATTTTTATGGGCATATAAAAAATAAGTAAGGTGACTAGAGGACTCCTTGACAAGCCCCCATGACTAACGAGAAACACCCAAAATCACAACCATTACTCAATACAGAAAAAGAAACAGTTGTGACACAATTCATAGTCAGGTTTACCCACCAATCACAGAATCCAAGTTTTCTCATCATAAACTCCAAAAAACACCACTCAATTCTGTCGTATGCCTTGCTAGCTTTAAAGCCAAAAAGTCATCCTTCCTTGAGCGCCTATTTTTTAAGAGCATGCAGCAGCTCGTACGTAATCAGGACGTTGTCTTTAATTTGCCAGTTTTGCACAAAAGCTCTGAGTATTTGAGATGATAGAAGGAAGAATAACTTTCAGCCTGTTAGCCAACAATTTTGCAATAATCTTATAGGACACGTTACAAAGGCTGATAGGATGACATTGAGATAAATTATTTGGACTATGACTTTTGGAATTAGCACCAACTAGTCTGACATAAATCCTCTGGGAAGAAACCATTATTTAGAAAATTAAAGATTCAGCACTGTATCTGATAATCCTTGCCCACCACCTCCCCATATTTCTGATAAAACAATCTTCAACAGTGAAAGGAGCAATCGAATCATCATTTATTTCTTTTGTTACCTTGGGCTGCAAACTTGAAACAGCGTCGGTCAAACTAGGAGGGCATGAGGAAGTAAAAAGCCGCGTAAAATAGTCTCCCCTAGTTGCACCCATCTCTTCCAGATCATCTGGTCATCTTTAAGCTGACGAATGAAATTCTTCTTATGCTATTAGGAGGCTTTTCCATGGAAGAGTTTTGTATTCCTGTCACCTTCATAAAGCCATTGGATTCTTGATCGCTGACGCCACTTTATTTCTTCCTGCTCTAGAATTTCGTGCAACTGTCCTTCTAAGTCCCGCACCTCCGCCATACTGCTATTCACTCCACAATGATTCATCTTCTTAATGATCTGCTGTTGAATATATTTTATTTTTCTATTCATATGTGTTGTGGCTTGCATTGAATACCAATCTGACTGAGCTGTCTGGATTGTTTCTTCTCGGTTTGTTTTGGGATCTCGAGAGAGATGGTTCTGCGTAGCCGAATTGTCAGTGCTCATGTTGTTGGTATCTGGCTGCTGCTTGAGTTAAATTCTCCGGTAACGCGGGTGGTTATTTGTATAATTGTTCATAGAGTTTTGACATTTTCTTTTGCATCTATGATCTACATAGTATATAGAGTCTGAATTTTGGTTCAAAGAAAAGTAAGTGCTGCTATTGTTTTATTTTCTGGTTCAATCTATTAGCTTGTTGCTTTGGATTGTGTGAATTGCTGAATTGGGTTTCTGATATTTCTTTTGTTTTGAATGTGTCTCAGGGTGTGATCATAGGATTATAGTATGGATTATGTTTCTTATGTTGTGGCTTGCATTGAATGTGTTTCTTCTCGGCCTATTTTGGGAACTTGAAGGAGATGGTTCTGCGTAGCCGAATTTTCAGTGCTCATATTGTTTAGCATGACCTATGGGACTACCCCTGATATCTTCTGCTTGAGAAGTATAAAAGATTCTCTTGAAGACCCTTATAAATATTTGCAATCTTCCTGGAATTTCAATAACAAAACAGAAGGCTCTATCTGTCGATTTACTGGGGTTGAATGTTAGCACCCTTCTGAGAACATAGTATTAAATCTCAAGCTGTCGAACATGGGACTCAAGGGCGCCAATTTCCTCGTGGCTTACAAAATTGCTCGAGCTTAACAGGATTGGATCTTTCAAGCAACAAGCCTCTGGAACCATTCCAGCAGTTATCTCTGGACTTCTTAAGTTTGTGACGACTCTTGACCTCTCTTCAAATGACTGTTCAGGGGAGAGCCCTTTGGGCCTTGCCAATTGTACCAATCTTAATACCCTTAATCTTGACCAAAATCGACTAACTGGTCAAATTCCTTCAGAACTTGGCCTGCTCAAGAGGCTCGAGATATTTAATGTCACCAACAATCTATTGATGGGGAAAGTTCCAACTTTCAGAAATGCTGTTATTACAGCAGATAGTTATATCAATAATCCAGGACTCTGGTGGACCCTTGGTGCCTTGCCACACCAAGTCTTCCAATAGTAAAATTGCAGTTATAGCCGGTGCAGCTGTTGGTGGGGTAGAACTAGGATTGGGTATTGGGATGTTTTTCTTTGTGCGCGCCAAGAAGAAGAGGACTCTTAAGGAACCCAATGAGCGAGAAGCCTAAAGGGAACCAAAGGAATAAAGGCAAGCAGCGAGCGATATTGATGGATCATCAATAACATATATGATTACAATAATTTGTTTTTGGAGCTATTTGTTTTTATCTTGTCTCTGTTTGTATTTTAAAAATAAAATAATTGTAGAAAACATATCTAGAAAACTCACTACAAGAAAACTAGCATTCAGTGGCAACTTTAGTCGTCACTAAAGGTGAAAAAGTCGTCACCAGGTGGTCGCAGATAAATGCATCACTGAAACTTTCAGTGGCGACTTAGAAAAGTCGTCACTGAATGTATACATTTAGTGGCGACTAAGTCGCAACTGAATGCAGGGTTTTGAGTGATGATCCTTCAAAGTCGTCACTGAAAATTATGATTCAGTGCCGACTAAGTCGCCATTGAATGTAGCTTTCAGTGGCGATTTAACAATGTCGCCACTGAAATTTGGATAAATTTTTTTAAAAATTTCGTAACTTTTTAGTGACGACCTTCCTCAGTTGCCAGTGGAAGTTACATTCAGTGGCGACTAACTCGCCACTGAATGTAACTTTCAGTAGCGACTAAGGAAGGTCGTCACTGAAACTTTGGATGAAAAAAAAAATCAAAAGTCATTTACGATGGATTCAGTGACGACTGAAGTCGTCACTAAATCCTTTATTTTTGATTAAGTGATGACTACAGTCGTCACTGAATCTCCCATTGTTGGATTCAGTGACGACTTTTGGTCGCCATTGAATTTTATAGTAATTTCTTTTAAATTTTTTTTATTTACCATTTAAATAAAATCTTTATTTATGATTAAAAAACATAATCAAAGAAATTAATAAAGTATATATATATAACCAGAATTTCATACATAATACATGATTGTTGAGTGAAATATACAATGTCAATTAACAAAACATTACATAATAAAATGTTAACAAAGTAAAAAAAATCAACTTGGTGGCTCTCTTGGAGATGGTGTTGCATTAGTCGTAGAACTTGGTGCAGCACTACCCATAATGCCCAGCGGAATTTATCCCTATTCATATTCCAATAATAAATTAAAATATGACAAGTAGAATTTTTAAAAATAAATATACCAATAGCATGAAAAAAATACACAAAAAATAAATGTGACTAAGTTTAACAAAGTTAATATCACATATATGACACTTAAAAAAATATTCTAACATTATGCACATAATAATGACTAATTTAGTCATTATTTCACTCTCACTAACTATTAAACATGACATATTGATAGTGTGCTCTATTTTATCTACAATATTGTAGAATCACAAAAACATTAATAAAAAAATAATAGTCAAGCATATATGACCCACGCTTGTTTATGCTCAAATTGCAAATGCTAATCCTCCCTATCTATAGTTCAAGTTTTTCCCAAAAATAAAAAAGCATAAGTTTAGACCAAATAATCAGAAGACACCCTATTTTTTTCTTGTTTTGAAAAAACATTCACTTATGCACAAAATCATCCAACAAAAGCAAAAATTAAGCAGCCACAAAATCCTTGAGAGAAGATTCACTCAGTGCTACAACCATGTAACATATATATTTGAATTCTTCTAGTGTTAGACCAAATTTTAACTATCTGAAACCTAACCATATGTTTTAGAGGAAATAAAACCATTACAAAAATACAATAAAATCAGAAAAAGAAAAAGTAAAAATCATATATATGTGACTTCAAAATACAATCAAATTACCGCCACTTCTCATTATAAAACAATTATCAATTCTCTTCATAAGTCATAACATATGACAATTCATAGAAATCTACAACAATAAGGAACAATAAGAGGGAAGAAGGAAGGAGATAATCAAGTGTGGTTGCAATGACCAATTCTCATTGTGCCTTCAAACGGATAATCAAATTACCGTTATTTCGCATTATAAAACAATGACCAATTCTCTTCATAAGTTAGAACAGATGACAATCCATAAAAACTTACAGCAATTAAAACATGTCATATCTTGTTAACACCACGTCAAAAGGTGACAAGACCAAATTAGTACAAGGCAAGCCATGGAACATATTTGAATTCTTCCAGTGTGGGAGCAAATCAGTACAAAGCATATATTGTGACATCGAAATGACAATTCAATTGCAACCACTTCTCATAATAAAACAATGACCAATTCTCTTCATAAGTCAGAACAGATGACAATCCATAAAAACTTACAGCAATCAAAACAATGTCATATCTTGTTAACACCACATCAAAAGGTGACAAGACCAAATTAGTACAAGGAAAACCATGAAACATATTTGAATTCTTCCAGTGTGGGAGCAAATCAGTACAAAGCATATATTGTGACATCGGAATGACAATTCAATTGAAACCACTTCTCATAATAAAACAATGACCAATTCTCTTCATAAGTCAGAATAGATGACGATCCATAAAAACTTACAGCAATCAAAACAATGTCATATCTTGTTAACACCATGTCAAAAGGTGACAAGACCAAATTAGTACAAGGCAAGCCATGGAACATATTTGAATTCTTCCAGTGTGGGAGCAAATCAGTACAAAGCATATATTGTGACATTGAAATGACAATTCAATTGCAACCACTTCTCATAATAAAACAATGACAAATTCTCTTCATAAGTCAGAACATATGACAATCCATAAAAACTTACAGCAATCAAAACAATGTCATATCTTGTTAACACCACGTTAACCACTTCTCATAATAAAACAATGACCAATTCTCTTCATAAGTCAGATCAAATGACAATCCATAAAAACTTACAGCAATCAAAACAATGTCATATCTTGTTAACACTAAGTCAAAAGGTGACAAGACCAAATCAGTACAAGGCAAGCCATGGAACATATTTGAATTCTTCTAGTGTGGGAGCAAATCAGTACAAAGCATATATTGTGACATCAAAATGACAATTCAATTACAACCACTTCTCATAATAAAACAATGACCAATTCTCTTCATAATTCAGAACAGATGACAATCTATAAAAACTTACAGCAATCGAAACAATGTCATATCTTGTTAACACTAAGTTTGTAAAAGGAAGACATCCATTTCCTCAATGCCAACAGCTATTTCAAGAGATAGGTTTTCTTTGAATTTTGAACATCAGAGCTAACTAGGCAACAAGCTCAAGAGAAAGTGGCCAGCAACCTGTAACTATACTTTAATATGCAATAATCAAGACATCCGAAAACCAAACAAATTTAAAAGTTACAACATGCCTATCACTTATCAGTCACATTAACATGGACAAACAGTAAGAGCATGTAAAAATACAAGATTATAACACCAGTTAGGCCAAGACAGAAATCAACTATTAAAAGGGAAAAAAAATTCAAATCTTGTAAGCTATAATTTTCGAATATTCCAAAACTTGGTTCAGCTTTATTTTGATAACTGGTAGATTGAAAAATTCAATACAATGAAACCCTCCAAGCCTTCAAACTACAAATCACAATATCTAAAATCAATTGCCACCAATCCTTGAGCAACCTTACTATGTATGAGCAAGTAGATTACCATCAACAAAAAGCAATAAAATCCATATAAAATGTGGAAACTGGTTACTACAGAAACCAAATTATTCATGAGCAATTGAATTACCATGAAAAAGAAAAGATGAAAAAAACAACAAGTTAAAGGCTATTTGTATACACCCCATTAAGAAGTTTCTTCCTGAGTTCTGGTACTCAGTTTTTACATATACGCATATGTCTCAATGCATACTTGATGTAAAGTATTAAAATATGGTTATACGGCTATTTCATCAAAATACAGCCATAAGATCAAGATAAAGAAGATATGCTTATCAGGTTCTTTCTTTAAAATACAATCACAAGATCAAGATAAAAGATACAGTTATCTGGTTCTTCCTACAAAAATACAGAGTATTAAATCATTCTTACATCTAGAAAAGATATAATCTTATCTAGATCAAAAAAAAGAAAAAGAAATCATATTTGCAAGAACTAAATTACCATTCAAACAACTTTTCCTAAGCTTTTTGAGGAATTTGCACACATAAACAAGTTTGAAACAACATTTGTTGCAAGTTTGAGTCACTTTAAGGGAATAGATGCTCTAAATGCATGTATCTCATATATTCACTTAGGCTTGCATTTTGGATTTCTAAGCTGTCCAAATATACTCAATTACAATCATGCATCTCTGGAAAAAACACCAAAAAAAAGATCAAATTGTTTTAAGGATAGTAAGTCAGAAGTGCCAAAGACACAGTCAGACAAATATTTATATACATATTAGTACCTGTTTGAGGGATGTGATTAAAGAGGTTATTTGTGACTGTAGTTTTTCTTCAAATTGTGCTTGCATCCTTTCTTCTCGTAGTCTCATCTTCTCACGTAATTATGTAGCAACCTTTTCACATATTTTCCTTTCTTGCTCTTCAAGGTGTTGGGGAGTGATTTGGTTAGCAACTCTCTTAGTGGGAGGTTTAGCCCCGTATCCTTTACCGCGAAAATATCCCATCCTTTGACCAAGAACCTGAGTCAACATTTCGTCATTGGTCATACCAGGAGTGTCTTCCTGAGATTGCTTGATTACAATCTCTTTCAGTTGGGCCTACGTTTAAAACAAAGCAGAGTTAGAATAAGAACAAGAAATATAAATTACATCAAGTAAAACTTAATAAAATTTAAGTATATATGAATTGTCTGGGACTTTGCATCTGACTATATAACTTCCCCTTCTTTCGACTTACGAGTATGTTATATCTCCCATATCTGTCAACTTTATATCCTCTTCCTAAATGAGCAACATCCCACCAATGACATTTAAAGAGATGTACTTTCCTATCCCCCACATAAGAAAGCTCATAAATATCCTCGATGATTCCATAATATTCCTTCTCAGGATCAGAATCATCCCCCTCACAAGAACTCCACTATTTTGGGTTTTTCTTTGAGATTCACGATCTCTTGTATGAAACCTAAACCCATTGAACAAAATTGGGGTATAGCTATATACTACTCTTTGAGGACCAATGGCTAAGCTAAGTAGCTCATCATCTCCTCGCCAATGTGAACCAGGCTTCGTAACCTATAAAAAGTAACATCGAAAGGTTATGACATAACATATAATATAATGCATTAGTTAACCTACTTAAAAAATACTTATTAGACGATTAAACCATTGAGAAAATTCTTTAATATGCCTTGAATCAACATTTGATGCCTGTGTTTGGAGCCCCTTTTGTGCTCCCTACAAATTGTGTCATTCCATGCATTAGAGGTTGGTTTACCAATAATTTAATTATGAGTAAGCTATAGTGTACATACTCTATGAACGGCCAAACTTTTTCACTATTTTGTAGCACGTATAGAGAAGCTTGATCAAATTCTTTGGTAGAGAGAAAAATCGATTTACCGGCACCTCTTAACTGTCCACTTTGACTAAATATCAACCTCTAAGAAGCTGTCATATTTTCATCATCATTTCTTGGAACTCTATTGAATTTTGTTAGAATATTGCTCAAATATCTTGAGCAGCATATTAGGCTTTCATCAGCTAAATAACCTTCAGCAATTGAGCCTTCTGGACAAGCTTTATTGCGAACATATGACTTCATTGTGCGTAGATACCTATAAATACAAATGAAAAATTAATTGGGTTTTTAATACTAAATGCAACACAATGAAATTGTATAGGTTTGATAATGTTACCTCTCAATTGGATACTTCCATCGGTATTGGACAGGCCCTACAATCTTTGCCTCTCTTGCTAAGTGGATGGGTAGGTAGACCATGACATCAAAGAATGCCGGAGGAAACATAGTTTCCAATTTACATAAGGTAAAGGCAATTTGTTTTTCAATTGAATCTAGGTCTTCCATGGTTAAGCATTTTGAGCACAAAATCTTAAAAAATTGAGCTAACTCCACTATAGGATAACTGACCTCCTTAGGCAACAACCTACGAATTGCAATTGGAAATAGCTCCTGCAATAAAATGTGATGGTCGTGACACTTTAGTCCATATATCTTTCTTTCTGCCACATTGATACACCTTGAAATATTGGAAGAGAATGCATCAGGAACCTTTAACTCAGCCAAAAAGTTGCAAACCTTCAACTTCTCTTGAGATGATAGCACGTAGTATGCTGTTGGTAACAAAATATTATTCTCGTTCTCAATAGGGTACAAACCTGACCTAATTCCCATATCCACCAAATCATAGCGTCTCTTCACTGTGTCCTTCATCTTTCCAACCATATCCATCACTGTGGACACAATGTTGTCTGACACGTTCCTCTCAATATGCATAACATCAAGATTATGTTGTAGTAGAAGTGTTTTTCGATAAGGTAATTGGAAGAAGATGCTCTTTTTCTTCCAATTATATGCAAGACCTGATTGGTTGTGCATTCGTTTCTAACCCTTTCCAAATGTCACATTGGGCAAGCATTCTAGTTGTTCAAGTGCTTCGTTACCAGTCAAATATGTAGGTGCAGTATCATTTTCTATTTTACCATCAAATGCCCTCTTATTTCGACGCCAAAAATGATTAGTTGGTAAAAAGCGACGATGACCCATGTAACATAGTTTGCTTCTTAATGATGTAGAGTGGGTATCTTTGTGGCAACAAGGATACGTCAATTTTCCTTTTGTGGACCAACCTGAAAGATTTTCATATGCAGAAAAATCATTTATTGTTCACATGATCGCAGCTCACATATTAAAATTTGACTGTGAATGAGCATCATATGTCTCCACCCCTTCCTCCCATAATTCTTTAAGTTCATCAATCATTGGTTCCAAATATATATCTATATCATCTCCTGGAGACTTTGGGCCAGGGATAAGAAGTGTCATCATGAAGTATGGTTGTTTCATGCATTTCCAAGGGGACAAGTTATATGGTACTAGAACAACTGGCCAGATACTATGGTTGACACTCATGTTTCCATATGGCTAGAACCCATCACTTGCTAATCCCATCCTAACATTTTTAGGATCCGCTGCAAAATTAGGATGTTGCTCATCAAAGACTTCTAGGCAATGGAGTCAGATGGGTGCTTTAACACAATATCATCAACACGTTCTTCTTTGTGCCACCTCATATCTTTGGTAGTGTGCCTTACCATATAAATCTTTGCAACCTTGGCTTAATTGGAAAATATCGCAACACTTTGTGAGCTTTTTTCTTGCTTTTTTGCACATTTGATTTCCATCTAGACAACTTGAACTTAGGGTATGATTGTGCAGTAGCATGTTCTTTCCTATATAAAATGCAGTCATTCTTACATGCATATATTTTTGTGTAGTCTAACCCGAAGTCTTGAACAATTTTCTTGGCTTCGTAGTAGGAATTAGGTACTTGGATACCCTCTGGCAGCACTTCTTTAAATAATTCTAACAACATATCCACAGAATTATCGCTGCAATGATTAAGACACTTTAAATTAAGTAGTCTAACGATGAACGACAACTTTGATACCTTATCACAATTTGGATATAAACTTGTTTTGGCATTTTTCAGTGAGTCATAAAACTTTCTTGCATGAAAATTTGGCTCTTCATTGTTTTCTACATGAGGGTTCATCTCTTCTGTGTTCACAACTCCATATGCATCTTGTATCATTCCAATTATGTCATCCTCTTCATTCCCTTCATCAAGGGGATATGAAGTTGTCCCTACAACTTCTCCATGAAGATCCCAAACCTCATAAGATTGCCAGAATCTATTCTTCAACATATCAAACCGTACTTCATGCCTAACCTTGAACACCACATTTCTACATTTTTTGCATGGGCATCTAATTCTGCTCCCCACCTTTGGTTGACTATATGCCTACTCAAGAAAATCGTCCACCCCTTTTATGTACCTTCAATAAGCTCTATTCCCAACTTTTAATCAACTCTTGTTCATTATCTATCATACAATTTTGTATGGAGTCAAAGTGAGCAATTAGAAAAGAAAAGAACAAGGTATTTAGACAAAACAAAGTATAAGTGTAGTGATAATTGAATGAAATGGGGTCTTGTTACCAAATATACTACAAATGGGAACATGTTGCCAAAACTACTAGAAATAGAGAGATACGAAGAGGTAGTTGAGATCATGTTCATATAAAATAATATTTAGGAAGAAAACTTTTTATGTAAGAGAGCACACAAGAACTTTTAGAAAGAGAACTTATTACGAAGGTCCCCAAGCACTTACTACAAACGATAAAGTCCAATGGTGGCTTTAGGGCTCTACATATGTACTCAATATATCAATAGTATTGCATACATAGATGATCCAACAAGTAAATGAATTGAAACCGTTGGTCTAGAACTCTAGATAAGGTTCCAATAGCATAGTACAACTATCATACTAGAATGAGGGCCTATGGCCCTAAACTTATGAAGGATGACGAATTTCATGTTATGCTCTTAAATGGGAAACCATAAACTAGCCATCATCAAAGTCTTATTATGGCTTAAGTTCGCTTGATAAAATTAGACAGTTGCCTTATGATTTTGATAATATCATCTCATATATTGTGATTGATTGAAACTTAAACTCAAGAAGAAAAATATAAATTTACATTGAGAATTGAATGACTATCTTATTATGACTTAAGTTCCAATGGAAAGCATAATATGAATCAACCATCCACTATCACATGGGTTTAGTGTGAAAGAGGCAAAATTCTACTGAAACATGGGTTAAGGAAATAAATTTTTATTATCTTTTCTTATATTGCCCCTATAACTCCTCTTTGAATTTACGTTAGACACAACCATCCACTATCACTATCTCCCCTCAGTTGCATTTGTGCTTACCTTTGCACTTTTTCATCCTTTCCTTTTCATCAAATTCATCAAAACTCTCTTCCTCTCTGGAGGAATTTTATTATACTATTATCTTATATTCTCTAGATTGTAGTATGGGTCAATTTTTAAATAAGTTTCCATACTTCAAAATTTTAAAATTTATGAACTCCTGTAATTTTAATTTTTTTAGTTAGTTCATTATCATTACTTTAAATGTTAATTGATAAGCAAGTCACACCCTATCTTTTTTAGTCTTTGTCACTCCCTGTTCGCTATTCACCACTCACAAACTGTTAGCCGTTCTTTTAAGCTGTTAATATCACTGGAAAATGCTACAGTAAAAATTCTCCAAGCATGGTGGCTTTTCTTAAATTTTGGAATTTTGCTACTTTAGATATTTGATTAAGATGGACTTTTCTACTAAGCACCAACGTCAACTAGAGATGAGAACGGGAGAAAAATAAGGCAAAATTGAAAAATGTTTCTGTTTGCTCTCAGTTGAGGTCCTGGGTATTTTTTTTTTTTGCCATAGGTCCTGGGTATGATACTTCTCCGTGGAGTCAATTATTGTTTTGTGGTACTGGCATCTCTATAGAAGTTGTTAATTTTATCCTTATTAAAGGAACATTGAAGTTCATTGTACAGAATTCTTATCAGAATAAAAGGGAAAGGGGAGGAGAAAAAAGGGAATTGCAAACCAAAAGTGAAACTGCATGCATGTAAAGAAGATGGGTTTTATTCCTTAGGTTGCAGATTCTGTTTTTCTTTCTATTTTTAGTTACATGACATTTGAAGCTGATGGTGTTGTTCCTTATAAAGAAAAAAGCAAGACTATCTAGGCATAACCATGTGAACCTAGAGGCTTAAGAATTCATTTTGGGGGGTCACAATTAAGATATCTTTGACATTATGCAACTCTGTAATATTGACGTCTATCTTATCATGCAATTACAGTGTCATCGGGCTCACTGTATTTTTCAACTTCTTTTAACCATTTCACTGGAATTTTCCACACTGGCAGGGATGTAGCTGTTCTCTCAAAGCATTTATTTTTGAAGACAAATTAATTCATTCCTAAGTTCTTCTTCTGTAATGAAGCAGTATTTGCTTTTCTCTGCAGAATACTATATGTGGGCATGATAATTGGGCTCTGCAACTTCTAGTAATCATGTCATGCTATTGAAAAAATGTATTATCTTATTATGGTGTGATACTGCCAGTATCTCCAATATTGCTGCTTTTTTGGACTTTGGTCCTCTTGGTGAAATTAAGATCCACAAGAGAGAAAAGGACAAAACGATGTTAAATTTTTCAACTGGAAGGTAGCTTGTCACTTTATATGATCCAAATTAAGGTGGAACATATATCTCTCAACATTTATGTGTCTTTTTCATATATATTTTTTAATTTTAAAATACACTAATATTTTAAAGATAGAAACGTATCATGTTCGACACCTATATCAAACCAATTACACTACCAAAATAAAACCCCCAAAAGTATAAACCCCAACCACAATAGAAAAACCCCTAAACTAAATCAGTAGCAAATGCCCAATACAAAGAAGAATGAAAGGAAATACTGACCTCAGATGCGTTGCTACAGCCACCCATGAAGTGGTTCACGATGTAGGGGTTCTTGGTACTTTTCGGTGGGATTCTCTTTGCAGATGTGTCTATGCACTATCACAAAAGCTAAAATTGGTGCAGGAACTACAATACATAAAAAAAACAGCTCAATTCCAAACCGAACCCCCTGCAAGTATAAACTCCAATCAAAACCCTTAACTGAATCAGTAGAAATGAACAATATACCTCAGATGTGACTATTCCACCAAAAAGTTCTCTTCTACTTCAAGATGATCATTATGCAGAATCAGAGCAAGCAATTGCTGAGATCAGCATCTGCACACTTTCAAATTGTATGAAGAAAGTTCAATAACATATGTATTATGAATCCCAGGAACAAATGCAGATACATATATCCAAATTTCTTCACTATTTAACAAAAGTTTTTTCACCTTATAATGTAACAGAATTGCCTGTGGAGTACACAACTATGTTAGCAGCTCAGAATGCTTCAAGTGCAAAACACCAAGAGATTTTGGTGAGAAAAGTTTAGTCTTCAGGATGTTTTCTCTGTTTAGCTATAAAAAGGTTTGAAAATGTTCTTAGCAAATCATATTCAACCTTAGTTCAATGATACATTGATTACTTCTATTTTCAGGTGGGGGAAACGGAGAAGAAATTTTAGAAAGACCCCAGATATCATTGATTTCCATTCATAGAGTTCCTCAACAACCAACACCATATCTTGTTTTCTCCATTTTATGCTCTAAAAACTAATCATTAATGAAGACCCTCTATTAAAATTATAGCTACTTTTCACACTAGGAAGCATTTAAGTTAATTATACAAAATCAAACAAGCCAACCTGTTGTGCTTCGATGGTGAATCAAACAAGCCAACCCGACTGAAGCAGACACACGCAATGGAGGATTGACGAATATGAGCCCACTGCTTTCTCATCCGAAGGTGCTTCGATGGTCTCACTCAGTTGGCAACTACGAACTCAGCCAATCCACGTCTCTCATTCCAGGGGCTTCACTATAAGCCACCACTGTTGACTTTCGCCGTGGTGACTTTGGTGATGGCAATTAGAAAAGGGCAAATAGGTGGTGATTTTGGGGGAAGGTTTCTCGTTCACCAGGTAATGATTTCTAGTGAGAAAAATTTGAGGGGTTTCGTTCACGGGACAAGAAATTTGGGGGTCTTAAGCTCAGGTTTCAGATGCGTGTGCGTGGGTTATCAGATGCTTTCAGATTCCTCTTTGTTGTGCTTCAACATTCAGATTGCGGGTTCAACATTCAGATGCCTATGCGTGGGTTTATCAAATGCGTTTATCAGATGAGTGGGTTCAGTATATTTTTCATTTCCTCTAACATCTGCTTATTCTCTTTTTATTATTTTCTTTTATTTTTATAAATTTTTTTATTTTCCCTTAAAATAAATGAATATATTTTTGATTTTTCAAATATATATATATATATATATATATATATATATATATATATATATATATTTGTTATTTTAATTTTAAAAATTTACTCTATAAATTTACTATTTATTTAAAAATTAACTTATTTAAAAAATATTTTTATATTTATTTTATTAATAAATAATTTACTTATTTTTTATTTTATAACTAAAAATTTATATATTAAAAATATAATATAATTTTTTTATTGAATAAATACATCCATTCTTGAAACCCCTTACATCACTTGAGCTAGCTTCAGAAAACAAATATGGACCAATCAAAGATACCAAAAATGCGAAGAGGAAGGGGAAAAGAAATTTATCTACTTTCAGTGGCGACTAAAGTCGCCACTGAAAATCATTTTCAACCTTTTAGTGACGACTTCATATAGGTCGTCATTGAAAAGGCAACTTTCAGTGCCGATTCATGACAGTTGCCACTAAAAAGGCAACTTTTAGTGACGATTTTTTTGGTCTTTATAGAAAAGTTGTCACTGAATATCCTGTTTCTTGTAGTGACTATTTTCAATTTAAACATTTCGTTAAAAGTGATTTATCTTCTTGAATTTGTCATTTTATTTAAGTCTTAAATTTCTTTTTTAAATCCAGCACCAAAGATAGGAAAATAATGTCTTCTACATGGTGCGTGAGAAAATGGTACATTTTCTACTCCAAATATAAGAAATTGCAAAAAAAAAAAATCTAACAAGGTATTTTCTGTAAAACAGACCACGCCTTTTTCTGTATCATTTTATTCCAACTCTTCCTTTTGACATCATCTAGGAGATAAATTACAAGAGAATAAAGATATAACAATTGTCACATAATAAATTGTAAACCTTTTCGGTAACAAAAGATAATAGTGTGTGAATTTGAAAAATTTCAAATCATTTCCAAATATTATCAAAAGCTTCCAGAATTGCATATTTACATATTTAAAACATGTTTATCCAAGAAACTTTTCACTAACAACCATTTTATGTTATGTTTCAAATGAAATTCAAGAGAAATAGTTTCAAAACATGATAAAATGAAAATTTGATGCATAGGGTTGCAAGCTAAAGGATTTGTGTAAAAAAAAAAGAAGCTCAAATATCAACTTCTACAATCAAAACACACTTTGTTATATCTGCTGAAAAGATTTTGAAAACTTCTTACTTAGTTTATTGAAAACCTTTTAAGTTACTAAAAATTTCGAAAATTTAGAATTTATTCAAACTTTCTAGTCAACCAAAGTAAATCATTTTAAGTATGTTTATGCAATATATATATATATATATATATATATATATATATATATATATATATATATATATCTATATATATATATATATATATATATATCGAAAAACAACATTTTAACATACGTTTTTAAATGAAAGAGATTAATGCTTTTGCAAGAAAATAAATAAGTTCACAAAACAACATGTAAGTTAGCCAAAGCAATTTGTGCCATACTGGAAACCTTTTAATTCTTTTAAAAATACATCTGTCCTTCCTTAGAGTGCTTTGAGGATATTTTGATATCTCCTTGAAGGTTGAAACTTTGAGCTAGAAAACTAGCTTTGTATTTCGACTCTTTTCCTTGTTAAATTATCTTCTTGTGGAATGAATACCTTTTTATTTCCAATCATCGGCTATCCAAGCTTTGTATAAATTACCGTCTTCCTTTGGACGATCATCAATTCTAAATAATAGATATATTCTCTTTGCTTTTGCCACTAAAGGTGAAAAAATTCTCCATATTGAGAGTCCTTTATAATAATTCTTTCCTGAAAACTGAACCTCAGGCATACATACAAGTAAGAATCATTTATATTTTGGTACCCAAGTTTTCTTAAGTCCTTTTGGGTTCCATTAGCTTAAGTTACACAAGTACCCTTAGGCACCTACATAAATTTTGAACGGTGCCGAGGTTTCTTTAAAGCACATGTACATGATCCGCATTCATTTTTCCAGCAATAAAAGCGTTTCATAAAAGGGCTTACTGGTTTTGAATACCTTGTAATGATGTTTTTATAGAATTTGACATTTTTGGTCTTTTTAAAACTAAGGCTGGTTTTGTCAAACATAAACTTTGTTGGCCCAAGAGGAATTTTAAGTTTTCTTCCCTTTGGACAAAGTTTTGTAAATCATTTATTAAAATAACAACCTATAACTTCAAAACCTTGTTTTCCTCTTTAAAATCATGGGATTTTGCGGCTTTGAAAGGCCTTACTCAATAAATTTCGACTTGTATCTTAGATCTAGAACTACATCAATAAAAATAAACATATTCATTTTTTTAAATTCTCCCAATATTTGTCATGTTTAACTGTCATTTTTATAACCTTATTATTTAGTAGTGTATCATCATTGCTCTCACACTAATTCTTCAAAGTTTTGACAATAAGACAATACTTGTGAAAATGTTGAGATGAAGTCATATGCAAAAAAACTTAAAAGACATTTTTAGTTGTTAGACTTTACAAAATGTCTTGTATTAAGTTAATTCTCTATGTTTGGAGAACAAAGTTGAGAATCTGAAAAGAAATTGAGCACGCACTCTTCCAACTTAAGAAATGTCTTTTGGAACTTTAAAGCACTCTCAAGCACAATGTATGTGGAGTTACATTTTATTAGAATATCTAATTGAACTATACTCTTACCTTGTTGGAATAAATATTTGTCATGTTTAGCTTTCATTTTTATAGTCTTATTATTTGGTAGTGCATTATCATCGCTCTTACACTAATTCTTCAAAGTCTTGACAATAAGACAATACTCGTTAAAATATTGAGATGAAGCCATATGCAAAAAAAAAATTAAGACATTTTTAGTTGTATAAAAAAAATCTTCAAAAACTTTACAAAATGTCTTGTATATTAAGTTAATTCTCTGTGTTTGGAGAACTAAGTGGAGAATCTAAAAAGAAATTGAGCACCCATTCTTCTAACTTAAGAAATTCCTTTTGAAACTTCAAGGCATAGAGTTATACATTGTTAGAATATCTAATTGAACCATACTCTTATATTGTATCTTAGCAAACTCTATACATTTTTAAAATTTTTGCATACGTCTAAGTGAAACACATATATATATTTGCAAGTATCCATAATTATGCTTATTAAATCATGCATTTCTTCAAGTAATCATTAACAATAAAATTCAATATGTAAACACAACACTTAACATGCATATATTTTCCATTTATGACCCTTGCATTCCACTCATTTATTTGTCTTTGCAAGTATGTTCTGGCATAGGATCTCCCCAAATATTAAGCTGTCTCTATAGCCCCTTTGCCTATTGGTTTTTGGGTTTGACTCTTCCACACCAACTTCTATTGCAAACATATGAAATATAATCTAGATGAGTTGTTTTTTTATCAATTATTTTTATTTTTTAAAATGTAATAGGAAAAAGAGATAAAAAAAATTAAAAAGACATATAATATAATATAGATGTGAAAAAAATCTGAAGAGATATTATTGACATCTATATTAGTATAAATGCTAGTCTTCCCCTTTATGTTTTAGTTTCCTATATTTTTTTTTATTTTTAATTGCCTTATTAAATATAAAAATTTTAAAATTTATCTTATAATATTCAAAATATTGAAAAATAAAAGACATTAATATGTAAAATTAAATCACTATTTATAATGAAATGTTCAATTTTAATTATTAACTTTAATACAATGTACTAATGTTCTCCAACTTTAGTAACATATAAAGTCAAAAAAATATACATGAACTCAAACATAATATTAACAAAAAATAAATTTTTTTATAATATAATTATATCATGATCTGAATATCGTTTGCAAATAGAAAATTATTACAAAAGCTAGTCAGCTTGTCAAGTGCGATTTTATGTCTCTGCATTTTGGCATGCTAGGATGTTTGAGCTTGAAAAACATGACCTTCCTTGTCTGACCCGATGAATATGTTTCTTCTCTTTCTTTCTACCATTGCTATTTGTCGTCTAATTTTTGGTTTTGATCTTTCAACCTTCCTATCATGCAGTTTACTAAGTTTTGCCTTTCCTTCTGGGCAGAGCGATGCTTCCTCATTATTTCAACAGCTCTGTAAGCTTCATCGATTTTATTGAGTTAAATTCTTCAGTAACACGGGTGGTTATTTGTATAATTGTTCACAATTCTTGTAATTCTTAATATGAGTTCCTTCAACTTATGTTTGCATTGATTAACATCAAAGTCAACTTGGCTAGGTTTCATAGAGTTTAGACATTTTTTTTGCATCTATGATCTACATAGTATATAGAGTTTGAATTTTGGT
The DNA here is from genome assembly GCA_037074535.1 of Gleditsia sinensis. Classification (NCBI taxonomy): domain Eukaryota; kingdom Viridiplantae; phylum Streptophyta; class Magnoliopsida; order Fabales; family Fabaceae; genus Gleditsia; species Gleditsia sinensis. The sequence continues at coordinate 57,070,457 of CM073468.1, read as the reverse complement.
TTAAAGAAAAGTAATTGTTAGAAAATAGAGTGGATTGAAGATAGATTTGTGCCCAGAAACATGTGTAATCACACTGTCTTTAAGGTGATATTTGCCACTACTATATTTGTTGTAGGGTATATGGTAAATCACTCTTAGGAGTTATTTTAAACACTCAAAGATTGACAAACAACAACTTCTGAAATATCTCTTGTATAACAACTTGAAGTTTTAGAGAAGATAATGGAAGAGGAGAATTAATATTTTTTTTATAATCGTTTTTCAATTTGCCAGACTCTTATTTATAATAAAAATATAATCATACACAAATATTTAATAGAGTTGTTACTTTTCTTAAAGAATTGTGACTTTTCTCAAAAGTTGTACATTTTTTGAAAAATTATGTCTTTTAAAATAATTTTCAAACTACTTTTTTCTAACAATCCTCCACTTAATTTAAAAATTGACCATCTTTTATAACTCATAAAACAAGCATAGAGATAGGTGTCTTTTGACTTGAACCTACATTTAGTGTAAATATCTCAAAATATTAACAAATTGATGGTTGCATGAAGCATTGAACCATAATTCTTAAGTTAATACCAAAAATATTACACACATAGTCTTACATAACTTCAAAGAAGTTCACAAAAAATATATTTAAACACTTATATGGCCATGTGCTTCACTCCTAGGCTTTTCATGAACATGTCTAAGAATCAATCCCAAATTTGGCACCACTCTTTATGTTCACATTGGTGGATTTTCCATAAGTCTTAATCTCATTAGACTTTCTTGAATCCATTAGACTTTCAATAATCACTACTTGGCTATTTCACATATCTAGTAATTTGTAAATTATAAAATATAATTTATTCTAGTACAACTTTAATCATGTATGCACTACAAGATTTGCCTATGCATCAATACAATCAACCAAACAATCCATCAACCATAGTTTAATTTCTTATGTGTGAAATGTTTATCTCTTTCAAAACCAAGTGTTTCAACTTGACAACCCATTAATAAATTCAAGGATAAATCCCCACTACTTTGTTCTTTCATTTCATATTTAAGATAGTATCTACTTTACAAAATCTATCAAATTTATTAACAAATTATTCATCCCACATATAAGCATAGAATCATCACCCTATTCATTATCATTCTTATGCTTATTGTAACATCCCGTAATTTTTATTTTTAAATAATAATATTTTGCTATAAACAAATATATTTTTATTTGTTTTAAAATGGTCATGTTCTGCTAAAAGCAAGTATACTTTTAATTAAAGTAATTATTGTTTTGCTTAAAATAATTATGTTAGCCTTTAATAAATTTTTGTTGTATTTTTAGAAATATTCTTTCTTTTATTATGTATAAAGATATTTATTTTGTGATTTTTTTATTAAGATTTTTATTAAAAAAAATCATGATTTAAGAGTTTAACTAAAGGTTTATGAAAATGTAAGTTTTTAAAAAAATTTGGGATGTTTTAGGATGAAAAATGGTATTTATATGAATATATATAAAATAAAATTTCATTATTCAATTATTAAATAATAATAATAATTATTATTATAAGGAATAAAGAAAAGGGGGAGGGGGAGACGGATGAAGAGAAAATGCGAAGGTTTTCCGTAACCGATGAATAGTATGAATAGTGTGAATAGTAAATTTCATTTTTTTTTCTCTAAATCTAAAGTGTCTACATGTCTCTGATCTCAAAAATAAAGATACCACTGGATTTAAGATGGAGAATACTACAATTTTGATTGAACAATTTCTCAAATTAATTAAAGAATCGCCGTAGATCGGAAGTAGAAAATCTTATAAAAAGGTAAATTCTGAAACTTTTACTTAGAGACCTCAAATTGGAAATCTGACACTATAGATGGATTCAGGAGTTAGATAAACTTTAAAATATAAAAATTTTCAGTTATTTGACAACTTTTTATTCTTGGTGAATAGTATTTTTCGGCGATGAATAGTATTTTTTGGCAGTAAATAATGACCAACTTCTCGAAATCATTTCCTTGATTTTTGAATCCTCCAGACACATTTTTGAAATCTGTTTAGTCAAATGTAGATTGGAAAAGTGTATTTTGGGGCTGTTCAATTTAGAGCCCTTACCTTGTGAGTGAATAATTTGTTCTATGACTTGCTATATACTCTTCTTGATCTTTAAGTATGTATTTGATTTTTTTATGAAATATTTACACTTTTAAATGTTTCTGAAATATATTAAATTATCTGAATTGGTTACAATTTGAAATATAGTTCGAGAAGAGTATAGTTTTGAAAATAAATTTCTGAACTCATGGTATATCTGATTTCACATGTATTTTTCATTAAATGATAAGTGAATATTTATGCATGTGACATTGATTTGTAAAATTATAAAGTTACTGATTATGATTGAATGGCAAGCGTAAAGCTCATGGCGAGTTGCTTGATAATTTTACATTGCATTTGATGAATATACATTTATATGTATGGATGAATATCAACGGGTTGTATGGATTGTGATGGTACCGAATAGGGGACGCCTTATTAGTCTGAGTGAGTCGAGAAAAGGCCATTCCAACCGGGTGACAATGGTAATGTGAGGAGGAAAATGGGTGATGGACTCATATTTCCTGATCACTATTATGACTGTAGTCGATCAGTCACTATACGTATAGCAAATGAGTGTGTAGGTTGATCAGATCGCCAAATGAGACAAGTCATTTTAAAAGATAGTTTAGTATCCAACATTTATCCACTCATAAGAGTTTATTAGATTTGAATTGTGGACAAATGAAGAATTTTCTCTTCTTAGAACCTTGCGTTCCTTGAAGACAAGGAACATCTCACGGGAGAAGTTTTGTTACACTTGAATAAGAAAAATGAGAAAAACTCTGTTTTGTTAATAGGCTAGTAATAGAAAATAGTTGTTCAAGTTAGTTTTTTTAGTTAGTAAAAATTAGCTAGAGTTGGTTAAGGAGTACTGAAGTGTGAGTATAAAATGAGGAGGGAAGAAAAGTTTCATTATTTAAATATTATCATTTCTATTGTAATAGTTTTTTTTAGCAATAAGAGACATTCATTGTTGATGCTATTTTAGTTTGTTTTGTTCTAGCAACAAGAAAAATTCATTGTTGATTCTCTTACTTTGCTGACTTTTTCTGTATCATGAAAACTTTTGTCACAGCTTATCTCTTCCACCTAAAAACTCATAGGATCTCTCCAAATATTCTTTAAAGCTGCCTCTTGCCTGTTTGTTTTTGGGTTAGAATCTTCCACACTAGGTTTCAATTGCAAACATCAATACCCCTCTGAATACCAAAGTCTTTGTAAACCACCAATAGTTCCTCCTCCTTTCTTTTTCCCACGCCACTCGCCCCTCCCTCTTTCATTCATTCTGATCACTAGCAAACGGGAACCACACAACCCACAACAACCAGTCCCCTAGTAGCATGATAAGAAACACTACGTTAAAGAGCTATTTCACAAACCCTAGAAGAGCAATAGAAGTAGTATTTTGTACTATTTTTTGTTCAAATTGAACTCATTATCCAAAATTCAATTTGAATTCTTGATAACTTTGGTTCCAAACATCACCTGTGTCCAGCAAGATTTCAACGACAAGAATTTTTTTTTTGTGTTTTTCTATTTATATGTAATTAAGTTAAGTTTATGTGTGTGTGTCTATATATATATATGTATGTATGTACATATATAGATATATCTATATATGTACATACATACATATAACTAAAACATATTGGAGAAGACTAGCATTTATACTAATATAGATGTCAATAATATCTCTTGTGATTTTTTTACATCTATACTATATTATATGTCTTTTATATTTTTTTTTATCTCTTTTTTATATTAAATTTTAACAATTAAAAATATTTAAGTAAAAAAATAATATTATATCAAACATCTCCTTATTATATATATATATATGTATGTATGTATGTATGTATGTGTGTATGTGTGTATGTGTGTATGTATGTACATACACACATACACACATACATACATACATACATACATATATATATATATAATAAGGAGATGTTTGATATAATATTATTTTTTTACTTAAATATTTTTAATTGTTAAAATTTAATATAAAAAAGAGATAAAAAAAAATATAAAAGACATATAATATAGTATAGATGTAAAAAAATCACAAGAGATATTATTGACATCTATATTAATATAAATGCTAGTCTTCTCCAGTATGTTTTAGTTTTATATATTTTTTATATTTTTAATTGCATTATCAAAGATAAAAATTTTGAAATTTATCTTATAATATTCAAAATATTATAAAATATAAGATAATAATATATCATATCACTATTTAGAATGAAATGTTTAGTTTTGTTAACTTTAATACATTGTACTAATTAATGTTCTCCAATTCTAATTAAGAACATATAAAGTCAAAAAATATACATGAACTCGAATATACTATTAAAAAAGAAAAGAAATTTTTCATAATATAATTATATCTTAGAAAAACAACGTATTATTTTCCATAATATATCAAAGTTATGTCTCTCATTTCCCCCCAAAAGCCAGTTAGCTTGTAATATCTTGTAATATTTTTAAATAATAATATTTTATGATAAAAAAATATATTTTTATTTTAAATAATTATATTTTACTAAAAAAAAGTTTAATTAAAATAATTTTTATTTTACTTAAAATAATTATATTGACCTCTAATAAATTTTTATTTTATTTTTTAAAATATTCTTTCTTTCATTATATATAAAGATATTTATTTTGTGATTTGTTTTATTAAAATTTTATTAAGAAATGTTATGATTTAAGAATTCAAATAAATTTTTACAAAAATATAACTTTTAAAAAAATTTTGAGATATTTTAAGATGAAAAATAGTATTTATATGTATATAATCAAAATAATAATAATAAATTTTTAGTATTTAATTATTAATTAAATAATATTTAAAAAAAAAGAAAGGAGGGAGATGAAGCTTACTCATGCGAAATCCATAACCGATGAATAATATGAATAGTATAAATAGTAATCTCAAAAGTGCCTACTAACCTCTGATTTCAAAACTAAGAGTACCATTGAATTCAGAACGGAGAGTACTATGATTTTAACTAAATAATTTTTTAAATCAACTGCAAAATCGTTGCAAATCAAAAGTAGAAAATAATAGAAAAATATAAACTCTGAAACTTTTATTTACAGATTTCAAATTGAAAATCTGACATCGTAGATAGATTTAGAAGTTAGATAAACCTTAAAATATGAAATTTTTCAGCCATCTGACAACTTTTTGTGTGTCGTGAACAGTAAATTCGACGGGTATAAATAGTATTTTCTGGCTGGAAATAGTATTTTTCCGACTGTGCATAGTACTCATCAGTTGACCAGTGTTTACCAAGCTCTCGGAGGTCAAATTTCATGATTTTGGAATCATTTCTTATATTTTTGATCCTTTCGGACACTTTTTTGAAGTCTATTTAGTCAAATGTGGATTGAAAAAATACATTTTAGGTCTATCCAACTTGGAGCCTTACCCTGTGAGTGGATAATTCTTTCTATGATTTGCCTTATACTCTTCTTGAACTTTAATTATGTAATTGATTATGTTTATAAGTTATTTATACTTTTATATATTTCTGAAATTGATTAAATTATCTGAATTGTTTATAATCTGAAATATAATTTAAGAAGAGTATGGTTTTAAAAATAGATTTTTGAACTCATTGTATATATGATATTAAATGTATTTCTCATCATATGGTAAAGTGAATATTTATGCACGTGTCATTGATTTATGAAGCTATATGATTGCCTCGAAAAAGGGCATGTATATGTGATAAACCCTGATTGAAAAATTTATGACAGATGAGCTGTATTGAGACTAAAATTATGTATTATACTGAAAGCTCTGTTTTGAATAATATGAAATATGTGCATATAATAATTTTTGTGGATAAATCATATTAGAAATATTGTTTTCTAACAGCAAGTTATGTTAGCTCTAGTGCACCTTGATACCTTAGTTAGTAGGGTTGGTGCTAACCTCGTGTGACAGCCAACACACGGGATATGATATGTGATGGAGAGCAGGATGCCTCCTATATGGGCGAGATGTCGACTATATGATATGTGACTTGCCTCATTTGCTGTGTGCTTGGGAAATACCCATATTAGAGTCCCTTCGCGTATCCTCTTGAATAGTGGTAAGACAAACATCAGCGAGATGCTGAGTTCAGGAAAATCCTACACCACCAAAGTACGAAAGGACTTGAACTCTGATATGGTGGTTCTAATATGAGATCCTCTTAATGTTTTCATATGAGATATTTTGATGCATAACAACATTTGTTTAATGATCATACAGTAAATTATATGGTTTTAGATATATGAATATCCTCTGTTTTGAGAATATTTGAAATGCGGATCCTATATGGATGTATTTTCGAACTGTATTTTCTATGTGACAAATTTTAAAATATGAGTTCATCCATATGTTGACCTAAGAGGTCATAGGAGATATTATTTGCTCACTGAGTTGTCAAACTCATTACACGATATTTCTATATTCATATAGGAATACAGAGTTTTGTCATTTCCCATTAGATAAGTAATCGGCTAGGTGACATTTTCTCTGGTGAGCTTATTTTGTTTCTAGGGCTCATAGATTTTGATTTATATTATACTTGTACTCTAGAGTATGTTCTGAACACCATAAGCAGGATCCTTGCTTCTGTTGTACTTTGATGTTTATAGACATAATCTGTATATTGTATATATATGGGAATATCTATTTGTAAAAGAGTATATTATACATGTTATGAAAAATATATGTTCGTAAAATCTGTATTTTACGTGCTCTAAAATTAAAGACGTAATACAGCTTGTCAAGCACCTTTTTAAGTCTCTGCATTTTGGCATTCTAGTCGTCCGAGCTTGTAAAACACGACCTTCCTTCTCTGACCCGGCGAATATGTTTCTGCTCTTTCCTTCGCAATTCACACTAATTATCCTTACACTGTCATTTCCAAAATGACAAGTTTAACTTATTGTCTCTCTTTCTATAATTGCTATTTGTCGTCCAACTTCTAGCTTTGATCTTTCAACATTCCTATTATGCAATTTACTAAGTTTTGCCTTTCCTTCTGGGCAGAGCGATGCTTCCTCGTTATTTCAATGGCTCTGTCAGCTTCAGTCAATTTTATTGAGTTAAATTCTTCGGTAACCCAGGTGGATAGTTGTATAATTGTTCAAAATTTGTGTAATTCTTAATTTGGGTTTCTTGAACTTATGTTTGCATTGATTAACATCAAAGTCAACTTGATTGGGTTTCATTAGGGGTGTACATAGGTTCGGTTCGGTTCAGTTTTGGGGCTCAACCAAACCGAACCGAACCAAAAAAATATTGCAAAAAGTGGACCTAATCGGTTTGGTTTGGTTCCATTAAACCAAACCAAAGCGGTTCGGTTCGGTTCAATTTTTTGGTTTTTTTTTTTGGCCAAATTTTTTTTTATTTTTTTTAACCTATTTGAATTTTTTTGGGTCCATTTTTTTAAATTTTTGTATCAATTTCAAATTTTTGTTTGGGCCCAAATAGAGATAGCTAAGTTTAAAAAAAAATATGTAAAATATTTTTAAAATATAATAAAAATTAAATTAAATTATATAAAATTAAAATATTTAAAGTAAATCGGTCCGGTTTGGTTTAGTTTGGTTGGGACTCGGTCCCAACCAAAAACCAAACCGAACCGGTCGATTTTTCAAAAAAAAAATCGAACTAAATCGGTTTTAATCGGTTTGATTTGATTTTTAATCGGTTCGGTTCGGCTTTTTCAGTCCGGTTCGGTTTTCGTACACCCCTAAGTTTCATAGAGTTTTGACATTTTCTTTTGCATCTATGATCTACATAGCATATAGAGCCTGAATTTTGGTTCAAAGAAAAGTAATTGCTGCTATTGTTTTATGTTTTGTTCAATCTATTAGCTTGTTGCTTTAGCTTGTTTGAATTGCTGAATTGGGGTTCTGATATTTCCTTTATTTTGAATGTGTCTCAGGTATGATATAAGGAATTATAGTATGGATTATGTTTTTTGTGTTGTGGCTTGCATTGAATACCAATCTGACTGAGCTGTTTGGACTATTTCTTCTCGGCTTGTTTTGGGATCTTGAAGGTGATGGTTCCGTGTAGCCGAATTTTCAGTGCTCATACTGTTGGTATCTGGCTGCTACTTGGTTTTAGCATGACCTATGGAACTGACACTGATATCTTGTGCCTGGGAAGTATAAAAGATTCACTTGAAGACCCTAATTAATATTTGCAGGCCTCCTGGAATTTCAATAACAACAAAGAAGGTTATATCTGTCAATTTACTGGGGTTGAATGTTGGCACCCTTCTGAGAACAGAGTTTCAAATCTCTCGCTATCAAACATGGGACTCAAGGGCCAATTTCCTCGCAGCTTACGAAATTGCTCAAGCTTAATAGGATTGGATCTTTCAAACAATAAACTCTCTGGAACCATTCCAGCTGATATCTCTATTGTTCTTAAGTTTGTGATAACTCTTGACCTCTCTTCAAATGACTTTTCAGGGGAGATCCCTGCAGACCTTGCGAATTGTACCTATCTTAATACCCTTAAACTTGACCGAAATCGATTAACTGGTCAGATTCCTCCAGAACTTGGCCTGCTCTCAAGGCTTAAGACATTTAATTTCACCAACAATCTATTGATGGGGCAAGTTCCAAATTTCACAAATGCTGATATTGATAGTTATATCAATAATCCAGGACTCTGTGTTGGACCCTTGGTGCCCTGCAAGGCAAAGTCTTCCAAGAGGAATACTGCATTTATAGCTGGTGCAGCTGTTGGTGGGGCAGCAATAGGATTGGGTATTGGGATATTTTTCTTTGTGGACGCCAAAGTTTCTCTGAAGATGAAGAGGACCCTGAAGGGAACAAATGGGCAAGAAGTCTAAAGGGAACTAACGGCCCGTTTGTTATATGGAATTTGGCTGATAGAATAAGAATCTAAATTTCCATTCCATCAAGTGACAATGTTTGGTTGACTGTGATGGAATTAGCTGGAATGAAAGGAGGTAATCCCTATTACCTCTTAAAAGTAATAGAAAGCAAGAGAAAGCCGTGGGAATGCACTGAAAAGCGTGAAGTATTGTTTAAAAAATCAAAAGTACCCATTTTTTGGCTTTTTTCTACTTACGTTTTTTTAGGCCCTATAAATTTTTTCTAACTACATAATATTAAATAAAAAATAATATTTAAATTATTTTTTAATTTTATTAATATTTTAATAAAAAATATTATTAATTATTTTTAAATAATTTTTTAAAGCTAAATAATAATATTTTATTATTTTTATATTTTAAGGATATTTTTGTCTTTTTATCAACTTTCCATTCTATTCTTTTCCATTATGTACCAAACATAATTTTTCTTTAGTATTCTATTCTATTCCATTCCATTCCCAATTCTCTTTTCCATTTCTTTCTTTGCCACCAACCAAACGAACCCTAAAGGAATACAAGCAAGCAGCGAGCTATATTGATGGAATCATCAATACCATAAATGATTACACCACAAAGTAGCTCTTTGTTTTTGTTTGGTTTTATCTTGTCTCTGTATTTTAGAAAATAAAATAATTGTGGAAAACATATATAAAAGAAATTAGGTTTTTACACAACATTTTCAATTTAAAATATTTTTGACAAATATTTTCAATTGAAACAATTTTTTAAAAGTGGTTTATCTTTGTCGTATTATTAATTATTAAATTTTTTATTAAATGCTGCACCAAATATAAAAAAAATAACGAGTTTGTTTATTTTTTTTAAATTATTTTTAAAAACTATTATTAAAAATTATTCTATAAAATAAAATTTAAAAAAAATGTTTGATAAATTATTTTAAAAACATTTTTTTTTTGCTTTTTGAGTGTACTAAAAATATAAATAGGAAATAAAATAATTTTATCTTAATTTTTGTTTTAAAAATAATTTTTTTTCAAAATTTGTTTTCAAAATAAAAGTAAAAAATTGTTTTTTAAAAACAGTTATCAAACAAGCCTAATATTTTTTTATGGTGGTAAGAAAATGATACATTTTCCACTTCAAATATAAGAAATCGCAGAAAATTATTTTCTAACAATGTATTTTCTGTAAAACAGACTACTCCTTTGTTTGTTCATTTTATTCCAACTCTTCCTTTTGACATCATCTAGCAAAACAAACAGCATAACATAGGTGATAAACTACAAGAGAATAAAGATATAACAATTATCCCATAATAATTTGTAAACCTTGATCAGTAACAAAAGATACTAGTGTGTGAATTTGAAAATTTTCAAATCATTTTCAAATATTATCAAAAGTTTCTAGAATTGCATATTAACATATTTAAAACATATTTATATACCATTTTAAGTTATGTTTCAAATGAAATTCAATAAATAGTTTTAAAACATGATAAAATGAAAATTTGATGTTTAAGATTGCAGACTAAAGGATTTGTGTAAAGAAAAATTGAAAATAAGCTTCTAAAATAAAAACACAAAATTTAATCTCTTTGCTGAGAAGAGTTTTTTGAAAACTTCAGATTTAGTTTATTGAAAACCTTCTTTTTTAGTTAACTAAAAATTTCGAATATTTTAGAATTTATTTAAACTTTCCAGTTCACTAAAATAAATCATTTTAAGTATGCTTGTGTAAAACAATTTCAAAAAACAAAATTTTAACTATTTTTTTAAAATGAAAGAGATTATGCTTTTGCAAGAAAATGCAGAAGTTACAAAAAAAGTGAGTAAGTTAACCAAAGCATCTTTTGACAAACCAAAACCTTTTATGTCCTTTAAAAAAATTACATATTTCCTTCCTTAGAGGGCTTTGAGGATATCTTGGTATCTCTTTGAAGGTTGAAATTTTGGGCTAGAAAACTAGCTTTGTATTTCGGATCTTTTCCTTGTTAAATTATCTTGTTGCGGAATACTCTTCTAGTTCCAATCATTGACTGTCCAAGCTTTGTATAAACTATCATCTTCCTTTGAATTATAATCAATTTCAAATAATGGATATATTTTCTTTGCTTTTGCCACTAAATGTGAAAAATTCTCCATATGCTTGAGAGTCCTTTATGATAAGTCTTTCTTAAAAATTGAACCTCTTGCATATCCGCAAGTAAGAATCATTTATACTCTGGTATCCAAGTTTTCTTAAGTCCCTTGGGGTTAGTTCCATTAGCTTTAGGTATGCAAGTGCCCTTAGGCACCTACATAAATTTTGCACAACCACATTGATTTTTCTTTAGAGCACAAGTATATGATACATTTCCATTTTTACAACAATAAAAACATTTCGTAAAAGGGCTTATTGGTTTTGAAGACTTTGCAATGATGTTATTATAGAATTTGACATTTTGGTCATTTCAAAACCAAGGCTAATTTTATCAAACACACACTTTGTTGGCCCAAGAGGATGATTAAGTTTTCTTCTCCTTGGGCAAATTTTTGTAAATCATTTATTAAATTAACAACTCGTAACTTCAAAGCCTTGTTCTCCTCTTTAAGTTCGTGGGATTTTATAGCTTTGAGTTTCTCAAGTTCTTTTTTTAACAAGTCATTTTCATAAAGTAAAACTTCATATATTTTTTTTTATATTTTCAAAATCTTTTTCTAAAGAGACTTTTGTTTTCTTGAGAGAATTATATTTAGAAATGACTTTTTAAAAATCATCAACAAGTTCATTGGAGTTTCACTACTAAAAAAAATAAAATCAGAGACATTATTTTTCCGTCTTTAAATAAGAAATTTTTTATCTCTAACTCTGTTAGAAACAAAATCAGAGACGAATTAAATTCGGTCTCTAATTTTTCCGTCGCTAAAGTTTAAAGACAGAATTTAAATTCCGTCTCCAATTAGAGACGAAATTTTTCCGTCTCTAAATATTAAAAAATCCGTCTCTAATATTTACTACGTTGGTTAATAGATTCCATCTCTATAGAGACAGAATCGTTTCCGTCTCTAACTATTTTTTTTTAGTTAGTTTTACTATTCTTTTTTATTTTTTTAATCATCCCAAACTAATAATTTTTTTATAAATGATAACATGACATTAAAAATATAAATATCAAGAAGAATCAAACAATTTTGCATAAAAAATGTATTAATTATATTAATATGTCACACAAAATTATCCATGAATAATATAAAATATAAAATGTCATCTTAATATTATAATCTATTAGCAACTCCACTAGTTTATTAATTATTATTATCCGCTCGTTCGTCAGGTACAAACAAAAACATTCTTATATTATTATCTATCATGAGATGGCTAAACATCCGATCATATTCCTCAATCTTTTACTTTAACATTAAATTTTCATCTTCACTTTGTTGAATCCGAGCATATAGAGCCTCTTTTTTACATTCATAGCTGTAACTTATTCTTCTGAGACTCTAGGAGAAATAAAAAACTTAAAAGAAGAACCTGTCGCTAATATATTATGAGATTGAGATCCCAGCTCATATATCTATCATTTATTATTCATGCCTCCAACAATATCCAAGTAAACAACATTGTCTAAATGTTGAGTAGAGTGTTGGCTGAAACCCTCGTTGCTATGAGATTGAGACTTCCTCTCAGCTAATTTTGTTCAATACATTTCTTGAAAAAAGTTGTTAAACAAAGTTAATATTTGTAAAGATATAGAAATAAAAGAATAATGACTACATATAGCAATTCTTTCTTCTGCTTGTTGAACCACTTCGATGGCTTCCCCTTAGACAGGTGAAGCCGCTCATATAATTTAAAATATATCGATTTTTTGTTCATTTGCACTCTCTAAAAATAAAAAGTTAAATAATACAAGAGTAAAAACTTAATCACTATGATTTTGACAAGTGACTGTGTGCATGTTAACAAGGGCGTCAATGTGTGCATATATGCAAGCTTATGGAGTGAAGAGACAAGTTAGAAAATAAATGAAATTTAGACCATAATTTAATGTTAGTAACAAATATATTAATCCAAGTTTATTCACATCAAGTGAAATTCCTGAGTCCCGAACCATAAAAAGAAAAAAAAATAGTATCTCTTTATTGGTAATTCATTGGGATTCTTAGAAATGCTAGTGCTATTATCTCCCATTCAAAAATCACTAGCAATTAGAGAGTTTTAACTTTAGGGTGGGTTTACAATTTTTTTGTAGAATATTTAGGCTTCGAATTGTGAAAGTTATAATTGCAAGACTTTTGGCTATTTTGGATTTTTTTTAAATATTTGGATTAACATGTTGGAGTCTTATTCTAATTACTTTTATAATAAATACATTATTTGGATTAAAAAAAATTCATGTGCAAAGCACCAAAGGAAAGCCATATACACAATTTAATTTGAATTACCTTAATCAATGGGAGAATAAAAAAGACACTACTTCGCTATCTGAATACAAAATAATACCTACAAAAAAGCATAAAAAATAATAAGTAGAGTTTTTAAAGCTAGAGTAATATATTTAATCAGGTTGTTCCAGTAGCTTCAATAATTTTATCATATGTTGTTCCATAAAAAAAAGTTCATTGCCCAAACTTATGTAATGTGTTCCAAATAAATTAGCACATAACAGGGAACTCAAAACACAATGTTGAAAAAGCGTGACTTCAATTAATTGAAGTCTGACCCAAGACTTTCATAATACCACTTATATTTAACAGATACAAATCATCTTCATGGCCAAATTATAAAGCAAAAGGCACATCAAGTTCACATCTTCCAGTAAAAACCGATGCATGTGTACATTGTTGGTATTGAACACATTTAACATTATATTTTCATTATAGTAATTCAGACCTACCAAGAGCAATGCACCAAAGTATATTTTACTTGTTTGACTGGCATTTAAAATTATGCACCCACCCAAGGGACTTAAGATCAGAGCTCAGAAGATAAATCAGTTGCACAAAATAAATCCATATTAAGAGCACCTAGTAAAGCTACCATCCCAGTTTGTCTAAGATTTTTCGTAGAGAGATGCAAACAAACTTCCATAGAAGAAATTGTCAAGAACTCCAGTAACTAATGTTCACTGTTCATTTACTGTTCACTCAAGCAAAATCTATAGATTTCAGCTCAAAAATCATGTTGTATGACCATAAAAATCATTCTAAGTATGCTATTCTACCTCCTAAAGAATCTATGGTCAAAAGCTCTTTAAAAACACCAAAAACGCGAAAAAATTATAGGATTATACCTGTGAACAGTGCTTTGGTTTTCAATTGCAGGAGTTCGCGGTTGATACTGTTTTCTCACAATTTTTGTTGCCTTACCATCCTCAATCTACTTATTATACACCCACACACTTCACCTAAGCTTATTGGAGCTGCGTTGTTGAAGAAACTGCTGCCAGAGGGGAGGAGAAGCTGCTGGATGAAAGAAGAAGGTGCTGGGTACGAAGGGAGAAATGGGCGGCCAGACTTGAGAAAAAAAAAAGTAAAATGGAGGGAATTTTTGTGGACTTTAAATGCGCATGGCGCTTTTTCCTGGGCAAAAAAGTAAAAGAATTTTAATCTTAAAAATTGAAGAGTGGCACACTAACATTTTCATATTTTAAATATCAATGTTATTTTTTTTAATAGATTATGCTCTTCTTTTTCTAAATTAAAAAAAATATTCACCTTTTTTTAAAATTTATAAATTCATATTCTTTCAAGATTTATAAAAAAAGTACATTATTTTCTCTTATTTAAAATTTTTAAAAATATTAATTTGACCTTTTAATAATTTGTATTATATTAATTTAAATTATTTATAATTAATTATAATTTTTTAATAAATTGCATAAAGTATAAATTTTATAATTAAAAAAATGTAATTGTATATTTTAAAAATTCTTTTTAAATTAATAAATGTTAAATGACTAATTAAAATATATTTTAATATATCTATATTTTAAAAAAATTTGAACATTTCAAAATTAAAACATTATTGTGGGCATAGAAACGAGAGTCTTGTTCCGGAAGTCCATGTATATTCCTAGAAACCTACCATCACAAATATATATACACACACACACACCATTGGGGCTAAAATTAAGCACACATATATTTCAAGTTTCAAAATTAAAGGTAATAGGCCTTATAACTTTATCCAAGTTAAAAGTTATGTACCTTGACTAAATAGTATGTTTTGTGATCCATTTATTTTTTTTAGCCTTATTGTGTTTGATCCACTCTGTGAATTTATTATCTCATTTCACTAGTTAATGAAAAAGTTGAACAGATGGTAAGGGTATTTTTATCTTTTTTTATATTAATAAAATGGAGCACCAAATGGAGATACAAAAGACGGATGTTGAAGGACATTTTACTCTTGTTATTTTATATTACATTCCACTTTTTCCTTTTTTATCAATTTTTCGAGGTAAAATAATCTTTTATATAGGAGAAAAATCGTATTTCATGAGAATCAATATTAGAGTTAAATCTATCAACCAAATACAATAAATCGATTTAAGGGAATCTAAGTTTCCATTTTGTTACCTTATTTCTACAAATCAAGTAAGACTCAAATTCTTTTTCTAACGATGATTTAATTTACATTTTAAATAATAGAAACGGAATTAGAGATAAAAAATTTATAGACAAAATTTTTCCATCTTTAAGAATAATTTGAATGTTGTTTCGAAACATAAAAATGGAATTAGAGACCAAAAATTTAACAAAAAGTAAATGCAAAATTAGAGACAAAAATTTAATCTCTCAATTCTATCTTTAAAAAAAATTTAAATAGTATTGTTAGAGGCGAAAATAGCGACAAAAAATTAAAGATGAAATTCTTTCATCTCTAACAATAATTTAAATGATATATCAAAATTTAGAAACAAATTTAGAGACGAAAGATTTTAATCTCTAATTTCTCGTCTCTATTTATTTTTAGAGGCGGAATTAGAGACAGAAAAACCTCCGTCTCTAATTTTTCGTCTCTAATAATATTTTAAAAAATTAAAGACAAAATTAGAGAAAAAAAAATTAGAGAAGGAGGTTTTTGTCTCTAATTCCGTCTCTAATAATATTTTAAAAAATTAGAGACGGAATTAGAGACGAAAAATGTATTAGAGACGGAAAATTAGAGACAGAGGTTTTCCGTCTCTAAAAATAAATAGAGACGGAATTAGAAACGAAAAATTTAGAGATAGAATTTTTCTATCTCTAAATTCCGTCTCTATTTTTAAATATTCACTTTCTGTCTCTACATTAAATTATCTGTCTCTATTTCCATCTCTATTAAAGACAGAATAATTTTTGTCTCTAATTTCAGTCTTTAAATAAACTTTTTCTAGCAATGTTTCTTACGATTTTTCATATGGTAGAATAATCAATTTCTTGATATTCTTAATATGACGAAGAATAATCAATAGTAGTTGTAAGAATACCTCATTTGATTCCTATTTAGCCATAAAGCAAAATTTGGCTTCTTTGTCATAACCATAATCCTTTTCTCCATCTTGTTAGTCCAAATTCTATGATAGCATTCTTCTTCCTTAGCTTATTGCTTCCCTTCCTCTTTAGCAAAAGAATTCGTACCTAATATAATCAATTTTATTACATTCATAGCAAATACCATAAAATTTACCTTGTTATTGCCACTTTGCTTCTTCCTTTTGCCTCCTTCTAGCATTTAGCTTCCTATTTGCATAGTTGGTGATCTTGTTGATGAAGAGCACCATATTTTCTTCCTCAAAAAAGTTCTCCAGTTCACGTTCTTCATGATCATCTTGAATGCAGCTTGATAATGATGTAAAGGCAACATGCTTATGTTATTCATGTTTATG
Source organism: Gleditsia sinensis (assembly GCA_037074535.1). NCBI lineage: Eukaryota > Viridiplantae > Streptophyta > Magnoliopsida > Fabales > Fabaceae > Gleditsia > Gleditsia sinensis. Next base: position 57,053,617 of record CM073468.1, on the reverse strand, counting down.
CAAATATTTTCTTTCATATGCAATTAACATACTTCTTAATTCATTATAAGTTAAAGAATTTAAAGCACACTTTCAATGGTATCTACCTTTGATTTCCATACTTCTTAATTCATTGAGGTATGGCTTCCCAAGTGCTTTAAGATCAACAATAATTTCATAAAATCTACTAAACATTTCTTCAATTTTTTTCTTGATCCTTTATCATAAATAGTTTGTATTCATGTACGAGCATGATTTTCTAGGCCTCCTTGACTTTGCTTGTTCCCTTATGTAATTTCAAGCTTGTCCTACATTTCTTTAGTTGTGTCACATCCAGAAATCTTGTTATATTCTTGCCCACTCACTACATAATATAAAATGTTAATAGCTCTAGCATAGTTTGGATCATTTGAATGTCTACCTGATTCCATTATTCTTTAAGCTTGACCATTTCTTGATTGTTCACCATTTTTCTAGAAATCTTTGGCCCTTTCACTATCAATTCCCATGTTGGATAATAAGTGGATTTGATTAATTATCTTCATCCTTACCTTCCAATTGTATAAGGAGGTCTTATGGTAAAGTGTCCCTTCATAAAGTAGGTTCCCTTAACATGTGAAAATTGTTCCATCTCTAATCAATCACAAATCCTTCCTTTAGTTATTAAGCATGAAAAAAGAAAGAAGATCGAGCTCTAGTAACAAACAAAAAAACCACGTAAGAGAGGGTCAATTAAGTGAAAACTTTAAAATATAGTTTTAAACAAAAATAATAAATTTGTCATGGCCTAGATTTACGAGCACATGACTAACTTGAAGTAAGGGCACTACTACAAAAAGCACGGAATAACGACGATAGTTTAACAACAGTAAAAAAAACCGTCGTTAGATCATGATTTAACGACATTTTTTTAATCGTTGTTAAAACAAGGCATATAACGACGGGTTTTTAGTGAACTGTCGTTATATTACGACAGTTACTGTTTAACCGTCATTGTATAACGGTAATTCATGTAAAATCGTCGTAAAACTGGCACTAATACCTATGAACGGTCTATTTTCTGTCTCAACTCGCGACGGTTAGATTTAACCGTCGTTATTTCACGACGGTTCGTCAAAATCGTCGTCAAATCCCACGGTAAATGGACCGTTTATGGGGATTAGGGCCAAATTTAACGACAATTTATCCAAACTGTCGTTATACCATGTGCCATTTGGACAACGATTTTGTTATAACCGTCGTTAAATCTAGTTTTAGGGACCAGTTTTTTTAAAAATCGTCGTTAAACCACTGTTTTACTTATAAAACTGTGGTTCCTCTTTCATTTTCATTATGCAATTCAAAATTCTCTCTTTTCCTTGCGAAAAACACTTATGACTTTATTGGTATCGGTAGTTCGGAATTAACTTTTTGTGTAGATACTTTGATCATTTACAAACATTTGTGATTCGAAGTTGTTTATTCTCACATAAGGTATGTATTTTAATTATTTTTAATATTGTAAATTTTTTATATATATTTGTATGTTTGACTTAAATTATAATTTTAAATAAAAATAGTTTATTAGAAATTGTATGTTATGTTTTTAGTAAATGTTGTATTATGTTATGTAAGTTAAATATATGTTTTTAATTTAATCAAATTAACAGTAAGAATTATTTAATATTTACATTTATTATAATAATAGAATAATTATTAGTTATTATTTAAGAAGAATGACATAATTATTAAGTTAAAATTGTATGTTAATATTTATAAAGTGAAACAAATTAAATTTATTAAGAAATACAAAGTTTAATAAAGTTACACAAGTAGTAAATTTTGTAATTATTATTAAAAAAAATAAGAACATAGTAATAATAGTATTAAAATTAAATTTGTGATAATAAAAAAATTTATCATATTAATAAATGTAATTAAATATTATACATAAATTATTAATAGAAAAATTGGTTAATGATAATTAATTAGGAAGTGAAAAATAAAGTCAAGTTACATAAAAAAAAATTTAACAATTGTTATAAAAAAATAGAAGCATAATAATATAAATTTATTGGTTTATAACAGTATGATAAATAATTTAAATATAATAAATTTTGTTGTTATATAATTAAACGTAATTAAATATTTGACTTAAATTATTAATAGAGGAATCGAAATCTTGGTTAAGGACAGATATTTAAAGTGAAATTTATTCATGTTTATTATTTAGAAACAATATAATATAATTAATAAAGTAAACATATTATTTTTATGGTTATTAAATTAATTAAGAAGTAAAAAATAAAGTGAAGCAATAGAAATGTTTTTTTAACAATTATTATAAAAAAATAGAAGCATAATAATATAGATTTACTGATTTATAACAGTTTTATAAATAATTTAGATATAATAATTTTAGTAAGTATATAATAAAACGTAATTAAATATTAGACTTAAATTATTAATAGATGAATCGAATTGATGGACATTATGCAATGATATCATATGAGAAAATGAAATATATTTTTTACATGATGTATATGACAAACGAGTAAAAAATTTTGTAGGATAAAATAAAATTGTCAGTAATGATAATTTGTCGCATTAAATGCATATTTTTTATAGTTAAATTTTATTACTTAATTTAACTTAAACATAATTAGTTAACTTTAAGTATGCAAATTAGATAGGAGTATTAAATTGTTAAATAGAATTAAAATTCATAAAATATTTCTTTGTTGTATATTAATCCTCGAAGAGGGGTTAGATTATGAAGTAATGCATTAAGAATGCATTATTCTGTGAATTATTATTTAATTTTTTTTATTTCATAATAGTTTCAGACATAAATAAGTCTTGGATCCATAAACTTTGACACACCCGAAAGTATTTGGAAGGTTTAGAAGGTTTTTTAGAATTTGTAAATGCTAACTCGGGTGTGGAAGGTAAAATAATCTGTCCATGCCCAAAGTGTAGATTTAAAAAATAGTAAGTTACGGAGGTTGTACGCCAACACTTGATCGTCAAGCCTTTTCCACAACGGTACAATTTTTGGAGTATGCACGGGGAAAGGGCAACAAATAATACTCGATGTTGTTGCAGAACGTACCATCGTTCGAAATGACCCTGTGCAGGACATGATCCATGATGTATTCGGAATTCATCATGAACATGAAAGTGTTGATTTTGTGGACATGCTGGTTCCACCATCAGGTGAAAGGATGGACGAAGGCATAAAATAATTTTTTGAATTACTGAAGGATGGCAGCAACCATTGTACGAAGGGTGTGAGAAATACTCCAAATTGTCATTTTTGGTGAATTTGTACCACATCAAGTGTTTGTGCAGGATATCTGACAAAGCTATGTCAATGATACTGCAATTATTGGTTGACGTCTTTCCAGATGCACAGATTTCAACTTCATTTTACGAGGCTAAAAAAATCATTAATAAGTTGGGGTTGAACTACAAAAATTACATGTATGTAAGAATGATTGTATATTATTCTGAGGGGAGGATGAAAATAAAGATGCTTGTAATAAGTGCAGTGCACCAAGGTGGAAACCGAAGAGAAAAGGGGAGAAGCGGAAGAAGGTGGCTAATAAAGTTCTCAAATACTTTCCATTGAAGCCTTGACTACAAAGATTGTTCATGTTTTCTAAGACTGCCGAATATATGAGATGACATTCCACAGACAGAAATAGTGACAATATGATGAGGCATCCGAGGGACTCCGAGGCATGGAAGAGATTTGACATCTTAAATCCTCAATTTGCATCTGATCCTAGAAATGTGCATTTGGACTTGCCTTGCTACCGATGGTTTCAATCCATTTAGGAATTTAAGTACAAGTTACAGCATATGGCCAGTCGTTCTGATTCCTTACAATCTTTCTCCTTGTATATGTATGAAGTAGAGTTCTTTTATGCTGTCAATGATAATTCCTGGTAGAAAAGCACCGAGAAATGATATAGATGTATTTCTACAATCGTTGATTGAAGAGTTAAAGGAGATATGGTTCGACGGTGTGCGGACTTACGATTCATTCAGCAGTGACATGTTCAACATGCATGCTGCTCTCATGTAGATAATCAGTGATTTTCCTGGCCTTGGATGTTTATCAGGTTGGAATACTCATACTGGATTAGCTTGTCCACACTGTAATTTTGATTCAACTCCTGTGCGCCTTCCTCATAGTCGAAGGTGGTGTTTTATGAGACACCATCGTTTTCTAAACCCGGATCATAAATTTGGGATGGCCCATAACAGGTTTGATGGAACAGATGAGAGAAGAAATCCTTCACTACAATTGAATAGTGTAGATATTTTGAGACAAATTAATGATATTAACGTTGTATTCGGAAATAATGGGGAACATGAAGGTCAAGAACAGATGTCCTAAGGTCACGGAAGGGTTGAAGTTGGGACTCAACAATGGCAGAAAAAAAGCATATTCTTTGAACTTCCATGTTGGGCGAACAAGTTTTTACGTCATAATCTTGATTTAATGCATATCGAAAAAAATGTCTGTGACAACATCTTGTATACTTTGTTAAATGACACTGGTCGTTCAAAAGACCACATCAATGCACGAAGAGATTTACAAGAGTTAGGTGTAAGGTTAGAGCTTTGGCTAGATGAAAATGGTAAATATCCGCCTACTTTGTTCACGTTGACAAATGTAAGTAAAGATATTTTTCTCAAAACACTAAAAAACATCTCTACACCTGACGGATATTCTAACAATATTTCTAGATGCATTGATTTAAGACAACATAAGATTGGGGGGTTGAAAAGTCATGATTGTCATATTCTTATGGAACAACTACTACCCTTAGCCATAAGGAAGGCACTTCTTGAGCAAATATTTGTAGTTCTGGTTGAGTTCAGTTCGTTCTTTCGACATGTTTGTTTCAGAGTTTTAAATGTCAACGAACTTGACTAACTTCAAAATTGTATTGTTCTAATGTTGTGTCATATGGAGATGATATTTTTACCTTCCTTCTTCACAGTCATGGTGCACTTAACAGTTCACTTAGTCCAAGAAGTCAAGTTAGGCAGACTTGTTCAATATCGTTGTATGTATCCTATTGAAAGATACAAAGCAAAAAATTCAAGTATATTTTATTTGGTTCCTTTTGTTTTGTTTTATCAATTTTTCATTCGTTGAATGCATGATGTATAGATACTTGGGTAAGTTTAAGTCATTCGTCCAAAATAAAGCAAAGCCAAAAGGCCCAATAGCCGAGTCATGTGTTGCAGAAGAAGTTTTAATATTTTGTTCAAGGTATTTGGAGGGTGCAGAGACAGTGTTCAATCATCCTATTCGGGTCGATGATCGACCTGATGCGGGGACGTCTGAGGTGGTACGTTGTTTCCACAAGTAGGAAGACCAGTTGGTGGGTTTGTGTATTTCACACTTTCTCCGTAAGAAAAATTGCAAGCCTATCGTCATGTCTTGACAAACTGTCAAGAAGTCGATCCTTATCTTTAGTGAGTACACCAAGACTTAGTGTTGTATTAATATTTATTTGATGGATATGAAGTATTAAGTTTACCAATCATTTTTTTTGTACAAGGAATTTAGAGATTTCGTAAGGCATAGCTAACGAAGTAGAACCCGATCATCTTCTGAGATAGATAAAAAAGTTCATAAGGAGTTTGTTTCCTGGTTCACTCGTTGTGTAAGTATACAATTTACCTAGTCAATTTGTATTTGCAGTCTATCATGAGCACAACACACGGCTCTATTTTTCTTTCCCAAATGGCAAATGATAATAGTGGGACTTTGTGAACTGATCTAAAATTTCTAGCAATTGGGCCCCTAGATAGAGCACGCCAATACAGTGCATACAATGTAAACGGATTCAAATTTCGAACGTTAGAGCAAGACCAATGGTTGACAAACCAAAATAGTGGAGTTTACGATATTTTTGAGGCGAGGAGTTATGCAAGTAGCAGTGACAGAAATATGCAATTCGGTGGAGTCGGAAAATTATTAGATATTATAGAATTGAATTATCATAGTTACTTTACAGTTACTTTATTCAAATGTATGTGGGCCAATACAACAACAGCGATGGGCATTACCACAAATGGCTTTGGGACGACATCTGTTGATTTTTCGTGGTTGATTTATATCGATGAAAATGACAATGACGAGCTGTACATCCAAACATCCAAAGCGCGTCAAGTATACTATGTAGAAGATGCGGTTGACAACAAATGGAGTATGGTTGTACATTTGAAATCTCGTGATTTATATGAGATGAGCGAAGACGATGATAATATTTTATATGATAGTGATCCGTTGTGCATTCAAAATTTAGAAACATTATTTTCAGAAGAAGAAGTGAATCTATGTCTGTTACGGTATTAATTTAATACTGTAATTTCATGAATATATTTTGGTTTTGTTTATGAACAATTTATGATTGTTATGTATTTTGATATATGTTCTTATTATTTTCTTATTATTTTCAAATGAACAATTTATGATTGTTACGTAATTTGATACTAATGTTACTAATTTTGTGCAGACAAGAATAATGACGATGCGGAAGGATAGATTTGGATTCACGGGCAGAGCAGGTGTGTCGAGCTCATTTAGGCATGTTGCTCGCCCGACGAGTAGTAAGGGTGGACAACCTAGCAATGATGATATTGTTCAGTCAGCGGTTGTCCCGTCCACGGTACCTCCAGACTCTAGGGCGCCAGAGTCAGAGGCTGGATCATCCACAGTACCCCTACCTGACTCTAAGGCACCGGAGTTAGAGCTCGTCCCGTTCACATTTGTAACACCTGAAATTTGGTTAATTATATTCACAAAATGGAATATTAAGAAAGGATTAGAAAAGGTTAAATGGGGGAGTTATAAGGAAATAATTGTAAATATTTAACAAGGATTTTCTCATTTTTGGAAGAATTGTTTAAGGAAAAGATAGTAATTTCTTTGTTTACATAGCCACAAATAGACAATAATAATATAAATGGGGAGCCATGAAGAAAGTTGCACAAAAATCTATTGAAGTAAGGCTCAAGAAGGGATTAAACTCTTGGTAAGCTTTTCTTTCACCCAAACAAGGCCTTAGCCAACCACTTAGCTGTAATGTAATAGAGTGGCATTTTGGAAATACTTAGATAAAGCAAGGGTGAAGGTTAAGGGGCAAGTGCCTTCTTGAGGAAGTCATTGATTTTTATAATATTTTTCCCTTGACTTGGTGACCAACTCACCAAGCCATCAACCCCAAGGGGGAGAAACCCGCTGCAAGAGAAAAGAGAGAAGGAGAAGAAAGAAAAAGAAGAAAGAAGGAGAGAGAAAGAAGAAGGGAGCTATAGAAAGAAGCTGGAAATCTAAGAAGGAGAGGTAAGATTGAACTCTTGATCCTCTCTAATTTCTTGCTTATCCCTAAAGTTTCCATGGAAGCTAATGAATAGAAAGAGGGAGAGTAGTTGAAACTAGTGAGAAAAGCAAGCTTTTGGAAAAGAGAAAGGTAAGATCAACATCCTCTTTTATGTTATTTGGTTGGATGATTCAATGGTTGATTTACATGTGTGCATTTAAGGATATGGGAAGGTAGTTAGAGCTATTATTGATGCATTTATGGTGTGTATGGCTGTAGTTATTTTATATGCATAAGATGGTGATTTTGGAAAATTTTGTGTTGATAGTTTTGGAATTTAATCCATGTTTTGGATGGCCATAGGCTCTGGAGTTTTTTTTTCATTCTTAAAACATTGATATAGGGTTTTCTTGGCTAGTTTGGGAGAAAAAGAAAATTTTTGGTGGTTTTCACGCCTAGAGCATGGCCGTGCTTGGAGACACGGTCAAGCTGTGCTCTAGGCTAGAAGTGGAAAATTTGCAAACATGGCTTAAAGCATGATCGTACTTGGAGCTGGTCTGTGTGTAACACGGTCATGTTGAGAGGGAAGCACGGGGGAGAAACACGGCCATGAAGCACAGCCATACTTGGTGACACGGCCAGGCCGTGCTTCATGTTGTCTCACCTTTTTTAAGCATTTTTTTGTTTCCTTTCTAAATCTTAATTAATCATTAATATTTGTGGGATGTTAATGAGAGTTTTATGAGCCATGTATGTCAAAAGAAATGTGTAATATCTATTTTATTGCGTATGCTCATTGAACTATGTATGTAAGCATGAAGAATGACACATGAATGCTATGTTTACATGCTATAGACTACTTGTATGTGTAGCTACTTGTATATGTATATCATGGAAGGCTATTAAGACATGTATGTTCATTCATGATGAGATTGTTATAACATGCTTGAGGATGAGTATGATTTATGCTCTTGATATTTACTAATATGCATGCTCTTTGTTTTATTAAGCGGCTGGAGAGATGTAAAAGACTTAAACTTTGTTAGGAGGACCCTCTCTAAAGTAGGGTGACCTGGTAACAAGTGTCTCTCTTGCTGTATTAAGGCGACTGACAAGTCAGAATAATCCTCTCTGAAGTAGGGTGGTCTGGTAACAAGTGTCTCCTTTACTGTATTGAGGAGACTAACAAGTCCAGGATGATCTTTACCCATTAAGGTGACCCGAGAGTGTGGCACTTTACAAGATAAGGTGACTGAATGGTCGTGGCTTGGATACAGTACCGGGATAAAGGACACCCTATAGCTTAGAGTGGTCAATACGGGAAGGAACGCTCCGACCAATGGCCCTCAAATGTTGGGTAAGTAGCTGGGGGTAAGACTTATGCCACATTGAGGATTGCAATTGAGAGAAATTAACAGATGATGAGCCACAATGAGTGATTTATGAGCCATGAACAATGGTACAGGTATTTTATAAATAAATGTTTCATTTTATCATGCAAGATATTGATGTATAACCTATAAAAGGCATGTGTGAATTTTACTGTACCTTTATTGTATAAAAAGAGAAAATTTTTTCTATAACTTATACAGTTGAACATAACATGTGAGTATTTCTGCATGCTTGTGTTTATTGGATGTTGACTTTGCTGAGATTTTATATCTCACTATGTTCTAATGTTATGTTCAAATAAGTAGAGATGCCATTTATAGTGTTGACGATTCTCCTGGAGCTACAGACTGTAGATGTCCCTTACTTGGGATAGTTCACGATCATACTTGTATGTGTAACTACAAGTGAGTGATTAATGTATGTATATCATGGAAGGCTATTAAGACATGTATGTTCATTCATGATGAGATTGTTATAACATGCTTGAGGATGAGTATGATTTATGCTCTTGATATTTATTAATATGCATGTTCTTTGTTGTATTAAGTGGCTGGAGAGGTGTAAAAGATTTAAACTTTGTCAAGATGACCCTCTCTGAAGTAGGGTGACCTGGTAACAAGTGTCTCTCTTGCTGTATTAAGGCGACTGAGAAGTCATAATAATCCTCTCTGAAGTAGGGTAGCCTGGTAACAAGTGTCTCCTTTACTGTATTGAGGAGACTAACAAGTTCAGGATGACCTTTACCCATTACGGTAACCCGAGAGTGTGGCACCTTACAAGATAAGGCGACTGAATGGTCGTGGCTTGGATACAGTACCGGGATAGAGAACACCCTATAGCTTAGAGTGGTCAATACGGGAAGGAACGCTCCGACCAATGGCCCTCAAATGTTGGGTGAGTAGCTGGGGGGTAAGACTCATGCCACATTGAGGATTGCAATTGAGAGAAATTAACAGATGATGAGCCACTATGAGTGATGTATGAGCCATGAACAATGGTACAGGTATTTTATAAATACATGTTTCATTTTATCATGCATGATATTGATGCATAACCTATAAAAGGCATGTGTGAATTTTACTGTACCTTTATTGTATAAAAAGAGAAAATGTTTTCTATAGCTTATACAGCTGAACATAACATGTGAGTGTTTCTGTATGCTTGTGTTTATTGGATGTTGACTTTGTTGGAATTTTATATCTCACTATGTTCTAATGCTATGTTCAAATAAGTAGAGATGCCATTTATAGTGTTGACGAATCTCCTGGAGCTACAGACTGTAGATGTCCCTTACTTGGGATAGTTCACGATCATACTTGTATGTGTAGCTACAAGTGAGTGATTAATGTATGTATATCATGGAAGGCTATTAAGACATGTATGTTCATTCATGATGAGATTGTTATAACATGCTTGAGGATGAGTATGATTTATGCTCTTAATATTTATTAATATGCATGCTCTTTGTTGTATTAAGTGGCTGGAGAGGTGTAAAAGACTTAAACTTTGTCAAGAGGACCCTCTCTGAAGTAGGGTGACCTGGTAACAAGTGTCTCTCTTGCTGTATTAAGGCGACTGAGAAGTCATAATAATCCTCTCTGAAGTAGGGTAGCCTGGTAACAAGTGCCTCCTTTACTGTATTGAGGAGACTAACAAGTCCAGGATGACCTTTACCCATTACGGTGACCCGAGAGTGTGGCACCTTACAAGATAAGGCGACTGAATGGTCGTGGCTTGGATACAGTACCGGGATAGAGGACACCCTATAGCTTAGAGTGGTTAATACGGGAAGGAACGCTCCGACCAATGGCCCTCAAATGTTGGGTGAGTAGCTGGGGGGTAAGACTCATGCCATATTGAGGATTGCAATTGAGAGAAATTAACAGATGATGAGCCACTATGAGTGATGTATGAGCCATGAACAATGGTATAGGTATTTTATAAATACATGTTTCATTTTATCATGCATGATATTGATGCATAACCTATAAAAGGCATGTGTGAATTTTACTGTACCTTTATTTTATAAAAAAAGAAAATGTTTTCTGTAACTTATACAACTAGACATAACATGTGAGTATTTCTGTATGCTTGTATTTATTGGATGTTGACTTTGCTGGGATTTTATATTTCACTATGTTCTAATGTTATGTTCAAATAAGTAGAGATGCCATTTATAGTGTTGACTATTCTCCTGGAGCTACAGACTGTAGATGTCCCTTCTTGGGATAGTTTACGATCATAGTGAACCTGTTAGTGATAAACATGGTAGAGATCCCCGATCCGGGCTCGCCTTCTCCACCAGCAGTTCCCTAGGGGTGACGAACAGGGGAGGGGATAGTAAAGTAGGGTTATGTAAATAGTTCTAATGATGTAAATGGGCTAACCCCATTGTTTTGATGTAACCCCATGGTACTTTGCCTTTTTGTGATGTATGCTTAGTACCTTTTGTTACATATGTATATCCTATACTAATCTCTGATGGATGTAACTTTTGTATATGTATAAATATAATATGCATATCTTTTAGTATAATGCTGGTCTCTTGTGTATTTATATATATATATAACCAATCGTTACAACATTCCCTTCTTTCGACGCCCAAGGACCAGAGGAGGATTTTAATATCGACATAGACGTCGATGACTTGTTGGCGGGCGTTGAGATGGAGCATCAAATAGCTCAACAGGAGCGTAGACGTAGGAGGAGCTAGACAGTTGATGTCATAGGTAAAATATAGAATATTTCTTATATTTATAATAATTAACGCCCAAATATTGAGCTAACACATTCATTTTATATTCTAATAGATGGGACTGGTCAGGTGACGCCCACACAGATGACTGTCCACAATGTTTGGTTGTTATCTCATGGTTGTCCGGTTTAATGACACCCACCAACCCATCAGAGACAGCGGTGGTCTCCTTGGTGTCTTCCTTGGCACCATTGAGGATAATTTCTATTTCTTTTCGATCTCATATAAAGATTGGAGGAGCATTTCTGAAGATTATAAGACAGGAGTGTTCATAAACACGATACAGGTATAGACTGTTAATTCTTCTTAATTATACATTAATATTTTTAGTATTTCACTGATATTTCTACTATTTTTTGTAGACACATGTTAATGTGACGGGCCTCCACAAGAAGTTAATTTTATAGTCACTTGGAGCAAAGTGGAGAGCCGCACGTTATAATGTGTTCTGGCTCAAGTATGATAGGACAAAGTCTAGGGAGGAGTTGCTGAATGATGTCCCAGCTCGCATCCCACGTGACTACTGGGCTACGTTCATTGACTACCGACTTAACGCGAAGACCAGAGTAATTATTTATATTTATTTTTTCATATATATATTTTTTTCAAAGAGATTAATCAATTAATCTATTTATGCAATTATTTAGGATGTGGCTGCTCAAAATAGACGTAATAGAAAACGTATGACGATGCCACATACCACTGGATCTAAAAGCCACATAGAAAGGCTAAGCTTGTGAATTTCCTTTGATAAGAATCTTATTTTATTTTAAATAAAATACAAATTCGTTTAAAATTTTTATTAATTGTTAACATAATCAGGAGGCTGAGGTTGCGGATCCAGTGACTTGCGACGATGTATGGACGGTAGCTCATAAAAGGGCTGACGGAACATACATCAACGATGAGGCTCAAGTAGTTGCGGTACATATAATTTTGTTATTGTTTTGTTTATTTATTATTTTACTTGATTGTTTGTTAATTGTAATCAAAATTTAACTTCGATTTTTTTATTTTGTAGGAAAAAGTTACCTCGATCCAATAGGAGGATAGCTCTTCCCAAGAGCTCTTGACAGGTGATTCACTTGCGAGAGCCTTAGGATTTGGGGAGCACTTGGGTCGCGTTCGAGGATTTGGGTAGGTGTTTGCCCAACCTAAGTCTTTGGACATGGCTCAGCTGGGTTGAGCTCTGGGTTTGGGCCTTCATACGAAGAATTACAGACTGAGGTGGCTCTTCTAAAAGCGGCCATATATGAGCAAGACGTCGAGTAGCAGTGACGTGACGCTGACATCATAGCCCAACAGAGACAGATGGAGGCAGCTATGGCGTTCTTACTCCAAAACTTTTAGGGTCAGGTGCCGCCTGAAAGTGCACTTGCTCACAGTGCAAATCTTAGGGTAACCTTTTAATCTTAAATTTCGTAAATAATTGTTGCTATTAATTTATTTAACTTCAAAATGCTTACATAATAAAATTAATTTTCAGGTTCCCAGTGATAAAGGTAGTGGACATTAGCCAGATCAGACGCCACAGGATCTCCCAGGTCCGAGTTCATGATTATATTGTATATTATTATTTTTTTAGTAAATTTTAATTTTAATTTTAATTTTAATTTTTAAGTGATTATTAATTTTATTTTCACAATTTATTTATGAATGTGATTTGCATTAAATTATTTTTTATATTTAAATTGTGAATATATATCGATATATGTCATAAAAAATTTAACATTATAAAATAATAATTCTCAAATAAATGTATATATTTTAAAAGATTAAATATGAGAATAATATTATAAAATCAAATTATAATGTAAATTAAGAAAAATAAATAATTTAAAAAAAAATTATATTTCAAAAAGATTAAACATGAGAATAATAATATGAAATTAAATTATAATGTAAATTAAGAATGATAAATAATTAGAAAAATTATAAAAACTAATGACGGTTCAAATAACCATTGTTATTTTTAGAGACATAACGACAGTTTTGTAATTGTCGTTATATTCATTGACATAACGATGGTTTCCACAACCATTGTTAGTCCCCGACATGGAGATGGTTTCAGAACCATTGCTAAGACAAGTCATAACGACAGTTAATAAAACATAGCGACGATTGTTAAACCGTCGCTATACCTAGTCCTAACGACGCCATTCCCATGGTTGGCCTAAACCATTGCAAGGACACTCGTTCCATAACGGTTTGGCCAACCGTCATCATGTTTTTTAGCGAATGTTAAAACTGTCGCTAAAGCCACTTAAAAACCGCCACTAAATCCCGTTTTTGTTGTAGTGAGGATTGCCTCACTCCATAAACCTATATAACATAATCATATTGCATAAATCAAGAAGTGCCAGTATTAAAGCTTATAAAATAGCCAAATGTTTTATTAAAATTTGGTTTCACTTTAAGCATAATAAAAAATGAAATCAATATAAAATCTTATCTTTTGCACAAACAACCACTTATTTATCAAATACCTCTCAAGCACATATAGGTATAAAATCTATGTTCACTCTTATCTTTCCTTTAGAGTTAAATATCTAGAAATTAGAATAATATTCACATAAAGCATAAATAAAAATATAGTTTTGATACAATATTGCTTAGATTCCAACTTTAAATACATCGAAAAATCTATTACTAATTTGTTAATTAATACAAAACATGTTTTATGTGATAACACATCATCACGTAGTAAAAATGTGGATCCTATCTATGGTAATGGAGCGACTCAAATTTTTTAACAAATATACATATAAACAAATAAAATAAGGCCCTAGTATAATTTGGGTTTAGTAGAAATAATATATTCTTCTAAAGTCTTCTGTTGCGTCACTTCAATTTAAACTAAAAAACATATGAGAGATGAAGTGAGTATTACGACTCAGTGAGTAAATAACACAATTATAACATATAGCATAAGAACATTTGTAACTAACTATAATTTTGTTACTATCCCTCAAACATCCATATTTATACCAAATCCTACTTTACCAAATTATAAATTTTATAATTTTTAATTTAACATATTACAAAATTATTTTTAATCCATTCCTTAATTCATTTTCTTTCTATATATTACACACACACACATGTATCTATGTGCGTACATATCTATGTGTGTGTGTGTGTAATATTCAATTTCATTGTTATACTAAATTATATAAAATCATAGTTAAATACTTAAAGTTTATTTATAACATCTTTAACTTACAAGAGTGTTACAAATATCAATGTTTTTAGTTTTATTTTGTTATGGTAATTTATAATATTCGATTAAGAGAATCATGTACCAGAGCCATACGATCTTTCTTAAGCACATAGCATGTAACATCCTTAATTTCGTTTCTTTTATTAATAAAGGTACATAAATATTTAATATAACATCCATAATTTTGTTTCTTTAAAGATACATAAATATGTAATTAAGAAAATAAAAATTATTAGACAATTTTTATATATCTAAGGAAATATAATCCTTAGAAATTCTTCACCTTATGTGTATGCATAGAAAAAAAAATTCAAATATTAAGGGAACAAGTAAAGAAAGAAAATCTAATAGGAAAAATTAGAAATAACATATTAAAGAGAGGCAAAATTCTTTGGTAAGGAAGATAAATTTTTGTGAAGTAAGTAAAGGTTTTAAAATTTAAAGAAGATTAGATTAGGGTAATTTTCTTAATTCAAGAGTTAGAAATTTCTAAGTTTAACATCTCCACCCATAAATTTGGGCTTTCACCTATGGATATTTCATATAGAGTTTTTTTACTTCACATAAGTTTTTAGCAAGTCCATTGGATAACCTAAGCAAGAAATAAAACATAGACTTGGACTAGGATATAGAAGTTGGACTGGTAGCCCAAAAATAATGAAAATGTGACCAAGCCCTCCAAGAAAGGTAGAATTTTATCCAAAGCAAAGGAAATGGGTAGGAATGAACCCAAATCCAAGAGGAAAAATAAAATAAAATAAATCATGTGATGAAATAATAGTGTAATAATAATAAAGATTAAGTTACATGGTATTAAGACAAAAATTCAGCAAGTGGTGTGATATTCTACATTCATAATTTTAGCAAGTGGTATGATAATACATGGCATTAGGACAAAACATCTATATCCTACACTCATAATTTTAGCAAGTGGGTAATAATACATAATATTATGATAAAATATCCTTATCCTACACAAATAATTTTAGCTAAGTAAAGAAGATTCAAGGGTTGGAAATTTGTCACTTAAAAAGGAAAACCTATCATACTTGATTAAGATAAAAGAAAAAGTAAATGAATCCCTAAATCAAAGGGACCTTGTCCCTTATCTTAAGAACATAATATCATAATTTTCAAAATACAAATCTCATTTTCCTATGCATATCTTGACTAAGGAAGAGGAAGACAAGAACATGAGATGTTTGTTTACCAAAAATCAACCAATTACATCCCAATTGTGATAAGGTAGACCCATGATCATGAAAGGCGAATTATTTGATAGTCTATTTAAGCAAACCCCGCCCTTATAACATTATAATTTCATCTAAGTGAGGGAGAGGAAAAATATAAGCAAGGTAGAGTGAGGAAAGGAGAGGAAGAGAGGAAGAAAGAGGAATGAGAAGTCTAGAAGACTAAGTGCTCAAGGTAGGTTTAACAATATTTCTTTTTGAAAAGTTTTGAAATTTGTAACATTTATATGGGATTTTGATCTTAGAACTTTGATGATTGTTCATGGATGTTGCTATATCATGTTACATATTAATCCTGCATGTGATGTATGTTTGAATACTTAGGCTGGTGTAGATAATTCTGCATAGGTATGGCTATGGGTGGTAAAATTTTATACTTCTATTTTTAAAATTCTGGAAAGAATCGGTAAGGAATTAAAATAAATGGTTAACATACAACATATAGATCTATGTCTTACGAATTTTTAGCCACTGGAATCACTCAATTTGGAGTCCATATGAGGTAGATATGGTCCGATTAGTAAGTAGTGGTCACAAAATGGTTAACTAGGGAAGAATTTGTCAGGTATGCTTCTATATTTGAATTTTTGGGATAAATATGTAGGGAAATAAAAGAAATTCTTAACATGAAAAATGTAAATCTAAGTTTTACGGATTTTTAGCCACTAGAATCACTCAATTTGGAGTCTATATGAGGTAGATGTGGTCTGATTAGTAAGCAGTGGTCAAAAAGTGGTTAATCAGGGAAGAATTTATTAAGAAAGCTTATGTGTTTGAATTTCTGGGAACATTATGTAGGGAATTAAAATAACTGATTAATGTAAAAATTATATATATATATATATATGTGTCATGAAATTTTAGCCACTGGAATCACTCAATTTGGAATTCGTATGAGGGAGATATGGACAGATTAGTAAGTAGAGGTCAGAACCTACCCGAGAAGAAGTAACATGTAACTTGAGGAAGTAATATCACCATGATTACTTAATATTTAGTTAAACTATTCAACATAATAGTTTTATATAATTGTTTTATCTTTAA
The DNA here is from genome assembly GCA_037074535.1 of Gleditsia sinensis. Classification (NCBI taxonomy): domain Eukaryota; kingdom Viridiplantae; phylum Streptophyta; class Magnoliopsida; order Fabales; family Fabaceae; genus Gleditsia; species Gleditsia sinensis. The sequence goes on along the minus strand of CM073468.1, from coordinate 57,036,652 downwards.
ATTGACACCAAGATCACCTAAATTAGAGTTAAAATGAAGGAGTTATGTTCCAATTAGTGAGAGAAGGTTAGACAAAACGAAAACCTGTATCAGGGAATAACTCAACATAAAGCATGGTCGTGTTCTGTACTGTAAATGACATTTTAAAGCCTAAAGCATGGTTGTTTTATAGTAAATGGTCAAACCGTGTTATAGGATACGTTTAGGCCGGTTTGGAAGTTTGTAAAAGTTATTTTCAACATTTTGTCTACTCTAAATGAATCTAATTAACTATTGGATATTAGTAGAAACCAAATTAATGAAGAATGCTGTATTAAATTTGTGAGAACATGTGTTGGAAATGATATAAGTAGGAGAAAAGTGACTAGAAGCAATGCATAAATAAAATGAAGAGATAAAAATAATATTTAAAAAAAAAAAGAATCTTATAAATGACTAGTATATGCCATAGCCATTGCCATTGTATGAACTATTTACTATCTTAAGTGTGTAATTTTGACATGGAAACATTTTGATGAAACATTATGGCATGTGAGTATAATGAACATACTTGTTATTGAATCATATTTTTGGTTATTAATGTGAAAAGAAAAGAAATAAGCATGGTCACATGGCGATCCGTGTGGTGCACTAGTAGGGGACGCTCTACCAATGGTTATGATTATGATAATGAGAAAAGAAAGAGAAAGTGTGCCATGTCAAACGGAGTGAGAAAAGCCCGTATCGGAGAGTAGAAAATACTCACCCTGACCGGGGTTACTTGATATGAGAATAAATTGATAGTCATCAGATGATATTATAAAAATAGTTATTCATGTCATCCATGTTATTACTGTATGATTTTCATGTGCATAGATAAAGTGTATTCATGTGACTTAAGGTAATTACTGTAGCTTATACAGATGAATATGACATAATGATCTATATTGATGATAATTGTGATTTATTGTTGAACCTACTGGGATTTAATTCTCACTATATTTTCATATCATGTTCAAAATGACATTTATAAGGTGTTCATGGTCGAGTTGGCTAAGATTCCGGTGAAGGTGCAACCACCCGCACCCGTATTCTTGAAATTGGTCAACAAGGATGAATAAGATGTAGATATATATATATATATATGTGTGTGATTTGTGTACAGACGTTGTTAATTAATGATGTGTAAACCATAATTATGCTTGGTTAAATTAATTGAATGTTATTATGAGTTAAATAAAGGTAATGACTTCATGGAATTTTAATATATGTATTTATGTAAAAAAAATATTGTTACATAGCAAGGGAGGGTAAATCACTATTTTCTATTATTCTAACCTTAAATATCATAATAGGAGGAGATTACTTCAACTCCTTATACATTATAAACTTCAATATAACATTGGAAGGAACTTTCCTCAACTCCTTAACCATTCTATTCTCATATCATGGTGTGCTTTTCTTCACACAAACTAGCAACCTTCTACTAGTTAGGGTTACATGGTGCACTAAAGCTAACATTTGTCACTGCTAGTTAACAATGCTTTAGAAAGAAATCTTTTCCAAAAGTTATATAATTAATAATTAATTAATTAATTGTTTATTTATTTATTTATCTACTTCTTTTATTATTACGTAAATTTCAAGAAAAGATAGTTTTATTTAATATATTTTTTATTATCCAATGCAGATATAGATTAACATGATATCAAATCACCAATTTCAAAACAAATTGATACACTAGCCACATCAAGCTTCAAATTCACAAGTGTTGCTAAATTTTAGATTCATAAACTTCTACATTCAACCAAAATAGAATCTTAAGATTTAATTTTCATTCATTATATTATTTATATTTGAAAAATGCTTTTTATTCACTTCCATCAGCATTCCTCTAACCAGGAGTCTTACACATATAAACATGCATTAATAAATCTTTATTGCAAGATATATATTTCAAAATCAATAACTTTTAGAATCCTCGAGAATTCCTTTAATCATGTTCTTAATTTGAAATTCATACATACATATATTTATATACCATAGAATTTCTAATATTAATATTATACAAATTTCATGAAACTACATTCTTTAATTTAAAGAATTTTACATATTTTTTATATATGAGAATTTAGAAAACTATTTACCACCTACCTTATTCAATCGTTAACTCAATATTTATTAAAACCGTTAGTGTTTAATGTTGCATTATTTAAATTCCACAAAATCATATTTCTAAAACAGATAGCTATATATGTGTGTATGTAAAATAACTACTATTGACATCTTCCAATTTCATACAAGCATTTTCTTTAATACAACATACTTATACACATATACATGGATCTTATAACATCTTATAGCTTTATACCTTAATTAAACCTAATAAATTCCTAAGTCTCATAGCCCTAAACTCATATCCATTTTCAAAACAACCACTTATTTAACCAAATTGAAAATACCAAATTTTCATGCTAAAAGATTATATACTCCCAATTAATACTCACTCAAGCACCCGCATGCACACGTGTGTGTGTGTGTATAAAATAGCCCTCGAAACAATTTTTAGTTTAGTAACTAATATCAATTCATACAATTCACTTTTAATTTTAGACTTAGATCTAAAGTAAGTGTATTCATATACTCTCAATTTCATAACTCAAATTAGCTTCTTATTACAAAAGCTCCATACATTAAGAGCACCATTTCTATTAATAGGTCATCTATATTATGTTAGCCTTACACAACCCATAGTAATTTACTAACTAATATAAAATCACTAATACCAAAATTATACACTTTTAATTTTAGACTTAGATCTAAAGTAAGTGTATTCATATACTCTCGATTTCATAACTCATACTAGCTTCTTATTACACAAAGCTTAATACATTAAAAGCACCATTTATACTAATAGGTCATCTATATTATGCTAACCTTACACAACCCATAGTAATTTACTAACTAATATAAATTCACCCCTAACTAAAATTAAAGAAAAGGCCCCATTGTATTAATTCGTAATATTAGAATGTCTAATCCTCATGAAGTCCTTACTTTCAAAGCTCATTCTCTCCTTATAATCTATCAATACATTCTTTCCTTATCTAGCCATGGTATAACTCCCATATATATCTAATATCCACACAAAAAGTCCTAACTTACTCAACTAAGATGGTCCCCACACATATCCTTTAATTTCTATGATACTTCAGTTTATCATTCTAAAATAATCTCTACTTCCAAAATATTCAAGTAAGTTAAGATATTCTAATTATATTCATTAATTAATATAACTCATGAAATTTCTTAAAAATTAATCATAGTACACCCCATTCTATTTCACATCTGTCCATCTAACAATTATTGACACTAATACTTAGCTTGCTTAATTCTAATTTTGCAAGAATTCTTAAATTTTTACCTAGATTAGTTCCCTTACTTACATAACATCCCTCGAAACCTTTCCTAATGATTTACTATAATATACCTTTTTCTAAAACACTATAAAATCCATAATTAATTCTATACCAATCCAAAAGCCACTCACAAATAAAGCTACCTCTTCCATGAATATATACCATCCAGCTTCCAAATCACCATTTTAATATTTATAACATAAGCTTTAGAATAATACTATCACATGTTATAATTTATATTATTTATTCACCAACTTCAAACTCCAACTGAGCAAGCTCTTTTCAATTATTTCTCCAAATCAACCAGACTACTTGACTCTCAATTCTTGCTCTACAATTCAGAACAATTGGATTGCAAAACTTCTTCATGCTGATATTGTTCATGACACTATTTACACGAACACAATTTACTATTAATGTTACTATTTATTGAAGCAAAAATCTGTGATTTTGGACCACAATTTATATTATATGATCATAAAAACTCTTATACATGGATTGTGTTAATCCTTCAACATGATTATGGGACCAACAACACCAGAAATAATCCAAAAATGAAGAATTTCATATTTTCTTACCTGAGCTACGGTCATATAAAATGGAACACTTTTGAAAGGACTTGTGGCTGAATTCATGCTACGCTTCTTGATGGTATACAATGGTGCATATAGCTTCACAAATGGAGGCTTAGTTGGCTAAAATTTATGGAAGAAAAAAAGGAAGGAAAAATGAAAGAACAAAATATGAAAGAAGGAGGAAGTAGGGAGATATACATAGCCAGGGAAGAAAGAAGGAAAATAAAAATTTGAGGACAATTTTGTCTTTTCCATCATACCAGACTTTAAGGGGGATATTTTTTATTTCTCAAGCAATCACAAGGGTGAAATTGAAAATTCTAGCAACTAGGTTTTTTTGGGGCAAAATTTGGAAATTTCATGCAACCAAAGGGTAAAAATGGAAAAATTATTGCAATCAAATTTTAAATACATATTTATCTATTTTTTAAACTTCCATATAAAATTTTAAAAACTTAACACATGAATATATTATTTATAAGATTTCACGTACATTTTAAATGTCACGCCCCAATTTAACATAAAGTGAATAACACCACTAACAAATAGTTTAACCCTTATTTATTTGCATACGGCTTCACAATATCACATATCCAGAAAATATCATACGTTTACAAGTTTTCAGTATAACAAATTATACATGCCAAAACTACTCTTAACATTATTACAATAGAAATAGAGATTCTGCTTGTGGCGTTCAGAACATACTCTAGATTACAAAGACATAATATTTAAACATTTCGATCCTTAGAAGTAACATAGACTCACCTAGATAATATAACACCTAGCTGATTACGTAACTGTAGGGCCAACCTCTGTATCTTTATTTGAAAAATGTGAAAATATCGTGTAGTGAGTTTGACAACTCAGTGAGCAGATAATATCTCCTATGACCTCTTAGGTCAACATATGGATGTACTCATGTTTTAAATTTATCACATTGAAAATTACATTTCAGAAGTGCATCCATATGAGACCCGCATTTCAAATATTCTTAGTTCAAATCACATTCAGATATCTTTAACCATATATGATACAATATGATCATTAATCAAACGTTGATATTTAGCATCTCAGCCAAGGTTTTCCCTACCATTATTCAAGAAGACACATGAAGGGAGTCTAATATGGACAATTTCCCAAGCACAAAGCAAGGGAAGAAAAATTACATCTCATTTAACAGGAATCTTGCCCAGATAGGAGGCATCTTGCTCTCCATCACATATCATATTTCGTGTGTTGGCCCTCACATGAAATTAGCACCACCCTTGCTGATAAAGAGGAAATTTGAGTGTTTAATGATTATATTTTATCCCCTAATTTAAAGTAAACTTGTGATTATTCCCTTATTTTCAGTTATGTTTTGCTCTAGATACTGCTTTGATTTGTTTTATGCTTGTAGGTGAGCAAAAGAGGCCAAGAAGTAAGGGAAAACACTCATGAGAGGAGCCATATGGACTTTGGAACATGTTGAGGAGAAAGCAAGGAGGTAACGCTGAAGAAATTGGAAAATTCTGAATTTGGTAACTTGCAGCACGGCAAGGCCGTGCTCTATGTGAGAAGTGGAGAATTTCTTAGATTTTCAGCCTAAAGCATGGTTGTTCTTCATGTCTTTACACTATGTATTTTTAGGGTTTTGAATAGCCAAGTTGTTATAAATACATAGAGAAGCACAACCAAGACGATCCAGACTCATTCATACTCCCTTTTACTCGATTTTATGTTTAGGAAACACCATTAGATTAGGTTTAGAGTAGGGTTAGTGTTTACTTTCATGTTCTTAAGTTATATTTGAGATTGATTCAGCATTGTATCTCCAATACATTTTGCAAATCAAGTTATATCTTTCTATTCTGCACTTTCTTCCTCTTCTACTTCTTTCTTTTGGTTTATATTGAACTTTTATGATTTACTTAATGGATATGCTTTTGATTGTTGTTTCTATTATGTTTGAGTAGATTTGATCTAGGGATTTGGTAAACCCACTTATGGTATGATGATACTGAACTATTGAATTGAATTGTGGAACCCTAATTGTATTATCCATGGTTAATTAGGATTGACTATTATGCATTGATTATATGAGTTGATGAATGTCTGGCCAACGTTTTATCACGTCTTAGGATATTAATTGATGAACTGAAAGGTGAAAATTAATACCAGAACCTAATAGTTAATTAGGGATATCTTAATCACGAAAGTAGTTTAAGGTTCTATAGGAATTAATCAATTAGAGGGCAAGAGAAAACCGATTAATTGCATTCCATGGTTAGCATAGAACTTAATGGACTTAGGTTGAACTAAGAACCACGAAAGTAGGCAATGGATTAGCCTAGGTACGACTAGTAATGCTTGAAAGAGGTTGCTAGTTAATTAAGGCTAAACCACCCCCAATTACCTATATAATTGCAATTAGAGATACATATTGGTTGTTGAATATCATAATTGTGGTGAGCCCTAACCCTAGGCTTTTATTAATTGAATTACTTATTTACTTAATTGTGACAAATTTTCTATTGCATTACATCGATTTAGATAGCATATATCATATAATTCTAGTAGTTGACATTGTTCTTTGTGGGATACGACCCGTACTCGCTGGACTAGCTACAGTTATGCTGTGCACTTGCAGTTATTTATAAAACATATACGACACCTGCTAGCGGAGGTATCAAGGTGCACTAAGAGTAACATCACCTGCTGTTAGCATACAGTGTTTCTAATAGAATTTTTCCACAAATTATCATATGCACATATTCCGTATCATTCAAAATAGAGCTTTCAGTATAATACAAAATCTTAGTCTCAATACAAATCATCTGTCATAAATTACCCATTCAGAGTTTATCACATATACATACCCTTTCTTGAGGCAATCATATAGCTTTATAAATCAATGCCACGTGCATAAATATTCACTTTATCATTTAATGAGAAATTCATGTGAAATCAGATATACCATGAGTTAAGAAATCCATTTTCAAAACTATACTCTTCTCGAACTATATTCCAAATTTATAAGCTATTCAAATAATTTCAATGCATTTCAGAAAATATAAAAGTATAAATATCTTATAAACATAATCACATACACGTTTAAAGATCATCTATTCAAAAAGTTCGGGTACCAAGTTGGGCAACCCCAAACTTCATGTTTTCGGTCTGAATTTGGCAAAATAGACCCCAAAAATAAGTCCAGAAGGTCCAGAACCTTGAAAATAACTCCGAATTTGCGAAATTTGACCTCTGGGAGCTTGGTCAACACAAGTCAACACAACAGGGTCTGGATTCACGCACTACACTAGCCACGAAGGAGGCTGCGCGTGGGTGTCACTTGCCGAGGAAGATGCGGCGCGTAGGGGCGTGTGCAAGGGAGGATGATCCTGAAATTTGAGATTTTAAGGCTTCGATACCTTCTGGATCGATCTACGATGTTAGTTTTTGCGTTTGAGAATCACAGATAGGAGTTTCAGAGATTACCTCTTTAGGCGATTTTTCCTTCCATTTTCTGGCCAATCTCCGGCCAATTTTCCAAAAATCAATCGAATGGATTTTTAGAACTCTTCGTCCTGAGTCCATTGGTGATGATGGTGTCGAAATCTGAGATCTGAAAGTGGTGGAATTTTATAAAGAAGTTTTAGGATTTCGGGAGAGAGAATTTGGAGGAGAGAGAGAAAAATTCGAATTTTGCAGCTCATTGTGTGGCTGAGGCCCTTAAAATATCTCGGGGGACATTTCTACAAAAATTCAATTTTAGAGGGAGGTCCTTGCAAATTTTCCTTATTTACATTTTGACCTCTAAACTTTTAAGAAATTGTATTTTGGCCCCGAAACGTAAATTCTCATTTTTTGTGTGTAATTCTTTAACCCAGGTAATAAATATACATATTTTCAATGGTTCTTATCTCCATTTTTAAAATCCTCCATTTTATTCAAATTTTTCTTTAATTTAGAGTTTTCTTTAAATTTAAGGCTATTCATTCTTCTCCCTTAAAGAAATTCAGTCCTCGAACTTCATCACTATAGTTACAGATAAATACTAACCTCATTGTTCAAAAAAATGCGGATATCTAGCATGTATGTCATCCTCTCTTTCCCAAGTAGCCTCTTCAGAAGAGTGATTTTTTCATATCACTTTCACTGTAGGTATTTCTTTTGATTGTAACTTCTTTACTTATCTATCCACTATCACTACTGGTTGTTCCTCATAAGTTAAATCTTCTTATAATTGAATATGTGGACACTGTATAACATGCGTAGGATCCGATAAATACTTTCGTAGCATAGACACATGAAAAATTGGATAAACATTACACAATTCAAGAGGTAAAGCCTAACGATAAGCTACCAGATTGATCTTATTAAGAATTTCAAATGGTCCTTTGTACTGGGAGTTTAACTTTCCTTTCTTCCCAAATCTCACTACTCCTTTCATAGGAGATATTTTTAGAAAAAAATGTTCACCTATGGCAAATTCCAATGGTCGACGTCTATTATCAACATAGGCTTTCTGTCTACTCTGAGCTGCTAATAACCTTTCCTTAATTAATTTTACCTTGATCAGTGCACCCTGTACAATATCAGGCCCTAAAATCTTAGTTTCGCCCATCTCAAACCATCCAATCGGAGAACGGCAACGTCTACCATATAATGCCTCAAAATGGGCTATTTGTATACTGACTTGGTAACTATTGTTATAAGCAAATTCAACTAGAGGCAAAAATCTTTCCCAACTACCTTGAAAATCTAAAACACAATCTCGAAGCATGTCATCTAATACTTGGATGGTTCGCTCAAACTGTCCATCTGTTTGAGGATGGAATGCAATACTGAGATTTAACTTTGTGCCTAAAACTTCTTGAAAAGCTCTCCAAAAACGAGCTATGAACTGTGGTCCTCGATAAAAAATAATTGATATTGGCACTCCATGAAGCCTCACTATTTCATTCAAATATAAACTTGCATACTAAGCTACATTGTGTGTGGTTTTCATTGGTAGAAAATGCGCTGATTTAGTCAACCTATCAATGATCACCCATATTGAATCAAAACCTTTCGGTGTCCGCGGTAGCCCCGTAACAAAATCCATAGTTATTTTTTTTTCATTTCCATTCAGGTATCTCTATCTGCTGATATAGTCCTGAAGGCCTTTAATGTTTTGTTTTTAACTACTAACAAGTTAAACATTGAGAAAAATAATTAACTATGTCTTTCTTCATACCTTTCCACCAATAAATTTCTTTTAGATCCTTATACATTTTAGTTATTTCGGGATGAATGGTATACATGGATCTATGAGCTTCCTCTAAAATTTCTTTCTTAAATTCTTATTTATCAAGTACACACAACCGCTTACCCAATATCAGAATTCCTTTAGGGTCAACAGTAAATTCAACTTCACTGCCATTTTTCACCTCTTTAATTTTCTTGCATAAATAAGCATCATCTTTTTGTGCCTTTTTCACTTGCTCAATTAAAGACGATTGAAACTATATATGGGCTAGTAATATCCTAGGCTCCTTTACTTCCACTGTGATATGAGCCAAACTACTCATAGACTTCCTACTTAATGCATCAGCCACTACAATGGCCTTACTTGGATGATATAGTGTTGTGCAGTCATAATATTTAAGTAATTCCATCCATCGTCTTTGTCTCAAGTTAAGATCTTTTTGTTGAAAAATATATTTGAGACTTTTATAATCTGTATAAATTTCGGATGTCTCCCCATATAGATAATGCCTCCAAATTTTGAGAGTAAAAATTACTGCTGCCATTTGCAAGTCATGAGTCGGATAATTTTGTTTATGTGGGTTAAGCTGTCTAGATGCATATCCAATAACTCGACTATTTTCCACTAACACACCTCCTAATCCATTTCTCGATGCATTACAGTATACCGTGTATCCTCCAGTATCTGAAGGAATAGCCAATACTAGCGCCGTAGTCAAGCATTCTTTAAGTTTCTGAAAACTTCTTTCACATTCATCTGACTAGTCAAACTTTATTCCCTTCCTTTTCAACCTCGTGAAAGGAGCAGCTTTTTTTGAAAAATCTTTAATGAATCTGCGGTAATAGCCTGCTAAATACAGAAAACTATGAATCTCTGTAATTGTAATAACCGTAAAATTTAACAAATATTCCAATTAAAGGAAATTTAGAATAAAAGAGAGAATTTTGAAAATGGAGATAAGAACCATAGAAAATATGTATATTTATTACATGGATTAAAGAATTACAAAAGAAATATGAGAATTTATGTTTTAGCGCGCTATAAGCAAAAATATTTTTATTTATGTAGAAATGATTATGATTTGCTAAAAGTAAGTAGATGTTTAAGTAAAAGAAATATTGTATTGCTTAAAATAATTATACCGGCCTCTATTGAATTTTTATGGTATTTTTAGAAATATTCTTTCTTTTAATATGAATAAAGATATTTGTTTAGAAATTTGTTTTATTATAATTTTTATCAAGAAAAATCATAATTTAAGAGTTTAACTAAAGATTTATGAGAATAGAAATTTTTAGAAATTTTTGGAATATTTTATGATGAAAAACAGCATTTATATGAATTTTTTATAAAAGAAAATCCTATTATTAATTATTTTATAATTATTATTATATTAAAAAAAAAACGAAACCATAAACGAAAACCGGGGGCGGCGAAATATCAGAAAGAAGAAAAAAAAATGGGGAGGAATAGTGCTGCATAGTGAGTGAATAGTAATATCAAATTTTATCTTTCGATTTGGAGTACCGATTAGCTTCCGATATCAAAACTGAACGTGTTATTGGATTCAGGACGAAGAGTACTTCAGTTTTGACCGATCAGTTTTTCAAATCAACCGTTGAATCGCCGTAGATCTAAAGTAGAAAATCTCGGTAAAAGGTAAGTTCTGAAAAACCTTACTTAGGGACTTCTAATTAGAAATCTGACTCCGTAGATAGATTCAGAAACTAGATAAATATTAGGATATGAAATTGTTTAGTTGATTCGGTAAAATTTTTGTGACAGTGAATAGTATTTTCTGGCGATAAATAGTGGCGGTGAATAGTGTTTTCGGCCGTGAACAGTGACCAAAGCTCATTTAAGGCTTTTGGACCTTTCGAACTCGATTTTGGGGTCTGTTTTACCGAATTCAGACTAGGAACTAGGATTTTAGGGCTGTCCAATCTGGAGCCCTTACCTGTGAGTGGGTTTTTCATACTATAGCGCATGTTTTATGAATTCAGTTTATAACTCTCTCGTATGATTTTAACTAGTTGAAATGTATGCTAAGTTGTTTTACCGCTTTGAAAACCAATATGTTCCAACCATGTTAGAAATTATAAATTTCAATCCTAGTTGAACCCTAGGTATGCAGGGCAAACATCTAGACTAATAATTCTCCATTTGAGCTAGATTTATAGAAATGCGAACTTGGTCATAGAAATGAACTAAGTTGGCCATGAAATGATTTGATGCATGATGAGCATTTACGCGACGTCTACGGATGATCTATGTTTAAAATGATTTGATGCATGATGAGCATCTATACGACGTCTACGAACGATCTATGTTTAAAGGAAAAGTTTATGATGATAAAGGTCTCCATGGGAATACATGGATGAAACATATTTTTGAACAGAGTTTTATGCATGAAAAGAGCTAGATGGAGAATTATAGCTTTATTGTAATATTATTGAAATGTTTTACTTTAAACTCTTTGAATAGCATATTTCAAATGTTTTCTATTGGAGGGACCCTTTTAGATCACTGTTAGCTAGCCGTAGGTAGTGCTAGCCCTGGTGCACCATGGTCATACGAAGGCTTCGGCCTAGGATACTGTGACGGGCATATGACTGCCTAAGACACAGGGATTTAGGGTGGACTTTTATCTACGCCTACAGTGATTACCATACCCTTGCTGTGTGCTTGGAGGATTTAGGGTGGACTTATGTCTACGCCTACAGTGATTACCCTACCCTTGCTGTGTGCTTGGGGGAGATGATAGATCTGTTAGGAAAGACCTCCAATAAACTGATGCATTTTTCTTAAAGATTAAATATTTCTAAACAATCTCATTCATCATTGTTATTGCATAAATAACTTCATTTATTACTTACCATGCATAATTGATTTGCTCTACTGTTACTGATTTAATCATGTTTTATCTTTTGAACATACATTTGAACTGTTTAGCTTTTCTTTCAATAAATTATGGTTAAATGCTTAATGTTTCTATTATTATCTTTACACTTTGATTTCAATTATTAAATTCATTGCGAAACATTCGTGTTTGGTTTGCCCTGTTTCTGTTATAGTGTGATTTATCCATTCACTGAGATGTGGTAATCTCACCCCTCTTCTGTTTCCTCCCCACAGATAGTCAGAGAAACTTTGATCCAGCTACAGCTTCGTAGGAGGCTGAATATAGCATTGGTGAGCCCCAGTTTGGGCAAGGCTCCGTTGTACTGGTTGTTTAGTTTAGTTATGTCTAGTGTATCTCCATGAACTTACAAGCAGGATCCTCGCTTCTTTCGTATTTTGATGTGTTGTTTGGAAAACGGTTTTATGTTTTACAACGATGTTGATATTATGAGGCCATGGGCCAAGTTGAATCACATGAATATTATGAGGCCATGGGCCAAGATGAATCACGGATGTTGGATTCATGAGATATATATATACATATTTACAGTATTTTCTTATATTGGATGTGGCATATGTGGCCAGTTATATATATTATGTACTCTGGATTATGTGCTGAATGTTTTGTGCATGCTATGTGTTAGGCTTACGGCTAGGGGGAAATCCTTATGCCGTGCCGATCATGTGTTCCATCATTTGGGGCCGTGACAGTTTGGTATCAGAGCATTAGGTTTCCCTGTGTTCATGGAGTAACGGACCTTTAGGTAGGACTTTGAGTATGGGTATGAATCCGGACATGCTTATACTCACGGTGCTGCTAAAGGGGTTCGATAGGATGTTGTCCTTTTGTTTAAGTAAGTCAGTTTATAGTATGCTATGTTGGCATGATTAAGTGACGGTTGGCTGTTTTATAGCGAGATGCCAGTTATATGAGATGTTATTTGCTTTCGCTTGCTGTGTGCTTGGGAAAAGACTCACAGAGTCTCTTCGCGTGTCCTCTTGAATGGTAGTAGGGCAAACCTCAGCGGAATGCTGAGTTTAGGCAAATCCTATACCACCAAGGTACGGAAGGGGTCAAACTCTGGTATGATGGTTTCTGAATGTGACATCCGTTATACCTGGTTGTCTAGATATGGTAGATTGTGATGTGATATTGAGAATGAAATTGTTGGCATTATGTCATGTCATTTTAAAATGTCACTAGAAGGTGATTAAATTCAATATTCTTGGAGAATTTTCTCTCTTGATACAAAGAAATCTTAGTGAGATACCCAGTAACCTAATCTCTGCTTTAGCAGTCCATAAGTGATTACAAAAAGGTGCCAAGGATAGTTGGCAGTGGTGAGAGATGCTGATATAAAGTATACCACTATAAATCAAGTTCCAGTGATTAGAGAATTTTCTGATATAATTCTAGAGGAATTGCCAGGATTACCCCGAAATAATAAATAGAATTTGGTATTGAGTTATTTCCTGGCCAGCGTCTATATTTCCATATAGAATGGCACCCACTGAACTTAAAGAACTGAAAAATAAATAGTTACACGACATGTTAGACAAGGGATTTAAAAGCCCTAGTACTTTTACTTGAAGTGCTCCAATTCTATCTGTGAAAAAGAAAGATGGATTACTATGACTATGCATAGATTATAGACAGTTGAATAAAGTGACAATGTGGAATAAATACTCATTACCTCGTATAGATGATCTATTTGATCAGTTAGAAAGTGCTCAACATTTTTTTTTTAAAAAAATTTAACTTGATTTGATATTTAGATATCATCAATTAAGGATAAGAGAAGAGGATAAAAAAATTTGCTTTCAGGATTCGGCATGGACACTATGAATTTATAGTTATGTCATTTGGATTGACAAATGCCCAGTTGCATTCTTGGACTTGATAAAAATAAAATAAATATTGAAGCCATCCTTGGATTAATTTGTTATTATAATTATTGTTAATCTAGAATATTTCAAGAGTGCAGAAGTTCATAAGCAATATTTAAAGATAGTATTACAAACTCCAAGGGAGTATCAGCTATATGCTAAGTTCTCAAAATATGAATTTTGACTTAGTAATAGTACTTTCTTAAGGTATGTGGCTAGCAAGATGGTATCTAAGATAACCCTAAGAAAGTAAAAGCGGTACAGCAATGTCCACACCTTGCTACAATTACAGATGAAGATCTAAGTCCAATTTGGGCTTTTTGCTGTTGTCTGTTGTCCATTCTATTTGAGATGTAATTGGATCAGTACATGAACATATGCTTGTAAAACATCAATCAGCTCCTCAGCATCTGAAGCTGAGATGAGAATTCGTCGTGCTGAGTGTGGGATAAACCTTTGTTCCACAGCATGATCAAGGAAAGATAACAGACCATCAAAGAAGTGGTTAACGTTTAACAAACCTATCGGTTTGTGGTGCATATTTAGTTGTACCCAAGAGACTATTTGAAAAATCTCTTCTAAAGTACTAAAACCCTCTGGTAAGGCAATAAAAGCATCAGCATTGCTCATCATTCTAGTCATGCGCTCATGCATTGATGCAACCCTAAACTCTTTCCCAATTGTTTTGCCTACAATGTTAAATGCATCTAGAGCCGTAGGAATAATACCTAGAACTTGGCATCCTCCTACATGAACAGCTGTAGAAACGCACCCCATTAACCCACGGTTACCTCCACCATAGACTAGATGAATTTTTCTCCTGGCCATCACCATACCCAGGTTTTGTGCTGCTTTCACATATTCTCCGTCCTTTCTAGGACTGGAACCACAAAAGACACAGATATTTCAAAACTGACGGAATGTGGTTCCCTCCATAATTTCTATCACCTTAACTCTGAGTATGAGAATAAAGATACTAATGTAGAACTCATAGAATGAGATTAAGATATATGTTGATGCAATATGGTCGAGTTATTGCATATGTATCTAGACAGCTTAAGCCACATGAGCAAAAAAAAAATTGTCAGACTTATGATTTGGAAATAACAGCAGTAGTTTTACTCTCAAAGCTTGGAGGTATTATCGGTATGGTGATACATGTAAAATTCATACAGTTTCAATCATCTTTAGTTGAGTAGGTGAAAAAGGCACAGGACGATGTTGCCTATTTATGTAAGAAAATTTAGGAGGTCAAGAATGGCAGTGGCATTGAATTATTGTAGACTCTGAAGGAATTCTGAGATTGGGCAAGCGATTGTGTGTATTTAATAAAGAAGAACTTAAGGAAGAAATTTTAGAGGAAGCCCATAGATCCATATATACAATTCATCCTGAGGTAACTAAAATGTATAAAGAGCTAAAAGAAATTTATTGGTGGGATAGTATGAAGAAAGATATAGTTGATTTTGTATCTCGATGATTAACTTGTCAACAGGTAAAAATAGAACATCAAAGACTTGCAAGATTACAATATCAGATAGAGATACCTGAATAAAAATGGGTGATTATTGATAGGTTCAAACTTGTCTTTGAAGTAAGACTTCATAAGGTATTGATATCGATTATAGCTGATCCAGAACTATAGTTCACAGATTGTTTTTAGAGAGCATTTTAAGAACTTTTGGGCAGAAGTTTTACATAAAATACCATAAGTTTTCTAATAGGTGAGTGAGTAAATGACTATTTCGTTTGTCAAGATTGTGACTTGGGTGATGTTTGATATTTGGATAGTATGTCATGAAAATATATGAATGTGTGAAAAGTGAATTGAAATGAATAAGTGGCAGACATTATATGAATAGTGAAAGTAAGATATGTTAGGATTGCTTAAGAATTGGATAGTGATGGAAAAATGTTATAAGAGGAGGATGTGAACATATTGGGTTTACTGGAAGATAGATAAGACAAAAGTAGAAAATTTGTGATTTTAATTGGTTAGAAGTGACTAATGAATGAAATCTTGGAAGAATATAACTTAAAATAGTGAGTTTGGACACCGAACTATATAACGATTTTTAGATGAAAGGAATAGAAAAAAATGATGGCCTTATGGTGCTTTGAGGAATGTAATAAAGTGAATTAGTGGTACTGAAGTTCTTGAGGGATAAAATATAGAAAGTAGGATTTAAATTGATCTTTGAATTATTAATTTGGAAATATGGAGAATATTCTGAGAATCATGTCCGAAAATAATGTAAGTAATCAAGATATTTGTGTTAAAGGTTTAGACTATGCTAAATCGAATTTAGTATTTAAGATGTGAATTATGTTGAGATTGGAAATTCATGTATGAATAATTGTTGAGAAAAGAGATTTCAGAAGAAGCCATAGATTGTAAATATAGATTACCCGAGGTAATAAGGATATACTGAGAAAAAAAATGGTACTAGTATAATGGTAAAAAGAAGATACAAGTGAAATTTTTCATTGGCAGGTATGTTGGCAAGTTATTCAGGAAGTCTAAGGTTCTTTATTAGATTATAGTATGACTGATACTAAATTTAAATGATGTGTTTATACATTAGAAGTTATGCTTTAAGTATCTTTATATTATTGTGGTGAAAGTTGGGAGAAATTAATTGTCCTTAGTTGAACTTTCTCATAGCAGTAATTATCATGCCAATATACAATGGCATCACTTGAAGGTTTACATGAACATCATAGGTTTCTTAATATGTGAGTGAATTGAGAAAAGTTAAACTTTGGAAATCTAATTTGGAATAACATGCAATAGATAGCATATGACTTATCTAAATTGATGATGCTAGCTTGGAGAGCATGCTTCAAGCATTTTTTTTTAAGATTGGTGAGAGATTCCTTAGCAGAATCTGTCTATAAAGCTTTATGTAAGAAGTGTTACAAATGTTTTGTTAAAGGACTCAGTAGAGTTAGATTTATTATAAGATGTCATTGAAAAAGTGAAAATTGATTAGAAAAAGAAATACAAGTAACTCAATACTAGTCAAAAATCTATAAGGACCATAAATGTTGAGCACTAAGACTTATCAGTTGGTGATCACATATTCTTTAATAACTCACCAATGAAAGAGGTAATGAGATTTTGAAAGAAAGGGAAGTTACACCCTCGGTATATAAAACCATTTGAAATTTGTGATAAGATCGGTTCAGTGGTTTATTGTTTGGCTTTACCTCCTAAATTGGGTAATGTCCATCCAGTTTTACATGTGTCTATGCTACAGAAATATTTACCGGATTCTATACATGTTATACAGTTTCCATAGATTCAGTTATAGAAAGATTTAACCTAAGAGGAACAACCAATAGCAATAGTGGACAGACAAGTAAAGAAGTTACGGTTAAAAGAAATATCTACAGTAAAGGTGATATGGAAAAATCACTCTTCTGAGGAAGCTACTTAGGAAAGGAAAAATGATATATGTGTTAGATATCTGTACTTGTTTAAACAATGAGGTTAGTGTTTATCTGCAACTGTGGTGATGAAATTCGGGGACCGAATTTCTTTAAGGGGGGAAGAATGTAATAACCGTAAAATTTAACAAATATTCCAATTAAAGGAAATTTAGAATAAAAGAGAGAATTTTGAAAATGGAGAAAAGAACCATAGAAAATATGTATATTTATTACATGGATTAAAGAATTACAAAAGAAATATGAGAATTTATGTTTTGGCGCGCTATAAGCAAAAATATTTTTATTTATGTAGAAATGATTATGATTTGCTAAAAGTAAGTAGATGTTTAAGTAAAAGAAATATTGTATTGCTTAAAATAATTATACCGGCCTCTATTGAATTTTTATGGTATTTTTAGAAATATTCTTTCTTTTAATATGAATAAAGATATTTGTTTAGAAATTTGTTTTATTATAATTTTTATCAAGAAAAATCATAATTTAAGAGTTTAACTAAAGATTTATGAGAATAGAAATTTTTAGAAATTTTTGGAATATTTTATGATGAAAAACAGCATTTATATGAATTTTTTATAAAAGAAAATCCTATTATTAATTATTTTATAATTATTATTATATTAAAAAAAAACGAAACCATAAACGAAAACCGGGGGCGGCGAAATATCAGAAAGAAGAAAGAAAAAAAATAGGGAGGAATAGTGCTGCATAGTGAGTGAATAGTAATATCAAATTTTATCTTTCGATTTGGAGTACCGATTAGCTTCCGATATCAAAACTGAACGTGTTATTGGATTCAGGACGAAGAGTACTTCAGTTTTGACCGATCAGTTTTTCAAATCAACCGTTGAATCGCCATAGATCTGAAATAGAAAATCTCGGTAAAAGGTAAGTTCTGAAAAACCTTACTTAGGGACTTCTAATTAGAAATCTGACTCCGTAGATGGATTTAGAAACTAGATAAATATTAAGATATGAAATTGTTTAGTTGATTCGGTAAAATTTTTGTGACAGTGAATAGTATTTTTCGGCGATGAATAGTGGCGGTGAATAGTGTTTTCGGCCGTGAACAGTGACCAAAGCTCATTTAAGGCTTTTGGACCTTTCGGACTCGATTTTGGGGTCTGTTTTACCGAATTCAGACCAGGAACTAGGATTTTAGGGCTGTCCAATCTGGAGCCCTTACCTGTGAATGGGTTTTTCAAACTATAGCGCATGTTTTATGAATTCAGTTTATAACTCTTTCGTATGATTTTAACTAGTTGGAATGTATGCTAAGTTGTTTTACCGCTTTGAAAACCAACATGTTCCAACCATGTTAGAAATTATAAATTTCAATCCTAGTTGAACCCTAGGTATGCAGGGCAAACATCTAGACTGATAATTCTCCATTTGAGCTAGATTTATAGAAATGCGAACTTGGTCATAGAAATGAACTAAGTTGGCCATGAAATGATTTGATGCATGATGAGCATTTACGCGACGTCTACGGACGATCTATGTTTAAAATGATTTGATGCATGATGAGCATCTATACGACGTCTACGGACGATCTATGTTTAAAGGGAAAGTTTATGATGATAAAGGTCTCCATGGGAATACATGGATGAAACATATTTTTGAACAGAGTTTTATGCATGAAAAGAGCTAGATGGAGAATTATAGCTTTATTGTAATGTTATTGAAATGTTTTACTTTAAACTCTTTGAATAGCATATTTCAAATGTTTTCTATTGGAGGGACCCTTTTAGATCACTATTAGCTAGCCATAGGTAGTGCTAGCCCTGGTGCACCATGGTCATACGAAGGCTTCGGCCTAGGATACTGTGACGGGCATATGACTGCCTAAGACACAGGGATTTAGGGTGGACTTTTATCTACGCCTACAGTGATTACCATACCCTTGCTGTGTGCTTGGGGGATTTAGGGTGGACTTATGTCTACGCCTACAGTGATTACCCTACCCTTGCTGTGTGCTTGGGGGAGATGATAGATCTGTTAGGAAAGACCTCCAATAAACTGATGCATTTTTCTTAAAGATTAAATATTTCTAAACAATCTCATTCATCATTGTTATTGCATAAATAACTTCATTTATTACTTACCATGCATAATTGATTTGCTCTACTGTTACTGATTTAATCCTGTTTTATCTTTTGAACATACATTTGAACTGTTTAGCTTTTCTTTCAATAAATTATGGTTAAATGCTTAATGTTTCTATTATTATCTTTACACTTTGATTTCAATTATTAAATTCATTGTGAAACATTCGTGCTTGGTTTGCCCTGTTTCTGTTATAGTGTGATTTATCCATTCACTGAGATGTTGTAATCTCACCCCTCTGTTTCCTCCCCACAGATAGTCAGAAAACTTTGATCCAGCTATAGCTTTGTAGGAGGCTGAATATAGCATTGGTGAGCCCCAGTTTGGGCAAGGCTCCGTTGTACTGGTTGTTTAGTTTAGTTATGTCTAGTGTATCTCCATGAACTTACAGGCAGGATCCTCGCTTCTTGCGTATTTTGATGTGTTGTTTGGAAAACGGTTTTATGTTTTACAACGATGTTGATATTATGAGGCCATGGGCCAAGTTGAATCACATGAATATTATGAGGCCATGGGCCAAGATGAATCACGGATGTTGGATTCATGAGATATATATACATATATACAATATTTTCTTATATTGGATGTGGCATATGTGGCCAGTTATATATATTATGTACTCTGGATTATGTGCTGAATGTTTTGTGCATGCTATGTGTTAGGCTTACGGCTAAGGGGAAACCCTTATGCCGTGCCGATCATGTGTTCCATCATTTGGGGCCGTGACAGTAATTGTCATAGGACGTGGCCATTACTGCACCGTTTCTATCTTTTTAGGATCAACTTGAATATCATCATTGATAACCATATGCCCTAGGAAGGTAACACTACTAAGCCAAAATTCACTTTTTGAAAACTTGACATATAGCTAGTGTTCTCTTAGAGTTTGCATTGCTATTCTTAAATGTCGCTCATGCTCTTTTGAACTCTTTGAATATACCAGGATATCATCTATAAATACAATAACAAATTGATCCAGAAAAGGTTTAAATACTCTATTCATCAAATTCATGAATGCAGCTGGAACATTTGTTAAACCAAATGGCATTACTAATAACTTATAGTTCCCGTACCAAGTCCTAAAAGTAATTTTTAAAATATCCTCATTCTTTATCCTCAATTAATGATACCCAGATCTCAAATCAATTTTTAAAAAATATTGGGCACCTTATAGCTGGTCAAATAGATCAACTTATTTAATTGTCTATAATCAATACACAGCCGTAGTGATCCATCTTTCTTGTTCACAGATAGGACCGGAGTACCCCAAGGAGAAGTATTAGGGCATATAAATTCCTTGTCTAACAAATCTTGTAACTAGTTTTTCAATTTCTTGAGCTCAGTCGGTGCCATTCTATATGGGGGTATAGACACTAGTTGAGTTCCAAGAAGTAAATCAATATGAACTCAATTTTTCGTTCTAGGGGTAACCTTGACAACTCATCAGGAAACACATCAGGAAACTCCCTAACCACTAGAACCTGCTCTACCTTAGTGTAATTCATATCAACATCTTTGACTACTTCTAAATACCCTTGGCATCCTTTTTGTAACTGCTTATGAGTTGTTAGAGCTGAGATTAAATTACTAGACACTTCACTACGATCTCTTTGTATCAAGAAAGAAGATTCTCTAGGAATGTTAAACTTAATCACCTTAAGGTGGCAGTCTTGAATGACATGGTATGATGACAACCAATCTATTCACAGTATCACATCAAAGACTACCATATCTAGAACTATCAAATCTACAAGAGTCTCCTTATCTTCTATCAAAATCTCACAATATTTATACACATCATTTACTAGTAAGAATTCTCCCAATAGAGTAGCAACCATGAAAGAACAATATGAACTAGTAGGATCTCTATCCAATTTCTTAGCAAAGTAAGGTTATATATAAGAATGAGTAGAACTAGGATCGAACATGACATATGATTTATGGGAACATACTGATAATGTACCTGTCATAACTGTATTTGAGGCCTGAGCATCCTATCGTATCAAGGAAAAAACTCAAACTTATTCTTGGCCTCGACTTTCTGATCCTCTACCAGTACCACCACTACTTGCTTAAACTAAAGCTACTCTATTTGGTCATGCTGGTACAGATGTAAGGGGTGAAGCTGGTTGTACTGATGCTTGACTAAAACTTTGTAATTATGGACAATTCCTCATCAAATGATCCATTTGTCCACACAAAAAATATGCACTAGTTTCTCTATGACACTGTCCAGTATGAGGCTTGCCACAAATGGGACATGGTAGAATTGATCTTAAATCTTGTTTGTTAATAGGGCTTATATCTCTTTTATTCATTATTTGCTTGTTGATATTCACTGATGTCTGGTTAGA
The DNA here is from genome assembly GCA_037074535.1 of Gleditsia sinensis. Classification (NCBI taxonomy): domain Eukaryota; kingdom Viridiplantae; phylum Streptophyta; class Magnoliopsida; order Fabales; family Fabaceae; genus Gleditsia; species Gleditsia sinensis. The sequence goes on along the minus strand of CM073468.1, from coordinate 57,014,748 downwards.
GCTACCAGATCTTGTTTGAGTAAAGCGCTGTGGATTTTGAAATCTTAATCCTCTAACATTAGAATTATAACTTGTTTGAATGTTAGTATCTTGCTCTCTTTTTCTTCTCCTTAGACCTTCTATGTCTGTTTTCTCTCGTGTTTCCATCATTCTAGCACAATCTATAGCTGCTGAATAAGTTGGAAAATGATTCATCTGAGGACCCACCAATTTAAACAATGAACGTATCAATTCCGAAACAAATATATTAATTATATATTTTTTAGTAGGAACCAGATATGGTGCATATCTGAACAATCGAGTAAAACGGATGTCATATTCAGAAACTGTTATGTTCGGTGTTTGTCTTAATTCCTCAAATTCTCTAGCCCTCTTGTCCCTTTCACTCATTGGAAAAAAACGATTCATAAATGCTTCCTTAAATTCATCCCACTCCATTGGTGGTGAAGTAACGACCATTCCTAGTACCAGAGTCTCAAACCAAACTTGAGCCATATCTGATAGTTGAAAAGACACTAATTCAAAAGATCTTTTAGGAGAACAGTCCAAAGCTCTGAGAACTCGTTCCACAACATCAATAAATATATGTGGATCTTCCTGAACATCTTACCCAGAAAAAGTTGAGAGTTTTAACTTGAGGAATTGCGGTAATGACAATTCAATCCCTGTGAACTTGTCCTCTTGCTCAGTTGTTCTTCCCAATTCTTGCGCTTTAAGAGCATTTTCTGGTGGCTGGTTATCCCATCTGCCTTGTTCTACTATAAATCTAGCCAATGTCTCTAAGCTCTTATGTATGCCAGCAATCATATCAATTGTTCTATCATGTGGCTCCTAAGGAGATTTTACTCTCTCCTCAAGAACTCTATCAAATATATGGGTCTGTTTATCTTGTCTCGAGGTTCTCATATCCTGTGCACACTCTCGACCTCTGCCTCTTCCTCTAGGTCAGCCTCTACCATGGCCTCTTTGTACTGGAATTGTAGATTGTGCAGACTCTTCTGTAGAGGGTGCACGATCTACAACTTTTCTAGTAACCGCTCTAGTTCTTGGCGGCATCATCAACTATACAGAACAAAACACCTTTTTAAGATACCATAATATTTCATCAAACCTTATACTAAGAACTTTATCAAACTTGGAATGGAAAGGAAGTTAATATCCTATAAAATCCCTCAGCAGCACCTAAAGTATAAATATGTCAGGCTCATATCCATACTAAAGGTCCTACTAAAAAATCCTTTGCTTCGATAGCCATAAGAAAACCTAATACTCTGCTACCAACTTGTCACACCCCAATTTAACAGAACGTGAATAACACCACTAACAGATAGCTTAACCCTTATTTATTTGCATACGGTTTCACAATATCACATATTCGAAAAATATCATACGTTTACAAGTTTTTATTATAACAAATTATACATGCCAAAACTACTCTTAACATTATTACAGTAGAAGCAGGGATCCTGTTTGTGGCTTTCAGAGCATACTCTAGATTACAAAGACATAATATTTAAACATTTCGAGCCTTGGAAGCAAAATAGGCTCACCCAGAGAATATAACACCTAGCTGATCACGTAGTTGTAGTGCCAACCACTGTATCTTTATCTAAAAAATGTGGAAATATCGTGTAGTGAGTTTGACAACTCAGTGATAAGATAATACCTCCTATGACCTCTTAAGTCAACATATGGATGTACTCATATTTTAAATTTATCACATTAAAAATTACATTTCAGAAGTGCATCCATATGAGACCCACATTTCAAATATTCTCAGTTCAAATTACATTCAGATATCTTTAACCATATATGATACAATATGATCGTTAATCAAACGTTGATATGCATCAAAAAAATTTCTTATAAAAATATTAGGAGGATCTCATATCAGAACCATAATATCAGAGTTCAATCCCTTTTGTACTTTGTTGGTGTAGGATTTGCCTATACTTAGCATCTAAGCGAAGGTTTTCCCTACCACCATTCAAGAAGACATGCGAAGGGACTCTAATATGGGCAATTTCCCAAGCACAAAGTAAGGGAAGGCAAATCACACTCAAATAACAGGCATCTCGCCTAGATAGCAGGTATTCCGCTCTCTATCACATATCATATCCCATGTGTTGGCCCTCACACGAGGCTAGCACCACCCCTGCTAGCTAAGGTATCAAGGTGCACCAGTACTAACATTATCTGTTGTTAGCAGATAATGTTTCTAATAGGATTCCTCCACAAAATTATCATATGCACATGTTCCGTATCATTCAAAACAGAGTTTTCAGTATAATATAGAATCTCAGTCTCAATACAAATCATCTGTCATAAATTACCCATTCAGGTTTATCACATATACATGCCCTTTCTCGAGGAAATCATATAACTTTATAAATCAATGCCACATGCATAAATATTCACTTTATCATTTAATGAAAAATACATGTAAAATCAGATATACCATGAGTTAAGAAATCAATTTTCAAAACTATACTCTTCTTGAACAATATTCCAAATTTGTAAACAATTTAAATAATTTCAATGCATTTTAGAAACATATAAAACTATAAATATCTTATAAACATAATCACATACAAGTTTAAAGATCAAGAAAAGTATAGGGCAAGTCATAGAAAGAATTATCTACTCATAAAGTTAGGGTACCAAGTTGGGCAACCCTAAAATCTATGTTTCCGGTCCGAATTTAGCAAAATAGACTCCAAAAATGAGTTTGAAAGGTCCAAAAACCTTGAAAATGACTTTGAATTAGCGAAATTTGACCTCCGAGAGCTCAGTTAATGCAAGTCAATGCAATAGAGTCTGAATTCACGCGCTACACGCACCACCAGGGAGGCTACGCGTAAGTGTCACTCGTCGAGGAAGATGCGACGCATGGGGGCGCTTGCAAGGGATGATGATCCTAACATTTGAGATCCTAAAGTTTCGGCACCTTCTGAATCGATCTGGTGTTAGTTTTTGAGTTTGAGAATCACAGATAGGAGTTTCGAAGATTACCTTTTTAGGAGATTTTTTCTTCCATTTTCCAGCCAATTTTCTAGAAACCAATCAGATAAATTTGTAGACCTCTTCGTCCTGAGTCCGTTGGTGGTGGTGGTGTCGAAATCCGAGGTTTGGAAGCGTTGGAATCTTATAGAGAAGTTTTAGGGTTCTGGGAGAGAAAATTTGGAAGAGAGAGAGAAAAATCCAGAGTTTGCAGCTCATTGTGTGGTTGAGGCCCTTAAAATATCCCGAGGGACCTTTCTACAAAAATTCAATTTTAGAGGGAGGTCCTTGCAAATTTTTCTTATTTACATTTTGACCTCTAAAATTTTAAGAAATTACATTTTGACCCTAAAACGTAAATTCTCATTTTTCTTTGTAATTCTTTAATCCATGTAATAAATATACATATTTTCAACGGTTCTTGTCTGCATTTTCAAAATCCTCCTTTTATTCAAAATTTTCTTTAATTTAGAGTTTTCTTTAAATTTAAGGCTCTTATTACATTAAAATTGTGAAATTGTTACCCATAATATAAATAAAACATATTTGATCATCAAAACAAAGTATATCATATAAATAAAACATATTTACTTTTAAAAGAAAACATAGATATTTTTTCTAAAACATAATCATTAGAGCAAAAAGTGCTATTTTAAAATCATGGGAGGTTACAAAATTAATCAATCAAAGTTTAACTTGCACTTTAAATAGTAATATAATTAGCCAAGCAATACCTGAAATTATAAGATTCATGAAGAAGGCAAGCAAGAAACAAAGATAAGTTTTTTTTAGAATCAAATATAGCAAACTAAAATCCTAGACACAGAACTAAAATAGATGTTGTTTTTGGATTTAAAAATAATATAAAACTGAAGTTCACACTAAAAAACAATTAATAAAATAGCTTATATAAAACTAAACCAAAATGCATAAAAACTAAATAAATTTCACCACATAGATAGATGTAAGGATGTAGAACTAAAAGAGATAATGAATGGGAAGAGAGACATAATAGATTTTTCTTAGTTAATCCCAATATGTGGCCTACATCTAGTCCCTTTGACTTCTAGGGTATTTTTTTCCACTAATCCAAAAGTTTTTTTTCTCACCCAATCACAAGCAACAATTATAAGGAGTTTGTCAATGCTTACATACAAGGTCAAATTTTTCACACAATATGATCATTAAAATTACTATGTTTGAAACATTGGGACTAACATTGTCTTCTTATGAACCCTTGAAGTGTCCATTTTGAAAAATTTCCTCATATTGCCTTAAATAGATTTCCTTTCTTGTCTTAGATTGTGCATAAATGATCTTTTTAGTAGGATCTTCTTTAACCTTCTTCTCAAGGTATTTTTCCAACCATTATTGACCTTTGTAGTTTTTAGTGGCCTTGGCCCCTTTGTGTTACAAAAAGAGTAGCTCATCTAATAGCTCAACAAGTTTCAGGTATTAGAGATAATGTTGTCTAAATTGATGAACCTTTTGCCTTTGTGACTGACATAATCTCTTCAAATTCTTTTCAATAAAGCTCTATTTTCAATTAAAAAAATTATAATTGCCACTTTACAATAGTAAAAAAAATTGATTTGTGTCCATCATGGCATCATAGTGTTTTGCATGTTTCTTTGAACTATTTTGCTATTACTAAATATAGTAACACTACAAAGAAAGGCTCATTTAGCAACGATTTTTTAGTGGCTTTAATGATGATTCTAACTATCACTAAAGATTTAATGAAGGTTCTCCAAATAGTAATAGAATTCACTGCAGCCATTGGTTTAACAATAGTTTTCACTAACCGTGGACATAAATTTAACGACGGTTATTATAACAATCACTAAACCAAATTTTGAAAATGATTTTAGTAACCTTCATTATTTAGAGACAATTATCTAAACCATCATTAAAGCATTATTTATATTTTTAAAAATCAAATTTTAACAAACATGTTATTAGTAATTAAGTACCTAATTGCAAAAATATTCTTTTTATGATTAAACCAATATGTTATTAATTAGAAAATTGCCCTTGGACACAGACTTAGTAGTAATGCAAGTTTAGGTGGTACTTAACCTTGATAATTCTAAAGGAGAAAAGCCATAGCTCTTTTTATTTGTTATTGTTGTGTTACCATTTATGCCTTACGACATATCATTCAACCTTTTGTTCTTATATGGTTGCTTTAAGTCACTTCATTTTGCAACTTAGTGTGGGAAGACCCAGATTGCGAACTCCTAATAGAACACTGACCGAACACTTGAGATAGACAAACACCAAAGCTAAATGCTTAAACTCGATCAGGGTTCTCTTGACTTCCCAAAGCTCTACTGGAAAGTTCTTGAAAAGAAGAGTTCTCACTCTATATGAAAGTAATTTTTTCTTGCAAATTTGAATAAAGAAAAATTATTTTAAAAATACATCATTGCAAAACAAAAAAAACTTAAAATTTATTCTTATGAAATTTAAACAGTTATACCATTAACTCTAGGTTCATTATTAATATATGAACCATCAGCCCTTTTATGAACAACAGTCCATACATCTCTTCGAGTGACTGGACTTCTAAGCTTAACTTATTAAAAATTCAAAAAATAAGGTAATGTATTTCCTTTAGAAATTAAACTTCAGTCAGAGTATATACTAATGTGAACTCATGGTCTCGGCCTTCTTATGTGCGAGGCTCTTAGAACCACTAGTATGCAACATCGTTTGTTCCTTGCAATTATTCTTTTCAACAATTACTTAATCATTGATAGAAACATGTTAATAAGATCAATCATAAATTGATATATATTGATAACTAAGTGTAGTTACTTAGACTTCATCTTGAGACAGTAGTCTACGAATATTGTCTAGTGTTCTTGTGAAATGCCTTTTAGGACGTCAACACGTAATTGTTCTATCATGCAAATTCCATCATTGTTTGACTTGTACAAGTTGTAGCATGTAGATCTCCACTTTTACCCCAAGTGATTGAAAAATAATCTTCTTATGCAATTCTTGTACAACAAACTTTGCTAGCAAAAGATAATATAAAAGTTAATAAAGATACCAAGTTACGGCGCTAAAAGAAAGAAAGAAATAATTAATATGTAGTTACATGTACAAAGTCATTAAATACATTTTTGTTGTAATCTACAATAATGGACCTCCAAACCTTGTAAGATATGGGAAAAATTTAGAAATTGTCTCCAAATGTTCTAAAAAAATGTTCATAATATACCGTCTAAATCTCCAATTAGTTGATTTGTAGTGTTGAAGTTGATGACAAACCTTTGGCCACGAGAAAAAGTTGAAACATTGCATAATGTTAAAAACGTAGGCTATACCTAACCTTGCTTATTTGTAAAAAGAAAAAAAATTAGAATATAAATTAGAACTAAACAGTTTAGCCACTAAGTGAGTTAAGATATTTATCAATAACATCGACCAGCCAACTTCTTCTTCTTCTTGCATATTCCTAATACGTATTTTGATGGCTTTCAAGCTCTTCTATAAAAAGCTCATCAATAGAGAACTCATGCTCTGGCTCTTGGAATGTAGATGGAACATTTAAGTCAAGCGAATTTATATCTCTAACATGTCCACCCTCACTAGACAATGGTCTAGAGTTCGAATCCCTAACTTTACTTGTAGTAGCTAAGCTCGACCTCTTCATCCTCAAAATTCCTGTCAATTATGAAAACATAACATTAGCTCAAATTTAATACATATATAACATAGAGATATAAAATTACTATAAAAAATAAAAGTAAAACTATCAAAACTATTACTAACACAAGCATAAATAAAATTACTGTAAAAAAAATGAAAATAAAAACTGTTAAGACTATTACCGACACAAGCATAAATTTACTTCCCTATATGGGAATAAATTTCTAAATCTTGAGCTTGAAACGAGTCACTCTCATACGTAATATCTTCATCCTTTGCCCTAGCAGTGGAACAACTATTTCCATAGAATCCACACTTCATAATGAATCCCAAATGCATCATAGACCATATTCTACAGAGAGTCATCCTTATAAATTGTTTCTTCTTTCACTTGTAGTGTTACATGATGTTCTACATGAGGTTTTTTGTACATCTTTCCCTATGCATAACCCATAAATCGTACCCTTGCGAAAATTATTTAATAATCAAGCGATCACACACATTTTGTCTAATTTGCCATTTCTTAAACTTACACTTAAAATATGAGCATATTATTTACCATCCACACTTGAGTTAGAAAATGAAATATCCCAAAATCCATTCATTCCATCCAAGTATTTGCGGGTTTCTAAGGCTTCGCAATACAAAACTTATCCATTTCTAAAAGCACAACAATATTAATGCTAATTTTTTATAAGCAACATACTGTTTTCAGTGTTTCTTGAAAGTTTTCTTTATTCCTTTAAAAAATAAATGAATCACTTGATAATACTTAAATTTTTAAATTTTATGCATTGTACTCTGGTTCCTATTTATTCTCCTCCCAATTTTTTAAACTTTATTCTATGCAAATAACTCCTTCATTTCATAACAAAATAATTCATGCATTAATATTCTTTCACTTTTTTAAAATTTTTTTATGCAAAATACAAAATTCTTCCATGTTCTTCAAAGATTTTCAATGTCATGAAAAAAGTTACATAATCTAATATTTTTCTTCAAATTCCATTAAAAAAATTTCATTATTCCACTCCAAATTTTTCAATTTACATACCAACTTAATAACTATTTCATCTTCTTCCATGTTTTGTGAATTTTATGGAAAGTAAATATTTCATTTAGTTCAGCTAAACATTTTTAAATTTTATACATCATAAGTAACTCATTCATTTTCTTTCAAATTAAATTTCAAATTTCAAAAAAAACATATTTGTTTACCTTTTAATCACTTTTTTTTTTAAATATTTCATTCCTTTTGTCCCTAATTTTTACAGTTTATGTATAACAATTAATCCATTCTTCTTTATTTATTTATTTTTTATTTATAAAAATAAGTAATTATTTAGTTTCCTTCAAAATTATTTAAACCTGATGGGAATTATGCTAAATAATTCTTATTGAAAATTTTTAAAGTTTTATATTTTTCAATTGAGAGGTTTATGTTTTTATTTCTTTCTTTTAATTTTATTATAACAATTAGGAACATTCAATATATCTAGCATAATATCATCATTTTAAGCTATATAACATAATCACTATATACCTATATAACAAAATAATATAATTATAATTATATAAGCAAGCAATATATATATATATATATATATATATATATATATATCATATGTTTGAAACAATACATCATATAAGCATGCAATTTATTCAGCATATATTTGAAGCAATATATCATATAAGCAACCAATATATCTAGCATATATTTGAAGCAATATATCATATAAATAATCATTATATCGAGCATATACAAAACAATATATCTCCATTTGAAGCTATATAACATCATCTCCTAAACTCATTTAAACAAGCATCATACAAAAAACATGAAGGGAGGAAAGTAAAGGAAATAAGATACATACTCTTGGTGAAAACAATGAGCCACGAGCAGAAAATGCTAGAAAACAAATCGAATATTACTTCAAGAGAGAAAATTAAGGGAGAAAATAGAAGGAAATAAGAGAAAATAAGAGAAAATGAGAGATAGAGTTTCAAAGCTCGTGGGAGGGGAAAGGAAGAGTTGTAAATGAAATAAAGGAGGGGGAATGCAAGCAATGTGAAAATAAAAAGGGTTTAACAATTGTTTTTTAATTAACCATTGTTAAATTTGAACTTAACGACTGTTCATTAAAAAACCATCATTAACTCATTTTTCAATAAATTGTTAGAATCTCATGGTTTTAATGATGGTTTTGAGGAAAACATCACTACTTAACAACAATTCTTCCAAGTAACTGTCATTAAGTTTCACAATTTCCTATGCATTGTCAGAATATTATAACAGTTATTACTAAACTGTCATTATTTAGTGACAGTTATGCTAAATCATCATTATGTTATAACAATTTATCATAAACCATTGTTAAGACATGAAATTTAACTACGATTTTATAATTGTTGTTATGTTATATTTTAATCATGATTCGTTAACCCATTTTTCAATAAAACTGGTAGAATCTCATGGTTTTAATGATGGTTTTAAGGAAACCATCATTACTTAACAACAATTCTTCAAGTAACTATCATTAAGTTTCACAATTTTCTATACATTGTCAGAATATTATGACAGTTATTACTAAACTGTCATTATTTAGTGACAGTTACACTAAACCATCATTATGTTATAACAATTTATCATAAACCATTGTTAAGACATGAAATTTAACTACGGTTTTATAATTGTTGTTAGGTTATATTTTAATCATGATTTTTTTAACCGTGGTTAAGTTATCATCACTAAAACATACTTTTTCTTGTAGTTAATAAGAATTAAATATAAAAAAAATTATAAAAAATAATAAATAGAAAGATTGTTGCTTCTTTTATGGAATGGTCTCTAAGAATTCTAACACCATCATTTTGTTTATCGCATGTCCTACAATTACAAATTCCCCCATGACATAGGATGAAGTCACTCTTATCTATCTATTTAGTTTCATTTTTTTACTCCTTTTTATATTTATAAGACAATTCATTTGCTAAGATAACTTGCTTTATTTTTTTGTCCTGTTATGTGAGTCCAAACTCAAGATCACACTTTTTTGCCATCGTTGCTCACATAAACATTAAATGAATCTTCAAGATCATTTAACTCTGAAGGTTAAATTATTAAGTAAAGAATAGTTTAATATCTAACACACATCCACCCATAAAAAGTTGTTTTAGGTTTGAAGTATGGGTAATTATGAAAGTGAAAAAAAAAAGAAAAAAAAATTGAAAACAAGACAGTAAGAAGTAAAAGAGAATCATAACATATTTACCCTAGTTAAGAAACTCAGTGTGAGTTTACTACATTCAACATCTAACAATCCACTATGAACAAACCGATTTCCCATCACTCAAGCTTCCCACCAAATTTAGCCCCTTCAAGAACACTCAATAAAGTTTCTCTTGGATTCCAACCAATTTTTTTTAACTATTTTTCTTAATTACAAAAGTTATAGCAACTAACTCACAATGACACTTTTAGTTAATACTAATTGCTACAACCCACTTAAGTCCCTTGTAGTCTTGGTTCTAATCTAGTAATCTTACTATTACACTTGCAACGTTGAGGCAACTGCTTACACCAAGTCACTTGCATACTTGGAAACTGAATCAAATTAAATGCGTACACCACAAATCTCCACTTTGCTTCTAAGTTGTGTTAATGCCTCATCTTCCTCGTATATCGAATATCCCCTAATTTTGAAATGGCATTTTATTGTTTCACTAACTATGATGCAAAACAGTAAATATAATTTATTTATGCGACCATACTTTTTTTAATACAAAAATATTTTTTTCTTCATATTGTGCACATTGCTATCAAAAGATTTTATGATTTTAAAATGTGAATAAAATTTTATTATAGGTTTATTATATATGGAGGTTTTAAAAACTAATCAATATGTATAAGAAATTTTACTTACATGAATTTTTAATTTTTCCCTTGTGATTATATTAGATTTCCAAAAATACACTATTCAAAATATAATTTTTCAAAATTGCAAATCTTCGTTTTTTTAATTTGGTTAATTGCAAAATTACCCCTTGATTTCTTAAAGCATGGCCACAAGAGAGAGTGCTAGAATTTTCCAACAAACTCAGCCTCCTTTTCCCTCCTGTAAACATCTCTTTCTCTCCTCCTTTGTGTGCCTTCTTCTCCTACAATTACTAGCCAACTAAACTTCATTAATGGAATTAAACATTCTCTTGTGAAATTAACATGAAATGTAGGATTTTCCAACTAATAAATGGAAGCTTTGAGGTGTAGGACAACTTGAAGTAAAGTTTTCAAATCCCTTGTTTTTGGAGTTTTCTGATATATTTGGTCTTAGAACTATGTTTTGAGGATGGTGTAATTTATGTATGGAAGCTTTGATGACCAAATATCATCATTTCTAATGCAAAGAGATGAATTTATGACTCTGTGAACAATGCATACATGCTGGAGGTTAAATTTTGGATACTCCAAGTTAAAGAGTGTAAATTTAAGGTTCAAAAGGTCCATTTGGTGGTGGAAATTCACTTAAGGAGTTACTCTATTTGAAGCTCAAAGATGGTGAGTAAACAATACAATTTATAGCATGTTGAAATAATAATTAATTTCTAAAAGTGTATGTCTTAAATTCTAAATTTGGATTTATGAAGTTGTATTTTTGGGAATTTGTGTGATGAATCTAGGTATACATGTATGTGTGTGACTTTTAGATTGATATGAGATTATTGATTATATTTTTTCTAGGTAATTGAATTAATCTATGTAGTATGTTATTTAAATTTCTTTTGGGGGGTATGGGGTAGATGACGAGTTATGAGATGAATGGTCAATTATTAGATGGAATAAGTGGATAGTGGGGTGTTTGATTTTAAAATGGTTAACTGTGACAAAGTGTGTATTTTGGTGATCGGCATGAATTGTATTTTTAGGAAGATAAGTTAGAATTTTCGTAGGAAATTGATCATTATAATAACCATTTGGGAGATGTATGTACATAACACTATTTGAGAGATGTTTGTATATGGTATGGATTATGGTTTCTTTGGTTTAAGTTTGAAGTATACAAATGTGTTTTAGAAAATGGGAGTTTCATTACATTATGTTTTTACTATACCATAATACACTATTTGATAAGTTTTGAAATAAGGTTTTATTGGTATGTACTAGGAGCATCTTGTTTGAGTAGGCTAGAACCTTTTATATGGATACTAAGGATTAATAGATTATAAAACTTGATTGAGCTTTGAAGGAATAGAATCCATGGGAATGGCGTATTTTGACATTAAGGGTGTATGATAAGATTTTTTTTAGAAATATTTGGGTATGGATTTCTTCACAGTACTGATATAGTTCTTGAATGATACAAGGATTTTGAAAGCATTTTATTTATAAATTAAGGTACATTTTATTGGTCCTTTTACTAAATAATATGAACTATTCAAAGCTTGTATAACTAACGCATAACTTGATGAAGAAGCAAAAGCTATGGATTATATCATGGCTAGATAAAGAAGTGGGATTCAGAGAAATCTAAGGTACCAATTGAATGACTCTACAGAAATAGTTTAAGTTCAAAATGGAGATGGGTTGTAATTCTGAATATATGGTTATAAACATGATAAGGGTGGATTTTAAATTTGGCATAAGTATATTAGCATGTAAATTTGGTATTAGTGACCTAGTTAAGTTGGAAATTTTTTTGACAAAGAATATAAGTTAAGAAATATGGAACTTATGAATTTACATAGGATATAAAACTATAACATATTTAACTTAAAAAGTGTGATTATGTGAAATTCGAATAATGTCTAATATAGCTATTCTAATGAATATTGAATTAGAGAATTATTGATGTGTGCTTATAGATATAATCTTAAAAATTTGAAGAACAATGATATAGAAATATAACATTTCGAGGCTTATCTTCGTGAGTAGTTGAACAAATTTAAAATAGATTTATTAGATTATCTAAAGTGTGAAGCTGTAAATTGTTCTAAAGGTCCTCATATATGTATAGGTACATAATTATTCAAACTAAGAAATGTAATTATATGAAAATTGGGAAAATTTTAATTTTAGTAATTCTAATATATGTATGTATATAGATATTTGAACTAAGATTATGATTATATAAAATCTATTGGATGCTAGATAGTAGTGATTTTAATAGATATTGAAAAGAAGATTTATTGATGCATGCTTATAAGTGTAGAATTCTTGATTAGAAGAATTCTAATATGGCTATGGGTTAAATGTGATTCACAAATATGAGTAGTGTAAAGAATGAGAAGTGAATATGAGATTTTGTCCTAATTGAATGTGAAATTTTATGAATATAAAATTCAACGAGATTTGTGAATCTAAGGCTTGATGTGGCTAGTGTATTGATCTATTCTAAAACTGGTGACATAGTATGGCACTGATTTATATCTATGATTGGATAATAAAGAATACACTAAATAAGGCAATTATTTTAAAATTTATGTGATAATAAAAGAATTAAATAAAAAATTACATAATTAACCAATTATGTAACTACTGGAAAGGATTTCTTTTAAAACAATGTTAGCTACCGACGACAGATGCTAGTCTTGATGCACTAAGTGACCTTAGCTAACAGGGGAATTGTTGGCTTTATGTGTGGATTGAAACACATAGATTGAAACTCTAATTAATAAATGATTTTTTTAAGGAGTTGAGGAATGAATCCTCTTATAACTAGTGATAGAATGCCTAGTTACCTCTGACTCTAATGGTAATTACCCGTCCCTCTTTGTGTGCTTAGGAATGGATTAACCAGTAGCGAAATTCCTGGTTACCTCTAACTTTAATGGATCTCATTTAATATATTTAATAGTTAAAGGTATCATAGATTAGCCTTAAATCATGTTTCATATAATACGACATAAGACTTTTATATACACTAATACTAGTGGTAAATCTTAGTTAATATATATATATATATATATATATATATATATATTAGTCAAGAAGATAAATAACGAATGGATGTTAGCTAAAATTATTTATGTATTAAATGAAGATAATTGAAATAAATTCAGTGAATGTTGTGAAGCATAATTTGATTAGAACTTAATGCTTCATATGAAATCTTATGTCCTAAGTGAAACTCATGATTTGTATAGTTCAAGGAAAGTAAGAAAGGATATCCATAAAAGTATGTGAAAAGTGTTGATATTAATATTCCTATTTTGATTGGTTGTAAATCTCTTGGGAAAAAGAGTGACTAGATAAATTTTATATATATATATATATATATATATATATATATATGCCAGAGGATGTTACGGAAATTTATATGAATGATGTTATCCATAAGGATCTTAGTAGGCTGGAAAATATAGAATAAAGTACTTGGAAATTAAATTTTAGATTTTGAGTTTATTATAGTTGTGTAAATAGAATAAATATGGATATTGAACTATATATAATTTAGACTATATTTGATAAATTACAATCTAATATAGATAATTCTTTTCTACATGTTATAGTTGTGCTAGTTAATCACTAGTGGATAATATTACTTATTTGATCAAAGTTTATCTATGTTTATAGGTCTTTAAAGCTAGATCTTTATTTATGTTTGAAGTGAAGTTGAAGTTATAATAAAGTATTAGTTATTTTGTAATTTAATTCTTACGCCTCTTGAATTTATGATATGCTTCCATTAGGTAGGCTTACAAGATAAGTAAACATTTATTTCGTGCTGGTCACATGATTAGGAATCTAGGTCATGACAGTGGATTTACGCTAACTACCTTTCTAGTTGAAGAATTCAATGACATTAGACAAGTCCAAGAAGTGTTTGAACTTGAGTGTGGTTGTAACATCCCTAATTTCGTTTCTTTTATTAATAAAGGTACATAAATATTTAATTAAGGAAATATAATCCTTAGAAATTTTTCACCTTACGTGTATGCATAGAAAATGTTTCTAACATTAATGGAATAAGTAAAGAGAGAAAACATAATAGGAAAAATTAGAAATACCATACTAAAGAGAGGCAAAATTCTTAGGTAAGGAAGATAAATTTTTGGAAAGTAAGTAAAGGTCTTAAAATTTCAAGAATATGGACACTTCATATAGAGTTTTTCCACTTCACATGAGTTTTTAGCAAGCCAATTAGATAGTCCAAGCAAGAGATAAAACATAGACTTGGATTAAGATATAGAAGTTGGACTGATAGCTCAAAAATTATGAAAATGTGACCAAACCCTCCATGAAAGGTAGAATTTCAGCCAAAGAAAAGGAAATGGGTGAGAATGAGCCCAAATCCAAGAGGAAAAAATAAGAACCATGTGAGAAAATAATAGTGTAGGACAAAACATCTATATCCTACATTCATAATTTCAGCAAGTATGTAATAATACATGGCATTATGACAAAACATCTTTATTCTACACAAATAATTTTCACCAAGCAAGGGAGACTCAAGGGCTGAAAATTTGCCACCTAGAAAGAAAACCTATCGTATTTAAGTGAGACAAAAGAAAAAGGAAATGGATCCCTAAATCAAAGGAACTTTGTCCCTTGTCTTAAGAATATTTTATCATGATTTTCAAAATACAAATCTCCTTTTGTTATGAATATCTTAACTAAGGGAGAGGAAGACAAGAACACGAGTTGTCTTTTTCCTAAAAAACAACCAAGTGCATCCTAATTGTGATAAGGTAGACTCATGATTATGAGAGATGAACAACTTGATAGTTTATTTAAGTAAAACCTACCCTTATAACATTATAATTTCATCTAAGTAAGAGAAAGGAAAAACAAAAGTAAGGTAGAGTGAGGAAATGAGAGAAAAAGAGGAGAAGAGAAGAAGGAAAAAGAAGGAAAAGTCTAGAGGACTAAGTACTCAAGGTAAGTTAACTTAATATCCACTTAAATCCATTTTTTCTCTTCATCCTTGGGGTTCAAAACTCACCCTCCTTCTCTTATTTAAGCTACTATAAAAGCTAAGAGAAGGGAGATGTCACAGCCCCAAATGATGGAACACATGACCGGCACGGCATAAGGGTTTCCCCCTAGCCGCAAGCCTAACACATAGCGTGCACAAATATCCAGCACACAATCTAGAGTACATAATAAATATAACTGGCCACATATGCCACATCCAATATAAGGAAATACTGTATATATATAAATATATCTCATGAATCCAACATTTGTGATTCAACTTGGTCCATGGCCTCATAATACAACATCGTTGTAAAACATAAAACCATTTTCCAAACAACACGTCAAAATATGCAAGAAGCGAGGATCCTGCCTGTAAATTCATGGAGTTACTCTAGACATAAACTAAACTAGACACTCATTACAAAATAGCCTTGCCCAGACTGGGGCTCACCAACGCTATATTCAGCCTTCTACGAAGCTGTAACTGGATCAAAGTCTCTTTGACCATCTGTGGGGAGAAAACAGAAGAGGGGTGAGACCACATCTCAGTGAATGGGTAAATCATGCTATAACTGAAACAGGGCAAACCAAGTACGAGTGTTTCGCAATGGGTTTAATAATTGAAATCCAAGTGTAAAGATAATAATAGAAACATTAAGCATTTAACCATAATTTATTGAAAGAAAAGCTAAACAGTTCAAATGTATGTTCAAAAGATAAAACAGGATTAAATCAATAACAGTAGAGCAAATCAATTATGCATGGTAAGTAATAAATGAAGTTATTTATGCAATAACAATGATGAATGAGATTGTTTAGAAATATTTAATCTTTAAGAAAAATGCACTAGTTTATTGGAGGTCTTTCCTAACAGATCTATCATCTCCCCCAAGCACACAGCAAGGGTAGGGTAATCACTGTAGGCGTAGACATAAGTCCACCCTAAATCCCCCAAGCACACAGCAAGGGTATGGTAATCACTGTAGGCATAGACATAAGTCCACCCTAAATCCCTGTGTCTTAGGCAGTCATATGCCTGTCACAGTATCCTAGGCCGAAGCCTTCGCATGACCATGGTGCACCAGGGCTAGCACTCCCTGCGGCTAGCTAACAGTGATCTAAAAGGGTCCCTCTAATAGAAAATTTTTGAAATATGCTATTCAAAAAGTTTAAAGTAAAACATTTCAATAACATTATAATAAAGCGATAATTCTCCATCTATCTCTTTTCATGCATAAAATTTCGTTCTAAAAATATGTTTCATCCATGTATTCCCATGGAGACCTTTATCATCATAAATTTTCCCTTTAAACATATCGTCCGTAGACGTCGCATAGATATTCGCATGTATCAAATCATTTCATGGCTAACTTAGTTCATTTCTATGACTAAGTTCACATTTCTATAAATCTAGCTCAAATGGAGAATTATCGGTCTAGATGCTTGCCCTGCATACCTAGGGTTCAACTAGGATTGAAATTTATAATTTATAACATAGTTGGAACATATTGATTTTCAAAGCGGTAAAACAATTTAACATACATTCCAACTAGTTAAAATCATACGAGAGAGTTATAAATCAAATTCTTAAAATATGCGCTATAGTATGAAAAACCCACTCACCTTACTAGGAGTCGAACAACGAGAATTTCACCTCGTGGTGGTTCAACAACCTAGGAAACATAGACATAACATGAGAATTCAATAAACCTAAATGTCACTATTTATGCCGGCCGGAAATACTATTCACGCCGGCCGGAAAACTAACCCTAAACCTAAAAACTTTATATTCTAGTATAGAAACTAATTCTAAGACTATCTATGGAAAGAATTTTGGAAGAACGAAGCTTAAAACGTGATTGGACGGAGTTTTACCTTGGAGGTTACTATTCATGCGATTTTCTGGCGACATTCTGGCAGTTTTCCAGCAAAAATGATCGGTGGGATTTGTAGCTCTCCTTCCCACGAGTCCAACGGTACCTTGCTTGCTCAAAGCGGACGTTCGGATGATGAGATATCTTAGAGAGAAGGTGGAGAAAATTCTAGAGAGAGAGAGGAAGGTTCAGCTATAGAGGAAATAAAGGAAAAAGGGAGGGGGACCGCTAAAAATGCCTATCTGACGAATCTCGCCACCGGCGAACTCATTCGCGCCACGGTGAGCCGCGATTTTCGCCGGCGGCGAGCATATTTTCGCCGCGGCGAGTTTGGAAACCAGAAATCTCATGCTCTCGGGAAAATACTGCAGCATTCTCGCAGCCGGAGAAATATTCTCGCCGTGGAGAACTTATTTAACCGAATTTGACAAAACGTCCAACATGAACATTGTAGCCCTTTCTCTTAGCTTTCTGTACCCACTTGAATCACCTAATTTGGAGTTCATATGAAGGAGTTATGCATAAAATAGTGAGCAAAGGTCCAGACCACACTATGCTGCGGTGTTTGCCTCTTATCACTATAATATTCACGGAATTAGCAAACGTTCCCAACATAAAAGTTGTATATATATGTCGTATCGTTCAACAGAAATTGGAATCATGTAATTTGGATTTCATATGAGTGATTTATGCTTATTTGAGTGAAGAAAGGTCAGAAGAAAGGTCAGAAACGCTCTAAACTTTTACATTGTTCTCAACTTCCTTGTTTCAAATGATTTGTACTTAACCTTCAAAGGTTTGGGTTATTACAGGAGAAATCTTGCTATTTCCTTTAAGAGGAAACAAGAAAAAGAATTCACTAAAAAAGAATTCAGTAAGTGAGTTAGGGAGGTCATTAGGTAGGTTTAACAATGTCTCTTTTTGAAGAAAAGTTTTGAAATTTGTAACATTTATATGAGATTTTGATCTTAGAATTTTGATGAAATTTACAATATTTCTTACTTTGATGATTTTCCATGGATGTTGCTATATCATGTTACATGTTGATCTTACATGTAATAGATGCTTTGAATACTTCGGTTGGTGTGAAAAGTTCTGCATAGATATGGCCATGGGTGGCAAAAAAATTAGGGCTTTTATGCTGCTGTTATATATATTTGAATATGGTAAAAATAGATGGAAGATGGTTAAGTTGGTGAAATAAGTATGGCCTTAAACACCTAAGGGAAGACCATGAGAAACTTTGGTTGAGAAATACCCTTAGTGATGCATGATTTGATTCTATTTTTCTTTTGAAGTAAATGATAGAATATGTTAAATTAAGTAAGAAATATAATTAAATGTTGAGATGAGTAATTCTATGGTTAGATGAAAATTTGAAAGAAAAATGGAAGATGAATTAATAAAAAGATGAACTAGAACTTTCGGAAAAGTTAGGCTAAGAAAACTGGATTTCGGAGTAATCAGAGAAGTATCTGTTTTTGAAATTCTGAGAAGAATCGGATAGAAATTAAAAGAAATGGTTAACATACAAAATGTATATATATGTCTCATATATTTTTAGCCACTAGAATAACCCAATTTAAAGTTCATCATATGATGACTGTCAACTTATTTTTATATCAAGTTATCTCGTTCTGGGTGAGTACTTTCTACTCTCTGGTACGAGCTTTTCTCATTCCGTCCGACATGGCACACTTTCTTTTTCTTTTCTCATTAACATAATCATAACTGTGAGCAGGGCGTCTCTTACTGGTGCACTACACGGACAGCCATATGACCGTGCTTGTCTCTTTTATTTTATTTTCTTTTCACGTTAATAGCCAAAAAATATGATTTCAATAACAAATATGTTCATTATACTCACATGCCATAATTTATCATTAAAGCATAATTACTACCAAAAATATTGGTTATATGCAATCATATCATGATCAAAACCATTTTTGAATATTTCTTTATAAAATATTTCCATGTCAACATTATACACTTAAGATGGTAAGGAGTTTATGCAATGGCAATGACTAGGACATACACTAATTATTTATTATTTTCATTCATAAGATTCTTTTTCTTTTGTAAATATTATTTTCATCTTTTCATTTTTTTTATACTTGGTCTCTAGTTACTTTCCTTTTACTTATATCATTTCGAACACATGTTCTCACAAATTTTATAAAGAATTCTTCTCTAATTTGGTTTCTATTATTACCCTATAGTAAATGAGGTTCATTTAGGTTAGAAAAATATTAAAAAAAATAAGCTTTACCAGCTCCCAACACGGCCTACCCGTGCTGAAGCAACCCAGAACATGACTTGGTCATATTTTGTGATCTTTCCTCACTTATTTAACCACATCTCCCTCATACGAACTTCAATTGAGGTGATTCCAAATTCTATAAAAAAAGTTAAGACACTTATTTACAACTTTCATGTTTATCATTTCTTCAGATTCCTTACGAATTATTCTCAGAAAATTGAAAACAAAAATGCTTCCATTTATCACCCTGAATTCTAGACTGATTCTGACATCTACTCATTAATTAGTCATATCTCTCTCATATAGACTCCAAATTAAATGATTTTAGAGCCAATAGATTTGTGGGACATATATTTATATTTATTATGTTAACAATGTACTTTAATTCCCTACATATTTTGTCCATAAATTCAAACACAAAAGTATACTTAACAGATTTTTCCCTGGTTAGCTAGTTTTCTGACAACTGTTTACTAATTTGACCATATTTTTTTAATATGGATTCTAAATTGAATGATTCCAGTGGTTAAAATTTTTTTAGACATATATATATATATATATGTATATATATATATATATATGTATACATATATATATATATGTATACATATCTATATATATGTATACATATCTATACATATCTATAGATATGTATACATATATATGTATGTATATATATATATATATACATATATATATATATACATACATATATATATATATATATATATGTATGTATATATATATATATATATATATGTATGTATGTATATATATATGTATATATATATATATATATATATATATATATATATACATACATATATATAGATACATACATATATATATATACATATATATATATATATATACATACATATATATATACATACATATCTATGTATATATATGTATGTATGTATATATATATATATATATAGATATATATATATATATATATATATATATATATATATATATATGTATATATATATATATGTATGTATATATATATATATGTATATATATATATATATGTATATATATATATATGTATGTATGTATGTATATGTAGATATATGTACATATATCTACATATACATACATACATACATATATATATATATACATATATATATATATATATACATATATATATGTATGTATGTATATACATATATTTCATGTTAGTTATTTATTTTAGTTTACTGTAGATTTTTCTCAGAAATTGAAACACAGAAGCATAGTTAACAGATTCTTCTCTGATTAGTTAGTTTCTGACCACTGCTTACTAATATGATCATATTTTCCTAATATGAATTTCAAATTGAATGATTTCAGTGGTTAAAAATTCTTGATATATATATATATATATATATATATATATATATATATATATATATATATATATATATATATATATATATATCATGTTAACTATTTATTTTAGTTCCCTATAGATGTTCCTCAGAAATTCAAACACAGAAGTTTACCTAACATAAGGTATCTTTTTTTCCTTAGCCTTTTCTTTATCTAATTTTGGTGCCAAATTATAAATAATTTGAAATAAGATACCAATGGAGTTTATACTAACTTTGCTTTGCTCATGCTAAACTTCTCTAGTACTTTATGAATATAAGCACTCTAAGATACTAGTAGTTTACCTTGCTTTCTGTCTTTGGTGATCTCTATTCTTGAGATATTCTTAGCTGGATCAAGTTTCATTATTTCAAATTCTTTATCAAGATATAGTTTCAAATTCTGTACTTCACCCTTGTCTTTTAAGGCAAGCAGCATGTCATTTACATGGAAAAGTAAAACCATCCCCTGACCTTGTTTAACCCACTTGAGGTATACATAATTGTCATATTTACTTCTAAAAAAAGGTTTTTCATCATAAACTCCTTAAATTTAATGTATTATTGCTTAGGAGACTGCTTCAACCTATATAGTGATTTCTTGAGCAAGCAAAAATTATTTTCTTTACCTAGTGGTACATACCTTTGAGGCCAACCCACTAGTAACCTCTCCTTAAGGTTACCATGAAGGAAGGCTATATTCACTTCTATTTGTTTAAGTTCCATGCTAAATTAGTCCAATAGGCCAATAGGACTTTGATAGAGGTGTGATTTTACCATTGGTGAATAAATCTCATTAAAATATACTCCTTTTAGTTATGTGAACCATTTTCCACTAATCTAGTTTTGTATCTATGCTTTTCCACTCCCTCACTACCTTCTTTTAGCTTATACACCTATTTGTAGCCTAGCATCTTTTGATTTTAAGGGTTGTCAACTAGAACCTAAGTCTAATTCTTCTATAGTGATTGCATTTATTCATGGCCTTCTCCCATAAACTTCTATCCTTGCTTATGACTACTTTTGAGTAGCTTCTAGGTTCCTCACCCAGCAATTCTTTGGCAGTAACCAAGGATATGCCACTACGTCATAGACCCATCTTTTAAGCCTTTTTACCACTCTCCTTGGTCTATTTCTTAACAATTGGTAGGTATCTTGTTCTAAATTTTCACTTTGGTCATTATCTTGCAACTAATCTCTAGTGGGTGTAAGGTCACTATCCATTGAATCACATGCCTTGAAGTTAGGTTGCTCTACCTCAATTTGATTGAATTTTCTTCCACTAATTCCTTATTTAGGAGTTTATTGCCCAGTTGCCACAGAATTAGAAAACTCAGCTACCCTAAAGACCACATCTCTACTAATTAGGATCTTAGATTGACTTCCATCATAGTACCAGAATGTTAAGATGTTAACTCCCTTTGGATACTTAACAACCATGCATTTTTTGGTCTTTAGATCTAGTTTTCCTTTTCTCTAGTAGGCATACTTACACAACCCTAAACTTTCAAGTTTTCCAGACTTGGTAAATAAATATTCCATAAATCATCTAAGGATTTGAAGTTTATTACTGCTAAAGGGAATATATTAATTAGGTAGGCTACTGTGTTTATAGCATTTCCTCAAAATTTCTCATGTGCTTAAGTTTGGATCATCGTGCATGTCACTCTCTTAAGGAGGGTTCGATTAATTCTTTTTACTAGGCTATTTTGTTATTATGTTAATCTCATTGATTTATGCCTAATTATACCATTTTGAACGAGAAATTGATTAAACTCTTCATTTTGGAACTCCATGCCATTATATGTCCTCAGTTTCTTCACTTTCCTTCCATTTTGTCTTCACCATATTTTTCCAATCCTTAGACCTTATAAAGGTCTTATGCTTATGCTTAAGTATATATACCTAAAGTTTTCCATCTATAAAAGTGATGAAGTATCTATCTCTACATAATGTCTTAGTCATAGTTAGCCCCTATAGATTTGAGTAAATATAAGCAAGACTTTTAGAGGTAGTATTTGCTGACTTATTAAGTTTAACTCTTATTGCCTTCTCATATTTGCAAACCTCGCAAAAATCCATGTCTTTTAGGTGCAATTGACCTAGTAACCTTGGTTGTTTAGCTTTTGCAAACCTATCTCACTAATATACCCCATTCTCCAATTCCAGAAGTCAACTTATGTGGTTCCTTTGTGCTCAATCACTACTATAGCCTCACCAATCATAGTATTCCCTTCAAGTGAATATAAGGACTTGTGTCTAATGCCTTTCATCTTATGATTATTTTGTGACCTTCAAGAAATTTTCCTCACCTTTCCAACTAAACCTATGTTATGCCAATAGCTAAACTGATATCAAATTTCTTATGAGATAGCGACATGCCTTGCATTAGTAAGAATCTTTTCTACTCCACTATGAGTCTTAATTATAACAATGCTTATGCCAATTACATTACAAGCCTTGTTGTTGCCCAAAAGGACCTTCTTTCCAATAATAGGATTGTAGGTCATAAACCAACTAAAATTGGGTGTCATTTGGAATGAACACCCTGAGTCCAAAATCTAACTTATGTCAAAAGACTTGTGGCAACTGCTGTTACTTTGATACTCTCATATTCATATGAATCTTGCTGAACTAGAGCAGCATTTCCTTCTCTTTTTTGCACTATACCATTTTTCTTTTTCTTTTTTAAAGGTAATCCTTCTTGATATGCTCTTTTTCATGGTAGAAAAAGCACTTAATGCTCTTGCCATCCTTGGATTTAGATATACTCTTCTTTCACTTGAAATCCCTTTTTTTTTCTGGCCTTCCTTTTACTATTATATCTTCACCAACATCTACCACTCATATCAGTATTCCTTTTCTAATCTTTAGACCTTAGGGTACCTACCACAACCTCTAGTGAGATGGTTTCTTTTCCATGTTGCATGATATCCATGAAATTCTTAAAAGATTTAGGCAGAAAGTGAAGCAACACCAAAGCCTTGTCATTATCCTCATATTCCAGCTCAATGTTTTCTAGGTTCAGAACTAATTTGTTAAGCTTATCAATATGGCTTAGAATATCTGTACATTCTTCTATCTTGAAGGTAAAGAATCTAGTCTTAATGTACAACTGATTAGATAAACTTAGTCATGTAAAAGGACTATAACTTCAACCATATCTTAGTGGCTAACCTTATTTTAGAGACCTCTCTCAACACCTTATCACTAAGGCTCAGAATCAATGTATTGTGAGCCTCTTCATTTTTCTCTATGGACTAGCCATCCAGGAGCTTTGATGTACCCCCCATAATGCCTTTGCAAGGCCTTTGTTTCCTAAGTGTGCCAATGTATTCATCTTCCATAGAGAAAATTCATTGATGCCATCAAACTTCTCTACATCAATCTTAGAGGTTGCTACCTTTGTAGAGGTGTTCTTGGCAGAATCTTGGTCCTTCCTACTGTAGTATTCAAAATAAGATCTAAGGGACTTCCTCTTACAAGAATCTTGCACACTTTCTTTCAAGAACCAAGACTAATTGGCTCTAATACTAGTTCGTGAAAGTGCAAACCAAAAAACCAACATTGAAAACAAGATGATAGAAAAGAAAAAAGAAACACAACATATTTAACTTGGTTTAGAAAGTTAGTGTGAGCTTCCTACATCCAACTTCTAACAATCCAATACGAACAAATTGATTAACAATCATTGAAGCCTCACATAGAATTCAACCTCTCTAAGAATACTCAAGAACTTGGATTCCAGCCACTCTTGTTCACTCTCTCAACTGTTTTCCTCAATTACAAAGGTTACAGTAACTAACTCACAATAACACTTATATACGTAGGCCTATTTGTGTCTAATTACATCATAAATGACTCAACACACTTCAAGGGCATGTGCTACATTTAGTTAAGACTAACTACTGCTGCTAAAGTCCACTTAAATCCTTTATAGCCTTGGTTATGATCCAGCAGCTTTGCTACTACACTTGCAACCTTATTGTAGCTACTTGCACAATGTCACTTTCATACTTGCACACACCATGTCCGTCGTTATATATAAATTATCTTGCCATAAACATAGATGCATACACCATAACAAAGTATAAATCCAGTACCTTCATGCTAAGACTTAATTTTGATTGGAAGAATGAGGGGTAATAATTGATCCCTTGGTTATAAAATGTGATACCATGTTAAGGATTACTTCAAAGAAAAAAATAAAAGATATTAAGTAAATACGGTGAAGGTATTAAGTGAAACCTATAAATATTTTTCATTATACTCTCTTAGTATTGATGGAAACTTATAGTACTAAAACTCCTTTGAAATGATGCAAAATTGGTTTAGACATTGGAAGCAGAAAAGACTACAAAATCTTTTATACAAACTGTGAAAGTATATTTTAAAGAATATCTCTAACAATTTTTTTTTAATAAATAGACTAGCAACCATCTATATATTTTGTAGAAAGAAGGAATTTTTGTGAAATTTATGTTAAATTTAAAAAAACTACATGTATTTTAATCTTGAAGAAATATGAATTTTAATAAGTGAATTTTGCAAGTTTCCTTTTGTTTTTAGAGATTCTAAGAAGTTCAATATTATTGTTTATGATGACCCGATGAGGAAGAGATGGGTTATTTTATTAGCCAATTTTGTGCCTTCATAATTCAATACAATATTGTTTGGTGGAATCATAGATGGACAAAACTAAGGAATGTTCTAAGTGGCAACACTTATTAAATTATGGGCCAATAAGGTGCTCACACAAAATTAGTACTATTTGTTTGAGAACATGAAAATTCATGGTAAAATACCTTTGGTGATATGGCCTGAAATTGATTTATCTATGGTATAAAGTGTTTCATTTAACCCTTTATGTTATGAATTCATCTATTTGTAGATGCCTATTTAGTTTCTCAATTCTCAAAACAATGAATATTATAAATATATTCATTATTATGAGTCTCATTTTATTTTTCCAACTCCTAAAGCCATTGAATCTCATTCATTCTCATTGGCTTTTGGGTTATTTACATTTATGATTGTATGCCGATAAATAGAGGCTTCTATGAAGTAATGGAAGAATAAGAACATTTTCTTCTCTATGTGTTATTTCTCTCTAAGTGCATTTACATTCTATTTCCTCATCGTGTAAAATTTCATTTACAACACGTTATTAATACGACTTTGCTCTTGGCTATTCATTTTCAAATCACAAGGAAGAAACCCTCTTGTGTCCCCAATTCTATTAGAATATTTGAGGTTGCTAGAACTATAATTTTAAGGCGATTCAAATATTTTTTTTCCATGTCTACATCTAGAAGAAGAATGGAGTTGGTAATATGTATTTGAGTTTGTGGGATAAATTTGTTTGAGAAGAATTTTCATTATCATGTATTTTCGAAAGGTATGTGATTTTGTTCTTACTTAACGTTGCATTTGCTTATGTGAAAAATGAATTTGGTGTTGTAGATTTCTATTATGATTTATATATAATTCAGTATGACTGTTTTATGAAAAGTTCTATTCACAAAAGAAATTTAAAAAGAAAAATAGTATTTCACGGGGACATCCATATGTGCTGAGACATTGTGGATACTGGTAAATTGTTCATGTTTGATGGTGCTACATAACAAAATGAGAATTATTGCTTTTGGATTGCTTCATGTTAATAAGGATTGTTAATTACGTTTCTATTTAATCCTCTATTTGCATGAGTTGTTTTAATGTAATTATTCTTGAAAATACCAGAGATAGATTTTTATTTATCATGTTTTCATCTGGCTCAAGATAGTGAGAAATTTTGTAGAAGTATCATAAAAGGTTCTTGGAAGACTAATAATTCTCTTATGGGTTGGTTTGAATGAGAACTATAACTACTATAAATTTAATTTTGTGAATTGTACATTTATGAGTACTCTATTTTTAGAATTTATATCCTATTGAAAACTGAATTACAATATTTTACAATATAGTTGAAGAATCTTCTGTAATATGGACTATAAATTGAGCATAACCTCTAGTTGATATATATCTATATGTTTTATTTAATTGAATCCTTTGTATGGGTATACAATTATATCGTATGCAGTTGTATGCATTCTTGAACTTGGTATGTGGGATATCGTATAGGAGGCCAACTAATTACCTACTTTACTAAATAATTTGTGAAATGTAAAACTCTTCTTTTAATGCACTGTTCACAATTTACAAATTGCTTGTGTTAAGTCTCGTATACATTGTCACGGCCCCAAATGATGGAACACATGACCGGCACGGCATAAGGGTTTCCCCATAGCCGTAAGCCTAACACATAGCATGCACAAACATTCAGCACACAATCCAGAGTACATAATAAATATAACTGGCCACATATGCCACATCCAATATAAAAAAATACTATATATATATATATATATATATATATATATATATATATATCTCATGAATCCAACATCCTTGATTCAACTTGGCCCATGGCCTCATAACACAAACATAGTTGTAATAAATAAAACTGTTTTTTTTAAACTACACATCAAAGTACACAAGAAGTGAGGATCCTGCCTGTAAGTTCATGGAGATACACTAGACATAACTAAACCAAACAACCAGTACAACAGAGCCTTGCCCAAACTGGGGCTCACCAATGCTATATTCAGCCTCCTAGGGAGCTGTAGCTGGATCAAAGTTTCTCTGACTATCTGTGGGGAGAAAACAGAAGAGGGGTGAGATTACCACATCTCAGTGAATGGATAAATCATACTATAACAGAAACAGGGCAAAACAAGCACGAGTGTTTTGCAATGGGTTTAATAATTGAAATCCAAATATAAAGATAATAATCGAAACATTTAAGCATTTAATCATAATTTATTGAAAGAAAAGCTAAACAATTCAAATGTATATTCAAAAGATAAAACAGGATTTAAATCAATAATCGCAAAGCAAATTAATTATGCATGGTAAGTAATAAATGAAGTTATTTATGCAATAACAATGATGAATGAGATATTTTAGAAATATTTAGTCTTTAAGAAAAATGTACTAGTTTATTGGAGTTCTTTCCTGACAGATCATCATCTTCCCCAAGCACATAGCAAGGGAGGGGTAATCACTGTAGGCGTAAACATAAGTCCACCCTAAATTTCTCCAAGCACATAGCAATGGGTATGGCAATCACTGTAGGCATAGACATAAGTCTACCCTAAATTTTCCAAGCACATAGCAATGGGTATGGCAATCACTGTAGGCATAGACATAAGTCTACCCTAAATCCCTGTGTCTTAGACAGTCATATGCCCGTCACAGTATCCTAGGCCGAAGCCTTAACATGATCATGGTGCACCAAGGCTAGCACTACCTGCGGCTAGCTAACAGTGATCTAAAAGGGTCCCTCCAACAGAAAATATTTGAAATATGCTATTAAAAGAGTTTAAAGTAAAAAATTTCAATAACTTTACAATAAAGCTATAATTCTCCATCTAGCTCTTTTCATGCATAAAATTCTGTTCTAAAATATATCTCATCCATGAATTCCCATGGAGACCTTTAAAATCATAAACTTTCCCCTTTTAAACATAGATCGTCCGTAAACGTTACATAGATGCTTATCATGCATCAAATCATTTCATGGCTAACTTAGTTCATTTCTATGACTAAGTTTGCATTTTTATAAATCTAGCTCAAATGGAGAATTATTAGTCTAGATGCTTGCCCTGCATACCTAGGGTTCAACTAAGATTGAAATTTACAATTTCTCACATGGTTGGAACATATTGGTTTTCAAAGCGGTAAAACAATTTAGGATACATTCCAACTAGTTAAAATCATATGAAAGAGTTATAAACTGAATTCGTAAAAAAATGCGTTATAGTATGAAAAACCCACTCACCTTACTAGGAGTTCAACAACGAGAATTTCACCTCGTGATGGTTCAACAACCTAGAAAACATAGACATAACATGAGAATTGAAAAACTCTAAACGTCACTATTTATGCCGGAAAACACTATTCACTCGCCGAAAATACTATTCATGCCGAAACCTAAAAACCCTATATTCTAGTATAGAAACTAATTCTAAGACTATCTATGGAAAGAAGTTCGGTAAAACGAAGCCTAAAACGCGATTAAATGGAGTTTTACCTTTGGAGGTACTATTCACGCAATTTTCCAGCGACAATCCGGTGACTTTCTGATGAAATTGATCAGTGTGATTTGTAGCTCTTCTTCCCACGAGTCCAACGGTACCTTGCTCGCTCAAATCGGACGTCCGGATGATGAGATATCTTAGAGAGAAGTTAGAGAAAAATTTTAGAGAGAGAGAGAGTTAGGGTTCAGATGAAAGAGAAATGAAGAAAAAAGGGGGGGTCCGTAAAAAAAAGCTATCTGACGAATCTCGGCGCCGGCGAACTCATTCTCGCCGCGGCGAGCGACGATTTTCGCCGCGGCCAGATTCAAAACCAGAAAACTCATGCTCTCGGGAAAATGCTGCAGCATTCTCGCCGCAGAAAACTTATTCTCGCCGCGGCGAACTTCTTTTCGCCGAATTTGAAAAAATGTCCAACATGAAAGTTGTAGCCCTTAGCTTTCGGTAGCCACTTGATTCATCTAATCTGGAGTTCATATGAAGGAGTTATGCATAAAATAGTGAGCAAAGGTCCAGACCACACTATGCTTCGGTTTTTACCTCTTCTCACTATAATATTCACGGAATTTGCAAAAGTTCCCAACATCAAAGTTGTAGATATATGTCTTATATTTCATTAGAAATTGGAATCACTTAATTTAGATTTTATATGAGAGATTTATTCTTATATGAGTGACGAAAGGTCAGAAGAAAAGGTCAGAAACGCTCTAAAATTTTACATTGTTCTCAACTTCCTTGTTTCAAATGATTTGTACTTAACCTTCAAAGGTTTTATTAGTTGAGGGTTATTACATTCTCCCCTCCTTATAAAAAATTCGGTCCCCGAATTTTACAAAAACCAACAACATGAAAACATAAAACTACTCTTGGAACAGCTGTGGATACTTCTCTCTCATGACGTCCTCTACTTCCCACGTAGCTTCCTCTTTGGAATGATTCTGCCAGATCACCTTCACTGTAGGGATATCCTTAGACCTCAACTTTTTCACTTGTCTATCAACAATGGCCACGGGTTTCTCTTCGTAGGCCAACTTGTCATCTAAAAGGATTTCTTGCGGTTGAATCACATGAGATGGGTCGGGTAGATACTTTCTCAACATCGAGACATGGAAGACTAGATGCACTTCACTCAATCCATGTGGTAGGGCTAGGCGGTATGCCACTGCTCCTATCCTATCCAGAACTTCAAAAGGTCCAATATACCTTGGGCTTAACTTCCCTTTCTTACCAAACCGCATGATTCCCTTCATGGGTGAAACTCTGAGGAACACGTGATCGCCTAAAGAAAACTCCAACTCCCATCGCCTATGGTCCACATAAGCTTTCTGACGACTTTGTGCAGTTAAAAGCCGTTCCCTTATCAGCTTGACCTTCTCTATGGCATGTTGCACCAAATCTGGCCCTAGTAGCTTGGCTTCTCCAACTTCAAACCATGCAACGGGAGATCGGCATCTTCTCCCATAAAGAGCTTCAAAAGGTGCCATCTGAATACTGGCTTGATAACTGTTGTTGTATGCAAACTCAGCTAAGGGCAGGTATCCTTCCCAACTGCCACCAAAGTCCAAAATACATGCTCTAAGCATATCCTCCAGAATTTGAATCGTGCGTTCTGACTGGCCATCTGTTTGGGGATGAAAAGCGGTGCTTAGATCCAACCTTGTTCTCAAAGCTTCTTGAAAAGTTTTCCAAAACATTGCCGTAAACTGTGGACCTCGATCAGATATGATGGATACAGGGACTCTATGCAATCTGACAATTTCACTCAGATACAGGCTTGCATACTGAGCCGCATTAAAGGTAGTCTTCACTGGTAAGAAGTGGGATCACTTGGTCATTCGATCCACTATCACCTATACTGAGTCATAACCCTTAGGGGTCCTTGGTAACCCTGTAATGAAGTCCATAGTAATCCTTTCCCACTTCCTCTCCAGTATCTCAATCTGTTGGTGCAAATCGGCAGGCTTCTGGTGTTCAGCTTTCACCTGCTGACAAACCAAGCACTGAGCCACAAAGTTTGCTACATCATTCTTCATCCCATTCCACCAATACAAGTCCTTGAGGTCACTGTACATCTTATTTGTTCCTAGGTGGATAGTATAGGCTGATTGATGTGCCTCCTCCAAAATTTGCTTCCTCAAGCTATCCACATCGGGTACACACAAGCGTTTCCCACATCTTAACACTCCTTCATCATCCACACTAAATTCAGAAGTCTGATTATTCCTAGCTTCATCCTTGAGTTTGGACAGCTTAGCATCCTTGTCTTGATCTGCCTTAATTTGCTCAACCAGTGGTGAGTGTAGTTGCATGTGGGCAAACAACACCCCTGGCTCCTTCACTTCAAAGCGCATCCCATCACCTTTTAGCCGATGAATATCCCTTACTAACGGCCTCCGGAGTAGGGTGATATGGGCTAGACTCCCCATTGACTTTCTGTTCAAAGCATCTGCTACCACATTGGCCTTGCCTGGATGGTACAAGATAGTGCAGTCATAGTCCTTCACCAACTCCATCCACCTCCTCTGTCTCAAGTTAAGATCCCTTTGTTGAAAGATGTACTTGAGGCTCTTGTGGTCCGTATAAATCTCACAGGGTTCATTATAGAGATAGTGCCTCCAAATCTTCAAGGCAAAGACCACTGCCGCCATCTCCAGATCATGTGTAGGATAGTTCTGTTCGTGCTTCCTGAGCTGCCTAGATGCATAGGCTACAACATGTCCGTTCTGCATTAACACACAACCCAAGCCCACCCTTGAGGCGTCACAATATACTGAGTATCCTCCTGTGCCCGTTGGGATAGTTAGAACTGGGGTTGTGGTTAGACACTTCTTCAAGGTTTGGAAACTTTCTTCGCATGTATCCGACCACTGAAACTTAACTCCCTTCCTGGTTAATCTGGTCAAAGGAGCAGCAATCCTGGAGAAATCCTTGATGAACCTCCGATAATACCCTGCTAGACCCAAGAAACTTCGGATCTCCATTACACTAGCGGGTTGAGGCCACTGCTGTACTGCCTCTACCTTCTCGGGGTCTACTTGAATGCCGTCCTTCATGACTACATGCCCCAGAAACATAACGCTGTCCAACCAGAACTCACACTTAGAGAGCTTGGCATACAACTGCTGATCCCTTAAAATCTACAGAATGACCCGTAGGTGCTGTTCATGCTCCTCATGGTCTTTAGAATAAACCAAGATGTCATCAATGAACACAATGACAAACTGATCTAAGAATGGCTTGAACACCCTGTTCATCAAGTCCATAAAAGCAGCTAGTGCGTTAGTTAGTCCAAAAGACATAACCAAAAACTCATAATGACCATAACGGGTCCTAAAAGCTGTCTTGGAAATATCCTCCTTCCTGATCTTCAACTGATGATACCCTGACCTCAGATCAATTTTGGAGAAACATTTCGCTCCTTGAAGTTGATCGAACAGATCATCAATTCTGGGCAAAAGGTAATTATTGCACACCGTTAGCTTATTCAGTTGCCGATAGTTAATGCAAAGTCACAAAGACCCGTCTTTCTTCTTCACAAAAAGGACCGGAGCACCCCATGGAGAAGTACTCGGCCTGATGAAGCCCTTATCTAACAAATCCTGCAACTGACTCTTTAGCTCCTTAAGCTCTGTGGGTGCCATCCTGTAAGGCGGTATAGAAATTGGTCGAGCCTCTGAAATAAGGTCGATACCAAACTCTATCTCCCGTTCAGGAGGTAATCCTGGCAACTCTTCTGGGAAGACATCCAGGAATTCTCTTACCACTGCCATCTTGTCTACATCCGGTACCTTCCCATCCACATCTCTAACATATGCCAAGTATCCCTGGCATCCCTTCTTCAACATCTTCTGAGCACCCAAGACTGAAATCAGGTTACTTGGAGCTTTACTTCGATCACACTGGAACCGGAAAGGAACTTCACTTGGAAAGTTGAACTTGATTGCCTTCCCATAGCAATCCAAGGTAGCATAGCATGATGCCAACCAATCCATTCCTAGGATTACGTCAAAGTCGATCATGTCTAGGATGATCAAATCAGCAGATGTCTCCCTATCACCCACTGACACTTTACATGACTTGCATATATGCTCTACTGGCAAACAATCACCGACCGGGGTGGTTACAAAGAAAGGGGCATCCATCCTAATCGTATCTTTACCCAAACTCTTAGCAAAACTATGGGAAACATAGGAATATGTAGACCCGGGGTCAAACAAAAAATATGCTTCATGTAGGCAAACCGGAAGAGTACTTGTCATGACCGCATTTAAAGCTTGTGCATCCTGCCTAGTAAGAGCAAAAATCCTTGGTTGACCTCGGCCTGCTTGGCTTTGACCTCGGCCCATCATCCCTCTACCAGTACCTCTGCTACTTGCTTGGCCCGGTATAGTCCTTATAGGCTGAGCTGCCACTGGGGTTGGTAGCAAAGCCGGTCGAGTTGGCCCTTGGCTTGAGCCATACAACTGGGGACATTCCCTCTTCATGTGTCCAGGTTGGTTGCAATGATAGCAAACAACCATCTCCCTGCGGCACTGACCAAAATGATGGTTGCCACAAATAGGGCATTGTGGCCTGTTCTGCTGAATGGCTCTTGGTCCTGGTTGACCTGGATACCTGGTGTTTCCCTGGCTAAGACCTAGCCTACCACTCGCATCTGGTCTTTGGTTGGAGTTTCCAACATTCTGTGGTGCTGGGCGCTGCTGGCCCTGAAATCGTGGTCCTTGGGAATGAGAACTTTTCCCTCCTTTGGAACTCCCGTCCCTTTCCCTTTTTCTCAGCTTGGCACTCTTGACATCGGCCAAATGCCTAGTCTCCATCATTCTTGCATAGTCCACAACCTCTGCATAGTTAGGAAATTGCTTCATCTGGGGTGCCACTGATTTAAACAATGCTGGCATCAACCCCTGGATAAACTTCTTGATCATGTCCCTTTCAGTAGGGACCATGTGCGGTGCACACGACAACAGCTGTGTAAAGCGGTAGTCATACTCCGTGACTGACATATCGGGAGTCTGCTTCAATTCCACAAATTCCTGACACTTGGCATCTCGGATACTCTGAGGCATAAACCTCTCCATGAAGACTTCCTTAAACTCTGGCCATCCCAAAGGTGGCGCTGTAGCTCCCCTTCCGCGCATCATGGTCTTGAACTATACCTGCGCTACACCAGACAACTGGAAGGATGCCAACTCTACTGAGCGGATCTTTGGATACTTAAGAACCTCGCAGATCTTCTTAGTATCCTCTATAAACTCCTGGGGATCTTCACTAGCCAACAAACCCTTGAAGGTTGGCGGTTTCAGCTTCAGGAACTCAGATAGTTCCACTTCCCTCTCAGCGGGTCTCACATGCCGCTTCACGAACCTAACTGGTTCTGGAACGGAGGTAGCTGTTTCGGGCTGTTGTGGGTCCCTTCTATCTTGTCCATCCCTTTTCTCGGTTAGATTTTCTATCGCCCGCTGCATACCTTGCATGGTTGCCAGCATCTGGGCTATCACATCATCCCGGGGGTGAGAAGACGTTTCCCCCGCCCTGGGAGTCTCAGCTTGCTCACTGCTCAACTCAACTTGTTCGGCTGCTTCAACAGCACTTACACCTCTGCCACTGCCTCTTGCACTGGCTCTAGGTCGGCCTCTGCCACGACCTTTATCTCGGCCTCTGCCACGACCTCTACCTCGGCCTCTAGGCACGGGTACTATGGACTGAGCAGACTCTTCAGCCATCTGCTCATGAGCCGCGGGTTGCCTAACCTTTGATCTCGTTCTTGGTGGCATCTCGCTACAAAACAGAGATAGCTCAACCATCACTTAACCATGCCAACATAGCATACTATAGACTGACTTACCTAAACAAAAAGACAACATCCTATCGAACCCCTTTAGCAGCACCGTGAGTATAAGCATGTCCGGATTCATACCCATACTCAAAGTCCTACCTAAAAGTCCGTTACTCCATGAACACAGGGAAACCTAATGCTCTGATACCATATTGTCACGGCCCCAAATGATGGAACACATGACCAGCACGACATAAGGGTTTCCCCCTAGCCGTAAGCCTAACACATAGCATGCACAAACATTCAGCATACAATCCAGAGTACATAATAAATATAACTAGCCACATATGCCACATCCAATATAAGAAAATACTATATATATATATATATATATATATATCTCATGAATCAAACATCGTTGATTCAACTTGGCCCATGGCCTCATAACACAAACATAGTTGTAATGCATAAAACTGTTTTTTTTAAAGTACACATCAAAGTACACAAGAAGCGAGGATCCTGCCTGTAAGTTCATGGAGATACACTAGACATAACTAAACTAAACAACCAGTACAACGGAGCCTTGCCCAAACTGGGGCTCACCAATACTATATTCAGCCTCCTAGGGAGCTGTAGCTGGATCAAAGTTTCTCTGACTATCTGTGGGGAGAAAACAGAAGAGGGGTGAGATTACCACATCTCAGTGAATGGATAAATCATACTATAACAGAAACAGGACAAACCAAGCACGAGTGTTTTGCAATGGGTTTAATAATTGAAATCCAAATATAAAGATAATAATCGAAACATTTAAGCATTTAATCATAATTTATTGAAAGAAAAGCTAAACAGTTCAAATGTATATTCAAAAGATAAAACAGGATTTAAATCAATAATCGCAAAGCAAATTAATTATGCATAGTAAGTAATAAATGAAGTTATTTATGCAATAACAATGATGAATGAGATATTTTAGAAATATTTAGTCTTTAAGAAAAATGTACTAATTTATTTGAGTTCTTTCCTGACAGATCATCATCTTCCCCAAGCACATAGTAAGGGAGGGGTAATTACTGTAAGCGTAGACATAAGTCCATCCTAAATTTCCTCAAGCACATAGAAATGGGTATGGCAATCACTGTAGGCATAGACATAAGTCTACCCTAAATTTCTCAAACACATAGTAATGGGTCTCCAAGCACATAGCAATGGGTATGGCAATCACTGTAGGCATAGACATAAGTCTACCCTAAATCCCTGTGTCTTAGGCAGTCATATGCCCGTCACAGTATCCTAGGCCGAAGCCTTAACATGATCATGGTGCACCAAGGCTAGCACTACCTGCGGCTAGCTAACAGTGATCTAAAAGGGTCCCTCCAACAGAAAATATTTGAAATATGCTATTAAAAGAGTTTAAAGTAAAACATTTCAATAACTTTACAATAAAGCTATAATTCTCCATCTAACTCTTTTCATGCATAAAATTCTGTTCTAAAATATATCTCATCCATGAATTCCCATGGAGACCTTTAAAATCATAAATTTTCCCTTTTTAAACATAGATCGTCCGTAGACGTTACATAGATGCTTATCATGCATCAAATCATTTCATGGCTAATTTAGTTCATTTCTATGACTAAGTTTGCATTTCTATAAATCTAGCTCAAATGGAGAATTATTAGTCTAGATGCTTGCCCTGCATACCTAGGGTTCAACTAAGATTGAAATTTACAATTTCTAACATGGTTGGAACATATTGGTTTTCAAAGCGGTAAAACAATTTAGCATACATTCCAACTAGTTAAAATCATATGAAAAAATTATAAACTGAATTCGTAAAAAAAATGCGCTATAGTATGAAAAATCTACTCACCTTACTAGGAGTCCAACAACGAGAATTTCACCTCGTGATGGTTCAACAACCTAGAAAATATAGACATAACATGAGAATTGAAAAACTCTAAACGTCACTATTCATGCCAAAAAATACTATTCACTCGCCGGAAACCTAAAAACCCTATATTCTAGTATAGAAACTAATTCTAAGACTATCTATGGAAAGAAGTTCGGTAAAACAAAGCCTAAAACGCGATTAAACGGAGTTTGACCTTTGGAGGTACTATTCACGCGATTTTTTGGCGACAATCCGGTGACTTTTTAGCGAAATTGATTGGTGGAATTTGTAGCTCTTCTTCCCACGAGTCCAACGGTACCTTGCTTGCTCAAATCGGACGTCCGGATGATGAGATATCTTAGAAAGAAGTTGGAGAAAAATTTTAGAGAGAGAGAGTTAGAGTTCAGATGAAAGAGAAATGAAGGAAAAAGGGGGGGTCCGAAAAAAAAAATCTATCTGACGAATCTCGCCGCCGGCGAACTCATTCTTGCCGCGGCGAGCCGCGATTTTCACCGCGGCGAACATATTTTCGCTGCGGCCAGATTCGAAACCAGAAAACTCATGCTCTAGGGAAAATGCTGCAGCATTCTCGCCGTGGCAAACTTTGTTTCGCCGAATTTGACAAAATGTTCAACATGAAAGTTGTATCTCTTTCTCTTAGCTTTCCGTAGCCACTTGAATCACCTAATTTGGAGTTCATATGAAGGAGTTATGCATAAAATAGTGAGCAAAGATCCAGACCACACTATGCTTTGGTTTTTGCCTCTTCTCACTATAATATTCAAGGAATTTGCAAAAGTTCCCAACATCAAAGTTGTAGATATATGTCTTATATTTCATTAGAAATTGGAATCACTTAATTTAGATTTTATATGAGAGATTTATGCTTATATGAGTGACAAAAGGTCAGAAGAAAAGGTCAGAAACGCTCTAAAATTTTACATTGTTCTCAACTTCCTTGTTTCAAATGATTTGTACTTAACCTTCAAAGGTTTTTATTAGTTGAGAGTTATTACATACATAAAAGAATTATTTATGAACATGCTACAATAAACCAGAAGTTTATTGATTCAAAAATTGTTACTATTTGACATGGTCAGTTAGGGCATCCTAGATCAATAATGATGCAAAAAATTATTGAAAATTCACATGGCACTCATTGAAAAACTTGAAGATTTTTCAATTAAGGCATTCTTATGTGCTGCTTGTTCTCAAGGTAAATTGATTGTTAAGCCATTACTAGCTAAAGTTGGAACTAAATCTCCAACATTTCTGGAACGTATACATGGTGATATATGTGAACCTATGTATCTTGAATGTAGGCCATTTAGATATTTTATGGTATTAATAGATGCATCCAATCGATGGTCTCATGTGTGCTTACTATCAACCTATAATCTAGGGTTTGCAAGATTACTTGTTCAAATAATTCGATTAAGAGCACAATTTTAAGATTATACAATTAAATCCATTCGCCTTGATAATGTTGGTGAATTTTTTTCACATACTTTCAATGACTATTGTATGTCGATTGGCATAAATGTTGAACATCTTGTATCTCATGTTCATACACAAAATGGGTTAACTGAATCATTTATTAAGCAACTTCAATTAATAGCTAGACCCTTGCTTATGCGAACAAAGTTCTTTGTTTCTGTTTGGGGACATACAATTTTATATGCAGTAGCACTAGTACGCATTAGAACAGCAAGTTATCATAAATATTTTTCTTTACAATTGGCTAATAGTCATGAGCTAAATATTTTCTATCTCAATTTTTTGGGTGTGCGATATATGTTTCAATAGTCTCACCACAACGCACTAAGATGGGTCCTCAAAGGAGATTAGGAATATATGTTGGATATGATTCTTCTTCTATTATAAGATATTTTGAACTAATGACAGGAGATGTATTTACGACATATTTTACCGATTGTCATTTTGATGAACTAGTCTTCCCAACATTAGGGGGGAGAAAATGAAAAACAGCTGGTCAAAGAAATTACATGGAATGCTTGTTATATTTTGAACCTTACACAAAACAATATGAACTTGAAGTTCAAAAGATAATTCACTTACATAAAATAGCAAATCAACTGTCAGATGTATTTACTAACCTAAAGAGAGTGACCAAATCACATAAACCAGCTGTAAATACTCATGTACGAATTGATGTTCCTGAAGGACAATTCGTTAGTAAAATCACTAGCGAGTCTAAAGCACGTTAGAAGCGTGATAGACATTGGTTCAAAAGACAAAAATCTCCGTAAAAGAAAAGAAACAATTATTCAAGATCAACCTATTAAAGAGGAAGATGCTCTTGAAGAGAT
The DNA here is from genome assembly GCA_037074535.1 of Gleditsia sinensis. Classification (NCBI taxonomy): domain Eukaryota; kingdom Viridiplantae; phylum Streptophyta; class Magnoliopsida; order Fabales; family Fabaceae; genus Gleditsia; species Gleditsia sinensis. The sequence goes on along the minus strand of CM073468.1, from coordinate 56,975,544 downwards.
TAACGACATAACAAACAAAGTACTTTCAGAAGAAGTTTAGGTATTTGAAATTGATGAAAATGAAGAGATCTTAATAAATTATATATCTACAGGAAAACGATTAAATAAAAAAAATAGTTGTCGACAACATTTTTGTGTATACAATAACGCTTAATATTTTGAATGATAATGATAATTATGAACCTACATCTGTCAATGAGTGTCAACATAGATATGATTGGCCAAAATGGAAAGACACAATTCAAGTAGAATTGTATTCACTTAAAAATTGTGAGGTATTTGGATTTATAGTTCAAACACCTGAAGGTGTAATACCCATTGGGCACAAATGGGTATTTGTACGTAAAAGAAATGAGAAAAATAAAATTGTGAGGTACATAGCACGATTTGTTGCACAAGGTTTTTTACAAAGACCTAGAATTGATTATAATTTCACATATTCTCATGTGGTAGATGCAATTATATTTTAGTATCTCATTAGTTCGACAGTACATGAAAAACTTGATATGCATCTTATGGATTTTGTTACAGCCTATTTATATGACTCACTTAATAGTGACATATATATGAAAATTTCAGAAGGATTTAATATGCCTAAAGCATATAATTTAAAATCTTAGGAACTTTATTCAATTAAATCACAAATATCTTTATATGGATTAAAACAGTTTGGACGAATGTGGTATAACCATCTCAGTGAATATTTGTTAAATCATGGTTATAAGAATGACCATATATGTCCATATGTTTTTATAAAGAAAGAAAATTCATTATTTGCTATTATTATCGTGTATGTTGATTATTTAAATATTATTGGAACTCCTGAAAAGATTATAAAAACAGTAGAGTATTTGAAAAAAGAGTTTGAAATGAAAGATCTTGGAAAAACAAAATTTTGTCTTGACTTACAATTTGAGCATTTGAAAAATAAAATTTTTATTCATCAATCAATTTATACAGAAAAAGTCCTTAAAAAAATTTTACATAGACAAAACACATTCATTAAGTACCTTAATGGTCATTCACTCAATTAATATGAAACAAGATGTTTTTCGATCTCGAGATGATAATAAAGAAGTTCTTGGTCTTGAAGTACCATATCTTAGTGCAATTGGTGCACTAATATATCTTGCCAATAATATAAGGCTAGATATAGCTTTTGTTGTTAGCCTATTTGCTAGATTTAACTCATATCCAACGCAAAGACATTGAAATGAAATTAAACATGTCTTTCGATATCTCCGAGGTACTATTGATATGCGATTGCTATATACAAATGGATCTAGACCACAACTCATTAGTTATGCAGATACTATATATTTATCTAATCCACACAAGGCTCGATCTCAAATAGGTTATTTATTTACATGTGGTGATACAGCTATATCATTGCGTTCTGTAAAAAAAACTTGTTGCTACTTCTTCAAATCATGCAAAAATTATAGCAGTTTATGAAGCAAATAATGAATGTATTTGATTGAGATCCATGATTCAACAAATTCGAGAGACATGTAGACTATCTTTTGGAAAGGAAACTGCAACTATACTATACGAAGATAATACTGCATGTATAGCTCAGTTGAAAGAAGGATATATTAAAAGAGATAAAACAAAACATATCTCACATAAATTCTTTTTCATTCATAAACTTCAAAAAAAAGGTGATATTTATGTACAAATTAGTTCAAATGGTAATTTGACAGATTTATTTATCAAAGCCTTATCTACTTCAATATTTGAAAGATTAGTATATAAAATTGGGATGCGTCGACTTAGAGATATTCAATGATATTGTGAACAAGAGGAGTATATAAGGAATGATGTACTTTTTTTCTTTCACTAGGGTTTTTTCCCACTGAGTTTTTTTTAGTAAGGTTTTAATGAGGCATATTCCTTGTAAAATGGACATCCAAGGGGAAGTGTTATAAATTCATCTATTGTGGATACCCATTTAGTTTTTCAACTCTCAAAACAATGAATATTATAAATACATTCATTATTATGAGTGTCCTTTTATTTTTCTAACTCCTAAAGTCATTGAATTTCATTCATTCTCTTTGACTTTTGAGTTATTTACATTTATGATTGTATAAATAGAGGCTTCTATAAAGCAATGGAAGAATAAGAACATTTGTTTCTCTATGTATTATTTCTCTCTAAATGTCTTTATATTCTATTTTTTTCATGTGTAAAATTTTATTTACAACATTTTATAGATTATTCCATTACTACTAATTAATCGCCTTATGGCATTTTACATTAATCGCCTTATGATTGTATAAATAGAGGCTTTTATGAAACAATGAAAAAATAAGGACATTTGTTTCTCTATGTATTATTTCTCTCTAAATGTCTTTATATTCTATTTTTTCCATGTGTAAAATTTTATTTACAACATTTTATAGATTATTCCATTACTACTAATTAATCGCCTTATGGCATTTTACATTACTATAAAAATAATGAAGTGAATCTCAAAATTATATAACAATAACAATTAAGTTTTTCTTCATGAGATGAAGTTAATTACATGAATCAAAAGATATCACAGTGACCTATTATAAATAAGATCAATAGAGAGATTATTGAATCTCAAAACTATAAATAATTTTATTATTAAAAATATATTTCACTCATACATTGAACAGTTCGTAGTTTTCTTAAATTATTATTGAAAGTAAACTCACATTTAGAAATGAGAGTTGTCAGCTTAATACTAGAAATAATATCAAAATACTATGAAATTATTCAGGATATAAGTGAAGCAAACTTTTAATAATAAAATTGTTTGTTTTAACATTAAAATGATTGTTTCCATTAAAATTTTAACAAATACACCACGTGGCTAAATAGTATGAAAACAAACCCCTTAGAAGTTGAGGGACACAATTAAAACCATATGGAAAAAAAAATACCGATTTTGAGCCAAACAAAAAGGGACAAACTATAATTTTTTTTTTTTTTGGGTGGAGACTTAGAATAATTGACAGCCTGATCCCTAAAACACATCTCAGTAATTCATACAATCTACTAGATATTAGAGGAAGGCCTTGCTATCTTTTTCTTCATTAGGGCCATTTGGAGAAGGAACCAAATTTATCACAAAGTCCTCAATTTGCTTGTCAGAACTTCCACCCTTATCACAAGCCTTTGCAGCCAAAGTCTTCCATTTGAGGGCATTTTTCTTCATTTCCTGGCCTCTTTCAGTTTCCATTACTTCCCTTATGCACTGTTTCATTGTTTCTCTTCTCACAAATCCTTTCTCATCAGCTAGAGCTTTAACTCCTAATTTCCAGACATCCGTGATGTACTTAGCATTTGTGCTTTGGTCTGTCCACTGAGGAACTCCAACCATTGGAACCCCTAAGCTTACAGCTTCCATTGTGGAGTTCCACCCACAATGTGTCACAAAGCATCCCACAGCTTCATGCGCCAACACCTGTAGTTGGGAGCACCATGTCACCACCAAACCCCTCTCTGACGTGATCTCCAAAAAGTCGTTGGGCAGCTTAGCCTGCTCATCTGCCCTCACCACCCACAGGAAGTAACTCCCACTATCCTTCAAACCCCAAGCTATTTCCTCCATTTGCTCTGTTTCTAGAGCTACCAAACTACCAAATGAAACATAAACAACAGACCACCTGGGCTTGTCACTCAGCCATGCCATGCAAGCATCAGTGTTTGTCTTGAAAAGGCTAAAGCCATCATACCCTTTGTCATCTTGGAGCTGCTTGTCTAAGAACATAGATGGTATGGTTGGCCCTACAGTCTTCAGAGGCAAGAGTTTTGCTTGCCAGTGAGCCACCTAAAATGTGTTAGAAAATACAGTAAACAGACAGGTCTTGAAGCGTGATAATTAATTCTCTTTAAAGACATACTGCTTATATACTCTCTTGGATCCTCATAAATAACTTGATTAAACCTCTTAGCATTTTTCTTAATGGATTGAGTAGAAAGTAAGAGGATTTCATAAAGGCCTAACATTCGTTACTTAAAATTTAATATCAGATAACTTCTATTACTGATATCTAAATATATGATAAAAGAAAACACACGTTATTATAGAATAAAGGGCATGGCTTAGTTAGAAGGAACAAGTTACTTACCTCTGGCTCTAGCTCATAAAATGAATTACAAAGTACCCAATCTGCTTTCGCAATGTTAGAGAATTGATTCACAACCATGTCGGTAAAACCCGGATAGGGTCCCCATACATACAAGAAAGATGGCAAGTCACAAGGAGCTAGTGTTGGCAATCCAGGAAGTGAAATTTCAGGTTCAGTCAGAGGGAGTTTCAGATTTCCTTGATGAACATGGTAGTATATGCTGTTCACAGCACAGGATTGAGTGAAAAAAGGAGCGCCGGCTATCCCAAACTTCTTGGAAACTTCAAGAGCCCAAGGCAAGAATGAATCATACACAACACAATCAACAGGATTGCCGGAACTGATAAGCTTTTCCAAAAGCTCCACAAAAGTCTTCGGTCCTATTTCCCAAAAGCGATCCACGTAGGCCTTGTCACTCTCTGCTTCTGCTAACCCTCCATCATCATAGCCATCAGAGATGCTCTCGAGTGCAATCGAAGTTGATTCTTTGTGTAAGGTCTTGAACACGAAGCGACTGGAAACCATTGTGACTCTCACACCCTTATGATCCAAACGCTTTGAAAATTGGAGCATAGGGTTGATGTGACCTTGAGTTGGAAAAACCAAGAGCAAGCAGTGAGCTCTTCTGTCTTTCCTCTCCTTCTCCATTCCTGCTAAGCAAACACTTTCACCATCTCTCATTCGTCTGCATAAAAATGCCTTAGCTTGGGTGGTGTCCGAGAGCCTCAAGTGATTGGAAGAGAATTGGACTTCTCAAGCCCTCTTGTGGTCCTTTTGACCGTGGGCCTCCTGGAAATCAATATTCACCCTGGCAAACGATCACATCAGGTGCTGAGGCGGCTGAATAGTTATCGGATATTAAGATCTGAGAATTTTAGAGGACCCAATTTGCTGAAATTAAGGTATTAAATTTTGTTTTGAGATACTGTTTCGGTGACTTTAAAAACGAAAATATTTCGAAACGTTTTAAAAATTTTGTGGAAACGAAAGATTTTTAAAAAAACGTTTCAAAATATTTTAAATAATATTTTTTTAATTTTAAAAGATTTTAACATAATATAATTATATAAAATTATGTTAAAATTAATTCGAATTAGTGTTTATAAGTAAATAATAAGTAAAGTATAATACTACAGTGAAAATTTCAGTTCAAATTTTAGCAGCATTTAACAACAATCTCTCTCTTATGTTTATCTCTCTATTTTCTTAACTCTTTTGTAGCATCTATTATTAAGTCTCTCTCTTTTTGTGTGGCCATAATTTTATCTCTCTTTTTAGGTATATCTCTTTTCATGTGACCATGATTTTATTCTGAGATACCTTCCTATCTCTTCGTCTCTCAATCTCTCTTTTTATTGTTTTTGTAGTTTTCTCTTTAAAATAAAAACAATAAAAAAAAATAATGTCGTGAGTATAAAGGTAGAGAATAGGAAGTTGACAAAAATATTATAACTTATGGGCGATGTATTAAATTTTATTTTGAAGTGTCGTTTCGATAATTTCAGAAATAGAAACATTTTGAAATTTCATAAAAATAAAATATTTAAAAAAAAATGTTTTAAATAATTTAAAATAACATTTTTTTAATTTTAAATAATTATAATATAATATTAATAGTATATATATATATATATATATATATATATATATATATATATATATATATATATATATATATATATATATATATATATATAATTAAATAACATAATATTAAATAAAAAATAATGTTGATATAATTAACTTTCATAAAATTTGACAACAATTCTTATTAAAATTATATTTTAATTTTTATTAAATTTATTATAAATATTGTTAATAAAATTTTAAATAAATAAGTTGAGGGTGAATGATTAATTTTTTTTTTATAATTTATGTTTTACAATAATTATATAATTAAAAAATAATATAAACTTAATTAAGAGGTTAAAAATATTTTATATTTTATTATTTTTAAATCTATTACATTTTAAAAAATAACTATTAAAATTATATTAATATATTTTAAAAAAAGATATAAATATTTTTAATTAAAATTTTTTTTAAATAAATATTTTATAAAAGTGGAATGTGCATGGTCCCAGGCACATATTACTTTGTACAAGATTGCAATCTTCTTTTCAAACAAATGTAGATAATAAATAAATAAAATAGAAAGAAATCAAATGGTAGTTTCGTTTTCATACTGTGGTTTCGTTTCGGAGAGTGTGGAAACCGAAAAATTTCAGTTGTTTTTGTGAAAACGGCACGACATTTTATTCCTTGGTTGAAATACAGATACGTCTCCTTTAAATGCACACTCTTGACATTTTTGCGGTGCTTATCACTGCAAAAGTTGTTACCTGTGAATAATTTTTTGGGTAAAATATATTTTGTCACTCTAATTTATAGATATAATTGTAATTTCTCTTTTTTTTTTTTAATTTGGGCAATGTTCCCCCTATTCTTTATTTTTGTTGCAATCTCCTCCTTCTATTTATTTTTACTCTTAAATATAATATTTAAATACTTAAAATATCTTAATTATCTTTCAATTTTTTTAAAAAAATTATTTTGTATTTTAAAAAATACTTTATTTTAACAAAAATTCCTTTCTCAACGTACTCTTAAAAATAAAGTATTTTTTAAAATACGAAAAATAATTTTTTAAAAAAATTTAAAGAATAATTAAGACATTTCAAGTATCTAAATATTATATTTAAGAATAAAAATAGATGGAAGGGGGGAGATTGCCACAAAAATAAAGAATGGGGGGACATTGTCCAAATTAAAAGAAAAGATGAGAAACTGTAATTACACTCATAAATTAGAGTGATAAAATACATTTTTTTTTAATTTTTTTATATATAAATAATAATGAAAATAGATTATTTCAACAATTATTATCACACTACTGGACGAATTCTTGATACTCGGGAAATTTAAAATCACACAAAACATATCTGACTGGAAAGCGCTAATAATCAATTTTTTTTTTGGGGTCAAATTAGCAAACATATGTTGGTACGAGTCATCTTTCTTTGTTCCTGTACAAGATCACGTTAAAGTTGTCCTATAATTGACAACATTTATAACCGTTGCGAGAGAAGGACATTTGGAACTGCAGTTGAAAAAGAAAAAGGGGAATTTCATTAGTCTGCTTAGTTCTGTGATTTTATCTTCACTTGATCTGATTGTTGATTGAAAATTAGTTTTCAGATTTTCTTTTCTATTTTATTACGGGTTCCTTTTTTTTTAAAAAAAAAAAGAGAAGAATATTTGGAATTACAGTTGAAAGAAAAAGGGAGTTTCATTAGTCTACTTAGTTCTATGATTTTATATTCACCTCTGGTTGTTGATTGAAAACCAGTTTTGTGATTTTCTTTTCTATTTTATTAAGGGCAATTTCTTTATTTTTACTTTTTATTTTGTTTTATTTGAATGGTAGAATGAACAACTCAATTTGTATACGACATTGGGTGATCATGGCCATGTTAGACTGGTAGGTTGATAGGACTAGCCTGTTCCATGTACAACTTCCATTAGAGCTGAATACTTCGTAAATTTATGAGCGTTCGTTGAATTCTGACTTTGTTTGAATAGTAAAATTTATAATTTATTAAAATTTATTTATTAATTTAAATATTTTTATATTAAAAAAATAATATTTAAATAAATTTAAATAAATAATTTATTAATTTTTAATAAATTAATTTATTAAATTTATTAAATTTTTTTTATAAAAATTTAAATTTATATGATATATTTTACATTTTTATAAATTAAAATTTTATCAAAATTATATTATTGACTTTTTTTTATTAAAATTATATTTAAATATTTTAAAAAATATTTATAAATTTAAAAAATATTTTTTAAATATATATCTAAATATTAAATAATTTAATTTAAAAAATTTTATTTTATAAATATTTTTTATATAAATTTTTTATTTTATAAATATTTAAATAAATTATATATTCAAATTGAAAATCACAAAAGATCGATAATACAGAAGAACAAGAGATTGCAACTAGAAGTCACGCTTGGTTCCACCGGCCACTATGACAATTTGTTGATTTAGGACGGTAGGACCCACAGTGTGACCGCCAGTTTCAATAATTTTTGCGATCTCAAATTTTTAAAAACTGTGCAAGATGTGCAAACGAATTAAAAAAAAAAAGTTGCCAGAGGACATATGTCCAACGACCATTCAACGACCATCGGTGATCGATAATTTTATTTTTTGTTTTTAATTAATAAAACTTATAAAAATTAAAGTTAATAAATTTATTTTTATTAAAAATGATGATAAAATTAAATTTATTGATCATTACATCCATATAAAATAGTTATATAGTCAAAATCATAAGTCATATAAAATTAATAGTTATACTTCTTTCAACTAATCAAAAGAATTTATAAAAATTTAAAAGTGATAACTTTATTTTTATGACAAATTTAATTTACTAATTAACACATTGACATAAAATAACTATAAAATCAAACTTATATGTAAGGAATAAAATTAATAGTTATTTTTTTAATTAATCAATAATATTTATAAAAATAAAAAATTGGTGAATTTATTTTTACTAAATAATTAATAATAAAATTTAATTTATTAATTAACATATAGACACAAAATAACTATGCAATCAAAATCATCAGTAAGGAATAAAATTAATAGTTATACTTTTTGCTTTTAATCTATAAAATTCATCAAAATTAAAAATTGAAGATTTTATTTTTAGTGAAGAATTAATGATAAAATTTAATTTGTTAATTAACATATCGACAAATAGCAATGCAATAAAAATCACACATTAGTAATAAAATTAATAGCTATTTTCTCAAGTAATCAATAAAATTTATAAAAATTTAAAATTGATTATTTTATTTTAATTAAAGAATCAATCTTAAATTTTGATTGATTAATTAATATATCAACATAAAATAGCTATGCAATCAAACTTTTTTGTAAGGATTCCATGAGATTAGGGTTCAGATTTAGAGTTAGGGTTAGGGTTTAGAGTTTTAAATCTATTACATATATAAGGGCTTACCAAAATATTAATAATAAAACTTAATTTATTAATGTATTGACATAAAGTAATTATGCAATCAAAATCATATATAAGATTTTAGGATTTTAGGTTTGGGATTAGAGACAAAATTTAGGGTTTTTAATCTATTATGTACATAAGGGTTTACTAAAGAGTTAACAATAAACTTTAAGTTATTAATTAACATATTGATATAAAATAGCTATGCAATCAAAATTATACATAAGGGTTTAGGGCTTGGAGATTTAATATTTTTAATCTATTAGGTACATAACTACAAGTTTACTAAAGAGTTAATGATAAAATTTAATTTGTTAACTAACATATTGACATAAAATAGCTATGCAATCAAAATCATACATAAGGGTTTAGGGTTAGGGTTAAAGTTTAGGTTGAGAAAAAAAAAACTTACTTTTGAATAAGAGCATACCTAGATTTACTACTTCTGCTCTTCTCTCTAAATTTTGGAGTGAAAGAAGCAACTTCTCCATCAATCCCTTCTTATGTCTACAAAGGCGAAAGTTTGGGCGCTAATTGCTTTTCCATTAGTGGTTGATTCGTAAGTTGTTAATATTATATATATATATATATATATATATATATATATATATATATATGTATATATATATCTGTGTGTGTGTGTGTGTGTGTTTGTTTGTTTTTTTTTTCATTTTTATATGACAATTATCTTCTTATGTGAATAGGTGACCTTATGAAAAAAGCTAACTCTATATAAAAAGGCAACCCTATATCAAAATGTGTCCCTATGTAAAAAGGTATTCCTATGTAAAAATGTGTTCCTATATGAAAATATGTCTATATGTGAAAATGTGTTCCTATATGAAAATATATCCTTATGTGGAAAGATACATGATGGTTATAGTAACTATTCATCAATTATAAATATTCATTTTTTGATGGGAAGAAAGATATAGTGAAACTCTCAGAAAATATTTTTATAATATAAGGGTCTCTAGTCTATAAGAAAATTTGTGATTCTCCATCAAATACATAGATCAAGATATTGGATAAATTAGACAAATTTTTTCTATTATGACTTATATCTAGTGATCGTGTTTCTAAGAAAATTGATTATTATGGCTAAAGGTATGTTCTTTAAATTTTTTATTTTAGTTTTTTGCACTTATGCAAATTTATAGCTTATATTTGGTATTAGAGCCATGCTTGTAGTCTAGTTTTTGATTTCATAAAAATTTTAATTTAAGATTTCATTGTATACATCATATATGATGATGATGTTTAAGTTTCTTGGAGTGCTCTACATGGCTTTTCTCATTATTAGTGCAATTGATTTTTCTAAGTATTATGGAATTGCACCATTTGTGAGAAAAATATTATTGTTGTAATTAAATATGTAGGATATAAGAAAATGCATAAAGGTCAATATCTTCTGAAGTGTGCATGCTATAATTAAATTTATAGCTATAGTTGACGTTTTATAGGATTTTGTTTGTAAATTTATTTTTGATTTTGTAATTTAGTTAATCCTTCATGTTTATTTAGGATTTTATGCATAATTAATTTTATATGCATATATTTGGTTTTCTTAAATATAAATAATTTATTATTGACATAAATTTTAGTAAATAATATTGATGTCATATTTAAGTTGACATTTGAGTAGTTAAACAATAGCCACAACATTTTTAATTACAAAAATGTCAAGTGACAATAAGTTTAGTCATATAAAGTTAATGACATCAATAATTGTAATTAATCATGGATATATAATAATTTAATCCCACATGATAATTAATATAATTAAGTGATTAACTAAATATCAGACAATTTAATCATTTCATTATTTTTATAATAACTAGTTGACGTGGTCCATTAAGTTAGCGTTTGTGTGGCATGATTAGTTGGCATTTAACGTGCCACATAGGCACTTAATGAGCCATGTCAGCAAGCAATTAGTATAGAGATAACGGAATGACTAATTTGTTTGATGTTTGATAAATTTAAGGACTAAAGTGTGAAATGACTAAAATTTATAGATTAAATTGTAAGGACTTAGTAAATTTAAGGATTAAATTATGTATTTACTCTATTTAAATTTTAGTTGCCAACAAGCCTAGATAATTATTTATAAATCTCATTCTAATCCCATCATAAAGAAATTACATAATTTGCATGTTATAATCTAAGTTCACAAGAAAGATTATAATGACATGTTGATTTATTTGTTTCGAATAATTTACATAGGTAAATATTCCATATTTGGTTTCATTGTATGTGTAGTAAGCTTGTGATTTATTTTTGCAGTAGTTCAAACTTTATCTATTCCAAATTTTGTTTCCTCAAATATTATTTCTCTAAGTGGTGATAACTATTCTAATTGAAATGAAAAAATTCTCCTTACATTAGGGTGCATGGACCTTGATTTAGCACTTCGAGTAGATAAACCACCAAAACCCATGGAATCAAGCACCCAATATGATTTGGTGGATTGATTTTAGTTTCAAGTTCATTGATAATACATTACGTTTGTATAAGGACAATGTTCTTGTTAGTAATTGTATTATGAATGATGAGTTATTTAAACTTTATTTGAATTCTATCTTTAATTGTAGTCTTACAACTATGCATGGTAATAATATTGGTATTAAACGGTGTGTTACGAATAAGCAATCCTCTATGTTATGACATAAGAAATTATGTCATATATTTATTGATAGAATCACGATATTAATAAATGATGGAGTCCTTGAGACTCTTGACTTTACTAATTTTGGTACTTATTTAGATTGCATTAAAGAAAAACAAACTAACAAGTCTAAGAAAGTTGCTAAGAGGAGTTCTAATATATTAGAGATTATACACACTGATATTTCAAGACCTTATGATATGTTCTTTAGTTGTCATAAATATTTCATTACTTTTATTGATTATGGTTCACAATATATGTATCTCTACCTACCTTTATGATAAGAATGAAACACTATATACTTTTAAGGTCTATAAAGCAGGAGTAGAGAAACAATTAGGTAAAAAAAATTAAGATCATAAGGTGAAATAGAGGTGGTGAATTTTATGAAAGGTACATTAAAAAAGGACAATTACCAAGCCCATTTGTAAGGTTCCTTAAGGAAGAAAGAATTGTGGCATAGTACACAATGCTTAACTCACTATCACAAAATGATGTGGTCGAAAAGAGGAATCAGACATTGATGGACATGGTGAGAAATATGATTAGTAACTCCAATATCTTATTGTCTTGTGAAGTGAAGTTCTAAAAACTATGGCATATGTACTAAATAGAGTTCCAACTAAGGTGATTCAGAAAATGCCATTTGAGTTATGGAAATGTTAGAAACCTAGTTTAAGACATGTATATGTTTGGGGATGCCCAGCTGAAGTTAAGGTTCATAATTCACATGAGACAAAGTTAGACTAAAAAATAGTCAATAGATATTTCATAAGCTATACAAAAAAGTCTAATGAATATAAATTTTACTGTTTATCGCGTACAATAAGAATGATGAAATCTAAAAATGCACAGTTCCTTGAGAATGATGAGATTAATAGGAGTAGTCATCCTCGAAACTTAGTCTTTGAGGAACATATTAGAGTTAAATCTATTCTTACATCTTCGAATCCATTGGTTGTTTTTCATTATAATTGTCAAGATTTAATTACTCATGAACAAGCAATGTTTGTAGAATAATTTCATCATGAGGATACTATTGTAGATCCAGTTATTCAGAATTCTTAAACTGAGGATTTGATGTAACATTAAAAAGATCTTCAAGAGTCAATAAACTTACAATTTTTTCATATTATGTTATGTACCTACAAGAATCTGACATGGACATTAGTGTTGAATATGACTCTATCACATTTTCACAGGCTATGAATGGAAATAAATTCATATCATGGTATGATTTTGTAAAGTATGAGATGAATTCAATGGCTAACAATTAAGAATGGAATCTTGTTAAATTGCCTAAAAAGGGAAAGGCCATTGATTGTAAGTGGGTTTTTAAAACTAAAAGAGACTCTTTATGCATTATTGAAATATATAAGGCAAAACTTCTAGCTAAAGAATTAACTCAACAAGAAGAAGTTGATTATTATGATACGTTCTCTCCCGTTTTTAAAAAGAATTCATTTCGGATAATCATGTCATTAGCAACTCATTTTGATATGGAGTTACATCTAATGGATGTGAAAACGACATTCCTCAATGGAGATCTAGAGAAAGAGGTTTACATAAAACAACTAGAATATTTTATTTCAGAAGGCAATGATCACTTAGTTTGCAAGTTTAAGATATCTATATATGGATTGAAACAAACCTCCTGTCAGTGGTACTTAAAATTCTATAATGTTATTTCTTCATTTGGTTTTATAGATAATATTATGGATCAATGTATATACTAAAAATTCAATGGGAGTAAAATAATTTTTCTAATCCTATATGTAGATAATATTTTACTTGCTTCAAGTTATTTGGACTTACTTCATGAGGTTAAGCAAATTTTTTCATAACAATTTGACATGAAAGATATAGACGAAACCTCTTATATCATAGGCATAAAGATTGAGAAAGATAGATCTCGAGGGATATTAGGATTGTTTCAAAAGATCTACATCAATAAATTTTTAAAAAGATTCGCATAAAGGATTCTTTATTCAATGTTGCACTTGTTGTCAAAGGTGATAAATTCAATTTAGAACAAAGCCCCAATATTTTAGAGAGGAAACAAATGAAAAACATTCCTCATGCTTATGCATTTAGAAGTTTAATGTATGCTCATATTTGCACAAGACTTGGCATTACATCTATAGTTGGAATGCAGGGAATATATTTAAGTAATCTTGATTTGAACTATTAGAGGATTACAAGAAAGTTATGCAATACCTTTTAAAAACTAAATATTATAAGCTTACATATAGATAATCTAACTATTTAGAAGTGGTTAGATATTTAAACTCTGATTTTGTTGGCTACCTTAATTCAAGAAAGTTAACATTAGGATATATTTTCTTTATTACTTAAGGAGCCATTTCTCGTAGAAGTGTTTGTATCATACTTTGAAGCGACATCACATGCTATATGGTTGAAGAGTTTTTGGTTTGTAATTGTTGATACAATTGCCAAGCCATTAAAGATTTACTACGATGATTCCGCATCAGTGTTTTGGCCAAATATAATAAGAGAGGAAGTCATAGTAAGCATATCGAAATTAAGTATCTAGCTATTTAAGAACATGTTAAAGCAAACAAGGTAGCTATAAAATGCATCAACACTAAATTAATGATTACAAATCTCTTAACAAAAGGTTTACCACATGTTGCTTATAAAAAACATGTTGAGCATATAGGACTCATTTATATTATGTAATCATATGTAATTAAAGTACCCTTATGTTTTGGTATCACATTTTAACGATTTAAAAACTCCATTAAGTTATATTTGTCTTCTCTTATTTAATTGTATACATAAAGTTCAAGAGAATAACAATGTATGTTTTGATGATCCTGAATGAACATTTGAAAGTTCATTCATAACGATATGTACCACATGTGGTTCTCATTCAAGAAAGTTTAGTTTTATTGTGATACATTGAAGGTAATACTTGTTTTAAAAGGACTTACTGTTATGATTCATACAATTTAAATTCTTTTATTTGATTATAGGGATATTGTATCCATGAATGATTTTAAAGATGTATCAATATTGAATATATATGTGTGTGTGTGTGTGTGTGTGTGGCCTATTTTTATATAGTAGTTATCTCCCTATGTGAATATGTGACCCTATGAGAAAAAGTAACTCTACATGAAGAGGTGATTGTATATGAAGAGGTAACCGTATGTAAAAAAGTGTTCCTATATAAAAAAAATTTCCTATATGAAAATGTGTCCCCATATGAAAAATTATCTTTATGTAAAAAGGTGTTTCTATGTGAAAATGTGCAAGGTGGTTATGATAACCATTCATTAATTATAAATATCACTTCTTTGATGAGAAGAAGGATATAGTGAAACAATCAAAAAATATTTTTCAGATATAAGGGTCTCTAATCTACAAGAAGACATGTGGTTCTCTATCAAATACACGAATCGAGATCTTAAATAGGCTAAACAAATTTTCTTTATTCTGACTTATATCTGGTGATTATGTTTCTAAAAAATATTATTACTATGGTTAGATGTATGTTCTTTAGATTTTTACTTTTAGTTTATTGCACTTATACAATTTTATAGTTTATAACACTATTAGAAAAATGAGATTTAGAGACGGAAATTAGAGACGGAAATAGAGACGGATTTGGGAAGTTAGAGACGGATAAAAATATTTGTAATTTAGAGACGGAATTTAGAGACAGAAATATTCCGTCTCTAAAAATCCGTCTCCCATTCCGTCTCTAAATGAGTTTAGAGATGAACTTAGATACGGAAAATATTTCGTCTCTGTCTTAGAGATGAAATATTCCATCTTTGACTCTAGAGAGGGACAGAGGCGGCATATTCCGTCTCTGACTCCAGAGAGGGACAGAGACGAAATATTCCATCTCTAATTCCATCTCTAATTTCGTGAACAGTTTTAGAGACGGATTTAGAGACAGAATTTCAGAGACGGAATATTTTCCGTCTCAAATATATTTATGTATATAAATTTTTATCTCTCATTTTATATCAAATTTTTGAAATAATATTTAAATTATTAGTAAAATTAGTTAGAATTTAGATAATTTTTGAAAAAATTTAAGTTCCGTTTAATTTGTAGAAATAAGTTGATGGAATGGAAATTAAGATTCTCTTACATTAATTTATTGTGTTTGTTTGATATAATTGACTATAATTTTTATTTCCATGATATACAAATTCTTTTCTATATAAAAATGATTTTATCTTGAAAAACTTCTAAAAAAAGAACAAGTAAAATGAAATAGAAAAAAAGGTTAAAATATATAAATGATGAATAGATATATTTTATTAATATATTTTATTTTACAAATTTTTCATATTTACTTTCATTTTACATTTTTCAGAATTAATGAGTAGATATATTGTATTAATATTATGAGAAATGATTTAATAATTTTAAAAAGAAATAAACATTCATGAATAATAAAGACATGTCTTCCTAATATATATATATTGTAATAACCGTAAAATTTAATGAAAAGGAAATTTAAAATAAAAGAGAGAATTTTGACAATAGAGATAAGAACCGTAGAAAATATGTATATTTATTACATAGAAAAAAAATATTAGAAGTTATGTTTTGGTGCGCTATAAGCAAATATATTTTTATTATGTAGAAATAATTATGATTTGTTAAAAGTAAGTGGATTTTTAAGTAAAAGAAGTATTGTGTTGCTTAAAATAATTATACCGGCTTTTATTGAATTTTTATGGTATTTTTAGAAATACTCTTTCTTTTAATATAAATAAAGATATTTGTTTAGAAATTTGTTTTATTACTATTTTTATCAAGAAAAATTATGATGTGAGAGTTTAACTAAAGATTTATGAGAAAGGAAATTTTTAGAAATTTTTGGGATATTTTATAATGAAAAACGGAATTTATATGAATTTTATAAAAGAAAATCATATTATTAATTATTTAATAATTATTCTTAAAAAAAAAAAAGTTACTGTAGCATCAGCACATATATGTGCATACGGATACCAGGCAGAGAGCAGAAAAAACCCGCAGTCCTCCCCATTTTTTCTTTTTCCCCTTCGAATTTCAAACCCTCATATCTGGAGCTACGGACCTCCGATTGACGAACCGTCTGGATCGTTGGACACGTGGCAACGAGTACTTCAAAACCCATCGATCAATTTCGCCGGAAAGTCGCCGGAAGGTCGCCGGAAAATCGCGTGAATAGTACTTCCAAAGGTAAAACTTCGTCCCATTGCGTTTTAGGCTTCGTTTTTACCGAAATTCTTCGTGTAGATAGCTTTAGAATCGAATATGGGGTTTTTAGGTTTCAGCATGAATAGTATTTTCCGGCGTGAATAGTGACTTTAGAATTTTCTAATTTTCATGCTATGTCTATGTTTTCTAGGTTGTTGAGCCATCACGAGGTGAAATTCTCGTTGTTGGACTTCTAGTACGGTGAGTGGGTTTTTCATACTATAGCGCATGTTTTAGGAATTTGATTTATAACTCTCTCGTATGATTTTAACTAGTTGGAATGTATGTTAAATTGTTTTACTGCTTTGAAAACCAATATGTTCCAACCATGTTAGAAATTGTAAATTTCAATCCTAGTTGAACCCTAGGTATGCAGGGCAAGCATCTAGACTATTAATTCTCCATTTGAGCTAGATTTATAGAAATGCGAACTTAGTCATAGAAATGAACTAAGTTAGCCATGAAATGATTTAATGCATGATGAGCATCTATGTGACGTCTACGGACGATCTATGTTTAAAAGGGAAAATTTATGATTGTAAAGGTCTCCATGGGAATTCATGGATGAGATATATTTTAGAATAGAGTTTTATGCATGAAAAGAGTTAGATGGAGAATTATAGCTGTATTGTAAAGTTATTGAAATGTTTTACTTTAAACTCTTTGAATAGCATATTTCACATGTTTTCTATTGGAGGGACCCTTTTAGATCATTGTTAGCTAGCCGCAGGTAGTGCTAGCCCTGGTGCACCATGATCATGTTAAGGCTTCGGCCTAGGATATTGTGACGGGCATATGACAGCCTAAAACACAAAATTTAGGGTGGACTTATGTCTACGCCTACAGTGATTGCCATACCCATTGCTATGTGCTTGGGGAAATTTAAGGTGGACTTATGTCTACGCCTACAGTGATTACCTTACCCTTGCTATGTGCTTGGGATAGATGATAGATCTGTTAGGAAAGACCTCCAATAAATTAGTGCATTTTTCTTAAAGATTAAATATTTCTAAAATACCACATTCATCATTGTTATTGCATAAACATCTTCATTTATTATTTACCATGCATAATTGATTTGCTTACAGTTATTGATTTAATCATGTTTTATCATTTGAACTGTTTAGCATTCTTTCAATAAATTATGATTAGATGTTTAATGTTTTCTATACTTTGACTTCAATTATTTAATTAATTGCGAAATATTCGTGCTTAGTTTGCCCTGTTTCTGTTATAGTATGATTTATCCATTCACTGAGATGTGGTAATCTCACCCCTCTTCTGTTTTCTCCCCATAGATAGTCAAAGAAACACTGATCCAGCTACAGCTCCATAGGAGGCTAAATATAGTATTGGTGAGCCCCAGTTTGGGCACTCCGTTGTATTGGTTGTATAGTTTAAGTGTATGTCTAGTGTATCTTCATGAACATACAGGAAGGATCCTCGCTTCTTGTGTTGTTTGAAAAATGGTTTTACGTTTTACAATAATGTTTGTACTATGAGGCCATGGGCCAAGTTGAATCAAGGATGTTGGATTCATGAAATATATATATATATATATATATATATATATATATATATATATATATATATATATATATATATATATATATATATATATATATATATATATATATATACAGTATTTTCTGATATTGGATGTGGCGTATGTGGCCAGTTATATTTATTATGTACTGGATTGTGTGCTGAATGGTTGTGCATGCTATGTGTTAAGCTTACGGCTAAGGGGAAACCCTTATGCCGTGCCGGTCATGTGTTCCATCATTTGGGGCCGTGACAAATATGGTATCAGAGGGTTAGGTTTCCCTGTGTTCATGGAGTAACGGACCTTTAGGTAGGACTTTGAGTATGGGTATGAATCCGGACATGCTTATACTCACGGTACTGCTAAAGGGGTTCGATAGGATGTTGTCTTTTTGTTTAAGTTAGTCAGTTTATAGTATGCTATGTTGGTATGGTTAAGTGATGGTTGGGCTATTTCTGTTTTATAGCGAAATGCCACCAAGAACAAGATCAAAGGTTAGGCAACCCGCGGTTCAAGAGCAGATGGCTGAAGAGTCTGCTCAGTCTGCAGTACCTGTGCCTA
Source organism: Gleditsia sinensis (assembly GCA_037074535.1). NCBI lineage: Eukaryota > Viridiplantae > Streptophyta > Magnoliopsida > Fabales > Fabaceae > Gleditsia > Gleditsia sinensis. The sequence goes on along the minus strand of CM073468.1, from coordinate 56,956,389 downwards.
GAGGCCGAGGTAGAGGTCGTGGCAGAGGCCGACCTAGAGGCAGTGGCAGGGGTGTAAGGGCTGCTGAAGCAGCCGAACAAGCTGAGTTAAGAAGTGAGCAAGCTGAGACTCCCAGGACGGGGGAAATGTCTTCTCACCCCCGGGATGATGTGATAGCCCAGATGCTGGTAACCATGCAAGGTATGCAGCGGGCAATAGAAAATCTAGCTGAGAGAAGGGATGGGCAAGATAGAAGGGACCCGCAACAGCCTGAAACAACTACCTTCGTTCCAGAACCAGTTAGGTTCGTGGAGCGGCAGGTGAGACCCGCTGAGAGGGAAGTGGAACTATCTGAGTTCCTGAAGCTGAAATCGCCAACCTTTAAGGGGTTGTTGGCCAGTGAAGATCCCCAGGAGTTTATAGAGGCTACTGAGAAGATCTGCGAGGTTCTTAAGTGTTCAGAGATTCGCTCAGTAGAATTAGCAGCCTTCCAGTTGTCTGGCGTAGCGCAGGTATGGTTCAAGACCATGATGCGCGGAAGGGGAGCTACAACGCCACCTTTGAGATGGCCAGAGTTCAAGGAAGTTTTCATGGAGAGGTTTATGCCTCAGAGTATACGAGATACCAAGTGTCAGGAATTTGTGGAATTGAAGCAAACTCCTGGTATGTCAGTCACGGAGTATGACTACCGCTTCACACAGCTGATGCCGTATGCACCGCACATGGTCCCTACTGAAAGGGACATGATCAGGAAATTTATCCAGGGGTTGGTGCCAGCATTGTTTAAATCAGTGGCACCCCAGATGAAGCAATTCCCAAACTATGCAGAGGCTGTGGATTGTGCAAGAATGATGGAGACTAGGCATTTGGCCGATGTCGAGAGTGCCAAGCTGAGGAAGAGAGATAGAGACGGGAGCTCCAAAGGAAGGCAAAGTTCTCATTCCTAAGGACCCCGATTCCAGAGCCAGCAGCGCCCAGCACCACAGAATGTTGGGAACCCCAACCAGAGACCAGATGCAAGTGGTAGGCTAGGTCTTAGGCAGGGAAACACCAGGTATCCAGGACAACCAGGACCAAGAGCCATTCAGCAGAACAGGCCATAATGCCCAATTTGTGGCAACCATCATTTTGGTCAGTGCCGCAGGGAGATGATTGTTTGCTATCATTGCCACCAACCTGGACACATGAAGAGGGAATGTCCTCAGTTGTATGGCTCAAGCCAAGGGCCAACTCGACCAGCTTTGCTACCAACCCCAGTGGCAGCTCAGCCTCTAAGGACTATACCGGGCCAAGCAAGTAGCAGAGGTACTGGTAGAGGGATGATGGGCCGAGGTCAAAACCAAGCAGGCCGAGGTGAACCGAGGATTTTTGCTCTTACCAGGCAGGATGCACAAGCTTCAAATGCGGTCATGACAGGTACTCTTTCAGTTTGCCTACATGAAGCATATGTTTTGTTTGACCCCGGGTCTACATATTCCTATGTTTCTCCTAGTTTTGCTAAGAGTTTGGGTAAAGATCCGATTAGGATGGATGCCCCTTTCTTTGTAACCACCCCGGTCGGTGATTATTTGCCAGTAGAGCATGTATGCAAATCATGTAAAGTGTCAGTAGGTGATAGGGAGACATCTGCTGATTTGATCATCCTAGACATGGTCGACTTTGATGTAATCCTAGGAATGGATTGGTTGGCAGCATGCTATGCTACCTTGGATTGCTATGAGAAGGCAATCAAGTTCAACCCTCCAAGTGAAGTTCCTTTCCGGTTCCAGTGTGATCGAAGTAAAGCTCCAAGTAACCTGATATCAGTCTTGGGTGCTCAGAAGATGTTGAAGAAGGGATGCCAGGGATATTTGGCATATGTTAGAGATGTGGATGAGAAGGTACCGGATGTAGACAAGATGGCAGTGGTAAGAGAATTCCTGGATGTCTTCCCAGAAGAGTTGCCAGGATTACCTCCTGAACGGGAGATAGAGTTTGGTATCGACCTTATTCCAGAGGCTCGACCAATTTCTATACCGCCTTACAGGATGGCACCCACAGAGCTTAAGGAGCTAAAGAGTTAGTTGCAGGATTTGTTAGATAAGGGCTTCATCAGGCCGAGTACCTCTCCATGGGTTGCTCCAGTTCTTTTTGTGAAAAAGAAAGATGGGTCTTTGTGTCTTTGCATTGACTATCGGCAACTGAATAAGCTAACAGTGCGCAACAACTACCCTTTACCCAGGATTGATGATCTGTTCGATCAACTTCAAGGAGCGAAATGTTTCTCCAAGATTGATCTGAGGTCAGGGTATCATCAGTTGAGGATCAAGAAGGAAGATATTTTCAAGACGGCTTTTAGGACCCGTTATGGTCATTATGAGTTTTTAGTTATGTCTTTTGGACTAACTAATGCACCAGCTGCTTTTATGGACTTGATGAACAGGGTGTTCAAGCCATTCTTAGATCAGTTTGTCATCGTGTTCATTGATGACATATTGGTTTATTCTAAAGACCATGAGGAGCATGAACAGCACCTACGGGTCATTCTGCAGATTTTGAGGGATCAGCAATTGTATGCCAAGCTCTCTAAGTGTGAGTTCTGGTTGGACAGTGTTATGTTTCTGGGGCATGTAGTCACGAAGGACGGCATTTAAGTAGACCCCGAGAAGGTAGAGGCAGTACAGCAGTGGCCTCACCCAGCTAGTGTGACGGAGATCCGAAGTTTCTTGGGTCTAGCAGGGTATTACCGGAGGTTCATCAAGGATTTCTCCAGAATTGCTGCTCCTTTGACCAGATTAACCAGAAAGGGAGTTAAGTTTGAGTGGTCGGATGTATGCGAAGAAAGTTTCCAGACCTTGAAGAAGTGTCTAACCACAACCCCAGTTCTAACTATCCCAACGGGCACTGGAGGATACTCAGTATACTGTGACGCCTCAAGGGTGGGCTTGGGTTGTGTGTTAATGCAGAATGGTCATGTTGTAGCCTACGCATCTAGGCAGCTCAGGAAGCACGAACAGAACTGATGTGAACCCCTGATATGAACCTCACCAAGAGTAGTGAGACCCGGAATCAATATGGGATCCAAATTCAAGGATCGTATTCCAATCAGATTTATAACAAAAATAAATTAAAATAAAATGACCTTGACCCGTTATCTATAAAGAGATAAGAACCGCAAGTATAGAAATATTGTAGACGCCACACTCAAAAAAGAGGAAGAAGATTGTGAGTGATAAGTCTTACTTGAACGCCACAAGATAAATCTTGATAAGTTCAGAAAAGTTCTTTAAAGAACCAAAGAGAAAACACTCTCAATAATATATATGATAATCTGCCTTGTTCATGAGCATACATACCTATTTATAGGCCAATTACCTAAACTTAGAAGGAAAACTATATAGGAAACTCCTATAGGACAAGGAAGAATAGAAATAGGAAACTGTTCTAGAAACCATCAAATAGGAAACTCCTATAGGGCAAGGAAAAATACAAATAGGAAACTCTTCTAGAAACTATGAAATAGGAAACTTTCCTAGTCAAATAAATAAAATACTAAAAATAAATAAATCAGAAAAAAAAACGTAGCCTAAATTGGGCCATTAAATAAATCCATTATTTTGGGCCTATATTCAGTTTTTAGCCTTCAATCTTCTTGCACTTTAGGTCCATATTAAAGTTGGCTGGTCTTGACCCATATTTAAATGGGTTTTAATGACATGGACCAGTTTTGGCTCTTCTTTTGTAATAATGCAAGTATCTCCTTGATGTGCCTCTAGGATTAGACAATTAAGTGCTTCTTTGAATATTTTAGCCCGAGCTCTTGTGATAGGTCCAACTGAGACTTGAAGCGGGTCCGCATTCCATTTCTCTTTGTCAGCCCTAGCCATGATCTCATCAAGAACTATCCTACACATGATCTGGAGATGGCGGCAGTGGTCTTTGCCTTGAAGATTTGGAGGCACTATCTCTATGGTGAACCCTGTGAGATTTACACGGACCAGAAGAGTCTCAAGTACATCTTTCAACAAAGAGATCTTAACTTGAGACAGAGAAGGTGGATGGAGTTGGTGAAGGACTATGACTGCACTATCTTGTACCACCCAGGCAAGGCCAATGTGGTAGCAGATGCTTTGAGCAGGAAGTCAATGGGGAGTCTAGCCCATATTACCCTACTCCGGAGGCCGTTGGTAAGGGATATTCATCGGCTAGAAGGAGAGGGGATGCGCTTTGAAGTGAAGGAGCCAGGGGTGTTGCTAGCCCACATGCAACTACACTCTCCACTGGTTGAGCAGATTAAGGCAGATCAGGACAAGGATGCCAAGCTGTGCAAGCTCAAGGATGAATCCAGGAATAATCAGACTTCTGAATTCAGCGTGGATGTTGAAGGAGTGTTAAGATATGGGAAGCGCTTGTGTGTACCCGATGTGGATAGCTTGAGGAAGCAGATTTTGGAGGAGGCACATCAATCAGCCTATACTATCCACCCAGGAACAAATAAGATGTACAGTGACCTCAAGGACTTGTATTGGTGGAATGGGATGAAGAAGGATGTAGCAAACTTTGTGGCTCAATGCTTGGTTTGTCAGCAGGTGAAAGCTGAACACCAGAAGCCTGCCGGTTTGCACCAGCAGATTGAGATACCAGAGTGGAAGTGGGAAAGGATTACTATGGACTTCGTTACAGGGTTACCGAGGACCCCTAAGGGTTATGACTCAGTATGGGTGATAGTGGATCGAAGGACCAAGTCATCCCACTTCTTACCAGTGAAGACTACCTTTAATGTGGCTCAGTATGCAAGCCTGTATCTGAGTGAGATCGTCAGATTGCATGGAGTCCCTGTATCCATCATATCTGATCGAGGTCCACAGTTTACAACAAGGTTTTGGAAAGCTTTTCAAGAAGCTTTGGGGACGAAGTTAGATCTAAGCACCGCTTTTCATCCTCAAACAGATGGCCAGTCAGAACGCACGATTCAAATTCTGGAGGATATGCTTAGAGCATGTATATTGGATTTTGGTGGTAGTTGGGAAGGATACCTGCCATTAGCTGAGTTTGCATACAACAACAGTTATCAAGCCAGTATTCAGATGGCACCTTTTGAAGCTCTTTATGGGAGAAGATGCCGATCTCCCGTTGGATGGTTTGAAGTTGGAGAAGTCAAGCTGTTAGGGCCAGACTTGGTGCAAGATGCCATAGAGAAGGTTAAGTTGATAAGGGAACGGCTTTTTACTGCACAGAGTCGTCAGAAGTCTTATGTGGACCATAGGCGTCGGGAGTTGGAGTTTTCTCTAGGCGATCACGTGTTCCTCAGAGTTTCACCCATGAAGGGAATCATGCTGTTTGGTAGGAAAGGGAAGTTAAGCCCGAGGTATATTGGACCTTTTGAAATCCTGGAAAGGGTAGGAGCAGTGGCATACCGCCTAGCCCTACCACCTGGGTTGAGTGAAGTGCATCCAGTCTTCCATGTCTCGATGTTGAGGAAGTATCTACCCGACCCATCTCATGTGATTCAACCGCAAGAAATCCTTTTGGATGACAAGTTGGCCTACGAAGAGAAACCCGTGGCCATTGTTGATAGACAAGTGAAAAAGTTGAGATCTAAGGATATCCCTACAGTAAAGGTGATCTGGCAGAATCATTCCAAGGAGGAAGCTACGTGGGAAGTAGAGGATGTCATGAGAGAGAAGTATCCTCAGCTGTTTCAAGAGTAGTCAAATGTTTTCATGTTGTTAGTTTTTGTAAAATTCGGGGACCGAATTTCTTTAAGGGGGGAAGAATGTAATAACCGTAAAATTTAATGAAAAGGAAATTTAAAATAAAAGAGAGAATTTTGACAATAGAGATAAGAACCGTAGAAAATATGTATATTTATTACATAGAAAAAAAAAATTAGAAGTTATGTTTTGGCGCGCTATAAGCAAATATATTTTTATTATGTAGAAATAATTATGATTTGTTAAAAGTAAGTGGATTTTTAAGTAAAAGAAGTATTGTGTTGCTTAAAATAATTATACCGGCTTCTATTGAATTTTTATGGTATTTTTAGAAATACTCTTTCTTTTAATATAAATAAAGATATTTGTTTAGAAATTTGTTTTATTACTATTTTTACCAAGAAAAATTATGATGTGAGAGTTTAACTAAAGATTTATGAGAAAGGAAATTTTTAGAAATTTTTGGGATATTTTATGATGAAAAACGGAATTTATATGAATTTTATAAAAGAAAATCATATTATTAATTATTTAATAATTATTCTTAAAAAAAAAAAAAGTTACTGTAGCATCAGCACATATATGTGCATACGGATACCAGGCAGAGAGCAGAAAAAACCCGTAGCCCCCCCCCATTTTTTCCTTTTTCCCTTCGAATTTCAAACCCTCATATCTGGAGCTACGGACCTCCGATTGACGAACCGTCTGGACCGTTGGACTCGTGGCAACGAGTACTTCAAAACCCACCGATCAATTTCGCCGGAAGGTCGCCGGAAAATCGCGTGAATAGTACCTCCAAAGGTAAAACTTCGTCCAATTGCGTTTTAGGCTTCGTTTTTTCCGAAATTCTTCCCGTAGATAGCTTTAGAATCGAATATGGGGTTTTTAGGTTTCAGCATGAATAGTGTTTTCCGGCGAGTGAATAGTGTTTTCCGGCGTGAATAGTGACTTTAGAATTTTCTAATTTTCATGCTATGTCTATGTTTTCTAGGTTGTTGAGCCATCACGAGGTGAAATTCTCGTTGTTGGACTTCTAGTACGGTGAGTGGGTTTTTCATACTATAGCGCATGTTTTAGGAATTTGATTTATAACTCTCTCGTATGATTTTAACTAGTTGGAATGTATGTTAAATTGTTTTACTGCTTTGAAAACCAATATGTTCCAACCATGTTAGAAATTGTAAATTTCAATCCTAGTTGAACCCTAGGTATGCAGGGCAAGCATCTAGACTATTAATTCTCCATTTGAGCTAGATTTATAGAAATACGAACTTAGTCATAGAAATGAACTAAGTTAGCCATGAAATGATTTAATGCATGATGAACATCTATGTGACGTCTACGGACGATCTATGTTTAAAAGGGAAAATGTATGATTGTAAAGGTCTCCATGGGAATTCATGGATGAGATATATTTTAGAATAGAGTTTTATGCATGAAAAGAGTTAGATGGAGAATTATAGCTGTATTGTAAAGTTATTGAAATGTTTTACTTTAAACTCTTTGAATAGCATATTTCACATGTTTTCTATTGGAGGGACCCTTTTAGATCACTGTTAGCTAGCCGCAGGTAGTGCTAGCCCTGGTGCACCATGATCATGTTAAGGCTTCGGCCTAGGATATTGTGACGGGCATATGACAGCCTAAGACACAAAATTTAGGGTGGACTTATGTCTACGCCTACAGTGATTACCCTACCCTTGCTGTGTGCTTGGGGGAGTTGATAGATATGTTAGGAAAAACCTCCAATAAACTAGTGCATTTTTCTTAAAGATTAAATATTTCTAAACAATCTCATTCATCATTGTTACTGCATAAATAACTTCATTTATTACTTACCATGCATAATTGATTTGCTCTACTGTTACTGATTTAATCCTGTTTTATCTTTTGAACATACATTTGAACTGTTTATCTTTTCTTTCAATAAATTATGGTTAAATGCTTAATGTTTCTATTATTATCTTTACACTTTGATTTCAATTATTAAATTCATTGCGAAACATTCGTGCTTGGTTTGCCCTATTTCTGTTATAGTGTGATTTATCCATTCACTTAGATGTGGTAATCTCACCCCTCTTCTGTTTCCTCCCCACAGAGAGTCAGAGAAACTTTGATCCAGCTACAGCTCCGTAGGAGGCTGAATATAGCATTGGTGAACCCCAGTTTGGGCAAGGCTCCGTTGTACTGGTTGTATAGTTTAGTTTATGTCTAGTGTATCTCCATGAACTTACAGGCAGAATTCTTACTTCTTGTGTACTTTGATGTGTTGTTTGGAAAACAGTTTTATGTTTTACAATTATGTTTGTATTATGATGCCATGGGCCAAGTTGAATCACGGATGTTGGATTCATGAGATATATATATATATATATATATATATATATATATATAAAGTATTTTCTTATATTGGATGTAGCATATGTGGCCAGTTATATTTATTATGTACTCTGGATTGTGTGCTGAATGTTTGTGCATACTATGTGTTAGGCTTACGGCTAGGGAGAAACCCTTATGCCGTGCCGGTCATGTGTTATATCATTTGGGGCCGTGACAATATGGTATCAGAGTTTTAGGTTTTCCTGTATTCATGGAGTAACGGACCTTTAGGTAGAACTTTGAGTATGGGTATGAATCCGGACATACTTATACTCATGGTGCTGCTAAAGGGGTTCGATAGGATGTTGTCTTTTTGTTCAAGTAAGTCAGTTTATAGTATGCTATGTTGGCATGGTTAAGTGACGGTTGGGCCATCTCTGTTTTATAGCGAGATGCCAGTTATATGAGATGTTATTTACTTTCCCTTGCTATGTGCTTGGGAAAAGACCCATACAGAGTCTCTTCGCATGTCCTCTTAAATGGTAGTAGGGCAAACCTCAGCGGAATGCTGAGTTTAGGCAAATCCTATACCACCAAGGTACGGAAGGGGTCAAACTCTGGTATGATGGTTTCTGAATGTGACATCTGTTGTACCCAGTTGTCTAGATATGGTAGATTGTGATGTGATATTGAGAATGAATTTGTTGGCATTATGTCATGTCATTTTGAAATGTCACTAGAAGGTGATTAAATTCAATATTCTTGGAGAATTTTTTCTCTTGATACAAAGAAATCTTAGTGAGATACCCAGTAACCTAATCTCTGCTTTAGCAGTCCATAAGTGATTACAAAAATTTGCCAAGGATAGTTGGTAGTGGTGAGAGATGCTGATATAAAGTATACCACTGTAAATCAAGTTCCAGTGATTAGAGAATTTTCTGATATAATTCTAGAGGAATTGCCAGGATTACCCCGAAATAATAAATAGAATTTGGTATTGATTTATTTCCTAGCCAGCGTCTATATTTCCATATAGAATGACACCCACTAAACTTAAAGAACTGAAAAAAAAAAATAGTTACAAGACATGTTAGACAAGGGATTTAAAAGCCCTAGTACTTTTACTTGGAGTGCTCCAGTATATGGATCACTATGATTATACATAGATTATAGATAGTTGAATAAAGTGACAATGTGGAATAAATACTCATTACCTCGTATAGATGATCTATTTGATTAGTTAGAAAGTGCTCAACATTTTTTAAAAAAAAAATTTAACTTGATTTGATATTTAGATATCATCAATTAAGGATAAGAGAAGAGGATATTAAAAAAAAAATTTGCTTTCAGGATTCGGCATGGACACTATGAGTTTATAGTTATGTCATTTGGATTGACAAATGCCCCAGCTACATTCATAGAGTTAATGAATAAGTAATTAAGCCATCCATAAATCAAGTTGTTATTATATTTATTGATAGTATACTAGAATATTTCAAGAGTTCAGAGGATCATAAGCATAATTAAAGATAGTATTACAAACTCCAAGGGAATATCAGCTATATGCTAAGTTCTCAAAATATGAATTTTGACTTAGTAATAGTACTTTCTTAAGGTATGTGGCTAGCAAGATGGTATCCAAGATAATCCTAAGAAAGTAAAAGTGGTACATCAATGTCCACATCTTGCTACAGTTACAGATGAAGATCCAAGACCAATTTGCGCTTTCTGCTATGGTCTGTTGTCCATTCTATTTGAGCTGTGATTGGATCAGGTACATGAACATATGCTTGTAAAGCATCAATCAACTCCTCAGCATCTGAAGCTAAGATGAGAATTCGTCGTGTTGAGTGTGGGATAAACCTTTGTTCCACAGCATGATCAAGGAAAGATAATAAACCATCAAAGAAGTGATTAATATTTAACAAACCTATTGGTTTGTGATGCATATTCAGTTGTGCCCAAGAGACTATTTGGAAAATCTCTTCTAAAGTACCAAAACCACCTGGTAAGGCAATGAAGGCATCAGCATTGCTCATCATTCTAGCCATGCGTTCATGCTTGGAAGCTACTCTATATTCTTTCCCAATTGTTTTCCCTATGTTGCTGGATGTAGCTAGAGCTGTAGGAATAATACCTAGAACTTGGCATCCCCCTACATGTGCAGCTATAGCTACACACCCCATTAACCCACAGTTACCTCCACCATAGACTAGATGAATTTTTCTTCTAGCCAGCACCATACCCAGGTTTTGTGCTGCTTTCACATATTCCCCATCTTTTCCAGGACTGGAACCACAAAAGACACAGATATTTCGAAACTGACGGAATGCTGTTCCCTCCATAATTGTTCTTACCTTAACTTTGAGTATAGAGAAAGATACTAATGTAAGTATTTATTGAACTCAGAGAAGGGAATATTTATAATAGCTATGCGAATAGGCCGGATATTATTAGAATAGCTATGTGAGTGATTGGTGGATATTAGCTAAATTAAAGGTAAAAAAAAACGGCAAGCATGTATATGTACAGTAGTTATGACTGTGACCCATATTAAGCACATAAAGAGTATAAGATAAGATATCACCAGAAATTTGTCTTTTTCTTGTTGTCTTTGATGAAGTATTGATGTCTTGAAAGGTTGTAGGTGATAGCCGTCATTGTAAAAAAGAAGAAAAAGAAAAAAAAGTGAAAATGCAAACCAATTAATGGTTGAAGAGGAACAATCAAATAGTTTATTTTGTTTTCTCAATGTTTTTACCAGTCGACTATTGGTTTATAAGTCGACTAGCTATTTTGAGAAATTTTAATGTGGACTGGTTATTTACAGTTGATTGATTATATATATTTTGAAGCAACCAACTGCATCCTACCAGTTAACTATGTGCTCTTGTTATTCACAGACTTTATAGGCTCAGAAATATTTCTTTTCCATATGATATGCTTCCGCCGAATAACAATATCTTTGAATTAAATTTTGGCACATATATTCAAAATTTGCGGTCACCGATTGCGGCCACCGATTTTCGTCAAAATAGCAGCTAGATTTTGTTTACAGATTTTCAAGAATTACGGCCACCGATTTTAATGCTTTTCAATGTTTGTCCAAATTTTTGACTTTCTATTTTGGCACCATTCTCTATTGTGCTTTTCGTCTGTTTCACTGCATTCTCCCTCATTAACGGTTGGCATTAAATGCAAGGTTGTTTTCCCTCATTGCAAGGAAAGATAATTTCTAATCTTTGGAACTCAGTTATTATGGTGTTCAACTTATTAGTAGATTAAAGTAATAGAGATTTTGAAAAGAATAGATGGATGATGATGTAATGGTGCTTTGACGAATGTAATCAAAGGAGTTAACGGTGTTGAAGTTTTTGAGGAGTAAAGTATGGAAAGTAAGATTTAAATTAATCTCAAAATTTTTAATTTGGAAACATGGAGAATATTTTGAGAATTATCTCCAAGAATAATGTAAGTGATTAAGATATTTGTGTTAACGATTTATACCTTGCTAAATTGAGTCTAGTAATCAGAATGTAAATCATGTTGAGATTTGAAAATTCACATATAAATAATTGTTGAGAAAAGAGATTTCAGAAGAAGCCATAGATTGTAAATATGGATAACCCGAGGTAATAAGGATATACTGAGATAAAAAAAATGGTACTAGTATAATGGTAAAAAGAAGATACAAGTGAAATTTTTCATTGGCGGGTATGTTGGCAAGTACGAATAGAATATATTATCTCAAGAGAGTTATTCAGGAAGTCTAAGGATCTTTATTAGATAATAGAGTGACTGATACTAAATTTAAATAATGTGTTTATACATTAGAAGTTATGCTTTAAGTATCTTTATATTATTGTGGTGAAAGTTTGGAGAAATTAGTTGTCTTTAGTTGAACTTACTCATAGCAGTAATTATCATGCCAATATACAATGGCAATCATTTGAAGTTTTACATGAACATCATAGGTTTCTTAATATGTGAGTGAATTGAGAAAAGTTAAACTTTGAAAATCTAATTTGGAATAACATGCAATAGATAGCATATGAATTATTAAATTGATGATGCTAGTTTGGAGAGCATGCTACAAGCATATTTTTTTTGAGATAGGTAGGAGATTTCTTAACAGAATTTGTCTATAATAAAATGATAGTAGAAGATTTAAACCTTATGTAAGAGGTGTTACAAATGTTCTGTTAAATGACTCAGTTGAGTTAGATTTATTAATAAGATGTCATTGAAAAAGTGAAAATTGATTAGAAAAAGAAATACAAGTAACTCAATACTAGTCAAAAGTCTATAAGGACCTTGAATGTTGAGCACTAGGAAATTTCAGTTGGTGACCATATATTCTTTAATGACTCACCAATGAAAGAGGTAATGAGATTTGGAAAGAAAGGGAAGTTACTCCCTCGGTATATAGAACCATTTGAAATTCTTGATAAGATCGGTTCAGTGGTGTATTGTTTGGCTTTACCACCTGAATTGGGTAATGTCCATCCAGTTTTTTTTCATGTGTCTATGCTACAGAAATATTTACCGAATTCTACACATGTTATACAGTGTCTATAGATTCAGTTACAGAAAGATTTAACCTAAGAGGAACAACCAGTAGCAATAGTGGACAGACAAGTAAAGAAGTTACGATTAAAAGAAATATCTATAGTAAATGTGATATGGAAAAATCACTCTTTTGAGGAAATTACTTGGGGAAAGAGAGGAGGATATACGCGCTAGATATCTGTACTTGTTTGAACAATGAGGTTAGTGTTTATCTGCAACTATGGTGATGAAATTCGGGGACCGAATTTCTTTAAGGGGGAAAGAATGTAATAACCGTAAAATTTAACGAAAATTCCAATTAAAGGAAATTTAGAATAAAAGAGAGAATTTTGACAATAGAGATAAGAACCGTAGAAAATATGTATATTTATTACATGGATTAAAGAATTACAAAAAAGAAATATGAGAATTTATGTTTTGGCGCGCTATAAGCAAATATATTTTTATTTATGTAGAAATGATTATGATTTGTTAAAAGTAAGTGGACTTTTAAGTAAAAGAAGTATTGTGTTGCTTAAAATAATTATACCGGTCTCCATTGAATTTTTATGGTATTTTTAGAAATATTCTTTCTTTTAATATGAATAAAGATATTTATTTTGAAATGTTTTATTATGATGTTTATCAAGAAAAATTATGATTTAAGAGTTTAACTAAAGATTTATGAAAAATGAAATTTTTAGAAATTTTTGGGATATTTTATGATGAAAAATAGAATTTATATAAATTTTTATAAAAGAAAATCCTATTATTAATTATTATTATATTAAAAAAAACAAAGGTTTTAAAAACCATAAAATGAGAAACGGGGGCGATGAATTCGAAGAAAAAAAAACGGAAAAGATGCATAGTAATGAATAGTGTAGGAATAGTAACATCCAACATTTTCTTTCGATTTGGAGTACCGATTGGCTTCTGATTTCAAAACTGAAGGTGTTACTGGATTCAGGACGAAGAGTACTTCAGTTTTGACCGATCAATTTTTTAAATCAACCGTTGAATCGCCGTAGATCTGAAGTAGAAAATCTCGGTAAAAGGTAAGTTCTGAAAAACCTTACTTAGGGACTTCTAATTAGAAATCTGACTCCGTAGATGGATTCAGAAACTAGATAAATATTAGGATATGAAATTGTTTTGTTGATTCGGTAAAAATTTTGTGACAGTAAATAGTGTTTTGCGGCGATGAATAGTGGCAGTGAATAGTGTTTTTCGGCGGTGAACAGTAACCAAGCTCATTTAAGGTTTTTGGACCTTCCGGACTCGATTTTGGGGTCTGTTTTACTGAATTCAGACCAGGAACTAGGATTTTAGGGTTGTCCAATCTGGAGCCCTTACCTGTGAGTGGGTTTTTCATACTATAGCGCATGTTTTACGAATTCGGTTTATAACTCTCTCTCTCGTATGATTTTAACAAGTTGGAATGTATGCTAAATTGTTTTACTGCTTTGAAAATCAATATGTTCCAACCATGTTAGAAATTATAAATTTAAATCCTAGTTGAACTCTAGGTATGCAGGGCAAGTATCTAGGCTAATAATTCTCCATTTAAGCTAGATTTATAGAAATGCAAACTTAGTCATAGAAATGAACTAAGTTAGCCATGAAATGATTTGATGCAAGATGAGCATCTAGTGACGTCTACGGACGATCTATGTTTAAAAGGGAAAGTTTATGATTATAAAGGTCTCCATGGGAATTCATGAATGAGATATATTTTAGAACGGAATTTTATGCATGAAAAGAGTTAGATGGAGAATTATAGCTTTATTGTAAAGTTATTGAAATGTTTTACTTTAAACTCTTTGAATAGCATATTTCAAATGTTTTCTATTGGAGGGACCCTTTTAGATCACTGTTAGCTAGCCGTAGGGAGTGCTAGCCTGGTGCACCATGGTCATGCGAAGGCTTCGGCCTAGGATACTGTGACGGGCATATGACTGCCTATGACACAGGGATTTAGGGTGGACTTTTGTCTACGCCTACAGTGATTACCATACCCTTGCTGTGTGCTTGGGAGATTTAGGGTGGACTTATGTCTACGCCTACAGTGATTACCATACCCTTGCTGTGTGCTTGGGAGATTTAGGGTGGACTTATGTCTACGCCTACAGTGATTACCCTACCCTTGCTGTGTGCTTGGGGGAGATGATAGATCTGTTAGGAAAAACCTCCAATAAACTAGTGCATTTTTCTTAAAGATTAAATATTTCTAAACAATCTCATTCATCATTGTTACTGCATAAATAACTTCATTTATTACTTACCATGCATAATTGATTTGCTCTACTGTTACTGATTTAATCCTGTTTTATCTTTTAAACATACATTTGAACTGTTTAGCTTTTCTTTCAATAAATTATGGTTAAATGCTTAATGTTTCTATTATTATCTTTACACTTTAATTTCAATTATTAAATTCATTGCGAAACATTTGTGCTTGGTTTGCCCTGTTTCTGTTATAGTGTGATTTATCCATTCACTGAGATGTGGTAATCTCACCCCTCTTCTGTTTCCTCCTCACAGAGAGTCAGAAAAATTTTGATCCAGCTACAGCTCCGTAGGAGGCTGAATATAGCATTGGTGAGCCCCAGTTTGGGCAAGGCTCCGTTGTACTGGTTGTATAGTTTAGTTTATGTCTAGTGTATCTCCATGAACTTACAGGCAGGATTCTCGCTTCTTGTGTACTTTGATGTGTTGTTTGGAAAACAGTTTTATGTTTTACAACTATGTTTGTATTATGAAACCATGGGCCAAGTTGAATCACGGATGTTGGATTCATGAGAGAGAGAGAGAGAGAGAGAGAGAGAGATATATATATATATATATATATATATATATATATATATATATATATATATATAAAGTATTTTCTTATATTGGATGTGGCATATGTGGCCAGTTATATTTATTATGTACTCTGGATTGTGTGCTGAATGTTTGTGCATGCTATGTGTTAGGCTTACGGCTAGGGAGAAACCCTTATGCCGTGTCGGTCATGTGTTCCATCATTTGGGGCCGTAACACTACAGGTGCCATATCAGCATTTCATCTTTTAAGCAACCCTGCACTCTAACGGTGCAACTTTCAAAATTTCACTAAATATGTGTCACAGATTACCCCAGATCTTTATATTTTATTTATATTTATTTCTATTTTAACTTAAAATATTAATTTATTTACATTTTAATTTTAAAATAATAAATACATAAAAAAATTTAAACATATTAAAAATAATATAAATTTATTTTAGATAATATTATTTATAATAATAATTAAAAAAAATACATATATTATTTGCTTTTTTCTATTTTCTATTTGCCAATTATTAATACAAATATTATTTACTTTTTCCCATTTTGCAATTTTCTCCCAGCCATTCCACACTAGTTTTTTTTTTCCCATTTATTCATCTTTTCCATAAAAGCCTTGGGAAGCCATTATTCATCTTTTTCCCATTTATTTTGTTAACTCCACGGTCAGATGCATTTTTTTTTCCTATTTATTCATCTTTTCCATAAAGCCTTGGGAAGTCATTATTCATTTTTTTCCCATTTATTTTGTTTACTCCACGATCAGATGCGTGCATTTTTTCTTTTTTCATAAAAGCATATTACTCCACGGTCTGTGCATCGAGCACTTGAAAATGCAATTGGCACACTTCTCAATGACATTTTTCACCATTGCAACCTTTGAAATGTTGAAACTTTTAATAATAAATTTTTTATATTTGAGATTTTAATGATGATTTTCATAAGTTTTGTATATTTAAATTTTTAATAATAAAACTTCAAGACATATTTTAAAATAAAATAATTTTTAAAAGATTAAGTATATAAAATTAAATTTTAAAAAATAAAGTTAAATAAGAAGTCAAAACAACTAAGAAAAAAAAACTAATTACCGTTAAAATAAATTTAAAATATATATAAAAAAATTCAAGTTGAATAACTCGTGAAAACAACAGAGGGCTCTGCAATTCCTCAACCTCACGCGCAATCTCTTAAAATTTTTGGTCTCGCGAAAGATAACCTCTTTCTTTTCCTCTAGTGCCATTTCATTTTACAGAAAGAGATTGAACAAAAATAGGGCATAGACAGTGAAACTTAGTTCTGCAGTGAAGCTCTGCGTGAAAGGAGGACTTGAGAATGCAGTCATGGACATCCAATCCACTACATAGGTTGCGAAAAATCTTGACAAAAGAAGTCAGCTTTTTTCGTAGAAAAGCTCTTATTTTATAAAAAAAATTTTATTTTTCTTTTTGGTTATATTTAATTTTTTAAAATTTTTTGTATATTTTTAAAAAATATAACTTATTCTTATGAGAGAAAAAATAAGAGTGAGAATGAGAGAAGTGAGAGTGAGAATGAAGAGAGAGAAAATAAAATTTATTATTATTATTATTATTATGTTATTAATAAAGTGTATAATTATCTACATTATAAGAATATTTCTATACCCATGAAAAATTAAAATTCTATCTATCTCTATAAATTTTTTTTTATGAAAAACTTATTAAAAAATTATTTTTGAGAATCATAACTTTTCAAAAATAAATTTTTTAAAACTTATATCAAATATAAAAATTATAATTTTTTAAATTGAAATTTTTAAAAAATTTAAAAAAATTTGTGTATCAAATATCAATAATTCTAAAACACGTATTATAAGTGATATAAACTATATATTTTTTGTGTCCAATTTCATCATTTAAAATTTTTAAATTTAAAATTTATATATGTTCCATCAATAAAAAGAAAGCCTGGGCACAATTTATCCCAAAAAATTTCTTTTCAGCCAAAACTCGCCATTTCTCCTCGCTAACCCAATTTCCCCCCGCCAGTAAATCACCCCTCCCTTTCCTCTTCTTTGCCACCGCAGCTTTTCCCTTCTCCATCTCTCTCACCACCACAAGTTCCTCCTCTTGCCCTCCCTTCACTCCTCACACTTCCACCACCTTGAAAAATACCCATAGAGAGGCTTTTTGAAAACAGAACACCCGCAACTGCCCACTGTGCTAACACCACCGCGAGACAAGGGCGGCTCCGAGCAATATCACCATGCGAGGATGTCGGGGACGTTGTTAAACACCATTGAAATCGTGAATGGTGCTACAAGACTGCCGTACGTTGTTGGAGTTCGGTAAATTTGTGGGGAAAATTTCTTGTTCGACCAAGGTACTGTTACTTGAGAATTTTAGATGCTTTTCTTGATTTTTTTTGGATTTTCAGCATTAGATCTGGGATTACTTTCTTTTCTTTTTTAATTTGAAGATGGCTACGGTTCGCTGTTGCAGTTACTTCCTTCCAATTTAAAAAGAACTCTTTAAACATTATTGGTGAGATTTGTGGATGGTATGCTTCTCGAGGGACCTGATAGCTTGTTAACCATTAAGGGGGGTATTCATTTCTCTTCCATCCTGTTCATTGCCTTTCCTTTCCATCCCCTTCTCTCCAGGACTTCCAAAGCCTTAGTGAACTCTACACATCATTAGCCTTGTGTAGTGTATTCTCTTTGTTGAATAGAGAAAAATGAGAGGTTCATGCAGAAGAGGGTAGAAAAAGGAATTGAGATGAATATTAGGATGAATTGTTTTATTTATGCAGTTACCCATGCTGAAATTATCTCAAAATGTGTACTGCACTTACCTTTTGATTGCATCAATGTCTTTCTTAAATGTGTACAGAGAAAAATATAAATAAACAACTTCCTGATTTCATTCTTTCTTTCTTTTCTCTGGTTATTAAGTCTTCTTCTAAGCAAGGTAATTTCAGAGTTCAGACTAAAGGAACATCAACCCAAGACATAATTAGTTTAATGTAGGACTTATTCTGAGTTCACTTCAATTTGTCAAATGTATATCTATAATAGACACATTAAGTTTGGTGCCAAAGGTGACATATTTTAAGCTAGCATAAGTACTCCAGCTCAGAAGTCTCAGTAGGAATAAGCCCAAATTTAGCTTCTTTAGAGCATGTTGAGCATGGATAATTTCAGCCGAGGTTCATATATGAATGGAGTAAAGATGGAGTATAAGCTTAGTTAATTAAATGAGCTGAGTTTTAACTAGCTATATTCATCTCAATTAGCTTGCAAGTAGCATGACTGATAAGTTATATATATATATATATATTAATTCATTTATATCTCATGATTTTACCTTCTTGATGGTGAATTTATTAACATAAGAGTTCTAATTTGGTGATATTTATCAGGCTTATCATAGATTCCATTGTTTGTGATCACTTTCTGTTATTCCTCACACTTGATTTCATCAGAATTTATGTCTATTTATCATTAGTCCAAGCTTACATTGTCCAAAATAGACCATGGGCTTTTGTTCAGTGGCTGGAGAAAGCAATTATTGAGGAAGAGCGAGTTTATTTTAGTTTTCTAGAATTTTTATGCTTTTTTCAATAACAAAGACTAAAAAACACTACAATTGGTGATTATTGATGCAGATATATTCTAATGGCAGAGCCTGACCGCATATTTGTAAATCCATTGCCTAATTTGGCTTATGGAAGCCAACCACCAGGGCATCCATTTTTCTATATAAAACCAGTTGAAAATGAAAAAAATAATTAGGAAATTCTACCCTGAGGAGAAGGGTCCTGTTACTGATGTTGATCCCATTGGCAATTCTCCTGTAATCATACAGAAGGTAATCTCACAATCAATAGCTCGTATTATTTGCTTGAAATCTTGCTACCTGAATGTAGATTTATTGAAAACCCTGGACCAAACAAAAAATAGAAATTAGCACTACGAGAAGAGAAGCTTGACATGAAAATTATTATTCTTAATAGTAGTGGCAGGAAAGGGCAAAAGGAAAACAATTTAGTAGTTATACTATGACCCACCATATAGCTGTTACTGTAGCATTGTAGTTATTATCTATTTGCCTATTTATGTTACAAGCAACATAGTCTCATATTAAGGTTCTGATTCATTTTTATCATGATTTTCAGTCCTTGCTGGAGGAAATTGCTCCAACATGGGTGAATATTTCCTTGCGAATGAAAGATGATCCAGCAACTGATAAGGCTTTTGGATGGGTTCTTGAAATGTGAGTAGTGCTTAAACTCCAGAGCATTATTTCTTAATTTGCATTGGTAACTGATCTTCATTTTATTTTAAAATGAATCCTGGCCACTAGTTCTGGTATCTCTAAAATTCTAATGTTGTTTTAATTTTGTTGGATAAAGGTATGCATATGCCATAGCATATGCATTGCATAATGTACAGCATATTCTCTAAAAAGACTTTATGCTGCAGGTGTGCATTACCCAAATTCTATTGTATATTGCTTTTCCTCTTCCCCTTTCCTTCCCTTGTGAAAGAAGAACGATTACTTTGTTATTTCATGAAGTAACATATTAGTTAGTAACGTGTTTTTGAATTTTTTTCAGCCACCTTGGGACTTAGATGTTGGAGATAAGTTTATAATTCATTATACACATGGATGCGACTACAATCTAAAAGTGAGTTGATCTCTCCTACCTTTGTTATATTATATTAAAGTAAGGTAGCAAAATTGTAATTCTCATAAATATTCATTTTGCTTTTGTCTACCCTTATGGAAAATCTAGTCTTGCTTACTTGGTGTATGGTGCTTTAAGTTATGTATTCCCTATTGTTTATACATCTAGGGGGAATTGACTTATGGGAAGATTGGAGAATGGCGTTTTGACATGAGATTATATCTTATAGGTCCTCTACCAAAAAACCTTTCCTTACGCCCTCCAGGGGTTTCTGAAAGTGTGGTAAGTCCAAATCTCCCAATTTTTTGGGTGTGTTGCTTAGAAATCATTAATGAAATCCTGCTTGGTTTGGGGTTGAAGCATTTGGAGGTTGCTTTTTCCCAAACATTCTAAAGTCAGTGGTGGTATGTTTACGGTAGAATTGACCAAGTATAAATTTTTACTTCTATCAAATGTCTTATAAAATTTTTTTCTTACAATGATAATATTGATGTTTGAACTTTGAAACTTCTGTAAAGTATTCAAAATTTTCATGATTAAATCACTCTTAATTATTTTTAAAGTATAAGATTTTTTATTATGATAAAATTAGGCTATTTCTCAATCATGAAAATAGGGGATATAAATATGTTGTGTTGGATCTCACTCCAAAAACTAATAAGTTATGAAATAAGTTTTTAAGCAAGCTTATTAAATATTTGAGATGAATTTGAGTGACTTGGTTCTTTATTCTATTTTTTGGTAAATGATCATTAATTATGAGTAAAAGTTATATATTTTTTTGTCTTAGTAATTTGCTTTTTATACACTTTTTTTTTGTTGGACTAATAGGAGGCCTCTTTTGCAGAATGCCAATCATAGAATACATGTATGACGAAGATGTATCAAACAAAAATAGCTGAGAGACAGTCCCAATCTCAGAGCGATGAGGGTTCTAGGCAACACTCCACCCAACATTCAGATAATGTTGTTTATTTGGATGTGGTTGGCGGCAAGAACAATAAAGGACGGATATATGGGCTAGGATCTCAAGCATATAATGTATTAGTAGCAAATTCTACTTCTCAGTCTTCTGCTTCTGATGGAGTTTCAGAAGAACGAGCCATTATGAATGCGTGAATTGATGCTTTATCTGCATGGCTCAAACAGAGTGAAGATGAAAATTTTATGTTAAAGCAAAAGGTTGAGGAATGGGATCTGATGTTTCGGCGCCTCATGATAAATACTAATATAAGAATGTTTTCATCTCCACCTAGAGAGGATGAGAATAATAACAATGAACAAAATAGTAATGCTGCTGATGGTTTTGTGTTATTTATGTATGACTGTGTTATTATGTATGATTTTGTTATGTATGACTTTATGTTATGTATTTGATGCAAAAGTGTTATTTATGAATGATGATAGTTTGTTATTTACATGAAATATTTTTGGATGATATATTGGTTTGGTTTCTGGTATGGGATTATTTAAAAATTTATATTGCTAAATTTCTGATGTCAAAGACGGAATTATTTCTGTCTTTGACTATTTCTACGTATCAGAGACGAAATTTTCCGTCTCTAAACTCAGAGACGGAAAATTTCGTCTCTGAACTCAGAGAAAGAATATTCCGTCTCTAGATGCAGAGACGAAATTTTTTGTCTCTAGTTGCAGAGACGGATTATTCCGTCTCTAAACTCAGAGATAGAATTTTCCATCTCTAGATGTAGAGACAGAATATTCCGTCTCTAAATACAGAGACGAAAATTTAATAAAAATTAAAGACGAATTTTTTACTTTCAGAGACGGAATTTTCTGTCTCTAATTAGAGACGGAAATTCGTATTCCGTCTTTAAGATTTAGCGACTGCAATTTTAGAGACGAAATTTTTTTCGTCTCTGATTCCGTCTCTAACAATGTTAGAGACGGAATTCAGCTTGTTTAGAGACGAAAAAATTCTGTCTTTAAATCAAATTTTTCTAGTAGTGTAAAAGTCGCCATTGACAGTGATGGAGAATCTTCACCATGAGAGGTTGAGGGATAGAGTTTAGGAGGTTGATTGCATGAGAAAAAGGAAGATTATTTATGGTAAGTGAAAGAAGATGGTATTTTGAGTCTCTTTTTTTAAAAATATTTTTTGTGACAACATTTAAAAGTCACCCCCAAAAGCTTGCTTTTGGTGTTGACTTTCAAAAGTTGTCATTGAAAATCATACTATGATTATCAAAAGTCATTATTGAAAATTGTACATGGAGTGACAATTTTTAAAAGTTGTAAATAAAAATTGTACTTTTAGTAACTACTTTAAAAGTTATCATTCAAAGTTCTTGACATCAATATTTCAGTGATAATATTTTTAGTCATTACCAAAAAGTTACCAAATGTTTTATTTCTTATAGTGATTCTCAATATTTAAATCAACTATCACCATGAAAGTTTCCTAACTTAAGTTATAAGTTTGTTTTATTCCATTTGTTCAAATGAGATACAATTATGTTAAGCCACTTTTTTAGTGTTGTTTTATTCCATTTGTTCAATTGACATACAATTATGTTAACCCACTTTTTTAGTGTTGTCCCAATTTTATCAGATGTTTATGAAGGGATGATTTCCTTAACTCATGTATAAGACGACATTTCTTCAACCAAAAGAATAAAAGAATTAGTTTCAATTTCTTTTTTAAACTATTATTAACAATCTAGTATTATTTTTATATTGGATATAAACATGAAAAAATAGAACTGAATTGTCATGCCGTTTTTTTTTTGGAATTTATTTGTTCCAAACTGTTGAGTAATTATCTCCCCAATAAATTATGTGACAATCTAGTAATCACTTAAATCACTACAATTCATTTTAGACCATGAAGACTCATGGTAAATTGTTGTAGTCATAATAGGAAAGGAAAAGTGCACTTGTTTTTTTGTGCAGGCTCGAGCAAATTGATAGCCGTTTCTTTAAAACATATCTTGGTAATTCATACAAATCAACTTTATGTAATTAGAGGAAGACATTGCTATTTTTTTCTTCATTACTTGCAGTAGGAGAGGGAACCAAATTTACCACAAAGTCCTCAATTTGCTTGTCAGAACTTCCACCTTTATCACAAGACTTTGCAGCCAAAGTCTTCCATTTGATGGCATTTCTCTTCATCTCTTGGCCTCCATTACTACCTTTATGCACTGCTTCATTGTTTCTCTTCTCACAACTCTTTTCTCATCAGTCAGGGTTTTAACTCCTATTTTCCAGACATCCATGATGTACTTGGCATTTGTGCTTTGGTCTGTCCACCGCGGAACTGCGACCGTTGGAACCCCTAAGCTCACAGCTTCCATTGTGGAGTTCCACCCACAATGTGTCACAAAGCATCCCACAGCTTCATGCTCCAAGACCTGTTGCTGTGGACACCATGTTACCACCAAAACCTTCTCTCTCATAATCTCCAGAAAGTCCTTGGGGAGCTTAGCTTGCTCAGGCGCCCTTGCCACCCACAAGCAGTAACTCCCACTATCCTTCAAAGCCCAAGCTATTTCCTACATTTTCTCTGCTTCTAGAACTGCCAAACTACCAAATGAGACATATACAACTGACCAACTTGGTTTGTCACTCAGCCATTCCATGCAAGTTTCATTGTCTAACTTGAAAAGGCTAAAGCCATACCCCTTGTCATCTTGGAGCTGCTTGTCTAAGAACATAGATGGTATGGTTGGCCCTATAGTCTTCAGTGGCAGGATTTTTACTTGGCAATCAGCCAACTAAGATGTATAAAATGATATATATAGTAAACAGATAGGTTTGGGTAATAATCATTTGCTTTAATAAGATAATATTGTCTTGGTTTCTATCAGGACACAATAAACGTCTTAAAAATTTACCTAATAAATTGATTAGAGAAAAGGATTTAACATAGGCTTAAAACTTTATTATTTAACAGCTCTGTCTTTAAAATGTAAAATATGAAAATTTCTTTAAAAAATATATATCTCGTAAAAACAATAGCTGTTATTATTAAATATTACATTTATAGTTCCACTTTATGAATGGATTGTTCTTTCTAAACCCCTAATGCTTCAATGGGGGAATCTATCTCTAATATATTACAAACTTACGAGATGAATTTGAATTCAGTGACAACACATTCGAAGCTTCACATTCTTTAATAGAATAAAGGGCAAGGCTACTTAGAAGCAATTAACATGGGCTACTTAGCTCTGGCTCTAGCTCATGAAATGAATTACAAAGCACCCAATCCACTTTTTCAATGTTAAAGAATTGATTCACAACCATGTCTGTGAAAGCTGGATAGGGTCCCAATACATACAAGAAAGATGGCAAGCCACAAGAAGCCAGTGTTGGCAATCCTGGAAGTGAAGTTTGAGGCTCAGTCAGAGGGAGTTTCAAATTTCCTCGATGGACATGGTAGTATATGATGTTAACGGCACAAGATTATGTGAAAAACACTGATCCAGCTATCCCAAACTTCTTGGAAACCTAAAGAGCCCAAGGGAAGAATGAATCATACACAACGCAATCAACTGGGTTGCCAGAACTGATGATCTTCTCTTCAAGCTCTGTAAAAGTCTTCAGTCCTATTTCCCTAAAACAATCTATCAGGAAAGTCTGAATTAAGCAAAAGATTTGTGGAGAAAATAGAATGAAAAGAATGCGTAAAAATATTTATTAAAATCTTACATTAAATGGTTATAAAAGTTTTTAAACTTTACAAGTTAACTTTCACACAATATATTAAATAAAAATTTGAATGAAAAAAAATACTAATAAATAAGTAAATAAAAGTATTTATATTTAAAAGACAATTGGCATTGAAAATATTATTTTTGTAATTTTACACATTTTTAGACAATTTTATTTTCAATCTATTCTACTCCATAACACTTGTCACTCTCGCTATCCCTCCATTATCATAGCGATCAGAGATGCTTTCAAGTCCAATGGAAGTTGATTCTTTGTGGAAGGTCTACCACACGAAGCGAGTGGTAGCCAGTGTGACTTCCCTCCCTTATGATCCAAACGGTGTGAAAATTGGAGCATAGGATTTATGTGACCTTGAGTTGGAAAAACCAAGACCAAGCAGTGAGCTCTTCGGATATGGATTCTAGAAGAGGGTGCTGTGTTTCAAATTGCAGTTTTTTAACTGTGTTTTGATTTTTTTTTAAATTAATTTTTTTAGAAAAAGTAAAATAAAAATAAAGTATAAAAATAAAATAATTTGTGAAAATAATTTTTTGTTAAAAACCTTTAAATTTTATTTCCTATTTAATTTTTTAAAATAATTTTTTGAAAAATTAAAATTTAAAGATATATTAAAAAAATAAAGAAAAAATATAAATTTTTATATTTTTAAAGTTTATTTTTCTTTAATTTTTAAAGAAAAAATAATTTTTTAAATAATTTGTTGAAAAAATAACTTTAAAATATATTAAAATAAATTAAAAAAGAAAATATCCAAATTTTTAAACAATTCTTATATTTTTTAAGTTTATTTTTCTTTAATTTTTGAAATAATTTGTTGAAAAAAACTTAATTTTAAAAATATATTAAAAATAAAATAAAAATTCAAAACATAATTAAGAATGTTGAAAAAATGACTTTAAAAATATATTTAAAAAATTTAAAAAAATACAAATTTTTAAAAAATTCTTATATTTTTTAAGTTTATTTTTCTTTAATTTTTGAAATAATTTGTTGTAAAATTTTAAAATTTAAAATATATTAAAAATAAAAAAATTCAAAACATAATTAAAATATTGCGTTTTAAGTACACCACTATCTGATGTCCCATTAGGCACAACAAAGTGTCACGACCTGACTTTTTTTACTTTAATATGAGCCGTGCGGTACTTAGTTAGGATACTCCCCTTTGTTGTTAACTAAGTTAGCATTTCCCAACACACTTATCAGAAGATGATTAAGAGATAAAATTTAGTAAGTGAGGAAGAAAAAGAACAAGAAAACTTGGAGAATGTTTGAAAGCTCTAACACTCAAATGCATTGTGATTCTTAAATTGTTTACAAATGAGGGAGTGTGGGGTTTATATAGGTCATCTCCCTTTAAATGAATAGTTAGGTTCTATTTGATCTAACGGTTCACAATATCTCTTCAGAATGTTCTAACCTACTAGTATTTACAAGAGTTCTCTATACCTTTCTAGAGAATTCCATGACATAGTATTTCTACTACCTTCTAGAGTATTTCACTACCTTTCAAAGTATTCTACTATATTATAGAGATTTTCAGAAAGTACAAGAATTGTCTAAAAAATTCTAGAGCATTCCAAAACCTTCTAGATGCTTGCATGGCAAAGTTGCTGATTGTGCGCCACATCGTGTCCATGTTGTAACAACTCCATTATATATATATATATATATATATATATATATATATATATATATATATATATATATATATATATATTAAAATTTTACGAAGTTATTAACTCTTTAATTATAACTATTTAACTCATAATAACATTCAATTAAAAAAATCAAGCATAATTAAGGTTTATGGTATACTATTAATATTGATACATATCTGGATTCACATACATCTCATTAGTTAAAAACATCCATACAAAAATCAAATACATATATGTCTACATCTTATTCATTCATGTTGACCAATTCTGGATATACGGGTGCGGGTGGTTGCACCTTCACCGAGATTTTAGCCAACTCGACCACAAACACCTTATTAATTTCTGAGATCTGCCTAACATAGAGTAACTCAATCCAACGTATACTAAGAGCTAGAGCCATAGAAAAATATGCATAACTAGTTTTCTGAACATGATATGGAAATATAGTGAGAATTAAATCCCATTAAGTTCAACAATAAATCATAATCATCATCAATAATGCTCGTCACGTTATGTTCATCTGTATAAATTACAACAAATATCTTAGGTCACATGAATGCACTTTATCTATGCACATGAAAATCGTGCAGTAATGATATGTATGTCATGGATAACTATTTTCAAAATATCATATGATGACTATCAACTTATTTTCATATTAAGGTACCCCGGTCAGGATGAGTACTTTCTACTCTCCGGTACGAGCTTTTCTCACTCCGTCCGACATGACACACTTTCTCTTTCCTTTTTTATTAACATAATTATAGCCGTGAGTAGGGCGTCCTCTACTGGTTCATCACACGGACTGCCATGTGACCGTGCTTGTCTCTTTTCTTTTCACGTTAATAGCCAAAAATATGATTTCAATAACAAGTATGTTCATTATACTCACATGCCATAATTTATCGTCAAAGCATAATCATTACCAAAAAAATCATTGGTAAAATACTATCCTGCCATGAATATAATTATTTTAAATTACAATTTTGTAAAATATTTCTATGTCAAAATTACACACTTAAGATAGTAAGGAGTTCATGCAATGTTAATGGCTATGGCATACATTAGTCATTTATTATTTTCATTTATAAGATTCTTCTTATTTCTTAAATATTATTTTCCTCTGTCACTAAACATAGCATAACACCCTCGTTTTAAATTTGATTGAAGTGATCTTGGTGTTAATTAAAAGATAAAAAAAATCCTCTAAAACCCTTATGTTGAACATTTTAGTGAAATCTTAAGTAATCATGGTGTTACCACTACCTCAAATTCAATGTTATATCTTCTCAGGAAGGTTTTTACCTCTACCTACTAATCGGATGATATCTCCCTCATCTAGACTCAAATTTGAACCATTATAGTGGCTAAAAATTCATGAGACATACCAGAAATTCAAACACGGAAATTTACCTAACAGATTCTTCCCTAGTTAATTAGTTTTTGACCACTGCTTACTTTTTTTACCACTACTTATTAATCTGACCATATCTCTTTCATATGGATTCTAATTTGATTTATTCCAATGGCAAACAATTCATGAGACATATATATATATATATATATATATATATATATATATATTTCATGTTAATAATTTTTTTTAATTCCCTACATATTTTTCCCAAATATTTCAACACAAAAGCATACCTAACAGATTCTTTCCTAGTTAACCATTTTTTGACCACTACTTACTAATCAAAAAATATATCCTTCATCTAAACTGTAAATTAAGTGATTACAGTGGCTAAAAATCTGTAAGACATATATCTATATTTTTCATGTTAACTATTTCTTTTAATTCCTGATCGAGTCTTCCTAGAATTTCAAAAATAGAAGCTTCTCTGATTATTCCAAAATCTAGTTTCCTAACCAAACATTTCATAAGGTTTTAATTCATTATTTTATTACGTCCTCTTCCATTTTCTTCCTAATTTACATCTTATCATATTCCTTCAATTTTTCACCACATTCAAATATACAAAATAGTATCATAAAAATCCTAAAATTTTGCCACCCATAGCCATACCTATGGAGAACTTATCACACCAACCGAAATGTTCAAAATATGCATCATATGCAAGATAACATGTAACATGATATAGCAATATCCATGACCGATCATCAAAGTAGCAAATATTGTAAATTTCATCAAAGTTCTAAGATCAAAATTCCATATAAATGTTATAAATTTTAAAACTTTTCTTCAAAAAGAGATATTGTTAAACCTACCTAAAGATCTCCCTAACTCAATTAGTGAATTATTTTTCTAATTTTCTCTTGAAGGAAGTAGCAAGATTCCTCCATTCTATTAACTTTTATAGCAGCTTAAATAAGAGAAAGAGGGTGAGTTTCGAACCTTAAAGATGAAGAGAAAATATGGATTCAAGTGGAGATTAAGCTAACTTAACTTGAGTACTTAGTCCTCTAGACTTCTTCTTCTTCTTCCTTCCCCTCTTTTCATCTCTTTCTTTCCTTTCCTCACTTTACCTTACTTTTATTTTTCCTCTCCCTCACTTGGATGAAATTATAATGTTATAATGGTGAGTTTTGCTTAAATAAACTATCAAGTTGTTCACCTCTCATAATTGTAACAACTCTATTTTTTTTACATAAATACATATATTAAAATCCCATGAAGTCATTGCCTTTATTTAACTCATAATAACATTTAATTAATTTAACCAAACATAAATAAGGTTTACACAGCATTAATTAACAACATCTATACACAAATCACACACATATATGTCTACATCTTATTCATCCTTATTGACCAATTCCGGGAATACGGGTGTGGGTGATAGCATCTTCACCGGAATCTTAGCCAACCCAACCACGAACACCTTATAAATTTTTGGGATCTATCCAATATAGAGTAACTTGATCTAACGTACACTAAGAGTCAGAGTCAAAGAAAATTTGCAAAACTAATTTTCTGAACATGATATGGAAATATAATGAGAATTAAATCCTCGTAGCTTCAACAATAAATCATAATTATCATCAATATAGATCATCATGTCATGTTCATCTGTATAAGCTACAACAATTACCTTAGGTCACATGAATGCGCTTTATTTATGCACATGAAAATCATACAGTAATGACATGGATGACATGAATAACGATTTTCAGAATATCATATGATGACTATCAATTTATTCTCATACCAAGCTACCTCGGTCAAGGTGAGTATTTTCTACCCTCCGGTACGGGCTTTTGTCGCTCCGTACGAAATGGCACACTTTCTCTTTCTTTTCTTATTATCATAATCATAACCGTTGGTAGGGCGTCTCCTACTGGTGCACTATACGGATCGCCATGTGACCATGCTTATTTCTTTTCTTTTCACATTAATAGCCAAAAATATAATTTCAATAACAAGTATGTTCATTATACTCACATGCCATAATGTTTCGTCAAAATTTGACACTTAAGATGGTAAGGAGTTCGTGCAATAGCAATGGCTATGGCATATACTAGTCATTTATAAGATTCTTCTTTTTTAAATATTCTTTTTATCTCTTCATTTTCTTTATGCATGGCCTCTAGTCACTTTTCTCCTACTTATATCATTTCTAACACATGTTCTCACAAATTTAATACAACATTCTTCATCAATTTAGTTTCTACTAATATCCAATAGTTAATTAGGTTCATTTAGTGTAGACAAAATGTTGAAAATAAATTTTATCAGCTTCCAAACAGGGCTAAACGTATCCTATAACACGGCTTGACCATTTACTATAAAACAACCATGCTTTACGCTTTAAAATGCTATTTCTAGCACAGACCATGGCCTGGCTGTGCCTTGAAATACGGCCATGTTTTATGTTGAGTTATTCCTTGATGCAGGTTTTCATCTTGTCTGACCTTCTCTCACTAATTAGAATATAACTCTCTCATTTTAACTCCGATTTACGTGATTTTAGTATCAATTTAAACATAAGACAATTATCTAAAACTATTATGTTGAATAGTTTAGATAAATATTAAGGAATATTGGTGATGTTATTTCATCAAGTTACAGTTTATTTCTTTTCGGGTAGGTTCTGACCTCTACTTACTAATCTGTTGATATCTCCCTCATAAGAATTCCAAATTGAGTGATTCTAGTAATTACAATTCCGTAACACATATATCTATAATTTTTATGTTAAACAATTATTTTAATTCCCTACAGAATGTTCCCAAAAATTCAAACACAGAAGCTTTCCTAACAGATTCTTCCCTGATTAACCATTTTGTGACCACTGCTTACTAATCAGACCATATCTACCTCATATGGACTCCAATTTGAGTGATTACAGTGGCTAAATATCTATGAACCATAGATCTACATGTTTTGTGTTAATCATTTGTTTTAATTCCTTACCGATTCTTCGCAGAATTTTAAAAACAAAAGCATAAAAGTTTTGCCACCCATAGCCATACCTATGCATAACTTTCTACACCAGCCTAAGTATTCAAACATAAATCACATACAAGATCAATATTTGACATGATATAGGAACATCCATGACCAACCATCAAAGTTTTAAGATCAAAATCTCATATAAATGTTACAAATTTCAAAACTTTTTTTCAAAAAGAAATATTGTTAAACCTACCTTGAGCACTTAGTCTTCTAGACTTCTCTTTCCTCTTTCTTCTTCACTTCCTCTCCTTTCCTCACTCTACCTTACTTATATTTTTCCTCTCCCTCACTTGGACAAAATTATAATTTTATAAGAGTGGATTTTGTTTAAATAGACTATCAAATAATTCACCTTTCATGATCATGGGTTTACCTTATCACATTTAGGATGCATTTGGTTAATTTTTGAAAAACAAACAACTCATGTTCTTGTCTTCCTCTTCCTTAGTCAAGATATGCATAGGAAAAGAAGATTTGTAATTTGAAAATTATGATAATATGTTCTTAAGAGAAGGGACAAGGTCCCTTTGATTTAGGGATTCATTTCCTTTTTCTTTTTTCTTAATCAAATATGATAGGTTTTCCTTTTTAGGTGGCAAATTTTCAACTCTTGAATCTTCCTTGCTTAGCTGAAATTATTTGTGTAGGATAAGGATGTTTTATCATAATGCTATGTATTATTACCCATTTTCTAAAATTATGAGTGTATTATATAGATGTTTTGTCCTAATGCCATGTATTATCATACCACTTGCTAAATTATGAATGTAGGATATCACACCACTTGCTGAATTTTTGTCTTAATACCATATAACCTAATCTTTATTATTATTACACTATTATTTCATCACATAATTTATTTTATTTTATTTTTCCTCTTGGATTTGGGCTCATTCCTACCCATTTCCTTTGCTTTGGATAAATTTCTACCTTTATTGGAGGGCTTGGTCACATTTTCATAATCTTTAGGCTACCAGTCCAACTTCTATACTCTAGTCCAAGTCTATGTTTTATTTCTTACTTAGGTTATCCAATGGGCTTGTTAGAAACTTATGTGAAGTGGAAAAAACTCTATATGAAGTGTCCATAGGTGAAAGCCCAATTTATGGGTGGAGATGTTAAATTTAGAAATTTCTAACTTTTGAATTAGGAAAAATTACCCTAATCTATTCTTCTTAAAATTTTAAGACATTTACTTACTTCACAAAAGTTTATCTTCCTTACCAAAGAATTTTGCTTATCTTTAGTATGTTATTTCTAATTTTTCCTATTAGGTTTTCTCTCTTTACTTGTTCCCTTAATGTTAGAAACATTTTCTATGCATACACATAAGGTGAAGAATTTCTAAGGATTATATTTCCTTAATATATAAAAATTGTCTAATAAATTTTATTTTCTTAATTAAATATTTATGTACCTTTAAAGAAACAAAATTAGGGATGTTACATTTCTCTCCCCCTAAAAGAAATTTTGTCCTCAAAATTTCAGAAATTACCTAATAAGAACAATTACGGATATTTCTTCCTCATGACTTCTTTCAGCTTTCAAGTTGCTTCTTCCAGAGTCAAACCTTCCTATAACACCTTAACCAGGGGAATGATTTTAGTTCTCAGTTGCTTAACGTCGATGTCCAATATGGATGCATGTATTAGCTGGTATGTCATTTTCTCCTTTATTTAGATTGGTTCATCCCGTATTACATGTGAGGAATCTGGAAGATACTTCCGCAACTGTAATACATGGAAAACATTATGCAGGTTGGACAAATTAGGTGGGAGGGCAACTTGATATGCTGACGTCCCCACTTTCTTCAAAATTCGGTAGGGTCCCAAAAATTGCGGATTTAGCTTTTTATTTTTGAGAGACCTACCAACTCTAGTAGTCGGAAAAAGTTTCAAAAATACATAGTTTCCTTCCTCAAAATCTAGAGGTCTATGTCTCTTATCATAGTAACTCTTTTGCTGACTCTGAGCTGTAAGTATTTTGTCTCGTATTATCCTGATTTGTTTAGTGGTTTGTTGAACTATATCAAGACCGAACAAATTCTTTTCTCCTACCTCAAACCAACATAGTGAAGATCGGCACTTCCTACTGTATAAAGCTTCGTAGGGGCCATCTTAATACTGGAGTGATAGCTATTATTATAAGAAAACTCTATTAAAGGTAGGTACTTATCACATCCTTTATCTTACTCTATCACACAGGCCCTCAACATATCTTCTAGGGTTTGAATGGTCCGTTCTGTTTGTTCGTTAGTCTGAGGATGGTAGGTAGTACTGAACCGCAACTGAGTACCAAAAGCTTCCTACAACGCCTTCCAAAACCTCGACGTAAACCTCAAATCTCTATCAAAGATGATATTTATGGGAATTCCATGCAATCTAACTATTTTCTGGACGTACAATTGGGCTAATTTTTCTAGTGAATAGTTAATTTTTATGGGCAAAAAGTGAGCAGATTTGGTTAATCTGTCAACTATTACCCAGATAGAGTCATGTCCAACTAAAGTCTTGGTTGAGCTCACCACAAAGTCCATCGAAATACTATCCCATTTCCATTTAGGGATCTCAAGAGGTTATAAAAATTCTGCTGGCTTTTGATGATCTACCTTCACCTTATGAAAAATGAGACATTTCGCCACAAACTTGACAATATCCTTTTTCATCGCTGGCCACCAATACATCCCCTTTAAATCCTGGTACATTTTAATGCATCTAGGATGGACCGTGTATTTACTCTGATGTGCTTCCTACAAGATCTTAGTCCTCAACTCTCGTTCTTAAGGGACACAAATCTATCCCTAATACATGATTGCTCCATCTTCCATGATAGAAAAATTACCATAATCTTTATGATCCTGTAAGTATTGGTCGTAAACTTGAGCTTCTTTGATCTGGGTTCTAAGGTCACACCATATACTTAAACCATTAATGGTTAGCTTCTTTGGAGTAAGAGTAGTAGCCAACTTCAAATTTCAAAACTCTTCTAGCATCTGCATCTCATACACCATCATCTGACCCTTGTGTAAAGATTTTCGACTCAAGGCATTAGCTACAACATTCGCTTTTCCTGGATGATACTTTATCTCAAACTTGTAGTCATTAAAAAATTATACCCATCTTCGTTATCTCATATTTAACTCTTTCTGATAAAAAAAGTACTTAAAACTCTTATGATCACAGTATACTTCAAATGTTGCACCATACAAATAGTGTCGCTAAATCTTTAAGGCAAATACCACCGCTGCCAATTCAAGATTAGGGGTTGGATAATTTTCTTCATGAGGTCTTAGTTGCCTAGAGGCGTTAGCAACTACTCTCTTGTATTGCATTAGCACACACCCTAGCCCTTTCTTTGAAGCGTCACTATACACTTTAAAATGTCCGGTGGGGTCTGGAATAATTAAAACAGAAGGAGTGGTCAGTCTTGTCTTAAGTTCCTGAATACTAGCTTCACATTGATCAGTCCATTTGAAAGGACTTCCCTTCCTAGTTAATTTAGTCAATGGCAAGGCTATACGAGAGAAGTTTTGTATAAACCTCCTATAGTATCCTGCCAAACTTAAGAAACTTCTGACTTCTATAACTGTCTTTGGTCTTTCCCACTGAATCACAGCTTCTGTCTTGCTAGGGTCTACGGCTACCCATCTATTAGATATGACATTTCCGAGAAACTTCACCTCTGTCAACCAAAATTCACACATCTCTAATTTGACATACAACTTTTTCTCTTTCAGCACTTGCAGTACGATTCAGAGATGTTGTTCGTGTTCTTTCTTACTCTTAGAGTATATCAAGATGTCATCAATGAACACTACCACAAATTGATCAAGGTATGGTCGAAAAATGCGATTCATGTAATCCATGAAAATTACAGGTGCATTTGTCAACTCGAAGGGCACTACGAGAAACTCATAATGCCCATACCTAGTCCTAAAAGCTGTTTTGGTATATCCTCCTCCTTGATCCTAATCTGATGATATCCCGACCTCAAGTCAATCTTAGAAAAAATGAAGGCTCCCTTCAGTTGATCTAATAAATCATCTATCCTAGGGAGAGGATACTTATTTTTTATAGTCACCTTATTTAGCTGTTTGTAATCTATGCATAGTCTCAAGCTCCCATCTTTCTTCTTAACAAATAATACATGAGCTCCCCAAGGTGATACACTTGGTCTAATGAATTACTTATTTAACAATTCCTCCAACTGTTTCTTAAGTTCTTATAGTTCCTTTGAGGCCATTCTATAAGGTGCAATAGAGATAGACCATATCCCAGGTAGGAGATCAATAGAAAACTCTATCTCTCTCTTGGGAGGTAAGCCTAGAATATCTTATGAAAATACTTTAGGAAAATCATTGGCTATTGGGATTTCATCAAGTTTCAGTTAAACTTCTAGATTTGATAAGTGCAAGAGAATGTATCCAAGTACTCCATTTTTCAACTCTCTATTGACTTGATTGGAATTAAGCATCAATAACTGCATCTCCTCTTCTGAAGTAGGAGGTAGGAATTCAATGGTCTTGTTGCAATAATTTAACAAAACCCGATTTCTAAACATCCAGTTTAAGCCTAAAATGACATCAATATCTTTTAAAGGTAGACAGACGAGGTTTACAGAAAAAGTTTTCTGTTGAATGGTGACCTGACAGTCTTTACATACCAAGGAAGTTAAGACCCTTTCCCCCGTGGGGGTTACTACAGATAATTCATAGGGGGTTTTAGAAATAGGATACTGAAGCTCCCTAATACATTCTTCCGATATAAATGAATGACTAGTACTAGAGTCAAACAACACCATAAGAGCAAATCCATAGATGTAACATGTACCTTGAATCATTTCGGAGGATTGAGCTACCTATTGGCCGCTCAAGGTGAAAACCCTTCCTTTCATCTGAGGTCTTGGTTCTGGCTACTTCTCCATATTCTGTGGGCAGTTCTTTGTATAATGACATTTCTGTCTACATTTGAAGCAAACATCAGATCTGATGTAGCATGGCCAGTTACCATGCATACACCTGCACTTAGTACACTTGATTGTGGAAAAGTTATGTTGGAAGGAACAGGGACTTGCAGTCATTGGCCTCTTTCCAGTACCCTGTCTTTTTCCTTTGACATTTCTGCCAGAGTTTTGTGGCCCGTTCTTCCTTTTTCAAAAGTTTCGTCTTTATTTCTCATCCTCCACTGCCCTCAAGCTCTTTTTCAGGAGTCTACATTTATTTATCAAAGGTACAAACTCTCTAGTCTTCATAGCTACAATAGCATCCCTTATCTCCGAGTTCAATCCTGCTTCAAATTTAACAGCCTTTCATGCTTCATCGGGGTTAAATCGTAGGTAAGAAGAGAACTTAGACAACTCCTCGAACCTCGTAATGTATTGGTCTATGGTCATGTTGCCCTATCTGAGTTGAAGAAATTCAATCTCCTTCTCTGCTCGCACAGTACTTGGGAAGTACTTTTCTAAAAATGTGTCTTTGAACACCTGCCAGGTGATCTGCCTTCCTTAGTGAGCTAAAAGTTCTTTAACTCCACGCCACTAGTATTCTACTTCATCTTTCAGCATATATGCAGCAAAAATAACTTACTGCTCCTCAGTACAACCCATCATTTCAAAGATTTTCTCTAGATCCCTTATCCACCTTTCAGCTACAATTGGGTCAAAACCGCCTTGAAAACAAAGTGGTCTAATCCTTAGGAACTCAGATATGCCATTATCATTCCCTGTCATCTGGTTATTAACAACATTCTCACTATTCAGGTTATTAACATTCTGGAGGTATTGTAGAATTTGATTGGTGGTCATGACATGGTATCGAATTAGCGTGGCAAGATTGTGTAGGATTTCCTCCGCATTGTTGGCCGGATTACTCCTTGGTGGTGCCATTTTCTACTGTGGCAAAAATAAAGTTATGCTGCTATTGAGGTGATCAAACCCAATAGTTTCAAAAATATTTAACATAAGTCATAACACCACCTCGGCATATAGATAGGAGAAACTAGTAATGTCTCTCCTATATAAAATCACTGATCCCCTACACAGCACAACCACAACATACTTAAGACACTATAAGATCGATTCAGATAGTTATCCACCCACTGGCCATCTAAGATCGACCGGCTCTGATACCAATTTTGTAACAACTCCATTTTTTATACATAAATACATATATTAAAATCCCATGAAGTCATTACCTTTATTTAACTCATAATTACATTCAATTAATTTAACCAAGCATAATTAAGTTTACAAAGCATTAATTAACAACATCTATACATAAATTACACACATATATGTCTACATCTTATTTATCCTTGTTGACCAGTTTCAGGAATATGGGTGCGGGAGGTTACACCTTCACCGGAATCTTAGTCAACTCGACCATGAACACCTTATAAATTTCTGGGATTTGTCCAATGTAGAGTAACTCGATCCAATGTACACTAAAGCCAGAGTTAAAGAAAATCTGTAAAATTAATTTTCTGAACATGATATAGAAATATAGTGAGAATTAAATCTCAGTAGGTTCAACAATAAATCACAATTATTATCAATATAGATCATCATGTCATGTTCATCTATATAAGCTACAGCAATTACCTTAAGTCACATGAATGCGCTTTATCTATTCACATGAAAATCATACAGTAATGACATGGATGACATGAATAACTATTTTCATAATATCATATGATGACTATCAATTTATTCTCATATCAAGCTACCTCGGTCAGGGTGAGTATTTTCTACCTTTCATGATCATGAGTCTACTTTATCATAATTAGGATGCACTTGATTGATTTTTGGAAAACAAACAACTCATGTTCTTGTCTTCCTCTTCCTTAGTCAAGATATGCCTAGGAAAAGAAGATTTGTATTTTGAAAATTATGATAATATGTTCTTAAGACAAGGGATAAGGTCCATTTGATTTAGGAATTCATTTTCTTTTTCTTTTGTCTTAATCAAGTATGATAGTTTTGCCTTTTTAGGTGGCAAATTTTCAACCCTTGAATCTTCTTTGTTTAGATGAAATTATTTGTGTAGGATAAGGATATTTTGTCATAATGTTTTGTATTATTATCCACTTGCTAAAATTATGAGTGTGGGATATAGATGTTTTGTCCTAATGCCATGTATTATCATATCATTTGCTAACATTATGAATGTAGAATATCACACCACTTACTGAATTTTTGTCTTAATACTATATAACCTAATCTTTATTATTATTACACTATTATTTCATCACATGATTTATTTTATTTTATTTTTCCTCTTGGATTTGGGCTCATTCCTACCCATTTTCTTTGCTTTGGATAAATTTCTACCTTTCTTGGAGGGTTTGGTCACATTTTCATAATTTTTGGGCTACCGGTTCAGTTTCTATATCCCAGTCCAAGTCTATGTTTTATTTCTTTCTTAGGTTATCCAATGGGCTTGCTAGAAACTTATGTGAAGTGGAAAAAATTCTATATGAAGTGTCCATAGGTGAAAGCCCAATTTATGGGTGAAGATGTTAAACTTAGAAATTTCTAACTCTTGATTTAGGAAAAATTACCCTAACCCAATCTTCTTAAAATTTTAAGACATTTACTTACTTCACAAAAATTTATCTTCCTTACCAAAATTTTTTGCCTATCTTTAGTATATTATTTCTAATTTTTCCTATTAGGTTTTCTCTCTTTACTTGTTCTCTTAATGTTAGAAACATTTTCTATGCATACACATAAGGTGAAGAATTTCTAAGGATTATATTTCCTTAGATATATAAAAATTTTCTAATAAATTTTATTTTCTTAATTAAATATTTATATACCTTTAAAGAAACAAAACTAGGGATGTTACTATAATCATGGGTCTACCAAATCACAAATAGAATGCACTTGATTTTTTTTTAGAGAGAGACAACTTATGTTCTTGTCTTCCTCTCCCTTAGTCAAGATATGCATATCAAAAGGAGATTTGTATTTTGAAAATCATGATAAAATGTTCTTAAGATAATGGATAAGGTCCCTTTGATTTAGGGATTCATTTTCTTTTTCTTTTGTTTCACTCAAGTATGATAGGTTTGTCTTTGTAGTTGGCAAATTTCTATGTCTTGAGTCTCCCTTGCTTTGTTAAAATTATTTATGTACGATGTTTTGTCATAATTCCATGCATTATTACTTAGTTGTTGAAATTATAAATGTAGGATATAGATGTTTTTTCCTAATGCCATGTGTTATTACCAATTTGCTGTAATTATGAATGTAGGATATATATGTTTTGTCCTAATGTCATGTGACATAATCTTGATAATTATTGCACTACTATTTTCTCACATGATTCTTATTTTTTTCTCTTGGATTTGGACTTATTCTTGCCCATTTCCTTTGCTTTGGCTAAAATTTTACTTTTCATAGAGGGTTTGGTCACATTTTCAGGATTTTTAGACTATTGATCCAACTTCTATATCCTGGTCTAAGTCTATGTTTTATTTCTTACTTAGGCTATCCATTTGACTTGCTAGAAACTAATGTGAAGCGAAAAAAACTCTATACAAAATGTCCATAGGTGAAAGCCCAA
Organism: Gleditsia sinensis; assembly: GCA_037074535.1. NCBI lineage: Eukaryota > Viridiplantae > Streptophyta > Magnoliopsida > Fabales > Fabaceae > Gleditsia > Gleditsia sinensis. The sequence continues at coordinate 56,917,006 of CM073468.1, read as the reverse complement.
TGTATAGGTGAAGATGTTAAACTTAGGAACTCTAACTCTTGAATTAGGAAAAATTACCCTAATCCAATCTTTTTAAAATTTTAAGACCTTTACTTACTTTCCAAAAATTTATCTTCCTTACCCAAGAATTTCGCCTCTCTTTAGCATGTTATTTTTAATTTTTCCTATTAGGTTTTCTCTCTTTACTTATTCCCTTAATGTTAGAAAAATTTTCTATACATACATATAAGGTGAAGAATTTCTAAGTGTTATATTTTCTTAGATATCTAAAAATTGTCAAATAAATTTTATTTCTTTAATTAAATATTTATGTACCTTTATTAATAAAAGAAATGAAATTATGGATGTTACATTTCTCTCCTCTTAAAGGAAATTTTTGTCCTCAAAATTTTATAAATTATTTAATAAGAAAAATTGCGAATATTCTTCCTTATGACTTCTTTAAGCTCTCAAGTTAATTCTTTCGGAGTCAAACCTTCCCATAATACCATAACCAGGGGAATTATTTTATTTCTCAATTTCTTCACGTCGGTGTCCAATATGTATGTTGGTAATAGCTAGTATGTCATATTCTCCTTTATTTGGATTGGTTCATCCCGTATTACAAGTGAGGAATCTAGAAGATAATTTCGAAACTGTGATATATGAAAAACATCATGCAGGTTGGACAAATTAGGTGGGAGGGCAACTTGATATGCTGACATCTCTACTTTTTTCAAAATTTGGGAGGGTCCCAAAAATTGCGAACTTAGCTTTCTGGTTTTCAGAGACCTACTAACTCCAGTAGACGGAAAAATCTTCAGAAATACATGGTCTCCTTTCTCAAAATCCAGAGGTCTATGTCTCCTATTATAGTAACTCTTTTGCCGACTCTGAGCTGTAAGTATTTTGTCTCGTATCATCCTGATTTGCTCACTAGTTTGTTGAACTAGATCAGAACCTAATAAGTTCTTTTCACCTACCTCAACCAACAGAGTAGAGATTGGCACTTCCTACCATATAAAGATTCGTAGGGGACCATCTTAATACTAGAGTGATAGCTATTATTATAAGCAAACTCCACTAAAGGTAGGTACTTATTCCATCTTTTTCCTTGATCTATAACACATGCCCTCAACATATCTTCTGGGGTTTGAATGGTCTGTTCTGTCTACCCATCAGTCTGAGAATGGTAGGCAGTACTAAACCACAACTAGGTTCTAAAAGCTTCCTACAACGCCTTCTTCCAAAATCTCAACGTGAAACGATATTTAAGAGAATTTCATGTAGTCTAACTATTTATTGGACATACAACTGGGCTAATTTGTCTAGTAAATAGTTAATTTTTAAGGGCAGAAAGTGAGAAAATTTGGTTAATCTGTCAACTGTTACCGAAATAGAGTCATGTCCAACCGAAGTCTTAGGTAAACCCATCACAAAGTCCATCGAAATACTATCCCATTTTCATTTAGGGATCTCAAGAGATTGTAGAAATCCCGCTGGCTTTTGATACTCTACCTTCACTTTATGACAAATTAAATATTTCGCCACAAATTCAGTAATGTCCTTTTTATCCCTAGCCAATAGTACATCTTCTTAAAGTCTTGATACATTTTAGTGGATCTAGGATGGATTGTGTACTTACTCTGATGTGCTTCTTGTATTATCTTAGTCCTCAACTCTTGTTCTTAAGGGACACAAATCCTTCCCTGATACACGATTAATCCATATTCCATAACAGAAAAATTATCTTGATCTTTGTGATCTTGTAAGTATTGGTCGTGAGTTTGAGCCTCTTTAATCTAGGCTCTAAGGTCACACTCTATACTCAAACCATTGATGATTAGCTTATTTAGAGTAAGAGTAGTGGTCAGCTTCAAATTTCGAAACTCCTCTAGCATATGCATCTCATACACCATCATCTAACCCATGTGCAGAGATTTTCGACTTAAGGCATCAGCTACAACATTTTCCTTTCCTGGATGATACTTTATCTCAAACTTGTAGTCATTGAAAAATTCTGCCTATCTTCGTTGCCTCATATTTAACTCTTTCTTATCAAAAAGGTACTTAAGACTCTTGTGATCATAGTATCTTCAAATGTTGCCCCATACAAATAGTGTTACCATATCTTTATGGCTAGGGCTGACAAACGAAAAATAGAATGCAGACCCGCTACAAATCCCAGTTGAACCTATCACAAGAGCTCAGGCTAAAATATTCAAAGAAACACTTAATGGTCTAATTCTAGAGGCCCATCAAGGAGAAAACCATAATACTACTAAGGAAGAGTCAAGACTGATCCATAACATTAAAGTCCACATAACTATGGCCTAAGACCCGCTAATCTGAATATGGACCCAAAGTATAAGAAGATTGAAGGCCAAAGACTAAATATAGGACTAAAATAAAGGATTTATTTAATGGCCCAATTTAGGCTACGTTTTTTTTTGGATTTATTTACTTCTAGTGTTTTGTTTATTTGACTAGGAAATTTCCTATTTGATAGTTTCTACAACAGTTTTTTATTTCTAATTTTCCTTGTCCTATGGGAGTTTCCTATGTAGTTTTCCTTGTTAGTTTAGGTCATTGTCCTATAAATAGGCATGTATGCTCATGAACAAATATAGATTATCATTTATAATATTGAGAGTGTTTTCTCTTTGGTTCTTTAAAGACTTTTCTAAACTTATCAAGATTTTTCTTGTGGCATTCAAGCAAGACTTATCACTCACAATCTTTTTATCTTTTCTTGAGTGTGGCATCTTCAATAATTTCTTATACCTTTGGTTCTTATCTCTTTATAGATAATAGGTCAATGTCATTTTTTAAAATTTATTTTGTTATAAATCTAATTAGAACACGATCCCTCCAATTGGATCCTATATTGATTCCAAGTCTCACTGCTCTTGGTGAGGTTCATATCAGGGGTTCACATCACTTATGTAACCGTCTTTAGTCTCTTCCACTAAATCACTATTGTCGTCTTGTAAGGGTCTATGGCTACCCCTCTATTAAAGATGACATGTCCGAGAAAATTCACCTCTTTCAACCAAAATCCACACTTTTCTAATTTGACATACAATTTTTTCTCTTTCAACACTTGTAGCATGATTCAGAGATGTTGTTCATGTTCTTTCTCACTCTTAGAGTATATTAAGATGTCATTAATGAACACTACTACAAATTGATTTAGGTAGGGTCGAAAAATGTGATTCATGTAATTCATAAAAATTACAGGTGCATTTGTCAACTCGAAGGACATTACAAGAAACTCATAGTGCCCATACCTAGTCCTAAAGGCTGTTTTTGGTACATCCTCCTCTTTGATCCTAATCTGATGGTATCATGATCTCATGTCAATTTTAAAAAAGATAGAAGCTCCCTTCAGTTGATCTAATAAATTATCGATCCTAGGGAGATGATACTTATTTTTGACAGTCACCTTATTCAGCTGTCTATGATCTATGCATAGTTTCAAACTCCCGTCTTTCTTCTTAACAAACAATACAGGAGCTCTCCAAAGTGATACACTCTGTCTAATGAATTGCTTGTCTAACAATTCCTCCAACTGTTTCTTGAGTTCTTATAGTTCCTTCGAGTTCATTCTATAAGGTGCAATAGAGATAGGCCCTGTCCCAGGTAGGAGATCAATAGAGAACTCTATCTTTCTCTCAGGAGGTAAGCTTAGAATATCTAGTGGAAATACCTCAGGAAACTCATTAGCTATTGGAATTTCATTAAGCTTCGGTTCGACTTCTAGGTTTGATAAACACAAGAGAATATAACCAAGTACTCTACTCTTCAACTCCCGATTGACTTGATTGCCATTTAACATCAATAACTGCATCTCCTCTTGTGGAGTAGGAGGTAGAAATTCAATGGTCTTAGTGCAACAATTTAGCAAGACCCAATTTCTATACATCTAGTCTAACTCTAGAATGACATCAATACCTCTTAAAGATAGACAGATAAGGTCTATAGAAAAAGTTTTCTTTTAGATGGTGACCTGACAGTCTTTACAATCAGAGAAAGTTAAGACCATTTTCCCTATAGGAGTTACTTCAGATAGCTCATAAGGAGTTTCAGAAATAGGATACTTAATCTCCCTAATACATTCTTCCGATATAAATGAATGACTAGCACCAGAGTCAAACAACACCATAAGAGCAAATCCATAGATGTAGCACGTACCTTGAATTATTTTAGAGGAATGAGCTGCCTCTTGATCGCTTACGGTGAAAATCTTTCCTTTCACTTAAGGCCTTTGTTTCGGCTGCTTCCCTACATTCTGTGGGTAGTTCTGCACAAAATGACCATTTTGTCTGCATTTGAAGCAAATATCTGGTCCCATATAGCATGGCCAACTACCATACATACGTCCGCACTTAGTGCACTTGACTGTGGCGAGGTCTTGTTGGAAAGGTCGGGAATCCGCAATCAATGGCCTTTTACCAGCTCCATATCCTCTTCCCCTTACATTTTTGCCAGGATTGGGAAAACTTTTCTTCCTCTTCCACAAGTTTCACCTCAACTTCTCGTCCTCCACTGCCCTTAAACTCTTCTCCAAAAGTCTAGATTTATTTATTAAGGGCATAAACTCCCTTATTTCTAAGGCTATCACCACATTCCTGATTTTTGGCTTCAGTCCTGCTTCAAACTTAACAACCTTCCATGCTTCATCAGGGTCAAACCTCAGGTAAGAGGAGAACTTAGACAACTCTTTGAATTTAGTGATGTATTGGTCTACTGACATGTTACCCTGTTTAAGTTGGAGAAATTTGATCTCCTTCTTAGCCTGCACAGTACTTGGAAAGTACTTCTCCATAAAAATATCCTTAAACACTTGCTAAGTGATCTGCCTCCTCTGGTGAGTTAGTAGCTCTTTGACCCCTCGCCACCAACACTCAACTTCATCCTTTAGAATATATACAACAAAGATAACCTACTGCTCATTAGTGAAGCCCATCACCTCGAAGATCTTCTCCAATTCCCATATCCACCTTTCAGTTACCGTTGGGTCATAGCCACCTTGAAAAGAAGGTGGTCTGGTTCACAAGAACTCAGATAGGCCAGTATCATTTCCATTCATCCAGTTGTTTTCATTATTTTCTCCATTCAGGTTGTTACTGTTCTGGAGATGTTGCAGGATTTGATTAGTGGCTATGACTTGGTCTCGAATTGCTGTAGCCAAGTTGTACAGGGTTTCTTTCACATTGTTTGCAAGGTTCCTCCTTGGTGGTGTCATATCTTACTATGGCAAAAACAGAGTTATGCTACTATTGAGGTGATCAAGCCCAATAGTTAGTTCAAAAATATTTACAGCAGTCATAACACCACCTCGGCATATAGATAGAAAACACTAGTAATTTTTTACCTATATGAAATCTTTGATCCCCCACACAACATAACCACAAACATACTCAAGACAGTATAAGATCGATTTAGATAACTATCCACTTACTGGTCATCTAGGATCGATCTGCTCTGATATCATTTATGTAACAACTCCATTTTTTTTTCTACAGAGTCATTACCTCTTTACTTCTAACTATTTAACTCATAATAATATTCATTTAAATTAACCAAGTATAATTAAGGTTTATAGTATACCATTAATACTGATACAATTCTGGATTCACATACAAATCATTAATTAAAAACATCAGTACAAAAATCAAACACATATATGTCTACATCTTATTCATCCATGTTGACCAATTTCAGAGATACGGGTGCAAGTAGTTACACCTTCACCGGGATCTTAGTCAAATCAACCACAAATATCTTATTAATTTTTGAGATCTGCCTAACATAGAGTAACTTAATCCAACGTGCACTAGGAGTTAGAGCCATAGAAAAATCTGCATAACTAGTTTTTTGAACATGATTTGAAAATATAGTAAGAAATAAATCTCAATAGGTTCAACAATAAATCATAATCATCATCAATAATACTCGTCATGTCATGTTCATTTGTATAAACTACAACAAATATCTTAGGTCACATGAATGCACTTTATTTATGCACATAAAAATCGAGCAGTAATGATATGTATGTCATAGATAACTATTTTCAGAATATCATATAATAGCTATCAACTTATTTTCATATTAAGCTACCCAAGTAAGGGTGAATACTTTCTACTCTCCAGTACAGGCTTTTCTCGCTATGTCCTACATAACACACTTTCTCTTTCTTTTCTCATTAACATAATCATAGCCGTGAGTAGGGCGCCCCCTATTGTTGCACCACACGGACCACCATGTGACCGTGCTCGTTTCTTTTCTTTTCTTTTCACGTTAATAGCCAAAAATATGATTTCAATAACAAGTATATTTATTATACTCATATACCATAATTTATCGTCAAAGAATAATCATTACCAAAAAATATTGGTAAAATACAATCTTACCATGAACATAATCATTTTCAATTACTACTTTATAAAATATTTTCATGTCAAAATTACACACTTAAGATGATAAGCAGTTCATGTAATAACAATAGCTATGGCATACATTAGTAATTTATTATTTTCATTTATAAGATTTTTCTTCTTTCTTAAATATTATTTTTCTCTCTCACTAAACAGAGCATAACACCCTCATTTTAAATCCGATTGAGGTGATCCTGATGTCAATTAAAAGATAGGAGAATCCTCTAAAACCTTTATGTTGAACATTTTAGTAAAATCTTAAGTAATCATAGTGTTACTGCTCCCACAAATTCAATGTTATTTCTTCTTAAGTATGTTTTGACATTTACTTACTAATTAGACAATATCTCTCTCATCTAGACTCCAAATTGAATTATTCCAGTGGTTAAAACTTCTTGAGACATATATCTATATTTAGCATGTTAAGCATTTCTTATGATTCCCTACAAAGTTATCCAAAAAATTCAAACACAAAAACTTACCTAAAAAATTCTTCCCTGATTAACTATTTTCTGACCACGGCTTACTAATCTGATAATATCTCCCTCATATGTATTCCAATTTGATTTATTTCAGTGGAAAAAAATTCATAAGACATATATATATATCTTTCATGTTAATCATTTCTTTTAATTCCCTACATATTTTTTCCAAAAATTCAAACGCAGAAGCATACCTAACAGATTCTTCTCTGGTTAACCATTTTTTTACCACTGCTTACTAGTCGGACAATATCTCCCTCATCTGAACTCCAAATTAAGTTATTTTAGTGGCTAAAAATCCGTTAGACATATATCTACATTTTTTATGTTAAATATTTTTTTTAATTCCTAACTAATTCTTTCTAGAATTTTAAAAATATAAGCTTCCCTGGTTACTCCAAAATCCAGTTTCCTAACCAAATATTTCCTAAGGTTTTAATTCATCATTTTATTACATCCTTTTCCATTTTCTTCCTAATTTACATCTAATCATATTTCATCAATTTTTCACCACATTCAAATATACAAAATAGTATCATAAAAATCTTAAAATTTTGCCACCCATAGCCATACCTATGCAGAACTTTCCACACCAACTGAAATGTTCAAAACATCCATCATATGAAAAATAACATGTAACATGATATAGCAACATCGACGATCGATATAGCAACATCCATGACCGATCATCAAAGTAGCAAATATTGTAAATTTTATCAAAGTTCTAAAATCAAAATTTCATATAAATGTTACAAATTTCAAAACTTTTCTTCAAAAAGAAATATTGTTAAACTTACTTAAAGATCTCCCTAGCTCACTTAGTGAATTATTTTTCTTGTTTCCTCTTAAAGGAAGTAGTAAGATTCCTCCCTTCCCTTAGATTTTCTAGCAGTTTAAATAAGAGAAGGAGGGTGAGTTTTGAACCTCAAGGATGAAGAGAAAATATAGATTCAAGTAGAGATTAAGCTAACTTACCTTGAGTACTTAGTTCTCTAGACTTTTCTTTCTTTTTACTTCCTCTCTTTCTCTCATTTCCTCACTCTACCATGTTTCTATTTTTTCTCTCCCTCACTTGGACAAAATTATAATGTTATAAGGGTGGATTTTGTTTAAATAAACTATCAAGTTGTTCACCTTTTATAATCATGGGTCTACCATATCACAAATAGGATACAATTGATTATTTTTTGGGGAAAGACAACTTATGTTCTTGTCTTCCTCTCCCTTAGTCAAGATATGCATATCAAAAGGAGATTTGTATTTTGAAAATTATGATAAAATGTTCTTAAGACAAAGGACAAGGTCCCTTTGATTTAGGATTCATTTCTTTTTTTATCTCACTCAAGTATGATAGGTTTGCCTTTCTAGGTGACAAATTTCTAGCCCTTGAGTCTCTCTTGCTTGGCTGAAATTATTTGTGTAGGATAAGGATATTTTATCATAATGCCATGTATTATTACCTACTTGTTGAAATTATGAATGTAGAATATAGATGTTTTTTCCTAATGCCATTTATTATTACCAACTTATTGAAATTATAAATGTAAGATATAGATGTTTTGTCCTAATGCCATATGACATAATCTTAATAATTATTACACTATTATTTTCTCACATGATTCTTATTTTTTCCTCTTGGATTTGGGCCCATTCTTGTCTATTTCCTTTGCTTTGGTTGAAATTCTACCTTTCATGGAGGGTTTGGTCACATTTTCATGATTTTTGGGCTATCGGTCCAACTTTTATATCTTAGTCCAAGTCAATATTTTATTTCTTACTTGGGCTATCCATTTGGGTTGCTAGAAACTCATGTGAAGTGGAAAAACTCTATATGAAGTGTCCATAGGTGAAAACTCAATGTATAGGTGGAGATGTTAAAATTAGGAACTCTAACTCTTGAATTAGGAAAAATTACCCTAATCTAATTTTCTTGAAATTTTAAAACCTTGACTTCTGAAAAATTTATCTTTCTTATCCAGAAATTTCGCCTCTCTTTAGTATTTCATTTCTAATTTTTCCTATTAGGTTTTCTTTCTTTACTTATTCCCTTAATGTTAGAAATATTTTCTATACATACACATAAAGTGAAAATTTTTTAAGTCTTATATTTCCTTAGATATCTAAAAATTGTCTAATAATTTTTTTTTCTTTAATTAAATATTTATGTACCTTTATTAATAAAAGAAACGAAATTAGGGATATTACACATGTCGTGCCTGCGTGGCGCTTATGTGACGGGGTGTGACATTCTTCCCCACCTATACTGGATAAGTCCTTGTCCCAGTGTTATGGAAGTTTTAGATCAAGTCCTTGAACTACCATAATGTTTCTTCTAACTCCCACGTTGCTTCCTATTCAGGACTTCCTTTTCAATGAACCAAATACTCACGTCTTGGAGGTACTCATCTTTTATGTATGACGCGATTAATTACTATGGCTTCCACCTCCTTATTATGAGATTGTACTACAACTGTGGGGGCTCGATGAGATTCTCCCCTGTTTGGATCATCCTCATCAAAATGATATGGTTTTAGCATGCTCACGTGAAAAAATGGATGTATCTTTAACTTGGGTGGCAGCTTCAAACGAAACAACACCTTCCTGATCTTCTTGAGGATAAGAGAAGGTCATTCATACTTCCGCAGCAATCCCTTGTGTAAAGGACAAAATACTTTGAATTGTTGAGGCAAGAGTCGAACCATCACTAAGTTTCATTCTTTGAACTCTACATGACGACAACCCTTGTCAGCCCATTTCTTCGTCTTCTTGGCCAACTTGTCTAGATGAGGTCTAGCTATATCAGTTTGCTCTTTCCATTGTTATACGACCTTGAATGCCAAGGGGATGACACCTTTGCATATGGTTTCCAATGTGAGAGGAATGAGTGGTTATTGTCCCATGACCACTTCGAATGGGCTTTTCCCTGTAGATTCACTCCTTTGGAGATTGTAAGAGACTGAGCAACATCCATTAATTTGGCCCAATCCATTTGGTTGGCACTCAAAAAGTACCGTAGATACATCTCTAGTAGTGCATTCACCCGCTCTATATGTCCATCTGTTTGTGGGTGAAAACTAGTATAGTAGCATAACTTGGACCTCAGCATCAGAAATAACTTAGCCCAAAATTTGGCTGTGAAGCGCGGATCTCAATCGGAGATGATACTTCTTGGCACACCCCAATACTTCACTATGTTCTTGAGAAATAATCTAGTAGCTTGTTCTGCAGTGCAGTCCCAAGGGGCTGGGACAAAAGTTCCATACTTTGAGAACCGATCAACAACCACCATTATAGAGCCAAACCCCTCAAACAAGGGTAAAGCCATGATGAAGTCCATAAAGACACTTTCCAATGGTCGCTCAGGAATGGAAAGTGGCTCAAGCAATCCTGTGGGACACTATTGCTCCAGTTTGTCTTGTTGGCATACCAAACAGGTGCGCACATAAGACTTGACATCATCCTGCATTAGTGGCCAGTAGTAGGTGGTCTCTAGCAGAGCTCGGGTACGTCTTTGACCTGGGTGGCCAGCCCATTTTGTATCGTGACACTCCTTTATGAGCTCCCTCCACAAGTTATTCCACTTTGGCACATAAACGTGCCTCTCCTTTGTTTAGAGTATCTCGTCCTCTACCCAAAATCTTTTGGTCTTTCCTTCATTGGCAAGGTTAAGGATTGCCTTAGCTGTAGAGTCTTGTAGGAGTCCTTCTTTGATCTGTCTCAGAATATCGCCTTCTAGCATGGTCATAGAAGCTAGTTCACCCTTTTGACTTAAGGTATCAGCCACATGGTTGATTCTTCCAAGCTTGTACTCTAACTCATAATCAAATTTTGCTAGAAAATTCTGCCACCTGGCTTGCTTCAGAGTGAGTTTCTCCTACGTTTGAAAATAACTAGTGGCCACATTATCTGTCATGATGACAAATTTTGCCCCCAGCAAGTAGTGCCGCCACACCCTTAGGTAATGAATGATGGCAGTCATTTTTTTTCTTGAACCTTATACCACCGCTCAGTATCGTTCAGCTTCTTGCTATCGTAGGCTATGGGGTGACCATCTTGCATAAGTACTCCCCCAATGACAAAGTCTGATGCATCCGTATGCAACTCAAAGGGCTTCACCACATCTGCCAAGGTTAAGACTGACTCCTCAACAATAGCCTTTTTTAAATCCTCAAAGGTTTGTTGACAATTGTCATACCACCTCCATGTCATATCCTTCTTCAGAAGGTCAGTGAGCGATGCTGCTCTTACTGACTATCCCTTGATAAAACATCTATAATAATTGACTATGCTAAGGAAAGATTTTAATTTTGTTACCTTGGTTGGGGGTTCCCACTCTTCTATAGCTTGAACTTTACTCCTGTCCATCATTGATTTCCCATCCTTGATTATGTGGCCAAGAAAGTGCACTTCTGGCGCGGTAAATGAGCATTTCTCTTTCTTGACATAGAGTTGATTATCCCTTAAGACCTTGAACACAGTTTGTAGATGCTCAATATGTTCCTCCAAAGTGTTGTTGTAGACAACAATGTCTTCTAAATAGAAAACTACAAACTTGTCTAAGTAAGGATGGAAAATCTTGTTCATCAAAGTGCAAAGAGTAGCATGAGAGTTGGTTAAACCAAAAAGCATGACAAGGAACTCGTAGGAACCATACCGTGTCACACATGTAGTCTTTGGACCATCTCCCTTAGCTATCCGAACTTGATAATACCCCGATCGCAGGTCCAGCTTGGTGAAGTACCTTGCCTTTCCTAGCTAATTGAAAAGGTCGACTATCAAGGGAATTGGATTTTTTTTTCTTATGACTTTGTTAAGTGCCCTATAGTCAATGCACATCCTTAGCAACTTATCTTTCTTCTTCTAGAACAAGACTAGAACGCCAAAAGGGGCCTTCGATGGACAAATGAACTCGGCATCCAATAACTCCTTGAGTTGCTTCCTTAACTCTTCTAACTCTGGCGGTGCCAGGCAGTAAGGTGCCATGGCAGGAGGCCATGCACCTGGTTCCAATTCGATCTCGTGATCCACCTCCCTTCATGGTAGTAACTTCTTAGGCAATTCAGATGGCATCACATCGCCAAACTCCTCAAGACTTTTGCCTATTTCTTTAGGCACTTCTGCTTGATCCTTTCTTAGGCCCTCCTCTTAAAGAGCTGCAAGATAGGTGATTTCTCCTCTCTTCGCACCCTTCTCTACTTGCATAATGGATAAGAAGTGTTATCTCCTTATGGCTAAATAGTAGTAGGCACCATGCAAGGTGTTTTATCCTCAAGTATAGCCAGAGAGCGAAGGAAGGGAATAGGAATAGCTTTGACCACATTAAAGAACCCCATACCTGGCACCATCGAAAAATTGTCCATAGGTACTACAGAGAGATATGTTATTCCTTCCCACGTTCCAACCTGCAGCTTCACTCCCCATGCTACTCCCTCGAGAGGCCTAACAACAGCATTCACCACTTTCAGCCACCCACTCTTCTTCGTCACCTTTAGACCAAGTCTCTTGGCTTTCTCCACAGATATTAAGTTGTGGGTAGCACCCGTGTCCATCATCGCTTTCATAACCTTCCCGGCTAAAGAGATCTCAATATACATGAGACTTTGTTTAGAAGGACTCTGAGGTGTTAGAGCTTTGAGGAAATTTAGCAACTTTAGAGTTCCCATCTGGCTCAGCGAGTCAGTTTTCTCCATTTTCTCTATCATTGCGCTACGAGCATTCCTTTTGTGGCAGTTTTTCATCTAGTGTTCTTCCCCGAACAAGAAATAGGTACTCTTAAGCTTAAAGTTGTCATGACGTTCCCATTTCTTTATTTGTTTGCCTCCTTTACTGGCAGAAGGCTTGTCTTCTCCTTTAGTCTCTTACCTTGACTCTTTGTCTCCCCCACTTTTTCCCTTGAACCCTTTTTGTTTTGATTTGTTAGAGTCCTTGGGTTTGGTGAATTCGACAAGAGTTTTGGAAATAGTAATTACAGATGTGAGGTCTTATACACCTCGGTGTCGTAGCTCTTGTTGGGCCTAAGGTTGTAGCCCATCCATGAAGTTAAATAGTAATTCAGATGGTGCCATGTCCAAAAGTCTAATTCGTAGTGACAAAATCTCGCGGACGTAATCTCGAATAAAGCCACTATGCTTCAAGTGCTTAAGACTCCTCATTGCTAGGAAGCTTTCTCCTTCAAGATAAAAATATCGCTTAAGTTGACCCTTAAACTCTTTCCACGTATTAATGGTCAAACCACCTTGCTCCCTATCACTTTGACACATGTGCCACCAAAGCAAAGCATCGTCAATGAGATAGAGAGAAGCAGTTTGTACCTTCGATGCGTCATCAAGATGAGTAGCTTTGAAATATTGCTCCATTCCCCATAGGAAATTATCTATTTCCTTAGCATCCCGATTGCCTTTGTAAGTCTTAGGCTTGGGGACTTCCACCTTGGTTGGCCTTGCCTCCACCACACGGTTGGTTATGGCTTCATGGCAAAGGACCCAATCCTTCCTCATTTCCTTTATTTGTCCACAAAAGTCTTCAATGATCTCTGTCATCCATTCGCGAAGGGCTTGTTCATGGTGCAGGTGGTTTGCTAAGTCCTCAATCACCATCTTAGCCTCATGGAACTCACCCCCGCGTTACTCCACTTCTTGTTCGAGAGCATCAAGGCATTCCTTGGTGTCTCCCACAACAAACTCCACCTTGGAGAGATGGGTATCCCACGCCAACCAAGCATCCTGCAACTTCTCCTTGCCCCTCTTAGAGCGATTGTTATCCTTTCCCCTTGAAGGGTCTTAACCTTGAACCACAGGCATACTAGTATTCTCCACGTCCGACATGATGCTATCTGTCATAAGCTAGCCACCAACCAAAGCTCTGATACCAACTATCACGACCTTACTCTTTTCTCTTGAGTATGAACCGTGCGGCACTTAGTTAAGACACTCCATTTTGTTGCTAATTAAGTCAGCATTTCTCAACACACCTCTCAGAAGAGGATTAAGAAATGAAAGCTAGCAAGTGAGTAAGAGAATTTGGAGAATGCTTGAAAGATCTGACACTTAAATACTTTGTGATTCTTTGATTGCTTACAAATGAGGGGGTGAGGGGTTTATATAGGCCACCTCCCCTTAAATAAACGGTTAGGATATATTTGATCCAACAATTCACAATGTCTCTACAGAATGTTCTAACCTACTAGTATTTATAAGAGTTATCTATATTTTTCTAGAGAATTTTAGGACATAATATTTCTACCACCTTCTAGAATATTCCACTACCTTTTAGAGTATTCTACTATATTTTAGAGTATTCTAGAGATTTTCAGAATGTATAAGAATTGTTTAAAAAGTTCTAGAGCATTCCAGAATATTCTAAATGTTTGCATGGCAAAGTTGCTAATTGTGTGCCATATTGTGTTTATGTCGTGCCTGCGTAGCGCTTATGTGACAGGGTGTGACGAAAGGATCCATTTCAAGAGCTCTTTTATCTCTCCTCTACTACTGCTCCGTTCCTCGAAAGCAAACACTCTTACACTATCTGTGTTTGTTTGTATTCTATTCGTAATCACATATCTCATTTATATGCATAAAGATACATTTTTTTATACTGAACATTCTTGTGCGTATGAAATTTAGAATTCATTTAAAAAAATTTATTATATAAGCAAACAAAATACTTCTTTTATAAAAACCAAAATATTGAAATAAATAATAAACAAATTTTGTTATAGAACAATTTTTATACAAAATTATTTTCCCATGTAAAGTGTTACAAAAAAAAAAGATATTTTTTTTGCCAGTAAAAAGTTATTTGTCAATAATAGATTATTTACTATAAAAAAGCATTATTGAAGGATTGCTTGAAAATTTGAAAAGCTTTGTTGTTATTGATCTAGATCAATGTTTCAAAACTTATACCGTTATTCATTAAAGATGTAAAAGAAATAATTTATAATTCAAAATTAATAAAACTTTTGTAATGTGATTATTATATAAAATCCAAAACTAAAATAATTAAATAATATCTATCAATAAGTGATGCCTGGTTAACGATTGAGTGCTTTCTTAGATGATGGGTCTGTGAAACAGCCATAAAGTGATGTAACTTGAAAATCAGTCGACTGTCTTTCTTCTTAAAGACCTCTTGGACATTTGTACCAAAAAAAAAAAAGACCTCTTGGACATAACTTTTCGCACCGACACGAATGGTTTCATTTTGTAACGTTGCCTTCTATCATAGGCAGATTTTGGTAACGGCGGATTTAATATTTTTGTTAGGAGGGTCGTCTTCTATGGTATACTAATAATAGTAGCAATAAAAATTTTAAAAATAAACAATAAAAATATTATCATTATGTAAAACAAATAAATGTACATCATGTTTATAAAGTTATATCTTTTACGAATTTTCATATTTTGAAATTTCTGCATTATATGATAATTTCATTATAAATAATATTAAATATATATTTCTTTATATAACATACAAAACAGTTATTGGCATAATTCAATATATACATAGTTATATTCCAACACTTCACAAAATGAAATTGACCCAATTCAATATAGTAATAGAAAATATATTCTAAATTTGATTACCAATTTCTCGCGCTATTATGCTAATAGATTCTAGCCAAGGACCCTTGGAGAAACACGGATTAAGGGTGAGAATTTTAAAATCTTTGTTATTGTAAGAGATTTAAGGAATTTAACTAAACTTGTTAATTACATGTTATTTCTTTAATAAAATAAATTTGGCTTGTCTTACTTCGAAAATATTAAGTGTAGTTACTGTTATTATATAAAAAAATTAAATAAAAAATGAGAAGAGTATTAATTAATTAGATCGGTATTAAATACCCACTTGATCTAAAGTGTCCAAATTCCACTATTTTGTCCAGCTCCCGCACATTATAGAACCTAACCAAGAAAGTCACCAAAAGTTTACCTTAATTTGAACACCGCTACCTGCTTAATGACGGGTAATTTAATAATAAACATATGGAGGAGACTCCATGGAGCGAGAGGATTAGTCCTCGAATCTTCAATGGGGGAAAGTTTCTCCATCCCTGTACTTACAGAAAAAAAAAAAAAATCATCCCTGTCGTGCATGGCAATCCCTGCAAAGATCCCCTCCTATAAGAAATTTTGCCATCAATTTTGTCATCTCTGATGTCAAGCTAGATATAAATTACTACTCTCACTTAATATATTTTGTGTGCGCGCGCGCATATTGGTGTTTATTATCATATTACATCAGTTTTTCTAATAGGTAAATCTACTATTAATGTATTTTTTTTACCCATATTTAATACTCTTGTGAGGCGTGAATTGTCTCGATGACATGCATAAAGTGGTGTGGCAAGTCAATTTTTGTTTTTCCCTAAACAAAACTGATTTAATTGCATTTTGATCCATTTCTAAAGTCTCAATTTATAAACTTTCAAAAAAAATTCTACTATTAGAAAAAACGATTTTAGAGATAAAAAATTTGTCTTTAACATAAATTTTTTTTAATAAAATTAGAGATAAAATCATGGACAAAATTTAATTCATTTTTAATTTAGTCGTCGCTAAGGTTTTAGAGACAAAATTTAAATTCTATATCTAAATATTAAAATTTTTGTCTCTAACATTTACTTATTTAAAGAAACAGATTTTTTTTTATATTTAATAGTTAGAGATATAATTTTTTTTAATTTAAAGACAAAAATCAATTATGTCTCTAAAATTAGAGGTAGAAAAAAAATTCCGTATCTAATTTTAAAAACGAAAGTAGACTTCATCTCTGACTATTAGAGACGAAATTAATTTTTATCTGGAATTTCACTGCATTTTTTAATTATTCCAAAAAAATGATTATCTTGTAAATAGTTATATAGCATTAAAAATATAAATATCAATAAGAATCAAACAATTTTACATTCAAAATATATCAATTATATTAATACGTAATACAAAATCATCTATCAATAATGTAAAATATGAAATATCATCTTAATATTATTATCTGTTAATAGCATCATCGATTTTTCCATTGTCAACGTCTTCTCCTTCTCCAAGTGTAGACGATAACATTTTTATAATATTATCTATCATGAAACACCTATAGACCCAATCACATTCGTCAACCTCTTACTTCAACATTAAATTTTCATCTTCACTTTATTGAAACTATCATAATAGTAACTTGAAACTTGGGTAAATAAAAAAATTAGACAAGTTAACATAACATTTACATATTTTTAAAAACATATCAACAAATAAAACATGGTAATATAAAACAAGAAATATATTATATACTAAAATGTAAAATATGGTAAATAAAATATAGAGATCAAAATAAAGAACTATAAAATAATTAATACTATATTCTAAAATATAATACATAAAATATAAATTAGTATTATAAAAATATACAAAATATTTTAAAATATAAACTAGTATTATAAAATATATAAAAAATATTTTTAAAAAGATTTATGATGAATGAAATATAAAAATATTATATTATCAAAAAGTTAATACTAAGAATTACATTCCAAAAATATTCTTTATCATGAAAATATTTATTTTGTAAACCAAACACTTTAAAAATAATAAAAGTTTTTTCATCCATGGGGGTACCTAGACAATATACACAATTAATAAAATAAGTTCTTAAAATCAAAATACTAAATTTCATTTTGAAGTGTTATTTCAATAACTTCATAAATAAAAATATTTCAAAATGTTTCAAAAATTTTGTAAAATGCAGAAAAAAAATTTAAGAAATGCTGCAAATGATTTCAAACAATGTTTTTTTAATTTTAAAATATTTTAACATATTATTAATAATATAAATATATAAAATTATGTTAAAATTAATTTGAGCTACTGTCTATAGTTGAATAGGAAGTAAAACACGCTACCACTATTGAGACTTCGATTCAAATCCTAATAATATTTAACAATAACTTTTATTTTGCATCCATATCTTTATCTTCTTAACTCTTTCATGATCTTTATATTTATGTCTCTCTCTCTATCTCCATAAACCATAACTCTATCTTTATCTTTAAGTATCTTTTTCAAGTATTTTTCTCTATCTTTGTCTTTCAATTTCTTTTTCATCATTTTTGTAGTTCCCTCTTTAAAATGAAGACAATAAAAAAATAATGTGATAAGTATGAGAAGAGAGAGTAAGAAATTGAAAAAGATGTTGTGACTTGTAAAAAAAAATATGAATGATGAAAAAGATAGATATGAATAACTTAGTGTTAAATGTAATGTGATACTACTTTTATATACTTTTAGATCGTTAATTTTTTTATTTTTTAAATTGATTTTATATTTTTTCATCGAAACAACTCGAAACAAAAATATTTTAACAATAACATTCCGTAATATAATAATTTCAATCGAAATGACATAATTTTTTAATAAACACTCTATTTCGTTTTGATAACTCTATTTTGTTTTCGTGATTTTGAAAACAAAAATATTTCGATCGTTTGGATTAAAAAAATTAGTTTCCTGCTTAAAATAAGTAATGATAAATAAAAGTGAAGCATAAATTTTGCTTGGTACTTTCTTTAAAACTCAAACCAGTATGGAGCCAAGAAAGAATATCATTAGAGCAAAATAATTAACCCGTTCGTTTCATTTTTCTTTAATCGAATAACTCACTAGTTATGCTTTTATTTAATTTTGAAAATACATCATAAAAAAGCAAAACTTTGGCTGGTGGCACTTGAATTTTCATGTCATAAGTACCTATTATTTGTTGTTGCATTTGACAAGTTATGTAAATGCTACCTCTCCTGTCCTCCCCTCTTTCTAGTTACGAAGTGGTAGTTAGAGGAAGAATAAAGATTCTTTTAAATAATTAATTCAAATTATATTCAATAAAACTTCATTGTTGATAAGAGCTGATTGTAGGTTATGGGTATTTATTGGTATACTTATTCCCACTTAGAAAATTAGAGTGAACTCTATGTTTTAAATCAATTAGTAAAGGTAGAATGAATAAACTTGTTCAACCAAACAAGTGGATAAGGTATAATTATTTATCCAAAAAAGAGAATAAAAAAATCATTAAGATACTTAGATATGCATGATAGCAATGATTTCAAAGCATAATTGAATCGTTGAAGCAAACATGAATAAGATTCATCGAGCACTATATAGCCTTCAAATCTTAAAAGCCAAAATAAACATTATATTATCTATAGCTCATGCTTCTTTTACAAAAGCACTTTTGTACTTATATTTTCTAGCATTACTTGTAAAGTAGGAATTACTCTAAAATTTCAATAAAAAGCATTGTTGCCAATGTCGGCAATATGTTACCCCGAAAGTCAAAACAAACCTCATGGATCATTGTTACTAGTACACTTATATATGATACTTGTACAAAAGTCACTACACATTCCATTATTTCAAAACCAAAAGTTTCATTTCTTGTTAAAAATATTATAATCGTTACTTTACTAAGTTCACATAACCTCGAATTGTTATAGGAAATTTCTCGAATAAAAATTTATATGGTTATCTTTTATGTAGTTGGTTATATAAAAATCTACCTAGTGATGCATAGAATAAATACTCTAAAATCCTAATTTATAAGTTATGAATTCTCACCTCTTGGAATATATTCATTCTCCATGTTCTTGATAATTTAATACCTTGCTCAATATCATATCAAAATCAAACCTCATGTTACCTTATCTTAATAATTTGTAGATACTGAATGAAATATCTCGATAATTTACCTACCAACTAGTTAGAAACTTCACCTTAAGATATCTTTACACCCAACCACTTCATATTTATGAACTTCCATTTACACATCATCAATTCAAAACAACCATGCATGCCTCAAGCATATAGAAAATTAAGGTAAAATACCATAATACTAATATACTTAACCTTCCTCCAATTCACATGAACACATAAATATACCTAAGAATCAATTTAGCTTAACTAGGGTAAGCTTCAACACTTCTCTTCTAGTTTTATTCTAAATGAGATTAGCCTACAAGTCAAGAAATATAAATTATTACCTTAGCAGCAAAGGAAACATGGTTTGTGTCACATAATGAAATTAGTAGCCATGATATAGAAAATATTTGCATTTAAAAAAGATATTTAAAAAGTTATGCCCGGAGCACTCTCTGTTTTATAAACATTTCTTGATTTAGATACATTATATACTTCAATTGTTTTAAAACTGTTTTGTATTTTCTGCATGTTAGAATAGAAATCAGAGAACGATTGAGTAGCTCTCTATTTTTTCTCTAAAAAAATGAAGAAATCATTTTTTATTGATGGGCTTCTTGTGAATACATTTGCAAACCGACGCAATTCAAGCCTTGAGTTTAAAATTTTCAAATAAACTAATCAAGTTCAATGAAGACTTTCTAAAACTCTTTTAGGAATATATTTTCCAAACAATTTTTTTGGTTGTTTTCAAAAACAAAAAAAGCAAGAATACAATCAAACAGGCTCAACCTTTGTTTTTGAGGATTCTTTTTCAATCCATCATCCATAGACACTGGATTATGGCAAGCAATGTATATATCTCAAAAATGTTCTATTAATTGCAAGTCACGTGCAAAATAATGTTATTGTTTGGATCTAGAATTACTGTTGGGTTTTTGAGCACAAACCAAACATGGTATAACTTAAGTTCATCATTCTTCTAAAAAATTACCTAGTAGTAGAGCATTTAGCCACCTAACTACTTACATCTCAAGACACTACAAAATGCATATAATTTCTAAGGAAATTGATGACCTGTTCGTCATGCCATTTGGAATATAATGCAAAATAAGCATACTAACCTTTACCAGTGGGATTAGGGGAAGTGAATGGATGTTGGATAACAGCCAGGATTAGCAACTAGGTGTGTGTATTTTTAATTTCCTACCTTCAAATCTCTGTCAAACCATAAACAGCTTCTTTTTGGATTCGGTTAATTAAATACTATTTAGCATGGTGAATAAGGTAATAAAAAGTGCAGCTTTTGATGATTTTTTTTTTTTTTACGTTACTGTACTAAAGAGTGATAATGACCTTCTTCCTCATATATATCCACTAAGAAATTCTACACTCTATGGTAACCCAACAAAAAAAAAATAGAAATTACTGCATATCTCCCAATAAGTAAAATAGCAGGATGGAAAGAGGAAATAATATCTCTTGTCAATGACATGAAATACGCGTCTCAATGGGGTGAGAGAACCTCTTCATGGTTTCCTCTATGACCAATAGTTCTTAAAAACATCAAAAACACAAAATTTTGGGGTTCTACCTTGGCCGGCTGGGGTTTGATTTCTGGTTCTGGAGCGTTGGAGTTCAGCTTCTTTCTTACAAGTTTGCTGCCATATAACCCCCAACCTACTTGCTATCACTAGTGACACACCTAGCTACTTCATCAAGGCTTGTTAGGGTTGGATTTTGGAAGAATGAAACCGGGTAAAGGAGAAGGAAATGAGCAAGGGAAAATTTCAGCTTGCTCAAAGGAGAGGGGCATTTTAGTAATTTGAATAACCAAATTTTTAGTGGGGCAAAATAGTCTTTGTAGTTAGGGGTAAAATGAAAATTTCACATTTTAAAAGGTATTTTATGAAATTTGAATTCAAAACTTAAGATTTAGGCACATCTATGGTATGTTTGGTTAAGTGGAATGAATTTGAGTATGAATGGAAAAGGAAAAGGAAGTGGGAATGGATAAAAGAATGAAAAATTGTTTATTTTATTTGATATATGATGGAAAAATAGAAGGAACGGAAAGATCGAGTAAGTAAAAGACC
Source organism: Gleditsia sinensis (assembly GCA_037074535.1). Classification (NCBI taxonomy): domain Eukaryota; kingdom Viridiplantae; phylum Streptophyta; class Magnoliopsida; order Fabales; family Fabaceae; genus Gleditsia; species Gleditsia sinensis. Next base: position 56,895,323 of record CM073468.1, on the reverse strand, counting down.
AAATTATCTTTCATATAAAATAAAAAATTTATCATTTAAAAAAAGAAATGATTTTTGCTTTTAAAAATCAATCACATTTCCCTTCTGCTTCAACGTGAGAACTCCAGTCCATTGGGCAAGCCACGACCAGCACCTCCTATTGGCATTGTTGGAATACGAGCTAAATCGGAGGTTCGGGACATTGGCTGAATGGGCATACTGCTTGAACTTGCCCTCGCCACCAGTAGGTCCGACGCCATAGGTGAGGAAACTGTTGTCCACAACATTGCTACTAGACCCATAGCCGAGAAAATTGTCATCGTGCCCAGCATCATCCCAGCTGTATCGTCAATCGAGTAGTTCTTGAACGAGTCCAGTCGATCGGGTTGATCCGTTCCATCGTTGATGAAGTTTTTGTCTTGGTAAAGTGCAAAGTTGGCCTCTTTATTATGCTTCTCTAAACTGGGTCTTAATTCGAGGGAACAGAAGAGATGAGCAGAGGAGCAAGAATGCCTTTGAAAGCTATGAGCTTGGTAAAAGGCCATCTTTTTTGATTCTGTGATTAGCGGCGAGCTTGGCAAAAGCTGCGGAGTCCACATCGCTCAATGGAGAAGTCTTTGAAAGCAGAAACGATGGTTTTGACAAATTGTTGCTAATGGTTTTATCCCAATAACGAATCAAAAAAGCCTTTGGGGTGAACGAGTTTTTTGCATTATTAGAGCTCCCAACAGCGGCAAAACCAACCTGCATGGATGATGATGAATACCTATCAAATTACTAAGAACGCTAGACACAAAACAATAAAAAAGATTGAGCACTAACACAGTGGGAGGAAAGAAAACAATGCTTACACTGAAATATGAATAAAGGACAAGGAGGATTATGGGTCTCATATGGCTGAATTGTTCGTGCATCTTTGTTTGTTACTTTTCTTACTGAGAGGAAGAAGGGGGAAGAAGTGTGCGAAAGTTGTTATATTTGTTGGGTTGTAAATTGAAACCGGTGTTTGAAAGTGAGCGTGACTGTGAAAATGTTTGATTGTCAAAAGCAGAATAAGAGAATAACATGCCGCGAGTAGAAACAGAATGAATGTCAAAAACCAGTGGAATATCAAATTCTTTCACTGAATAATTTTTTCATTAAACAATGGAATACATCATTCCATAAAATGCTCATTCCATTAAACCAAACAATGAAATCGCATATTCTCACGCCCTTTCTTTTTTCATTCCTTCAATCCAAATGTGCCCTATATTTTTTGAAGACATGTATTTATTCTTTATATATTTTTATTTACATTTTAAAATTATAAAATAGTTACCCATAATGTTAATAAAATATATTTATTCATTAATTCTAAAAAGCATAAAATTGAAATTAAATAAGAAAATTTGAAAATTGTATATTATTTTTGAAATATTTTTATTAATTCAAAGTCTTAGTAATATAGGTTAAAATAGGAATAATTTGAGACAAAATACTAATCAACATAAAATACAAAATTGGGAAAGAAATCCTTAAATTTAAAGCAAAAATAGAAAAACAACCTAAAATTTTTTAAGGGTTTTTTTGAGCTTAAAACAGCCTTAACAAATCTTGGTTGCCACATTGTAGGGTTATGAACAAGCTTTAAAATGATAAGTAATGGGTTTGGTAACTCCATTCAAGTTAAAAGTTATGTCTATTTTACTAAATTGGACGTTATGTGACCCTTTTTTTTTTATAAGTCTTTTTGTGCTTGATCCGCTCTATGAATTTATTAATTGGTTTTAGTAACCAAAGAAAATGATGAATTGAATTAGAAATTAGAGCTTGCAAATATAGTCATGGTGACAAAATTTATTTTATTACATTTTTTTGCTAACATGAAAATTTTTAAACTAATTAATAGCTAAAATGTTAAAATATATATTTATTTAATTATAAAATAGTTTATCAATGATCAATAAAATATAAATACAGCACCAAATAGAGATACAAAAGATATATAGTGAAGGATTTTTTAATTTTTTATTTCATTCCACTTTTTTTTATTAGTTTTTTGAGATAAAATCATCTCTCTATATAAGAGGGAATTCATATTTCACGGGAATCAAGCATGTAGTCAAACCTATTAATCAAAAACAATAAACCGATGGACTGAAATTTGAATTTCTATTCTATCATCTTATTTATGCAAATCAAACATGATCTAAATTTTTTTTCTATAGTGATAATTTAATTCACGTTTTAAAAAATAGAGATGGAATTAGGAATAAAAAAAATTTAGGAATGCAATTTTTTTTGTCTCTAAGAATAATTTGAATATTTTTTTCAAAAAATATAAACAGAATTGGAGACTGAAAATTTAGCAACATAATTTTTTATCTCTAAATTCTGTTTCTAACAATAATTTAATTATTATTTCAAAAAGTATAGACAAAATTAGAGACAAGAATTTTAAATATGAAATATTTTATCTTTAAATTTTGACTTTAACAATAATTTAAATATTATTTCAAAAAGTATAGACATAATTAAAAACAAAAAATTTAGATATAGAGTTTTTTTGTTTCTAAATTCCATATCTAACAATAATTTAAATATTATTTCAAAAAGTAGAGATATAATTAGAGATGAAAAATTTAGAAACAAAAAATTATATATCTAAATCTCGTCTCTAATAATAATTTAAATGATGTTTCAAAAATTAGAGACAAAATTTTTCGTCTCTAACAATAATTTAAATAATATTTAAAAATTAGAGATAGAATAATTAGAGCATCTCTAAGAAATTTTAAAACAAAAAATTTAGAGACAAAATTTTTTTATCTTTGAATTCTGTATTTAGCAATAAATTAAGTAAGTAGAGACAGAATTAGAAACGAAAAATTTAAAGACAAAATTGTTTTATTTCTATTATTAAAAATTAATTTTTCGTTATTAAGTTAAAAAATTTGTCTCTCTTTCATCTCTATTAAAGAAGAAAAAATTTACAGATTTAATTTTTGCCTCTAAATCAATTTTTTTTAGTAGTATCCAAAAGCATTGGTGGGAACTTTTTTTCATAGATTGAGATCATGGATTTACCTATTACTCTGAACGTGCAGATTCATTTTTTTTAATATTAGACTGATTATTTTATTTCTCTTCATTTTTTATTATTTTATATATTATACTATATTATATTTTTATATTTTTTGCATGTTTTATATTTTGTACTATATTTTATTCATTTTGTGTGTGCGTATTGTATATTATATATTGTTATATTTTAATTTTATTAAATTTAATTTAGATTATAAAATTTATTTAATATTTATTTATAATACTTATATTTGTGTATTAATTTTTTTATTGTAAATTATCATATTTTCTTTTCATATGTAATTGAATTTACTTATCTATATATATTGCTGGATGATTTATATTTCCACGGGTAAATATTTTTTTAAGCATGTGGGCAACTTTATATTTAATATCATTATCATAGTCTCGACTGTCAAATATTGTAATATTGCAATTTGATGAGTAATGAATTATAATTATAGATACGTTGATCTGATGGTTAAAAAGTAGGGGAATATGGTCAGATGCAGAAGGAAATCACGCATTACCGTTTCCGTAATCATGTACCTTCTAATTCAACTACAGGATCTTCTGGATTTATGTGGGCGATGGCGTAATTAACAGAACATCCCTCACTGTTCTCGAAAATCAAGTTGTTCGTTTCTCATAAAATGAGTAGTATTAGATTCAGGGAAAAAATTAAGTGCCTTAGTGAATAGATTTAGCACCGATAACTAAATCATCTAGATTGTGTGGAACCGTTTGGCTAGTTTTCGTTTTCTTGCTTTTTCTTGTTCGTTTCCCGGGAAAGTATAATAAGATGATTAACTCATACAGAGTCTCTTTGTGAAGCTTCTTGCATTTTTTTTTCTTGTGGTTATCTTTGTTAAATCGATTAAGTTGTTAGGTTGGAATTAGGGTTTGGGGAATCTCCGTACAAATAGAAATTTAAAAGAGATTATAAAATATTAAAATCTCATTTATCATATGTGATGTTCTTAATGGAGATAAATACTAATAATAATAATAATAATAATAATGATGGCAATCAAATTTCTATGATTGCTAGAGGTGGTGGTTATAGCAATCTGGGTAAGGTTGATCCCTTGGGTTTAGCAAGTAGTTTGACAATATGATGGAAGAATGGCTTTCAATTTAATATTGTTACTTTAAATATATATTTTTAATTCATAGCATAGGTTTATCATTATGATCTGGAGGGTCTTTGGTACTTCTTTGGGATATATATGAATTTTGATCAATTTGTTAGAGAGAGTCAATTCATAATTATTTTTAATGCCATTTCTAAATTAAATGCTCTAGTGCCATCATGGTGGGTGGAGATTTTAATGAAATTGTTATGGCTGATGAGAAGGTGGGGGTGCCCTATTTATTCCAAGAATTAACAAGGGCCTCTTTAAATTCATAATTGGTGGCGGCTTCTTTGAATTCAGAAAGGATGGTGCAGCATTTACATTGAATAACAAGTGGGAGGTAATATTCAACGTACGAGTGCCTGACAAATTCTTTGTTAATGATGCATGGTTGGACTGGAATGCAAATGATCTAAGATAGGGTATTTTTGTTTTTTATTTTTAAAAATTATTTTTTATTTTTAAAATAAAAAAATTTGTTTAATAATTTTTTTCTATTATTATTCGAAAATAAATTTTAAAAATAAGTTATTTTTAAAATAAAAAAAAAAACAAAAACAAGTGAAAATTATTTTTATTTTTTGTTTTTGTTTTTAAAACATAAAATATATATTTTTAAAACAGTTTATCAAATTAATTTTTTTGTTTTTATTTTACAGAATAATTTTTAAAAATAATTTTTAAAAATAAAAAAATAAAAAAAGAATCAAATAAATCTTAATTTCTCATTTAGATGGTATTGGTTCAGACCAAACTAAAATAAATGATACTTACTAACCCAAAATAAGTTTCAAAGTTGATGTCCAATGGAAAGATAATGCCAAAGTTAATCAAATCATTAACGAGGTTTGGGAGAAAGAGGTGGATGGGTCCAAAATGTTATAAGTCCACACTAACCTAAAAGCTTGCAGTGACGTTTTAGTGAAATGAAGTAAGAGTAACAATTTAAATTCTTTAACTTGTATTTCTACTACTAAATTTGAGTTAGAGTTTGATTAATTTGATCCCTTTTGATGCTACCCACGCTCGTGATCTTGAAAGCTAGATTGAAGGTGCTTGGTGACATAAGGAGGTTCTTTTGCAGACAAAAAAACTCGAATTAAATTGGTTAGGGGACAAAAATACAACTTCTTCCATGGTAAAATGAAGAGAAGCATTTGATCTTCTTTGCATAAACTTAAAGGTAACCAAGGTGTGTGGAAGGAAGGAAGAACTGTTATAGCTTTGTTGCCATAGATTACTTTAAAGATGTGTTTTCTTAGTCCGTCACGGGAAATATTCCCAAGTTAAACCCTTAAAACCCAACGAAGTATGAAAAACAATTCAATTGAAGACAGGCTCACAAAGGCTTTTAAGGCAAACAGGGATATTGCTATTCATATACACAAATTAACTCTATCAAATCTAGGGTACTAGAGATTAATCTTGTCCAATTTAATTCAAGGTCTCAACAACTAATTACCTTAATCAAGAATAATCAATTATTTTCTAATCATCTAATTGGTGATCAATCAATTAGAAATAATAAGATTGGAATTAAAAAAATAATTTAGAAGATGTCATTCATAAAAAAGAAAAGAGTTGAATTAAACTATATAAGGAGATCCATTAAACATCTGCATAAAATAAATGCTCCATAATAAATTCTAAAAACATCTTGAAGATACAAAGGAGACAAATCATCAAATAAGACAAAGGAGACCCTATCAAATCCCCAAATCCCTAATAAATTCTAAAAACATCTTGAAGATACAAAGGAGACAAATCATCAAATAAGAACAAGAGTAGAAAAGATAAACAAGGAAACCTTATCAAATCCCCAAATCCCTAACCCAATTTCTTGCTCTTCCAAAATGGTTGCAATTCTCCTTCGATCCTATGTCGTTCCATTAGTAATTGCTCTCCAAAATAAGTGCTTGAATTTCCCTCTCAAAACCTTGAGACTCCTACTTTTGACTAGGGATTCGCCTATAATATAAACAAATTTATAATGAACTTATAAGAAATAAAAAATAAATGAATGTAAATTACATTAAATTTGAAACTCTATGGGCCTGTTTGGTACATTCATTTTTAGTTTTTATTTTCACTAAAAAAAAAAGACCATAAAATGTGTTTAGTTAATATATTTTTTTTCAAGAAATGTTTTTTAAATGTTCAAAAATTCTAAAAACATTAAAAATACATTTTTAAAATTTTTAGTACTATATCACAATGTAACAATGACATTTTTGCAATTATTTCGAACTCATTACAACATGTATGAACAGTTTTTTACTATTCATATAATTAAAAAATATTGAAAATAAAAAAAACAAAAATACAATTATATAATTAGAAAATGGTGAAAATAAAAATAAATCAAACACATTTTCAGAATTTTGAAAAAAAAATGAAAACTATTTTTAAAAAATAAAAAATGAAAAAGAAAAAGAAAATTCACAAACCAATCGCACCATAAATTTATCAGTAAATAAGCATATCAAGTGTCACCAGTAGCCTCCAATGAGTTAATTTCCAGCTTCCAACTATTATTTGGATTTCTCATGGCATAAACAATGGAGTTATAATCACCCTTCAAGAATTTCAATTTTCTTTCAATAATAGCAGCCTCAATATGCATTCCTTGAAATTTTGTTTTGAGTATTTGTTGCAACATTGCTGCATATTCTTGTTTCAATACACCATTCTCAATTTTCCAACCAGTACTAATAAGCTCTTCCACACTAGTAATTAACTCATTTTCCTCTACAAGGGACCAAGTAAGTTTGTGATCTGTCTCTTAATTTTTGGTTGCTCAAGTCCAAACAACATACATACATGCACATTTATTAACTACTTAAAATAAGTAGACAATATTACCACCCAAATAAAAATAGTAGTCAATATTCTCTTTATACATATTTAAAATTTCCATTATGTCATTGTACCATTAATGAGACAAGTATTATTCCTCTGATTACCATAAAACTAGTGGGTTTTAAGCATCAATAAGCAATAGCAAAATAATGACAGCAAAACAGAGTCATCTATTTCTTAACTTATACCTATTAGTAGTAAGGGAGAAATTCCATCTCAATTTCTCAAATGTCACTATGTAACATATCAGGGAATTTAAGTAATTAAGCACCATATTTAGTGAAGAAGGAGAAACTCCATCCCAATTTCTCAAAGAAGTGAGAATAAGTTTCATCAACCAAGATAGTGAAACAGAGGATGCAATGAAGAAGAATAAGAAGCTGGGACCATGATACTTGCGGTGAGTGTTTTTGGACCTAAATTGGATTGATCGGTTTGATTGGTGAATCTATGAATTGGCCATCTATTCGACCTAGAACCACTATTGAATTGGTTAGCTAATTTTTTTTTTTAAAAAAATTATTTTAAGAATTTTAAATTTTTTCTAAAGTTACACAAGATTGAAACCAAGCCCTCGCTTCTACCTTTCACTCTACCTATTGTTTGGATATTTATAGATTGAAACACTAGTGAATTTGTATATGGCAGTGGGATTCTATTTTCAAAGAGTAGTTGTAGTTTTTGTTTTTACAAAAGGGGGCAAAGCCTAAATTGCGCACTACGAGGGAAAGAAAATCCCTTCATATCTATAACAACGAAGCAAGCACATTCAAGGGAGAACATAGACCTCCCTAATAGTAAAATCTTTTAGAGAGTGAACCTGGTTAGCTAGCCTATCCACCACACAATTCCCTTTTATGTAGCCATGAGAAAATTGCAACTCTTAACCTTGGTTTTGAACTCTTCTATCCTGGTCAAGAAATCTCCTATAGCATGGGTTCCTTGAAATTCCTTTCCTATGAGGTCAATGGCAGTCTTAGAGTCCACATCAACCCAAACTTTTCTAATCCCTACCTTTCAAGCTATCTCTAAAATTGAGAGAATGCCTTATAACTCAGCTCTAAGGATGCTACAGTTCCTTAGTTTTTGCATATAACTCATGATCCAAGAACCTGTCTCATCTCTAAGAACACTTGCATAGGAGTTTTAGGAGTTTTTTTTTCCAAAGAGAGCCATCAATATTAGACTTAGTCCATTCAACAAGGGGAAATTCCTAGCTAACTAATTGTAGACACTTTTGGTGTAAGTTTATCCTCATCGGGTTACATTCATACTCAACCTAGTACTGTTTCACTTTCCTAAAGGTTCTACCAAAAAGGTTGTAATCTCTTTTGTTTCATTTCTAAAGATCACTTGTTTCCTTGACACCCAAATCTACCAGCATGCGAGGGCAAAGAAAGATCTCCAATTTGGTTTTTTTTAGTTCCTACTTTATTTTTCATCTAGCCTCTCACATTATCATTACAAAAGATTGGCCAATTTGAATTATAAACTATTCTTCTCTAGAATCTTTGGACTTTATAGTAATCCTTTAGCATAAGCCTGATCATCTTAGTAGCATCTCCAAATCTTGGATATTTTCCATCGGTCTCTAAATGTCTCGCAAAAAAAAAATTACATTAGTGAACACCTTGTCTTTAATAGTAAGCCATAAGAACATTCTAGTCCATTACAAACCTTTAACTTTTGTATGATCTTCCAAATTTTATCTTTCGGCTCTAACTTATCTTTTATAAGGACATTGTAAGCCAATTAAACTAAGAAGTCTCCATCACTTGACCACTCCCAATACATTTTATCAATTTTTAGATCAGTATTTAATGTGTTCGTTAGCAATAAAGTCATATATTTCCATGGGAAGGACATGTTTTAACATCTATCGATCTTAATTCCCACTGTTAGTAGTGTAGTCCACTAGAGGTTTTTTCTTGTCAGCATAACTTAGCATATTACCTTTTAAATTCAACCAATTATCTTGCCAAAATCAAATTTTATGAAAATAACCTTATAGCCCATAGAGTTCCTTTCTCTACCTCAACCAAGCCCTACAGATGCCTTTATAGAGTTTAGATACCCTTTACTTCCCTTTGACCTTAGGGACAAGTTCATCCCCACACTAATATGTACTCACATCCTTTACTTGGAAACCTTCCATTTTCTTAATTAGGTCCCATTCGAGTTTCATGAGATATGCCACATTAGTTTCCCATAACTTTCTAATCCTAATCCCCCAAAATTTACTGGGCTAACTGAGTTGGGTCTAAGCTACTAAGTAGGGCTTTAAAGAGTTGTTGATAGACCCCTAAGTGAACTTTTTGTTGTTTTTGTCAATAGAACATGTCCTTAGGGACAAGAAGTTGGTTTGCATAGGCATATTGTAGTATAGTTGTAATAGCTGACTTCGAGAGGGTAAGTCTTCCAGCTAGCCATAAGTGTTTTGCCTTTCATCTTGACATTTGCTTTTGAAATTTATCAAGCACGAAGCCAAAGGGGTATTTACTAAATTTTTGTGATGTGTCGAGACTCTTAGGTACTTAGCTAAGTTAGTTGTTAAGGCTACTCCAAGCAAGTCATTAATTTATTTAGCTCTATTATGGCTGATGTCTTGTGAGTAGCAAACTACATTTTTCTTTGCTAAATTTTTGCCTAGAGAAATAGCAAAAGAATTTTGAACATTGATTAATAACGTTTGCTTGATTTGTTGAAGCTTACACTAAAAGAATTAAATCATCCAAGAAGAAAAGGTAGGCGAAGGGGTCCCCTTCTAACAATTTTAATTGGCTTCTAAATTCTTTCATCCTCTATTTTTAATAATGTGAGCAAACCTTTTGCTGCTTAGGACAAAGAGATAAGGCGATAATGGGTTTCCTTGTTGGATGCCTTTAGATGAATTGAAACTCTCAATAGTCTCACTATTAACTAGGATGCTCATTTTATAAAAGGAAACACATTTCACTATAACATTAATGAGCTTTTCCTCTGAGCCAATTTCCTTGAGATTCTCAATAAGGAAGTCTGAGCTAATTCTATCATAAGCCTTTTTAGGTATATTTTCATAAAAATCCACCCTTTTTCCCTTTCTTCTTTTCATTGAGTGGATAACCTTTTACATAATGACAATGTTATCTAAACTGTGTCTTTCTGAAATAAAGGTACATTGGTTAGGAGTTATCAGGCCATCCATGTACCTTTTTCAATCTATTAGCAATTATTTTATTTACAGCTTTATACACTATGTTGCATAAGCTGATTGGTCTTAATTAATTAATGCTTTCAGGTCCTCCATCTTAGGCACTAGTATTATGAATGTTTTATTAATCACTTCAATGCTAAAGGGATCTTTGAAGTAGTTTTGGACAAGATCAATCACTAACTTTCCATCTATCTCCCACTGTATTTTAAGAAAGATAACTTGGAGTCCATCTAGGCCTAGGGCATTAAGGCCTCCCATTTGAAAAATAGCATGTTTAATTTCCTCCATTTTAACACTACTATTTAACTTTCTAAGGGCTTCTTCATATAATCTCGTGAAGTAGCTTTCAAGTGGCATGTTACTACTAGTCATAGGATGTCGAAAATATAAATATTTGAAATAATCCATAACTATTTTCTAGATCTATTTTGGTTCATGGACCCAACTTCCTTCTCCATTTTTCAAGGCTTTAATTTTGTTTATCTTTCTCCTAATGATAGTTTTTGCATGGAAGTAGCTATTATTTTTGTCCCCACAAGGGAGCTATTTGCTTCTAGGTTTCTAATATCATAAGGTTTCTTTTTGGTTAATTGTACCTTTATATTCCTTTAGAAGCTTCACTTGCAAGTCAAAAAGAAAAGGGTTGCAACCAAAACCAAACTTTTTGCTTATGCCTTTCAATCTCCTAATTACTGGATTCTTTTTATAAAAGATACTACCAAAGATTTCTCTATTCCAAGCTTGAATATCTTTTGTAAAAATTCACACCCCTTCAAGCCAAGACTTTTTTTTTCTGCCTAAGCATTTTTAATTACCTAGGGGAAACTAGAATGAGAGAGCAAGGAGGCTAAAAATCTGAAAAGTTTGATTCCTTCTTCTCATGTTTTGCTTTTCCATTTTAATGAGCAAAGGTCTATGGTGAGATTTAAAGGGGCTTAGAAGTAGATTTTTGCTTTAGAGAACTAGACACATGTCAAGACATTCTCTAATCACCTTCCTTTCCTAAGTATACTTCGAGCCTTTGAAATCCATACTAGAAAGCTCATAAGCATGCATGCACATATATAATCTAGTTATGGCTATTCAATTTGAGTCTCCTTATTCCTTTTCATCACGTGAGTTTATGGAATTAAAGTGTCCCATAACCATCCACTTCCCTTGTGTATTCTCAGAGCATTTCTAAACGATGTCTTTTTCATGGTTTCTTGGGTTGATGTCCACAATTATAAAGTACTAAGCATCGCCTTTTTTTTCAATAACTCTTATGTGAATAAATTGCTTATGCTTGTAAATCATCTTCAGTTCACTCAAGTTGTCCCAAAGGATCCAAATTCCCTCTGATATTTCCATTTGGTCAACTTTTAGGGAGCCATTAAAATAATTTTTTTTATTACTCCATCTACTTTATCAAGTTCAAGATGTGTTTCACAAACGCAAACTACTTGCAATTTATACAGATGCACTAAGTCTCAAATTAGGGAGTGAAAGGTTTTCAATCCTGCTCCTCTGCAATTCCACATCAATCCTGCTCCTCTGCACTAAGTCTCAAATGTGTTTAACATCTAATAAGGTTTTATCAAGGATCTTTGGGTTTAAATTTTCTTCTTCTGGTGGGATTGCTTGAATGGTCATCCCTATGTTTTTTAAGGCTTTGGTCTCATTAAAATGAGTTTGTGAGCCCAACTCTGGGCATAGAACAAAGAAGCCATCAACTTAAATCTCAATGGTAGTGGTTTTATTTTCATTTAGCCTTGGCCCCAGACCTCTTTACTCTCTCTTGATGTTGCTCAAGTCTAGCCCATTAGTGTCCTTAGCCTTTTTGCTATCACTCTTTTCCATAATAACAATAGTCCTTTTCTTTTCTTAGTCTTATCACATGTTTTCTAGGTTGGTAGCTTGCAGTAGTTGTCTTCCCTGCAAGAGCCTTTTACTTTATGTTGTCATCTTCTTTTTTTCTTGTGGGTATTATCATAATTGTTTGGTCCAGTTCCATCTCTAACCTTTCCTCAGCATTCGTTAGAGCACCAAATAATTATCCTTCTCGACTTACCACAAGAGCTATCCCTTCATTTTTAGGCTTCCTTAGTCTAACAAGATACTAGACAACCATCCAAAGTCCAAATTTCTCTTCTTTAGCCTGATTTTTTTTTCTCATTATCAAACATTGTCATTGATGTTTTGTTGTTGTTTCCATCAAGCCTCACTTCTCTCAATGGGTTATTCTGTTAGATTTTTTTTTTGGTGGCCAAATTTCCCACATTCAAAGCAAATTTTATGCAGCCTCTCATATTCCACCCTAAAAACCTTTTTTTTCTTCTAATTTTGAACTTTAGCACTAAGTTTTTGCACAAATCAATCTCAATGCACAGATACACAAATTCAGGGGTTGTTTCTCCTCCGCCACTAGCTTCCTCTTTTAGGGTGTGGATGTCCACTTTGAGTGTTCTCCCTAATTTGTTGCCCAACCTTCTAGTATTCAATAGGAAGTACTGACATTTTAATCTAGATTGCCAATAGTGGTTAGCTATCATCCATGACCCACAGACCATTTCTTAGGGATGGGAGAATCAAATAAGATAGTAATCATTTCCCAAGTCTATAAACTTACATGAGCTATCTAGATTCCACACTTTCATTATCCTTGTTTTCAAGAATCTAAATCCAAGTCTTTTTTCCCAAGTGCTTCACTATGACTAAGTACTTCCCAGATTTGCGCAAGTTTCTTCTTTCCTCCTTCTAAATAGGTGTGTTAAGGCATAAGAAATCCTCTTTCATTTTGCTTGGAATGTCCTAATCTTCTAGGATTTCCTCCTCATCAGAGAATTTCATCTTATTGAATTTATTTTAAAAAACTATTTACAAAATTAAATCTTTAAATATTAATATTTTATTTTTATTAAATAATAATTTATTTTTAAATTATTAATTTTTTAAAGATACGGAAAGGGTTATTTTTAACTAAAATTTACAATTTTTGATATATTTTATTTAGTTTAATGGTTAATTATTTTTTAAAATGATTTTTTCTAAGTATAAAAAAATATTTTACATATTATAAAAGAATTTTACATACATTTTTAAAAAAAATAATTCAATGAATTTAAGTTGTGACTCAATAATTGAATCAGTGGCTCGATACTAAAGAAATGACCAATTCGATTCTAAAAAGTATACATATAGTCCAGTTTATAATTCTAATAGTAATATTCTCATTGAATTGTGCATTCAAATGTCTTCTTCCCAGTGCTAATACACCTATTATACACAGATCTCGAACAAAATCAATATAACAATCCACAAAATCAAACACGAAGTTGAATCAAAATATACCTAAATGAAGATGAACCAAGACGATGAAAAAAATGTAACTTACAAAGTGTGTGAAGTGCAAAAGAGAGAAGAAGAGAAGACTAGTGGGTTACATTAGAGAGTGAAAAAAAGCATATTGAGATTTTGATCAAACAAGACATGGGTAAATGGAGAAATTTTAAAAAAAATTAATTTTAAAATTAAAGAAAACTAATTGAAATTTCAGAGTAAACCACATATTTTTTTAAGTCAATAAAAAAATTTAAGTCTAGATTTAAATTTTATAAGTACCTACTTTTTTATATGAAATTAAAAATTTACATACCAAACTAAATAAATGTATTTATTGATTTGATTAAATCGATTTTAAAAAATTAATTAAATCAAACTGATCATATATTTTTTAAAAAAAATTATTATGTTTGATTAAGGTGTATAAAATTAAACAAAATCAAATTATAATATTTCTATTCAATTCATCTATCTTTTTTTTTTCTCTTTTCTATTGTGCTCAAGTGATTACTTCGCCAAAAGGTTTTTTTTTTTTTTTTTTTACAAATGTGCATTCCCATTCATAAGTTATTTCATCTTCTTCATAAGAGATTTATAACCCAAAAATTGGAGACAACAGAACTTACCAGTGAACACAACGCATCACAGTCCGATCACATGCCCCAAGACGGACATGCACAACAAGGATTTTCCCGTCTGACAGTGAGAGCCCGTTTAATCATGTGGAATGAATTTGAATTGAAATAAAAAAATAAAAAAAATAGATAAAAGAATGAAAACTTGTTTTTTTTGTTCGATATGTAATGAAAAAAATAGAAAGAATAAAAAAATAGAATAACAAAAAGACTGATTTATCTTTAATATAAAAAATTAAAATTATCATTTATTTACTAAATAAAATAAGAAATCAATTTTTTATAAAAAAAAAATCAAAAGGGGCCCTTATCTTCTTTCTGCTTCAGCGTGATAACCTGGAGCCCTCTTCGAAGGAGCACCACCTCCCATATCAAGATAACAGAAAAAGAAGTAAAACTGTTTTATTGATCATAACTGAATGAATAACAATACACATATATTTGCTCCTATTTATAATAGTCTGATACAGAAAACACGTGACTTGGATCATTAGCGCACATGCATGCACACATGCGTGCACACGTAAAACACATGCACACACTAGCTCTAATACCCCCCTCAAGCTGGAGCATACAAGTTTTGAATGCCCAGCTTGGAGATTAACGAATGAAAAATGGAAGAAGGAAGAGCTTTGGTAAAACAATAAGCTAACTGAAGGTTGGAAGCAATAGGAAGCAAATGAATGAGACCGCAGCGAAGCTTTTCCCAAACAAGATGATAGTCGATCTCTGTGTTTTGTACGCTCATGAAATACCGGATTCTGAACAATGTGAATTGCAGATTGATTGTCACAGTAAAGAGAAACGGTAGAAGCATAAGAGACACATAAATCAGTGAGGAGATAATGCAGCCATTGAACTTCGCATGTGACAGCAGCTAAGGCGCGATATTCAACTTCAGAAGAGGATCGAGAGACAGCCTGTTGTTTCCGAGACTTCCACGAGACTAGACTAGATCCAAGGAAAACACAAAACCCAGTGATAGACCGTCGAGTGAGTGAACAAGCAGCCCAATCAGAATCCGAATAAGCAGAAGGCTGAAGTGTGGTAGCAGCAGAGAAAAATAACCCTTGGCCAGGACTTTGCTTGAGATAACGAAGCACCCTATGCAAAGCCTGAAGATGCATGGAAGTGGGACAAGCAAGAAACTGAGAAAGCTATTGAACGGCATAAGATATATTAGGCTTAGTGTTGCAAAGATAAAGCAACTTGCCCACTAAACGTCCGTAAGAAGTAAGATCAGGCAACACGGGCAAATCAGTAGAGGAAGCCGTAGAGGAAATAGCAACAGGGGTAGAGGAAGGTTTGCAATCAAGAAAACCGGTCTCAATAAGCAAGTCAAGACAATACTTTCGCTGATTGATGTGAATTCCCTGAGAAGAACGAAGGACTTCAAAGCCTAAAAAATATTTTAATGGACCAAGATCTTTAATCTAGAAAACAACATGAAGATAGGCTTTGACATCAGAAATCAGCGTGAGATTATTACTAGCAAGAATGATATCATCCACGTAAATAAGTAAAGCAATAAAGGAAGACTCATGCTGCCGTATAAAGAGGGAAGGATTAGCAACAGCTTGAGAAAAACCCTGGGAGAGCAAAGCCTCAGAAAGCTTGGCATTCCACTGCCTACTAGCCTGCTTAAGACCATAGATAGATTTGGTTAGTTTGCAAACTTGAGTGGGTGTAGAGGAGGAAAATCCAGGAGGTAATGACATGTAAACATCTTCCTGCAAATCACCATAAAGAAAGGCATTGTTAATATCAAGTTGCTCAAGATGCTAATGATTAACCGCAGCCACAGCTAGAAGAACCCGAATGGTAGTTATCTTGGCAACTGGTGAGAAAGTGTGAAGATAATCAAGCCCAGGTTGCTGAGTGTATCCTTTAGCAACCAAGCGGGCCTTATGCCGATCTAAAGTCCCATCAGCCTTGTATTTTACCTTATATACCCACTTACAGCCAATAGGGGTTTTTCCATGGGGTAAATATGTAAGTACCCAAGTTTGGTTAGGTTCCAGGGCTGCAATCTCATGTGCCATGGCATCTCTCCAACACTGATGCTTGATAGCTTCATTATAGGTTGTAGGCTCAACATTATGATGTAAAGAGGTAAGAAAAACGCGATGAGAAGGAGAAATTCGATCAAGAGAATCAAAACGAGAAATGGAATGGGGAGAAGTAACAGGTAAACCACAAGAAGAAGAAAAATGGCAATGATAATCTTTTAAGTAAGGGGGAAGATGATGAAGCCTAGTAGAACGTCTAGGAGGAATAGGAGGAGAAGATAGTGAAGAGGGCTGAAAAGATGGAAGAAATGAAGCAGAAGAAGGGGAAGATACAGGGGGAGTGACAAGAGGCACAATAGAAGAGTTAGAAGAAGAAACAGGGGAATCATCAGGAGGCATAACCAGAGAAGAAGGAAAAAAAAATGAAAAAAAGATGGGGGAGACGGAGGACTAAAAGTATCAGGATTTTTGAAGGGAAAAACACTCCCATAAAAGTAAACATCACGAAAGATAGTAATTTGTGAAGTGTGAAGATTATACACACGAAAACCTTTAGTAGCAGATGGGAAACCAAGAAAAACACATGCATTGGCACGACTATTTAATTTAGTGCAATGAATGGGCAAAGTAGAAGCATAATAAAGACATCCAAACACACGAAGATGAGCAAAGGAGGGTGGTCGATTATAAAGAAGCTCAAAAGGAGTTTTATTTGAAATGACTGGTGAAGGAATACGATTAATGAGATGAACAGCATGCAGAACACAATCACTCCAAAAAATGGAAGGTAAGCTAGCATGAAACTTAAGCGAACGAGCCACATTAAGAATATGCTGTTGTTTACGCTCAACAAGAGAGTTCCGCTGAGGAGTATAAACACAGGATGTATGATGAATAATACCACGGGAAGAATAAAAAGCAGGCATATTAAACTCATGAGAAATAACCAACAAAAACGACTTTTATCATCAACTACGGATAAAAAATATTTGTGGCCATACAAAGATACAATAGGTGAGGGCCCCCAAATATCAACATGCAGCAAATCAAAGCATAAATTAGAAACAGAAGTACTAACTGGAAAGGGAATTTTTTTCTGTTTTGCATAATGACATGCTGGATAATGTGTAAATGTTGGAAGAGAAATAGAATCATCAAGTTGCTGGAGCAACCGGAGATGTGGTGTAGACAAATGTCCTAATCTATAATGCCATACATCAGAAGAAACTTTAAGTACAGTGGGAACAGAGGAATTAAAATCCTAATGTGAAGAATTGCCAACAGCAGATGTAGACAACAAACCAGTCGGGGGAAAAAAAGTGCAATCAAGTTGATACAATCCATGAGACAATTTAGCTAATCCAATCATCTTCGAGTGAGAGGGATCCTGAATAGAACATAATATTTTATAAAAGGAAATGGAAAAAGGATAATCATTAGTGAGTTTAGTAATAGAAATTAAATTGAAACTGAAAGTGGGTACATAGAGAACATTTTTTAAGGAAAAATGATGACTCAAAACAACAGTGCCTATATGAGTGGCTTTGATTTTCTGATTGTTTGGCAAAGTAACGAATATACCAGAAATAGGATGATAATTGGTGAAGGCTATAAGGGAACAAGTTATGTGGTCAGTGGCCCCTGTATCTAAGATCTAGGTTAGGTGAGAAGGTTCACAAGCATTAGTACATGAGAGAGTCATGATACCTGAGTTGGCAGCTTCTGGAACAAAATTGGTGGAAAGATGATTGACTTGAGGCATAGATGAAGCAGGCTGATCCGGAAGAGAAGTGTGATGTAGCAAACTCACCAAATGCTGATATTGTTCTTGAGTAAGTGGAGCATTATGTGCAGAAGAATTATGAGCAGTAACATTCTCGGACTGAGATACTTGACTAGGGGAATGAGTAGAACTAGGATGAGGGAAATCAAAACCACAGTCTTCAGCGGTATGATCAACGGAACCAACTTGATTAGCCTGAGGTACATTAAAACGTCCCCTGCCTCTATAACCAATTGGATAACCATGCTTTCTATAGCATGTTTCAACTGTGTGACCTGAGTTATTACAAAAACTACAGGTTGGCCTATTGCCAAAATTATTGTAAAACCTTCTTGGAGCATTATTCCGTTGAAAACTATACTTCTTGACAAACGAATCATGAGGATTTTGTGAATCATTTAGAGAACCTTGAGCAGCGAAAACAGAGGGTTGTTCCAGAGTTGAAACAGAGTTAGAATATTGCCTTTCATGCTGTACAACTAAGGAAAAAAATTTGTTAATGTTTGGTAAAGACTCCATTACAAGAATCTGAGAACGAATGGTAATAAAATTATCACTGAGTCCTTTCAGAAATCTGATGCAATAATCATCCTGCTGCTGTTTATTTAATCCTTTGAACGCCTCACAAGCGCATTGAGGAGTACAAGTGCAAACTGGAATTGGTCTTAAACTACAAAACTCATCCCACAGCACCTTAAGCTGTGTAAAATACTCAGTAACATTCAGATTACCTTGCTTAAACGAATATATCTCATCTTGCAGATCTGCTACTCTAATCGCATCACCTTGGGAGAACCAATCATGAAGATCATTCCAAACATCTACAGCGTTATCAAGCCACAAAACACTCTTTGCTATCGACGGAGAAATCGATCGTATTAACCACAAATAAACCATAGTATTGCAGCAGTCCCAAGAAGCATAGATAGGATCATCTTTATCTGGTACTCCAATACTTCCATCAACAAATCGTAACTTATTCTTTGAAAGTAAGGCTATACGCATGGATCTAAACCACGAATGATAATTCTGGCTAGATAATACGGGAGAAACCAAAATTAAAGACGGATTTTCGTTAGGGTGGAGATAGTAAGGACTGGAAAAATTATCTTCAACTCTCGGTGCAATTGGAGCAACATCTTGCCGAGGAGTAATCGGCGGAACTGGAAGCCTCTGATTATTCAGTATATCAGAATATGATGCCATGAAGAAGAAGAAAATTATCTAAACAAAAAAAGTGTTTGTTTCCAGAGAAAAAATGCAGTGGGAAAAATGCTGCTCTGATACCATATCAAGATAACAGAAAAAGAAGTAAAACTGTTTTATTGATCATAACCGAATGAATAACAATACACGTATATTTGCTCCTATTTATAATAGTCTGATACAGAAAACACGTGACTTGGATCATCAGCGCACATGCATGCACACATGCATGCACACGTAAAACACATGCACACACTAGCTCTAATATCCCAGCACCAGCAGCAAGCGATTCACCGTGAGTAAAATACATTCTCAAGTGTAAGGAGCTTATTGCATGGAATATTGGGATAGTAGGTATGGACAGTTTCAATCTCTCTCTTTTGAAGAAGGAATAGCAGTGCCTGTCTTTATTCACATTGTATAGGAATAGGAGAAGCAAAACTCTGGCACATTACCCTCACCATATTAAAAATCAAATCAAAACAAATCTTCAAGATGATACCCAACCTAGCATCTTGTCTGGCTTCCATAATTTAAATACTGGCAGGTTCCATAGAAGTGTAAAACAAATCTTCTCTTTGCTTCAACACGAGGCCCCCAGAGCAGATCTTTCTTCTTTGAAAGACCATCACCTCCTAGCGGCAAGGGATGCCACCATGAGCAGATCCATGTCGTGGTCACGGTCACTACAAGGAACCCAAGTAATCAGTGTAAATGATGTTGTTCCTTCTGTATATGCTGTCTCAATCATGAATGGAGAGAGCAACTAACACTAACGGACTCTTCTATCATACAACAAAATGTGAGAGAAAACACAGAAACACTTCTCTAAAGGAAATTATAAGATCAAATGCAATTTTTATACATTAAAATTTACAATGAAATAATCTGTACTCTTGCTGTTTTCAGTACATTCATGTACAAGAAAAATCCAAATCCGTGGTGATAACCAGAACTCAAATGTTTACTTCATCTATCTCAAATTCACCAAATGCTTGTAACCTCTCGAGAATCTGCCCCATAGGCGTCGAGAAAACTTGTAATATAAAAAAAGTTTATCCAAGACGACCGGAACAGAGTCATCGAATTATAAGCATTTTTTCTACTTATAGCAGGCTCTGTTTTTGAATAAGAAATAAATATAAAAAAGAAAACTGGATTAAGCGTAAAGATAGAACCTCGGAGCCATATTTCACCTTCTTTTCCATCACACAGACTCCAACCTTTATCTTCTTCCCCTTAACTCCCTCCTTATCCTTTTCTACCATCTCTCTCATCTAGCTTGCTTCATTAGAAATGCTGAAGAAACTCTCTGCAATTCACGCCTCCAATCTCACTTTCACTATTCAAATCAAAATGCGAAAACACAAACACGAAATTTATCAGCACGCCATTGCCATAACTGAAGCTAAGAAGCATTCTAGAAGAGAAATGCATACATACGTCGAGAGACACAATTTATTGCAACATAACTCTCTTACCGGTGGCAGAAGGAGCACGAAGAAGGATAAAAAAAAAAGAAGATTGGAAAAAAGAGAAAAAGAAGGCACACATAAAGGGTATCGGGGTCTGGATTGTCTTTAGTCCAATAGAATTCTGCATTTCGTTGTATACACGGATGAATGCATATTCCTTTAAACAATGGAATGCTGAGTTCCATGAAATGTACATTCCACCAAACCAAACGATGAAAAGACTGATTCCAACTCCCTTTCCCTTTCTATTCATTCAAACCAAACATGCCCCTAATAATGACCAAATGGATTGAGATATGAGAGCTGAGGGCATGATATAGCTTTGCTTAGCCCATTTGATTATGCGATGGCCATCTTTCTAGAGTGACTCAACTCTAGTGATATGATTTATTTTTTAAATTAGTCAAGCAGTCTGTGTCTTGAAAAAAGTTTAGCTGGGTGAGAGTAGGAGAAATGACGTCGACGCAACGAAAGAGGCAAAAATTTAATTTCAATTTTTTTTCTTTCATCTATTAAAAAAAAGTTAAATTATAGAGTTTATTTAATTGGGTGAAATAAATTTTAATGAAAAAAAAGAGAAAATAAACAAAAATAAAATGTCATTACCTTATTTGATATGTGGTGAAAAAAATTAGATAATATGATATTTTATTATTTAATTAATAAATAAATTAAAAGAATAGAAAAATAAAATAAATAAAATAATTTTAATATAAAATAATTTAATTAATTATTTTTTAAAATTTAAAAATTTAAAAATAGATTTTTTTTAAATTCCTACAAATTAATTTTTACAAAATATAATCAAATTAATTTTTTTAATAATTAAATTAAATTTTTTTAATTAAAAAAAATGAAATTAGCATCAGTTTATAATAAAATTTTAAAATTTATTTATTATAGAAAGGAATCTATTTTTTATTGAAAATAGAGTAATGTTCAATTTTATTAAATTAAATAATAAAATTTTACTTTTTATTTTAATTTTTTTTTTATTCAAACAAACCAAATGTGCGCGTAGAATAAAAAAGGCTAGAGAACCTTTCGAGCTTAGTCAACTCCAAATTTTTAAAAAGATTTCCAAATAGTCTTGTCATAACAGTGGCATGATGGAGGGGGTTTGAATAGAAGCATTGCATATCTCTTGCTATCGATTTTTCTTTGCTTTCATTGCCTATCTACTTAGAATACCGTAGCAATTAAATGAGCTCCTAACAATTTAGGATGTGAAAGATGAAAATTTTGGAAGAGCTTACAATTTAAAAAAAAAAAAAGTATTTATGACAATGAAAGAATTAGAGGGCATAAACTCATATTATACATATATATTATATACAATATTAAAAGTAGTGCTCTCCTTCTCTTACGCAAAAGAAGAAAAATAAGTCATTAATTGTTTGTGGACGATGAGAAACAGGATGGAGAAAATGTTTGTTGATTCGGGTGGAGAAAGAAAGTTTCACTACTCGAGGAAAGTAAAGCTGATGTACTACTACACTGAACAAATAGAATTGCTGAATCTGTGAAGTGCCAATATCAAATCAATGAAGTAGGCCTCGTGTTTCACGGGATAATGGGGTAGCAAAATCAAGAACACATGAGGCGCAGGGGAAGAAATATTATATATATAATAAATTAATCGATTAATTTAATTTAGTTTAGTTTAATTTTTTTAATTCGAAAATAAAATAATATAAAATAAATTGATTTTTTTAATAAAAAATTAATATAAATTATTTCTTATTAAATTTTTTTATTCCATCCGATCAATTTTATACGGCCTTGAAACTAAACAGCTATTTAATAAATTAGGTTTACTCTCTTGGGTCCCATCCCACGCTCGTGGACATAACATGATTCATGGAGATGTTGGGTCAACCCCGTTCCTCTGTATTTCATATTACGACTGTCGTTGATCGTCAAAACTCCGCTAACAAATTCCTTGGAACAGCGTCTTCTGGAACCCCCCAAACCCCATATCCATGGACTCGAACTGCTCTCCTTCACATACAATCCCTGTGAATGGCACCATCCCTGTTGCTTCCGCTTTCAATTACCCTCCTCCGATCAACGCTTCCAACTCTTCCGATGACCGGAAACCCATTGCCTTGTGGCCTGGAATGTACCATTCACCGGTGACAACTGCTCTGTGGGAAGCAAGGTCGAAGATTTTCGAGAGGCTTCTTGACCCACCAACAGATGCCCCCCCTCAGAGTGAATTGCTCACAAAAACTCCTTCTCAGAGTAGGACTAGCATTCTGTATAACTTTTCATCAGATTTTATCCTCAGAGAGCAGTATAGGGATCCCTGGAATGAGGTCCGGATCGGGAAATTGCTAGAAGATCTTGACGCCTTAGCTGGAACTATTTCGGTGAAGGTACCCCACGGTGAATCCTCCATTGTTCGGTTGTGATTTTGTGATTTTTGAGCATTTTACTTGGCTTGATTATGTGCATAGTGCTTGTAATATGGTTACCTGAAGTGAGGAAGCTGATTTAAAACTGAACTTTGCCTTAATAACTTGCATTTGTAGTTGAAGAGTTATTTTCTCTGCTGTAATTAAAATGTTGCTCGATGCCTAAACTTTATAAATTTTGATAAGAACATTGGTTTAAATTTGATTCCTGAACTGATGTTACCCTAACTGACCAATTTTATGTTATTTGGACGTTCTTTAATCCTTGCAATGATTTAGCAAGCTATCTGAAATTTGAAGGAAAATGCCTTTAACTTCATTAAGATTTCATTCTTGTCTCTCTGTTATTGATTTGCGTTTGACTTAGTCATTTTCCATTTGTTTGTGATATAGCACTGTTCTGATGATGACAGCACCACAAGGCCACTTTTACTGGTAACCGCATCTGTTGATAAGATTGTACTGAAGAAAGCAATCAGTGTTGACATCGATCTCAAAATTGTTGGTTCTGTTATATGGGTTGGGCGATCCTCCATTGAGATTCAACTGGATGTTACCCAGTCCAAGGAAGGTATATTATTTTGGACATACGAATGTCTTAAAATTGAGTATTTCAGTGCACTAGGGCAACTTAAAACAAACTATTGCCCATTGTCCCCATCATGTTTGCTGTTGATATTTGAATCTGTAATAGATTACTTTCCCTTGTTCCCTAATTTGTATTACTCGATTTACTTCTCATTGTCTCCCATTATTTTCATATTTATTAAACCACTCTAGTTGGCATTTTAAGATGCATTATCGAAATCAATCTGTTTGGAAATTGGTACTCATAGTTAATTCTATGTTTTCTAGTGCTCTTTAAAAGTGTGACGAGTCTTTTCCTTTTTAGTTTCTTACTTCCTATTCTCTATACTTGCATCCTCTGTTCAGTTATTCAAAGTATGCCTACTTTTAAAGCTTCTTAAAGGAAGGTTGGATGGATTAGCTCCTGGAAAATTTCTAATAAATCATGCAATGATGTGCAGCATCAAAGTATAAATGATCAACCCTTTTCCTAAGCACGTTTGAATGTTGAAGAATTTACCAGTCTTGCTCTGCAAGTACTAGTTGAACAATAAATGCATCTCTACAGTCTACCCAGGAAATTATCTTAGTAATCTAGATGTTACTATCAGTAGAGCCATTGCTAAGAACTGTTATGATCTATAACACTTGAATGACAACATGCAGATGCCTGTGATGCTTCAGATTTGGTAGCACTAACAGCAAACTTCATATTTGTTGCACGGGACTCAAAAACCAGGATGGCTGCTCCAGTTAATCGGCTTTCACCAGAAACTGAACATGAAAAGTTTCTTTTTGATCAAGCTGAAGCAAGAAATAATTTGAAGAAAAAGAAACGAGGGGAGAGGAGGGATTTTGAGAGTGGGGAGATAAATAGACTCAAGGAACTATTGGCTGAGGGAAGAGTTTTTTGTGATATGCCAGCGTTGGCGGATCGAGACAGCATTCTTCTGAGGGATACTTGCCTTGAGAACTCTTTAATATGCCAGCCACAGCAGAGGAACATCCATGGTCGAATCTTTGGAGGGTTCTTGATGCATCGAGCATTTGAATTGGCTTTCTCAACAGCATATGCTTTTGCTGGATTGGTTCCTTCCTTTTTAGAAGTTGATCATGTTGATTTCTTAAAACCTGTGAGTATTTTGTCCTTTTTTTTCTGGCGACTATCACCATTTGCTTTATCATAACTTACTGCTATTTTGGATGAATCCAGAGAATTTAATAAATCAGTAGCCTTGATTAGCGTACCACCATAATAGTCTCCTTTTAGTTGAGTGTTACATGATTCAACGAAAGACACAAGATTATTAGATTATTTGGGTTGGCATCCAAACACTAGAGTTTCGAGTAATTTTCTTATCATTTTTGTGTTTTGAGTGTGTGAAAATGAGAGACAGAACTTTCATACAAAATATGCTGCAAATGCTTTTCT
Organism: Gleditsia sinensis; assembly: GCA_037074535.1. Classification (NCBI taxonomy): domain Eukaryota; kingdom Viridiplantae; phylum Streptophyta; class Magnoliopsida; order Fabales; family Fabaceae; genus Gleditsia; species Gleditsia sinensis. Next base: position 56,870,245 of record CM073468.1, on the reverse strand, counting down.
GCTTTCAAGTCTCCTGATCTTTTTGTTAGAAATATTTTCTTTTATAGTTCTAAAGCATAATCAATATGAAAAATCAAACAATTGCCTAGTGTCATACATCCTAAAGCTAACGAATTACACTGCAGGTTGACGTTGGAGATTTCTTGCGTTTTAAATCCTGTGTTTTGTACACAGAACTTCACAACCCAGACCAGCCACTAATCAATGTTGAAGTGGTTGCTCATGTTACAAGGCCAGAGCTGCGGTCTAGTGAGGTTAGTCTGATTGAACTATACTTGTACATTAATACTAGACACAATATGTCAGCTCTTTTTCACATCCGAGTGATTAAACATAATAAGCTTTTCTTGTGTCGTTTTATTACTTGATATAGGTTTCAAATACTTTCTATTTTACTTTCACGGTTCGCCCTGAGGCAAAAGCAATGAAAAATGGATTTAAAATTCGAAATGTGGTTCCAGCGACAGAGGAAGAAGCTCGCCTTATACTAGAACGCATGGATGCTGACAGCGTGCAGTGATTCAGATAAAAGGAGAATGTATACAGGAATTCTTGATACCATAAAAGAAGTGACAGCAATTAGCTCTTAAACTTTAAAACGCAGACCACTAAGATAATGTAACAGGAAGCTCAAGGATAAAAGTAGCTCTTATGTATGGTAATTATACCAGTCGTAAATGCAGTTTTCTTCTGTTAATAACACGAAATTGATCGTTGGACTTGATAAAATGCAATTGGTGATTCTGTAACCTGTCCTTGGACTTGTTTATAGTCAGCCTGTAGAATTATACATGCTCCTGTAATAGACGAAGACTAATGTCTGGTTTGAATTTATATTCCCCACTGTTAAGTGGTCCTTCTGGATTTGATTCCTCTCATCTCGGCTGATGTAATAATAATGAGAGAAGAGAAATACACATGAAATAATTAATTAAAAAAGACCTTGTATATAACAATTTCAGAGGCTACTCTAGGAGAAAGTGGAGAGTAGTTTGGCTAGTGGGGGAGTTTGTGAATCCAAGAGGGTCGTTTGCATCTATGGATGGATATATTTGTTGTTTGCTAATTTCAGATATTTTTTTTTATTAAAGGAAAATTACGGTTAAATTTTCTTTTTCTAGAAGGCTTGCGAAAGAATAATGTATTAGCTATACATTTATCAAATAATATTAAATAAATCAAAATCATTATAAGTTGCAGGTAGCGCTTTCATATGACATGTTAAGTACGTGTCTGCTTAAGAATATCTCGTTCATAGTCACTAAACAACGTATCCTCAGCGTTCAAGATATGACGTACCTGCAAATGTGAACAGCATGGAATTAATGTCCAATAAAAAAAAGTAAATGAAATTTTCCTTCACACGACAGAGTGAAAAGAGGGTGGCAGTAAGTATAAATTCCTTCCCTTTTTACCCAACCCAAAATCCCTCAAATTCGCCCCTTTCAACCATTGTTTTGTGTCCTGGGGTTGCAATTAAATAATCCACTCTGTTGGAGAGATGAGAACCAAATCAGACAGCTCTCGCGACAGTACAAGTGATAAGAACATGATCAATCATTTCCTGTTAAACATTACAAAAACGACTTTTAGAGTCCGAGCGGGAAGAAACCATGTGAATAGCTAGATCTTGCGGGCAACAGGAAATTCCCAGATGAAAGCCACACGCAGCATCATTAACTATATTATGTGGACTCTCTTGACTTGTTATATCCATCTTTAGCAGATAAATAATCGAGGAACTACCTGTCCAACTTAAACTCTCTGGAGCTCCATGTCTGGAGATTGGGATTCGTTGAATAATACTCTGGCATACGTTGTTGCTAAAGAACAACCTTAATTTTTTATCCTCCTACATAAGATACCTTGGGTCAATAAAATGTTGTATAGCGAAGTCAGAGATGTTCAAATCAGCATTGCGCTCTAATGGTTTCTATATCTCTATTTAGTAAACAATAATTTATTTTAGTTTAGGATCTATTATTGTCTTGCCAGCAATACGGGTTATCTTTCCAGACCTTAGAAGCTGCGGATCTAGATTTTAGAGTATGGCACGTAAACGGCATCTGATTCTTAGTATTATTAACCGGACCAACCACAAAATCAATAACATCTAGTCAGAGTTATTATTACTCATTTGGCTAACAAAGCATTATTAAAACATTGCATGACTATTCTTCAATCACGTGGAGATTTATGCAATATCAGAAGTACTCGGGGGAGGAACAATTTAAATATCCTAATCAGATTAATCTTATGTTCAAAAAACTTAAAAATACTCGTGTTTAGAGAGGGAAAGAGAAAACATTGTATGATTTTTTAAGCCTAATCCTCCTTCCCATTTAGGAAGACATTTTCTTTCAAGAGAGTAAATGCATTCTATTCCGTCCGCCATTATAGCGCCATCAGAAATTGCTGATAAAAGAATCACTTCGTGACAGTTGATGGTTTGGAAAGGGAAAAATAAAACATTGTATGTTTATTTTTAAGCCTAATCCTCCTCCCCGTTTAGGAAAACATACTTTCTTTCGAGAGAGTAAACGCATTCTATTCCCTCCATCATTATAGCCCCACCGAAAATTGCTTATAATAGAATCACACTCGTGACAATTGATTTGCTCTGTTAAGTGTGACAAAGTCGTTAATCAAACTATATTGTCCACAAAAAATAACAAATACCCACCGGAGCATATTTAAATGGTAATTGTACATATAACTTATTAGTTTAAATCTCTAAATAAATAAAAAAATTAAGTAAGAACTAAGTGCGATTAGTTTTATTTTAAACAAATTTATAAATTTTTCATATATAATTATAGGTTTATCTTTAATATAGATACATAACAACTTGAGTTATTTAAAGTTGGATTAGATTGAAAAAATTTGAGTAGAGGGCAAAAATAATAATCAAAATCTCAAATATAAATAAAATTTATCTATATTTACATATAATCATTCGTTTAAACTTTTTTTTATTTATCAAATTATTACTTTTACAGAGAAGTGTCTTAATATAATTAACACTGTCTTTTATTTTAAAAAATAAATAAAAAAGAACCAACTTAGTCCTATATCCATCTAGCAGCATCTTGCTTACTCATTGAATAGGTCAACTGATTAAAATCTACGACTTACTTGGGAATATTGGCAGCTAGGTAAACAACAGTCTGCCGTAGCGAATTTGCAACCAAAGACCTGTTTCTTTGATTGAATGACTATTTACATGGTTATTAAAACCTTATAAGACATATTTTACTCATGCAGTGATAAAACTTGTTCTTCCAAAAGAAAATCTAATTTATATATCTACAATTTATAACTCAAATCTTTTGCTTGAAATTTTACAATTGAACGACGTAAAAGTTGCATCATTTGGGGTCCGACAACACACACTCCGACCGGGTCAAAATACCCTGGTATCAGGTTGTTTCGAACAAAAGGTGCCACCAAGAAGCCACTGTTATGAGCAGTATAGCTATGGAGATGGACTGTCGTCGTCTGAAGAACTGTATTGTCGCCTTCCAATTAATCCAGGAAGGGGTTGTGGAAGCATTGGATTTGTTGGAACTGGAAATCTATGGGCAGAACTGACCATGGTTCGCTCATTTATCATACCAACTTCTTTGCAGACCCGATCAAGAACTGTCAGAAAGTCTCTTACGACCATGAAGATTCTGAAAGGATAAGCTTCTTCCTTTGCCAAGTCTCCATGGAAGTATTCTGTAATTTCCTTCACAAGGGACAAAGCAACACTTTCTTGGGCTTGAATTCTTAGAATCTCCTCCTCAGCCATTCTCATGAATTTGTTCATTGACTCTGAAAATTTCTGGCAGCTTTCATCTGACTCTGTTGTTTCATTTAATTGCACAACCTCCACAATGTTAACAATTCCTTTGGAAAGTTTAGAGACTTCACTGCTGAGCACTTCCCAATCCATAGCAGCAGCCTTCTTCACATTTGCCAGCTCTGAACTCAGACTGGATACAATTTGCAGACCAAGCCTCCTGCAGTTGGCATCTTCAATTGAAGTAGTGTTTGGAGTTTGATTGGTACCTGTGAGTCGAGCCCCTTCAGTTCTTATAATTTCCTGTACAACAAAATGCAATAGAGTAGTTTTCCCATCTGCGCCTTTGACATGGACAAGCGTGAGAAGTGTATCAAGCTTGAAGGCGTGTGCATCACCACGGTTTGTCCCCACATTCATGCGGTTCCCAGTTTTAAGAACAGCCTCCAGAAGCTTCATGAACATTCTACTGTTTCTAAGCTCTTCACATGCAACCTGCAAAAATGCCAATCAGAAAATTGCATATAATACATTGTGTGCCTCAAAAATACCAATCAGAGGAAAGAATGATTGATTACCTCTAGAGTTTTAAAAGATTTCCTGAGATACTCCACCTCAGACTCAAAATTAGTTATGTAAAGCATTGCTTCCACCCTTTTAAATCCAAAAGGTACATCAAGCACGGCCTTCAGAAATTTTTCAGCAGGACCAAGCTTGGTTGGGGAGTCATCTTTGTGTTCCTTCAATTTGCACTCTTCTTCCTTGCTTGGTGCCATCTTTAACAAGCTTTCAAGTAGTTCTACTCCAAGTGTATCAGCACTGCCTGCAGAGGTAAAGGATGTTGGTATCATTTTTTGTATATAATAAAAATCAGAACGCAGTGGGTAGAATAATTGCCCAATCAGAAAAGTCTTGTGCCTAAAGACTACCGTCCAACTATCAGAAGACACAACTACAATAACTCTTATCAGAAGACAGAAACAGAATAACTCATCCTTACACAAACAATATAATAGAGAGAACCATCCAGCAACATGGCGACAATGCCATGAAAAATGAAAGACAAAAATCTCCACAAGTTAGTTAAACTTGAGAGACTATTAACAAATCATTAACCTACAAACAGTAAGTGCTTGAGACACATAATAATTGAATGGGATAATAAATACCTTCTAATAGCGCTTCACAAACTTCTTCTATAGTCACATTAAGTGCTCTTAGCAAAATTGAAATGTTTTGCGACTTTTTAGGATCAAGTACTCTATCCTTTTGATTTGGCGGGGGAAGAACTGAGCGTGGAGTAGCATCCTTTGGTTTTGGATTTGGAGTGTTCACAACAAACAATGTTTCCATCATTTCCTCGTTCAATCTGCAGCCAACCAAAATCCATGTACTTAATCCAGGAACACTGATTGAAAGTTATAATCTATAAGAGATATCTAAAATACAAACAGTTATAGCAACAAAAGAATCATGGTGATAATTGAGGATCTTACTTAAAAGAACTTGACCTCAACTGATCCCACACCATTTCACGATCAGAACTAGCTCTCACTTTATCCCAATGCAGCGGCTTCAACTTTGGTTTAGGTGTCTCCTCAATTATCCGTATATTTTGAGAACTTGGTGGCAACTCAACAGGAGAAACCTTAGTTGTTGGGTTTTGAAACACAAAAGGCCTCGAAGGAGGTATTAGTTCGGGTGGCCTAGAAATGGGCTGACAGATAGGTGTTGAAGGAGCTGGAATTTTCCATTGTTTCCGATGCTGTTGGGATGGACGAGGAGGAAGAGGCGGAGGCGGAGGGGGTGAAACTCTACGAGGCTGAACAATGGGTGTTGAAAGAACTGGAATTTCCCAGTGTTTCGGCTGCGATAGGAGAGAAGGAGCTGAGAATCCTTCATTTTGACCGAAAATATTATCAAAAGTTGCTAACTGAGATGAAATTGTGTTTAATTCCATTTCCGGAGATGAAAGCAAGGTCGGCGACAAAGGCCGTGATGACAGAGGAGATTGCCTATACCGATCTGAAAAGCTGGAAATTCTTGGGGACTGATATAAACTTTGCTCCAACACTTTTTCCGGTGACGATGGCAGAGAAAAAGCAGATGACAGAGACTTCCCACTTCCATCTGAAGCATTGGATAATCTTGGTGATGCACATGCATTTTTCTCCACTCCCTCTGAAAATGCATTAGACAATATTGGTGATGCGTGAGAATTCTTCACATTTCTCTCTGGTGATGAAAAAACAGGAGATGGAGAAGGTTTCCTAGTTCTAAATGAAACATCTGAAGCTCCCACTGCCCCATCTGGGTTCGTCTCCAAAGCTCTATTTGGCGATAATGATAGCGGAGACAGCAAAGGAGACTGGCCATCTTGAGCAAAAGCTCTCTCTGGGGTTGAAGATGACGATGACATTGAAGAAGATTGCACATACTGGTTGTAAACAGGGGCTAACGCAGGTGATGCAACTTGGTTTCTATGCGGCGATGACAGTGAAGACGAGGACAAGGAATTTCTTTCACCAGCCAAGAGCGCTTCATTCTGAGTTTGTGGTGCCAGTGGGTTTGGCGGCGAAGAAATGCTGTGGACCACTGAAGTTTCTGGTGATTTCGGTTGCGATCTTCTGGGACTTGAGCTAATCGGTGGCGATAGGCTAATCGAGTGTGACCGGTCCGGTGAACTTGAAGTGGAAGATGAATACGAACTAGAACTCGATTTGCTGCTTCGTCCCCCAAAATTCTCACCCGCAATGACCGCAAATGCTCTTCGCGAACCTGATCCAGTACCACTAGAGCTCTCACGACCACCCAAAGACCTATTCGGCGAGTAGAACTCCTCTTCGTCTTCGTCTGCTGTTGTTGAACCGCCATCAGAACGTCCAGCTTCATGTTGCTGCCTCGCAGCTTGCCGGGACAGCGGTGGAAGCGGTTGGAGCTCCGGCGAGTCCATTTTGCGAGGGTCCAAAGCAGCAGCACCACCATTATTGGTACGGGAATCAGGACGATCATCGACACCCTGTGAATCAACAGCAGTACCCAGATAAAGAAACTCAGAGATAGCGGAAGAGGTGTGTCTCACCTTGCGACTCCCATTTCTGTTTTCAGCATTGGCAGGGAACAGTCTAAGACTACTATCGGATCTGAGAATCTTCTCATCCAAAGAGTAACGCTTCCGCTTTCGCCGGCAATAGACGAAGGCGGAAACCCCGACAACAATAATGGCGCAGACAACGGCAGAAATAGTAACGCCGACTAGCTTCCCAGAAGAGGATTTGGATTTGGGGGTTTGAGGTATAACAAGAGAGGAGATGTTGGCAGGGAAGGAAGCAAAGGTAGCTGGGGAAGGTGGAGGAGGAGGAGAAGGATATGTGGGGAAAAAGGGAGGAGACTGGTCAGGGGTAGTCGTAGAAACTGGGTGTTTGGGGTTTGGCGGTGAAGGTGAAGGAGGGGGAGGATTTGAAGGCTGAGATGGAGGGACATTGTCCAATGGCACAAAGGGTTGGTGGAGGACCCTGCGGCTGGAAGAAACAAAGGGTTTCGAGGTTAGTAGCTGGGGTGAGAATGAAAAAAGCAGGAAGAATATGAAGAAGGTACACATTATGGGTGTGGGTGTGGGAAGTCTCTCCCTAAGAGAGAGTGAATGAAGTTGAGTGAGAGATGCAGTAATGGCGGAAGATTTGTGGGGACTTCTGTTAGAGACGGATGGAGACGTCCTCAGATAGACGAAGAAGAGGGAGGAAGAGAGAGAAACAGCAAACAGAAGGGAGAGAGAGATAGTGCGTGTGAAAAGATATCTTGGATTTTGAATAAAGAGCGTGAAAAGGTTGAATCATGTGGAAAAGGAGATAGTAAAAATTAGCTAGTTGTGCATCCAGCTTAGATTCTGCGGTGCGTTGTGTTTTCCTATTTCCACCCTCACCATTATTGAGAACTACATTCTCGCTCCCTCAATCATTTATATTTGTTTTCTTTCTGTTTTTACTTGTATTGTTATTTCGCTCTCCATCATTTATAGATGATGGAATACAGAAATAGTGTCCACTTTTTCGAATACATTTGTTTTAAATAACGAGACACTCAATTATTTTTTATTAATGAGTATTAGAGAACTTTTTTGATATATTAGGGAGAGACTTCACAGGACTGTCAAATTTGTGGCTAGCACATCGATAATTTAAGAAAAGTACCTTCAAATATTTTTTTAAAAAAAATTGTGTTTTCACTGAGTATATAATTTCTGTAAACACACCAAAAATTAAAGTTGAGAATAATTAGGACACTCGACCAAATTTTATTAATAAAAGTTACTTTAGACAAGTTGAATTAAATTAGTTGAGTTAACTGGATCAAATTTAATTAAAAAATTTATTTTAAATAAGTTAAATTAAATTAATTAAATTTTTATAGATTAATTTTTAAAAAATTATTAAGTTTAAATAAATGAATTAAATAATCTTTTAATTTTGTTTAAATCTTACTCAACATGATTTTAATTTTTTATTAGCCATAATTTATTTAAAATTTTACTTTAGTCTTTAATTTTTTTTTCTTAAAAATCTATTATGTTTTTTTTTTGTTATTATACTTATTCTTAAAAATATCGCCTTTAATTTCCCTTTCGTTTAAATCTAATATGATAGCGCGAGTGACACGCCATCGCACGGCAAGAATTACGACACTCGTCTTTTTCTTCTCTCCTTCTCTTTCTTCTGATCTCTATAACACTAATAATAGTAGTCTTCTAAGTTTTAGATTGCAGAAACATTCATGACCAGCAAGAACATTAAATCTTGATTGAGGAGAGAGAGAAGAAAAGAGAGTGATTTCCTTCTCCAAATTTTCATATTTTTATAGCAAATTTTCTGTTCTACAAGTTTGAATAAGTTTCTGTACGAGAATTTGAAACTCAGAACAAAAATTGAGCGAGAAACTGAACATTCAAAAATCAAGCAGCTCCTCAAAAAATGTCTCGTAAAGAAAAATTTGTCTCCCACTGTATATAAAACTCAAGATCTCTTTTGTCAACTAATATTGTACTATTAATATTCACGCTTCAAAACTTGAAGTTTGTATTTCTTCGTGTGAGAAAGTCTTGTTTATCTCTTTTAAGTCTTATGATACTATTGTTATAGAAGGCTTAACTTTTCAAAAAATATCTGGTAAGTCTTATGATACTATTGTTATAGAAGGCTTAACTCTTCAAAAAATATCTCCTAAGAGAAGGTTTGTTTCTCACTATATATGAAACTCAATATCTTTTTTACCAATTGATGTGAGATTATCATTCTTTGCTTCATTATTTATCCACAAAACACAAGAATTGGGTCACCAAGACTTGACTGAGAATGATTGATTCGCCAACCTTAACAAATAAGAGTCAATATTCTTTTATTTAGATTTCAAACTAATACACTTGTCTTAAAAGTTTTAAATATGAGTTATTAACTCGACTTTCGTTATCCTAAATTTTACACTGCATATCATTGTGCTAACTTCATTATTAACTAGTATGGGCGACAAAAAAATTTCATACATTTTTCAATTGATCTATTGACAATAGATTTTAATATCGTACAATATGAACTACTTAACTCTATCTCAAAACTTAAGTCCAATATATATAACAATCAAACTTCCATGATATATGATTAACGGTAGTTTTCCATTTCATTTGCTTTTCTTTATTCACATGGTGCCCGATCAAAGAAAATATTTGGAATGATTCTATGAGTCTTTCGATGGTCCCCGAAAGCTTTATCCCCTTTGCATTCAGGGTTTATGATGTCAATTTCGTTTGCTGCTTTGCATTTGATTTGACATTTCATCGTCCGATCGGAGCTCCATTATCGCCTCTTCATTCAATTATTTTCTTTTCTGGGTTTCTTTTGAGAGTCCTGGAATCACAGAGGCAATGAAAATTTTTTCCCTTTGATTTTCGAACATGAATGTTCTCCAGTTTTATATTCATTCAAAGGTTCAATCTTTTCTTAGATGTGGCCATATATCAGATCATATTGATCTGTGTTATTTCTGGATACTAATATTACCAATTGAAATTTCAATCTGCGTTCTTTTTATTTATCGGAGCAAATTTGGGTTGCTTTTAGCAGGTGATTTTAGATAATGGTGAGGAGGACCATTTTCATTTAGATTATATAATTCCAACACCATTTTTTCATAATTTTCAATATTTTTCAACATTTTTTCAAGGTTTTTTTCTTTTTCCAAAATTTGAATATTTTTGTTATTCTCTCTTCTATTTCGAGTTGTCTTTTATTTGATTTTGCATTTTCAATTTGAACGTCCGAATTTTATATTAAATTCTTTCTTCTTTCTTTTTCTGACATTTTAAGTTTGAATATTTGAGTTTTGTAATGTGTTTGATAACATCGCATTTTTATGTTCTAAGGATCATCAAATTTGTGGTATACACTTCAGGGTGTCCATGATTTTTTTTTCTTAAAATATCATTTTCTGTTGTCACCCTCAGTGCTCACAACAGATATTTTCTTTTTTCAAATTTTATTTTTTAAAATGCCATGCGAGAAGGGAAACAGGTTGAATTGACATCTTTGTTAACTACCTTAACTAGAAATGGATAGAAAATATCTCCCGAGAATGATTCCTGCGTCGAATTTCTTTGTTGCTTCTTCTGTTTATTAAAAAAAAAAGGGATAGAAAACTTAAATATTAGAAAAATCGTAATAATTTCTCTTTGAATATTACGAAACGTTTTATCTTATAATATGATGTTTGACATCCTTATTATTTATTGTCATCATTCACAGGAATATTCTCTGCTATTGTAATATTGATGACTACAAAATCAATTACATCTAATAATAATTGACTCTCTCTAAATTTTTTAATAAATATATATGTTTTATTTTTCATTGAAGTATACCCTACATTTTTTGCATGGCATCGAGAGACACTAGGAAACCGACATGAATATATAGCTGGTACCAAATGGGAGTCAATAAACTAAGGTAGCAAATTTTCATGACTCAAATGTGTTATATGTTAATTAATTGTATATGAATTTGTTATTTAATTAAAAGCTCAACAAAATAATTTATTAAATTTATATATTTGTAAAATATTAAAATAATTATTATAAATTAAGTTGTGTATAGAAAAACATTGTAACATATGTCTTTTACAATAGATCAAAGACAAGTGAAAATTACATATAATTATAAAAAATTGTAATTTTTAATGCACAAAGACAAATAAATGAATTGATTTTTACGTGTAATTTTTTTTCTCCTCTCATTTTAAATAAGAAAAATGGTCAATATTTGTTGTGTTAAAAAATCAGTAACCCATAAAATTTTAATCAATAAATTTAAGTAAATCTTTTTTCTCTTTTAATTTAACGTAATTACGATGTAATGGCATACAGTTTGTTCTTCATTGTTAAATTTTCTAAAACATTTTTTAGCACTATTATACAGGTACGAGCCAGCTTAGGGAACTGTGGCATTGAATAAATAAAATAAGAATATTCCAAGAAGAGAGGAGAGGACAGGGAGGGGCGGCATAGATTTGAAAAATCATTTGCTCCAAGTTGAGTTTCAAGAACAACCTTGTACATTGTTTGCATGCTTTAATTAATTTATGTGCCACAATGGTTGAACATGGCTTAATGTATTTGTTATTTGCATATGTAAGCCATTTGTTTTTATTATTAAAAAAAAATAGTATTATATGGTTCTCTGCTAAAACACTTGGCGTTAGATAAAAGCAAAAGATGAAAGTTTTTAATCTAAAGCTGACGTTCTCGGATCTTGGTCTTATAGAGGAGAGATCCATAAGCAAGACAACAATTACTGAGAATGATTAATGATCTCAAGAGCTTATTCTGGAAAATTCTATAATACTATAATGCATCAACTGTATGTTTTATTACTAGTTTAGTGACAGACAATTACTTTTCGATCATACAATGCAGAATGATAGAATTCTGTCACATAAAGGGGTGGTTCAGCTTGTAGTTTTTGAAATTTGTCGCTGAGGGCGATTGTTCGATTAGATTTGCAATTAAACAATAGTCGGTTAGCATTGTTGAATAGAAGTGAAAGACTTTTGCTCAAAATTTTATTTACTCATCAAAACTTTATACACTCACTTTAGAACATCTTGCCGGCTCTCACACTTAGTACTCACTTTTCACTGAGATTTATCTATTATAACCCAATTGAACCTGCATTAAAAAAAGCACTATCAAACAAATTAGATCAGGTAAACAAATTTTGACGAGTCTAATTTTAATAAAATATTGGATTTGCAAGGTTGAGTTGAATTCAATGTTGAATCATTAATCCAAGTTGGATTTATATGCGAATAATTATGAATAGGTTGTAGACATTTAATGTTTAGAGATCTAGGGATAATTTCTATTTTAGGATGGGTAAAATAGAAAAACAAAAAATAACTGAAAGTTATTTATATATGGTGGTTATATTTCCCAAATCACATGTAACATATCACATACATTTTAATTTCTATATTCTGATATTTCATTGTCAGAGATAGGTCACAGAAAAAAGTTAAAAAGTTCTCTAATAAATACGTATTAATTTGAAAAGTCAACTACACAACTTTAAATAGCGATTGAACATTATGGATTTAAGTAATTTTCCACATTTTTATCTTTGCTTTTTAGTGACTTAACATGAATGATCTTATATATTATGTGATGGTTTTCACCAAATAAAATTTCTAACAAGTAGTATCAAAACCTCTTCATGTTGAATCATTGGGAATAGATAAGGAACAAATTTGGATTGGAGATTAATTTTTGTTTTGGGTATTCTTGAATTTAATAATTATGTGTATGGTGATATTGAATTCAAGCATAACTAAATTCATATGTAGATTTGGTTTCTTTGATTAGATCAAATATCATGATTGTGTTGTCAAATTTTATACTTGATTCTTTAAATCAATTATTGAAAGAGATTTATGGTTGCCTTTGAATTTTACAAGAATTATTACACTAACAATTCAATTTTAGCACTTTTGAAATGGATTTTTCATGTTAATGGCTATATTGTTGCTATGTTGACTTTTGTTTCATGAAAATTCTGCAAATTTAGGAACGGCGGTGGCTAAATGTTTAGTAAAATCTGCAAAATAAGAGGTGACCGTTGCGCAAGGTTAAAAAAAAGAAAATTAAGGTAGATTGGGAACAAAGTCTGATATAGGATATGGGTTAGGTTAACTTAACCTGGTCCAGCCCCAACCCAGTCAGTAAGAATCAACGGTCAAGGGTCAACTATTGACTTTGACTGTTGACTCTCTCTCTCTGTATATATATATATATATATATATATATATAGGATATGGGTTAGGTTAACTTAACCTGGTCCAGCCCCAACCCAATCAGTAAGAATCAACAGTCAAGGGACAACTATTGACTTTGACTGTTGACTCTCTCTCTCTCTCTCTCTCTCTCTCTGTGTCTATATATATATATATATATATATATATATATATATATATATTAAATGAATTAATGACACAACATGTCACCAAAGTGACCTCTCTTGTGAAAATTAATTTTAATTTGAAATATAAAAGGTTATGTACATATAACTTATGTGAATATTTATCGGCTTAAAGAAAGATCAAATATGGACACCTGTAGTAATAAATATGTGATAATTATTCGGTTTTATATATGAACAATAAATAAGTCCAAAGGAAGATTTGTTGTTTGATATATTCTTATTATCAATATTTGATTACTGCGTCAAGATATTACTTACAAGTTAATATTGTTGTCCAAAGACAAAATATTAATGGAGTGCCTGGTATATTGAGATGGGGTTTGCCTAATTTGAATTTAATTTTGCTTTGAGACTTATTTGAGCTTATTTTGGTTGTTTTTTGTTCTCTATTTAGTTATGACTCCAACAAATATTATTGTCAACATCAATTCTATCAATATGCTGAATGGCTCAAAGTTCAATTCATGGAAAGAGAACTCTTAATTATTCTTAGAGTAATGGATCTCAACCTTATGTTAAAACCTGATTATCCCTCACCTCTTACATATCAGAGTATTCTTATGACAAGAGGGATATGGAAAGGTGGGAGAAATTAAATTGCACGTGTATGATGATCATAAAGAAAGCCATTCCAAAAGTATTCAAGGGCACAATATTTAAAAAGATAACTGCAACAAAAGAGTTCATTGCAGATATTGAAAAAATATTTGTCAAAAATGAGAAGGAGGACATTGGTATAATCTTGACAATATAAGGGAGTAATTCTAGAGATGTCTCATTTTGCTTCTAAATTGAAAGTACTTAAACTTGAACTCTTTGAGAACTTGTTGGCGCATCTAGTTTTGATATCTCTTCTGATATAGTTTAACCAGTTTAAGGTGAGTTATAACTGCCAGAAAGAGACCTGGTATCTGAATGAACTTATCTCACATTGTGTTTAGAAAGAGGAAATGCTTAAGCAAGATAAGGTAGAGGGTGATCATTTAGCCTCAATCTCTAAGGTATTGTTTGGGTTGAGGGATTTGGAGGGGAAGGGAGGGAAGGGAAATGGAGGGGTAAAATCTCTTCCCTCCCCCCATTTCCTTTCCCTCCAAAAGTAAGGGGATTTAGAGAGAAGAGAAAATTTAGAATGGAGAAAAGACAAATATACCTTCACCAAAATAATATTACTTTATTTTACCGTATATTTGTCTAAAATTAAAGGAGTATAATAATCATTTTATTTTATTTTTCCTCCCATCCGTTTGCAAACCAAACAAAGGAAAACTTATTTTTTCTTCATTCCCCTCCCTTTAAATTAAACCAAACAAAGAAACTTTGTTTTCCTTACCTTCCCTTCCCCTCCTCTCCCCCTCCCCTCCATTGAACCAAACACACCCTAAGGAAAAGGTAAAGAAAAAGGATAAGGAAGCTATAGATACAACACCATAAAAGAAACACCAAAGAAAATTGAATGAATCAGAAGGTACTTGTTTTTTTTTTGTAGAGATGAAGGGCAAAAGAAGAATCAATGCACCAACTATTGCGCATGGCGTGCTAAGAAATGTATGCTTCTTAATTTGGTTTGTTTTTAGGTTAATTTAACTTCGATGCCTAAACACACATAGTGGACAGATTCTGGTGCAACAACTCATATCAGTATGTCTATGCAAGGTTGCCTAAGCTGTCGAAAACCAAATGATACTAAAGGATATATCTATATAGGCTGTCACGGTCCCAAATGATGGAACACATGACCGGCACGGCATAAGGATTTTCCCCTAGCCGCAAGCCTAACACATAGCATGCACAAACATCCAGCACACAATCCAGAGTACATAATAAATATAACTGGCCATATATGCCACATCCAATATCAGAAAAATACTGTATATATATATATATATATATATATATATATATATATATATATATATATATATCTCATGAATCCAACATCTGTGATTCAACTTGGCACATGGCCTCATAATATTTATGTGATTCAACTTGGCCCAAGGCTTCATAATACCAACATCATTGTAAAACATAAAACCATTTTTCCAAACAACACATTAAAATACGCAAGAAGCGAGGATCCTGCCTGTATGTTCATGGAGATACACTAGACATAAACTAAACTAGACAAACAGTACAAAAGAGCCTAGCCCAAACTAGGGCTCACCAACGCTATCTTCAGCCTCTTACGAAGCTGTAGCTGGATCAAAGTCTCTTTGACTATCTGTAGGGAGGAAACAGAAGAGGGGTGAGATCACTACATCTCAGTGAATGGATAAATCACACTATAACAGAAACAGGGCAAACCAAGCACGAATGTTTCGCAATGAGTTTAATAATTTAAAATCAAAGTGTAAAGATAATAATAGAAACATTAAGCATTTAACCATAATTTATTGAAAGAAAAGCTAAACAGTTCAAATGTATGTTCAAAAGATAAAACATGATTAAATCAGTAATAGTAGAGCAAATCAATTATGCATGGTAAGTAATAAATGAAGTTATTTATGCAATAACAATGATGAATGAGATTGTTTAGAAATATTTAATCTTTAAGAAAAATGCACTAGTTTATTGGAGGTCTTTCCTAACAGATCTATCATCTCCCCCAAGCACACAGCAAGGGTAGGGTAATCACTGTAGGCGTAGACATAAGTCCACCCTAAATCTCCAAAGCACACAGCAAGGGTATGGTAATCACTGTAGGCGTAGACATAAGTCCACCCTAAATCCCCCAAGCACACAGCAAGGGTATGGTAATCACTGTAGGCGTAGACATAAGTCCACCCTAAATCCCTGTGTGTTAGGCAGTCATATGCCCGTCACAGTATCCTAGGCCGAAGCCTTCGCATGACCATGGTGCACCAGGGCTAGCACTCCCTGCGGCTAGCTAACAGTGATCTAAAAGGGTCCCTCCAATAGAAAACATTTGAAATATGCTATTCAAAGAGTTTAAAGTAAAACATTTCAATAACTTTACAATAAAGCTATAATTCTCCATCTAGCTCTTTTCATGCATAAAATTCCGTTCTAAAATATATCTCATCCATGAATTCCCATGGAGACTTTTATAATCATAAAATTTCCCTTTTAAACATAGATCGTCTGTAGAAGTCACATAGATAATCATCATGCATCAAATCATTTCATGGCTAACTTAGTTCATTTCTATGACTAAATTTGCATTTCTATAAATCTAACTCAAATGGAGAATTATCAGTCTAGATGCTTGCCCTGCATACCTAGAGTTCAACTAGGATTTAAATTTATAATTTCTAACATGGTTGGAACATATTAGTTTTCAAAGCAGTAAAACAATTTAGAATACATTCCAACTAGTTAAAATCATACGAGAGAGAGAGTTATAAACCGAATTCGTAAAACATGCGCTATAGTATGAAAAACCCACTCACAAGTAAGGGCTCCAGATTGGACAGCCCTAAAATCCTAGTTCCTGGTCTGAATTCGGTAAAACAGACCCCAAAATCGAGTCCGGAAGGTCCAAAAACCTTAAATGAGCTTGGTTACTGTTCACCGCCAGAAAACACTATTTACTGCCACTATTCATCGCTGGAAAATACTATTCACTGTCACAAAAATTTTACCGAATCAACAAAACAATTTCATATCCTAATATTTATCTCGTTTCTGAATCTATCTACGGAGTCAGATTTCTAATTAGAAATCCCTGAGTAAGGTTTTTCAGAACTTACCTTTTACCGAGATTTTCTACTTCAGATCTACGGCGATTCAACGGTTGATTTGAAAAACTGATCGGTCAAAACTGAAGTACTCTTCGTCCTGAATCCAATAACACGTTCAGTTTTGATATAGGAAGCTAATCGGTACTCCAAATCGAAAAAAAATGTTGGATGTTAATATTTCTACACTATTCATTACTATTCATTTTTTTCCCTTTTTTTTATTCGAATTCGTCGCCCCCGATTTCTCATTTTATGGTTTTTGAAACCTTTGCTTTTTTTTTTAAAATATAAGAATAATTATTATATAATTAATAATAGGAATTTCTTTTATAAAAATTCATATAAATTCCATTTTTCATCATAAAATATCTCAAAAATTTCTAAAAATTTCCTTTCTCATAAATCTTTAGTTAAACTCTTAAATCATAATTTTTCTTAATAAAAATTGTAATAAAACAAATTTTAAAATAAAATATCTTTATTCATATTAAAAGAAAGAATATTTCTAAAAATACCATACAAATTCGTTAGAGGCCGATATAATTATTTTAAGCAACACAATACTTCTTTTACTTAAAAGTCCACTTACTTTTAACAAATCATAATCATTTCTACATAAATAAAAATATATTTGCTTATAGCACGCCAAAACATAAATTCTCATATTTCTTTTTCTGTAATTCTTTAATCCATGTAATAAATATACATATTTTCTACGGTTCTTATCTCTATTGTCAAAATTCTCTCTTTTATTCTAAATTTCCTTTAATTGAAATTTTCGTTAAATTTTACGGTTATTACATTCTTCCCCCCTTAAAGAAATTCGGTCCGCGAATTTCATCGCCACAGTTGCAAATAAACACTAATCTCATTGTTCAAATAAATGCAAATATCTAGCGCGTATATCCTCCTCTCTTTCCCAAGTATTTTTCTCAGAAGAATAATTTTTCCATATCACTTTTACTGTAGGTATTTCTTTTGACCGTAACTTCTTTATTTGTCTAACCATTATTACTGCTGGTTATTCCTCATGGGTTAAATCTTTCTATAACTGAATCTATGGACACTGTATAACATGTGTAGAATCTGGTAAATATTTTCGTAGTATAAACACATGAAAAACTGGATATCCAATGCAGGTGGTAAAATTAAACAATAAGCCACTGAACCTATCCTATCAAGAATTTCAAATGGTTTTTTTTATACCGAGGGTGTAACTTCCCTTTCTTTCCAAATCTCATTACCTCTTTCATTGGTGAGTCATTAAAGAATATATGGTCACCAACTGAAATTTTCTAGTGCTCAACATTCATAGTCCTTGTAAACTTTTGACTTGTATTGAGTTTCCAATATTCTTTTTCTAATCAATTTCACTTTATCAATGACATCTTATAATAAATATAACTCCACTGAGTCATTTAACAGAACATTTGTAACACCTCTTACATAAGGCTTAAATCTTCTAATATCATTTTATTATAGACAAATTCTGCTAAGAAATCTCCTACCAATCTAAAAAAAAAAATATGTCTGTAGCATGCTCTCCAAACTAGCATCATCAATTTAATAATTCATATGCTATCTATTGCATGTTATTCCAAATTAGATTTCCAAAGTTTAACTTTTCTCAATTCACTCACATATTAAGAAACCTATGATGTTCATGTAAAACTTCAAATGATTGCCATTGTATATTGGCATGATAATTACTGCTATGAGCAAGTTCAACTAAGGACAATTAATTTCTCCAAACTTTCACCACAATAATATAAAGATACTTAAAGCATAACTTCTAATGTATAAACACATTATTTAAATTTAGTATCAGTCACTCTATTATCTAATAAAGATCCTTAGACTTCCTGAATAACTCTCTTGAGATAATATATTCTATTCATACTTGCCAACATACCCGCCAATGAAAAATTTCACTTGTATCTTCTTTTTACCATTATACTAGTACCATTTTTTTTATCTCAGTATATCCTTATTACCTCGGGTAATCCATATTTACAATCTATGGCTTCTTCTGAAATCTCTTTTCTCAACAATTATCCATACGTGAATTTCCAATCTCAACATAATTTACATTCTAGATATTAGTCTCAATTTAGCCAGGTATAAATCATTAACACAAATATCTTAATCACTTACATTATTCTCAGAGATGATTCTCAAAATATTGTCCATGTTTCCAAATTAAAATTTTCGAGATTAGCTTAAATCTTACTTTCCATACTTTACTCCTCAAAAACTTCAACACCGTTAACTCCTTTGATTACATTCGTCAAAGCACCATTACATCATCATCCATCTATTCTTTTCAAAATCTCTATTACTTTAATCTACTAATCAGTTGAACACCATAATAACTGAGTTCCAAAGATTAGAAATTATCTTTCCTTGCAATGAGGGAAAACAACCTTGCATTTAATGCCAACCGTTAATGAGGGAGAATGCAGTGAAACAGACGAAAAGCACAATAGAGAATGGTGCCAAAATAGAAAGTCAAAAATTTGGACAAACATTGAAAAGCATTAAAATCGGTGGCCATAATTCTTGAAAATCTGTAAACAAAATCTAGCTGCTATTTCGGCGAAAATCGGTGGCCGCAATCGGTGGCTGCAAAATTGAATATATGTGCCAAAATTTAATTCAAAGATATTGTTATTCGGCAGAAGCATATCATATGGAAAAGAAATATTTCTGAGCCTATAAAGTCTGTGAATAACAAGAGCACATAGTTAACTGGTAGGATGCAGTTGATTGCTTCAAAATATATAATCAATCAACTGTAAATAACTAGTCCAAATTAAAATTTCTCAAAATAGCTAGTCAACTTATAAACCAATAGTCGACTGGTAAAAACATTGAGAAAACAAAATAAACCATTTGATTGTTCCTCTTCAACAATCAATTGGTTTGCATTTTCACTCTTTTTTTTACAACCTTTCAAAACATCAATGCTTCGTCAAAGACAACAAGAAAAAGACAAATTTTTAGTGATATCTTATCTTATGCTCTTTATGTGCTTAATATGAGTCAGAGTCAGAACTACTGTACATATACATGCTTGCCGTCATTTTTGAAATTTTTTTTTCTTTAATTTAGCTGATATCCACCAATCACTCACATAGTTATTCTAATAATACTCGGCCATTCACATAACTTTTATAAATATGCCCTTCTCTGAGTTCTATAAATGCTTACATTAGTATCTTTATCTTCATACTCAGAGTTAAGGTGATAGAAATTATGGAGGGAACTGCATTCCGTCAGTTTCGAAATATCTGTGTCTTTTGTGGTTCCAGTCCTGGAAAAGATGGAGAGTATGTTAAAGCAGCACAAAATCAGGGTATGGTGCTGGCCAGAAGAAAAATTTATCTAGTCTATGGTGGAGGTAACAGTGGGTTAATGGGGTGTGTGGCTACAGCTGCACATGTAGGAGGATGCCAAGTTCTAGGTATTATTCCTACAACTCTAGCGGCATCCAGCAACATAGGGAAAATAATTGGGGAAGAATATAGAGTAGCTTCCATGCATGAACGCATGACTAGAATGATGAGCAATACTGACGCCTGCATTGCCTTACCAGGTGGTTTTGATACTTTAGAGGAGATTTTCCAAATAGTCTCTTGGGCACAACTGAATATGCATCACAAACCGATAGGTTTGTTAAATGTTAATCACTTCTTTGATGGTTTGTTGTCTTTTCTAGATCAAACTGTGGAACAGAAGTTTATCCCACACTCAGCACGACGAATTCTCATCTCGGCTTCAAATGCTGAGGAGTTGATTGATGCCTTACAAGCATATTTTCATGTACCTGATCTAACTATTGCTCAAATAGAATGGACGGCAGACAATAGCAAAAAGCGCAAATTGGACTTGGATCTTCATCTGTAACTGTAGCAAGATGTGGACCCACTTTTACTTTCTTAGGGTTATCTTGGATACCATCTTGCTAGCCACATACCTTAAGAAAGTACTATTACTAAGTCAAAATTCATATTTTGAGAACTTAGCATATAGCTGATACTCCCTTGGAGTTTGGAATACTATCTTGAACTATTGCTTATAATCCTCTGAACTCTTGAAATATTCTAGTATATTATCAATAAATATAATAACAACTTCATTTAGGGATGGCTTAATTACTTATTCATTAACTCTATGAATGTAGCTGGTGCATTTGTCAATCCAAATGACATAACTATAAACTCATAGTGTTCATGCCAAATCCTGAAAGAATTTTTTTTTTAATATCCTTTTCTCTTATCCTTAATTGATGATATATAAATATCAAATCAAATTAATTTTTTTTTAATAAAATGTTGAGCACTTTCTAACTGATCAAATAGATCATCTATACGAGGTAATGAGTATTTATTCCACATTGTCACTTTATTCAATTGTCTAGAATCTATGCATAGTTATAGTGATCCATATTTCTTTTTCACCAATAGAACTGGAGCACTCTAAGTAAAAGTTCTAGGGCTTTTAAATCCCTTGTTTAACATGTCTTGTAGCTATTTCTTTTTCAGTTCTTTAAGTTCAGTGGGTGCCATTCTATATGGAAATATAGACGCTGGCCAGGAAATAAATCAATACCAAATTCTATTTATTATTTCGGGGTAATCCTGGCAATTCTTCAAGAATTATATCAGAAAATTCTCTAATCACTGGAACTTGATTTACAGTGGTATACTTTATATCAGCATCTCTCACCACTGCCAACTATCCTTGGCATCTTTTTGTAATCACTTATGGACTGTTAAAGCAGAGATTAGGTTACTGGGTATCTCACTAAGATTTCTTTGTATCAAGAGAGAAAATTCTCCAAGAATATTGAATTTAATCACCTTCTAGTGACATTTCAAAATAACATGACATAAGCCAACAAATTCATTCTTAATATCACATCACAATCTACCATATCTAGACAACTGGGTACAACGAATGTCACATCCAGAAACCATCATGATGTGACATTCAGAAACCATCATTTTGGTATCTGTCTCAATTTCTTAAATTCTTTAAGACGCATCTCGCTATAAAACAGAGATAGCCCAACCGTCACTTAACCATGCCAACATAGCATACTATAAACTGACTTACTTGAACAAAAAGACAATATCCTTTCGAACCCCTTTAGCAGCACCGTGAGTATAAACATGTCCGGATTCATACCCATACACCTAAAGGTCCGTTACTCCATGAACACAGGAAAACCTAAAGCTCTAATACCACTCTGTCACGGGCCCAAATAATGGAACACATGACCGGCACGGCATAAGGGTTTCCCCCTAGCCGCAAGCCTAACACATAGCATGCACAAACATCCAGCACACAATCCAGAGTACATAATAAATATAACTGGCCACATATGCCACATCCAATATCAGAAAAATACTGTATATATATATATATATATATATATATATATATATCTCATGAATCCAACATCTGTGATTCAACTTGACCCATGGCCTCATAATATTTATGTGATTCAACTTGACCCAAGGCCTCATAATACCAACATCATTGTAAAACATAAAACCATTTTTCCAAACAACACATCAAAATACGCAAGAAGCGAGGATCCTGCCTATATGTTCATGGAGATACACTAGACATAAACTAAACTAGACAAACAGTACAAAAGAGCCTGGCCCAAACTGGGGCTCACCTACGCTATCTTCAGCCTCCTACGAAGCTGTAGCTGGATCAAAGTCTTTTTGACTATCTGTGGGGAGGAAACAGAAGAGGGGTGAGATCACCACATCTCAGTGAATGGATAAATCACACTATAACAGAAACAGGGCAAACCAAGCACGAATGTTTCGCAATGAGTTTAATAATTTAAAATCAAAGTGTAAAGATAATAATAGAAACATTAAGCATTTAACCATAATTTATTGAAAGAAAAGCTAAACAGTTCAAATGTATGTTCAAAAGATAAAACATGATTAAATCAGTAACAGTTGAGCAAATCAATTATGCATGGTAAGTAATAAATGAAGTTATTTATGCAATAACAATGATGAATGAGATTGTTTAGAAATATTTAATCTTTAAGAAAAATGCACTAGTTTATTAGAGGCCTTTCCTAACAGATCTATCATCTCCCCCAAGCACACAGCAAGGGTATGTTAATCACTGTAGGCGTAGACATAAGTCCACCCTAAATCCCCCAAGCACACAGCAAGGGTATGGTAATCACTGTAGGCGTAGACATAAGTCCACCCTAAATCCCTGTGTCTTAGGCAGTCATATGCCCGTCACAGTATCCTAGGCCGAAGCCTTCGCATGACCATGGTGCACCAGGGCTAGCACTCCCTGCGGCTAGCTAACAGTGATCTAAAAGGGTCCCTCCAATAGAAAACATTTGAAATATGCTATTCAAAGAGTTTAAAATAAAACATTTCAATAACTTTACAATAAAGCTATAATTCTCCATCTAACTCTTTTCATGCATAAAATTCCGTTCTAAAATATATCTCATCCATGAATTCCCATGGAGACTTTTATAATCATAAACTTTCCCTTTTAAACATAGATCGTCTGTAGATGCCACATAGATGCTCATCATGCATCAAATCATTTCATGGCTAATTTAGTTCATTTCTATGACTAAGTTTGCATTTCTATAAATCTAACTCAAATGGAGAATTATCAGCCTAGATGCTTGCCCTGCATAACTAGAGTTCAACTAGGATTTAAATTTATAATTTCTAACATGGTTGGAACATATTGGTTTTCAAAGCAGTAAAACAATTTAACATACATTCCAACTAGTTAAAATCATACGAGAGAGAGAGTTATAAACCGAATTCATAAAACATGCGCTATAGTATGAAAAACCCACTCACAGGTAAGGGATCCAGATTGCACAGCTTAAAATTCCTAGTTCCTGGTCTGAATTCGGTAAAACAGACCCTAAAATCGAGTCCGGAAGGTCCAAAAACCTTAAATGAGCTTGGTTACTGTTCACCGCCGGGAAACACTATTCACCGCCACTATTTATCGTCGGAAAATACTATTCACTGTCACAAAAATTTTACTGAATCAAAAAAACAATTTCATATACTAATATTTATCTCGTTTCTGAATCTATCTACGGAGTCAAATTTCTAATTAGAAGTCCCTAAGTAAGGTTTTTCAGAACTTACCTTTTACCGAGATTTTCTACTTCAGATCTACGGCGATTCAACGGTTGATTTGAAAAACTGATCGGTCAAAACTGAAGTACTCTTCGTCCTGAATCCAATAACACGTTCAGTTTTGATATCGGAAGCTAATCGGTACTCCAAATCGAAAGAAAATGTTGGATGTTACTATTTCTACACTATTCATTATTATTCATTTTTTTCCCGTTTTTTTATTTGAATTCGTCGCCCCTGGTTTCTCATTTTATGGTTTCTGAAACCTTTGTTTTTTTTAATATAAGAATAATTATTATATAATTAATAATAGGAATTTCTTTTATAAAAATTCATATAAATTCCATTTTTCATCATAAAATATCTCAAAAATTTCTAAAAATTTCCTTTCTCATAAATCTTTAGTTAAACTCTTAAATCATAATTTTTCTTAATAAAAATTGTAATAAAACAAATTTTAAAATAAATATCTATATTCATATTAAAAGAAAGAATATTTTTAAAAATACCATACAAATTCGTTAGAGGCCGATATAATTATTTTAAGCAACACAATACTTCTTTTACTTAAAAGTCCATTTACTTTTAACAAATCATAATTATTTCTACATAAATAAAAATATATTTGCTTATAGCGCGCAAAAACATAAATTCTTATATTATTATTTTTGTAATTCTTTAATCCATGTAATAAATATACATATTTTCTACGGTTCTTATCTCTATTGTCAAAATTTTCTCTTTTATTCTAAATTTCCTTTAATTGAAATTTTCGTTGAATTTTACGGTTATTACATAGGCAATGTCAAGAAAATTCAAGTTGATGCAATAGGAAAATTTTGATTATTATTAAATATGAAAATTTATTTGGATATTAATGAAACATTTATTGTACTATTATTTAGACAGAATTTGATTTCTATTTTTACATTGGACAAATTTAGTTATTCTTGTTCATTTGGGAATGAAAAATTCAGTTTGTTTCATGATTCAAAATTAGTTAGTTCTAGTTCCTTGTTAGGATATGCTAATCTTTATTTAATTGATAATATTGCCTCATTTAATAAATCTTTGCATTTAAGTACTTAAGGTATGAAGAGAAAATTAACCAATGAGAATTTAGCTACGTTATGGTACAAGAGATTAGGTCATATCTCCACACAGAGAATAGAGAGACTTGTGTTAAGCGAAATTCTAGATCCCTTATACTTCACAAATTTTAATATTTGTGTTAATTGTATAAAGGGAAAACAAACCAATAAAAGGAGATTTGAAGCCAATAGGAACCTGGATGTCTTAAAACTTCTATATACAGACATCTGTGGTTGTATTGAATGGTCAAAAATACTTTATAACGTTCACACACGATTTTTCCATATATGGTTATATATATCTTATTCATGAAAAGTCATAGTCACTAGACATGTTTAAAATTTATAAGATTGAAGTTGAAAACTATCTCAATAAAAAAATTAAAAGTATTAAATCTAACTGTAGTGATTAATACTATGGTAGATATGATGGTTTAGATGAACAAGATCAAAGACCATTTGCTAAGTTTATAGAAGAATGTGATATTGTCCCATAGTACACTATGCCAAGTTCACCCACCATTAATGGTGTTACTAAAAGACGAAACAGAATGCTTAAAGACATGGTAAGGAGTATGATTAGTCATTCTACCTTACTAGAATCACTCTGAGGAAAAGCACTTAAGATTGTAGCATATATCCTAAACAAAGTTTCAAATAAAGAAATTGCCAATACCCCTTATAAACTTTGAACGGGCAAGAAGGCTAATGAAAAGAAACTAGACTCAAGACGACAAGTTGTTATTTTATTAGATACTTTGAGAAATCTAGTGGGTATAAGTTTTATGACCCCATAACTAGGTTAATTTTTGAGTCGGGAATGCCCAATCCTGTAAGGATATTGAGTTTAGGGGGAGTCATAGTTAAGGATTCTGTCTTTGGAGAAGAATATGTTGATATTCCTATAAGTATCATTAGCATTGATCAGGATTACATTTATTACCTTGTCCAAGATACAACAGATCAAGACAATGTTAGCGAACCTCTCGTTCAAGAAATTATTTTAGCAGAACAAACTCTAACACCTTAATAACCTATGCCATTAAGAAGATCCACTAAAGAGAGGAGAAGTGCAATACCATATGACTATATTGTATTTCTTCAAGAACATGAGGTAAGCATTGGTGTGATAGAAGATAATTCAATCAGCTTCTATCAAACCATGGAAAGTTTTGACTCTCAAAAGTGGATTAATGCCATGAATAAGGAGATTAAATCTATGAAGGACAATGACGTGTGGGATTTTATCCCATTATCAGAAAGTGCAAAACTTATTGGTTGCAAATGGATATTTAAGATCAAGAGAGATTCAAAAAGTGATGTGAACAGATATAAGGCTCATCTTGTTGCAAATGGCTTTACATAGAAAGAAGGCATTGACTATAAAGAAATTTTCTCTCTGATTTCTTCGAAAAACTCTTTTAGGATTATAATGGTATTGATGGCACATTTTGATCTTGAGTTACATCATATGGATGTGAAAATAATGTTTCTCAATGGTAACATTGATGAGACCATTTATATAAGTGCAGCCAAAAAAAATTTATGTCAGAAGACCTAAAAAATATGGTTTGTAAACTAAAAAATTCCATCAATGGACTCAAACAAGGATCTTGACAATGGTATTTCAAGTTTCATCTTATTTGGTTTTGAGATGAATTTAGTCAATGATTATATATACTATAAGTTATGTGGAAAAAGAAATGTTTTTCTAGTTTTGTATGTCAATGAAATCTTACTTGCCAGAAATGATATAGGCTTATTGCACGTAACAAAGAGATTTCTAGCTAAGAATTTTGAGATGAAAGATCTTAGAGACACCTTTTTTGTGTTAGGCATTCAAATGCACCAGGATCGTTCTCGAGATGTTCTTGGATTGTCACAAAAGAGCTATATTGAAAATGCTCTCAACAGATATAACATATAGGATTGTAAACCAGGTGATACCTCTGTGTCTAAAGGAGACAAGTTTTTTCTTAATCAATGCCTTGATAATGATTTTGAGGAAAATAAAATGCAAAAAATTCCATATACTTCAGTAGTAGGGAGTCTAACGTAAGTTTAGATTTGTATGCATCTGGATATTGCGTACAGTACTGGGATGTTAGGCATATGCTTAAGAAATTTAAGAAACTACCATTGGAAAGCAGCCAAATGAATTTTGCAGTACTTACAGAGAACAAAAGACTACATGTTCCTATATCAAAGGTTGGATCTGCTTAAGATCATTAAGTATACTGACTTTGATTTTACACGATGCCAAGATAGTATGAAATCTATGTTGGGCTATACATATCTACTGGCTGGAGGTGTCATCTCTTGAAAGAGTGCTAAATAGTCATTTATAGCTTCTTTTACCATGGTAGCATAATTTATAGCATGTTATGAGGCATATAATCACGAATTATGGCTATAGACTTTTGTCACAGGGGGTATGCATAGTAGATGGTATTGAAAAACCACTCAAGTTATTTTGTGATAATAAGTCAGCAATTCTATACTTCAATAATAATAGGAGCTCAACAAATTCAACATATATAGACATCAAGTTCCTAGTTGTTAAAGAAAGAATTTAGAGTGGATAGTTGTCTATAGTGCAAATTGGTACGTATTCTATGGTTGCGGATCCACTTACTAAGGGAAAAGCACCCAAACAGTTTCATGAGCACACTGCTCGTATGTGTTTTATATCTATTAATGATATTTAATTTTAGTGTGAGTTTGCAATTTTAAAATGCTTTTATAGACATTTTTATAGTTATTTCGGTTTATGGATATTTAAGGTTATTTTTTGTAGAATAGTTTTTGATTTATTCACACTCTGATTTTGGTATGACGTGATCTCACTAAGGTTTAAGGGCAAACCAGTTGGAAATAGGCATGTTAAGATTATATTAGATGAAATTTCCATCATACACATCCACATTATAATCTATGTCATTTAATTGTATTGGTATATGTGACCATTAATGGGTTAAGTTACGACAGATGTAACAAATGTCGCTTTGATCCTATGTTAGTATGATTGATGGACCAGATTGGTTAAAATATACATTTTGGTAATGACAGCAAAGTTGAGCTTATTTGATTTTTTTTCAAAGCATGATTATTAGGTTACACATATAGCCCAAGTAGGAGATTTTTGGATCATTAATCCAACATTGGGCTTATATGTGAATAATTATGTGATACAGACTATCAAATAAAGTTAAGCTTAACTAAAAGTGATCAATTAAGTTTTCGGTAATTTGGATTTTAATGTATCTAATAGGTTGTGGGCCTTTAATATGTAGGGACATAAGGGGTAATTTCTATTTTATGATGAGTAAAATAGAAATACTAAATATAACTAAAAGTTATCTATACATATAGTGGTTTGGTCCCTAGATCACACGTAACATATCATGTATATTTTAGTTTCTATCCTCTGATATCTCATCGTTAGATATAGGTCACAAAGAAAAGTTAAAGGGTTATCTAATAAAGACGTGTTAATATGAAAGATAACCTACACGGCTCTAAATAGCAATTGAACATTATGGATTCAAGTATGGTTTGACATATTTATCTTTATTTCTTAGTGACTCAACATGAATGATCTTATATATTGAGTGATGGTTTTCACCAAATAAAATTTCTAACATTCAAATATTAGAGTTCATTTAGACTAAACTTGACTTGACTATTATATGAATCTTTTAAAAAAAATTCTCCTTTTATATAGCTAATATTGTGTCAAACATTCATTACATTTATACTTTGGAAAATTTTTTTCCCATTTTCTCTTCTCTATATATTCCCAATACTTTCCGTGATTCTTTCAACATTTCCAATCCCAACAAACTTTATCTTTTATTTTCTCTTTCTTCTTCTAGCTACCTAGCACCTCATTATCTATTTACATTTTCACTCTCTTCCTTCACTTTCTATTCCTCATCTTTCAATTTTAAAGGAATTGTGTTGTTTTCGAGTTCGTCAAACTCTATTAGAGAGAATGTGTTAATACAAGATTGATAACAAAAAAGATGTATTTCAGTTCTTATTATACTTCTCCTGCGTGATACAATATAGGATTTGAGATATAAAAAATTTTCACCAAGTTTATTTTGCCATTTGTTGAGTTTGTCCTTTCTCTCACATGAAGAAATGGTTTTCCAGTTAAATCTAATGAATGATGATTTTATTTTACCAACTTCTTCAACCCTAAACTCTAAATCTGACTTAGCTTGACTAACCTATTTGAAACCTGACTAAATCAAAATATTTTGAGTTACTAAAAAAATCACTCAGTAACAAGTGTCAATTTCTTCACCGAATGTATTTTAATTGTGTTGAGTGTAAATTTAAATCTAATTGAACCCAATTAACACCCATCCCTACTCTACACTACCAAGCTCATTTAAGCACTATGTCATAATCCCATTACCCTCTCTCCAAAAGGCACGCCTAGTATAGTGTGTACTAAGCCATAATATATATCCCAAATCTTCCCAGTTGTTGTTTGATGTGGGACTTCATGATAGCTCCCCCACCCTTCCCAATGATGCCCCTACCATCGAGTAGGACCCTCTCTTGGATAAGGTCCACATCTCCTCACCATGGAGTATGAAACAAGGAATTGAGTCGACTATGATCTCATTTGTTACAGTCTCATTACTCTTTCTTTAAAAGACACATCTAGTGGAGTGTGTAATGAACCATGTTATATGTTCCAAATCTTCCCAATTACTGCCTAATGTGAAACTCCATGACAGGTGGCTCTGCTCAACACAACACATGTTACATATTTGTAGGCCCATATAAGCTGTTAGGTTCCATTGTCTTTCTACCTTACACAGTTACTATTTTATTTCCATGCCTTTAGATATTTCCACTGCAATTAGTCTTGTTTTTAGACTTGACTTAAGTCCACTGCCATTGTATCATGATTTTTCTCCAATTTCTATTATTATACTGTTATTTCTTGATTACTCCTTGTTGTTATATGTATCATCCTCAAATTTACACAAAAATATTCTAGGAAAATATAGAAGAGAAGATTAAGGAATAATCAGAATTAATTAACAATAGAGTAAATGTTATATTTTTAGAAAATAGGATGAAGTACATTAATCCTATTTTTGCTTAAGAAAAATATTTATTTATGAAAATAATTAAAATGCTATACTAGGGAATATTTAGCTAATTAAATGTAAAACTTGGAATAAGAAGTTAAAACATAAGAAATTTTCCTAATCATGTATGTAAATATCATTATCTGTGTTTTATAAATGAGTTAAACAAATAATATTAATTAAGCAAAATATCATGAGAAACTCATGATGCTCAAATAGGTTTAGGGGGACACTTTATTGGATAGCCATTATGGGATAGATTGGTAGCTCATGGAGTCTTAAATGGGTAGCAAAGGGAGGATTAAATTTAGAGAGAAAATATTAGGGGAAGTGTAAGCTCTTTCAGTAGCAAAACGTAAAAGAAGGAGAAGAAAAGAAGGCAAGGGAAAAAAAAGATTATGCAATCCTAGGTGAGTTGTGGTTTCTCTCATCTCTATGCTTATAATTTCTTCTTCTTAATGAGTTCATGCTAGATGTATGCTTATTGGAAAAGTGCAAAGCAGTAGTAACAGTTAAAGAGAAAGGGAGTGGCATAAGCTAGAGAGAGAAGAGAGGCAAGGAAGAAAGCTGAATTGAAGTAAGTAGAGAAAGAATCTAAGATGAGTTTTAGGGTAGATTTCATAGTGATCTAACTTGAAAATTTTGGTGTAATGCATAGTTGGGAAAATCTTCTGATGTTTTCATAAGTTTTTTTTATCTTATATTCTCACAAAAGATTTTGAATATAAGTTGTTAAAGTTAGCCATATGTGAATGTATGTTTGATGTGTGTGTGTGTGTGTGTGTGTGTGTATATATATATATATATATATATATATATATATATATATTATGTATTCTATGGCTAGAGTTTTGCTTGTGTTTCTTTGGTTTTATGGATGGAACTTGTTTGGTTTGATGGCATGTTGGTTGAAAATGTATAGGTATAAACATAGGTTTTATGATATTGTGTGCTTGGAAATAATTGCTAAGTTGGTCATGGATACCATAGGATGAATAAAACTTAGAGTATGAGGGTTTAAGGAAGGAAAGATGTGGTTGAGGAGGTAGCATTTTAAGGTGATAGAAGAAAAAAACAAAGGCTATGAGCTTGAAGCATGGTCGTGCCCCTGGACACAGCTAGGCCATGATTTGAGCTGTTGTAAGAAGTGTATGTTTAGGACAAACACAGCCAGGATGTGCTTTGTATGCCTTGAGGATTAAGGGCACGACTGCATTGGTTTCAAGCACGGCCGTGTCATGGAGCACTCCCAGGCTGTGCTTGAGACTGTAATGGAACTGGAAACAAGATAATTAAGGAAGAAATGTATGCAATCTATGATATAAGACAAGCTAATGTGTAATTGAGTGACTTGGATGAATATAAACTCATAATGAAGTATATGTTAATGCATGAAAGGCTGAAAGAATAAATATTATGATCTAGCTATTGCTAAGAAAAGAAATTAAAAACACTCAGAAGGGGGATGATCATTATCGGCATAAGGTGACCATAGGTCTCATGGCCTACATATTGGTACCAAAATTGGGGATGCCCTATTTACGAATAGAGAAAAATATGAGTTATGCCATGCCTGGATAGTGTAAGGCAAACATATTCATGGGTAAGCTGGTTGCTCATTTGACCTCTTACAGTAGTGAGCCGGTGCTCACGTAATGTTCAGACTCAGTAATCAGCTAAAGTAAAAGAAACAACCTGATAATGCAAAAGTTATGATTTATGAGCATATGATATTATCTTGATAAACTTATTGTATCTTATGATTGCTATGTTTGCATGATATCATATACATCAAACATATTATAATGGTTATGGCTACATGCATTCTGTAGTATATATAGTTGAACATGATATGATAATTGAAATATTATGTGCATCATAATCACTATAAAATCTACTAAAAATTTATGTTACCACTATTGTTTCATATTATGTTTAGTTTAGTATACCACCATGCTAGTATATGTTTTGACTTTGATATTTATGGTACATTTGGTAGAGCTACCTTACTTAAGGTAACTTTCGATGGTACAGAACCTAGTTATACAAGATATATACGAGCTCTTGGTGCATATGCCTCCACCACCACCTGTGGCACCAAGAGATCCATATGGACATTAGATTGTGTAATAGTTGATATCCGTGTATGCAGATGTCTATATTAATTTGACCCAAGAGCTTATATTTTGAATAGTGACCGAGTACCTTTTTACTTTTTGTACTACAGATAGTACCTGGTCATTATATTTTGTGCATAAACATCTCTCTGGGTAGTTGAACTGATGTAACAGCTTCTATGCCACTATCAATCTAATGTTATATATAGAATTATGAATTTTTATTGTATTATATTGCTGTTAAATAAGTTATGAAATCCAGACAAAAAAAAGGTAATGACATTGGAAATGAAAGCAAACTAGCTATAGATACACACAAAAATTCCGAGGTCATTACAATGTTGGTATCATAGTAGATTGATCCTAGATGGGCAGTGGTGGATGGTTATCTAAATCAATATTATTAGATCTTAAGTATGTCAGTAGTTAGGCTGTGTAGGGTTATAAATGATTATATACTAGTAAGAAATTGTTAGGGTTTACTATCTGTATACTTGAGTGGTGTAATTATTATTGTTAAAGATTTCTTTTTCAATTAGCTATTAAGCTTGATAACCTCAATAGTAACTTATTTTATTTTTGTATAGTAACATATAGCATCACCTAGGAGAAATTTCGAGAACAACATGAATAAAACCATACATGGTTTAGCTGTGGCTATTCAAGAACAAGTTGCGACTACAAATAGAATTATACATCAACTCCATAATAATAATAATGGGGTAAATGGAGAAAATAATAGGCTTGTGGGGAATGAGAATGGATAGTTTGAATTCATGAGAGCAAGACCTACTTCCTTTCAAGGAAATTATGATCTGGTAGCAGCTAAGAGATGGTTGCAAGAGTTAGAGAAATTTTTTTATGTATTAGGTTGCATTGATGAACAAAAGGTGATATTTGCCATATATATGCTAAAACATAAAGCAGAGCACTGGAAGAGAGGGGCCAAGGAGTTATTAGTCCATCAAGATAGACAAATTACCTTGCCGGTATTCCATACTATTTTTTTAGAAAAGTACTTTTTGAGTAGTGTACGTGCTGAGAAGGAGATTGAATTTTTGTAGCTTAGATAGGACAACATGACTATTTACTAGTATATTGCTCGGATTGAAAAGTAGTCAAATTTTTTTTCTTATTTAACGAAAAATCCAAATGAGGCATAGAAGGCGATAAAGTTTGAGGCGGGATCAAACTCAGAACTCAGAAATGCAGTAGTGGCAATAGAGATCAAGGAGTTTGTACCGCTGATCAATAAATGCAGACTACATGGAGAAGAGCATGAATGCTTTTGAAGATTATAAGCAGAGACAAGTTTCATGGAAAAGAAAGCAAGGGATGTATAATGCACATAAAAATGTTAAGGGAAGAGGGGACAGAGGAGGCAAGAGGCTTAAAGCAAAGGTTCTCCATCATTCCACATAGATTCCCCTCCAGTAAAGTGTAAGAAATATGGTCATCCTCATGGAGATAGACTATGTTTGGTAGGCCAGGGTGTTTGTTTTAATTATAGCCAAAAAGGACATTTTGTGAAGAAATGCCCTCAGAATAAAAGGAAACAAGCGGAGCGAAGGCCATAGAATCGAGGTAAAGTCTTTACCATAAGTGGTAAGGTAGCAGTACAGTCAGCAGATATAATATAAGGTACATGTTACATATATGGTTTTTCTTTTCTTGCACTATTTGATTCAAATGCTAGTCACTCATTCATATATGATAAATGTGTGAAGAAATTACAGTATCCTCTTTCCAATCTTCCCTATAATTTATCTGTGACAATCCTTACAAGAGATGGAGTAATAACTTCTTCTATGTGTATGAATTGTCCAATCACTATACATGAGAAGTTTTTTCAAGTAAATTTGATTTGTTTACTTCTAAATGGAATTGATTTTATATTGGGCTTAGATTGGTTATTTGATAATTGAATTTTGTTAAATTGTTACAATAAAAATATTAAATTTCTATCTTCTTTTCCTTCTAAAAAGTTAGAAATGAATTTCTTAAATGCCAATTAGTTTGGTAGGGAGATGAAAAATGGAGAGTTAGGTTATGTTCTTTTGTATTCTTCAAATCAGGAAGTTAAACGGGAGCTTAGTCAAATTCCAATAGTCTGTGAGTTCTTGAAAGTGTTTCCATCGAAGATTTTTGAGTTATCACTTAAGACAAAAATTGAGTTTTACATTGATCTAATGCCTAGAACTGGACCCATTTTTATGACACCATACATGATGTTTTTCATTAAGTTGAAAGAGCTTAAGGAGTAACTTTATATATGATGAATGTGTGAAGAAATTACAGTATCCTCTTTCGAATCTTCCCTATAATTTATCTGTGACAATCCTTACAAGAGATGGAGTAATAACTTCTTCTATGTGTATGAATTGTCCAATCACTATACATGAGAAGTGTTTTCAAGTAAATCTGATTTGTTTACTTCTAAATGGAATTGATTTTATATTGGGCTTAGATTGGTTATTTGATAATTGAGTTTTGTTAAATTGTTACAATAAAAATATTAAATTTCTATCTTCTTTTCCTTCTAAAAAGTTAGAAATGAATTTCTTAAATGCCAATTAGTTTGGTAGGGAGATGAAAAATGGAGAGTTAGGTTATGTTCTTTTGTATTCTTCAAATCAGGAAGTTAAACGGGAGCTTAGTCAAATTCCAATAGTCTGTGAGTTCTTGAAAGTGTTTCCATCGAAGATTTTTGAGTTATCACTTAATACAAAAATTGAGTTTTACATTGATCTAATGCCTAGAACTGGACCCATTTTTATGACACCATACATGATGTTTTTCATTAAGTTGAAAGAGCTTAAGAAGTAACTTTATATATGATGAATGTGTGAAGAAATTACAGTATCCTCTTTCCAATCTTCCCTATAATTTATCTGTGACAATCCTTACAAGAGATGGAGTAATAACTTCTTCTATGTGTATGAATTGTCCAATCACTATACATGAGAAGTTTTTTCAAGTAAATCTGATTTGTTTACTTCTAAATGGAATTGATTTTATATTGGGCTTAGATTGGTTATTTGATAATTGAGTTTTGTTAAATTGTTACAATAAAAATATTAAATTTCTATCTTCTTTTCCTTCTAAAAAGTTAGAAATGAATTTCTTAAATGCCAATTAGTTTGGTAGGGAGATGAAAAATGGAGAGTTAGGTTATGTTCTTTTGTATTCTTCAAATCAGGAAGTTAAACGGGAGCTTAGTCAAATTCCAATAGTCTGTGAGTTCTTGAAAGTGTTTCCATCGAAGATTTTTGAGTTATCACTTAAGACAAAAATTGAGTTTTACATTGATCTAATGCCTAGAACTGGACCCATTTTTATGACACCATACATGATGTTTTTCATTAAGTTGAAAGAGTTTAAGAAGTAACTTTAAGAATTATTGAAAAAGCAATTCATCAGACTAAGTGTGTTACTCTGAGGAGCAACGGTACTATTTGTGAAAAAGAAATATGAAAATTTGAGATTTCATATAGACTACAGGAAGTTGAACAAAGAAACCATCAATAACAAGTATCCTCTCCTTAGAATAGATGATTTATCAGATTAGTGAAAATGAGCTACTACCTTTTCAAAAATAGATTTACGACCAGGATACCACCAGATACAAATAAGAAGATATATATATATATATATATATATATATATATATATATATATATAACTACCTTCAAAACTAGGTATGGACATTATGATTTTTAGTGATTCTGTTTGTACTAACTAATGCGTTTGCAATTTTTGATACACACAAATTAGATATTCATTAAGTGCAAGTGTACATTGTCATTGTCAAATGAAAAATTATAAGAGTACGAGTATTGTTCCCACGAGAATTGTGATTATTAATTACTATCGTTATATGAATTCCAACTTTAATTGGATAATTCGAAAACTTGATTTTGTAAAAAAGAGGAAAATAAAATAAAAATAACAAAGATAACAGAAACTTAGTGTTATAAAGAAAATTTAATTAAGCAAAGATCTAAGGTTTCTAAATTTACCTTATTTAATTCCCCTTGCAATACTAATCTTTTTAACCTAAAAATTATAATCTATAATGACAATCAAGATACTCTAATTAGTCCATTAACCTCCCTCGTGGTCTAATAGAAATACCTTTCAAATGCTAACTTACTATGTCTCCATGTAAATTATAACAAGCAAAGATTTATTATGATATATGGTTCTCAATTAAGATTGCACATACCATGCAAGTGTATTTTTACCTTATATATAATCTATGGTTCCTACACATTGCTTTAGAAACATAAATCTTCTCTCGGTCTCATTATGATTAACAGATCATCTAATTAGTGACTAATTAATTAGAAGAATTATACACAGTGTAGAAACTCAATTAAGCAAATAACTTATCTATTAAATTAACTAAAAATACAATAGTTCATAATTAGGCTACATCGTAATGCTATAAAATAAAATTAGTTCATAATTAAATAATAAATCACCTCAAAATAAATAAATAAAACATCTAAGAGTAACAGAAAGAGATAAAAGAGAGAATTTGTGATGGAATTAGAGCTATGATCTTCCTTTTGCAAGCCAAAGATCTTTTTCACTGTTTTTTGTCTCTTTAGAGTCCCCTAATTTTGTAGCAAGGGCCCCTTTTTAAAGATTTTTATGGTGTAATTGAATCAAAATAATTCAAATTCAAAAGATAGGCTTATCGGCTTAGCGTCGCGACCCTATGATTTTGAGGTCGTGACACAAAGAACATAATAAGAATTTTTCAGAACAAGCTAATGTCGTGACATGGAATCACATAATACTCAAAATACTAAAGTTGTAGATCTTTTTCTTGGATTTTCATAGCCTCTTGAATCGCCTCAATAGAAGTTCGTATGAGAAAATTATGTTCAAATTAGTGAAACAACGTCAAAGTTGTCAAAAATCTACAATTCTTGATCTTTTTTTCTCTAATTTTCCCTCAATTCTTTATCTTCTTTCTATCTATAAAATAAAAACACAATTACACATAAATCTAACGTAAATTACTCAAAAACTCACAAAATTTTAAGTTAAAAATAATTTATTTATGAGTATATAACCCACTCATCAACTTTCATGGACTACACAAATTGTATTTTTAGGCCTTATTTGGATCATTTTGTGGTAGTTTTCATAGATTATATTTTAGTGTACTCAGGAAATGAAGATGAACATAAAAAACATCTCAAGGTGGTGTTGCAAATGCTAAAAGAAAATAAATTGTTCACAAAACTAGATAAATGTGAGTTTTTGTTGAAAAGTGTGACATTTCTAAGACATGATATTTCTAGTGAAAAGGTAGTAGTGGATCCCAATAAAACTAAAGCCATAGTTAAATGGGAAAGACCAAAAACCATGATTGAATTTAGAAGTTTCTTTGGGCTAGCAGGGTATTATCGACGATTTATTCAAGGATTTTTCTAGATAGCCTTACCTTTAACTCGTCTAACTAAAAAAAGAAACCCATTCAAATGGACTCAGGCTTATGAAAATAGCTTCCAAGAGCTGAAAAACCAAACAAACAACTCCTCTTGTGTTAGTAATCCTTGACCCTTTTGGACAATTTGAAGTGTTTTGTGATGCTTCCAAGAAGGGTCTGGGATGTATTTTAATGCAAGACAAAAGGGTAATTGCTTATACTTCCAGACAACTTAGACCCCATAAGGAGAATTATCCCACTCAAACCTAGAATTTGCTGCAATAATTTTTGCTTTGAAGATTTAGAGACATTATTCATATGGAAAAATCTTTCAAATCTATAGTGATCATAAGAGTGAAGTATCTCTTTGATAAAAAAGAATTCAATATGAAACAAAGACGATGAATGGAATTTCTCAATGATTATAAGTTTAAATTAAAATACCATCTTAGAAAGGTAAATGTTATAAATATTGCTTGAAGAAGAAAATCACTACATCTGAGTTAATTAATGATAGATGAAATGAAGTTGATAGAGAATTTTAGAGACATAAGGCTCACAGGTGCATTATCCAAAAATGGTGAGATTGTGAGTGGGTTACGTGTAGAATGCAATTTGAGGACTCAGATTAAATAACCTAAACACAAGATAAATTAATATAAGATCGCAAGTACCAAGAAAAATTTTTCACCTTAGAGGATGGAATCATCGTGCATTAAGGTCAAATTTGTGTGTCATAAGATTTAGAATTGAGAAACAAGATTCTGGGGGAGCCTCATCAGAGTAATTACACTATTCATCTCAGAACCACCAAAATGTACCATGATCTAAAATGAGTATTTTGGTGGCCATAAATGAAGAAAGATATTGCTAAACTTGTAGGAAAGTGTTTGACTTGTCAAAAGATAAAAGTAGAGCATCAAGGGCCATCAGGATTACTACAATCACTCAAAATTTCAGAATGGAAATGGGATAGCATCTCAATGGATTTTGCTATGGGTTTACCTAAAATCTCAATAGAATGTGATGCTATATGGGTAATAGTTGATATATTAACAAAGTTTGCGTACTTCTTAACCATTAAGAATAGTTATTCATTGGATAAGCTGACCCAGCTATATGTGCAAGAAATTGTCCGATTACATAGAATTGCTTCCAACATTATGTTAGACAGTGATCCTAGATTTACCTCTAGATTTTAGAAATTTTTACAAGAGACTTTTGGCACTAAATTATACTTTAGCACATCGTATCATCTCCAAACTGATGGTCAGAAAGAAAGAATAATTTATACTTTGGAGGATATATTAAGGGTATGTGTAATGGAGCCAAGCAAAAGATAGAATTAATATATGTCATTAGTAGAGTTTCTCTACAACAATAGTTACCATTCAAGCATTGTTATGGCTCCATACAAAGCACTATATGGTAAAAGATACATATCCTCTATGTTGGTTTGAGGTAGGAGAAAATTTTTTGTTGGGCCCTGATTTGTACACCTTTGATCAAATTCACATGAACCGAGATAAAATGCATGTGGCTCAAAGTCGACAGAAAAGCTATTATGATCTAAAAGGAAACCATTGGAATTTGAAAAAAGAGATAATGTGTTCGTAAAAATTTCTCCTACCACTGGTGTTGGCAGGACCCTAAAAGTAAAGAAATTAGCCTTCAATTCTTGGGTCCTTATTAAATTCTTAAGAAAATCAAATCATCAACGTATCATATTGCCTTACCACCTGACTTATCTAACCTCCATGACATTTTTCATGTATCCCAACTACAGAAATATATTCTAGATTCTTCACACATCATAAGGAAGGAACCAATGCATGTGAAAGAGAACCTAACTTATCAACCAGAGCCTATAGCTATTGTTGACACATATGTGAAGCAACTAAGGAACAAAACCCTCTCATTAGTTATAGTACTTTGGCAAAGACTGACTTCAGAAGAAGTTACATGGAAAATGGAAGATGTGATGAAGCAGAAATATCCATACTTGTTTGAATAAGATAATTTTCAAATTTTAAGGGCAAAATTTATTTTAGAGGGGAGAATTATAACATCCTCAAATTTTAATTATCCTCAAATTTACACAATAATATTCTAAGAAAATATAGAAGAAAAGATTAAGGAAGAATGGGAATTAATTGATAATAGAGTAAATGTTATATTTTTAGAAAATGAGATAAAGTACATTAATCCTATTTTTTGCTTAAGAAAATTATTTAGTTATGAAAATAATTAAAATGCTATACTGAGGAATATTTAGCTAATGAAATGTAAAAGTTGGAATAAGAAGTTAAAACATGAGAAATTGTCCTAGTCATACATGTAAATCTCATTAACTATGTTTTATAAATTAGTTAAAAAACAAATAATATTAATTAAGCAAAATTTTATCAGAAACTCATAATGCTCACGTAGGTTTAGGTGGACACTTCATTGGTTAGCCATTATGGGATAAATTGGTAGCACATGGAGTCTTAAATGGGAAAAGGGAGGATTACATTTAGTGAGAAAATATCAGCGAAAGTAGAAGCTTTTTCAGTAGTAAAACATAGAGGAAGGAGAAGAAAATAAAAAGGAAAGGGAGGAAGAAGATTGTGCAATTCTAGGTAAGTTATGGTTTTTCTCATCTCTATGCTTGTGGTTTCTCCTTCTCAATGAGTTCAAGTTGGATTTTGCTCATTGGAAAAGTGCAGAGTAGTAATAGTAGTTAGAAAGAGAAGGGAGTAGTGTAAGCTAGAGAGAGAAGGGAGGCAAGGAAGAGAGCTAAACTGAAGCAAGAAGAAAAATTTGATGTAATGCATAGTTAGGGAAATCTTCTAATGTTTTCATAAGTTTTTCATCTTATATTCTTACAAAAGATTTTGAATATGAGTTGTTAAAGTTAGCCATATGTGAATGTATGTTATATATATATATATATATATATATATATATATATATATATATATATATATATATTCTATGGCTGGAGTTTTAATTGTGTGGCTTTGGTTTCATGGCTGGAACTAGTTTGGTTTAATGGCATGTTGGTTGAAAATGTATAGGTATAAACATAGGTTTTCTGATATTATTTTCTTGGAAACAATTACTAAGTTGGTCAAAGATACCAAGGGATGAATAAAAAGGAAGGAAATAAGTGGTTAATGATGTAGCATTTTAGGGTGATAGAAGAAAAAAATAGAGGTTGTGAGCTTAAAGCACAGCCGTGCCATAGGACACGGCCATGCCATGTTTCAAGGTGCTTCAAGAAGTGCATTTTTGGGACTAAAATGACCAGGCTGTGTCATAGGACACAATAAGGCCATGCTTTGTGCTGCCTTGAGGATCAGGGGCACGACTGCATTGGTTTCAAGCATGGCCATGTTATAGAGCACACTTAGGCCGTACTTGAGGATATAATGAAACAAGAAACAAAGATAATTAAGAAATAAATTTATGCAAGCTATGATATAAGACAAGAGAATACGTAATGGAGTGACTTGGCTGAATATAAACTCATAATGAAGTATATATGTACATATTTTCAAATTAAGCTTAGTTAATGAATGAGTAGTAAATGATAAAAGATGGAAACTAGTAATTAGATTGAGTATTATAATTGCATCTTCATACAATAAGGTTATAAATGTATTAGAATCCTTAATATTAAGTAAGAATAACTTTAAGAAGGGACTATAGAATAAAATTAAGCAAGAATTATTAATATGCTTTCCTTGTGGGCTGAGTTGTATAAATAAAACTTACACGGTTAGAATAAGCTTTAATAAGGACAAAATAGATGTAGGGATACATTTTATATTCATGGTAAGTGGAAAACTAAAGAAGATTAGAATAATAACTACGTGTATTAGAAATGAAGACTTTGCAAAGGTATGCAAGGTCAAACCGTGTCCAAGCATATAAAAGAATTTCATTCATAGCATTGATACACGTGACACTATGGATGATGTATATATACATTATTCTTATTTATTTTAAGAAAAATCCATAGTAGTTGAGTGATTATACTAATATATGCATATGAAATATGTTTAGCAACTATATGTTATGGTATTATATCAGAAGCACATATGTGGT
Organism: Gleditsia sinensis; assembly: GCA_037074535.1. Taxonomy (NCBI): domain Eukaryota; kingdom Viridiplantae; phylum Streptophyta; class Magnoliopsida; order Fabales; family Fabaceae; genus Gleditsia; species Gleditsia sinensis. The sequence continues at coordinate 56,828,225 of CM073468.1, read as the reverse complement.
TATGTTATGTTGATGCATTAAAGGCTGAAAGAATCAATATCATGATTTGGTTGTTGCTAAGAAAAGAAATTGAAAACATTCAAAAGGAGGACAATCCTTGGTGGCGCAAGGTGACTCTAAGTCTTATGGCCTCTATCTTAGTACCAAAATAGGGGACACCATATTCATTGATAAAGAAAAGTATGATTTATGCCATGCTTGGATAGTGTGAGGCAAACACATTTAGAGGTGAACCAGTTGCTTATTTGACCTCTTACAATAGTGAGTTAATGCTCACAGTGAGTTTATGCTCACGTAATGTTTAGACTCAATAATAAGCTAAAGTAACAGAAATAGCCTGAAAATGCAAAAGTTATAATTTATGAGCATACGATATTATCTTGATAAGCTTATTGTACATCCTAGTATGCTTATGATTGCTATGTTTACGCATCAAACATATTATAATGGTTATGGCTACATGCATTCTGTAGTATGTAAAACTGAACATGATATGATAATTGAAATATCATGTCCATCATAATCATTATAAAATCTATTGAGAATTTCTATTTTCACTATTGTTTCATATTATGTTCAAATCAGTAGACCATTATGCCAGTATATGTTTTAACTTTGATATTTGTGGTACATTGGGTAGAGCTGCCTACTTAGGGGAACTTCTTATAGGACAGAACCTAGATATACTAGACATGTCTGAGCTCTCGGTGCATGTGTCTCTACCACCACTTGTGGCACCAGGAGATCCATATGGACATTAGATTGTATAGTAGTTAAGATCTATGTACGTAGATGTCTATACTAATTTGACCTAGGAAATTATATTTTTTAATAGTGACTAGGTTCCCTTCTACCTTTTGTACTATAAATAATACTCTGGTTATGTAACGGCTTTTACGCCACTATCAATTTAATGTTATGTATGAAATTATAAATTGCTATTAAATAAGTAATGAAATCTAGATAAAAGAAAAGAGATCATGACATTAGAAATAAAGGCCAACTAGTTATAGATATTAAAAAAAAGTATGAAGTCATTACATTATATATCTCCATTTTTATTGTCAACTGAATTTTTTATATAAGTCAGTGTTGCTTTTAATTTCTCCACCTTAGCATCAAATTTCTTCCTCTTCCACTTCTTGAAAAATGTCAATTTGATTTTCACTGCCTAATTAATCTCTTCAATTTTGATGGTATCTTATCTTCTTTTTCTTGTTGTAGATTATGAAAAATCTCTTTGTGTTGTCTTTGACAAACATCCATTTGCCAATAATTTTCTTTTGGCCTTCTTTTCTTCCTTTCTTTACGTACATGCTCTTCTTTATTTTCTTGTTGCTCTCTTGTCATACCCAGAATCTTTTCTTCATATAATATAGACTTTTCTTTTTCTTCAAGAGCATTTGGGTGCGTAAAGCTTAATTTCTTTTCATTGACTAATCCTTGGTGTGGTTGTGGGCTTTCCTTTACCTCAAGGTTGTCATTATATTCATTTTTATTTCTTCTTCTTCTTCACGTTGTATCTCACTTGTTTTCCAATGACTTTGTACCGATGTATTTATTTCATTTGGTCTTTCGTGTCATCAAAGTGAAATTCTTCTTCGAATTCTAAAATTAAAATTGATGTGCGAGCATTCAGTTCATCTTTACTCTCTTTATCTTTGTCCAAAGTTCTAAAAATTTCAAGCTTCTTTTGGAGTATTCACTCTCTATATGTACTTTAGCATCTCGTCCTCCTTCGTCTTCTTTATTAGGAACATTGATTTTTTAGCCTTACTTCTCTACTTTCATAATGCAACATCTTCAAGTGGCGGTGTAGTCTCACCACCATCCACCACTTCTCACAAATATTGGCCTTGGAGATACAACTTCATATATGAATGCCAAGTGTTAAAATTCTAGGCGTTGAGTATTTACATTTCACCAATCACTAGAGAATTCACCATTGTGATTATATGGAAATTTCTATAGCCACTTACTATCTTAGTCCAAGACCCAGGAGTTTCACAGTCCCATAACTCGTATAGAATAATTTTTACAAAATTAATGATTTATTGCAGCTACTTCAAATAGTCCTAAATTGCCTCTCGTAAATTAAATTGGATCTAATGTTGAATAAAAGTGAAATACTTTTATTTACAATTTTATTTATTCATCAAAACTTGGTAATGAAAGCACATTTGTACTAAATACAGAAGGGGCAAGTAAGTGAAATGAATAAAAGTGATATGAAGCAACACTGGGAAGCAGGAAATGAAAGCACAAAGCATGAGACAAGTAAGTGAAAAACGAAGCATCAAGCATGAGAGAAAACACCTTTTTTCGAAACACACCGACCACAAAAAATATTCTAGGAAGTGAAAGCACATTTTTACTAAATACAGAGGAGGAGGAAGTGATCCAAAGCAACACTAGCGTGAGACGTTTGGACAATTTTCATGCTCTTATTTCATCAAAAACAAGTTTAATACCTAAAAAAAACCTAACTCAAATTCAAAATAAAACCCCCAAAAGTATAAATTCCAGGTAAAATAGAAAAACCCCAAAACTACAAAAAAAACCCACAAAACTGCAGAAAAGAAAAACCCCTAAATTAAATCAAAATACAAAGAAAAAGTTTAGTAAAAAGTGACATGAGATTATTCATGATGGCAACACAACAAACTAGGATAGAATATGGCTATCCATAGCAACCATTAACATAAGGGTTTATGATGTAGAGCATCCTCAACGCTTTGCGGTGGGATTCTTCGTGGAAATGCAGTAGGGTCCTCTGTGCAAACTCTGTATTTGTGAGTAGGAAGTCTTCAGAGCAGGTGAAAGAAGAAAATATGCTGATTTTTTTTTACCATTCCAAGGTTTGTTCAAGGATTATGCTATATATCCCTTTTCTTGCTTGTTCTGTAACAACCCTAATTTCGTTTCTTTTATTAATAAAGGCACATAAATATTTAATTAAAGAAATAAAGTTTATTAAACAATTTTTAGATATCTAAGAGAATATAAGCCTTAGAAATTTTTCACTTTATGTGTATACATAGAAAATATTTCTAACATTAATAGAATAAGTAAAGAGAGAAAAATTTAATAGAAAAGAAATTAGAAATAATGTCCTAAAGAGAGACAAAATTCATGGGTAAGGAAAAAAAAATTTTGGATGTAAGTAAAGGTTTTGAAAATTAAAGAATATTGGATTAGGGTAATTTTTCCTAATTCAAGAGTTAGAGTTCTTAAGTTTAACATCTCTATCTATACATTGGAACTTCACCTATGGACACTTCATAGATTTTTTCCACTTCACATGAGTTTCTAACAAGCCAATTGGATAGCCAAAGCAGGAGATATAACATAGACTTGGATTATGATATAGAAGTTCGACCGATAGTCCAAAAATATTGAAAATGTGACCAAACCCTCCATGAGAGGTAGAATTTCAGCCAAGGCAAAGAAAGTGGGCAAGAATGAGCCCAAATCCAAGAGAAAAAAACAAGAACCATGTGAGGAAATAATAGGTAATAATACATGGCATTAGGACAAAATATCTATATCTTACACACATAATTTCAGCAAGCCATGTGATGATATAGTAGGTAATAATACATGGCATTAGGACAAAGTATCACTATCCTACACAAATAATTTTAGCCAAGTAAGGAAGACTCAAGGGTTGGAAATTTTCCAATTAGAAAGGCAAATCTATTATACTTGAGTGAGACAAAAGAATAAGGAAATGGATCCCCAAATTAAGGAAACCTTGCCCCTTGTCTTGAGAATATTTTATCATAATTTTCAAATAACAAATCTTCCTTTTACTATGCATATCTTGACTAAGAGAGAGGAAGACAAGAACATGATTTGTCTTCCCCCAAAAAGCAACCAAGTGTATCCTAATTGTGATAAAGTAAGCCCATGATTATGAAAGCTGAGCCACTTGATAATTTATTTAAGCAAAAATCACCCTTATAACATTATAATTTCATCCAAGTTAGGGAGAGGAAAAATAGAAGAAACGTAGAGTGAGGAAAGGAGAAAGAAAGAAGAAGGAGAAGTCTAGAGGACTAAGTACTCAAGTCAAATTAATTTAATCACCACTTGAATCCATATTTTCTCTTCATCATTGGGGTTCAAAACTCACCATCCCTATCTTATTCAAGCTACTAGAAAGGTTAAGGGGATGGAAGAATCTTGCCACTTCCTTCAAGAGAAATCAAGAAAAAAAATTCAGTAAGTCAGGGAGATCTTTAGGTAGGTTTAACAATATCTCTTTTTGAAGAAAGTTTTGAAATTTGTAATATCTGTATGAGATTTTGATCTTAGAACTTTGATGAACTTTATAATATTTACTACTTTGATGATTGGCCATGGATGTTGGTATATCATGTTACATGTTGATCTTGCATGTGATGGATGTTTTGAATACTTCGGTTGGTATGAAAAGTTCCACTTAGATAAGGCTATAGGTGACAAAATTTTAAGGATTTTATGCTACTGTTATGTATATTTGAATATGGTGAAAAATTGATGGAATATGATTAGATTGATAAAATGAGTATGGCCTTAAACACTTAGAAAAAGACCATGAGAAATTTTTGTTAGGAAAAACCCTTAATAGTACAGGATTTGATTTCCATTTTCTTGAGAAGTAGATTATTGAATATGTTAACTTAAGTGTGAGAAATCTAATTTAAATGTTAAAATGAGTAATCTTATGGTTAGATGTAAATTAGAAAGAAAATGTAAAAAGATGTAATAAAATGATGAACTAGAACCTTAGGAAGGGTTTAATTTGAAAAATGGATTTCGGAGTAACTAGGGAAGTTTTTGTTTTTGAAACTCTGGGAAGAATTGGTTAGGAGTTAAAAGATAATTTTAACATAACAAATGTAGATATATGTCTCACAGATTTTTAGCCACTGGGATAACTTAATTTAGATTCCATATGAGAGAGATATGGTTAAATTATCAAGTAGTGGTCAGAAACTAGCTAACTAGTAAAAAATCTGTTAGTTAAACTTATGTGTTTGAATTTCTAGACAACATATGTAGGGATGTAAAAGGAATTCTTAAAATAATAAATATAGATATATGTCTCATGGATTTTTAACTAATGGAATCACTCAATTTAGAGTCCATATGAGGGAGATATAGTCAGATTGGTAAGTAGAGGTTAGAACCTACTCGAGAAGAAATAATATTGAATTTGAAAGAGTAATAATACCAAGATTCCTTACGATTTCACTAAAATATTCAACATAATACTTTTATAGGATTGTCTTAACTTTAAATGGACACTAAGATCACCTCAATTGGAGTTAATATAAAGAGTTATGCTCTGATTAGTGAGAGAATGTCAGGCTAGATGAAAACCTACAACAGGGGACAACACACAACACAGAGCATGGCCGTGTTCGCTATAGGTAAGGGCTTTTTAAAAGCCTAGAGCATTGCTTTGTTACAGGAAATGGTCAGGCTGTGTTACAGGACATGACCAAGCCATGTTGGGAGATGGTAAAGCTTATTTTCAATATTTTTTTACCCTAAATGAACCTCATTAACTATAGGATAATATTAAAAAATAAATTGGAGAAAAATGCCCTATAACAGTTGTGAGAACATGTGTTGGAAATGATATAAGTAGGACGAAAGTAACTAGAGGCCCATCATAAAGAAAATGAAAAGATGAAAATAATATTTAAGAAAGAAGAAGAATTTAATAAATAAAAATAATAAATGACTAGTGTATACCCTGGCCATTGCCATTGCATGAACTCCTTGCTATCTTAAGTGTGTAATTTTGACATAGAAATATTTTATAAAGTGATATTTGAAAATGATTATGATCATGGCATGATTGCATTTTCTCAATAATTTTTGGTAATGATTATGCTTTGATGATAAATTATGGCATGTGAGTATAATGAACATACTTGTTATTGAAATCATATTTTTAGCTATTAATTTGAAAAGAAAAAGAAAAAGAAAGATACGAGTACGGTCACTTGGCGGTCCGTGTGGTGCACAATTTGGAGACGCCCTACTCGCGGCTATGACTATGATAATGAGAAAAGAAAGAGAAAGTGTGCCATGTCAGATAGACCGAGAAAAGTCTGTACCAGAGAATAAAAAGTACTCACCCTGACCATGGTAGCTTGATATAAAAATAAGTTGATAGCCATCATATGATATTCTGAAAATAGTTATTCATGCCATACATGTCATTACTGTACGATTTTCATGTGCATAGATAAAGTACATTCATGTGACCTAAGACATTTATTGTAACTTATACAGATGAACGTGACATGATGAGCTATATTGATAATAATTATGATTTATTGTTGAACCTACTGGGATTTAATTCTCACTATATTTCCATATCATGTTCAGAAGACTAAATATACAGATTTTCTTTGTGATCGGCTTTTAGTGTGTATTGGGTCGAGTTGGCTAAAATCTTGATAAAAGTGCAATCACCCATACCTCGTATCCCCAGCACTAGTCAACATGGATGAATAAGATGTAAACCTATATATTTTTGACTATTATACAGATGTTCTTAATTAATGATGTGTATGTAAACTCAAAATTGTATCAGTGTTAATGGTACATGATAAACCTTAATTATACTTGGTTAATTAAATTGAATGTTATTATGAGTTAAATATTTAGAAGTAAAGAGGTAATGACTTTATAGGATTTTACAAATACATATATATATATATATATATATATATATATATATATATATATATATATATATATATGTGTGTGTGTGTGTGTGTGTGTGTGTGTGTGTGTGTGTGTGTGTGTGTATATATATATATATATGTATATATATATTTTTTAAAATAAAGTTGTTACATAATAAAAATAGAGTGTTACGTAATTGGTATCAGAGCAGATCGATCCTAGATGGTTAGTGGCTGGATGGTCATTTGAATTGATCTTATAGTGTCTTAAGTATGTTTATGGTTATGTTGTGTAGGGGATCAATGATTTCATATAGGTAAGAAATTACTAGTGTTTCTTATCTATATGCCGAGGTGGTGTTATGTCTGTTATAAATATTTTTGAACTAACTATTGGGCTTGATCAACTCAATAATAGCATAACTCTGTTTTTGTCACAGTAGGATATGGCACCACCGAGGAGGAACCCGACAAACAATGCAGAAGAAACCATGCATAACTTGGTTACAACAATTCGAGATCAAATCACTGTCACCAATCAAATTCTGCAACATCTCTAGAATAGTAATAACCTGAATGGAGAAAATAATGCAAACAACTGGGTGGCTGGAAATGAATGGCCTATCTGAGTTCCTGAGAATCAGACCACCTTTTTTCTAAGGTGGCTATGACTCAACAGTAGTCGAAAGGTAGATAAGGGAATTAGAAAATATCTTTGAGATGATGGACTGCACTAATGAGTAGCAGGTTATCTTTGCTGCATATATGCTGAAGGATGAAGCTGAGTGTTGGTGGTGAGGGGTCAGAAAACTGCTAACTCACCAGAGGAGGCAGATCATCTGGCAGGTGTTTAAGAACATTTTTGTGGAGAAATACTTTCCAAGTACAGTGCGGACCAAAAAGGATATCGAATTTCTCCAACTCAAACAAGGTAACATGTCAGTAGATCAATACATCACTAAGTTCACGGAGTTATCTAAGTTCTCCTCTTACTTGAGGTTTAACCGTGATGAAGCATGGAAGGTTGTTAAGTTTGAAGCAGGATTGAACCCAGAAATTAAGAATACGGTGATAGCCTTGGAAATAAGGGAGTTTGTGCCCTTGATAAATAAATCTAGACTGTTGAAGAAGAGTTGAAGGACAGTGAAGGATGAGAAGAAGAGGTGAAACCTATGGAAGAGGAAGAAATATTTTTCCAACCCTGGCAAAAATGTGATGAGAAGAGGATATGGAGTTGGTAAAAGGTCATGGATTGCGACTCCTTGACCTTTCCAACAAGACCTCGCCATAGTCAAGTGTACTAAGTGCGAATGTATGCATGGTAAATGACCATGCTACATGGGACCAGATGTCTACTTCAAATACAGACAGAAGGGTCATTTTGCAAAGAACTACCCACAGAATATGGAAAAGCAGTCGAAATAGAGGCCTCAAGTGAAAAGAAGGGTTTTCACCCTGAGTGGCCAAGAGGCAACTCAATCCTCCGAAATGATTCAAGGTACGTGCTACATCTATGGATTTGCTCTTATGGTGTTATTTGACTCTGGTGCTAGTCATTCATTTATATTGGAAGAATGTATTAGAAAGCTTCAGTATCCTATTTTTGAAACTCCCTATGAGCTATCTGTAATAACCCCCACAAGGGAAAGGGTCTTAACTTCCTCTGTATGTAAAAAATGTCAGGTCACCATTCAAGAAAAAAAAATTCTGTAGACCCCGTATGTCTACCTTTAAGTGGTATTGATATCATTCTAGGGTTAGACTAGATGTCTAAAGATTGGGTTTTGCTAAATTATTGCATCATGACCGTTGAACTTCTACCTCATGCTCCACAAGAGGAGATGCAATTTTTTAATTCTAAATACCAAAAAAGTACCCTCTCCTTAAGATAAATGACTTATTCGATCAATTGAACGGAGCCTCTATTTTTTCTAAGATTGACTTGAGGTTAGGATACCAACAGATTAAGATCAAGGAGGAGGATATACTAAAAATAGCCTTTAGGACTAGGTATGGGCACTATGAGTTTCTTGTAATGCCCTTCGAGTTGATGAATGCACCTGTAATTTTTATGAATTACATGAATCACATTTTTCGACCCTACCCAAATCAATTTGTGGTAGTATTTATTAATGACATCTTGATATGCTCTAAGAGTGAGAAAGAACATGAACAACATCTCCAAATCATACAGCAAATACTAAAAGAGAAAAAGTTGTATACCAAATTGGAGAAGTGTGGATTTTGGCTCTTAGAGGTGAAGTTTCTTGGACATGTCATCTCTAATAGAGGGGTAGCCATAGACCCTAGCAAGAAGGAAGTAGTGATTCAGTGGGAGAGATCAAAGACGGCTACAGAAGTCAGAAGTTTCTTGGGTTTGGCAGGATACTAAAAGAGGTGGTACAAGGTTTTTCTCATATAGCCTTGCCATTGGCTAAATTGGCCAGGAAGCGAAGTCCCTTCAAATGGACTAATGAGTGTGAAGCTAGTTTCTAGGAGCTTAAGACAATATTGACCACTCCTCATGTTTTAATTATTCTAGACCCCACAGGACATTTTGAAGTGTATAGTGACTCTTCAAAGAAAGAGTTAAGGTGTGTGCTGATGTAAGACAAGATAGTAGTTGCTTACGCCTCTAGGCAACTAAGACCCTATGAAGGAAATTATCTAACCCATGATCTTGAATTGGCAGTGGTGGTGTTTTCCTTAAAGATGTGGTGACACTATTTATACGGAGCGACAATTGAAGTATACTATGGTCACAAGAGTTTTAAGTACCCTTTTGATAAGGAGGAGTTAAATATAAGGCAACGAAGATGGGTAGAATTTCTCAATGAATACAAGTTTGAGATAAAGTATCATCTAGGAAAGGCGAATGTTATAGTTGATACCTTGAGTTGAAAATCTCTACACATGGGTCAGATGATGGTGTATGAGATGCAGATGCTTGAGGAGTTTCAAAATATGAAACCGGCCACTACTCTTACCTCAAAGAAGCTAATCATCAATGGGTTGAGTATAGATTGTGACCTTAGAGCCCAGATTAAAGAGTCTCAAGCTCATTACCAATACTTATAGGATCACAAAGTTCAAGATAATTTTTCTAACTTAGAAGATCAAGTAATCATGTATTAAGGAAGGGTTTGTAACCCTGAAGAACAAGAATTGAGGACTAAGATCCTGCAGAAAGCACATCAGAGTAAGTACATAATCCATCTTGGATTTCACTAAATTGTATCAGGACTTAAAGAGGATGTACTTGATGGAGATCAAGGTGCTGTCAAACCTATTCCAAACTGTTCTTAAGATCCTTTGCAAGGGATGGACAGTCCAATGACTAGGAGCAAAGCAAAGCGGGCCAAAGAACCTTTATTGGGTTTGATCTTGGATGTGCAGGCTAAAGAGGAAGTTATTGGGCTAAGTCAAGACATCAAGTGGGCCACACTTTGCAGCCTTGAGGATGGCATTAAATAGAGCTTGTTGGATCTTGAAAAACTAGCCCAAATCTGCATGTCTAAAGATGTATTATGGGCTTTATGTTATATGTTTTCTTTTAGATATTATTAGCATTTTGGGCCCATTCTTTATGGTCAAATATCAGTTTAATTATGGGTTTATTTTTTTTGTTAGTTTAGTTAGGCCAAATAACTAGTGTTGTGTGAGCCATATTCTTTTCAAGTTCAATTAGGAGTTTTAGGATTTTCTACTAGGTTTAGGATTGTTTAACTATATAAGGGTCCTTTATGTTCATGTAATGCAAAGATTTTCATGATTAATAAATATTGATTTTTCTCCTAAAGTGAGCTTCCCTTAGTTCTTGGGCAAAGAACTGAATCTGATCTTATCGAGGCAACGTGTGGCGATTAAACATCCATTGAAGTTTCAAGACGATCTTTGCTTTCGCCAAACACTCCGTTTTTTGGCTTAAGGAAACACATCAGTACTAGTGGCTAGAGATGAAACAGGACAATGCTGAGTTTGTGGTGAAGGTAGAACATCAAAAGCCAGCGGGATTTCTACAACCTCTTGACATCCCTAAATGGAAATAACACAATATTTCGATGGACTTTGTGGTGAGCTTATCTAAGACTTCAAATGGACATGACTCTATTTGTGTAATCGTAGACAGATTACTAAATCTGCTCACTTTCTGCCCATAAAGATTAACTATTCACTGGATAAATTAGCCCAGTTGTATGTCTAGAAACTAGTTAGACTGCATAGAATTTCCTTAAATATCGTTTTTGATAGAATCCAAGGTTCACGTCGAAGTTTTGGAAAGCGTTGCAAAAAGCTTTTGGAACCCAATTGCAGTTTAGTACTCCTACTATCCTCAGACTGATGGACAGACAGAACGGACCATTCAAACCCTAGAAGATATGTTGAGGGCCTGTGTGATAGAGCAAGGTAAAGGATGGGATAAGCACTTACCTTTAGTATAGTTTTCTTATAATAATAGCTATCACTCTAGTATTAAGATGGCCCCCTACGAAGTTTTATATGGTAGGAAGTTCTGATCTCCACTATGTTAGTTTGAAGTAGGAGAAAAGAACTTGCTTAGTTTTGACCTAATTCAACAAACCACTGAGTAAATTAGGATGATATAAGACAAAATACTTACAGCTTAGAGTCCGCAAAAGAGTTACTATAATAAGAGACATAGATCTCTAGAGTTTGAGAAAGAAAACCATGTATTTCTGAAGGTTTCTTTGACTACTGGAGTTGGTAGGTCTCTTAAGACCAGAAAGCTAAGTTCGCAATTTTTAGGACCCTACCAAATTTTGAGGAAAGTGGAGAAGTCAACATATCAAATTGCCCTTCCACCTAATTTTTCCAACCTCCATAATATTTTCCATGTATCATAGCTTCGAAAGTATCTTCCTGATTCTTCACATGTAATACAAAATAAACCAATCCAAATAAAGGAAAACATGACATACCATTTAGTACTAGCATCCATATTGGACACCGATGTGAAGTAATTGAGAAATAAAACTATTCCCCTGGTTAAGGTGTTATGGGAAATTTAACTTCAGAAGAATCAACTTGGGAGCTAGAATAAGTCGTGAAGAAGAAAATCCGCAATTGTTCTTATTAGGTAATTTCTTAAATATTGAGAACAAAATTTGTTTTAGAGGGAGAGAAATGTGACATCCCTAATTTTGTTTCTTTTATTAATAAAAGCACATAAATATTTAATTAAAAAAATAAAATTTATTAAACAATTTTTAGATATCTAAGAGAATGTAAGCCTTAAAAATTCTTCACCTTATGCATATGCATGGAAAATATTTTTTGTAACAACTCCATTTTTTTTACATATATACATATATATAAATTTTTAAAGTCCCATGAAGTCATTACCTTTATTTAATACATAATAACATTCAATTAATTTAACCAAGCATAATTAAGGTTTACACATCATTAATTAACAACATCTGTACACAAATCAAACATATATATGTCTACATCTTATTCATCCATATTGACTAGTTTCAAAGATATGGGTGCGGGTGGTTGCACCTTCACCGGGATCTTAGTTAACTCGACCACAAACAACTTATTAATTTCTGGGATCTACCTAACATAGAGTAACTCGATACAACGTAAACTAAGAACCAGAGTTAAAGAAAAATCTGCAAAACTAATTTTCTGAACATGATATAGAAATATAGTGAGAATTAAATCACAGTAGGTTCAACAATATATCACAATTATCATCAATATAGATCATCATGTCATGTTCATTTGTATAAACTACAACAAATATCTTAGGTCACATGAATATGCATTATCTATGCACATGAAAATCATACAGTAATCACATGCATGGCTTGAATAACTATTTTTAGATTACTATATGATGGCTATCAACTTATTTTTATATCAAGCTACCCCGGTCAAGGTGAAAACTTTCTACTCTCTGGTACGGGCTTTTCTCGCTCCGTCCGACATGGAACACTTTTTTTTCTTTTCTCATTAACATAACCATAGTCGTTGGTAAGGCGTCCCCTACTGGTGCACCACACGGATTGCCATGTGATCGGGTTTATTTCTTTTATTTTATTTTCTCTTCTCATTAATAGTAAAAAATATGATTTCAATAACAAGTATATTCATTATACTCACATGCCATAATTTTTTATCAAAATATAATCATTACAAAAAATTATTGGTAATCATAACATGAACATAATTGTTTCAAATATCATTTTATAAAATATTTTCATGTCAAAATTACACACTTAAGATGGTAAGGAGTTCATGCAATGACAAAGGCTATGGTATCAGTAGTCATTTATTATTTTTATTTATAAGATTCTTCTTCTTTTTTAAATATTATTTGTATATCTTCATTTTCTTTATACTTGGCCTCTAGTCACTTTCCTCCTACTTATATCATTTTCAACACATGTTCTCACAAATTTAATACGGTATTCTCCTTCAATTTGGTTTCTATTAATATCCTATAGTTAATGAGGTTCATTTAGAGTAGAAAAATGTTGAAAATAAGTTTTACCATCTTCTAACACGGCCTAAACGTATCCTACAACACAGCTTGGCTATTTCCTATAAAACAGCCATGCTTTTAGGCTTCAAAATTCCCTTTCCAGCACAGAACACGGCCATGCTCTATGTTGTATTATTCCTTGATGCAGGTTTTCGTCCTGCTTGACCTTCTCTCACTAATCAGAGCATAACTCCCTCATTTTAACTCCGAATTAAGTGATCTTGGTGTCCATTTGAAGATAAAAAATTATTTAAAACTATAAAGTTAAGAATTTTAGTGAAATATTAAGGAATATTAGTTATATTACTCCCTCAATTTAAACATTATTTCTTCTCGGGTAGGTTCTGACCTTTAATTACTAACTTGACCATATCTACCTTATATAAACTTTAAATTGAGTGATTCCAGTGGATAAATTTTCATAAGACAAATATTTATATTTTTATGTTAACCAGTTATTTTAATTCTTTACATAATGTTCGCAAAAATTTAAACAAAGAAGATTTCCTAACAAATTCTTCCCTGGTTAACCATTTTCTGACCACTTCTTACTAATCTGACCATAACTACCTCATATGGACTCTAAATTGAGTTATTCTAGTGGCTAAAAATCTGTAAGACATATATCTATATTTTTCATATGAACCATTTCTTTTAATTATTAACTGATTCTTTGCAGAATTTGAAAAACAAAAGCTTCCCTGGTTACTCCAAAATCAAGTTTCCTAACCAACATTTTCTAAGGTTTTAGTTCATCATTTTATTATGTCATCTTCCATTTTCTTCTTAAATTACATCTAATCATATTTCATCAATTTTTCACCACATTTAAATATACAAAATAGCAGCATAAGAATCTTAAAATTTTGTCACCCATTTCCTTACCTATGCAGAACTTTTCACACCAACCTAAGTATTCAAACATACATCACTTGCAAGATCAACATGTAACATGATATAGCAACATCCATGGCCAATCATCCAAGTATCAAATATAGTAAATTTCATCAAAATTCTAGGATCAAAATCCCATATAAATGTTTCTAATTTCAAAGTTTTTCTAAAAAGAAATATTGTTAAACCTACCTAAAGATCTCCCTAACTCACTTAGTGAATTCTTTTTCTTGTTTCCTCTTGCAGGAAGTAGCAAGATTCCTTACTTCCCTTAACTTTTCTAACAGCTTAAATAAGAGAAGAAGGGTGAGTTTTTGAACCCCAAGAATGAAGAAGAAAGATATATTCAAGTAGAGATTAAGCTAACTTACCTTGAGTACTTAGTCCTTTAGACTTCTCCTTCCTCTTTCTTCCTCTCTTCTCCTCTCTTTCTCTCTTTTCCTCACTCTACTTTGCTTATGTTTTTCTTCTCCCTCAATTGGACAAAATTATAATGCTATAAGGGTGGATTTTGCTTAAATAAACTAACATGTGGTTCAACTTTCATAACCATGGGTCTACCTGATCACAATTAGTATGCACTTTGTTGTTTTTTAAGGAAAAACAACTCATATTCTTGTCTTCCTCTCGCTTAGTCAAGATATGCATAGCAAAAGGAGATTTGTATTTTGAAAATTATGTTAAAATGTTCTTAAGAAAAGGAACAAGGTCCCTTTGATTTAAGGATTCATTTCCTTTTTCTTTTGTCTTAATCAAGTATGATAGGTTTTCCTTTTTAGGTGGCAAATTTTCAGCCCTTGAATCTCCCTTGCTTGGCTGAAATTATTTGTGTAAGATAAGGATATTTTATCATAATGCTATGTATTATTACCCACTTGTTGAAATTATAAATATATGAAATAGATGTTTTTTTCTAAAGCCATGTATTATTACCTACTTGTTGAAATTATGAATGTAGAATATAGATATTTTATCTTAATGCCATGTGACATAATCTTGATTATTATTACACTACTATTTTCTCACATGATTGTTATTTTTTCTTCTTGGATTTGGGCTCATTCTTACCCATTTCCTTTACTTTGGCTGAAATTCTACCTTTCATGAAGGGCTTGGTCACATTTTCATGATTTTTGGGCTATTGGTCCAATTTCTATATCTTAGTCTAAGTCTATATTTTATTTCTTACTTGGGCTATCCTATTGGCTTGTTAGAAATTCATGTGAAGTGGAAAAAATCTATATGAAGTGTCCATAGGTGAAAACCCAATTTTTGGGTGGAGATGTTAAACTTAGTAATTTGAACTCTTGAATTAGGAAAGATTATGCTAATCCAATCTGCTTGAAATTTTAAGACATTTACTTACTTCACAAAAATTTATCTTCTTTACCCAAGAATTTACCTCTCTTTAGTATGTTATTTATAATTTTTCCTATTATATTTTCTTTCTTTACCTATTCCCTTAATGTTAGAACCATTTTCTATGTATACACATAAGGTGAAGAATTTCTAAGGATTATATTTTTCAGATATCTAAAAATTGTCTAATAAATTTTATTTCCTTAATTAATTATTTATGTACCTTTATTAATAAAAGAAACGAAATTACGGATGTTACATTAAATATTTATGTATTTTTATTAATAAATGAAACAAAATTAGGGATGTTATATTTCTTTCCCCCTAAAAGAAATTTTTTCCTCAAAATTTCAAAAATTACCTATTAAGAACAATTGCGGATATTTTTTCCTCATGACTTCTTCTTGCTCCCAAGTTGCTTCTTCTGGTGTGAAACCTTCCCATAACACCTTAACCAAGGGAATGGTCTTATTTCTCAATTGCTTCACGTCGGTGTTCAATATGGATGCCGGTACTAGCTGGTATGTCATGTTCTCCTTTATTTGGATTGGTTCATCTTGCATTACATGTGATGAATATGGAAGATACTTCTGGAGATGTGATACATGGAAAAAATTATGCAGGTCGGACAAATTAGGTGGTAGGTCAACTTGATATGCTGACGTCCCAACTTTCTTCAAAACTTGGTAGGGTCCCAAAAATCATAGACTTAGTTTTCTGGTTTTGAAAGACCTACCAACTCTAGTAGTCGAAATTTTTTTAAAAAATACATAGTCTCCTTCCTCAAACTCCAGAAGTCTATGTCTTTTATCATAGCAACTCTTTTTCCGACTCTAAACTGTAAGTATTTTGTCTCGTATCATCCTGATTTGTTCAATGGTTTGTTGAGTTAGATTAAGACCCAGCAAGTTCTTTTCTCCTTCCTTAAACCAACATAGTGGAGATCAGAACTTTCTACCATATAAAGCTTCGTAGGGGGCCATCTTAATACTTGAGTGATAACTATTATTATAAGCAAACTCCACTAAAGGTAGGTACTTATCCCATCCTTTACCTTGCTCTATCACATAGGCCCTTAACATATCTTCTAAGATTTGAATGATTCGTTCTATCTGCCCGTTAGTCTGAGGATGGTAGACAGTACTGAACCGCAACTAGGTTCCAAAAGCTTCCTGCAACGCCTTCCAAAACCTCAAAGTGAACTTTGGATCTCTATCAGAAATGATATTTAAGAGAATTCCATATAGTTTAACTATTTCTTTGACGTACAACTGAGCCAAATTTTCCAGTGACAAGTTAATTGTTATGGGCAAAAAGTGAGCAGATTTAGTTAATCTATCAACTATTACTCAGATAGAGTCATGTCCAACTAAAGTCTTAAGTAAGCCCACCACAAAGTTTATTGAAATACTATCCCATTTCCATTTAGGGATCTCAAGAGGTTGTAGAAATTTTGCGGGCTTTTGATACTTTACCTTCACCTTCTGACAAGTTAGACATTTTGCCACAAATTCAACAATGTCCTTTTTCAACCTTGGCCACGAATACATCCTCTTTAAATCCTAGTACATTTTAGTGGATCCAAGATAGATTGTGTATTTACTCTGATGCGCTTCCTATAGGATCTTAATCCTTAACTCTTATTCTTAAGGAACACAAAGCCTTTCTTGATATATGATTACTCCATCTTCCGAGACAGAAAAATCATTTTGATCATTATGATCCCGTAAGTATTGGTCGTAAACTTGAGCCTCTTTAATCTGGGATCTAAGGTTACACTCTATACTCAACCCATTGATGATTAGCTTCTTTGAGGTAAAAGTAGTGTCCAACTTTAAATTTTGAAACTCTTCTAACATCTGCATTTCATACACCATCATTCGACCTATGTGTAGAGATTTTCGACTTAAGGCATCAGCTACAGCATTCGCCTTTCCTGAATGATACTTTATCTTAAACTTATAGTCATTGAGGAATTCTACCCATTTTCGTTTCCTCATATTTAACTCTTTCTGATCAAAAAGGTACTTAAGATTCTTATGATCACAGTATACTTCAAATGTCGCTTTGTATAAATAGTGTCGCTAAATCTTTGTAACAAATACCACTACCGCCAATTCAAGATCATGGGTTGCATAGTTTCCTTCGTGAGGTCTCAATTGCCTTGAGGCGTAAGCAACAATTCTCTTGTCTTGCATCAGCATACACCCTAGCCCTTTCTTTGAAGTATTACTATACACTTCAAAATGTCCTATAGGGTCTGAAATAATTAAAACAGGCAGAGTGGTCAATCTTGTCTTAAACTCCTGGAAACTAACTTCACAATGATCAGTCCATTTGAAAGGCCTTCCCTTCCTGATCAATTTAGTCAATGGCAAGGTAATACGAGAGAAGTTTTGTATAAACCTCCTGTAGTACCCTGCCAAACCTAAGAAACTTCTTACTTATGTAACCGTCTTTAGTCTTTTCCACTAAATCACTGCTTCTGTGTTGCTAGGGTCTACGGCTACCTTTCTATTAGAGATGACATGTCCGAGAAACTTCACCTCTGTCAACCAAAATCCACACTTCTCCAATTTGGCATACAACTTTTTTTCTTTAAGCACTTGCAGCACGATTTGGATATGTTGTTCATATTCTTTCTCACTCTTAGAGTATATCAAGATGTCATCAATGAACACTACCACAAATTGATCTAGGTAGGGTCAAAAAATGCGATTCATATAGTCCATGAAAATTGCAGGTGCATTTGTCAACCCGAAGGGCATTACAAGAAACTCAGTGTGCCCATACCTAGTCCTGAAAGTTATTTTTGATACATCCTCCTCTTTAATTTTAATTTGATGGTATCCTGATCTCAAGTTAATTTTAAAAAAGATGGAGGCTCCCTTTAATTGATCTAATAAATCATCTATCTTAAGGAGATGATACTTATTCTTGATAGTCACCTTATTCAACTGTCTGTAATCTATGCATAGTCTCAAGCTCCCGTCTTTCTTCTTAACAAACAACACAGGAGTTCCCTAAGGTGATACACTTGGTTTAATGAATTGCTTGTCTAACAGTTCCTCTAACTGTTTCTTGAGTTCCTGTAGTTCCTTCAAGGCCATTCTATAAGGTGCAATAGAGATAGGTCATGTCTCAAGTAGATCAATAGACAACTCTATCTCTCTCTTAGGAGGTAAGCCTAGAATATCTGATGGAAATACTTCAGGAAATTCGTTGGCTATTGGGATTTTATCAAGTTTCGGTTCGACTTCTAAGTTTGATAAATACAAGAGACTGTATCCAAGTACTCCATTCTTTAACTCTCTATTGACTTGATTGGCATTAAGCATCAATAACTGCATCTCCTATTCTAAAGTAGGAGGTAGAAATTCAACAGTCTTGTTGTAACAATTCAGCAAGACCTGATTTCTAAACATCTAGTCTAACCCTAGAATGACATCAATACATTTTAAAGATAGACAGACAAGGTCTACAGAAAAAAAAAATTTCTCCTAAATAGTGATATGACAGTCTTTACATGCAAAAGAAGTTAAGACCTTCCCCCTGTGGGAGTTACTACAAATAACTCATAGGGAGTTTCAGAAATAGGATACTGAAACACCCTAATATATTCTTCCGATATAAATGAATGACTAACACCAGAGGCAAATAACACCATAAGAGCACATCTATAAATATAGCATGTACCTTGAATCATTTCGGGGGATTGAGCTGCCTTTTGGCCACTCAGCGTGAAAACCCTTATTTTCACCTCAGGCCTCTGTTCCGGATGTTTCTCCAAATTCTGTAGGCAATTCTTTGCAAAATGATCCTTCTGTCCGCAATTGAAGCAAACATATGATCCCATGTAGTATGGCCGGTTACCATGTATACGTCCACCTTAGTACACTTGACTATGAAAAATTTCTGTTGGGTTTAGTCATTGGCCTCGTACCAGTACCCTGTCCTTTTCCTCTAAAATTTATGCTAGAGTTTTGTGGCTCGTTCTTCCTTTTCTAGAAGTTTCGTCTTTGTTTCTCATATGCCACTGCCCTTAAGCTCTTCTCCAGGAGTCTGCATTTATTTATCAAAGGTACAAACTCCCTGATCTCCATAGCTACAACAGCATTCCTTATCTCCAGATCCAATCCCACTTCGAACTTAACAGCCTTCCATGCCTCATCGAGGTTCAATCGCAAGTAAGAGGAGAACTTAGATAACTCCTCAAACCTCGTGATGTACTGATTTACGATCATGCTGCCTTGCCTAAGTTGGAGAAATTCAATCTTCTTCTCTGCATGCACAGTACTTGAGAAGTACTTTTCTAAAAATGTGTCTTTAAACACCTGCCAGGTGATCTGCCTTCCTTGGTGAGCTAAAAGTTCTCTAGTTCCACGCCACCTGTATTCTACTTCATCTTTCAACATATATGCAACAAAGATAACTTGCTGCTCCTTAGTACAGCCTATCACTTCAAAGATTTTCTCCAGTTCCCTTATCCAACTTTCAGCTACAGTCGGGTCAAATCCCCCTTGAAAACAAGTTGGCGTAGTCTTTAAGAACTCGGATATGCCGTTATCATTTCTTGCCATCTGGTTATTAGCACCATTTTCACCATTTGAGTTATTAGCATTTTGAAGGAATTGTAAAATTTGATTGGTAGTCGTGACTTGGTCTCGAATTGTCGTGGCCAAGTTGTGTAGGGTTTCCTCCGCATTGTTTGCTGGATTTCTCCTTGGTGGTGCCATTTCCTACTGTGGCAAAAATAAAGTTATGCTGCTATTGAGGTGATCAAGCCTAATAGTTAGCTTCAAAAATATTTAACAGCAGTCATAACACCACCTCGGCATATATATAGGAAACACTAGTAATTTCTTGCCTATATGAAATCACTGATCCCCTACACAGTACAACTACAACATACTAAAGACACTATAAGATTAACTCAAATAACCATCCACCCACTGGCCATCTAGGATCGACTTGCTCTGATACCAATTATGTAACAACTCCATTTTTTTACATATATACATATATATATAATTTTAAAGTCCCATGAAGTCATTACCTTTATTTAATTCATAATAACATTCAATTAATTTAACCAAGCATAATTAAGGTTTACACCTCATTAATTAACAACATCCGTACACAAATCAAACACATATATGTTTATATCTTATTCATCCATATTGATCAGTTCCGAGGATACAGGTGCGGGTGGTTGCACTTTCACTAGGATCTTAGCCAACTCGACCATAAACAACTTATTAATTTCTGGGATCTGCCCTACATAGAGTAACTCGATCCAATGTACACTAAGAGCCAGAGTCAAAGAAAAATCTATAAAACTAATTTTCTGAATATGATATGAAAGTAGAGTGAGAATTAAATCTCAGTAGGTTCAACAATAAATCATAATTATCATCAATATAGATCATCATATCATGTTCATCTATATAAGTTACAGCAAATATCTTAGGTCACATGAATGCACTTTATCTATGCACATGAAAATCATACAGTAATTACATGTATGGCATGAATAACTATTTTCATATTACCATATAATGGCTATGAACTTATTTTCATATCAAGCTACCCCAGTCAAGGTGAGTACTTTCTACTATTCGGTATGGGTTTTTCTCGCTCTATCTGATATGGCACACTTTCTCTTTCTTTTCTCATTAACATAACCATAGCTATGGGTAAGGCGTCCCTTACTAGTGCACCACACGAACCGCCATGTGACCGTGCTTATTTCTTTTCTTTTCTCATTAATAGCGAAAAATATGATTTCAATAACAAGTATGTTCATTATACTCACATGCCATAATTTTTTTATCAAAATATAATCATTACCAAAAATTATTGGTAATCATCACATGAACATAATCGTTTCAAATATCACTTTATAAAAAATTTTAATGTCAAAATTACACACTTAAAATGGTAAGGAGTTCAAGCAATGGTAACGGCTATGGCATATACTAGTCATTTATTATTTTCATTTATAAGATTTTTCTTCTTTTTTAAATATTATTTTTATCTCTTCATTTTTTTTATGATTGGCCTCCAGTCACTTTCTTCCTACTTATATTATTTCCAACACATGTTCTCACAAATTTAATATGACATTCTTTTTCAATTTGATTTTTATTAATATCCTCTAGTTAATTAGGTTCATTTAGGATAGAAAAATGTTTAAAATAAGTTTTACCATCTTCTAACACGACCTAAACGTATCCTATAACACAGTTTGGCCATTTTCTGTAAAAAAAAGTCATGCTTTAGGCTTCAAAATGTCCTTTCCAGCACAGAACACGACCATGCTCTATGTTGTATTATTCTCTGATGCAGGTTTTCATCCTGCCTGACATTCTCTCATTAATCAGAGCACAACTCCCTCATTTTAACTCCAAATTAGGTGATCTTGGTGTCCATTTGAAGATAAAAAATTATCTAAAACTATCATGTTGAACATTTTAGTGAAATCTTAAGGAATTTTGGTCATATTACTCCCTCAATTTAAACGTTATTTCTTCTCGGGTAGATTTTGACCTTTACTTACTAATCTGACCATATCTACCTCATATGAATTCTAAATTGAGTGATTCCAATGGCTAAACTTCCGTGAGACATATATCTATATTTTTTATGTTATCCAGTTATTTTAATTCTCTACATAATTTTCTCAAAAATTTAAACAAAGAAGCTTTCCTAACAAATTTTTCCCTGATTAACTATTTTTTGACCACTGCTTACTAATCTGACCATATCTACCTCATATGGACTCTAAATTGAGTTATTCCAATGGCTAAAATTTCTTGAGACATATATCTATATTTTTCATATTAACAATTTTTTTAATTAATAACTGATGCTTTCTAGAATTTGAAAAACAGAAGCTTTCCTGGTTATTCCGAAATCCAGTTTCCTAACCAAACCTTTTCTAAGGTTTTAGTTCATCATTTTATTATGTCCTCTTCCATTTTCTTCTTAATTTACATCTAATAATATTTCATCAATTTTTCACCACATTTAAATATACAAAATAGTAGCATAAAAATCTTAAAATTTTGTCACCTATAGCCATACCTATGCAGAACTTTCCACACTAATCTAAGTATTCAAACATACATCACTTGTAAGATCAACATGTAACATGATATAGTAATATCCTTGGCCGATCATTCAGGTAACAAATATAGTAAATTTCATCAAAGTTCTAGGATCAAAATCCCATATAATTGTTTCTAATTTCAAAACTTTTCTAAAAAAAAATATTGTTAAACTTACCTAAAGATCTCCCTAGCCCACTTAGTGAATTCTTTTTCTTGTTTCCTCTTGAAGGAAGTAGCAAGATTATTTCCTTCCCTTAACTTTTCTAGCAGCTTAAATAAGAGAAGAAGGGTGAGTTTTTGAACCCCAAGAATGAAGAAGAAAGATAGATTCAAGTAGAGATTAAGATAACTTACCTTGAGTACTTAGTCTTCTAGACTTCTCCTTCCTCTTTCTTCCTTTCTTTTCCTCTCTTTCTCTCCTTTCCTCATTATACCTTGCTT
The DNA here is from genome assembly GCA_037074535.1 of Gleditsia sinensis. Taxonomy (NCBI): domain Eukaryota; kingdom Viridiplantae; phylum Streptophyta; class Magnoliopsida; order Fabales; family Fabaceae; genus Gleditsia; species Gleditsia sinensis. The sequence goes on along the minus strand of CM073468.1, from coordinate 56,805,216 downwards.
ATGTTTTTCTTCTCCCCCACTTGGACGAAATTATAATGCTATAAGGGTGGGTTTTGCTTAAATAAACTATCATGTGGTTCACCTTTCATAACCATAGGTCTACCTTATTACAATTATGATGCACTAGGTTGTTTTTTTTGAAAAAAACAACTGATGTTCTTGTCTTCCTTTCCCTTAGTCAAGATATGCATAGCAAAAGAAGATTTGTATTTTGAAAATCATGTTAAAATGTTCTTAAAACAAGGAACAAGGTCCCTTTGATTTAGGGATTCATTTTTTTTCTTTTGTCTTAATCAAGTATGATAGGTTTGCCTTTTTAGGTGGAAAATTTTTAGCCCTTAAATCTCCCTTACTTGGCTGAAATTATTTGTGTAAGATAAGAATATTTTGTCATAATGCTATGTATGATTATCCACCTGTTGAAATTATGAATATAGGATATAGATGTTTTGTCCTAAAGCCATATATTATTACCTACTTGTTGAAATTATGAATGTAGCATATAGATGCTTTATCTTAATGTCATGTAACATAATCTTAATTATTATTACACTTCTATTTTCTCACATGATTCTTATTTTTCCTTCTTGGATTTGGACTCATTCTTACCCATTTCCTTTGTTTTGGCTGAAATTCTACCTTTCATGAAGGGCTTGGTCACATTTTCATGATTTTTGGGCTATCGATCCAACTTCTGTATCCTAGTCCAAGTCTATGTTTTATTTCTTGCTTGGGCTATCCTATTAGCTTGCTAGAAATTCATGTAAAGTGGAAAAACTCTATATGAAGTGTCCATAGGTGAAATCCCAATTTATGGGTGGAGATGTTAAACTTAGTAACTCTAACTCTTGAATTAGGAAAAATTATCCTAATCCAAACTTCTTAAAATTTTAAGACCTTTACTTACTTCACAAAAATTTGTCTTCTTTACCCAAGAATTTTACCTCTCTTTAGTATGTTATTTCTAATTTTTCCTTTTAGGTTTTCTCTCTTTACCTATTCCCTTAATGTTAGAAACATTTTCTATGCATACACATAATGTGAAGAATTTCTAAGGATTATATTTCTTAGATATCTAAAAATTTTCTAATAAATTTTATTTTCTTAATTAATTATTTATGTACCTTTATTAATAAAAGAAACAAAATTACGGATATTACATTAAATATTTATGTACCTTTATTAATAAATAAAACAAAATTACGGATGTTACATTTCTAACATTAAGGGAATAAGTAAAGAGAGAAAAATCTAATAGGAAAAATTAGAAATAACGTTCTGAAGAGGAGGAAATTCATGGGTAAGGAAGAAAAATGTTTGGAAGTAAGTAATGGTCATGAAAATTTAAAAAGATTATATTAGGGTAATTTTTCCTAATTCAAGAGTTAGAGTTCCTAAGTTTAACATCTCCACATATACATTGACCCTTTACCTATGGACCCTTCATAGAGTTTTTCCACTTCACATGAGTTTCTAGCAAGCCAATTAGATAGCTCGAGCAAGAGATATAACATAGACTTGGACTAAGATATAGAAGTTGGACCTGTCACGACCCTAATTTTAGGGCACGTGAAATCCATATACCATACACATATATTTTCCATAAATGTACATAATGCCATTCTTTATCATATAAACCAATACATATAAGTGCCCATATACATATACAATATACAGTTTACGTCTATAAACACCAGAGAAACAGTAGAAGCAAGGATCCTGCCTGTGACGTTCAGAGCAACACTAGAGTACAAATATATTACAATATAATACACTGAGAGCCTAGAAACAAGTTAGGCTCACCACTGAGGCACGACACCTAGTCGGTCAAGTAGCTGCGGGACCAAATTCTGGGTCTTTATCTGAAAAATATGTCAACCACGTGTAGTGAGTTTTACAACTCAGTGAGCAGATAACACCCTCTATAACCTCTTAGGTCAACATATGGATGTACTTTTCATTTCAAAGTTTCTCATATTGAAAAGTTACATTCAGGAGTACATTCATATGGGACCCGCATTTCAAAACATCTCAATTCAAATCACATACAAATATCTGTAACCACATATGATACAAATTTATCTTAAATCGAATTTGATATGCAATAAAAATCAATTCTTTTATATAATGCTCAAGTATGTCATAACTTTCAATATACTCAATAGATAAACATGGAATGTGAGTTCATCACCCTTCTGCCTCCTCACATTACCATAGTCACAATCACAATAGGTAATCAGGGAATGTGAGTTCATCACCCTACTGCCTCCTCACATTACCACTGACTACAACTTCAATAGATCAACAGGGAATGTGAGTTCATCACCCTTCTGCCTCCTCACATTACCACTGTCATCATCACAATAGGTAATTAGCGAATGTGAGTTCATCACCCTACTGCCTCCTCACATTACCACTAATACCACCTTCACAATACCGTCTCAAGCCATATAATCTCGTCATTTCTCATCAATACATATATATTTTTATATGAATATATAAACATGTATAAAAGTGCATATCCATCATATGCAATGCATCATTATCAAATAATTCGCCATACAATCATATTCAACAACTTATCACTTTACATATCATTTCAAACAGAGCTTTCAGTCTCAGTACAAAATCTTTTATTATAAAAGATTCAATCAGAGAAATCATATAATCATGCCCATATCCAAGGCAACCATATCACTGTAAAATCAATGTCACATGTATAACATACTTTCTTTGACATGTAATGCGAAATACATGTAAAAATCACATGTTCAATGTATTTCAAAAATTCATCTGTTATAAATTACCCATTCAGGGTTTATCACATATATATGCCCTTTCTCTAAGCAATCATATATCTCTATAAATCAATGTCATAAGCATATCATAATTTCTTTGCCATGTAATGCGAAATGCATTTAGAAATAACGTATCCAAAGCATTTCAAAATCTATTTCAAAAATCATACTCTTCTTGAACTAGATATCATTTCTCAATCATTTCAAATATTTCAAACCATTTCAGAAACATATGAACATATAAATAACATGTAATCATACTCATTTATCAATGAAAAGTTCAAGAAGAGTAAAAACAAGTTATAGGAAGAATTATCTACTCACAGGTAAGGGCTCCAGATTGGACAGCCCTAAAATCCTCGTTTCTGGTCTGAATTTGACCAAATAAGCTTCAAAAACGTGTCCGGAGGGTCCAAAAACCTTAAATGAGCTCGGTTACTGTTCACCGCCGGAAAATACTATTCACGCCGGAAAACACTATTCACCGCCACTATTCACCGCCGGAAAACACTATTCACCGTCATAAAATTTTTTACCAAATCAATAAAATGAATTCATATCCTAATGTTTATCAAGCTTCTGAACCCATCTACGGTGTCAGATTTCTAATTTGAGGTCTCTAAGTAAGGTTTTTCAGAACTTACCTTTTACCGAGATTTTCTACTTCAGATCTACGGCGATTCAACGGTTGATTTGAAAAACTGATCGGTCAAAATTGAAGTACTCTTCGTCCTGAATCCAATAACAATTTCGGTTTTGAGATTGGAAGCCCTTAAACACTCCAAATCGAAAGATAAAAATTGAGATTACTATTCACTCACTATGCATGCACTATTCCTTTACGTTTTTTTTTTTCTTTCTGAACATTTGCCCCCGGCTTCGTTTTATAATTCTGCAACTTTTGTTTTTTTTTTTTTTTTTTTTTTTTAATTTAATTAATTTTTTTTATAATTATTAAATAATTAATAATTAGATTTTCTTTTATAAAAATTCATATAAATTCCGTTTTTCATCATAAAATATCCCAAAAATTTCTAAAAATTTCCTTCCTCATAAATCTTTAGTTAAACTCTTAAATCATAATTTTTCTCAATAAAAATCATATTAAAACAAATTTCAAAACAAATATCTTTATTCATATTAAAAGAAAGAATATTTCTAAAAATACCATAAAAAATCAATAGAGGCCGGTATAATTATTTTAAGCAACACAATACTTCTTTTACTTAAAAGTCCATTTAATTTTAACAAATCATAATCATTTCTACATAAATAAAAATATATTTGCTTATAACGCGCCAAAACATAAATTCTCATTTTTTTTTTTTTTTTTGTAATTCTTTAATCCATGTAATAAATATACATATTTTCACTAGTTCTTATCTCTATTGTCAAAATTCTCTTTGTTATTCTAAATTTCCTTTAATTGGAATTTTTGTTAAATTTTACGGTTATTACATTCTTCCCCCCTTAAAGAAATTCGGTCCCCGAATTTCACCACCACAGTTGCAGATAAACACTAACCTCATTGTTCAAATAAATATAGATATCTAGCGCGTATATCCTCCTCTCTTTCCCAAGTAGTTTCCTCAAAAGAGTAATTTTTTCATATCACCTTTACTATAGGTATTTCTTTTAACTGTAACTTCTTTACTTGTCTGTCCACTATTGCTACTGGTTGCTCCTCTTAGGTTAAATCTTTCTGTAACTGAATCTATGGACACTGTATCACATGTGTAGAATTCGGTAAATATTTCCATAGTACAGACATATGAAAAAAAAACTGGATAAACATTATCCAATGCAAGTGGTAAAACCAAACAATAAGCCACTGAACCGATCTTATCAAGAATTCAAATAAGTCTATATACCGAGAGGGTAACTTCCATTTCTTTTCAAATCTCATTACCTCTTTCATTGGTGAGTCATTAAAGAATATATGATCACCAACTGAAAATTCCTAGTGCTCAACATTCATAGTCCTTATAAACTTTTGACTTGTATTGAGTTTTCAGTATTCTTTTTCTAATCAATTTCACTTTATCAATGACATCTTATAATAACTCTAACTCAACTGAGTCATTTAACTGATCATTTGTAACACCTCTTACATAAGGCTTAAATCTTCTAATATTATTTTCTTATAGACAAATTATGTTAAGAAATCTTCTACCTATCTCAAAAACATATGTTTGAAGCATGCTCTTCAAACTAGCATCATCAATTTAGATAATTCATATTCTATTTATTGCATGTTATTCCAAATTATATTTCCAAAGTTTAACTAAGAACAATTAATTTCTCCCAACTTCCACCACAATAATATAAAGATACTTAAAGCATAACTTCTAATGTATAAACACATCATTTAATTTTAGTATTAGTCATACTATACTTCCTGAATAACTCTCTTGAGATAATATATTCACTTCGTACTTGCCAACATACCTGCCAATGAAAAATTTCACTTGTATCTTCTTTTTACCATTATACTAGTACCATTTTTTTTTATATCTCAGTATATCTTTATTACCTCGGGTTATCCAGATTTACAATCTATGGCTTCTTCTGAAATCTCTTTTCTCAACAATTATTCATACGTGAATTTCCAATCTCAACATGAGTCTCAATTTAGTAAGGTATAAATCCTTAACACAAATATCTTAATCACTTATATTATTCTCGAAGATGATTCTCAAAATATTCTCCATGTTTCCAAATTTAAAAAAAAAAGTTTGAGATTAACTTAAATCTTATTTTCCATACTTTACTCCTCAAAAACTTCAACACCGTTAATTTCTTTGATTATATTCGTCAAAGCACCATTAGATTATCATCCATCTATTCTTTTCAAAATCTCTATTACTTTAATCTACTAATCAGTTGATCACCATAATAACGAAGTTCCAAATATTAGATATTAACCCTCCTTATAATAAGGAAAAAGAATCTTGCATTTAATGCCAAATATAATGTAAGAAAAAGCAGCAGAAAATGCGAAACACGTAATAGAGCATGGTGCCAAAATAGGAAGTCGAAGTTTGGACAAAACATTGACAGGAAATTAAAATCGGTGGCCGTAATTCTTGAAAATCTGTAAACAAAATCTAGCTGCTATTTCGACGAAAATCGGTGGCCGCAATCGGTGGCCGCAAATTTTGAATATATGTGCCAAAATTTAATTCAAAGATATTGTTATTTGGCGGAAGCATATCATATGGAAAAGAAATATTTCTGAGCCTATAAAGTCTGTGAATAACAAGAGCACATAGTTAACTGGTAGGATGCAGTTGGTTGTTTCAAAATATATATAATCAATCAACTGTAAATAACCAGTCCAAATTAAAATTTCTCATAATAGCTAGTCAACTTATAAACCAATAGTCGACTGGTAAAAATATTGAGAAAACAAAATAAACCATTTGATTGTTCCTCTTCAACAATTAATTGGTTTGCATTTTCACTTTTTTTTTTTTTTTACAATGATGGCTATCACCTACAACCTTTCAAGACATCAATGCTTCATCAAAGACAACAAGAAAAAGACAGATTTCTGGTGATATCTTATCTTATGCTCTTTATGTGCTTAATATGGGTCACAGTCATAACTACTGTACATATACATGCTTGCCGTTTTTTTTTACCTTTAATTTAGCTGATATCCACCAATCACTCACATAGCTGTTCTAATAATATCCGGCCTATTCGCATAGCTATTATAAATATGCCCTTCTATGAGTTCTACATTAGTATCTTTATTTTCATACTCAGAGTTAAGGTGATAAAAATTATGGAAGGAACCGCATTCCGTCAGTTTCGAAATATCTGTGTCTTTTGTGGTTCCAGTCCTGGAAAAGATGGGGAATATGTGAAAGCAGCACAAAACCTGGGTATGGTGCTGGCCAAAAGAAAAATTCATCTAGTCTATGGTGGAGGTAACTGTGGGTTAATGGGGTGTGTGGCTACAGCTGCACATGTAGGAGGATGCCAAGTTCTAGGTATTATTCCTACATCTCTAGCTACATCTAGCAACATAGGGAAAACAATTGGGGAAGAATATAGAGTAGCTTCCATGCATGAACGCATGGCTAGAATGATGAGCAATGCTGACGCCTTCATTGCCTTACCAGGTGGTTTTGGTACTTTAGAGGAGATTTTCCAAATACTCTCTTGGGCACAACTAAATATGCATCACAAACCAATAGGTTTATTAAATGTTAATCACTTCTTTGATGGTTTGTTATCTTTCCTTGATCATGCTGTGGAACAAAGGTTTATCCCACACTCAGCACGACGAATTCTCATCTTAGCTTCAGATGCTGAGGAGTTAATTGATGCTTTACAAGCATATGTTCATGTACCTGATCCAATCACAACCCAAATAGAATGGACAACAGACCATAACAGAAAGCGCAAATTGGACTTGGATCTTCATCTGTAACTGTAGCAAGATGTGGACATTGCTGTACCACTTTTACTTTCTTAGGGTTATCTTATATACCATCTTGCTAGCCACATACCTTAAGAAAGTACTATTACTAAGTCAAAATTCATATTTTGAGAACTTAGCATATAGCTGATATTCCCTTGGAGTTTGTAATATTATCTTTAAATATTGCTTATGATCCTCTGTACTTTTGAAATATTATAGTATATTATCAATAATTATAATAACAAATTAATCCTGAGATGGCTTCAATACTCTTTTTTTTTATCAAGTCCTTGAATGCAACTGGGCATTTGTCAAACTAAATGACATCACCAAGAACTCATAATACCATAACGAGTCCTAAATTTTTTTTTTTTTCGAATATCCTCTTCCCTTATCTTCATTTGATGAGATCCAAATATCAAATCAATTCAAATTTTTTTTTTTAAATATTGAGCACCTTGTAGCTGGTCAAACATATCATCTATATGAGGTAATGAGTATTTATTTCACATTGTCACTTTATTCAATTGTCTATAATCTATGCATAGTCATAGTGATCCATCTTTCTTTTTCATAGATAGAACTGAAGCATTTCAAGTAATAGTACTAGGGTATATAAATCCCTAGTCTAACAAGTGTCTCAACTGATCCATCAATTCCTTGAGTTCAGTCGGTGCTCTTATATATAGAGGTATAGACACTGGTTGGGTTCCAGGAAGTAAATCAACACCAAATTATATTTTACGTTTCGAGGTAATCCTGACAATTCTTCAAGAATTACATCAGGAAATTTTCTAACCACAAAAACTTAATTTACAGTGGTATACTTTATATCAACATCTCTCACTACTGCCAACTATCCTTGGCACCATTTTGTAGTCACTTATGGACTGCTAAAACAGAAATTAGATTACTGGGTATCTTATTACGATCCCCTTGTATCAATAAAGAAAATTCCTCAATAATTGAATTTAATCACCATATAATGACATTTCAAAATGACATGACATAATGCCAACAAATTTATTCTCAATATCACATCACAGTCTACCATATCTAGACAACCGGTACAACGGATGTCACATTCAAAAACCATCATATTTGATATCTGTCTCAATTCTTTAAATTCTTTAAGACGCATATCTCTTTTACTTTCAAGCTGTAATTGATCCATTGATACCTTTTAAGATGTCACAATATTCAATCTATCTTATACTATAAACTTTAACAACTTCGAATAGAAAGGAATTTGAAATCCTATAGAATCCCTCAGCAGCACCTGAAGTATAAATATGTCCGGCTCATATCGATACTAAAGGTCCTACTAAAGAATCCTTTGCTCTGATTGTCACAGGGAAACCTAATGCTCTGATACCAACTTGTCACGACCCTAATTTTAGGGCACGTGAAATCCATATACCATACACATATATTTTCCATAAATGTACATAATGCCATTCTTTATCATATAAACCAATACATATAAGTGCCCATATACATATACAATATACAGTTTACGTCTATAAACACCAGAGAAACAGTAGAAGCAAGGATCCTGCCTGTGACGTTCAGAGCAACACTAGAGTACAAATATATTACAATATAATACACTGAGAGCCTAGAAACAAGTTAGGCTCACCACTGAGGCACGACACCTAGTCGGTCAAGTAGCTGCGGGACCAAATTCTGGGTCTTTATCTGAAAAATATGTCAACCACGTGTAGTGAGTTTTACAACTCAGTGAGCAGATAACACCCTCTATAACCTCTTAGGTCAACATATGGATGTACTTTTCATTTCAAAGTTTCTCATATTGAAAAGTTACATTCAGGAGTACATTCATATGGGACCCGCATTTCAAAACATCTCAATTCAAATCACATACAAATATCTGTAACCACATATGATACAAATTTATCTTAAATCGAATTTGATATGCAATAAAAATCAATTCTTTTATATAATGCTCAAGTATGTCATAACTTTCAATATACTCAATAGATAAACATGGAATGTGAGTTCATCACCCTTCTGCCTCCTCACATTACCATAGTCACAATCACAATAGGTAATCAGGGAATGTGAGTTCATCACCCTACTGCCTCCTCACATTACCACTGACTACAACTTCAATAGATCAACAGGGAATGTGAGTTCATCACCCTTCTGCCTCCTCACATTACCACTGTCATCATCACAATAGGTAATTAGCGAATGTGAGTTCATCACCCTACTGCCTCCTCACATTACCACTAATACCACCTTCACAATACCGTCTCAAGCCATATAATCTCGTCATTTCTCATCAATACATATATATTTTTATATGAATATATAAACATGTATAAAAGTGCATATCCATCATATGCAATGCATCATTATCAAATAATTCGCCATACAATCATATTCAACAACTTATCACTTTACATATCATTTCAAACAGAGCTTTCAGTCTCAGTACAAAATCTTTTATTATAAAAGATTCAATCAGAGAAATCATATAATCATGCCCATATCCAAGGCAACCATATCACTGTAAAATCAATGTCACATGTATAACATACTTTCTTTGACATGTAATGCGAAATACATGTAAAAATCACATGTTCAATGTATTTCAAAAATTCATCTGTTATAAATTACCCATTCAGGGTTTATCACATATATATGCCCTTTCTCTAAGCAATCATATATCTCTATAAATCAATGTCATAAGCATATCATAATTTCTTTGCCATGTAATGCGAAATGCATTTAGAAATAACGTATCCAAAGCATTTCAAAATCTATTTCAAAAATCATACTCTTCTTGAACTAGATATCATTTCTCAATCATTTCAAATATTTCAAACCATTTCAGAAACATATGAACATATAAATAACATGTAATCATACTCATTTATCAATGAAAAGTTCAAGAAGAGTAAAAACAAGTTATAGGAAGAATTATCTACTCACAGGTAAGGGCTCCAGATTGGACAGCCCTAAAATCCTCGTTTCTGGTCTGAATTTGACCAAATAAGCTTCAAAAACGTGTCCGGAGGGTCCAAAAACCTTAAATGAGCTCGGTTACTGTTCACCGCCGGAAAATACTATTCACGCCGGAAAACACTATTCACCGCCACTATTCACCGCCGGAAAACACTATTCACCGTCATAAAATTTTTTACCAAATCAATAAAATGAATTCATATCCTAATGTTTATCAAGCTTCTGAACCCATCTACGGTGTCAGATTTCTAATTTGAGGTCTCTAAGTAAGGTTTTTCAGAACTTACCTTTTACCGAGATTTTCTACTTCAGATCTACGGCGATTCAACGGTTGATTTGAAAAACTGATCGGTCAAAATTGAAGTACTCTTCGTCCTGAATCCAATAACAATTTCGGTTTTGAGATTGGAAGCCCTTAAACACTCCAAATCGAAAGATAAAAATTGAGATTACTATTCACTCACTATGCATGCACTATTCCTTTACGTTTTTTTTTTCTTTCTGAACATTTGCCCCCGGCTTCGTTTTATAATTCTGCAACTTTTGTTTTTTTTTTTTTTTTTTTTTTTTAATTTAATTAATTTTTTTTATAATTATTAAATAATTAATAATTAGATTTTCTTTTATAAAAATTCATATAAATTCCGTTTTTCATCATAAAATATCCCAAAAATTTCTAAAAATTTCCTTCCTCATAAATCTTTAGTTAAACTCTTAAATCATAATTTTTCTCAATAAAAATCATATTAAAACAAATTTCAAAACAAATATCTTTATTCATATTAAAAGAAAGAATATTTCTAAAAATACCATAAAAAATCAATAGAGGCCGGTATAATTATTTTAAGCAACACAATACTTCTTTTACTTAAAAGTCCATTTAATTTTAACAAATCATAATCATTTCTACATAAATAAAAATATATTTGCTTATAACGCGCCAAAACATAAATTCTCATTTTTTTTTTTTTTTTGTAATTCTTTAATCCATGTAATAAATATACATATTTTCACTAGTTCTTATCTCTATTGTCAAAATTCTCTTTGTTATTCTAAATTTCCTTTAATTGGAATTTTTGTTAAATTTTACGGTTATTACAGGACCGATAGCCCAAAAATTATAAAAATATGACCAAGCCCTCCATTAGAGGTAGAATTTCAGTCAAAGTAAAGAAAATGGGCAAGAATGAGCCTAAATCCAAAAAAAAGTAAGAACCATGTGAGAAAATAATAGGCAATAATAAATGGTATTAGAACAAAACATATATATCTTACACTCATAATTTCAGCAAGCCATGTGATGATATAGTAGGTAATAATACATAGCATTTGGACAAAGCATCCCTATCCTATACAAATAATTTCAGGCAAACAAAAGAGACTCAAGGGCTGAAAATTTTCCACTTAGAAAGGTAAATCTATCATACTTGAGTGAGACAAAAGAAAAAAAATGAATCCCTAAATTAAGGGGACCTTGTCCCTTATCTTGAGAATATTTTATCATAATTTTCAAATAACAAATCCTCCTTTTACTATGCATATCTTGACTAAGGGAGAGGAAGACAAGAATATGAGAGGTAAACCACTTGATAATTTATTTAAGCAAAATCCATCCTTATAACATTATAATTTCGTCCAAATTAGGAAGAGAAAAATAGAAGCAAGGTAGAGTGAAGAAAGGAGAAGAGATGAAGGAAGAAGAAGAATAAGTCTATAGGACTAAGTACTCAAGGTAAGTTAGTTTAATTTCTACTTGAATACATCTTTTCTCTTCATCTTTGAGGTTCAAAACTCATCCTCCTTCTTTTATTTAAGCTACTAGAAAACCTAAGGGAAGGGAGAAATCTTGCCACTTCCTTCAAGAGGAAACAAAAAAAAGAATTCACTAAGTGAGCTAGGAAGAGTTTTAGGTAAGTTTAACAATATCTCTTTTTGACAAAAAGTTTTAAAATTGGTAACATCTATATGGAATTTTGATCTTAGAACTTTAATGAAATTTACAATATTTACTACTTTGATGATTGGTCATGGATGTTGTTATATCATGTTACATGTTGATCTTAAATGTGATGGATATTTAGAATACTTCGGTTGGTGTGGAAAGTTATGCATAGATATGGTTATGGGTGGCAAAAGTTTAGGGATTTTATGCTACTATTATGTATATTTGAATATGATAAAAAAATTGATGGAATATGATTAGATTGATAAAATGAGTATGGCCTTAAATACTTAGAAAAAGACCATGAGAAATTTTTGTTGAGAAACACCCTTAATAATACATGATTTAATTTATGTTTTCTTGAGAAGTAGATGATGGAATATGTTAAATTAAGTATGAGAAATCTAACTTAAATGTTGAAATGAGTAATCTTATGGTTATATGTAAATTAGGAAGAAATGGAAAAGGACATAATAAAATGATGAATTAGAACCTTAGGAATGGTTTGGTTTGAAAACTGGATTTCAGAGTAACCAAGGAAGCTTCTGTTTTTCAAATTCTAGAAAGCATCGGATAGAAATTGAAAGAAATGGTTAACAAAACAAATGTAGAGAGAGAGAGAGAGAGAGATATATATATATATATATATATATATATATCACAAATTTTTAGCCACTAGAATCCCTCAATTTGGATTCCATATGAGGGAGATATGGTTAAATTAGTAAGCAGTGGTCAGAAACTAGCTAACCAGGGAAAAATCTATTAGGTAAACTTTTGTATTTAAATTTTTGAGAAAAATATGTCAAGAATTAAATGGAATTTTTAAAATAATAAATATAGATATATGTCACACGGATTTTTAGCCACTGGAATCACTCAATTTAGAGTCCATATGAGGGAGATATAGTCAGATTGGTAAGTAGAGGTTAGAACTTACCCGGAAAGAAATAATATTGAATTTGAGGGAGTAATAACACTAATATTCCTTACGATTTCACTCAAATGTTAAACATAATTGTTTTAAAGGATTGTCTTAAATTTAAATGGACACCAAGATCATCTCAATCGGGGTTAAAATGAGAGTTATGCTCTGCTTATCGAGAGAAGGTCAGGCTGGATGAAAACTTACATCAAGAAACAATACACAACATAAAGCATGGCCGTGTTCGCTGCGAGTAAGGGCTTTTTAAAGCCTAGAGCATGGCTGTATTATAGGAAACAACCAAGCTGTGTTGGGAGCTGGTAAAATTTATTTTCAACATTTTTCTACCCTAAATGAACCTCATTAACTATAAGGTAATTTTGAAACCAAATTGGAGAAGAATGCCCTATAATATTTGTGAAAACATATGTTTGAAATTATATAAGTAGGAGGAAAGTGACTAGAGGCTAAGCATAAAAAAAATGAAAAGATGTAAATAATATTTAAGAAAGAAGAAGAATCTTATAAATGAAAATAATAAATGACTAGTATATGCCCTAACTATTGTCATTGTATAAACTCTTCACCATTTTAAGTATGTAATTTTGATATGAAAATATTTTATAAAGTGATATTTGAAAATAATTATGATCATGGAATGATTGTATTTTACCAATGATTTTTTGTAATGATTATGCTTTGATGATAAATTATGGTATGTGAGTATAATGAACATACTTGTTATTGAAATCATATTTTTGGCTATTAATGTGTAAATGAAAGAAAAGAAAAGAGACGAGTATGGTCACATGACGGTCCATGTGGTGTACTAGTAGGGGATACCTTACTCACGGCTATGACTATGATAATGAGAAAAGAAAGAGAAAGTGTGCAGTGTCGGAAGAAGTGAGAAAAACCCATATCGGAGAGTAGAAAGTACTCACCCTGACCGAGATAGCTTGATATGAAAATAAGTTGATAGCCATTATATGATATTTTGAAAATAGTTATTCATGCCATACATGTCATTACTGTACAATTTTCATATGAATAAATAAAGTGTATTCATATGACCTAAGACATTTGTTGTAACTTATACAGATGAACATGACATGATGAGCTATATTAATGATAATTATGATTTATTGTTGAACCTACTGAGATTTAATTCTCACTATATTTTCATATCATGTTCAGAAGATTAAATATACAGATTTTCTCTATGACTGGCTTTTAGCGTCCATTGGGTTGATTGACTAAGACCTCTGTAAAAGTGCAACCACATGCACCTATATCCCCTGAATTGGTCAACATGGATAAATAAAATATAAACTTATATGTGTTTGACTTTTGTACGGATATTTTTAATTAATAATGTGTATATGAACTCAAAATTGTATCAGTGTTAATGATATACCATAAACTTTAATTATACTTGGTTAATTTAATTGAATATTATTATGAGTTAAATAGTTAGAAGTAAAGAGGTAAAGACTTCATGAGATTTTACAATATATATATATATATATATATATATATATATATATATATATATATATATATATATATATATATATATATATATATATATATATATATATATATATATATGTATGTATGTATGTATACATATTTTTTAAAAAGGAGTTGTTATATAATAAAAATAGAGTGTTACATGTTCACTCGATATAAGGCAATTAATGACAACTGTGGATGATCACTGAAAGTATCCTTTCAGTGACAACTCCAACGGTCGTCACTAAATACCCCTTTTGGTGACAATTTTGCACACTTGTCATTGAAAGTAAATCACATTTCAATGATGACTCAAAAAGTCATCACAGATAAATTGTCACTGAAAGTAATTTTTCTTGTGGTGATCTACATCTGCCAACAAGTTTATAGTATTTATATCTATTATTTTAGTATAGAGATCATAGTAGAGGCATGACCTTTCAAGAGGTAAACAGAAGACCACCTAGAATATTGGGCAACAAAAAAGTCTTTTTGGAGAGAATTGAGCATCAACACGAACCCTTGATATTAGAGGATTAAAACTTGCTTAGCATAGGTGACTACAAAAGCTTTATTTGATCTCTTAATCTTAATAAAAGAGGTTGTTGCACCATCAATTTAGCAATAATTTTTATGTATAATTATTTGGAGTAATTTATCTGATTGAAAGCTGAATTACCTTTTTTTAAAATTTTCAAACTTCATAAAATTTTTATTTTTATTTTATGTACTTGAACTTTTTAAGGTGTGAGTGGCCACCAAAGAGGGAGTTTTTGACTGGATAGCCGCTTGAGGAAAGGTGTGGTGGCCACTGAAAGTTTTCTCTTTCAAGCCGTGTTTTCTCCTTTATGATGGTGAAAGAATGCGTGTAAATAAAGCTGTCCCTAAAGTTACAGTGTCACAAGTGGCGCTTTAGATTTTTTATCTTTTAATTTATTTTTAATTGTGATTAATAAATTAAACATTATATGTATAATTTCAATTTTCAATAAATATATTTAAAGCTCCATATATATATATATATATATCTGTGTGTGTGTGTGTGTGTGTGTGTGAATGTATGAAAAAGCAGCTTATGTGAAATGATGAGAGGAATAAATAAATTTCTTATATACATTTTAAAGGTGCATATTAAAGCTTTGATAAAGATTATTCACATATCACATCTTCTGTAAACGCATTCTTTCACCATCATAAAGGACAAAACACGGCTTGAAAGAGAAAACTTTCAGTGGGCACCACACCCAAATTTCCTCAAGCGGCCACCCACAGTCAAAACCTCCCTCTTTTGGTGGCCACTCACACCTTAAAAAGTTCAAGTACATAAAATAAAAATAAAAATTTCATGAAGTTTGAAATTTTTTTTTAAAAAAAGCTAATTCAGCTTTCAATTAGATAAATTACTCCAAATAATTATACATAAAAACTATTGCTAAATTGATGGTGCAACAAACTCTTTTATCGAGATTAAGAGTTTAATATGCACCTTTAAAATGTATATAAGAAAATTATTTATTCTTCTTATTTTTTCACATAAGGTGCTCTTTTATACGTACGTACGTACATACATACATACATACATACATACATACATACATACATATATATATATATATATATATATATATATATATATATATATATATATATATATATATATATATATATATATATATATATATATATAAAAGAAACTTTAAACATATTTGTTGAAAGTTGAAATTATACATATAGTTTTTTATTTATTAATCACAATTAAAAAATAAATTAAAAGATAAAAAAGCCACTTGTGACACTCACTTCAGTGACAGCTTTATTTACATTTAGATTAAAGCTCTATTGAATCTTGTAATTATTTATATTTTTTTATTTATTAATCATAATTTTAAAATTTAAAAAAAAAAATTAAAAGATATAATAGATAAATAGATAGATTTCTATTATTATATTGGTATTTTTTTATTACTCCATGGAACTGGTCATTCCATCCGTCCAGGTGAATTCCCAAAATCTTTCTGACAAAAGACTGATAAAAAATAATGAACGGATCAAACAACCGTTGAGTTGTTGCAAGCAATTTATTTATCTTTATTTTTTGTATTATTGAAATGACACTGTGTTGGTTTTTTTTTTTTTGGGGTTCAAAACTGTCGGTTTGTCTTTCTTTTTTATATATTTTATTTTATCCATTATTATACATGTGTTTTAAAGTTTTATGATTGAAAACATCACTGTAATAACTATTATTGAATATTGAATATTACACCAAGTAAGAGTGTTAGCTTGCTCTATGTATAATAGTTATTAATAATATTTCACATATATAATATGCATGATTCATTTTTAATTAACTTATTTAATTTCATATACCGTATTTTTAATATATTATATTTATAATATATAAAATTAAAATATATGCAACTATATATTTTAATACTAATTCAATCAGGCTAGTAATTTCAGTAAATCACTCCTCAATTTTTGAAACCTGGGTATTATTGACAAAGCAGGCTACTGCAAGACAAAAATTTGGGAGGTTGATTAAGTCAACAGAGAAAAGAATCATCTCGAGATTTTTTTTAGATTTAATTTTATTTTTAATCGCTGTAATTTTAATGTAAGTAATATTGTTCCTCTTATTAATTTATTAGAGCAATTTAGTTACTCTAATTAAATCAGCCTTGCCACATTATTAGAGAAAAGTAATTAATTACAAAGTCAAATTCTAGTTTTTTTAACTTAAGGAAATTTAGGTATATTTTTGTGATTTAATTTATTGGATACATAATATTACTTTAAATAATACAAGAATTACTAAATTACGTACTCTAATGTGTAAATTAGCTCCAATTGAAATAATTAGAATGAATAGATTTATTTTTTGAGTAAATTAAAGAGAATTAAAAATGATATTAGGCCTATGATATCTTATTAGTTTGCTAAGTTGGCACTAATAGGAGTGAAATTTGAATATTCTCATATGACATAATTTTAATTTAAGAAATATTGTTCCTCTTATTAATTTATTAGAGCAATTTAGCTACTCTAATTTCAATTAAATCAAGCTGCCTCATTATTATAGAAAAGTGATTAATTACTCTAATTTGTAAATTAGCTCAAATTGACGAAGTTTAGTGTATTGTTGTGATTTAATTTATTGGATACATGATGTTACTTTAAATAATACCAGAATGATCAAATTACTCTAATTTGTAAATTAGCTCAAATTGAAATAATTAATGGAATGACTAGATTTATTTATTTTAGTAAATAAAAGAGAATAAAAATGATATTAGGCCTAAAATATCTTATTAGTTTGCTAGGTCAGCACTAATATGAGTGAAATTTGAATATTCTAGTGTGCCATAATCGTTGTATAAAAAATTAATAGATAAAATTTTGGTCTTTTTTAAGCGTCGATGTCTCTTCCCATGCCACCATCATGTAGCATAAAAGATCAAAATTTGTATGGTTATTGTTCAAGACTTGGTCTTGAATAGAAATGTGAAGTATGGATAAGAGGGATTAGGATTCTCTTAAGTATAATATGCATTTTAGATTATAAAGTGTGCCAATATCGACCATTTATATTTTTCTCTTTACGCCTTAGAAACATTTACAATACATTTGGAGTACTATGTAATGTGATACGCACAAATTACATATTCGTTTAAGTGCAAATATACACTGTCGTTCAGTGATAAAAATCTCTAAGTGAGTATGAAGTGTCAATCCTACAAGAATTGTTATTATTAATTACTGCACTAAATTTATCTTTATCCTAATTAAATAATTTAAACATTAAATTAATTAAGAATGAAAAAATAAAATAAAATAAAACTGCAAAATTTGAAAGAAAGAGTAACTCAAAATGATTAGGATTCTAAAGATTTTGATTTCACTATAATTAATTTTCTTTGTATTTATCTATTTATTTAATTTAAAAATCAAATTATAATTTTAATTGTCAGTCGAGATATCCTAAATTATCCATTAACCTCTCAAGATCTAACAACACATTTTTTGAATGTTAACTCACAATATCTCTATGTAAATTATAATAAGTAAAGCTTAATTAAGTTCTATGATTCTCAATTAAGATTGTACAAACTATCTAAGTATATCTATATCTTATATGCAATCTATGGTTAACTACACAATGAACTAAACATATAAATCTCATTTCGATTTCATTATGATTAATAAAATTGGTGATCAAATAATTAGAAATATTAAAAACAGTGTAGAAAACTCAATTTTAAAAAATAATCTATTGATTAAACTGAATAAAAAATACAAATATTCATAATTAGGTTACATCTTAACCCTAAAAAATAAACTAGAATAAAAAAGAAAACGTTAAAGAAGGAGAAGAAGAAATATTATATAAAGATGGAGTTTAAGCTACCGCTAAGAGAAAACTTGAGCTCTTTTCCCCCTATCTCTTTAAATTATTATCCCAATGGTCCTTTTAAATGTAAAATTGATCTTCTAATCCTTCTTAAGCTCTATTTTTAAAAATTAAGAGCTCCTCCAGTCCAATTCAAACTTTATGTTTTATTTTTACTTTTCAAAAAATGCATTATCATCTTTGAATTTTGACGTAAATATCTAGCTTCTCAATGTCAAATCTCTCAAAACTCAAAATTTCAAAGTTTTATATTTTTTTTTTAAATTTATATAACCTCTTAAATCATCTCAATCGGAACTCAAATGAAATATTTATGACCAAATTAGTGAAGTAATATCAATGCTACTCAAAATCTATGATTTTTATTTTTTTTCTCTTTATTTTCTCCAATTTTACCTTAATTTGTCTTCTTCCATCTATCTAAAAAATAAACACACAATCACACATAAGTCTAATATAAATTACTCAAAAATTCAAAAAATTTAAGTTAAAAACAATTAATTTATGAGTATAAAACTTACTCATCGAATACTCCCAAACTTATCTTTTTGTTTGTCTTCAAGTAAAACAATAAAACTAGAAAAAAAAATTAAAATTATGAATTAAATTCCAAGTTGTTTTAACTTACTAAATTTTTATCCAAGAGATTTTAGAAAATCTATAGCTCAAGAAAATTTTCAAAAATTATAATCATGTATAATAAACTCAACTTAAATGCAATTTATGTTTCACTTTTTCAAATCCTGAGTATATTTGTGTAAATAACTTTGTGACACTTAACATTTAACACTTGGATGAGTTTATGTGGCTCACTAATTTAAGAGCAGATCTTTAGATAATTGAAGTTTTAAAAGCTTTATAGACTTATTTTTCATGTCACTCTCCACTAATATAAATTAAGCACTACACCTAGGATCAATAGAGCTGTCTTAAACTTGTAATGTGACTTGGGTTTAAGGTAGGTTAAGGGATATTAAACTAGATTCAAATAACCTAAATACACATGATCATTGTAAGTTCTTTTTTAGAGCTTCTTAAAGTATTCAATAGAGTTTTTCTCTAAACTATTTCCGGCTCCCTTTTTCATTCCATTATTTCATTCAAATTTTTCTCGTTTTTTCTTTTATTTTTCCTTCGTCATTTTTTAAAAAAATTTCTCCTTTTCTCCTTATTCACATTTTTTCCTTTTTCTTTTTCTTTTGCAAATTTTTTTAAAGCTTCCCTCTCTTCTCATTCCATGCTTCGCCCTTCCACTCCTTTAACAATATAGATCTCAATAAAAAATTTCAATAATAACCATGCATATGAATGGAAAGGGTAAAAATAATGATATTTTTATTATTATTTTGGCTCAGTTAATAATATAGGTATCGAAAAAAAGTTCAATTAAACTCAAAGTTAGGAGACTAAGGACATAATAATTTATATGTAGGTTTGAAACTCTCAAATGATCAAATATTGCCTAGATCATATCCAAAATGAAGTATTGGTATAGAATTTTCCTCAAGTAACAATTAAATAAGTTCTATAGTCATATGAGAGCATAAATATATTAATTTAAAAACATAATCTTCCTTTAAGTAATTAATCAATCAAATGCCCAAAGTTTTGTTGCTTAAAAGTTTCAGGATTTTCAAGTAAAATATGAATTTCAAGAGGATTAAATTTACATATAAATATAATTTTCATCTCTTTTTCTGTAATGATTCTAAATTAAAGAAAACCCTAAATAAATGAAAATTCATAAATTAAAGAAAAAATCGTAACTTCAAGAGAGAATTAGGCTATAATACCATGTAACTATGGATTTTGATTACTTATGATGTGAACCCTAATATAAACCTCACCAAGAGTAGTGAGACCCGGAATCAATATGGGATCCGCTTAGAAGGATCGTATTCTAATTAGATTTATAAAAAAAATAAATTAAAATAAAATGACCTTGACCCGTTATCTATAAAGAGATAAGAATCAAAGGTATAAGAAATATCGCAGACGCCACACGCAAGAAAGAGGAAGAAGATTGTGAGTGATAAGTCTTACTTGAACGTCAAAGATAAATCTTGATAAGTTCAGAAAAGTTTTTTAAAGAACCAAAGAGAAAACACTCTCAATAATATAAATGATAAACTGAATTGTTCATGAGCATACATACCTATTTATAGGCCAATTACCTAAACTTAGAAGGAAAACTATATAGGAAACTCCTATAGGACAAAGAAAAAATAGAAATAGGAAACTATTTTAGAAACTATCAAATAAGAAACTCCTATAGGGTAAGGAAAAATACAAATAGGAAACTCTTCTAGAAACTATCAAATAGGAAACTTTCCTAGTCAAATAAATAAAATACTAAAAGTAAATAAATAAATAAAAAACGTAGCTTAAATTAGGCCATTAAATAAATCCATTATTTTGGGCCTATATTCAGTTTTTAGCCTTCAATCTTCTTGCACTTTAGGTCTATATTTAAATTGGCTGGTCTTGGCCCATATTTAAATGGGGTTTAATGACATGGACCAGTTTTGGCTCTTCTTTTGTAATAATGCAAGTATCTCCTTGATGGGCCTCTAGGATTAGACTATTAAGTACTTCTTTGAATATTTTAGCTCGAGCTCTTGTGATAGGTCCAACTGGGACTTGAAGCGAGTCCGCATTCCATTTCTGTTTGTCAGCCCTAGCCATGATCTCATCATTCCCCTCATCTTGAAAATGATTTGTCCTCAAATCATCACCTACATCAACAGGAGACAAGTCAGAAACATTAAAAGTTGCACTAACATTATACTCACCTGGAAGATCTAATTTGTAGCCATTATCATTGATCTTTTCAATCACTTGAAATGGACCATCCCCTCTTGGAAGTAATTTAGATTTCCTTTGAGCTAGAAACCTTTCCTTCCTCATATGCAACCAAACCCAATCACCGGGCTCAAATACAACTTACTTGCGCCCCTTATTAGCTTGTTTGACATATTGCTCAGTTTTTCTCTCAATGTTTTGCCGAGCCTTTTCATGAATCTGCCTAACAAATTCAGCTTTCTTCTTTCCATCTAAGCTAACACGCTCAGCCATAGGTAAAGGAGTTAAATCCAAAGGAGTTAATAGATTAAACCCATACACAATTTCAAAAGGTGAAAACTTAGTTGCAGAATGTACGCTCCTATTATATGCAAACTCAACATGTGGCAAACATTCCTCCCATGATTTCAAATTTTTTTGTATTATTGCACGTAACAAAGTAGATAAAGTCCTATTAACTACTTCAGTTTGACCGTCAGTTTGTGGATGACAAGTAGTAGAAAATAAAAGTTTTGTCCCTAACTTACCCCACAAAGTCTTCCAAAAATAGCTTAAGAATTTTGCATCTCTGTCAGACACAATACTCCTAGGCATGACATGCAATCTCACAATTTCTTTGAAAAATAAATCAACAATATGTGATGCATCAGCAGTTTTATGACATGGTATGAAATATGCCATTTTAGAAAACCTATCAACAACCACATATATAGAATCCCTACCCCTTTTTGACCTAGGTAAGCCTAATACAAAATCCATAGGTATGTCCATCCAAGGTTCATTGGGTATAGGAAAAGGAGTATATAACCCATGAGGTTTAGTTGTAGACTTAGCTTGTCTACAGATGATACACTTTTCACATATCCGTTCTACATCATGTTTCATATGAGGCCAAAAGAAATGTTCATGCAAAATAGCCCAAGTCTTGGATATGCCAAAATGTCCTATCAAAGCACCTCCATGAGCTTCTCTAACAAGCAAGTCTCGTAATGAACATTTAGGCACACATAGTTTATTTTCTCTAAACAAAAATCCATTATGCCTAAAGAACTTACCAAACGTAACTTTCTCACATGCATTGAATATATTACAAAAATCAGAATCATCAACATACAAGTCTTTTATATATTCAAACCCAAGCAATTTTGCATCTAAAGTAGAAAGTAAAACATTCCTTCTAGACAATGCATCAACCACAATGTTTTCCTTACCTTTCTTGTACTTAATCACATAAGGAAATGTTTCAATAAACTCTACCCATTTGGCATGTCGCTTGTTTAGCTTGTGTTGACCCTTTAAATGCTTTAAAGATTCATGATTAGTGTGAATCACAAACTCTTTTGGCCAAAGATAGTGTTGCCAAGTTTTCAATGCCCTAACCAATGCATACATCTCTTTGTCATATGTCGGATAGTTTAGGGCTGCTCCACTTAGTTTCTCACTAAAGTAGGCAATGTGACGCCCTTCTTGCATTAGAACAGCTCCAATACCTATTCCTGAGGCATCACACTCAATTTCAAAAGTTTTGGTGAAGTTAGGTAAAGAAAGTAAGGGTGCATTAATCAATTTTTCTTTAATCAAATTAAATGCCTTTTCTTGTTCATCACCCCACTTAAACCCCACATTCTTTTTTATGACTTCAGTCAAAGGTGCAGCTAGGCCACTAAAATCTTTTACAAACCTTCTATAAAAGTTAGCTAACCCATGAAAACTTCTAACATTACCCACATTTGTAGGGCTTGGCCAATCTTGAATTGCCTTTACCTTTTCTTCATCCACCTCAATTCCTTTAGCAATAATAACAAATCCAAGGAATATAATTTTATTTGTGCAAAAGGTACACTTCTTGATGTTAGCAAACAACTTTTCTTTTCTCAAAACATCTAAAACAAGTTTTAAATGCTCAACATGTTCATCCAAGTTTTTGCTATAAATCAGAATATCATCAAAGTACACAACCAAAAATTTGCCAATAAAAGTACACAAAACATGATTCATCAGTCTTATGAAAGTACTTGGTGCATTAGTTAATCCAAATGGCATAACTAACCACTCATACAAACCATATTTTGTTTTAAAAGCAGTTTTCCATTCATCACCTTCTCTCATTCTAATTTGATGGTATCCACTTTTAAGATCAATTTTTGTAAAAACACAAGAACCATGCAATTCATCAAGCATATCATCTAATCTAGGAATGGGATGTCTATACTTTACAGTGATATTATTAATAGCACGACAGTCAACACACATCCTCCATGTCCCATCCTTCTTAGGCACAAGTAACACCGGAACTGCACAAGGACTCATGCTCTCTCGCACATACCCCTTCTCCATGAGCTCTCAAACCTGCTTTTGAAGTTCTTTTGTCTCCTCCGGATTGCTTCTATAGGCTGGCCTATTTGGAATTGATGCTCCGGGTATAAAATCTATTTGATGCTCAATTCCCCTAATTGGTGGTAAGCCATTGGGTATTTCTTCGGGGAATACATCCTCATAATCCTGCAAAAGAGAAACTACAACACTAGGCAAACAAGAGTTAAATTCATTAATACTTAAACAAGTCTCTTTGTACAAGAGTACAATGAAAGGCTTATTTAAACACAATGCTTTTTTGGTTTCACTCTCTCTTGCATAAAAATTCATTTGTTTTCTCTCTCTTTCTCTTGATTCAACCTCTCTTTCTTTTGAAACATCACTTACTTTTTTGATGTCACTCTCTTTTTTCAACTTCACTTGATCTTCAAACACTTGCTTTGGAGTTAAGGCCACAAGAGTGATTTTTCTCTTATCATGTACAAATGAGTATCTATTGGTATAACCATCATGAATTACATGTTTATCAAATTGCCATGGTCTTCCCAAAAGAATATGTCCTGCCTGCATTGGCACCACAACACATAAAACTTCATCTCTGTACTTTCCAATGGAGATTGACACCAACACCTGTTTAGTCACTTTAATTTCTCCACAATCATTCAACTATTGTAGCTTATATGGCTTTGGATGCTTTAAAGTGGCCAAACTCAATTTTTCAACCAAACTAGTGCTAGCTACATTAGTACAGCTTCCCCCATCAATAATCATGCTACATTCTTTATTATTAACATGATATCTAGTATGAAAAATATTTTCTCGTTGTACCTCTTCATCTTGTTTGATTTGCACACTAAGGGCTCTCCTTGTAATCAAAACTTCTCCATCAATGGGATACTCAATGTCACTTGCATCCTCCAAAGGGGGCATAGACTCATCATTGGACTCACCTTCGGTCTCAATGTCACCATCTTCTTTCAATATCATTATTCTTTTATTTGGACATTGACTAGCAATATGACCCATTCCCAAACACTTAAAACATTTAACATCTCTAGTTCTAGAAGGTTGGGAAATAATTTTACCTGCATTTGGTGTGCCTCTATTTTTATTTTCATTGGAAGGTTCGACCTTAGGTTTTTCATCCCTCTTACTCCAATTCGACTTCCATGTTGAAGAAGAACTCGAATTTTGTCCCATTCTTGAGGATACTTTCCTTTTTAGTTGTTGCTCCACCTTTATGGCCATGTGCACCATGTCATCCAACTCCACATAATTTTGCAACTCTACCACATTCGCTATATCACGGTTTAAGCCAACTAAGAATCTCGCCATTGTAGCTTCTCGGTCCTCCTCCACATTGTCTCGAATCATGGCTATCTCCATCTCCTTATGGTAGTCTTCAACACTTTTAGAACCTTGAGTAAGGCTTTGCAATTTCCTAAACAAGTCCCTATGGTAGTGGCTTGGAATAAATCGCCTCCTCATAACTGCTTTCATCTCCTCCCACGTCTCAATGGGTCTTTCTCCATTTTATCTCCTGCTTAAAATCAATTGATCCCACCAAATAATAGCATAGTCAGTAAATTCAATGGCAGCCAATTTTACCTTTTTAAACTCAAAATAGTTGTGACAATCAAACACCAACTCCATCTTTTTCTCACATTCTAAATAAACTTATGGATCATTTTTACCTTGAAAGGGTGGAATTTTCATTTTAATACTTTCTATATTATTATCAACTCGATTCCTAACTTCTCTAAACCTCCCACCATATCTCCTATTGTTGTCACTCAAATTCCTATCAACTTCATCAAAACCATCTCTATAATACTCTTCATCTTCAACACTCTCCCTTGATTGAACTCTCCCCTTCCTACGTATATTAGCAGTGTTTTGTGACTCTTCCGCATGTGCATTCTCTACTTGATTTAACTGTTCATGAATTTGCTCCATCTCCATGCTCAAAACTCTTCTCATCTCACTTACTAAAGCTTCCATCATCAACTTTGGATCCACCATTCCCGACACACCTTCGAAAGTAGTTTTGTCCTTGTTGTGGGACATGATTTTCCTGAAAAAAAAATGTTAGAGTAAAACAAATTCTCACAACACTAGCTTACGTGTTTCTCTCAAGATTAATGGCACTCACACTCGTGTTTACTCAAATTTTGGATTTTACCCTCTTATAAGCTCACACTCTCTTGCCTTTTTTCTCTCTTAGTCCTCTCTTTCAGTTCTTTATTGAACTCAAACAAACTCACAAAAAATTTTTTTTGCAACAATCCAAACTCAACTAATAGAGTACAAAGAGCAAAGGAAGAAAAAAAAAACAAACAGAATTTTAAGAAGCAAAGGAAGAAAAACAAACAAAATTTTAAGAAAAAAAGGAAACAAAGCAATAGAACTTTAAAAAAAAATAAAGACAAGATAAGAAGTTGAATAAGAAAAATCACACCACGAAGCAACTAGAATAGAAAGAAATCAATGACTAGAGAAAAGGAAACAATTGAGATAGCAAAAATAACTAAAATAAGAAAACCAAATATCAAAGTAAGAAAAAAAAATTGATGCAATTAGAATTACTAGATCACTTTTTTTTTAAGATCAGAATGCAAAATCTAGGTGGAACTTGAATTCCAACAACAATTGGTTCTTTTTTTTTTGAATTTCCTCTTCTTCTTCTTTTTTCGAATTTCTTTTTTTTTCAGAATATGCACTTGAACTAAGAACACTAGAAATAAAAAGAAAATTAGAAGATAAGAAGAACGAAGA
This sequence comes from Gleditsia sinensis, assembly GCA_037074535.1. Classification (NCBI taxonomy): domain Eukaryota; kingdom Viridiplantae; phylum Streptophyta; class Magnoliopsida; order Fabales; family Fabaceae; genus Gleditsia; species Gleditsia sinensis. Next base: position 56,778,309 of record CM073468.1, on the reverse strand, counting down.
ACGAAGAACGCAGAAAAAAAAATACGAGATAGTAAGAAGGAATAAGAATAAGAAAACAAAAAGGATAGATCAAACCTGATTTAGAACTTAGGCTCTCATACCAAATGATGTGAACCCTGATATGAACCTCACCAAGAGTAGTGAGACCCAGAATCAATATGGGATCCGCTTAGAAGGATTGTATTCTAATCAGATTTATAACAAAAATAAATTAAAATAAAATGACCTTGACCTGTTATCTATAAAGAGATAAGAACCAAAGGTATAAGAAATATTGTAGACGCCACACTCAAGAAAGAGGAAGAAGATTGTGAGTGATAAGTCTTGCTTTAACGCCACAAGATAAATCTTGATAAGTTCAGAAAAGTTCTTTAAAGAACCAAAGAGAAAACACTCTCAATAATATAAATGATAATCTGAATTGTTCATGAGCACACATACCTATTTATAGGCCAATTACCTAAATTTAGAAGGAAAACTATATAGGAAACTCCTATAGGACAAAGAAAAAATAGAAATAGGAAACTGTTCTATAAACTATCAAATAAGAAACTCCTATAAGGCAAGGAAAAATACAAATAGGAAACTCTTCTAGAAACTATCAAATAGGAAACTTTCCTAGTCAAATAAATAAAATACTAAAAGTAAATAAATCAGAAAAAACGTAGTTTAAATTGGGCCATTAAATAAATCCATTATTTTGAGCCTATATTCAGTTTTTATCCTTCAATCTTCTTGCACTTTAAGTCCATATTTAAATTGGCTGGTCTTGGCCCATATTTAAATGGGTTTTAATGACATGGACCAGTTTTGGTTCTTCTTTTGTAATAATGCAAGTATCTCCTTGATGGGCCTCTAGGATTAGACTATTAAGTGCTTCTTTGAATATTTTAGCTCGAGCTCTTGTGATAGGTCCAACTGGGACTTGAAGCGGGTTCGCATTCCATTTTTGTTTGTCAGCCCTAGCCATGATCTCATCAACTTATTATATAGTTACGAAGATTTATGAGAAAAATATGAGAATTCAAGTTTTGAGGTCAAAGTATAATTTCTTTAAATTGTAGGGGTCAAAATATAAATAACAAAAATTGCAAGGACATCCCCAATAATTTTAATTTTGAGAAATGGTCCCCCACATGATATTTACCTTATATGCTGCATAAGAGGCGTGAAAAGGCTGGAAGTTTCTCTCAAACCCCATTTTCTTTCTCTACAATTTTACCACTTTTGAACATCGGATTTTGACACCACCACTAGCAATGAATTCAAAATAATGACATATACAATTTTGTCTTGTTGGTTTCATAAAAATTTCTAGGAAATTGGCTAGAAAATGGAGGAAAAAATTCCCTAAAAATGTAAGTTCCAAAAATTTTAGTTAGAATTCTCAAACCAAAGACTAACATCATAGATTGGTTCAAGAGGTGGGAAAACTTTCATATCTCAAATTTTGGGTTCAAATCACATCTAGAGAATCCTCACGTGCTCCCACACACTTTTCCTCTCCTCGGTGCGTGAAGCCCACGCACAGCCCTACAGATTGCACGTGCAGCGCGTGACTCGAGACCATTTTCATTGACCGACGTTTTCTGAGCTCTCAGATGCCAAATTTCACGATGTCAGAGTCATTTCCTAGGTTTTTGGTTCCTCTAGACTCAATTTTGATGTTTATTTTACCATATTCTACTTAAAAACATACATTTTAGGACTATCCAACTTAGAACCGTTGCTTTGTGAGTAGATAATGCTTGCTATGACTTATCCTATGCTCTTCTTGAACTTTAAATATGAATTTAAACTCACATATAATTTTATTTTACTATTTTAGACCTTGAGAATGACTTGAATTGTCACAACTACTTACTAGCTCATATATTGTTCGAGACGAGTACTGTTTTGCACATTGATTTCAGAATCCCTTGAACATGTGTTTACATATAAGTTTCTCGTCATTTTTGAAAAGGGTACATTTTGTACAAGTGGCATTGATACGTATATGTATTTATAGTTGCCTTTGGAAAATGTATGGAGATGTGTTAAGCTTTGATTGGAAATCTCTAATAAAGGAACTAAATTTAGATAGTATTTCTGATTTCAAATGACACAGTATTTTATACAATTATTTTCTATGGAGGAATCCTATTTGAAAATACTATTTGCTAACAGCAGGAGATGCTAGCCCTAATGCAACTTAAAACCTCAGCTAGCAGGGTTGTGTTAGTTTCGTGTGACAGCCAACATATAGGATATGTTCCGTAAAGGAGAGCGGGATGCGTCCTATTAATAGGCGAAATGCCAACTATCTAATTTGTGATTACCCTCCCTTGCTGTGTGCTTAGGACTAAATAATGGTTCTGATTGGGAATCCTCTTAAACTTTGAAGTATATAAATTGAAGAACATGTGAATTCATTTTATTGCATGAATAAATATTTGTTTTATTGTCATGCTGCACTGCATCTATGTTTAAATTTTAGGTTACCTTTTTAATTGAGCATATTAATAAGATATGTCATTTATAAATGTACTTATGATTTTTTGTTTACCTTTGAAGAAAGAAAACTATTTACATAAGAGTACATCCATATATAGACATGGATGATCATAGTAAGTAATATCTGTTCACTGAATTATCAAACTCACTACATGATATTTCTATATTTTTTAGATAAGGATACAAAGTCTGATCATTTCCCCACAGATAAGTAATCAACTAGGTACACACCCTCTGGGTGAGCCCACTTCGTTTCTAGGGCTCACAGTTCCTGGTTTGGAATGTTCTTTGTACTCTAAAGTGTGCTCTGAATACTACAGGCAAGATTCTTGCTTATTTTGTAGTATTGATACATAGACTAGGCATGTATATTTGGTTGTATACGAAAACTTATGAACATATAATTTTGATTCTGTTAAATCTATTATATTACTTTTTGAAAGGTTGTATGGATTATGTTTTGGATAAAGTTTATTTGCTAGTCATGATAATCACATTATCTTAAATTAGGGGTATGACATTTTCAAAGGCTATAGATTTCAAAATCAATCAAACCATTGGCTTTTAGTATTATCTACTCCAACAAATCACTCAAAACATAAATTTAAAGCGTGCAATTACACAACTTACTTGAATGCAATAAATAATGCATGCATTGAGGAGAATCAAAATATTTAGTATAAAACTCAATTATTCATTCATAAAATTCAAAATCGGTAGCTCAAGAAAAATTTTAAAAATTATAATCATATATAAACTCAACTCAAATACAATTTATATCTTACCTTTTTGAATCGTAAGTGTGTGTGTGTGAATAACTTTGTGACACTTAACTTTTAGCACTCGGGTGAGTTTATGTAACTCAATACTTTAAGGGCAGATCTTTAGATAATTGAAGTTTTAAGAGCTCCATAGATTTATTTTTCATGTCACTCACCACTAATATAAGTTAAGCACCACACTTAGAATCAATAGAGTTTCCTTAAACTTGTAATATGGCGTGGGTTTAAAGTAGGTTAAGGGATATTAAACTAAGGTCAAATCAACCAAATATGCATGATCATTGTAAGTTATTTTTTAGAGGTTCTTGAGGTATTCAAGAGAATTTTCCTCAAAACTTATTTTCGGCTCCTTTTTGCATTCCATTATTTCATTTATATTTTTATCTTTTTTTTTCCATATTTTTTTCCTTTTCTCCTCATTCACATATCTCTTCCCTTTTTCTTTTTCTTTTGAAAACCATTTTTTTCAGCTTCCTTCTTCTTTTCATTCTATGCTCCGCCTTTCCACCCTTTTAACAATATAACTCTTAATAAAAAAAATTTTATAATAATCATGCATTAGTGAAAAGGGTAAAAATAAGAATATTTTTATTATTTTTTTGGCTCCGTTAATAATATGAGTATTGAGAAAAAGGTTCAATTAAACTCAAAGTATGAAGATTAAGGACATAATAATTTATAGGTAGGCTTGAAAAGCTCAAATGATCCAAAAATGCCTAGATTATATCCTAAATAAGGTGTTTTCCTAAGATTCGACTCAAGTAACAATCAAATAATTTCTAGAGTCCTATGATATCATAAATATATTATTTGAACCACATAAACTTTCTCTAAGTACATAATCAGTCAAATGCCTAAAGTTTTGTTACTCAAAAGGTTTTACGATTCTCAAGTAAAATATGAATTTCAAAATAATTAAATTCACACATAAATATAATTTTCATCTATTTTTCGAAGGTTAAAAATTTTAAAACCAATCAAATCATTGGCTTTTAGTGTTATCTACTCCAACAAGTCACTCAAAACATAAATTTGAAACATACTATCACGCAAATCACACAACTTACTTGAACGCAATAAATAGTGCATGTATGGAGGAGAACCAAAATATTTAGTACAAACTTAAGATTTACATTGTCCTCAATGTAAAAATATAAGAAAAAGTAAGTTTAGAGGACTTTCCTAAATTTTTGGTTCTAGTATGGTTGATATCTGTCGGAAAAGGTTGGCTAAATCCTTTATTTTTACTTATTGTTCTTACAGCCGTCAAAGTGCAAGGTCATGATGCTGAGCTAAGTATAAATTTTTTTTACTCGCTCTTTTTTTCTTTTTTTAACCGGTAAGCACTTTAATAGCCAGATTTTTTAATCTACATAACTCTAAGAGGGATTAGTGCAGCTTGCTCTTCTAATGTGTTTGCATAGTGAAGAGATTCTTCACTAACTGCAAGTAAATAATCTCCATAGCCTTCTGATTTAATTATATTAAATGCTTAAGTTAAGGTAATGATACCTTGCTATGGGAGATCAATAGGTGCATTCTCTAAATAAAATTTTTCCTAATAGTTCTTCACAACTCCTTCCTCAGAGTAATTACTGATATCCTCTATTTTAGGATCAGTTAACTCTGTGTCACTTTGAATATTCATATTATGCACTTGATCTTTTAGTTTCTCCTTAGTATTATCAGGTAGGAAGCATTGGGATATGTCGGTTATGAGTTTAGCAAGCTTACCAGTTTGAGGCTCTAAATTTCTAATGGTAGCCTCTCGGCTTTCAATAGCAGTACCTGTTCTTGCCATAAATTGCTTAGTGTCCTTTAGGAATCTCTTAGCACTTTCTTAAAATTGTTTGGTACTTCTTTCAAGTTGGGCAAGAGACTCTTCTAAAGAAGCCTTAGGTGGTTAAGGCTAACACTGAGATCGAAATTGATTACTGAGAAATTTGGATGATTATGCCACCATTGATCATAATTGTTGGAATAAAAATTGTTTAGCATGTACTAATTTTCAACATGGGCATGCTCTATTTGGAATGGAGCATATGGATTATCAACTTGGTATACATAATTAGAATAGGAACCATAATTTGTAAGTGTAACATAACAGTAAGGTTCTAAAATATTCCAACTGTTCATAATTTCTAAATTTCCTTTAGCAACAGATTTGTGCTCTTGAGATATTATCTAATAATTCGCAGCAAGAAGCATGGTAATTAGATAAAAATAAAATTCAACTAGAATTAGGATTATTTAATAAAAATATTAATAAATAAATCAATCACCGAAAATGGTGCCAAAAAGTTTATACTCACAAATTAGATATTCATTTAAATACAAGCATATACTGTCGTTGTTAAGTAATAAAAATCTCTAAGTGAATATGAAGTGTCAATCACACAAGGATTAAAGTTATTAATTACTGCACTAAATTTATCTTTATCCTAATTGAATAATTCAAATATTAAACTAATTAAGAATGAAAAAAAATAAAGTTGCAAAATTTGAAAGTAAGAGTAAATAAAAATTGATTTGGATTCTAGAGATTCTGATATCACCATAATTAATCCCCTTTACATTTATATATTACTTTAATTTATAAATTATAATTATAATCGCCAGTCAAGATCCCATAAATTATCCACTAATCTCTTTAGAAATCCAACAAACACATTTTTTGAATGTTAACCCACTATGTCTCCATGTAAATTATAACAAGTAAAAATTCATTAAATTCTAGGGTTCATAATTAAGATTGCACAAACTATGTAAGTATATCTCTATCTTATATGCAATCTATGGTTAACTACATAATGAACTAGACATATAAATCTCCTCTCAGACTCATTATGATTAACAAATCATCTAACTAGTGATTATGAAAATAAAAGCATTAAAAAAGGTGTAAAAAACTCAATTTTAAAAAGTAATCCATTGATTATATTAAATAGACAATACAAAAGTTCATAATTAGGTTACATCGTCGCCATAGAAAATAAATTAGAACATAAAGAAAAATATATAAGAAGAAGAAAAAAAAAACCTTAGATAAAGATGGAGTTGAAGCCGCCACTTGGAGAGAACTTGAGCTTGTCTCCTTCTTTCTCCTTAAATTCTTAGCCTAAGAGTTCTTTTAAAGGGGAAATCGATCTTTGAGTCCTTCTCAAATTCTATTTTTAAAACAAAAAGGTCTTCTAGTTCAACTCAAACTCTATCTTCTTTTTCTTGTTATTATTTTATTTTTCAAAAACTACATTATTGTCTTTGGTTTACAATGCAAATATGTAGTTTTTCAATGTCAAATCTCTCAAAACTCAAAACATAAAAGTTATATATCTTTTTCTTAACTTTCTATGGTCTCTTAAATCATCTTAATCAGAACTCGGATGACATTTGTGACCAAATTAGTAAAACAACATCAAATTTGTCTAAAATATGCAATTATTGTTCTTCTTCTTTTTCTCCAATTTTCTCTCAATTTATCTTCTTCTTTCTATCTATAAAATAAACACATAAATCTAACATAAATTACTCATAAACTCACAAAATTTTAAATTAAAAATAATTTATGATTATAAAATTTATTCATGACTATGTAATATGTGACCCCCAAAAGCTTGAGATAGAAATGCCGTCTTTTATTGACTTTTTGGCCATACAATTATTGGACATTGAACTTGACCAAACATGAAAAGTTTCAGGAAAACCATTCCGTCTTTGAAAAGAGTTTCAAGAGAAGGAAAAGTTTGAGGAATACAATATTCTTCGTATGCACCTATTTATACTTACTAGACTTGGGTAGTTAAGATGAAAAGACATTTGAGGAGAGATTTTAAATTGAAATCAGCTTATTTTCCAATAATTATTTTCTTACAATATTTAGAAAAACACTCTTGGCACAAAGTCAATAATCTTATGGTCAGTTAGTCATCCAATGTCATGTACATATTAATTATATTTTTTTTAATAAATCATTTATTATTAAATTTAAATTTAATGATAGATAATTAGGTGAGAATCAATAGAAAAATAATTAATAAATTGTCAATACATCACTATCATATATACTTGGACTTTGTGACATTATAAATAATTGTGGTGTTTTCCACCTTAGTCAAAACAACTTATTTGTTTCTTAATTTTTTATGCTTTTTTTTTTAAAAAATAAGATTATAAACAATTTCAAATTTTACCCGTTATACTTTGATGTATGTAGTTTGTTCGTTTTCTTGGAGGCAAGCTATTCGAAGTGTAAGCAACATTATTTTTTGTTACCATCAATGAGCTGATGTCATTGTCCAATGTCATGTCTATTTTTCAAACTGAACGTAATTAGTGGGTTATATATGTATGCCGACTTCTCATGAATAAAAAAATAAAAAGAAATCACTATCCTTTGCTTTTGTTCATGTATGAATGTCGTATCATGTCAAATATTTTCAGACTTCTACCTCACAGCTTGCTGTTTGCTGGTTGAATTCACCAACACAAATCATAAATGACAATAACCTCCAACGTTACCAACCTGTGTCGTAAATACATGTATAAATCAACTGAAATTATTAATTAAATGTTATATATCTCAATAAAACTATCTAATCACGATGAGATATAGTTTTAATTAATAAAAATGAATATTTTTATCATATTCTCATTTAATATTTTATATAAATTTATTATTTATTGAACAAGATGAAAGTTAATTTCTTGGAACTAGTTTAAATAGAGAGTGATAAATTATCAAACAATCAAACAGAACTAAGGTCATCTGCTCAAGTTGTTGTGTGCCTCGCTAGGGTTTCTCTGGCCAAGTGAAGCCGAACACTGTGGGTAGTGAGCAAGGTTACGTTTATCAGCTTTCATTCTCCCCATAAGTTTGTGTTTCTTCCCTTGCTTGTTGGGATTGAGGGAGGGTACACAAAGGAACTTCGATGTACTGATTCGATTTTCATCTTCTCTTGGGTTGCACAAGACGTCCATTGTTTTGTTTACTTTTGGTCGATAGCTTTTGCAGTTCAGTTGTTGTCTTCAAAGGAATCTACAAAGGGTTGATTTGTGGCGTGAATGGTTAGAAGTGGTGGTTGGTCTCAGGTGGGGGTTTGTCGATGACAATGGAACCTTTAGATCCTATTACTTTGCTGTGTTGGAATTGCCAAGGGTTGGGTAATCCTCTAGAGGGGCGTAACTTGAAAGAAATCTCTAAAGCTCACTTCCCAAATGTGCTATTTGTGATGGAGTCAAATAATAATGGTAGGAATGTGGAAAAAATAATGAAGAATATTGGTTTTAAAATATTTTTAAGGTGGATCCCGTAGGTACTGCAGGAGGGTTGGTAATGGGGTGGAAGAATGGATTTAATCTATCCATTGTTAATCATGATAGTTTTTTCACATACGACTGTGGCAGTATTGGGCAACCAGATGAAAAGTAGATTTTTACCTTTGTATAAAGATAATTTGTTAATTGATAATAGTATTGAGGATGATGGGCTGTTTAAACTACATTTAATTAAATTCTACTCTTAATTGTAGTCTTACAACTATGCATAGTAATAATCTTGACATTAAACGTGATGTTATAAATGAAAGATCCTCCATGTTATTACATAAGAGATTTGGTCATATCTCCATTTATAGAATTAAAAGATGAGTAAATGATGGAATTCTTGAAACTCTACTCTAATTATTTTGATACTTATCTAGATTGCATTAAAGGAAGCACACTAACAAATTCAAAAAAAGTGCTAAAATGAGTTATGACGCTTTAGAAATCATACACACTAATATTTCAGGACCTCATATATAATATGTTCTTCAATGATTATAATTATTGTATTACCTTTATTGATAACTATACACAATATATGTATCTCTATTTATTTTGTGATAAAAGTAAAACACTAGATGCTTATGGTCTATAAAGCAGAAATAAAGAAATAATCAAGCAAATAAATTAATATCATAAATTCATGTAGAGGTGATGAATATTATAGTCGATATACTTAAAAAGGATAGTTGCCAATTTCATTTACAAGGTTATTTAAGAAATAAGGTATCATGGTACAACACACAATGCATGGCTTATCATCTCAAAATGGTTGAAGGTTTATGGTTTAGATTCACCATCTCAACATGGTGTGGTTGAAGGAGAACTGAACATTGATGAAAATAGTGAGGATATGTTTACTAACTTTGATCTCCCATTTTCTTTGTAAAGTGACACTCTAACTCTGTGGCATATGTATGCTAGAAAGGCTTAGCGTCACGACACCCATAGCCCAGCATCATAATGCCTTCACTCAAAAATTCATTTTCAAATTCTAGAATGCTCATCATCGCGATGCTCTCTTTTCACTATTGCAAGCCAATATCCAAAGTTATTGTTTGAAATGTCTAGAGAGCTCAGTGTCATGACATTATCCCCTTATTGTTGTGATGCTAGCATTAGAGGTTGGAAATTTATGATTCCAAAAAGCTCATTATCACAATGATAAGTATATTTACTAAAATACCCCCATCAGTTTTAAACTTTCTCCTGAGCCTTCTCCCCTAGCCTTCCTTATCTTTTGTAAATTTTTCTCTCTCTAACTCATCCCCTATCTCTTTCTAGCATAACTCACTCCTGACCTTCAATCGCAGCACCAAAGCATTAGACTCATGGCAAATAGAGCTTTATTTCCACTTATTATTTTGCCAAAATATTGGCATAATCTTGCCAAAAAATAAATGAAGTAAGCCCTAGGAGGTGAGTTTCAAATAAACATGTCTTGGAACCTTTTTTCAAAAACTAATACCATTAGCAGCTTCAGGAGTAGATAAAATACTAGGGTTTAGAGTTTTATGACCATATGACAAGTATCCAACCATCGTGAATAGTATTTTCGACCGGCATGAGCAATGATTCCATTAATGTGTATAAAATTTGACTTTTTGATGATGTTTTCTAAGTTGTAAGCCTTCCTAAGATCAAAATTGAGGTTCATTTAATTATTTTTGGCTTTGTAAGTTGGTGGAAGGTGTCTTCATAACCTTGGACCCTTAGTCTGTGAGTGAATAATCCTTATCATAATTTTCTTTTATTGGATTCTCTTTATCTTTACACTAAATTTACTTTACTTAATGCTTTTGAATTGAATTATAAACTTTAAATTCCAACTATTCAATTAAAGTTTTGCTTATGTAATATTGGTTTCCAACCTCATCATTTAAGTTCAATTGCCTACCTTTATATTGTTAAATTTTCATTCTTAGAAATCCCCAGGTATACAGGACAGGCTTCAATTTGTAAAATCTTCCATCAAGTTTGTTACAATAGGAATTGAATTGTGATTGGACTTTGGAATTTGTATGTGAGTAGTGGTTGTTTATGCTATATGTCTAAACAAGAATGTTTTGAGACTATTTGGCCATGATGTATGGAATATGAATATGACTTTGGAAGTGTATATCTGTTAATAAGAAGCATGCTAACCATGGTTAGGTTTGTTACTACAGTCATGATTTGAAATGTTGAATTTAATCACATTTTTATTTTATGTCATAAGAATATGGGTGGAGGGTTAGATTTTAAGAGAAAAACCTTGTCTTTACTATCTTTCATCTAATGTCTTGTTTTTTTAACTTATATCTTCTTAGGAGGATTCTTAGTCGAAAACACTATTAACTAGTAACAATGATTGCTAACTTTGATGTACCTTGTAACTGTAGCTAACAGGGATATTGTTAGCTTTGTGTTTAGACCAAAACACGTGGATTAGAACTTTTTTGTTAAAGGATTTGCATAATGCCTTCTTCTACCACCATGGAAGGATGCTTTGTTATACCCTTTCTTGCTATATGCTCGGAAAGTTTAGCATGGTCCTAATATAGAGTCCTTTTGTTATATAGTTTATTTCCTGAAACTTCAAATTTTCATATGAATAGTTTCTTAATTAATTTTATTTGAATATTTGTACAACTTTCTTATAACAATGGTTTACATATCCTATTGGTAGTTTCTTTAAAATTTTCATTTACTTATGACTAAATTTTTTTTATTACTACACTTTTCATATGTTGTTTTATCATGCAAATTCTTGGGTTCTTAAATGGTATATTTATGAAAAAATCATGCATATGGCTTATCCTGCTTCTATTATGGTAAACTTTATTCACTCTTTGAGTTGCAAAACCCACTCTTGTTTTCATGTTATTCCTTATATAGTAATAAAGAACTCGATCCATCTCGTTCTACTCATGAGCTAGAGTAGGAGTTCCCTGTGGTTAGCCCGGTTGTTCTAGTAGGCTTTTTTGGCATTCTGTTTATTTTTTAATTTTGTAATTTAATGATGCTTTAAGAGTCACAAGAAGGATCTCCACTTCTATTTTTTTTTTGGATTTGTAAACTATGGGTAATGTTTTGTATTGATAAACATTTCTTTAATGATTTACATCATATGATTTTTGATTATTTTTCTGGATGATTCTTGGTTCTTTATGTTAAGTTTTAATTTGATCTACTTAGGCTTTTAGGCTCACAGGCTAACGATTGATCTCTTGTCTGTGCCAATCATATATACCAAATCGAGCTCATGAAAAAGTTGATATCAAAGTACTAGGCTTTTCCTATGATTTTTCAGGGCAAGGAATTCTTTTGTAGGTCCTTGAGTATGGATATGATCCAGACATATTTTTATTCAAGGTACTATAACAAGGATCATATAAGATTGTCATCTTTCTTTCTGTTCATAGTTATTCCTCTTTAATATGATGTAGAGTATATGTGAATAAGTTTTTTTAAGTGTCTTATGTTTTAGGTAGACAAAGATGCTGCTTAAAATGAAAGTTATAGCTAGAGAAACTATAGATCAAGAGCAATCAATTAAAGAATTTGCTTAATCTATAATCCCATCTATGAGAGGCTGTGGTGGAGGCCGATGTACTAAGACTAAGGGACATGCTAGTGGTGCAACTACCATTAGAGTTTTAGCTATGATATACAAGGAAATACACATATTGATGTCCTTAAAGAAGGAGTATAATCTCCACATGAACCTTAAGAATGAATGATGGGTGAGATGATAGTGGGCTTTCAAAGCCTTCAAATAAACATAAAAAGCCTTGCTGGCTTGATAGTTAGTCAAAACAGAAGAGATCACCGGCAATCAAGACATACGGTGGATGGGGAGATAGATATATTAGTGTGACAATTACATTATCAGAATTTTTGAAGTTGAAGCCACCCAAATTTTCTAGGTCATTTAGTAGTGAAGATCCATAATAATTTATAAATGCGGTGGATAGAATTTGTAGGATCCTTAGGTGTTATGGCAAAATGTTTATGAAGCTTGTGTAATTTTAGCTGTCTAAAGTTGATTAGGTTTAGTTTGAAGCTTTGATTTGAAGTAGAATAGCTGCAACAACACCTTTAGAGTGGGAAAAATTTAGAGAAACATTTATGAAACACTTTTTGCATAAGAGTGTTAAAGATGCCAGTGCAAGGGCATTTGAGAAGTTAAAGCAAGTACTGAGTATGACGATTACAGATCTGTTTCATGCAGCTATTAAGGTTTGCTCTATATTTGATCCCTACTGAGAGGGTTAAGATTAAGAGGTTTATCTCATAGTTTGTCCATCTACTATTTAGATCTATCGCTCCATAAATAAATTATTTTCTAGATTATGTGACGATAATGGATTGTGATAAGCTAATCGAGACTAGAGAATTAGCCAAGATCGATGGTTAAAATAGTTGGAAGAGGGACTAAGATAGTAGCTTTAGAAGTAGGTAAAATATTGTTAACAAAGATCCTAAGACTCTGAATTAGACACAGTCACTATAGATAGAATTTGGGACTTTAAGCTAAGTATTAGCTAGTAGTGGCAAGAGGAAGTTGATTCATAAAGGTACAAGGCAACCCAGTCAATCAGGGCTAAAAATAACCTAGCAATACATAACACGTTGCCCCACATATGGTAAAGTACACTCAAAACACTGTTACAAGGATATTAGAGCTCGTTTTAGTGTGGACAAGTTAGGCATATAATGAAGGATAGCCCACGATGGTGTAACTTAAGCCAAGGGTCAATCTAACCTATCTGCCTTTATTGTTGCCTAGCCAATAAGAATAGTGCTTGGCCAAGCGTGTAGTACTAATATGGAAAGAGGATTAAGAGGTAGATTACATATTTAAAAAGGCTAAAGACAACATAGAGTCTTTGTTTTGACCAAATAGGATGCTTAAATCCCAAATGTAGTGATGACAACTATCTTTTCAGTTTGTTCTCATAAATCTTGTTTGACCCTGTATCGACACATTACTACATATCTACGTGTTTTACTAAACGAGTGAGTAAGGACCTAATCAATTTGAGTTCTTCTTTCTTAGTTGCTACCCTTATAGGCGATGGATTATTAATAGAAAATTTATACAAGTCCTGTGAGATTTCAGTAATGGACAGGGAGACTTTTGTTGATCTATTTGTGTTGTAAATTTTGGAATTTAATATGATTTTATGCATGGTCATTAGCTTCATGTTATGCTACCTTAGACTGTTACCTTAAGATGATAAAGTTCAATGTTTCCAATGAACCTTCTTTTCAATTCTAGTGCAACTATAGTGAGGCACCGAACAACTTAATCTTAACCTTGGCAGCTCGAAGAATACTACATAAAAGATCTCAAATGTGTTTAGCCTTAATTAGAGATATTGATAAGTAGTTCACCAGCATAGATCAAGTCCTATTGGTTAAGACATGAAATAAAGTTTGGTATTAATCTGATTCCTAGAACCTGACTATTGTCTATACCGCCTTATAGAATGGCACCTGTAAAGCTTAGAGTTAAAGGACCAATTGTAGGACCTTCTTGATAAAGTTTTCATTTGACTTAGCACCTTCTTTTAGGGTGCTCAAATCATGTTTGCGAGGAAAAAGGATCAGTCGTTACAACTGTGCATAGAGTATAGGTAGTTAAATAAGGTTACAATGAGTAATAACTTTCCTTTACCATGTATAGATGATTTATTCAATCAAATCTAAGGTGCTCAGTGCTTTTTGAAAATTAATTTGAGGTCAGGTTACCGCCAGTTAAGGGTTAAGAGGGAAGATAGCATTAAAATAGCTTTTAAGATCCACTATGGCCATTCTAAATTCTTGGTGATGTCTTTTGGGTTAACTAACACACCAAAAAGTTTCATAAACTAGATGACCAGTTTATTCAAACCCTTTTTGAATCGATTTGTTATCGTATTTATATATGACATTTTAGTGTATTTAGAAAGTCCAAAAGAGCATTAATAGAATTTGAGAATGGTTCTACAGACTTTAACGAAGCAATAGCTATTTTCCATATTTGAAGTGTGAATTATAGCTTAGTAATGTCATGTTTTTAAGTCATACAATCACTGAGGTTGAGATTCAAGTGGACTTTAACAAGATCGAGGCAATGCAACAGTGGCCTCGTCTTACTATTATAATGGAAATATGCAATTTTCTTTGTTTGGTGAGGTATTATCGTAGGTTTATCAAATATTTCTCTAAGATTGCTACCTCCTTATCTAGACTAACCATGAAGGGAGTGGAAGTTTAAATTATCTGAGCATGTGAAAAAAGCTTTCCAAAGTTAAGTGCTTAACCACAGCACCAATCCTGACCATTCCATTTAGTACTAGAGGTTATGCAATATGTTGTGATGCTTTCATAGTGGAATTGGGATATGTGTTGATGCAACATAGGCAACTAATTACATACATATCTAAATAGTTTAAGAAGTATGAACATAACTACTTGACCAATGATTTGGAGATGGCGACAGTGGTTTTTGCCTTAAAAATTTAAAGGTATTATCTATATGGCAAGATGTGTGAAATATATATCAACCATAAGAGTCTCAATTACATTTTTTAGTAAAGAAATATTAATTTGAGACAAAGGAGATAGATAAAGTTACTTAAGAATTATGACTACACAATCTTGTACCACTTGGGTAAGGCCAATGTGGTGATAAATGCTTTGATAGGAAGTCTATGGGTAGTTTAACCCACATAACAAAGGTATAGAGGCCATTATTGAAAGATATCCATGAGATGGGGAATGAACTTATAATGTTTGAGGTAAAAGGACTAGGGTATTATTTGCCCATATGCAGCTTTGATTATCTTTAATTGAACAAGTCAAGGTTAATCAAGGCAAGGATATAGAATTAAGGATGAAGTGAAGAATAACTAGAACACTAAGTTCAATGTGGACAATAAAGGAGTTCTAAGATGTGGCAAGCATTTACGTGTGTCAAAGGTGGATGATATGAAAAAAAAAGGTTTTAAAAAAACTCACTGGTCTACCTATGCCATCTATCTAGGAGTTTTTAAGATGTACCAAGATGTTAAGGAGATTTATGGTGGAATGGTATAAAGAAAGATATAATAGAGTTTATTTCCTTTGGTATGTCAACAAGTGAAAGCTGGCATCAAAGGCTTGCAGGGCTCCATCAAGAGATAGAAATACCATAACGGAAATGGGAAAGAATTATCATGGATTTTATCTTAAGATTATGAAGGACTTCGAAGGGATAGGACTCTATATAGGTAATTGTTGATAGAATGACTAAGTCATCTCACTTTTAATTGATGAAGATCATGTATAATGTGGCTCAATATGCAAACCTCTACCTTAATGAGATAGTCAAACTACAGGGTTTTCCAATATCCATTATATCTAATTGGGGTCTGCATTTTACAACATATTTTTAAAGATATTTTCAAGAAGCCTTGGGTATAAGGTTGGACCTTAGCACTACCTTTCATCTCCAAATTGATGATAAATTAAAACAGAACATTTAGATTTTGAAAGATATGCTTTGAGCATATGTTTTGGATTTTGATGGAAGCTAGGAAAGATTATTAGCCTTAGCTGAGTTTACTTACAATAATAGTTATCAGGCTAGTATCCCGATAGCACCATTTGAGGCATTGTATGGAAAGCATTATAGATCCCCTATTGGATGGTTTGATGTGGAGGACATAAAACTTTTAGGACCAAATCTTGTGCAAGTGCACGTATCGCAAGTCATGGTAAGGTGAAAGGGTGAAACTCTTAGTACAGAAATAATGATTTACTTGACTCTTGTGTAATTATTTAATATTTATATTTGATGTTGTATTTACTTTCTCATTTTTTATGCTATGTTTCAATGGCTAGTTGTGCCATCTACTTCTTTTTCTTATTGTTTAATGGATGGCTTTGCCGCCTATTTCTTATTGTTATTGTGCATGGTTGGCTTTACCACCTACTTCTTATTTATTTTTTAATGGTTGGCTTTGCCACCTATTTTATTTTATTTTATTTTATTTTGTTATAATAATTAGTTTTCTACCTTTCTCATGTTTTGCATATTTTAATCTTGTACAATATGAATTTTGATATATTGTAGACAATACAACAATTGGTACAATATATGCTTAACTCCATTTACAAGTTACCTTTCTCATTTTTGTATTTTTCTTTAAACTTGTAAAATGTGAATTTTGATATATTGTAGACAATATGATAATTGCCACAATGTATGCTTAACTCTATTTACAAGTTATCACTCCTATTTTTGCATTCTTCTTTAAACTTGTGAAGTGTGAATTTTGATATATTGTAGAAAATATTTGGCACAGTAAATACTTGAATCAATCTTGATTTATTGTAGACAATATAATGATTGGCACAATTTATGCTTGAATCCATTTACAAGTTATCTTTTGCACCTTTGTATTTTTAATCTTGTGAAGTGTGAATCTTGATATATTGTAGACAACATGACAATTGGCACAACATATACTTGAATCCATTTTACAAGAATGTTTTAGATATTAGTACTACAATAAAAAGGAGGTGAATATAATTCATGTATAAACAAAAGGTGAGTTTAAATTAACAAATCTTTCGATTTGAACCTTATTCATGTAAGGATTCTAATTGAGTAATAAAAGAGTTAAATTTATTATTATTTGACATACCAAAATGGATCGTCTAACCTTAGCATGTTTATTTAATTTCAGTATATTAATTTCTTGCATATATAATTTAATATTCTAATCACAAACAAACAATATGGAACTAGGTTAGAATTATTTATTTTGGAGCTAAATTAGAGTTTTCTCTCAATTAGCAATCCTCGTGGGATCGATCTCGTACATCACTAAATCTATACTTCAATAGATTCATGCGCTTGCGAGTTTTAATTAAAACAACAATTTTTTGGCGCTGTTGCTGGGGATTGCGACGGAAAAGCTATTTGGATCCAGATAAGTATAATTCTTCCACTAGTTATAATTTAGAAAATTTGTTTATTTCGTGTATAGAAATTTTTTTTAAGAGTTGTTTATTGAAAATTTGTGCAGTAATTTGGGTGTTGGTTGATTCTATCAAAAAGGCTAAAAGTGCCTAAGGAGTATGGATTTTAAGTGAGATTATTGTGACTCCTCCATATTTTCCTCGGAATCCACTAGTTGAATATTACCCACTATTACTAACACCAAAAATAAAAATATTTTTTAAAAAAATAGAAAAAGAAAAAAAATTGGATCGAGAATGGAAGACATACTTGAAAATTTAAAAAATTATTTTTCTTCTCTTTCACCCAATGCATTGACAAAAATTTATAAAGCACAGGTTGAAAGATTGAGGTTAATGATGAACATAGGAATACCTAATGTCCGTTGGTTAATTGAAAATAAGGTACGGTTATCAGGTGAGTTTGCAAATAGTTTCATCTCTTACATGCCTGGTTTAGCAAAGAGCAGCTTTGTTAAAAAGTGCAGAGCTAAACGAATGGGTGTTTGTTACAAATGTGGACGTGAAACTTGCAAAAAAACGTTGTCGTTCTTTGGGTTGAGTGTTTATAAATCGAAAAGACAAAATTAAGTTCATTAAGGATAGCTTGAGTAAAGAGTCATTGGATGATGACTTTCATCCAACGTCTCTTGAGACACATCATAGTGGATCTGTGCATATTGGTATTGTCAATTTATGGCCCCATTTTAAAAAAGAACATAAAATGTAGTCTTGGGAATCTATCATTAAAAGACCCTGTTTTCCAATTTATAAGAAAATTGGATGGGAAGCATATCATCGACCCATAGAGGGCGTTTATGCCATTACTGGACGTAAAATCAGAGGAAGATGTGAGACACAATCACAGCTGCTGTACATATGCATGTATGCCATTATTTTTGAATTTTTCACCTATTTAGTTGATATTCACCGGCCTACTCATATAGCTATTACAAGTATGCCCTTATCTAAATTTTATAAATGCACACTTCAATATCTTCATTTTCATACTCAAAGTTAAGGTGAGTGTAGATATGAAAGGAACCATAGTTCATCACTTTCGAAATATTTGTGTCTTTTGTGGTTCCAGTCTTGAGAAAAATGGAGAGTATGTGAAAGCAGCACAAACTTTAGGTATGGTTAGTGTCAGGAGAAAAATTCATTTAGTCTATGGTGGAGGTTGACGAGGGTTAATGGGGAGTGTGTCTGGATCTGCATATATAGGAAGATGTCAAGTTCTAGATATTATTCCTACAGCTTTACCTGCATCATAGAAAAAATAATTGGGAAAGAATTTAGAGTGTCCTCCATACATGAGCGCATTGCTAGAATGATAAGCAATGATGATGCCTTCATTGCCTTACCAGGTGGTTTTGGCACTTTGGAGGAAATTTTTCAAGTAGTCTCCTAGGCACAACTAAATATCCACTATAAATCCACAGGTTTGTTAAATGTTAACCATTTCTTTGATAGTTTATTGTCTTTTCTTAATCAAGCTATGGAACAAAGGTTTATCTCACACTAAGCACGACGAATTCTCATCTTGACTTCAAATGCTGACGAGCTGATTGATGCATTACAAGCATTTTTTCATGTACCTGATCCAATAACAGCTTAAATAGATTGGACAACAGAAAATCGCAGAAAGCGCAAACTGGACTTGGATCTTCATCTGTAACTCTTTCTTTCAATCTTTGTTGTTTGTTTTTTGTTTGTTCATCTAAAAAAAATTTAAGTGATGTTTTGTAATTAGGCAAAGAAAGCACCAATGATGAAAATGGTTTAAAATGCTTGTAACCTTTGGAAAATAAATAAGTTCTGAGTGGTATGTGTGAACTTGAACTCTAATGTAACTTATGTTTTACTTGAGAATCCTAATATCTTGAGCACTTAATCTTGTACATTTGACTAATTGTTTATTCAGAGAAGATTTATGTGATTCAGATAAGTTGAGTGATCTTATAAGAGTCTAGAACTTATTTGATTGTCACTTGAGGCGAAATCCTATACTACTCTCCATTTAAGAAATGAATTAGGCATTGTTGGAATCGTTTAAGCCTTTCAAACCAACCTATACATTATGTTGTCCCTAGAAACCTATTTTGAGCCTATATTTATCCTTTCTTGTAGACCTATATTATTATCTAACCTTTAAATAAAAATATTTCTAACTCTTACCTTTCACTCACAGGAATGATCATTTGAAAAGTTATGGTTCAGGGGTGAATGGTAGAAGTTTGAAAAAAAAAGAAGAGAAAAAAAAGTTAATAATCCCTAAATAAATAAGTTTGGGGGTGTTTATATGCAAAAAAAAATAGTATGAGTAAATAACGTAAAGATGATGAAAATGTTGGAGATAGAATTCATATTATAATATCAAAAGTATTTGGGAGGTTTTAAATAATCATGTATGTTGAAGAGTGAATTGAGCTTTCATTCATATCATTTTATCCACCTTTAACCTATGCCATACATTACAAGCCTAATGAAAGTCCTAATGATATTAAATGTTATGATTAGTCTACATTAGTGGAGAATGACATGAAAAATAAGCTTATGGAGTCTCAAATGCATATATCTAGAGATCTGTTTTAAATATTTGATTACATAAATTTATTTGAATGTAAAAAGTATAATGTCATAAGATTACTACACACACACACACACACTTGGGATTTAAGAGTAAACCATATGCTGTATTTGAATAAAAGCTCTACATAACCTTGGGATTCTGATATTTCCTTGGTTACACATTTTAGATCCTTGAGGAATGCTTAGTAAGCCAAAAACAACTCATCACTCACTCATCATTTGAATTTTGAAGTTTATGTGTTTTGCTTGAGGACAAGCAAAAGATTAAGTTTGAGAGTATTTGATGAGTGAGTTTTATACTCATAAAATAAATATTTTTATCTTCTTTTTTTTTTCATAATTAAGCATATATCTCCCATATTTGTCTTTAGTTTTGTGTATTTTTACAGATAGAAAGAAGAATAGAAAATGAACTTAATTGGAGGAATCAGAGCTAAATAATGGTTCTTTAGGAATGATGTCTATAAATCAAGCAGATAAAAAAAATTCATTGAGGATGGCTGAGTAAGGAGCATTATCATAATGACTCCTAAGACACATCCTAATGGATATATGCACAAATTTAATCTTGATTTATGACCACATTTTCAAAAGAATTAAAACATAAAGATTCAAGGCAAAACACTCAATGTTAAAAATATGTTTGTTGTTTGTAGTCGATCCCAATCTTGCTATAGTATTTAGGCCGTATATCAGAAAATAAATATCCAATATGTATAAAATTTGGTAGGTGAGTACCCAATGTTAAAAATTTGTTTGCTGCTTGCTTTTCAACTTGATCTTACTACAGTATTTTGGTCGTATCTAACACAATTGGGTACAACTTTCATTTTCAATTCGTCAGAAAATTCAGACATTAAAAGGGCCAAAAGTGGGTTAGAAGAGAATATGTCTGCTGCTGCAGTCCAACCCGACTTTTCTCTAGTATTTTGACCATAAATCACAAATTAAGTATCCAATTTGTCCATAATTTATGTTGACGGAAAGATAATGAAATTTTCTACAACTTTCATGTTGATGGAGACAGCGAATTCTGTAGATTTCAAGAATATATTCAAGGTTCAATTTCAGTGCACATGATAGAATCCAAATTGTCAACTTTATACAACTTCCTACCTAACAATTTTGACAATTACCACACCTACCACACTTAATTGTATCTATAAATAGAGGGCTTGGGGGAGAGCTTGGGAAAGCTTTGTTTTGAGCTATTGTAATGTTCTTTTTTCTATAGATATTTTATTATCCTTCCTTTATTTTATAATATCATCATGCTAAGGTGAAAGGGTAAAACTCTTGGTACAGAAATAATGATTTATTTAACTTTTGTGTAAGTATTTAATGTTTATATTTGATGTTGTATTTACTTTCTCATTTTTTATGCTATGTTTCAATGGCTAGTTGTGCCATCTACTTCTTTTTCTTATTGTTTAATGGATGGCTTTGCCGCCTATTTCTTATTGTTATTGTGCATGGTTGGCTTTGCCACCTACTTCTTATTTATTTTTTAATGGTTGGCTTTGCCACCTACTTCTTATTTATTTTTTAATGGTTGGCTTTGCCACCTATTTTATTTTATTTTATTTTGTTATATTAATTAGTTTTCTACCTTTCTCATTTTTTGCATATTTTAATCTTGTACAATGTGAATTTTGATATATTGTAGACAATACAACAATTGGTACAATATATGCTTAACTCCATTTACAAGTTACCTTTCTCATTTTTGTATTTTTCTTTAAACTTGTAAAATGTGAATTTTGATATATTGTAGACAATATGATAATTGCCACAATGTATGCTTAACTCTATTTACAAGTTATCACTCCTACTTTTGCATTCTTCTTTAAACTTGTGAAGTGTGAATCTTGATATATTGTAGACAATCTTTAGCACAGTAAATGCTTAAATCAATTTTGATTTATTGTAGATAATATAATAATTGACACAATTTATGCTTGAATCCATTTACAAGTTATCTTTTGCACCTTTGTATTTTTAATCTTGTGAAGTGTGAATCTTGATATATTGTAGACAACATGACAATTGGCACAACATATACTTGAATCCATTTTACAAGAATGTTTTAGATATTAGTACTACAATAAAAAGGAGGTAAATATAATTCATGTATAAACAAAAGGTGAGCTTAAATTAACACATCTTTCGATTTGAACCTTATTCATGTAAGGATTCTAATTGAGTAATAAAAGAGTTAAATTTATTTTTGTTTGATATACCAAGAGTTGATCGCCTAACCTTAGCATGTTTATTTAATTTTAGTACATTAATTTCTTGCATATTTAATTTAATATTCTGATCACAAACAAACAATATGGAACTAGGTTAGAATTATTTATTTTGGATCTAAATTAGAGTTTTCTCTCAATTGGAAATCCTCGTGGGATCGACCTCGTACACCACTAAATCTATACTCCAATAGATTCGTGTACTTGCGAGTTTTAATTAAAACAACAACAAGTTTTTGGAGTCAATTACAATATAAGAGAATGAACTAAATAAGGACAACTGAAATGATATCTTACAACACACTAGATTAACAGAAGAAAAACAAATAATAAGGACAACTAGGGTTGCTTTAGGGTTGATATTAGCTCATGCACCGATTTTGCTCTAACTTTGTTAAAGCAATCGCTCCAGTAACCAATTTTTTATCTTGCATGGGTTCTTTCAAGAACTGCCATACCCAGTAATTCTAATGGTTTATTCATATATTCCTATATAAATCCACCCTAGGATCACCATTAATGCTCTAAAACTATTAGGTTATATGGGATAACTTTTATATTCCTATACAAGTTGCAACTTTAGCCTAAACATGATATTTAGCAAAATCCATAATATGCAAACTTAGTCCAACCTCCATTAATCTTCTCAAATTATATGTCAGTTTTATATCCCACTATTGGAGGTCAAGCAAGAGCAGGAATTAAGAGTTTCAATACAGGTTGAACATCAAGAGCATTAACCGAAGATAAGGTCATTCATTAGCAAAAAATGCTTTAAGTTCATATCAAACCTTCTGCAAAACTAGCTGAAAGCTTAGCCCAGGACCATATTCAAGTTGTTTACAAATGACAGTATCAAAATAGCCATAATGCAAGGAAGGAAGTACAGTAGAAAAATAGAGAAGCCCAAATAACAGAAATACAATACAAAAGGAAGAAAAGAGTTCTCTGGAGGTCTCTTCTCTCCCATGTTCAGCTGCTTCATCTACTTCCTTCCATGCAGCCTTTTCCTTCTTCTTCTAGACCAACCATCAGCGTCTTCTTCCTCTATTTGACGGGTTCTCAATGGAATAGTCTCTCCCTTTTCTATGCTTTCCCATCTAGAGGTAGGGGTTGCTCTGTGTGTCTATTTTTTATGTATCCGTATGTGTATATTCTCTTTTCTCCTTCCAACCTTTTATACGGTAGGGTTGTGATCCTGGTGAAGTGGCCTCTTTTTTGGCTTTTTCTCCTTCCAGCCTACACTCCTGCCAGTGCCCCTTTTTTTCTATGTTCAATAGTGGAGACAAAACCTACTATAACAATCGAGTGACCTTGCCAACCTACAGCGTACCACATATATTTAGCTCCTAAGCATGCACAAAATACCACTAGGCCGAGAAACACCCAGCATAATTCAGCTTGCATCCCATTTTACATGTAATGCAACAGAATTTTACAATTAGTGCAATGGGTGTTCTCATCTTCAGGCGATACAAAAACAATATCTAATCAGGGAGAATTAATACTAAATCAGCCAAAACGTAGAGTAATAAGCATGAGAAAAAACATAAAATAACTATATTGAATTAGTTAACAAAGTGTATTTCTATTTTAAATAATTATGTTTTGCTTAAACTAATTATGTACGACCCTAAATAATTTGTTTTACTTTAATGAGTATTCTTTAATTTAATACGAAAAAATATTTATTTTCATGTGAAAATATTATTGAAATTTATTTTATAGAAAATTTATGGTTTAAGTGTAATGATTTTGGATTTAATCACTAATGTCATTTTCTAATGTGAATATAAGATATTATGGTTTCATGTTCTTAATATTTAATTGGTTAAAATTTATTGTTATGTTGGAATACTCTTAATTATCTTGTATTTTGATTAATAATGGAATTTGGGAGCTTTGGAGGAAAAATGAGAACAAATCAAAGTGATGAAGTTGAGAAAAAGTTGAAGTTTTAGGATGGTTCAAACCTTTGGTCACCATTTTATGCATAAATCCATCATATGAACTGAAATTGATATAATCCAAATTTCTATGGAAATCAAAGACGTATAGGTATAACTTTCATGTTGGGCACTTCTTCTTATTCTACTAAAATAAGGGAGATAAGGGGTAAAAATCACAAAAAAGAGGTTTAGTGTAGTCTAAACCTTTACTAACCATTTTGATCATAACTCCTTTATATTAGCTCCAATTGAGATGATTCAAGTGGCTATGAAAATCCATGACAAAGAGCTACAACTTTTGTGTTGGATTTTTTCCAAAATTCAGTAAGAAACTTGGCATCGTGATCTGAAGAACCCGCATCGTGATGCAAAATAAATGCAGGCTCACGATGCTAACTCATTTTTAAGATGTCTAAACCTTTTTTCATCCCCAAGGACACGTTTTCTCTCTCTCTCTTTTGTGATTTTCTCCCTCAATCTTTAATCTATCATATCTTGAGCTATAAACCTCTGATTAACAAACCGTTTGGATCATTAAACTCATGATGACGAGAGCTTCAAAACCCACCCATCATCTTTTCCTGAAATTTGTTAGAGGCTCATTGAAAATTCATGAATAATAAACCCCAAAGGCGTTCCCAAAATTCTAGAATCGTTTCTGAGGATTGTTTTGCCCGTTTCAAATCCAAAAGTCATCATACGCATTGCTCAACATCCGAGCTTAAGTCTTGTGATAGATAATATATACTATAACATGATTTTTTATATGGTTCCAATTTCTAAAGTATATGTTATGTAAATGTACATGGAGGATTGAAGTTTATACAGTTGTTGCTTATTTTTGCACGTGTGATTTTTTATACTAGAAAGATATGATTTCTCTTATAAAATTTTTTAAGGATTCAGGACAAGCGTTATTTGAAATTTGCTTTGAAATGGTTTAACCTTCGATATGAAAATGTGTTGGACAGTTGAAATGGTCTAAAGCTAAATGGTGTTATTTGCTATAAATTAATTGTACCTTTGAGGCATAGAATCATGATAGGAAATAAATCATAGCAATGATGGCTTAAGAGATGTATAGGCATAATGCTTCATGGGAGATTTATGCATATAATGTTGATTGGGAGATGATTGCGTATAGTATGAGCTAAATTCCTTCTAGTGGGAAACTTGAAGTGTTCAAATGATTTTTTTTTAAATGAAGTTCCGTGAAATCATGTTTTGATTATATTATGCTTTGTTATTGATAAACTTTGAGATGTGGTTTTATTAATATGAACTTGGGTTTTTTGAAATAAGGCACATGAAGTGGCCTATTGAAAACATTTAGAAAGTTATGTTCATATTTGAATAGCTTGTTCATGGAAAGAATGGATTATATGAAATGTCTTGAGTTTTATTTTGTTTATGAATTACTTTTTCTAAATGATTTTTTGGGGAGGAATGTATTCAGAAACACTGTCTACCAACAACAGTAGATGTTAGCTCTGGTGCACCTTGACATCCTAACCAACAAGGGTATTGTTAGTCACAGGTGATGGTTAACACACGTGATTTGGTTTGATATGAAAAGGAGTGGCCGAAGTGCCTCCTGTTATATATGAGAAATATGGGTGCAATGCCTGAAAATATGTTGATTTACCTTTTACAAACTGTGTCTGTATGGCCCTAGTAATTTAGCCTTACAGACTGTGTCTAACCAAAATGATCACTTACCCTTGTAAACTGTGTATCTAATTGAACTGTGATTTGGTTCTTATTGAGAATCCTCCCAAGTGATATGGTTTTAAAAGTTAAATCATTTATCTAATGATTTACTAATTATGTTTTGATTGTCTTACTTACTTTTCTATTCTAGTTTAAACTAATTGTTTAATGGTGAATCATTTTGTTATGCTTTCATTATTTTAGGGAATCTAACTCTTTGGTTAAGACTTTAGCTATTCGAGTTGTTAATTTTTTTATGATGTCTATGATGATAATTGAATTTTTTTTTAATTTATGATCTTGAAATGTGAGAGTTTTGGAGTTCTAGTTTTAATACAAAATGGATGCCTTAGGGTTGATCTAAAATATGGTTATGTATGACCAAAGGTCATAAGTTTTCTAAGTTGATTAATGCTAAATATGTAGTTTAATGATAAGAGATATTAGTTTGAAGTTATGGAGATGAGGATGTAGGATTTGATAGAATTAAGTTTGGAGTTGTGTGTGTTGGTCTAATAAGTTATTGATTCTAAATTTATCTATTTCTATGGAAATTATAGAAATTAAGCAAAAAGCTATTTAAGTACTTATTTATATGATTTAAATTTTCTAGCAAAATGTGTTTTAATTTACATTGTGTCACTCTACCTTGATTGATTTTAATTATACTTGTTTTATTATGCAAATGACTAAAATGTTTTATTTTTTAGCTATCTTATTCTTATTCTTATTCTTATTCTTCTATATGTATATTGTTTAGTTTATTTCTTACTTGAATAATAAAGATGTGATATGACTATTCTATCATAGATTTTTATTGGATTTCTTGTAAATTTGTATGCTTATCATTACTAAGGCTTAACTTTCATTTTAGTGAAAACTCTTCTTTGGATTTTGAATTCTTGTTTTCACTAGAGAAAATTATTGCTTTCTACTAAATTGATTTCTTTTAAAATTTACATTTTTGGTTGTAACCATTACTTTAATATATTCTAACTATTAACAATTATGTCTGTCTAATTTTTTTAAGACTATAACTAAAATAAAACTTCTTCCTTAATTCTTATTTTTTTCCTTAAACAGTACTTTAAGTAAGACCATTTGGTTTATATTTTCAATTATTCCTTTTTTTAAAAACGAAATAATGTTTGAGGAAGATAAGACATTCTTTTTCTTTTCTCCTTTTAAAAGAGATTCATAAGGGAGTATTAAATTTCTTATGCTTTCAGTTTTTTTTTTTTTTTGAATTTGAATTTGTTAAAGACTATTAATCTTTCATTTGTTGTGCTTTTATTTAATCAAATTGAAATAATATGATTTCTGAATAGTTCCTTCATAAATAGTAAATTGTTTTAGCATAAATGGTCACATTATTATCAATATTGAGTAACTTGGATTTTAGATAAAAATATTCTTCAAAATATATATGTATTCAAGGATACCGGTCGTATAAGAAAGTGTTTTCTATAGTACACATGGTTTTAAGACAAAAAATTTCTTGCAAGCATTATTTTTAACCCAATATTTACTTTTGACATAATTATGCAACTAAATGACTTTGCATATCAAAAGAAGAGTTGGAATATGGTGTGGATAAATGGTATGTATAACTTTATGTTTTCTAACATAGTATAATCTTCAGAATCACGTACTTATTAGACTTGGAAAGGATTAACTATTTTTCTATTTAGTAGTTTTTGTTATAGGATCATTATGTATATTTGAATATTGGACTTTGATTTAAAGTATGTACTTTTGCAAAAATTTGTATATATGGCTTGTTCTGTTCCTCTATAGTATATACTATTTGCTTACTGAGTCATAAGACTCACTCCTTTTTATATACTTTCATATAAGGATAGAACCGAGATTGTGTACTATAATAGTAGGATATCCTAGGTGAGCCCAATTTGTCCTAATGGACTTGATTTCTTATTTATCTTTAATGTATTTGTACTTTAGAGTTGGCTCCACATTACCACAAGCAAGATTCTTCCTTCATATACGTTGCAATTATGTATTATTTTTTATAAATAGTTTTGCAATAAAATGAGAATAATATTTTTAGATAAGTTGAATACATATTTTCCTACCATATATGTTTCATATATTGGATTCTGTTGAAAAAAAATGGCCATGTTTTCACGATATAATGTTTTATTATTGAAGTATTTAAAAGAAAATTTTTCTATAGAGTTATAATAATTTTAACGTTTTGAATCACATGAACTCTGAGTTTGATAATGCGTTCCACAGGTTTAGGCTTACAAGGTGAGTTATCCCTCGCTCTTGCGCTGGTCATGTGCACAAGAATTTGGACCGTGACATGATTAGATAAAGGATACAAACAACTCAGAATAAACAGAAGGTCTATGCGAATAATAGCCATTAAGCTTTAGAGATTTCCATAGGTGATTAAATATTCCTAAGAATTTCATCTACGAAAAAGGTTATGAGGTTTGGAAAGAAAGGAAAATTGAGCATGAGATATATAGGCCTATTTGAGATTTTGGAAGGGTCGACTCTGTTTGTCAAAGCCACCAAATTTGAATGAAGTTGATCCAGTTTTTCATGTATCAATGTTGAGGAAATATTTTTCAAATCCCTCTCATGTTATTCGATCTCAAGAAATTTGATTGGAAAAAGATTTGACATATAGGGAGAGACCAGTAGCCACTATTTATAGACAAGTGAAAGATATCTCCACAATGAAGAAAATTCGGCATAACCATTCAATAGAAGAAGCCACATGGGAAGTGGAAAGTGACATACAAGCCAAGTAGCCACAATATTTTTAATAATATGGTTAGTGTCTTTTCTTTATGGTTTTCAAATTCGAGGACTGAATTTCTAAAAAGGGAAGAATATAGTAACCCTAAATTTAATAATATGTATTTTTACTCTTAATGTGATGCATTGATTTCTTTTTGGTGTTGGATTCTTCTGTTTGGATGTGTTAAGGGTGAAAATTAGTGTTTTTGGAATGATTAAAGGCCAAGTTAAGGATGTTGACTAGAAGGTTCAACATCACAACACTCACATCCCAACAGTAATGTTAGAACCCAAAAATTAAATTTGGGATTTCAGAATGCTTAACGTCGCAATGATCTCTTTCCACTAATATGTGCCACCAATATCCCAAGTTACTATTCTAAATGTCTAGATAGCTCAATGTTGTGATGTTTTCCCCTTATTGCCATGACGCCAGCATCAGAGGTTGGAAATTTTTTATTCTAGAAAGCTCAACATCTCGACACCAGGTACATTTACTAGAATATGCCCATTAGTTTTAAACTCTTTTTTTCCTTCTCTCCCAGGTTTCCTACTCTTCTTATATAAATTTTTCTCTATATCTAACTCGTTCCCCTCTCTCTAGCATAACTCACACTCTAGACCTTTAATCAAAGCACGAAGGTACAATTAGACTTATGGAAAAGAGAACTTCATTTATCATTAATTGATTTTATTAGACAACTACCAGAATCTCACAAAAAAAAGAAGAAGTAACCCCTTGGAATGAGTTTCAACTAAGCATGTCTAGGCACCTCTTTTTCAAGCAAAAAAAAACCATAGGTAGCTTTAAGGAGTAGATAAAACACTAGGGTTTAGAGTTTTATGACCATAGGATAAGTCTTCGGCCAATATAAATAGTATTTTTGACCAGTATGAACAACAATCCCATAAATGTGTATAAAATTTAACCTTCCAATGATGTCTTCTAAGTTGTAAGCCATTTTGAGATCAAAATTGAGATTCGTTTGATCATTTTTGGCTTCAAAAATTGGTGGAAATGATCTCCCCAACCTTGGACCCTTAGTCTATGAGTGGATAATCCTTATCATAACGCTCTTTAACGGATTCTCTTTATCTTTACACTAAATTTAATTTGCTTAGTACTTTTGAATCAAATTATAAAGTTTAAATTTAAACTATTCCATTAAATTTTTTCTTATGTAATATTGTTTTCTAAGATTATCATTTAAGTTCAATTTCCTACCTTTATATTGTTAAATTTTCATTCTTAGAAATCCTTAGGCATATGGGATATGCTTTTATTTGTTAAAACCCTCCATCAAGTTTGTTGTAATGGGAATTGAATTGTTATTGGACTTTAAAATTTGTATGTGAGTAATGGTTATTTGTACTATATGTTTGAAAGAGAATGTTCTGAGACTATATGGCCATGGTGTATGGAATATGAATGTGACTTTGGATTTGAATATCTATTAATAAAAAGCATGATAGCCATGGTTATGTTAGTTTGTACAATCATGATTTGAAATGTTGAATTTATTCATATGTTTGTTTTGTGACATAAGAATATGGGTGGATGGTTAGTTTTTAAGAAAAAAAATTTCTTTAATTATCTTTCATCTAATATCTTGTTTTTATAACTTATGCCTTCTTAAGAGGAATCTTAATCAGAAACACTGTCAATTAGCAACAATAATTGCTAGCCTTAGCGCACCTTATAATTGCAGCTAACAAGGTTATTGCTAGCTCTATATGCAGGACAACACACATGGATTGGAATTTGTTTGTTAAAAGAGTTATAAGACGCCTCCTTCTACCACCATGGTAAGATTCCTTGTTATTTGCATGGTGATTACCCTCCCTTGCTATGTGCTTGGAAAGTTTGGCATGATTATGATAAGGAGTCCTACTATTATGTAGTTTATTTCCTGAAACTTTAAATTTTCATAAGCATAGTTTCTTAAATCATTTTCTTTGATTATTTATACAACTTTCTTGTAACAGCAATTTAAATATCCAATTGGTAGTTTCTTTAAACTTTTAATTTACTCATGGCTAAATATTCTATTACTGCACTTTTCATATGTTGTTTTATCATGCAAATCCTTCAACTTTTAAATGGTATGTTATATGAAAAACTCACATATATGGCTTGCCTTGTTTATGTTATGGTTAGCTTTATCTATTCATTGACTTACAAAAGGCACTCTTATTTTCATTTTTTTCTCAGATAATAACAAAGAACCTAATTTTTCTCTTTCTACTCGTAAGCTAGAGTAGGAGTTTCCTAAGGTGAGCCCATTTATTCTAGTGGCCTCTTTTTTTGTTCTGCAGCTTTATTTAATTTTTGTAATCTAATGGTGCTTTGAAAGTCACAAGTAGGACCATTGCTTTTGTTGTATTTTAGATTTGTAACCTATGGATAATGTTTTTTATTATAAAGATTTCTCTGATGATTTTTGGATCAATGGAAGTATGTTTACATCATATGATTTTTAATGGTTTTTCTACATGATTCTTGGCCTTTTATGTTAAGTTCTGATCAAACCTGCTTAGGCTTTAAGTTTATGGGTTAAGGTTTGATTTGTTGTCTGTGCTGATTATGTATTCCAAATTGAGGTCATGACAAAATTTCAAAAAATGCCATTTGAATTATGAAAAATTTGAAAACTTAATTTAAGATATGTACATATTTAGAGATACCTAGCTACAAAAAGGGTAGTGAAAGGTTGAAGAAGTACATATTCAAGACCAGGTTAGTGGCTAATGTGTTTACACAGAAGAATAAGGTAGACTTTAATGAGATTTTTTTTCACCTATGATCAAGCACACATCCATTAAAGTTTTACTAGCCTATGTGAACTAGTTTAGCATAGAACTTGAGCAAATAGATGTGAAGAGAACCTTTTTCCATGGTAGCCTTGAAGAAAGAATTCTGATGGCCCAACTAGAAGAGTTTGTACATAAGGGAAATGAAGATAGGAAATGCTTGCCCAAAAAGTCACTATATGGGCTCAAGCAAACCCCTAGATAGTGGTCCCTCATGTTTGACCAATTTATGATTAAAAATCACTTTTGTAGAAGTCAGTATGATAGTTATGTGTACATTAAATGAGTTAGAACGAGTTTGGGGATATTTCTAATCTTATATATGGATGACATGCTAATAGCATCCAAGGACAAAGATTAGTTACAAAACTTGAAGTTGCTACTAGCCAAGGAGTCTAAGATGATAGATCTTAGCCTAGTCAAGAAAATTTTAGGAATTAAAATCACAAGGGTTAGAAAGCAAGGGAGGATACTAGTGTCTCAAGGTGGTTATATTCAAAAGCTGCTAGAGAAGTTTAGCATAAGAAAGTCGAAACCAATCCAAATTCCATTGGCAATGCATTTCAAACTTTCAACTTATTTATCTCCAAAATCAGAAGAAGAAAGGGCTAAGGTGGAGAGTATACCTTCTACTAGTGTTGTGGGTAGTCTTATGTTTGCAATGTTCTTAGACCAAATATTGTCTATGGTACTAGTTTTGTTAACATATACATGGTAAACCAAGTAGGCAACATTAAGAGGTACTCAAGTGGGTGCTGAGATATCTGAATAAAGCCAAGAGATTAGGTTTGGTGTACAAAAGGTCTCAAAATGAATAGGAGATATTGAAGGGATATATGGATGCATATTTTGCAAGGGAATTAAACAAAAGAAGATTCATAACTAGCTACATTTTCACTCTATTTGGTAATGTTATGAATGGGAAACCATAATTACATCCTATAGTTACTCTTTCAACTACAGAGGTAGAATACATTACAATAACTGAAGGTATAAAGGAGGGTTTGTGGCTAAAGGGACTTATGGGTGAACCAGGCATACTGCAGACTGAGGTGCAGGTACTGTGTGACAATCATAGTGCCATCCATCTAGTTAAAAGTCCTACGCACCATAAGAGGACTAAAAAAATAGACATAAAATTCCATTTCACCAAAGATGTAGTGTCACGTGGTGCTGTGGCGGTGAGGAAAACTTCTACTAAAGATAATCCCACTGACATGCTTACAAAACCAATGGCCACACTCAAGTTCAAACATTGCTTAGACTTGATTGGGTCACTAATTATTTAAGTTAGAGAGGTAGCTAAGAATGTTCACTATGGAGGAGATTGAAAGCCTATCTCAACTTAGAAGCAAGGTGGAGATTTGTGAAGGATACATCGAAGTTGACTCTAGTGAAGTGCAAGGTACAAGTAACTCGGGAATAATGACTACAACAAGGTTTTTGGAGGTTGCACTAGGCTTTAGGGACAGTAGCTACTCTGCTAGATCAAAACCGAAGCTACAAGGTACTTGGATAAGGCTGTAACAATAGCTTGGTGCTCATTTAGTTAGAGGCACATGTCTTGTACTTAAGTGAGTCACGTGAGTTATAATTGGCAGCAAATGCCTTGTGTATATAAGTGTCTTTTAGAGATTAGGTGGCATAATTCAAAAATTGTAAATTGAGAGAGAGTGAATCATAATTAAAAAGAGACTTGTATATGAGAGAGAAGAGAAACACTTTTCTTGGAGAACTTTTGATTCTGGTGAGATCCTTGGAGGGTTTTGTAAACAATTGTGATAAAGTGGATTGAATTTTAGATATAGGAATCTCACATTGAGATTCTAAACTAGGGTATATCACTTGTGTACTGATGTTCTTTCCATCTTCTTGCATTTCCAATTTTCTATTGAAAATGGTACAGATGAGAAGGATAACAATGAGAGAGACAGAGAGATAGAATGGGAAAATAAAGGAGGGTTAAATAATAATTTTCCTTCCTTTATTTAAATATGTAAAATTGATAAGAAAGAAAAATTGTAATTATATTATATTTTCAAAAATTTATCTCTTTATTAAGATAAATAAATATAATAATTTAAATTCTTAATATGGAACTTTTAAAAATTGATAAATAATGTAATAGTAGATAATGAGAGTCTGTTTGTTTTCTATTTTTAAAAAATATTTTCTATTTTTAATTGTTTTTTAAACAAAAAAAATTCGTTTGATAATTGTTTTTTGTTATTTTGAAAATAAGTTCTAAAAACAAATTGTTTTTAAAATAAAAAATAAAAAAAAGTTGTTTTTGTTTCTTGTTTTTGTTTTCAAAATACAAAAAAAAAAAAAATAAATATATATATATATATATATATATATATATATATATATATATATATATATTTTAAAACAGTTTATCCAACGATTTTATTTTTATTTTTGTTCTACAGAACAACTTTTAAACATAGTTTTTAAAAAAAATTTAAAAACAAAAGTAGAATCAAATAAGCCCTAAACTTTTCTCTCAAGCTCTCTCAAATTGAGATAACTTTACAAACATGAAGAATACAGAAGTTCGTAAAATATTCTTCATCGTTCTCCTCTCAAACATCCTTAGTAGCTAAGAGTTCTCCCAAGGAGTTCAGAGTTGCTAATCAAATAACAAACTTTATAGGATACCTCTAAAAGAAGGATAAAAAAGAAAAAAAAAGTGAAAAAAAAGGTAGAATCCACTCAGAAGTAGTGGAGTGGACCAAACTACCAGACTAGAAAATAATTTAAGAAAAGAGATAGGAAATAATTTTCTATTAGTTTACTTCCCCCATTATTGTCCTAACTAGAAAATTGGATTTAAATTTCAAGGCAACTTCATGGTTTGGCTACATACTTTATTATATTTTCATTGCATTAACTTATACACCTGTGCACCCATGATCTCATTCGAGAATGAGAAAAATTCTTACCCAGAATTATTTTTCTTGCAAAATCAATAACATATTCTATTGCATCTTCTGACCTTTAATTTATTTAACTTTATTAATTATTAAATAAAATACAATAAGGTATCATTTATTAACTAATTACTTGTAATGGTTTCTTGAATAAGTATTATTAGATTATAATAAACTCAACTTATATTTTTAATTCACTCAAAAGTAGAATATTTGCTATGAAATTAGAGGATTCATAAAAGAAATTATTGATAATATAACTAAATACTTGTAATGATTTCTTAAATAAGTATTATTAGAATATAATAAACTCAACTAATTTATATTTTAAATTTTCTCAAAATTAGATTATTTGATCTGAAATTAGGAATTTATAAAAAGAATTATTAATAAAACTTGGTAGTAATATGTCTAATATGATATTGAAATATATTTGATTCCCCAAAAAATTTAGTCTTGGGGTAAAAATGACTATGGTGACACACTTGTTACATATTTGTATCTCAACTATACCAATTTTTTAGGGTGATCCTAGGAGAAGTTTTTTTATAAATTTTTTAATCTCTGTGAAAAATCTGTTTTTGACCAAATAAAATAAATTTTAACTGAAATGCACGTAAATTGATAAGAATGCTACCTGAACTCAATATATATATATATATATATATATATATTAAAAAAAATATTATATTCATCCTGACCATGCCAACCTCTATGTTTAAGTGCATACTATAATTGACACATAGTAATTTGGATTATGGGGTCATTTTCTTGACCGTTGCACCACATAATGGCGATAATCTAATTGCAAGCTTTTCGTATCACATGGAGAGAGGAGACCAAAACTTGGCCATGTCTTGAATTGTGCACAACAAGTGTTTTCCAATGGATTCTATTCACATCTTTGTTTGACAATGCGTGTATGCCAAAAGTTAGAGTACATGGCCTGCTTCCTACAAAGGAGGCATACCCAAATTCAATAAATTACTTGTTTGGAATATAATCCAAACTTATCATTAAAGTGGTAGTGTTTTGTTGAATTCTTTTTTCTTCTGTTACCATATTAGTTTCAATAATTTATAAATAGTTATATTTTGATTAAATATTCAAATAATATATATAAAGTCTTATCAACTTTTACTAAAAAATAAATTTTATTTCTTAATTATTTTTTTAATTGTATGAGTATTTGAGTAAACACGTGAAATATATAAAGACGCATATCCATACTTAAATTAAAAAAAATAAAAAATAACTTGACCCTGAAACATACCTATTGGATATACCAATTGAGTTTGGTACTTCGTATAAAATAAAATTTAATAATATAAGCAGTATGGAATAAAGGTAAGTTTATTTATTTAAGCAAATTTTTTTTATAGATTTCATATTGAGACATATCTCATTCATTTCAATAATATAGTATTATATAGTGATAGTCCTATAAAAAATATTGATAATATATTTTTTAATTTATTAAATTAATCTTATATTATACATCACATATTGCCTAAAGAGGGCATTGATCCCGTCAAAGTTCAAACCTATACTGATTTACATATTTATAAATCAGCTTTAACTTAGATGCTTTTATAAGATGGTTTTAAATCGCTAGTTGACTTCAATTACCGTTAATACGTTTACCAAAATGAGCTAAAATTTAAATTGAAGTAATTTTAAGAATATTTATGTCTAAATCATAAAGGTTTACTATTGTAACGGTAACAAAATAAAGGAAACCAATGAGGATAATCAACGTACCTTTATCGGATGTCCCAATTGTTATTTTTATTTTATCAAAAAACAAAGCGGGACAAACAATCCAAAAGAAAAAGAAACTACATCCTAACAAGGTGGGATATGGTAGCCCCTAGTAAATTAGTATCCACGAAAGGATTTAAGAATGGAAAAGAACAGTATGAACTCCGACATGGGAAATATTCTTTCGCCCCACAAAATCATCCATGGGTGATATGCAAGGCAGCTGGGTAGTGGGCAGTGTTAGCAACACCTGACCAATTGAAACGACAATACTCTACCGAATTTACCAATCAAATTCAAAATCAAAATCAACTGAAACTTTATCCCTAAATTTAAATTTAAATCCAATTAAATTTATATTTCTGTACATTGTACCGTTGATTTTTTTTTTCATATATTCTTTGTAAATTTTTTTTATATGGTTCCGTAGAAGTTTGAATTTATGATCTTTTTTCGGCAAAAGTTCACTTTAGTCCCTTAACTTTAGAGTAAGATTCAATTTTTTCTCAAATGTCGTTTTTCTCAATTTTGTCCCACATTAATTGTTTAAAAAAGTTTCAATGCTTTCCTAATAACTAACTCCGTCCCAATAAGTGATGGAAAATACTGACATGTATTCTATGTGGCTAAATTATGTGAGGTGGATAACTAGACTTTAAAACACAAATATAAAACAAAAGGATGTTGTATTGAATGTAGGGCTCTTCGTTTTTTTCCCTCACTTTCTCAAGAAAATTTGCAAAGTGTTCTGAGAAAATTCAAGAAAATCTCTCTTTTACTTATGTAGGGAGGGGATGGAAAATGTCATCTCTTTTTGCTTTTGTTCTGGGAAGTATGGTAACTTTCAAGCCTATCTCATCTTCTATTGTTCTTTGAAACCCAAAAGAAAAATCATAAATGAAAAAATGTGAAAATCTTCATCAGCAAAAAGTGAACGAAACAATGCATGTTCGGTTGCAATATCGTAAGATTTCATATTTGACAGTTTCAGGGGTTTCTTGTATGCAAATGCATATGACCTTTGCTTTGTCATAAAGGCAACACTAAACTTAAATTTCAGATTTCTTACAAAATGCATGAGGAAATTAATGAAAGTGGATGATTGTTGGGATAATTCCCATAAATTAAGTAGATGAAAAATAACAATAAAGATATTAGCGTGGAAAATCCTTCTAAAATGAAGGTAAAAACCACGAGACCCGTAGGCCACTTAAACTTCCACTATAATAATGGGATTACAAAACTCACCCTTAGATGGATCTCTTTCTCAATTTGTAGATTGTACCTTCACAAATTAGTTCACTAATTTTCTCTCAGAAAATTCTCTTTTTGAGGATCTCTCTATTTTTCTCTCACACTTCCTCTCTGAAGATGCTCTCTGAATTGATGAAAATGGTTGAGAGGAGAGGCTCTATTTATAGAGCCAAACCCTACCTTTTATGCGCATAAATCGCGCCTGCAGTACATTTTTCTTCCCCCCTTTTCTTTCTTCAAAATTTTCGATGCCTACCATTGAAATATTTCAATGGTGGGACCCACATCCTTTTTAAATATAGCATGGGCCCTACTTGGAGGGACCCACCTTAAAAATCTCCCCCTCCCGACTTAAGTGGAGATGATGCTGAGCCTGTAGTTTCTTTACAAACTTTTAACTTCTCTTTTGGTAGAGCCTTTGTCATCATATCAACTCTATTTTCATCGGTGTGAATTTTCTCAACTTGCAGCTGTTTACTTTCCAACACATTACGGATCCAGTGATTCTCACATCAATGTGTTTTAATCTGGAATGAAAGGTTGGATTCTTGCTGAAGTGTATTGCGCTCTGACTGTCGCAATAGAGAATATAGCTTTTTTGGTTTTGGCCTAACTTTTGCAGGAACTTTTCATCCACAGGATTTCTTTGCAACCTTCAATAATTGCAATGTATTTTGTTTCTGTGGTGCTTAAGGCAACACACTTTTGTAGTCGTGATTGCCACAAGACAGCTCCCCCTACAAATGTTATCAGGTATCCAGAGATGGACTTTCGAGTATCCACATCTTCAGCCATATCTGAATCTGTGTATCCTTCTAGTATAGTTGTACCATTACCAAAGCACAAACAATGACTAAAAGTACCTCTGAGATATCTGAGTATCCATTTGACTCCTGCCCAATTTTTCTTTCCAGGATTTGACAAGAATCGGCTTACAACACCAACAGCATGAGCAATGTCTGGTCTAGTGCATACCATGGCGTATGATGAGTGAGTTTTATACTCATAAATTAAATATTTTCATCTTATCTTTTTGCCATAATTAAGCATAAATCTCCCTTACTTGTCTTTAGTTTGTGTATTTCTTACAGATGGAGAGAAGAGTAGAAAATGGACTTAATTGAAGGAATCAGAGCTAAATTATGGTTCTTTGGGAATGATGTCTATAAATCAAGCAGATAAAACAAATTCATTAAGGATGACTGAGTAAGGAGCATTATCATATTGACTCTTGAGACGCATCCTAATGGAGATATGTACAAATTTATTCTTGATTTATGATCACATTTCCAAAAGAACTAAAACATAAAGATTCACGGCAAAGCACCCAATGTTGAGAATATGTTTGTTGTTTGCAGTCCAGCCCAACCTTGTTGCAGTACTTGGGCCATATCTCCGAAAATACATATCCAATATGTATGCAATTTGGTAGGTGTATAGCTAACACAATTGGGTACAACTTTCATGTTCAAGTGGTCAGAAAATTTGGACACTAAAAGGGCCAAAAGTGGGCTAGAACAGAATCTATCTCCTGCTGCAGTCCAGCCCGACTTTGCTCTAGTATTTTGACCATAAGTCACAAATTACATATCCAATTTGTCCACAATTTGTCTTGACGGAAAGATAATAAAATTTTCTACAACTTTCATGTTGATGGAGTCAGCAAATTCGGCGGAGTTCAAGACGATATTCAAGGTTCAATTTCGGTGCACATGATGAAATCCAAATTGTCAACTTTGTACAACTTCCTGCCTAACAATTTTGACAATTACCACACCTACCACACCTAATTGTTTCTATAAATAGAGGTCTTGAGGGGTGAGTTAGAGGGCTTTTGGGAGAGTTTTTGGAGAGCTTTTGGAGCTTTGGGGAGAGTTTGGGAAAACTTTGTTGGAAGTCTACGTACTTGTAATGTTATTTTCTCTTTAGACATTTTGTATTTTTCATTTTCTTCCGTAATATTATCATGTTCCTTCATCTATCATTTTACTTTCTCGCTTTAATTATGGAGAACTAATCTCCTAATACTAAGGTGAAAGGGTGAAACTCTTGGTATGAGAATGATAATTTATCTAACTCTTAATCTTAATGTTTATCTTTGATATTGTATTTACCTTCTTATTTCTTTTCTCATAATTATTTCTTAATGGCTGATTTTATCAGACCGCCGATTTCTTGTTATTTTACTGGCTGGTTTTATCAGACCACCTATCTCTTGTTATGTTTCTTCTTCGTACCTCTTTTCATTTTAATCTTGTAAACTTTGAATCTTGATACATTGTAGACAATCTTTGGCACAATAAATGCTTGAATCAATCTTGATTTATTGTAGACAATATAATGATTGGCACAATGTACGCTTGAATTTAGTTACAAGTTATCTTTTGCATCTTTGTATTTTTAATCTTGTGAAATGTGAATTTTGATATATTGTAGACAATCTTTGGCACAATAAATGCTTGAATCAATCTTGATTTATTGTAGACAATATGATGATTGGCACAATTTATGCTTGAATCCATCTTACAAGAATGTTTTAATTATTATAAAGGAGGTAAATATAATTCATGAATAAACAAAGTTGAGCTTAAATTAACATATCATCCGATTAGAACTTTATTCTTGTAAAAATTCTAATTGAGTAATAAAAGAGTTAAATTTATTTTTATTCGATATACCAAGAGTAGATCCCTTAACCTTAGCATGCTTCTTTACTTTGAATACACCTTTATTTAATTTCAGTATATTAGTTCTTTGTGTAATTTGTTCAATATTCCTCTCACAAAACAAGACATCGGGAACTAGGTTAGAAGTATTTATTTAGGATCTATATTAGAATTTTCTCTCAATTGGCAATCTATGTGGGATCGACCTTGCATACCACTAAATCTATACTCCAATAGATTCGTGCACTTGCGAGTTTTAATTAAAACAACAACAGCGTACATTAGACTGTCAACAGCTGATGCATAAGGCACTTTGCTCATCTCTAATTTATCCTCTTTACTTAAAGGACACTGACTCACTTTTAACTTAAAGTGACTTGCAAGTGGAGAACTGACAAATTTTGCCTTGTCCATGTGGAATCTTTTAAAAATATTTTTCACGTACTGTTCTTGGGATAGCCAAATTTTGTGATTCTTCTTATCACAAGTAATCCTCATGCCAAGGATTTGTTTAGCAGGTCCTAAGTCTTTCATTGCAAAGGACTTGCTCAACTCTCTCTTCAATATGTTAATGTTGTTGATGTTTTGGCCTATAATCAACATATCATCAACATAAAGCAAAAGAATGATAAAGTCACCATCAAAAAATTTCTTAATAAAGACACAGTGATCAGCCGTCATTTGATTGTATTCATTTTTCTCCATGAATGAGTCAAACTTTTTGTACCACTGCTTTGGAACCTGTTTTAGACCGTACAAAATTTTCTTTAGTTTGCACACCAACTTCTATTTCCCCTTCACTTGAAAACCTTCAAGCTGCTGCATGTAGATTTCCTCATCAAGATCACCATGTAAGAAAGCAATCTTTACGTCAATTTGTTCAACCTCTAGATTGAGACTAGCTGCTAAGTCAAGAATAACTCATATGGAAGACATTTTTACCACTGGTGAAAAGATTTCATCAAACTCAATACCCTTCTTTTGATCGAATCTTTTCACAACCAATCT
Organism: Gleditsia sinensis; assembly: GCA_037074535.1. Taxonomy (NCBI): domain Eukaryota; kingdom Viridiplantae; phylum Streptophyta; class Magnoliopsida; order Fabales; family Fabaceae; genus Gleditsia; species Gleditsia sinensis. The sequence continues at coordinate 56,737,034 of CM073468.1, read as the reverse complement.
TGCTTTGTAACGTGGTTGTGAGTTGCCTTTTTCGTTCTTTATTCTGTACACCCATTTTTTCTTGAGAGCTTTTCTTCCTTGTAGTAGTTTCACCAAATCAAATGTGTGGTTCTCATGCAAGAATTTCATTTCCTCTTGCATGGCTTTTAACCACTCATCCTTGTGCTGGTTAGTAACAGCTTCGTCATAGCCCTCCGGTTCTCCCTCATCAGTAAGCATTACATATTCGTTAGGAGAATACCTACTACTCAATTTTCTCTCTCTGGTAGATCTCCTTAACGATACTTCTTGTTAGACTTGTTCAGGAATTTTCTCTAGTTGTGTACTGCTAGCTGGTAGATCAACATTGTCAGTATCTGAAATAGCTCTCCCGTCATTAGAATTTGTTGATGAAGAGATTGGATCCAAATTAACTGGAATTTCATCTGATCGTGGCTTCTCTGATTTCTCAAAATCTTTGATTGTCTGATATTCAAGAAACACCATGTCTATGCTTCTAATGATCTTTCTGCTAACAGGGTCCCAAAGTCTATAACCGAATTTTTCATGAGCATATCCTATAAAAATACACTGCTTTGATTTTCCTTCCAACTTGAACCTCTCATCTTTTGAGATGTGAATAAATGCTCTACAGCCAAATACCTTCAAGTGTTTGTAAGAAATATCTTTCCTTATCCAGACTCTTTCTGAAATGTCATAGTTCAGTAGAACTGATGGAGAAAGATTGATTAAATTGACTGCTGTCCTCATTGCCTCCCCCCAATTTGATAGTTTTGCATTTGAAAGCATACATCTGACTCTCTCACAGATAGTTTTGTTCATCCTTTCTGCTACACCGTTGTGTTGAGGTGTCTTTAGCACTAATTTTTCTAACCTAATGCCTAAATTTCTACAATACTCCTCGAATGGTCCGCGATACTCACCGCCATTATCTACACGTACAAACTTTAAAAGTCTGCCAATTTCTCTCTCAACTTTTACATGAAATTTCTTGAAAACTTCCTACACTTAATCTTTAGTTTTGAAAGCAAATACCCACACACTTTTCTTGAATGTTCATCAATAAAAGTCACAAAATAAAGTGCTCCACCTAGTGACTTAGTATTCATTGTGCAAACATCTATGTGTATAAAGTCCAGAATGTTCTCTTTTTTAGAGGGTAGAGAACTACGAAATGCTACTCTGTGTTGTTTTCCCATAATACAATCAACACAAGTATGCAAAGATATACCTTTCAATTTTGGCAAGAGCTCCTGAGCTCCTTCTTGGAAAGAATTTTGAGGCCCTTTTCACTCATGTGGCCGAGTCATTTATGCCATAACTCGATGGAGATTTCTTTCCTGGTAGTATTTACATCTCCTTTACACAACTTTGCTTTTGTGGAGTAGAGAGACACATTTTTCTTACCCTTAACTACTACCAAATTTCATTTGGTAAGCTTCCACTTTCCTTCACTAAAATAGCTGTTGTAGCCATCATCATCAAGTACTCCAGTGAAGATCAAATTGAGGCAGATATCTGGAACATGCCTCACATCTTTTAGAAGTAATCTGCATCTTAGATTAGTTTCCAAACAAATATTGCCGATATCAACAATTTTGGATGTATCATCGTTTCCCTTCCTTACTCGTCCAAACTCACCTTGAGTGTAGGATGAGAAGAACTCTTGTCTTGAGGTGACATGGTAGGAAGCACCTAAGTCAACTACCCATGTAGAGTCTTGACATGCTAGATTGACATAATTAGCATCTTGAACAATGACAACTTCTTTGAACAATGACAACTTTTTCGATGATAGTTGCAGTGTCATTTGTTCGGTTTTTTGCTTCCTGTTTTTTAGACTGCTTTAACTTTCAAAATTCTCGAAAAAAATATCCGAGCTTGCTGCAATGATGACATGTCTTTTCATGCCTTAATCTAGACTTTAATCGTCCTCTTTGCTTGTTTTGACTCTAGGAATCTCTACTCTTATTTCTTCCACGTCATTCCTACTTGTTTTTCTGTGACAAGTGCTTCAGCTTCAGGATTATATCCTTCGTCATTTTGTCGAGATTCTTAATTTAACATTCTATCTTTTACCATATCCATGGTAAGCTTGCCTTCAAGAGCAGAGTTGCTGACTGACACAACTAAAGTGTCTTAACTTTTTGATAAAGAACTCAACATCAGCAATGCTTGTAGCTCATCGTCAATAGTCATCTTCATCGAGTGGAGTTGATCTACAATGCCTTGGAACTCGCTCATGTGTTTCGATACGCTGCTCCCGTCTTTATACTTCAAATTAACTAATTGTCACATCAGATTGGCTTTATTCTGTGCAGTTTTCCTTGCATACATTTTCTTTAACTTTTTCCAAAGAACATAAGCATCATCTTCATTAGCAAAATTTTGAAAAATACTCTTGTCAATCCATTGTCTGATTTAAGCAATACATTTACGATTCAGCACAGTCCAGTCAATGTCTGATGTGCTGATTGTGGCCTTACCATCAGCTTTGTCATCCTTCGGAGTAGCCATTGATTCCTCCTTCGCCATCACAATCGGTTTCCATATATCTTTAATGTATAAAAGATCCTCCATCTTTGGCTTCCAAATTGCATAATTAAACGCAGTCAACTTGATCATATTGCCGGTGCTTTTCTCAATTTTGAGCAAAATGAACAGTACTTATATGTATAAATAGTGTCTTACATATGAATAGTCCCTCCGTACGTATGAACAATACCTGTACATATGCACAGTGCCCTGTATGACTCCTTTTAGCCAGCAGTAATTTCAATAAAATCTTTTCTGATGTGGAAGATCAATTAATACTACAACCACATAGCATACTAAAAATTTTAAAGGAATAACCAGCCAGGCTCTGATACCACTTTGTTGAGATAATTCCCATAAATTAAGTAGATAAAAAATAACACCAAAGATATTAGCGTGAAAAACCCTTCTAAAATGAAGGTAAAATCCACGAGACACGTAGGCTGCTTAAACTTCCACTATAATAATGAGATTACAAAACTCGCCCTTAGGTGGATCTCTCTCTCAATTTGTGGATTGTACCTTCACAAATTTGTTCAATAATTTTCTCTTAGAAAATTCTCTTTCTAAAGATCTCTCTATTTTTCTCTCACACTTCTTCTTTGAGGATGCTTTCTGAATTGATGAAAATGGTTGAGGGGAGAGGCTCTATTTTTAGAGTCAAACCCCACCTTTTATGCGCACAAATCGTGCTTGCATGCATTTTTCTTCCTCCCTTTTCTTCCTTCAAAATTTTCGGTGCCTACCATTGAAATATTTTAATGGTGGAACCCACAGCCTTTTTTTTAATATAGCATGGGCTCCACTTGGAGGAACCCACCTGCAGTGATAAGCTAGCATTATGGAATTTGGGTTTTCAAACCGTAAGTTTTAACAAATAAGTACATGAACAAGGGAAAGGTATTAATAAAATTGATTTGGAAGTTAACAAGATTTGTGTTCTATGTGAACTTTTTGTTGATGGATTGAATGAAGATGCAAGTTCACAAATTAGAAAATTGTATGCTAAGCTTGGAAATTATGGCCAAATAGTCATTAACCAACTTTTGCAATTGCTTAGTCTTACAGTGGATTGGTGCCTTATGGCCTCTGGATTTCCATCATTTCTATGAGAGTTGGTTTATGAATTAGTGTACAAATCAATAATGCGGCACCCTACTTGGCAAAACTATAAATGCTCATATGATAAACCAACTTCAAGTGCATGTGTAGCCATGAGTTAGGATAGGGGGCAATTATTTAATTTCCTATTGAGTCAAGTGGATAAAGACCAATTAGGAGTGTAGCTACTAGAAAATTATTGTACACTTGTAAACTACTTAACAAATAATAGCTGAGATCTTTGAAGTGAAAGTAGGCACCATTGGCCAAACCACTCTAATTTTAGTGTGTCATCTTTTACCTTTGTTGTTGCACAATCCAAATTATATGTGTGTTCTTTATAGTTTAATCTGTGAGGTAGTGTGTGTAAAAGCTTGTTTTGTTAGCTGTGAGTGTTCTTGGAACTGCATTATCAACTAGATTCTACAAAGGACATTGCATTACAATTGGTATCAGAGTCATGGTTCAATCAAGGGCAAAAACACTGATCTTGGATTCAAGAAATAGGGTTAACTAAGTTTGAGATGAAAAGGTTTAATGGCAATGCGGACTTTAGGATTTGGTGACGAAGAATGAAAGCAATTCTAGTTTAGCAGAAGGTTGCCTTGACACTTCAAGGAGCCAACAAGTTACTTAAAACCATGATTGTAGTCTATAGAGAAAAGATGATGGAGACTACCTATGGCATTATCATCTTGTACCTAATTGATAATGTGTTAAGGCAAGTTTCAAATGAGACCACTGCAGCTAGGTTTTGGTCCAAATTGGATATACATGATCAAGTCAATAATCAACTACAAATATCTAAAGGCTAAGTTCTTTGGTTTCAAGAAGGAAGAGGATAGAACTCTTGATAAGAATCTATATGACTTTTCAAATATTATTATTGACTTTGCAAATATTGAGGAGAAGATTGAAAATGAGTACCAAGTAGTAATATTACTCAACTTATTTCCAATAACTTATAGCTAGCTGAAGGATACAACCTAGTTGAGTAAAGAGACCCTCTCAATAGGGAGCTTGCGTTTGTAATAAGGCTCAAGGAGATGGAATTGCTACATGATAAAAAGTGTTCTAATTCTGGAGGTGGAAGTAAGGGAAAATCCTAAGAATAAGCAAAAAGAAAGGGCAAAATCATCAAAAAGGGTGGACAAGTCTAAGCTGAGGTGCCACTATTGCAAGAACCTAGGCTATTTCAAAAAAGAATGCCCTACAAGGAAGAGGAAACAAAGGGATAATCATTTAAATTTTTGAAAATGTTTATGTGGCTTTAGAAGGGTATAAGTCTATAGAAATGCTACTACATTCTTCCAGTGAGGGTCAAAACGAGTAGATCTTGGATTCAGGGTACTTTTTCCATATGAGCCCCAATAAGAATTGGTTCCAAACCTTTGAGGAGAAGAATGAAGGCAATGTACTATTTGGGAAAATAGGTTTGCAGAATAAATTGAGTTAGTTTAATGATATCCAGATGTTTGATGGTTGTGATAGAGTTTTGACTCAAGACAGGTGTGTCCCTAAGCTTAGGAGGAATTTAATTTCTCTTAGCCTGTTAGACAACCTAGGCTACTTAATTAAAATAGGAAGGAGCTACATGAAAATAGTGAAGGGTGCTATGATAGTAATGAAAGGGACATTGTCAAATGGGCTTTACACACTAGTTGGGGAACCTATGATTGAAACAATGGCTCATGTATCTAAAAATGGGCTAATTAGTGTGAAGGGTTTGATGGAGTTAAAGAAACAAGGCTTGCTAGGAAACGCTAAACTTGGAGGCCTAGAATTCTACCAATCCTACATACTTGGCAAGAGTAGTAGGGTTAAGTTCAACAAATTAGAAAATACCACTCAAGGAATCCTAGACTATGTGCATGCTGATCTTTGGGGTCCATGAAGGGTAGAATCTCATAGTGGTAGTAGATATTATCTAGTCATCATTGGTGCCTATTTTAAAAAGCTGTGGATTTGCTTACTAAAGACAAAGGGAGAGGCTTTTGTAAGGTTCAAGTAGTGGAAAACCATAGTAGAAAAGTAAATCGGGAGAAGATAAGAAAGTTTAAAACTAATAGTGGATTAGAGTTATATTCAAATGAGTTCACTAACTTCTACAAGAATGAGGGCATTGCTAGGAATAAGACTATCAAGGACACCCCCAACAAAATATGTTAGTTGAAAGGATGGATAGAACCATACTTGAGAGGGTAACATGTATGCTAGCAACTGCTAACATTCTAAGGTAGTTTTAGATAGAAGCAATTATGACAACTTGCTCTTTGATCAATAGGAGTTTATTTACTGCAATTGGGTTGAAAACCCCATAAGAAATGTGGTATAGTAAGCCATTGGAATATTCTGATTTAAAGTTGTTTGACTACTCAACATATGCACATGTAAGGCAAGATAAGCTACAGCCTAGAGCACTAAAGTTTCTATTTTTAGGCTACCTAGAAGGATTCAAGGGGTACATCTTTGGTGCCTTGAACAAGCTACAAAAATTTCCTAATTAGCAGGGATGTAAAGTTCAATGAAGTATATTTCCCTAGCTTAAAAAATGAGATGGTGCGTAATGATAATGGCCCTAAAAGAGAAGAAAGGTTTGTGATTGAGGTAGAGCTTGCTGGAAGAAAGACTAGTCCAAGGAGTGAAGGGTCTAATGATGAGCATTCAGAAGAGAAAACTTAGCCCCTGAATGAGCAGCAATATGGAAGAACTAGAACCATTAGCAAGGATAAAATTAGAAAGTATATAAGGCCACCCATTAGCTATGGCTATGCTAAGTTAACAACATTTGCTTTAACTGTTGTAGCTGAAGTTACTCACTCAAAACTAGAAAGCTATACTCAAGTTATGATGAGTGAGGAAAAGGACAAGCGGCTGATGGCTATAAAAGAGGAAATTGCCTCTCTTCATAAGAAAAACACTTGTGTTCTAATAGAAAAACCAAAAAGGAAGAAGCTAGTTGACTACTATTGGATTTATAAGAGGAAAAAAGAGATCCCTAGAGTTGAGAATGCCAGATTGGTAGCTGAGGGTTCACTTAGAAAGAAGGGGTTGGCTACAATGAGATCTTCTCATTATTAGTCAAACATATCTCTGTAAGGATTTTACTTACAATAGTGACTAAGTTGGACTTGGAACTAGAAAAAATTGATGTTAAGACTGTTTTCTTGTATGAAACCATTAAGGAGACTATCTATATAAGGCAGTCAAAGGGGTTCGAGGAAAGGGGTAGCATAAACAAAGTTTATCTCTTACAAAAGGTCTTGTATGACTTGAAGCAATCACCAAGGCAATAGTATAGATGCTTTGATGAATTCATGAAAAAGAATGGCTTTGAGAGGAGGAAGTATGGCAGTTGTGTATATGTGAAGAGAAGGGATATTGCTTGTGTCTATTTATTCTTGTATATGGATGATATGTTACCGGTTTATAAGGATAAGGCTGAGATTCAAAATTTGAACCAAAAATTGAACACTAGGTTTGAAATGAAGGATCTACGGGCTAAGAGAATCCTTGGGATGAAAATCAAGAGGGATAGAAAAAGAGTAACTTTGTTTCTATTACAGGGAAGGTACATTTAGAAGGTGCTTGACAAGTTTGGAATGACAGACTCTAAACTAGTGAGCACTCTTATTACCCAACACAAGAAGCTCACTGCACTCAAGGTAGAAAGTGAGGAGGAAGAGGCCAAGAAAATGCAAGGATCTATATTCCAATGCTATAGGGAGTATAATGTATGCAATAGCGTGAAGTAGACTAGATTATGGCAAAACTAGCAAAGAATGTAAAGTAGGTGCTAAGGTACTTGAAGGGGTCCTCAAATCTAGGTTTGATATATGGTAAGTTTGGTTTGGGTGATGAGAAGGTAGAGGCTTTTGTAAATTCTAATTATGCTGGCTGCTGAGACAATATGTAGTCCCTTACTAAATACATCTTTGTGTTGTTTGAACGTGCTGAGTTGGAAGTCTAGTCTCTAACATTTAGTGGCCTTGTCATAAACTAAAGATGAATATATAGCTATAACAGAAGCTGTGAAGGAGGCAATGTGGTTAAGAGGTATGATAGTGGAGCTAAGAATTGAATAAGAAGTTTTGGTGGTGAATTCCAAAGTGCTATTCATGACTAAGAACCAAGTCTTCCATGAAAGGACCAAATGTCAGACTGCATTTTGTGAGAGATGTAGTGGAGAAAGGTGAAGTATTGCTGGAGAAGGTTCACACAAGCCATAACCGAATTGACATGCTCACCAAACTAGTGGCAGTCAGCAAGTTCAGCCATTGCTCAGACTTAGAGCACATTCCAGGAAATTAAATAACTTAAAAGGGCAAAAGGAGAATGACAACAAAGATGTTTGTGGCAGTAAAGACTCATAAGCCGAGGTGGAGATTGCTCTAGTTGATAAGTTTTAATCGATTTTGTCAATTTTTTAACTAGTCAATCAATTTTTTATTTATAATGATTTTAGGAGTTTATTTAGACCATGAAAGATTGGTTCTCAATTACTCCTGTTCAATCCACTAATCCGGTTTGATTTCTTAAACACTTTTAAATAATAAAAGGATGACAATGTAGAAATAGAATAATAAAATTCCAAACCAAAATTCTCTATATGTAAATCTAAGAAAGGAGATTAAAAATGGTATGGCCTTTCCCTAACTTTTCTTTGAACAAAAGACAAACTTTACCCTCAACATGGGTCAAAAATCAAAAGTCATACTTTTGTATGCCTATCTCACACTAATTTCGAAGGTACCTTACTAGAAACTGTTTTTTCAGGAGAAAAAAAAAAGAAAAAGAAAAAAGAAATTCTATAAAAAATGATAATTTTATGAAGTTTTTGAGAATTTTATACTTTTACTGTTATATGTATATTGATATTTTTACATTAATATTTTATATTTGAATTACTATAACTCAAAAAAATTAACAATTTTAAAACATGCTATTTTTCAAAAGTTTAACTTAACAAAATCAGATATTTCTAATAAATTAAGGATGTAACTGTATCTAAGTAAATTTTTTTACATAAGAATTTTGGTTGCATAAGTTTTTTTTCTTTTTAAGTACGCCAGTGTGGTTTCTTACCATTATATATTAGAAAATATCACAATTCAAACTTTAAAAATTTCACTCACTTCCGCATCCAGTCAACCATCAGAGTAATAATTGTCGGTAACTTTTAAAGCAAATTAATAGTGTGGTTGCATCTAAGTTTTGCCGGCGACATTATAGACAAGGAACTAAATTTCCTTTCTTTTCCATCGAAACGACCGAAACGTTTCTGTTTCCTGAGTCACCGATACGAAACGGAGTCATCGAAACGAAACGAAGTGTTTGTTAAGAAATTATGCTATTTCAATTAAAATTACTATGTTTCGAAATATTTCGGTAGAAATACTCTTGTTTCAATAGAAATTTCGGTAGAAATACTCTTATTTCGAGTTGTTTCGATAGAAATACTCTTGTTTCGAGTTATTTCGATGAAAATACTCTTATTTCGAATTATTTCGATGGAAATACTCTTATTTCGAGTTGTTTCGATGGAAAAGTACTAAACTAATTTGAAAAATAAAAAATTGACAATCTAAAAGTAGATGAAAATAGCATTATATCACATCCAACACCAAGTTATTTTCTCTCACAAGTCACAACATCTTTATTAATTTCATACTCTCCCCCTTTGTTCTCATGACATTATTTTTCTTCATTATCTTCATTTTAAAGAGGAAACTACAAAAATGATGCAAAGAGTGATTAAAAGGCAAAGAGAAAAAAATATACTTAAAGATAGAGATAGAATCATAGTCGACAGAGAAAGAGACTTAAATATAAATGTCACGAAAGAGTTAAGAAGAAGATGGAGAGATAGATGCAAGAGAAAGATTGTTATTGAATGCTATTAGGATTTGAGTTGAAGTCTATACTGTAGTATGTTTACTTACTATTCAATTATAAACATTAATTCGAATTATTTTTAACATAATTTTATATATCTATATCATTAATATTATGTTAAAATCTTTTAAAATTAAAAAAAAATTATTTAAAATTATTTGAAACGTTTCTTAAAAAATCTTTCGTTTCCTCGAAATTTTCGAAACGTTTCGAAATGTTTCCATTTCTGAAGTCACTGAAACGATACCTCGAAACGAAATTTAGTACCTTGATTATAGATTAGCCTAATTATCGAAAATCATTTGCAAAAAAGTAATGAAGCAAAAAGTTTTCAAACTATTCTATAGATTGACCTAATTATGAATTGAATTTTGAATTTTATTTTATATAAAAAAATTTAAGATTAATTTTGAGTTAAAACTCTTTAAATCATAATTTTAAGATCCAAATTGATCCCAAAAAATTCAATTGGTGAACTAGCTATTAAAACGTTTGTATTTAATAATTGAACTATTTTTGTAATTAAACCGAATTGACTTAGTAGTTAAACTAGTGACTCTAAGCAATTGAATAAGACTAAACTTAATTTTTTTTTATAAAATTAATTTTATATCTTTATTTTTATAAATTTGATAGTAATTTCTTTAATAAATTTATGTTACATGTTATTTATTAAAATAAAGTATATTATATCTATTAATATCACTTTTTTAAAAATAATAATATTTAATTTAATTTAAATATATGTTTTTTAAAAATTTTAATTTATAAATAATTAATTTAACTGATCTAATTAATGACGGTTGAACAAATGATCTAATGGTTTTTTTTCCTTCACCCATTCAATGTTCAATTCAATCTTAAAACTATGTTTCAAATATCCACAAAATAAATCAAATATGTAATCCAACTATGATCACCTTTTGCATTAATATAATTATGTGAAAAAAAAAATAGATTGATAGTTAATGTTATATCCTACACTAACCATTGAGAAAATGAGTTTCTAATTTATTTGGAACTTAATATTTAAAATTAGATTAAATTTGATATCAAGGATTTAACCTCATCTATTTTTCCACTCTCTAGACTCAGAAACTTCAAAAGCTCCTCTGTAATAAATAAATAAAATAAATATTAATATCTAATATAATATTTAAGTCTCCAATTTTTTTCGCATAACAAGTTTTTTTTTTTAAGTTCAGCTTTAGTGCTACAAATCATACTAATATTTACTTGTAACTTATGAATCATAATCCTCTACCTTAGTAAGATCTACAGTGACCAGCTACACAAAGCAAAGCTCCATGACAACCAAAGTTTTCCGTGGGAAAGAACAATCACCACTGGCCATCCCATAATAAGTTCACTACAATTCTTTGCCAAAGTTTTTTGAGCAATTTACTATGGAAGTCATTTGGTTTTACAGTGAAAAAACAAAACCTCACTATGATGTCTAGTGATCCTTTTAGTGGGTTATGTTTTTGTAGCTTTATGACTTTTTTCCGACACACTTTAGAAATTTGAACCCCAAACTTTTTATAAAAAAATGAATTGGTACATACTTATATAAAAAAAAAAAAATTGACACATTTATCTATCATTGATATTTAAGTACTCCATTTTTTTTATTAGAAACTTGATTATTTAATTTTTTATTTTTCACCAATAATCAAAAAATAATTAAATATTTTTTATTAGGTAAAGTTTGTTACATAAATCAAATGACATTATAGTAATTTATTATAAATGAGATTAATAAAAAAATTATTAATTGTTAAATTTTTTTAACAATTTTACCAGTCTTCTTTATCCTTCTTTTATCTCTAACTATCAGGCTGCTTCTTATCTGATATATTTTTTGTAGTAGAAAAATTTATTATAAATCAAATGACGTTACAGTAATTTATTATAAATAAGATTAATAAAAAAAATTATTAATTGTTAAATTTTTTTAACAATTTTACCAGTCTTCTTTGTCTTTCTTTTATCTCTAACTATCAAGCTGCTTCTTATCTGATATATTTTTTGTTGTAGAACTTCTACAAAAAAAATTTCTACACATGGTCAAATCAACTTAAATGAGATTCTACTATTTTCTCTACAATAGATGTTACCCTAACTTTTTCTTTAATACACTCATTCTTAATCATATTTCTTCTAATTTATCCATTCATCCAGTAAAATATTTTCATCTATGTGACATTGAATTTATCTTCATGTTGTATTTTAATCACCCAACATTTAGTTTCATGCAATATTACTAGTCTTATAGTTATAAGATAGAATTTTCTTTTAACGTTGAGTGGCACGTTTCTATAACAAATGACATCCGAAATACTCCTACATTTTATCCATCCCACTTAAATCATATAATTTATGTCCTCCTTTACTTCTCTATTATTTTGTATGATTAACCCAAAATATTTAAAATTTGTTACTTATTTTATAAGGTGACCTCCAAGTTTTACTTTTAAATTCGTATTTATTCATCTTTTATTAAAATTATATTCTATATATTTAAGAATTGAAGATAATTAAAAAAAAATTATTTAAAAATTATTTTTTGTGTTAATTAAACAAAAAAATTGAATGAATTACTTTTCTTTCTCTTTGATTAATATTTTTATTATAAAAACTATTTACTAAACTTTTTTAAGCAAAAAAAAAAGTAAAGTACTCAATCCCCTCCTAATCAATTTTTTTATTTATTATAAAAATATATACAAACCTCTTTTAAAAATAAAAAAATATTATAACTTTAATTCAATAAAAAAAATAAAAGATCTATTGTTCTCATTTACTAATTTTTTTTTTATTCTCAACCATTTTATTTGCATTTCTGATATGAATCCCTGATATGAACTTCACCAAGAGAAGTAAGACCCGAAATCAATATGAGATCCAATTTGAAGGATCATGTTTTAATCAGATTTATAATAAAATAAATTAAAGAAAAATGACATTGACCCGTTATCTATAAAGAGATAAGAATCAAAGGTATAAGAAATATTGCAGACGCCACACTCAATAAAGAAGAAGAATATTGTAAGTGGTAAGTCTTACTTGAACGCCACAAAAAAATCTTAATAAGTTCAGAAAAAGTTCTTTGAAAAATCAAAGAGAAAAAACTCTTAATATTATTAATGATAATCTGTATTGTTTGCGAGCATACATATCTATTTATAGGCCAATAACCTAAATTAATAAGGAAAACTACATAGAAAACTCCTATAGGATAAGAAAAATTTAAAATAGAAAACTGTTCTAAAAATTATCAAATAGGAAACTCCTACAGGGTAAGAAAAAAATACAAATAGGAAACTTTCCTAGTTAAATAAACAAAACATTAAAAGTAAATAAATCAGAAGAAAAAAAACGTAACTTAAATTGGGCTATTAAATAAATCCATTATTTTGGGTCTATATTCAGTTTTTAGCCTTCAATCTTTTTGTACTTTAGGTCCATATTCAAATTGGCTGATCTTGACCTATATTTAAGTGAATTTTAATGACATTGACCAATTTTGGATTCTTCTTTTGTAGTAATGCATGTATCTCCTTGATGGGCCTCTAGAATTAAACTATTAAGTTCTTCTTTGAATCTTTTAACCCAAATTATTCTAATAGATCAAAGTGGAACTTGAAGACAGCCTGCACTCCATTTTCATTCGTTAGCCATGCTCACATCATTCCCCTCCTCTTGAAAAGGATTTGTCCTCAAATCAGCTCCTACATAAAAAAAAAATTAAATTAATAACTTTGAAACACACACTCTCATTATACTTAACTAAAAGATCTTGCTTGCAGGCATTGTCATTGATTCTTTCATTTACTTCAGGCAAACCATATCTTCTTTGAAGTGGTTTAAAACACTTTTGATCTAGAAATGTTTTCTTCCTCGTATGCAACCAAACCCAATTGCCCAGGTCAAATACAATTCTTTTGTGTCCCTTTTTAACTTGATTGGCATATAGTTCAATTTTTCTCTTAATGTTTTTTCTTGCCTTCTTATAGATCTGTTTAACAAAATCAACTGTCTTCTTTTTATCTAAGTTAATACAATCATCCATCGATAAAGGAATTAAATCCAAAGGAGTTAATGGATCCAAACCATGAACAATTTCGAAACGTGAAAACTTAGTTGCAAAATGCACACTCTTATTATATACAAACTTGACATGTTTCAAAAACAAATGAGACTCAATACTCCTAGGCATGCTATGTAATCTCACAATTTTCTTGAAAAACAAATTACCAATATGTGATATATCATCGGTTTTATGACATGGTATGATATGTATCATTTTAGAAAATTTGTCAACAACTGCATATATAGAATCTCTGCCCCATTTTGACCTAAGTAAACTCAACACAAAAACTATAGATAAGTCAATCCAAGGTTCACTAGGTATATGTAAAGAAGTATATAATCCATTAGACTTCATTTTAAACTTAGCTTGTCTACAAGTGATAAACTGCTCATATACTCGTTCCACATCATGTTTCATATGCAAATCATCTAAAGTCTTAGATATGTAAAAATTCCTCATCAAACCACCTCCTTGTACTTCCTTACAAGCAAGTCATGCAATGAATATTTAGGCATAAACAACTTGTTTTCTCTAAACAAAAATTCATTATACTCAAATAACTTATCAAATGCAACTTTCTCATATGCATTGAGAACATTACCCTGCAAAAGAGAAACTTCAATATTAGGTAAATAAGAGTGAAGCACATTAGTACAATTATTGGCATATTTAAAAAGAAAATCTTTTTCGATCTTACTTTCTCTTGCATAAAAATTCATTTGTTTTCTCTCAATGTTTCTTTCAATGACCAAATTTGTTCTCTTAATTTCTCCATCAATTTTCTCAACCTCTCTCTCATTTTGTCTCTTAATTTTCTCGGCTTCTATCTCTTTTTCTTTCATAATTTTCTCTACCTCTCTTTTTCTATCTGACTTTTTTTTTGCCTTTATCTCTTTTTCTCTCATAATTTTCTCAGCATCTCTCTCTTTTTCTCTCTTAATTCTTTCACTCATTTTCTTTTTTTCACTCTCTTTCTTTTGTAACCTCACTTAATCATCATAGTAGTCTCTAACACATCTAAAACCTTGAGTAAAGCTTCCTCATAACTGCTTTTATATCCTCCTATGTCTCAATAGACCTTTCTCCATTTCGTCTCTTGCTTAAAATCAATTGATCCCACCAAATAATAGCATAGTTAGTAAATCCCATGATAGCTAACTTTACCATTTTCAACTCAAAATAGTTGTGACAACCAAACAACAACTCCATCCTTCTCTCCTAATTTAGATAAGTTTTGAGGTCATTTTTGCCTTGAAACGACGGAACCTTCATTTTAAAACTACCCAAGTTATTATTTTCCTAATTCTTAATTTCTCTAAACCTTCCACCATATCTTCTACTCAAATCCCTGTCAACTTCATCAAAATCATCTCTATAATACTCTCTACCTTCAAAACTCACTTTTCTCGATTGAATTATCTCTCTCCTATGCATATTGGGAGTATTTGTGAATTCTCTACCCGATCTAAATGTTCATGAACTTGTTCTATCTCTTCTTTCAAAACTCGTCTCATCTTACTCACTAAAGCTTTCATCATCAACTTTGAATCAATCATTCCCGACACATCTTCGAAAGTATTTTTTTTTTGTGACATGATTTTTCCTGCAAAACAATATTAGATTAAAAAAAAATCTCATAACACTAGCTCACGTGTTTCTCTCACGATTAATGGCACTCACACTCGTGTTTACTCAAATTTTGGCTTTTACCCTCTTATAAGCTCACATTCTCTTACATTTTTCATCTCTTAGTCCCCTCTTTAAGATTTTTATTGAACTCAAACAAATTCACACAAAAAATTTCTTACAACAATACAAACTCAACTAATAGTACAAAGAGCAAAGGAAGAAAAAAAATAAACAAAATTTTAAGAAGCAAAGGAACAAAACAATAGAACTTTAGAAAAAATTAAAGACAAGATAAGGAATAAGAAAATCAGAACAAAAAGCAACTAAAATAGAAAGAAATCAACGACTAGAGAAAACAAAACAATTGAGATAGGAAAAAAAATCAAAGATAAGCAAACGAATTAAAGATCAAAGTAAAAAAAGATTGATGCAATTAGAATTACTAAATCACTTTTTTTAAAAAAAATTAGATTGCAAAGTCTAGGTGGAAAACTTGAATTTCAACAATAATGGGTTTTCATTTTTTTTTCGAATTTCCTTTTTTTTTAGAATTCTGTACTCTTTTTTTAATTCTAATTTTTTTTTCTTTTTTTTAGATATGCACTTGAACTAAGAATATTAGAAATAAAACAAAAATTAAAATATGAGAAGAACGAAGAACATAGAAAAAAAAGATACAAGATAGTAAGATGGAATAATAATAAGAAAACAAATAGGATAGATCAAACTTGATTTAGAACTTAAACTCTAATATCAAATTATGTGAACCCCTGATATGAACCTCACCAAGAGTAGTGAGAAACGGAATCAATATGGAATTCAATTTGAAGGATCGTGTTCTAATCAAATTTATAACAAAATAAATTAAAGAAAAATGACGTTAATCCGTTATCTATAAAGAGATAAGAACCAAAAGTATAAGAAATATTATAGACACCACACTTAAGAAAGAGGAAGAAAATTATGAGTGATAAGTCTTACTTGAACGTCACAAAAAAATCTTGATAAATTCAGAAAATTTCTTTGAAGAACCAAAAAGAAAACACTCTTAATATTATTAATAATAATCTGTATTGTTCATGACCATACATGCTTATTTATAAGACAATAACCTAAACCAACAAAAAAAACTATATAGGAAACTCTTATAAGACAAGAAAAATTAGAAATAAAAAACTGTTCTAGAAACTATCAAATAAAAAACTCCTATAGAGTAAGAAAAAAATACAAATAGGAAATTCTTCTAGAAACTATCAAATAGGAAACTTTTCTTGTCAAATAAACAAAACATTAAAAGTAAATAAATAAATAAAAAACGTAACTTAAATTGAGCCATTAAATAAATTCATTATTTTGGACATATATTCAGTTTTTAACCTTCAATCTTTTTGCACTTTAAGTTCATATTCAGATTGGTTGGTCTTGACCCATATTTAAGTGGATTTTAATGACATGGACCAGTTTTTGACTCTTCTTTAATAGTAATGCATGTATCTCCTTGATAGGCCTCTAGAATTAAACTATTAAGTTCTTCTTTGAATCTTTTTGTTCAAATTCTTCTAATAGATCCAAGTGAAATTTGAAGACAGCCCGCACTCCATTTTCATTTGTTAGCCATGCTCACATCAATTTCCCTTCATGTGTCTTGTGTTATTAATCTCATGTTTTTTTTTTCATTGCAAATAACTTCTTATATTTATAAATAACAATCAAGGAGAAATAGCTTATAGCATTAATCTCTAATCTCTATCTATCTTACATGCTTGATGTATTATTTTTCAAATATAAAACTCTCCCATTTTGCATCTCTTTCTTTAATCTATCTAAATGGATTTTGTCACACTTAATATCAGATTGAATTGAATTTGTTTACGTTAATATCTATTGAGTTCAGTAAATGTATATATAATCTTTTATAATCATTATATAGTTTTATATTAATGTTAAAATAATAATAATTATAAAAGGGATAATAAAACAAAATAATTGAAAAAGAATCATTGTTATTAGAAGACAATGAAAAAATATATTAGAAAGTACTCTTTTATTTTTTTTTCTTTTCTTTTATAAAGAGTATTTTGTACATGTTTTTATAATAAAAAATCATGTAATAAAAATATTAATTAGAAAATTAGAAAATATTTTATTTTAAATTTTAAATTTTAAATTTTAAAAAAGTTATTTATATTATAAAATTAAAAAAAATTAATGTAACAAGAAAATTAATTAAAAAAAGTAATTTACTTAAAAACATATTATTATTTTTCTGTTTTCCAACACGGCTAAACAGCACTAACACTATTGTCCTTTTAGTAGCTTTTTGAACTTTTGTCATCACTTTAAGACTTTCATTTTCCTTTTCATGATTATCTATACATTTCTAAAACCGATAAAGTAATCAGCCAAAGAACATTGTTGAGCATCAAAGTCAAATTCTTTTGACAAAGCGCCGCGTGCACGCCTACATTAGGCTCTCTTTTTGAATGTTTCGGATGCAAAAAAGTTTCACTAATCAAATTAAAGGATAAAGTTCTACAAGACATCGCTCGATCAATTTTCAGAAAATGAATGAGATTTTTTATACTTTTTCTTTCCTTTCTCCTTCGACCTTTTGTTTTCTCAATTTCATTAATTTATTTGCTGATAGGACAGCTACAGTATAAGTTGTTTCTTCTCGTATATCTCAACTTTTGTTAGATTATCCTGCAAGAGTTTTTTACTTCTAATTTCTTTTTGTAATTTCATCTGTCTAATTTCTTAATTAATATATAAAATTATTAGCCAGGTAGAAGTAAGATGGACCGAGATACTGTATTAATGTAATTGGAGAGGTGAAAAAGAAAATCTTCATCCGGGTATAGTATTAGAGAGAATATCTAACCAACCAAGACTGAGATTTTAGTTATTTTACACGTAACAATTTTAAAAAATTAAAATATAAGTAAATGATAAATAAATTTAAATTCAGCAATTGAAAGATTTTACAATATTAAAAATTTAAATTCACAAAAAAAATATTTATAAAAAAAGAGAGTAAACGCACAATTTAATCTCTAAATTTACTAGGTCATTATACTTTAATCCCTGAATTTAACTTATTGTATAATTTAGTCTCCGAATTTACCAAACGTCAGACAATTTAGTCCTTCCATTATCTCTACATTAATTGTTTGCTGACGTAGTCCATTAAATGTTGACATGGCACGTTAAATGTCAACTAATCATGCTACATCAACGCTGACTCAACTATAAAAAAGAGAGTAAATACACAATTTAGTCTCTGAATTTATTAATTCTTTACAATGTAGTCTTTTAACTTATTATATCCCGACAATTTAGTCTAAATTATACCACATCAGCGCTGACTTGACTTAAAAAAAGAATAAATATACAATTTAATCCTTAAATTTATTATGTCCCTACAATTTAGTCCTTTAATTTATTATATCCCTATAATTTAATCCCTAAATTCATGTCATTACATAATTTAATTTTTAAATTTATCAAACATCAAACAATTTAGTCATTATGTTATTTTTATCTTAATTGTTTGCTAATATAACTTGTTAAGTGTTTACATGATACGTTAAATGCTAACTAATCATGTCACATTAGCATTGACTCATCTATAAAATTTTGAAATAAAATTATTCCCTCAACCTCATATAATGTTGTTTGCTTCAAGTTGTTGAACTAAATATTGCATTTGTTTTGCGAGACAAGGGAAACTGTAGAAACATTTAAATAAAAGGGAAGTGTCGTAAATGTATTGACAATTCAATAAAAAAATTCTTCATACTATCAACTATTTAACAGCAGAGTGACAATATTTTCTATAAATTAAAACACATTTTTTCCCTGCCCCCAAAGGAAAAAAATGATAAGCAAAAAGATCTGCAAGAAAAGAATTATTTTATTAAAATACACAACAATATTCAAACATAATCACGAGGGTTAACTAATAAATATCAACTATAAAATTTTCAACATTAAAATATATGAATTAGAGAAAAAATTATAATAAGTTAGTGCAAAAATAATAGAAAGACTAAATTGTTTAATCCTTGGTAAATTCGAAGATTAAATTGTACAATGACTTAATTCGAGGACTAAATTGTAAGAATCTAATAAATTTAGGGACTAAATTGTGTATTTACTATTTTTATAAGCTGAGTCAGCGCTGATGTGGAATGATTAGTTGACATTTAACGTACCACGTCAGCACTTAACGGGCCACGTCAGCAAGCAGTTAATCTAGAGATAACGAAAGGATTAAATTATCTGACGTTTGATAAATTCGAGAACTAAATTATGTAATAAGTTAAATTCAGGGATTAAAGTATAATGATCTAGTAAATTCAAGAATTAAATTGTGTGTTTACTCTAAAAAAAATAATTTTAATACCTCAAAACAAAAATAATACTATACATAATAAATATAGAGATAAGTGGACAAACAAATATAAGTAACTTTACAAAGAATGTGATGCAAATTCAAAGTTATCTTTTTTTTTAGTTTTTTTATTTACATTTTACAATTAAGATTTTTAATTTGGAGATTATGATTTAGTTAATCCAAGTGTTTGGATCTCCCATATTCTTAATGATAGTGCTAAACTATCAAGAATGCTTTCAGGATCTTTTATTCGAGAAAAGAGTACAAAAACTCCCAAATCACTCTTACAATTCACTTTCGTATAGGCATTTCCCCCAAACTACCCTAACTGGCTTTCCTCCAATAACAACTCAATAACTAACAGATACAGGTCAAGTCTTCAACTCATCTACACTGGTCTTTGCCTCCTGCTATCTCTTGGTGTCTTCAACTCAGCTGCCACGTCATCTACACTGGTCTTTAATTAAATATCCATTATTTTATTTGTTTAAGTTTTTTAGGTTAAACTTCTGTGACTAGTATGCTTATATATACGAGACATCAAAGAAATTTGTTGTTATTGTTTCCATTAGCTCTATACCAAAATGTAATTTGAATAAGATTAGAAAGCTTGAATAAGAAAGACGAGACTATATATTTACCCAAATATATATATATATATATATATATATATATATATATATATATATATATATATATATATATATATATATATATATATATATATAGGCATAATCAACCTTTTACAACCCCGGAAATAAAAATAAATTTTAAAAGGACAAGAATGTATATCATATATTTGAAATAGACGATTGAGTGCAGCACTAGTGTACATATAAAACTGAATAAATGATATTTACTTCCTTAAAAATATTTTCGAATTATAGAGATTCTCTTCTTCATATGATATTTACTCTAAATCCAAACCCCCACCTCTCCAACCACCTTAGCTTACTTCACATGCCCCGTATTTTGATTTAATTGTATTTCGATTCTACTAAAACAAAAATTATTGAAAGCAGGCTTCACTTATAGTTATAAGATTTATCTTAAAAATAAGTCTTCATTCGCAAATTGGGTCTAGGATATCTGTATTTCACAACTAAAAAAGGAAGATAAAATTGTAACTGTATAAGAAAATTGTCCATTCAAAAAATGTTTGACTACAAATAGGTCTTAAATTTTTTTTTTATGCAAATGAGTTATTTATCTATTTCTGCCATTTAACTATTTTTTAGGATGTGCTATGAAAAGACAATATAACAATTATATTGTAAAATTAACAGTGTTATAAGAATAACAAAAGTTTTAACAGTGTACTTCATTTTATGACAAGTAGTAAGAAACTAAACTTGTTTAATCCTGTTTTTTTAAAAAAAAAATTGTTTGATAAATTATTTTAAAAATATGTTTTTTTTGTTTTTTTTATATTCTGAAAACAAAAACAAAAAATAGAAATAACATTTTCTTATTTTTATTTTCCTATTTTAAAAATAATTTATTTCTAAAATTTATTTTCGAAATAATAATAAATAATAATTATTAAACAAAATTTTTTATTTTAAAAATAAAAAACAAAGGAACCTAACTTTCATGGAAGACATAGTTGAAGTTCCTGAGGGGCAAGATCCAACGATACCCGCAAGCCAAGTGTTCAAAAGGCTCAGGAGATTCAACTTGGGTCAGATTTGCGTGATGTTAGATTAGAAGGATTTTCATGTCCAAAAAAAGACTAGATTAGAGAGATTGCCCTTCCTACACTGCCCCAGTGGCATGAGGCTGGGGGTTTTAGGGGTCATCACAATTCCAATCATCCGAACGAACTTGCTGGGATCTGACTAAAAAGTAGCACGGGGTTTGAGATATTTAGCTCAGTGTAGTTTCAAAAAAAAAAAAAAAGATATCAACCTGCGTAACAAAGGACACACAAATTTGAAATATAAAGTTATAATAGTTTTAACCTTTTTAATTTTTTCTTTGGTTTAAATACACATTTGATTTCTTTGGTATCATCAATGTTTCAATGTAGTTACTTTAATTTAAAATGAAGTGATATTTTCCTTTTATTTTTTAAAATGTTGCAACTAATTCCTTTAATTATAATTCTATTATTGTTTTGGAAAAAATACTTACATGGACATTAAATCACCAAGGTTGCTGACGGGAAGCGTTTTGCTTTTGCCCTAACGATGGAATTCTCCTCACATTTGCTCAAAAGAGAGGTAAAAAAACAATAAAAACACAACACAAGCCCAACCGAAAACCCCAATCTTTGGGCATT
This sequence comes from Gleditsia sinensis, assembly GCA_037074535.1. Lineage (NCBI taxonomy): Eukaryota > Viridiplantae > Streptophyta > Magnoliopsida > Fabales > Fabaceae > Gleditsia > Gleditsia sinensis. The sequence continues at coordinate 56,715,104 of CM073468.1, read as the reverse complement.
TTTCTTGATCCCAACTTGAGTAGAACTCAAACTCAGCTCGAAATTCAAATTGAATTCAGGCCTCAAAGTTAAACCTCAAATTGTGGGCAGGTATGCCATGATCACATCAGATCTACTCAGATTAACCCAAAGAAAATTTCAGGCTTTCCTCTACCCAAAAGTAGGATGCTGGCCTTACCCAATCCTTGTTTATGGCCGAGAGCTTGAGCTGGGGGCTTAGTGTTTATTTGTTTTGGCCCTTCTTGTCTCTCAGTTCTCCCTAGCTTTGGGCTGGGTGTTCTGGTGTTCATCTTTACGTAATGTCCCAAAAGAAAGACAAGGCCTCAGTGCCTGCACTTCAGTATTTTTTGTGCTCTACTAACATCATGCTGAGGCAATTGTACCTTAGTAATCCAAGACCCAATTAAAAAACCGGGCAAACTCACTTCAATTCTCTTAACAGTCTAAATGGTTCTAATTCAATAGAAGGAACTTTAATATATTGAGTAACACTTTATTCCAATTTATACAAACCAGGAGAGCTATTGTGAAAGAACTTAAATGAACTCGTGGGAGATCCTTCATATGAACCCAAAAACGCCCGATTGGAAGGAATAGTGGCGCAAGGGTACTGTATTCCCACGCGCTTTTCCTCCTAGGCGCAGGTGGGTTGGCGTCAGATAGTTGAGCACAGCGGAACGAAAACCAAAGCGGAGCATGGAACAACCAGCTCTTAGCTAGCCAAGCGAAAAGTCCTTGCAGGTTAATCGCCAAAAAATCTAGAAAGGATCATCAATTCTTTCGTTTTATTTAAAGGTGAGAATTTACTTCCAGAAAAATTGATGTTCATCGAACAGAACTAAGCCAATGGTTGGATGCCTCCCTCAAGGCCCCAATACAATCATCTCTAAACGCAATGAAGCCATAACCAGTCAGGGTCCAAGTTGATGACCACATCCAGCGATTACCGAAATGTCACTATACTTCTCATACTTACGGAAAATACTTGACAAACCCGAAATTTCAGTTATCAAACTAAAGCAGGCGACCTAGATTATGCCTACGTCCTCAAATGACCCGTTGAAGTTGTGAAACCCAAGTCATTGAATGTGGTCTAATAACATAGTCTAAATTTTTGGTCAAAAATCATTTATCTGTTCAGCCATTAAAAAAAATGCAAAAACTTCCAGGATTCCAATAAGATTTTGCCAATTGCCAACTATGATGCAAGTAATAGCTTGTTTTCTACTGCTTAAAAGAATACGCGCACACACACACACACACACATATATATATATAACTAGAAATCACATCCACCATAAGATTGTCATTATCAACCCCTTTCAAGTACTACTATTGGTAGTCCCTGAGGGGATGCCTTCTTAAAATTTAACCATGTAAACATGAAATAGTTCTCTTGATGACCGAATAAATGTTTTAACTCAATACACAAAGGAATGGTGGAACCAAATAATACTGGGTCCACATGATACTGAGCTAAACAGTCATTAATTTAGGTACGCTAGTCTTTAATACAGGATGAGGGAAAGTAATTAATATACAAAGCCGCCCCACCCCTAACCAGCCCCCCCCCCCCCCCCCCAAAAAAAAAAAAATCCTACACAAGTCGCTAGCTTTAATTTATACTACCAATAGTTATAAAGTAGAAATTCTTCAAAGGAGGACATCAAAATAATGTATATACATGTAGAGATATCCAGTGCGCCAAAACTGGGGAAAAACCTCATTTTTGCAAATTACTGGCAATTATCTCAAATAATTATCATACAAAAAGGTTCATTTTCAGCAAATTTTACCTTGAATCCTTTTCGTCCATCAACAGGTGAACTGACCTTGATGATAATATATAGTCAGTTCACTACCTACTCTGCATAAGATTGGAAGACATCATGTATATTGCGACCACCAACAGTGCTTATCATGAAACAAACCATAAACAGACACAACCTTTGCTAGCTACCAAAGATAAATGACCGCCGAAGGGCATGGATTACACTCCAGAACCCAAAATAAAGAATTTTACACTACTGTTGTTGAAATGAACGAAAAATAAAAATACAACATGGCAATTTCACCAAGACTATTCCTTATAGTCCAAGCCATAAGATTTTGGAAAATGGATATGTATGACTGAAAAAATATTTGACGTTGCAATCAAGGTATATATAAAAAGTCTAAATGAGGTACAACTTCTAATTTACGATAAGGGTTGTGTTAAAATCAATGTGTGTGTTATGGTCTCGTAATGCAGGAGACTGCATGAACAAAAACAAATGCCAATTCACATCATAGAGAACACTGTAGTTTAAAAGGTTTAAACTTGAAGGATATAATTATTACAATCTCTTGAATGTGCTCAACCAAAGTTTGATAAAATAAAACCACGTTTCCCAAGTTCATGTCCACAGAAATTAAGTAAGGCATATTTCAAAACACTAACTTGTACAGAAAGGAAAAGAGCCACAGGTCAATCATTTTGGAGATTTTAAATTTGGTCAAGTGTTATTTGCAACATGGGCTGTACAGCACCAGAGATGAACATGGCGTTCAAGTTGCCTAAAATATAATTGGATCTAGAATCAGATTGTGTGATACATCAGAAGCATAGGCAGATGTAAAATTTCAAACCCATCCACCCACCCACCCCCAACAAAAACTAAAACAAGAAGAATAATAGACTCTACTTAGAAGAAAAATGACATTTTTAATAGTTTTATCACGTACATACTGAATAAAATATAAAAATAAAAATTTTCAACAAAGCTTCTGAACACTTCAATTAGGCATCATCATGAATCTCCCTAGAAACCTCTAAGATTCAAATCTCAAGCACAGTAGGAACTTCAGTAGACAAGAATATGTTATTTGCCATTGAAAACTAGAACTTACAAAAATTACTGAGACTGCTTCTCCTCCAAAACCCGTAGGCAAACTCATCAACAAGTACTTCTGTGCTTTTCATATTGTTTTTCTATTTCCCTTCAGTTTCATAAATCTAAGAATAATTAATCGTTTCCAGAATGGATTGCAAACTTACAGTTCCTTTTTTAAAACATATTTCTGACTAAATATATATCAACCTTTTCAAAGACATTGAAATGCCTACTAATATTAGAAAGGAAAAGTCTCTTAACCCCAACAAACACATGTAACAGATCTACGATATTTAAATTAATGATGGAAAACTGAGCATTCCAGAGCGAGAAATGCCCTCCTTTTTCCCTTCTTTTTGTATGCAGACTGTTCTCACTGCTGTCCAATAGTAGAAAAGCCTCTCAAATCTTATTTTGCTTCCTTCCTTGCAACTACTACATCTATTCTCTTAAAACACGATAAGTAAACTCCTCATTACAAGACTCCAGAAGCAGCTAGCTTAATCTTATTACCATTGTTTTACTGGAATCAAGACCAACAAATTGATTGCACCAGATCAACCAATATATGTCAAGCAAAGTCCAGTTAATATATACTTCTTATTTTTTGGGGCCAAAAAGACTCAGAACAAAATATTCTAGTCAGCTACCAAGCCATCTCAATCACGTCATTCACTTGTACAATACATATATTGATACTTCCTGCACAGAACTTCTAGATCATTGGCTAAACGGCTCAAGCATAACTATTGATCTAGGCTTAGATAAAAGCAAAATCTTCCAAGTTGAGAACCAAAAGAAGTCAAGCCAATGTGAAAGTCTGCCTCCAGTAACTGCAGAAACTATGAAAAGACCAGAACTACATGAAATATCTGTAAGGACAGATGACTTATACAAGTAACATGCAGTCATGCACCATCACAAAATCAGCTACCTGGTCCCAGAAAAGGAAAGAACTACAAAAACAAAAAAAACAAAAGAACCATGACCAACAATGTTTTGACAAGGAATAGTTATAATCAAAGAGAAAAGCTTGTTGCACACTTTGGCTAGTGACATTTTTCCTTTCAAAAATAAACTTGAATACAAAATGCAGCTCACCAGTGGCCAGACCAAGTAGAGATGAATTATAATCAGAAAAGAAAAAGGAGGAAATTATTAGAAAAAGTCTGGCCGAATGAAGTTCAAGGACAGTTTTCAGGAAAACTCTCGATACTTTCTAAAGAGTATTGCACCCATTGTAACCACCTATTATTATTTCTAGCCAGAGTCCACTTCAAACAGCCTAGTGAAGCCCTCAAAGCAATAATAATCTTCCCTTATCCCTCTTCCTTTCCCCAGGAATCAATCATCACCCAGCAATCACTGGGAGATGAGCTTAATAATATTAAAATGAGGGAGATTATGGTGATGGTAAAGACACTGATAGCTACCACCATAACAATTAAATTTAGATGCCAAACAACAGTAAAATAAATCAATGGAGCATTAATGATCAATGACAATGGCCTTTTTGTACATGCATCACCAGCTCATTAAAACAATAATTAGGGCTGCAAAACTGTCTGCGGTCAGCACTATTAACGAACTGGAGTAACTACAAGACGACTTAGTGAGAAACATTTCTACAAATATCATGGCATAAATCATTTTCAAGAGAGAACAGTACAGAAAAAATCATCATCATCATCGGGGCCCAAAATGAAATCCGAAATTGGATGTCCAATCTTGGTTGTGAAGATATAGACCCCAAGATAAGTTTTTTCTTTACACACATTTCACTATTCTGGTGGAAAACAAATACTTAAAAAGGAAGGGTAGCTACACTGCCCCTCAATTCCAGCTTTGAGGAATTGAAGCTTACACTTGTTCACTAATTATGACGGTTCACTAGGGCCTCTTTCCTCCTCCCTTTTCTGCTCACTCGTAAGGGGTCCGGACCCCCATAAAGGGGGAGGGAGTTGACTGAACATCTCAGCCATTGGCGGGAATTCTGCCCGCATCCGATCCCCAATTTTTGTTCACCCCGGATGATCGTGTTGGGTGAATTGTGACCTCGTACAATCGTGTTAGGTGAGCAATAGCTGCTTTGTCACAATACTTACTTATGGGCTAATGGGTCACACTTTGGTCAAGTATCCTACAAAGAGACTCCCAAGAGCTAGAAGTATTAAAGGAATGGCCATTAGAAGTCTTTTTGGTTCATCCCAAAAGCTTAAACTATTAAGGCTTAAAGCAAGGACAAAACACAAGTTGACCATACCTTGTGCTGAGGTTAAATTTAATTAGCCAAATGTGGGTGACAAGGATCCAACTTCCGACCAGAGAATTATAATCCATAATCATTTAACCACCCTAACCCAACTAAGCCCAACCATTTAGATTAATAGTTTAAATGGGTCGAGCCATTTAATAAACTATTAAGTATAGGTTTTAGTGGTTCAACCCAGGGCTAACCTTTAACTCACTCTTCATTTTATTACCCTTTAATTATCCTCACTCTCCATCTCTCTTCTTCAGATGATTTCTATGACTTTGAAATATAATGTGAAAAATTAATAAAATCTAAATATATAGTTAAAAATAAAAATGAGAGAAGACATAAAATCTAGAAACATGTTGCAAATCATATTTAGTGAGGTTTACTAAACACAGATATCAGACATGATACAACAAGAAACCACAACAAGACAAAACATATAATTTTATTGTATTGTGTCATACATGATATATGTGTCAAATAAGTATCAAATACAATACAACTTTATTTTTGAAGTATTAGTTCTTCATTGGATAACTATATTTAGTGAGATTTAAGAAGTACAGATAAGGGACACAGCACGATAAGATATTGCAAAAAGACAAAATATTTAGTATTTGAGTACAATTTGAAGTGTTGTGTCATATATGATGCGGGCATAAGATACCAAAATATGAAAGAATTTTGTTTTTTGAAGTATAAGTGATAGTGTTCCATTGGATGATATAAACAACACCTACACATTTTTTCACTAAGTGAAGTCAGTCAATCAACAACATAGATCAAATGACGCTAAAATGTCCTATTGTAAATAAGATCAATCAAGAGATTGTTAAATTTTTTTAATATTTTCACCTGATATTTTCTTTAGTCTCCCTCTATCTCTGACTATTGAACTACTCTCCATCTGATCTACTCCTTTTACTGAAGCTTGCGCAAGTCACCGAGATTCTACTATCTTCTCCACAATAGATACTACCTCAACTTTCTCTCTAATGCATTCATTCTTAATCATATCTCGTCTAGTGTATCCAAACATCCAATGCAACATTTTTATCTCTACAACACTGTTTATTCTCATGTTTTTTAACTGCCCAACATTCAATACTATACAACATTGCAAATCTTATTACTATACAGTAGAATTTTTCCTTAATTCTAAGCAATATTTTTTTATCACAAATGACATCCGAAGCCTTCTTCTATTTTATCCACCCAACTTGAATCCTATAATTTAAATCCCCCTTTACCTCTCCATCATTTTGTATAATGAACTCAAGATATTTAAAACTTACAACTTATTTTATAGAATGATCTTCAAATTTCACCTCTAAATTCGAATTTGTGCGCCTTTTACTAAATTTATATTCCATATATTCTTTCTTATTTGTACTTATACAAAAATCATGTACTTCTAAAACTTGTCTCCACGACTTAACTTCACATTTATTTCCTCTTTCGATTCACCAACTATGACTATATCTTCTGCAAAAATCATATATCGGGCCTCAATTCCTGGATATGTTTAGTAAGTACATCCAAAAACAAGTTAAAAGATATGGACTCAAAGATAAATCTTAGCGTAGTCCTATAGTTATAGAAAAATCTTGTGACCCCATTTTATGTTCTCGTGCAAATCGTAATCCTATCGTATATATCTTTACTTGCTCGAATATAAGTAATATGTACTCATTTCTTCTCTAAAGCCTTCCATAATATCTCTCTCATCATTCTATCATACATCTTTGTAAATCAATGAAAACCATATGCAAACTTTTTTTATTTCTTTGATATCTCTCCAACAATCCTCACAGTAAATAAATTACCTCCATGGTTGACCTTTTGACATGAAACCAAATGGCTCGAGTCTCTCATTTTAATCTCTGCTCAATAACCTTTTCCTATAGCTTCATATGGCTCATAAGGTTAATCCCCTTATAATTGGTACATTTTTGTATGTCTCACTTATTTTTATGGATAAGGATTAAAATACTCCCCCATTCATTCGACATTTTCTTATATCTCATTAAACAACTTAATGAGCCAACTAATGCCTTCTTGCCCAGACATTTCCATACCTCAATAGATATATTATCAAGTCCTATTGTTTTGCCATTATCCATTCTTTTTAAATCTTTTTCTACTTCAAACTCCTGAATTCTACGATAAAAGATTTAATTTTGATCCTTCTTTATAATGTTTAATCTATTAGAGTAACAAAAAAACTTATGTCCTTCATTAAAAAGCACTTGAAAGTAACTCTTCTATCGTACTTGGATATCATGTTCCCTTACTAATTCATATTTAATACATTTCATTTGATATAAGTCTCTTGCCTTTCTTTACCTACCCTTCGTTAGCCTAAAGATTTTTCTTTCCCCATCTTTAGTTCTTAATGATTGGTATAACCTTCAAAAGCTCTGATTTTTGCTTTGCTCACGGCCTTTTTATCATCTTTCTTAATTAATTTATATTTTTTCCAATTTTTGTTGTCTTTACACAAGTGTCACACTTTGTAACACTCTTTTAACCTTAATCCTATCTTGCACTTTTGCTACTTTATATTGGATGATGCAAGTTAAAAAAAAAAGCGTCACAAGAAGAAAATTAGATCAATGATAAAATTTTAAAAAAGTAATGAAATATTACAAGAATTTATTAAAAAAACTGAAAATAAACAACATATACATATAAGTGGGTTAATGAGTGACTTGGGTCTAAACTTAATAAAAAGGTCATGGGTCACTTTATAACCTATCAAGAATTTTAAATAGGTCATAAATGGTTAAATAAGTCATAACTGAACCAGCCATTTTTTACCACCCCAAACCCACCGGACCCAACCATATGCCACCCTTACTCTCGACCATATGGCCAGGCTCTAATATCATGTCAACAACCAATTCATTCCAAAAGCTTAACCAATTAGGAGAAATTCCATGAATGACTTCATTATTATCTCTTTACAGGTTAGATACTTGTACTGGCATGGCTGCAGATATGCAGAAACGAAAACAAAATAGAAAATGGAATGCTGACCATTGTTCAAATATAAGAACAAATTTACAAGTAATTTAAGAGAAAAAGAAATGTTATTAACTAAAGCCCCCGATTCACTTTACAAGGTCCCCATGAAAGTCAAAATCCTAACTAAATAACAAGAGAGTGAAAAAAAAATCCCATTCAGAAGATATGTGATATAATCTAAATTAAATCACTAGGAAAACCAAAGATATATAAACAATATAAGACAACCCAAATCCAAAAAACTTTGCATACTTTCCTCACTCTTGCTCCTATCCCAAAAAACCTAGAGGCACTACCCATAATCAATTTTAACTGAAAAAAAATCTTTTAAAATAACTTTTACTTGGTGCACAAAATCAATTTTTTTCCTTTCCTTTTTTTTTTGGGTAGGGAGGACACTATAAATCATATGATGGCAGCGTCATATGATCACAGGCACAGCAGCTTAAGTTAAATGCACGTTCAAATGTTTCATAAATGAGAATTGTCAACTCTTTCTCCGCTTTCCATTTAATTTAAAATGCCAACAGATAGTAAATCTTGCTGCTCATTTTATAGATTTTGTTTACGCACATGATGGTTGCATGACTATTTTATTAGGAATTGAATGGATGGGTGCTCAAATAATTCAGCAATTTCTTTTGCATAAGAAAATGCAGTAATAAACAAAATTGATACTTGGGGCACGTAACTAAAAAGGAATTGAAAATGCACAATCAACAAATTAAAAAAAAAAAAAAAACAGACAACTCTTAAGAGATTAAAGCACGTCAACAGCCAAGAAAAAACTTGAAATTGTGGCAAATATAATAAAGTACCTCAAGAAATTTGATAATTTCAAGTGAAAGACGCCTCCAAACTTTAACAAACAACCATTAGAGGAAAAGAAGGGAACTACAGTATGTAACCATTTTAGCCTGCTACCCTTATTGCCCCCATTTCATCAATTTTTGAGCTCTTATGCTGCATTAAAATTGAGAAATAGAAAAGAAAGCTTCATTAATAATTGGGAAAGGCAAAGCTACGAGAAGAGATAGATAGCAGAAATGTGCAAGAAAGAGTTAGAAATAAACGAACAGATGGCAACTCATCATAAGACAAGTTTCTCACTTTATTACCTTACTTTTTTTGTGTTTGTGCACATCATTAAGATCTTCGTCTCCATCATGCTTCCTTTTCTGTAATCATATTGAGAAAGAAGATTTATGTATAGAACTAAAGTTTCTGCAGCATTTTGAAATAGTATGAAGCAAAGCCTTTTTTTAAAAGGCTGAAATCAAATGAAAAGATTCCTTATTTGTATCCTAAATCACAAGCAATTGAGGATTGACACAATCAACAGAACTTTATACCACAAAAAAAGAACATTTCATGAGATACTTTATGAAGCCAATTTATTGAATCAATTTGCAATATTACATCATGACCATTCAGGACTTGATAATACAGTGACTTTTCTCAATGTTAAAAATGAAGATGCAACAGGCTGAAATTCCTCAACCTTTTCATGGTGTTTCTTGGAGTGATCGGCGCTGGAATCCTGATGTCCACCTTTATCTTTCTTTTTATCCTTGTCTTTGTCTTTGTCTTTGCTTCGGTCTTTATGACGATGCTTGTGCTTCTTATGCTCCTTGTCCTTCTCTTTGTCCCTGTCTTTATGCTTTTTATGCTTCTTCTCTTTATCTTTAAACTCGCTTTTTGATTTTCCTGCAATAGTTGGAATCCCCTTCTCGGCCTATTAATAAAGGCGGGGGATAACCACATAAATAGTCAATAACAAAACTAAGCACATCATTAGACTAATTTGTTACTGAAAAACTAAGGTCACGTTACCGTCAATTCAGAAAATATAGTGATAGAACTCCTGTACTCCATATAACCCAAGTTTATACCAGAAGGCATAGGAGAAGGAATAGGCAGAGTGAGAGAGAAGAACATAAGGGCAGTTATCAGGCTGTAGCAGATTAATAAGGGCAGTTATCAGGATATGGCAGCTGAGCAATTGGTTAGAATAAATAGAAGGTTAGTTATCTTGTTGGGGGCATGCTGAAGATTCTGGAGGAGTTTTTTAGGAAGAAACATCTAGCCTCTCGAATTCTGGAGCTTGGTTCACTAACTAACTATTGTCCATTTTCTAATTTCTGCTAAGTTGATTCTAAGTATTCTCCACGGTGTAACAGTGTCACTGTATAATTGTTGATTAAAAAAAAGTCGGCCCAATGCAAGAAATTCCCACCTAGTGGGGTCTGAAAAGGATAGATGTACGCAACCTTACTCCCGCAAGCAGAGAGATTGTTTTTAGAACTTGAACCCGTGACCTCCAAGTCACAAGGCAGCAACCTTACCGTTGTGCCAAAGCTGACCCTCTTCACTGTGTAATTGTTGATACTAAGTGAATTTCTACTTCAATAACAATCATTATATGCTGGAATTGCTTCTTTTGTTTCTTTGGTTTCCATCATTTTGGTTTAGATCTAGTTACGTGAAGGGAATGGTAAGCACCAGGATGGAAAGAAGACTAGACAGATTGGAGAGTGACTTTGCTAAAGTAAAAAATGATGTGGGGAATTAGAAGGACGATGTGAAAATTCTCAAGGATTATATGCTTGATGTCAGGAATGCTATGGCTGAGTGGCATGCCCAAAGAAATAACAACAAAGGCAAGTCAGTGGAGGGCCATCACTTCTCCCATGAAGGTTCATCAGGAGAAGTTGGTTTGGAGGTTGACTGTCAGGGAATGGAATAAGTGTCGCGGTTCTGATGTTTGGAATTGCTCAACTGCCATAGCCTGATAACAGCCCTTATTAATCTGCTACAGCATAAGTGCCCTTATTGATAACAATTAACAGCCCCTAGGTTTCTTCTCTCACTCTGGGCACAATTAACAGCCCTTAGGTTTCTTCTCTCTTATTCTGCCCAGAGTGAGACGGAAGAAACATAAGGCCAGTTACCAGGCTATGGCAGTAGAGCAATTGGTTAGAATAACTAGAAGGGTGGTTATTTGTCTGGGGTATGTTGAAGATTCTGGTGAAGTTTTTCAGGGAGAGACCTCTAGCCTCTCAAATTGCTGGAGATTGGTCCACTACCTCCGTAGTGTCCTTATTTTAATTTCTGCTATCTGGATTCTAAGTATTCTCTACTGTGTAAGTGTGTAATTGTTGATACTAAGTGAATTTCTACTTCAATACCAATCCTTATCTGCTGGAATTGCTTCTTTGGGCAAATTTTTTCTTTGGTTTCCATCGTATAGAAAATAATTAAACAACAGAAAAAGCATGATAAAATTCAAAAGCAGAAAGTTACTTACCAGAGGTAAATCTATAGGACCTGTTTCCCTTAGTTGAAAGGCTTCCTTCAGAATATCTAGGTCAAAAGGCTGTATACGAGCACTTGTATCTCTTGAGGAGGATGTATTTTGAAGAAGTTGATCCAATTGCATACCATCTCCTTTCCTGATTTCTGTGTCTCCCACCACATTGTGAAGATAGTGTGTATCTAAAATTGACTCAGGAAGTGGCCTCTTGCAGAAAAACTCATAGTGGGGTAGTAATTTGAAGTGGCTTATAAGATCCACGGCCCCCGTCAATTCCCTGGGTCCTAATGGATCAAAAAACGTAGTATGTCTTCACCAAGGATGGCATTACAAATAAGAATATAACTTAATCACAGAAAAGAATTTCCCGGAAATTGTAGAAAGAATTGAGTTCTGTAATTAACAACAATCCAAATGGAACATTTAAGAGAAAACAATGAATTGCAAGATAAAAGAGAGGATTCATTAAACAAGGAGAGACTTTTTATGTCTCGCTTGAATTCCAGTCACGGCATTCTATATTTTCAATTTCTAAACTCTTTTCATCCAATATATTCAGAAAAGTATAAAGAAATTATCATATATTTTATTTCATAATGAAAAAGAAAAAAGAAAAAACACCTAGAATTTTGAACTGTGTAGACACAACATAATGTTTTGACATGAAAATCCGCTCATAATATATATTATATACCAAATATAAAAAATAAAGAGTAAGTTACAGAGTGAGATTTTCCTAGTACACAATATGGAATCTACACTATCACAAACATCAATGAAATTTTATGCCAAGAGATAGAATTATGAAATATTCATCTTCATAGTATCACAACAAAACAGAAAAGCATCAGTGTCCCAATATATATATATATATATATATATGCTTGCTAGTCTCCAACTAGATTAACAATTTCATCATCTTCGCCAGCATCAACAACCTAATGGAGGTGGCAAGGCGCAGATAAAAATAGAGAATCAGAGAAGGGGGAACAAAGAAGAGAACACCCAATATACATAAATAGTTGAGTAAGACGGCCTCTGAAGTATATATTTCCAGCTCTCTAGTCATCAGCCTTTTAAATATAACAGCAGCTCAGCCTGAAATGTTAGCTCAAATGTGCTTCATATGAGGGTTGAATCTTGATTTTAAAGAACCTAAACAACTCAGATCACAATTCACTTCAGATGCTAGCTGACTTCAAGTCAGATATAGTCCACTACATCTATTGATAAAGATTTCCAAAACTCCAGTAAAATAGTCCCCCACTCTTTTATAACCATGGTCTTTACTAGAGCATCCATCAGCTTCTCTGTCCTCTTTCCATATCTTCAACTGCAATAATCTCAATTTCCAACTAACTTATTGGCAATTCTCTCCATCTATATATGGCATAGTAAGTTGTATAATGAATCTTCTTTATAAAACGACAGAATGTTATTTTTTATTTTTTTTCAGGTGTATAGGAGTTTATTTACCTTAAACTACTTAAAAGACATGACATGAATAGACAGGTCATCATGTTCTATAAAGTTCAGAGTTTCATTGCATCACATGACCATTTATTCAAATTACACACTTAGAATGAATTAATGCTTAAATAATTATCACAGAACATAAGGAACTGAATGCAGCCTTATTGCACCTATATATGGAAAGATATTGGTCATCAACTCAAAAACGTTTTAAAAATGAGATGAAGAACAGTGAGAGCACTAATCACCATCTCTTACACAGGAAAGTTCCTAAGGAGTTACAGGACCTTCCTTTTTCTCTTTTTGGAGTGTCTTAGGTTATCTTCCTTTTTCTCTTTTTGGAAATGCTTAAATTATTGTTGACATTATTTCCCCATCCTATCTTTACGGATTTATTTCCTATTAGGCTCTCCTTTAATAAAGGGATTAGGGAGTATTGTCTTCCTAATATCTCTCTGGTATTTATTTCTGCTTCTGTTCCTTAATTTAATGACTTTATTGTTTCTTATTTTTAGGGATTGACAGCTCCTTATTTTTACAGATTGACAGCCCTATAATTTTGGACATTCATTGACAGGCTACATGGTATCAGAGCTTGCAATTTAGCACCCTAGCACTGCTTTCTCTAATTTCTATGGCGGGCAGACCTCAGGTGACATTGGCACCAAAGGGAATGGTGACTCGGAAACCTCAGTTTCCTTGCAGTCAACCTCGATGACGACTGCCACAGTTCATGTTTATTACTTAGATAAGTCTTCTCTTCAAATTACCTCTCACAATCTCAGATGGGAAAAATTACCTACCATGGTCAAGATCTAAAGAGATGGTTATTCAAGAAAAAGGAAGGTATGGCTACTGATAGGGTTCCAAAAATCAAATTAAAGAAAAACACAGAATATCACTAAATTTAACACTGAGTACAGCAATTTGCACCTCTAAATCTGGTTGACAGACTCTCTCATCCAGCCAAAGCCTAAACTTTCTTCTGAGAATAAATTCCTAGACCTTTCATAATCCCAAAAAAAACACACCCCCCTCTAGACCACTAACTTACACCTTTAAATACCACTACATACACTTAGGTAACTAACTCTAAAAACTACCATACATAAACTGCCATGACTAACATAACTTCATATTAAATAACTTCCTATATGCTATCCCATTCTGTTTCTTATTCCTACTGGAACAAACAGACCATTTTTTAAGTTTGTTTCCCTCGTGACCCAACACCACATGGCCCACATTCAAGTTCTTAACATTACTGCCTGCTGGACTTTAGCCTTGTCCTCAAGGCTAAAATTGAGAAATTGAGTTCATGGTTCTGTTGTCATTTGCCGTTGTTGAATTTATACCCAATAAACCCATAGTGTTGCACTCTAGTTCTCCTCTAGTTTCTGAATTCCTTGCGTTAAGACCAACTATTTCCCTCTCTGGATTTAACATTTCATTCTCTTCCAGTACTAGTAACTCATTTGCTTCTCTAGACACCAATAAAGGGGATAAAATTTTTCACCACACTTGAAACAAAGTCCCTTGGCCCTACGTTCCATCTATTTTGGATAGCTAATGGGGTGCACTCCAGAGATTTTGTCCACACTCCCACTTTTCTCTCCATTTCCAGTCTTTGCGGTGTGCGACAGGGAAGAATCGTGGCCTCTGTTTGCAATTGGAACTGAGAAACTCGATGCATGGGAGTCGCAGCTTCTGTTGGGAGCCCACCCTGTCGTGGTTCCGAATTGACTCCCCTGGTAGGAGTGACCCGAGTCCCACTGACCTGAATTGGATACTGGGTTGGACCGAAAACTACCCAAACCATTACTACCCTGTTCGTGGCCACCTCACATACGTCCCTTTCTAGCAGACTTGTGCACATTTTCCTCGTCACCCAGAATATCCTCTTCGATGTCCCTTGCTATGCGAATAAGCTGCGTGATTGTAGGTGTAACGTTCTAACTCTCTGCTTGATACCCGGTTGCAGCCCACTCATAAAATATCTCACATATTGCTCCTTTGGCAAACAACGGACTTGGGAAGAGATCAACTCAAAAGCCTCAATATAGTCTTGCACACTACCATTCTATTTTAATGCTGCCAATTCTTCAAAACGATTCTCATGCTTCCTTCCCCCATATCTGGCTAAAAGAGCACATTTGAGTTTTTCTCAAGTAATCCTCAGTCTCCTTAAGCAAATTAAACCAATGAATGATAGGACCTTCTATACTCACATGTGCCAACTTAGTCTTGAATTTCTCAGGAGTTTTCTAGACTTCAAAGTAGACCTCAGCCCTAGTAATCCAAGCTACTGGATCTAGGCCATCGAAAATGGGGAGTTTAATTCTTTTAACAAACATTTTATAATCATTTAAATAATCTTCCTTCGGTTCCAGGAACCCAAGCCGAGAAAATATCTCATTTGATGAAAACTCCTCCCCTAATGGTATTGCCTCCTTCCTCTTCCCCAATTGCTTATTGATCTCCTGTAAAATAGATTAATATTATTGCAATTCTGTCATCATTCTTTGCATAATGGTTCCTATTTCCTCCATATTCCTTTCTTGTACAGTCATTCTTTCTTCCAAAACATCCACTCTATCAGACATCTTTGGCATGCCATTCCCACTTGTTAATCCGGTAAGTCAGACCAATGATAGAGTTCCAAAAATCAAATTAAAGAAAAACACATAATATTACTAAATTTAACACTGAGTACAGCAATTTGCACCCCCAAATTTAGTTGAGAGACTCTTTCATCCAGCCAAAGCCTAAACTTTCTTCTAAGAACAAATTTCCAAACCTTTCATAATCCAAAAAAAAAAACACACCCCCCTCTAGACCACTAACTTACACCTTTAAATACCACTACATACACTTAGGTAACTAACTCTAAAAACTGCCATACATAAACTACCATGACTAACATAACTTCCTATTAAATAACTTCCTATATGCTATCCCATTCTGTTTCTTATTCCTGCTGGAACAAACAGGCCATTTTTTAAGTTTGTTTCCCTCATGACCCAACACCACATGGCCCACATCCAGGTTCCTAACAGCTACCTTGATGGATCTGTTGAGAAGCCAACAGATTCAAATCCACTGTTTCAAACTTGAATGTCCAGAATTCAATGGTAATGGCCTGGTTGATAGCAGAAGTTTTACTTACTACAGAATTGCCAAGGACATGTGAGAGGCAGCTAAGACATGTGAGAGGCAGCTAAGAGACAATATTCTGACCTTGAAAATTCATCCAAATTGTTTGAACTAAGAAGCAGGGCTCATAATCTAACTCAAGGATGTTACGACCTATTTTAATGCTCTCATAAAATTATGGCAGAAAGTTGACCTATTTAATGATGGTCATTGACTGTGTTCTCAATGCACTGAAAATTATGATATGCTGGCTAACAAATAAAGGATTTATGATTTTCTTTCCGATCTCAACAAAGATCTAGATGAAGTACATGGATGTCTTATTGGCTCTAAACCTCTTCCAAACAATGAGGATATTTTTGCCGAAGTTCGTAAGGAAGAAATCGCAAACGTGTGATGTTGGTACTACAAAACTAGCCACTGAGAACTATGCATTCTCAACCCGTGGAACAAAAAATTCTCATGGAGAATCCTAGAGTCAAAAGAAGAATGCTAATCCTTGATGTGATCACTACCAGAAGACAAATCACGACTGTGATAAGTGCTGAAATAAACCTAATAATTGGAAGAACAATATAAGGGATGCCAGAGGTTTCTAAGTTACTACGTAGAGGGCTTCAAGTACTAGTGACAACAACTCAATTTTGCTCTAAATCAGGACCAAATGGAGCAGATGCAACAGATCTTAAATTTCCATTTATCAAACTTGAGTCAATCCACCAACCAAAGTCAGCATTCCCAACCAGTACTTCTCTCGACTAAAAAAAGGTACTTTCATGACTGCCTTAAGTGGTATATCTGATATCATTGAGCCCTAGGCAATAGACTCTGTTCAAATCATATGACAAGTTATACAAGTCTTTTTTGCTCTTATAAACCAAGTCCAAGAAATTTAAAAATTAAGATTGTAGACAGCTCTTTTGCAACGGTTGCTGGTACTAGTACTATTCATATTAGCCCTCAAATATCTCTTGAGGATGCTCTCCAAGTTACAAAATTATCTTGCAACTTACTATCTATTAGTAAGATCACCAAAGACCTAAATTGTACTGCCCAAATTCTCACATTCTGCTAGTAAATTTCAGGATATGACTTTGGGCATGAGGTTTGACAATGTTAAAGAAGAAAATGGCCTCTATTACTTTGAGGAAGGGATCTCCAACAATAAACAAGCCTTGACAACCAATTGCAAAATTACTTCTTTATCTAGAGAAATGCTATGGCACTCTAGGTTAGGCCATCCTAGCTTTCAATATTTGAAACACTTGTTTCCTTCACTTTTTTCAGAATAAAGATGTTTTTCAATGTGAAATTTGTAAAATTACTAAACACCAAAGGTCAACTTTTCCTTCTCAACCTTATGAATCCTCCAAAACTTTTGCATTAACTCAGAGTGATATATGGGGTCCTTCACAGGTACCAAATGTTACTGGAAAAAAAAATAGTTTATCACTTTTATTGATGATCACACACATATTACTTAGATTTACCTTTTAAAAGAAAAAAGTGAGATTGAACATGTCAACAGATAGCTTTGTTGTCCTTCTTTATTCCCTTGCTTTACTCTTTTGCATAATAAACTTAATTATTGACAGATTGTATAGAGATTAGATTAGCAGATATTTAGTCTTGTTTCCATATATAGAATTATTTTGTACATATTATATACTGGAGAGAAATCACAAGACTGGGCATTTAGCCATTCATACAGCATTCTTGGCATATTGACATGGTATCAGAGGTGGTTTGATTTTTTTTTCGTTGTCGTTGGCATGCGTTTTTTTTCTGGCTTCGTGTATCGGCACCTTCTGAGTCTCGACAGTCCATCCCCACATCTCGGCACCTTTGGTTCTGGTGTATCAAGCATCGACGTTCTTGCTTCGTGATCTGCGGCATTCGGTTTCTCAGCACTTTTTGAGCATCTTCTGGCTGGGTCGCGTCTCCTAAGCCTCGACAAACCAACATCTTAGCCTTGCGTTTCTGGTTGCGTTGACTGCGGCATTCTGTTTCTTGACATTTTCTAGGCAGCTTCTGGCTGAGTCGCGTCTCCTGAGCCTCAACAGCAACTCTCGGCCTTCTCTGTTTCTGGCATATCAAGAACCAATGTCTCAGCCTTGCATTTTTTGTGTGCTCCCTCTTGCAGTATTCTCTAGGCATTTTCTGCGTGTTCCCTTTTGCTGTGGTGTCCTTGGACAACTTCAATTTAAGGTTCTTCTCTGGGTTCCTTTCTTTTTTTTGTTAATTGTGATGTGCGTTGTCTTAGTTCCATTTCATTACTCTCTCATGGATTCTGCACCAGTGTGTGTCAAGTTTACTGGCCAAAATTACTCTACTTGAACTTTTCAGTTTGAATTATTTCTCAAGGACAAAAACCTTTGGGGCCATATTGATGGTATTGATGCTGCACCAACATCTGCACCAACATCCGACACTGACAAATCCAAGGATGCTGTATATTCTCCTTCTTAGGTTGTGCTTGATACTAGAATTATATCTTAGCTTCTTGGCTCGATGGAGCCCCATATTGTCACCAATTTGCGGGCTCACTGCTCCGCTCAATCCATGTGGAATTATTTGAAGCATGTTTATCATCAAAATAATAATGCTCGTTGTTTTCAGTTGGAACGTGTTATTGCAATGTTTCAACATGGCAATCTTTCCATTCAAGACTACTACTCGGCATTTTTTACTCTCTGGCATGAATATACTGATTTGGTTACAGCAAATATTCTCATTGCTGCTCTTTCAACTATTCAGAATCTTCACAAATACTAGCCAGCGTGATTAGTTTCTCATGAAACTACGTCCGGAATTTGAATCGGTTAGCTCCTCTCTGCTGAACAGATCTCCTGTTCCTTTTCTTGATATTTGTTTTAGTGAGTTACTTCGCAAAGAACAACGTCTTAGTACTCAAGTTCTTCTGGTGCAATCTCATGGCAGTTCTGGACCGCAACCATGGCTTATGCTATCCAAAGATGTGGACTACCTGAAATTTCTAAAAATTTACAATGTTTCTGCTGCAAAGAATATGGACATATTACTGTCAATTGTCCTAAAAAATATTGTTCTTATTGCAAGAAAAATGATCATATTATTAAAGAATGTCGTATTCGCCCCTAAAATTGTTAAGCCCACCAAACATTTTAGACTTCTATTACTATTCCCTAGCAGCGTCTTCCCTAGCACGGTTCTTCTTTTGATCTTGCACCTCCTCCAGCACCTTACTGCACTCCTAAAAAGGTGCAACAGATACTAATTTCAGCATTATCTGCAATGGGGTTTCAAGGTAACAATTCTACTACACTCTGGTATGTAGACTCGGGACTTCTAATCACATGACAAATACTCCCAAAACTCTTTCTCATGTTCGGCCCTATACTGGTAAATCTACCATTCAGACTGCCAATAGCAATTCTTTGCCCATTATTGTTGTAGGAAATGCCTCTTCTACATTGACTGATGTGTTTCTTACTCTTCAACTTTTCATGAATCTTATTTCTGTTGGTCAATTAATTGATAACAATTGTGCTGTTAATTTTTCTGGTAATAGTTGTGT
Organism: Gleditsia sinensis; assembly: GCA_037074535.1. Classification (NCBI taxonomy): domain Eukaryota; kingdom Viridiplantae; phylum Streptophyta; class Magnoliopsida; order Fabales; family Fabaceae; genus Gleditsia; species Gleditsia sinensis. The sequence continues at coordinate 56,695,449 of CM073468.1, read as the reverse complement.
TGTGCAAGACCAGGTAACGAGAGAGTCGATCGCGAAGAGACCTAAAGTAGGGCATTTGTTTGCACTATTTTTACCTGCTTCAGCACTTTCTCCAATTTCTTCTATTACGTCTTTTGCTTGTAATAATGTTCCTACTTTAAGTATGGCGTGGCATCGTCGTTTAGGTCATCCTAATAATCAAATCTTATCTCATGTATTGAACTCTGACTTTTTTGGTAATAAAAAACGTTCTTTATCTCTTGAGTGTGATTCTTGTAAACTTGGTAAAAGCAAAACCCTTCCATTTCCTTTGCATGCTAATAGAGTTTCTCATTGCTTGGATCTTATCCATAGTGATGTTTGGGGCCCTTCCCCGGTTAGTTCACATGAAAAATTTAAATATTATATGACTTTCATTGATGATCATAGCAGATTCACTTGGATTTATTTTCTTTGCTCTAAATATGAGATTTTTCGTACTTTCACTAAATTTTTAACATATGTTGAAAATCAATTTTCTGCGAATATTAAGACATTACGCACAGATTCTGATGGTGAATATTTGTCTACTGAGTTTTAAGCATTATTGGCTTCTAAAGTGATTATACATCAACGTTCATGTCCTGCTACTCTCCAACAAAATAGAGTAGCCGAACGCAAGAATTGTCATCTTCTTGATGTGGTACGTACTCTTTTGTTAGAATCTTCTGTTCCATCCATATTTTGGGTTAAGGCTCTAAAAATTGCTACTCACTTGATTAATCGTTTATCTTCCCAAATTTTACACATAGAATCTCCCTACTTTCGCTTGTTTGCTAAGAAACCTAGTTATGATAATCTTCGTATCTTTGGTTGTGTATGTTTTGTTCATTTACTCCTCCTGGACGACATAAATTATCTGCTCAATCCATTAGATGTGTTTTTCTCGGATGTAATGTGTGTCAAAAGGAATTTGTTTGCTATGATCCCACTTTACATCAAACACGTATTTCTCGAAATGTTACTTTCTTTGAAAATTAACATTTCTTTCCTGTATCATATGTGCCCTCTTTTTCTTCCACTTGGTCATCTCCTCCTTTGTGCAGCCATTCTCAGATCTTTATCAAGTCAAGTCTCACTTTAAACCAGGTATGGTGTATACAAGATGATCTCACACAAGGTATCTTCCGGTAACTCACCCGATATCTAATCCTAACATGCACCGGAATCAGTTAGTCGCATCACCTCCAGAGCCTTTGGTATGTCGCTCTCCTCGAGTGTCTGTACCCCCTGATAGATATGGGTTCTCTTCTGATACTTCTATTTCAGCTCTTACTGCTGCATTGTCCAATTTTGATATTCTCACATGCTACTCACATACTATCAAGCATGACTGTTGGCGACAAGCTATGCATGAAGAAATTGTCGCTCTAAAGGCCAGTCACACCTGAGATATTGAGCATTGTCCTTCCACTATAGTTCCTCTAAGTTGTAAATGGGTTTACTCAGTCAAGGTTCGCTCTGATGGAACTTTGAATCGTTATAAAGCTCAGCTTGTTATCTTTGAGAACAATCAGGAATACAGTGTCAATTATGAGGAGACCTTTGCTCCTGTGGCTAAGATGACCACTGTTCATACGATCCTAACTCTTGCTACTTCCAATGATTGGCCACTACATCAGATGAATGTTAAAAATACTTTCTTTCACAGAGATCTAAAAGAGTGTATTTATATGAAATCACCCCCGGGATTGTTTTTTTCTCCGACCTCCAATGTGCGTAAACTTCGTCACTCTCTTTATGGTCTCAAACAAGCTCCACAGGACTGGTTTGATAAATTTCGAACCACTTTATTACAATTTTCCTTCAAGCAGAGCAAGTATGACACTTCATTATTTCTTCAAAAATCAGACATGAGTCTTGTTGTCCATTTGGTCTAGGTTATTATAATCACTGGTTCTGATTCTGTTTTACTTGTCCAACTCAAGACACATCTCTCAAAATCCTTTCATATGAAAGATCTTGGGTTTCTCATGTATTTTATTGGTCTTGAGATGTATCGTAATCCTTCTGGTATTTCTTTCAATCAACATAAATATGCAAGTGATTTGGTGGCTACAGCTGAACTACAGGAAGCTACCTCTCTTGATACACCCATGAAATTAAATGTCAAGTTTCGCAAAGAGGAAGGTGACTTACTTGTTGATCCCAATTTATATCGAAAATTGGTAGGTAGCCTTTTTCTATCTCACCATCACTAAACCAAATATTTCTTTTGCTGTACAGCAAGTCAGTCAGTTTCTTCAGACTCCTCGTCACCTTCATTTGGCTGCTGTCTATAGGATCATCCGCTATGTTCAAGGCACTTCTGCACGGGACTTATTCTTTCCCGCAGGCAATTCTTTTCGTCTTGTTGATTATAGCAATGCTGATTGGGCTAGTTGTGCTGATACACGTCGCTCCATCACTGGTTGGTGTGTGTTCTTAGTTGATACATTGATCTCCTGGAAAAGTAAGAAGCAAAACAGAGTTTTTAAGTCATCTACTGAATCTGAATACCTAGCAATGTCTCTTACTTGTTCTAAAATTATTTGACTTCGGGGTTTGCTTGGTAAATTAGACTTTTCTGCGAACGATCCTACATCTTTACATGCTGATAATACAAGTGCTATTCAGATAACAGCCAATCCTGTCTATCATGAGCACATAAAACATATTGAAGTCGACTATCATTCTATTCGTGAAGCCTTTGAAACTCGTGTTATTACTCTTCTCACATTTCTACTGAACTACAAATTGTTGATATCTTCACCAAAATTCTCACTCGTCATCGACATTACTTCCTAAATAGCAAATTGATGCTTGTTGATCAACCCGCATCAATTTGAAGGAGGCTGTCAACGGATAGCTTTGTTATCCTTTTTTATTCCCTTGATTTACTCTTCTGCATAATGAGTTTAATTATTGACAGATTGTATAAGGATCAGATTAGCAAATATTTAGCCTTGTTTCCATATATAGAATTCTTTTGTACATATTATATAATGGAGAGAAATCACAAGGTTGGGCATTCAGCCATTCATACAGCATTCTTGGCTTATTGACAGAACAAACCTTCTAACACTTCAATTCAACAATCAATACAGTGCTAAAATACAGATTTTACATACTGATAATTGGAAAGAGTACTTTAATTCCATCTTAGGGGGGTATCAAAGGCATTATTCACCAAATCTCTTGGGTTGATACTCCTCAACATAATAGAGTGGCTGAAAGAAAAAAGGAAGCACCTCCTAAAAGTTGTCGCTCTATTATGATTGCTAATAATGTCCATAAATTCTTCTAGAGTGATTCTATTTTAATAGGTTGCTACCTTATGAATCATCTTCTTAATCAGGTTCTCAACTACAAAATACCTTGTCAGTTCTTCCTCTAATATTACCCTCAAACAAGGTTGATAGGTTCATTATCTCTCAAAATGTTTAGATGCAAGGCCTTTGTTTGTATTCATGACCATAACCGAAACAAACTAGATCCCCGTGCTCTGCCTTGCATTTTCCTTGGATATTCTGCCACTCAGAGGATACCCATGTTATTCCCTTGAAAAACACAAATACTTTGTCACTATGGATGTCATCTTTTGAAAATCAGCCCTACTGCCAAAAAAAATTGCTTCAAGGGGAGATTGGGAGTGAACCTTCTTTTAGGGAACCCACACCTAAAATTGTCCCAACTGATCCATCCACACCCAATCCCAACCTTCCTTTCCTTGATGACCCTTCCACACTAGCCAAGCAAACTGAAAAACCCATCTAAAATTGCTATCTTGGAACTTACCTTAAATATTGACAACTCTAGGGAAGGGGGAAGATTTACAACCACCACCTAAATTGCTTGTTTATTTTCGAAGAAATGCCTCACAAAGAATAGAGAATGTTGTGGACTCAATGCTTTGTCATGACTCAAAACCAATTTATCTCCTAAGGTTAGTGATCTTGATTGGCCTATTGCATTGAGAAAAAAAACCTCATTCTTCTCCAAGCTTTCATAACTAACTTGTAAAATATTCCTAGATATATTCAAGAGGCTTTAAGTATCTCTTAGTGGAGAAAGGAAGTAATAGAGGAAATTCAAGCTCTTGAAAAAAATAAAATCTGAAACCTTGTAAAGAAACCTTAAGGTAAAGCTCCAGTTGTGTGCAAATGGGTTTTTACTGGAAATACCAATCAGATGGGACAATTGAGAGATACAAAGCAAGGTTGATTGCAACAAGCTTCACTCAAACCTATAGTATCAATTATAACAATACATTTGCTTCAGTTGCTAAAATTATTAGAGTACGGGTTCTTTAATCCATTGCAGCAAACTTGGACTAGGATTTACAACAACTGGGCATGAAAAATGATTTCCTTAACAGTGACTTAGAAGAGGAAGTCTACATGGACCTTCCTCCGGGCTTTGACCAAGACAAGAAGAATGGGATAGTTTGCATATTAAAAAAGGTCCTCTATGGGCTAAAATAGCCCCCAAGAGCTTGGTTTAGCAGGTTTACAAAGGCAATTTTACAACAAGAGTATCAGCAAGCTCATACTTATCATACCCTTTTTTATCAACACAAAGTTGGTTAAGAGTGTAATTCTTATTGTCTATATGGATGACATAATCTTGACAGGAAACCACACTATGGAGATGACTAAATTAAAAAGCTAGACCAGCAGTTGAATTTGAAATAAAAGGTCTTGACTCTTTATGTTATTTTCTTGGTATGGAGGTTGCTAGAAACAAGAAAGGTAAAGAAAACACGTTTTGAATTTGTTAAAGAAACAGGGATACTTGGCTGTAAATCCTAAATCCTAAACTTGTTGATACACCAATAGACCCCACAACAAAGATAGGGAATAAGGGAGATGGAATCTCATTTGATTCAAGGAGATACCAACGTCTAGTTGGAAAACCTATCTATCTTTCCCACACAGAACCAGATATTGCTTTTTCTGTGAATGTTGTTAGTCAATACATGCATTCAACCTACAAAGAACATGTGGGGACTATTCTCTAAATCCTAAAGTACCTCAAAGGATCTCCAAGTAATGGGCTGTTTTTCAGCAAAAATGAGCACAAGAGCACAAAGGGTTTCACAGCTATAGACTGGGAAAGTTCTATTGAAGATAGAAGGTCTACTTCAAGGTATTGTACTTTTGTTTGGAGCAATCTAGTTATTAGGCGAAGCAAGAAATAACTAGTCACGACCCAGTGCAATGCTGAGGCTAAATGTCGAGATGTAGCTCACGTTACATGAGAAATGCTATGACCAAAGTTATTACTTGAGGAGTTGGAGATGAAAATAAATCTTCCCCTAAAAATCTATTGTGATAATAAGGCAGCCAGAAGTATTTTCCACAATCCAATCCATCACGATTGAACAAAACATATGGAAGTGGATAGACACTTTATCAAGAAAAAAATTGAGAATGGTATACTATGCATAACTTATGTGTCTATAGGAGATCAAGTTGCAAATGCATTAACAAAAGCTCTGGCTAAGAAGATGCTCAAGAAACAAATTGACAAGCTAGACATGTTCAATCTTGGAAACCCAACTTTAGGGGGGTGTTGACATTATTTCAGCTTCCTATATTTAGGGATTTATTTCCTATTAGGTTCTCCTTTAATAAAGGGATTGGCGAGAAATGTCCTCTTAATATCTCTCTCGTATCTATTTATGTTTCTGCTTCTTAATTTAAGGACTTAATTGTTCCTTATTTTTCGGGATTGATGACTCCTTATTTTTACAGATTGACAACTCCTATAATTTTGGAGATTCATTGACAGCCTTCTTGTCGAGTTTCTCTATACAATGTTTCTGTCTTTCTAATAATAAAAATAGAGAAGAAATTTTCTATTTCTTTTTCTACAGTTATCTTTCTTGTTCTCTTTTTGGAGTGTCTTGGGAGGGTCTTAATTTATCTACCTTGTCACTCGTAGGGAAAAAGACTAAGAATTAAATTTTTGGATTTTCTCCCTAAGCCAAGAATTAAATTTTTGAATTTTCTCCACCTGCCTTTTGTTTCTTAATCCACCACTTGCCTTCTTTCTCTGTTTCTTCATCTTAAGGGGGCTCTTTTTTAGAAAAAAAGAAGACCAAATCACAAACTCAACCTATTTGAACAAAGGGAGAAAAAGAGGAAAAAGGAAATAAAAGATTAGGCGTTCTTTATGTAATGACAGCGAGCACAGTCAAACTTTTATAAGCTACAAGTTGTTCTGCCCTCTATTCATTTAATGCAAAGCTTCTTTTCTTTTCTTTTCTTTTTTTTGTAAGATCAAACTTTCAACAAGTCAGAATCATTCCATCGCATATTTCTGATTTTAGATTTCTTGTAGGAAGATATTTTATCCTGTAATCTTGTACTTCTTTCATTTATTTTTCCCTGGTTTTTAAATTGCATTTGCATTGCAGAAGAATGCAAAGACATGCCGTCATTGCATACTGTAATTACAGCCTCATGTGGTTACAAAACTGCCCACAACAGCAATATTACAGCTGCAATGAGCCACAATCCTAAACCTTACTCCGATTTGTTTCTCTATCAAAAAACTGTAGAGTTAAAGCATCATACAGATAGAAAATCTAGACTAAAAATAATTTAAAAAACAAACCAAGATATGTGGGAAATTGCATAACACAAAGCAAAGCATTAATATACAAACTATTACCTCCTCCAAACTTCTTGCCTTCTGGATCCATGTGTTAGTCTTTCATGAGATGATGGACCATTATAAACTGCATTTTATTATAAAACAACAATGTTCACTATCCCTCAATGTTAAATGATGTTTCAAATGTAAAATACCAAGATGAATTTATGTTATGCACAATGAAAACAGTAGTCAAACAGTTGCTTTGAAAATAATGCAAGCCATGGAAACCACTTGACTCTTTCATCTGAGATCAATAGTCAGTTTTGCATGTGAGGGCATAGAAAATTCTTCTTACCAAACAAAGGGTGCAAACTTGCATTTAAAGCATTCTCATCATTAAGCTTTTGTAATGTTTACAGAAATTTAAGTGAGTCTAAAGAGTTATTCTACCAAGTTTTGGAAAAGTCCATCTAGGCAGTTTGTTCACTAAGAAAATCACATTCCTTTCAGCAAAAGGAAGCACAAGCATGAAAAAGTTCAGTAAATCAAATCATATATAAGATTGGACAGTAGATAACTGAGTTTCAAGTACAATACAAGGTGTCAGGTGTCAGCTACTAGAGACTCAACATTCTCTCTCCCATCACTCCTTGAAGTTCCAAAACAATTAACCTCCTAGGAGAAACCTTTTTAATAAGAAAAAGAATCAACATTATGCATAAAAAAATAAAATCAAATAAAATAAACAACTATGTCTGCTGCAAGTTACCGCCCCAACAGTTTACAAGCTCTAAAATAGAGAGTGGCATAACAAAAGCAATTCTATCAGTTAAAAGATCCAAACTCTCAAGCAAGCAGAAAATCCACTATCTCCATCTCTCAGCACATGAAACCAACCAAAGCCATCTAAATTACTCTTCCTCAAATTTTCCTCTATAAAATAACTTTGAAGAAGGCTGTCCAAACTATAAAGAAACATTGGAAGAAACCCTAGGTCATTATATAGCTTTACAGCAAAATCATTTTAGTCACAGACCCAAAAATTATACCATTTAACAAAGAGCATTCCCAAAATAAGTCCATCACAAAAGACTATCCTATTCCTACATCCATGGATGTTACATTGTACAAGTAGAAAAATCATTCATCGAATTCCTTTTATTTTGTTTTCTTTGGGCCATAGACCTGGGAATTTATAATTCCAAATAGCAGAGTTCATAAAAGCATCTCATGAAATCAACCTTCTAACCAATACAATTGATATGCTCTCAAGCTGCAATCTATGTTCCAACAAATGAAAACTAATATTTGATAAACAATTAAGACACTAATTTCTTTCATAAATAACCAAAACAGTAAGAACTTATTCAGGTAGGATAATTTCCCCTCATCTTCCAATATTTCCCCTATTTAAATTCTTTTAAAGAATTAGATTTCATAGATTTCCCCTCATTGGCCTACGTGTATATAGTTTTATATAATTCTACTTTTTGTGATAATATTAATCATCTTTTAAGTATATCGGAAGGTATTGGAACTCAAATTCATGTCGTTTCCTCTTCTTTCTATAGAAAGACTAGAACTTGACTAGTTCAGCTTAGCAAATCGAGAGGTTTTACGTTCTTAACAAGATAAGGAAAAAAAATTGCAAATTACAAAACCATTTGAGTTTTATTCAAAACACAAGTTTTGCTAAAGAAGTTAAAAAAAATTAATTTAATATCCTGTTTCCAAACTAAGTAAATCAAATAAGTTATTACATTTTTATACTCGTGCTAATATTACTAATGAATTTTCTAAAACTAAGTAAATTATCTAAAACTGATTGGTAACATGATGGTATTGCAATTAGTGTTACTCTTCAAAAAAGCGTTTATCACCAAAGTTTAAGTCTCTACAATACAAATGTCCACATTAAAGTGAATGATTCCATGAATGGGCTGTGCTTACACAAATTTCAATTCTGCGCAAGTGGAGACCAAGAAAAAAACCCAGTTGGAGTGCGGGAATTTCTCTTTGTGCAAGGAATCAAATTTCCCACGAACTGGCAAGAAACGAAGGTGCGTCAACCGGGAAACTTTCGATATTCAAGACCCAACAGCTTCTTTCGCCGAGGCTGTCCAAAATTGAAAGCAAGAATCCGCAATAGGATACTCAAAATTTTAGAGAGAAAAAAAATTGCAATAAATTAGAGCGAAGCAAGAAATTAACATTGACCCGAAGAAAAAGTTTGTAAGATGAACAGGAAATTGGTAAACACTGCAGATCCAAACACTCAGCCTCGAACAAACAACTCACGATTTTGCCTCAGTGGTTCACTTCTCGAATTCCTGCTACTTCGTTTTCTGGTTTCTTCTCTTTGGAGTCACAAAAGCCAAAACCCACGTCCGCAAATCCGCTGTTGTTCCAAGTTTCTCGATGCCAAATTGCCAGTAGCCATTGTCACCTCCAATTTATAATTTTTATATTTAGCCCCGCTGGTCTATGTTTTTTCTTTTCTACCCTTTTTTCGTGGCCCTTTTTTGACCAAGAAAATCTTTCTTCATTTGCAATTTTGTAAGATTATTAATATAGTTCTCTACCCATTGGGTTAGCCCAAGTGTCAATCGGTGTGACACAACTGAGCAAGCTTATGAAGAGGCGAAGAAGCATTTGTTAGATTTTTTTTTTTTTAAGTTTTTGTGTGCTCTTTAATTTTTAACTTTGATTTTGGTTTTTTTTTTATTTTTGATTGCTGGAAGTGAATTTTCAGTGGTATTGTGGCGTTATTTTTTTCTTATGTACAAAGAGTTAAAAAAAAAAAAAAAAAATCTGTGTCTTTGAATGAATCTATGATAAGGGGAGAAAAAAAGTGTCAATCGAAGGATTTGGATAATTGACCAAAAGAAAATTGGATGATTGAGATCACAGTGAATGCATTCAACTTGCTATTAAGAAAATTTATGATGACTTGTCATATATATACATTTTATTTTATTTTATTTGATATTACAAATAGATTTCTCTAGATAAATTTTTTTTTGGACTTTAAAATTTCATATAATATTACAAACTATTAAATGGAAAGATGAACGCTGACCCATATTTATTTATTTGCAGCAAAAGCTTTTACTTATCACCTTTTACATTAAAAATTAATATAAAATATTTTGACTTTTGTTAGATTTTTTATTAAATGCAGTTATCCGATCCGAGAGCTTAGGAGCTCGTTTGGAGAACAGGATAGGATAGGATAACAGATAGGATAAAAATAGGATAGGATTAGATATGGACAGAATTAGCTCTTATGATATCATGTGTTTGATGTGCAACAGGATAGGATAAGAACTATCATATCCTATGTTTGAAATAAATCAGATAATGATAGGATAGGATAAGAATGATATAAAATGATAAAATTACCCTTATAATAAAATTACATATATACTTATTTAAAATCAATTTTAATATAATTTTTTTATTACTTTATACATTGATAAAAATTCTAAAATATATATATATATATATATAATTAATAAAATAATATCTATAATATTAGTGAAAATTTATTTTTTTTTATTTTTTATTTATCTCTCTACCCATTTGCCAATAAACTTTCTTTTCTTTTTATTTTTTTTATAAAAAGAATATAATCATATTTTCAATACATTCAATAAAATAACATACAAAATTAAATTCAAAGCAAAAAAAAGGCATAATAAAGAGTTCAAATAAGCCAAAATAAGTAAATCTAATTTACAAAACCCAATATTGATTTATAATTAAAATAAGCAATACCTACAAAGTTGCAATCAAAGTATAAACATTAAATAAACCTAATAGCAAGACCATAAAAAAAGCAGATTCCCCTAATAAATTCTCATTGCCCTAAAAATATATGTATACTCATACAACCAAAATCAAATGTCCTGACAGATTCTCCTCCACCAATCAGATCAACCCATACATATACTCATACTCAAATGTCTTGACAAATTCTCAAACACCAAAAAAATTACAATCAAATAGCTAATCACATACATTATTTGACAAATTTAGCCTGATAAACAGTAAAAAAACCAAAACTAAACAAGAAAATAGTGCAAATCACAAGTAAAAATCAACCACTTTATGGCGAAATCTAGTACTTGGAAAGACAACATGATCTTCAATAATTGAAATTGACCAACATTTCCTAAGGACATTGACATTGAACAAATCCAAATGGCCTATAAAGGTCTTTAAGTTATTTAACTTGTAAAAGAAAAAGGGAGGAAACAGCCAATATAGCAAAATAATAACAATGCATCATATTTACACTTTCATTAATCCACAACAAATAACAATCACATCATTTTTGTACAAAAAAGACACTAGATAAATTCTTTGCATTGTTTTATACAATATCAAACTATACATTATAGAAGACTCTGACTACACAAACTGATTCAATTCCATTTGGCGAAGAGCATCACTGAGAAGTATTGCATTTTTTTGGCTCTCATCTATCTTCCAGACCTTAATAAATTTTGAAGCATCAGAGGTAGTTTCACTCCATCGCTTCAGCAATAACATTGAGAAGGCCCCCTTCTTTCACCATAGGGAACCATACAATGCCAAATAGAAATCTGAGCACTTTCAACTGCCTGTTTTCGTACTAAAACATTTGCATCCTGTTCATCCTCGCTGCTAAACATGATAGGGTCAGCAACTGACATGGTTTGCTTCTCCTTTATTATTTGTTCAGAATTAATAGTAGCATCCAGTTTTCTTCCATAAAAACTAGAACCAGAGTCGGGGTGCCTCAGTTGAGAAATACCACATTTTGTTGTATTACAATTCAAAGGTTTGAAGGTTAATTTCTCAAAAATTACATCCTTGGAGTCAACTTGCCTCACTTGTGAAGTGGATTGAAGCTGCTTTCTTGAAAGAGTGCTCTCATCTTGAACAAAAGCAGTAACAAATGATTGCTTAATGGAAGTAGAAATTGTTCAATAAACAGTATTATAGATGTAGTATTATAGGAGACATTGATCAATAAGCAGAAGCTGCAAAAAAATGCAGCAAAAAAGCAAAACAACACTATGGCATGGCATTCTTCACCTCTGCCAAACTGGGTGGTTCCTTTTCAAACAATTCTGCAATTTCCTCCTCTCCAAACACCTCATTCAACCTTTTACCGTCTGAGTCAAGTCCATCACTTTCTCCTAAATTTCTCATCACCATTGTCACTTCTTCTTTGCTTAATCTTACACTTTGAATATTGCAGTTTGAACTCTGCTTTAGTGGTTCAGAAGTAGCAGGTCTATTTGAGGTGCAAGCCTTCAAATTCTGAAAGACAAAGTTACACAAAGAGTGGAAGTAGAACATGAAAAATGAGAGAAAACCCTTTATTCTAATATCACATAGGATAAGACACAGAGAAAGCAAAAAAAAATTGTGTTTCCGTGTATGTACTCCATTGAAGATGGCTAGAGCAGACGCTAAAGTTAACTAACACACTCTACTCGATGGAACAAATGCTTGGATGTGGTATGAATTTTATAGAATTATGCTTCATTGGCTTCATGTAGAAGCATCAACACAACTTATTCAGGGGGGAAAAAGTGACTGCAGTTAGATTTTCAGGAAAGAGACAAGCTTGACGCTTTGGCTTAAAGTTACTAATAAGTGGATTCCTTTAATTTAATAGATTTCACTGCAGAACATACAGTGGTGTGAAAAATGGGAAATTTCCATGAAATTCAGAGAGAGGATAAAGGGTTGACTCAGAAGGAGACTGGAATCACGTACATTGTAGATCATGAAAGAGACAAGTTACAAGAACTTTGGGCATTAGTTCCAAATAACAGGGATTCTGAAACAAGCAACCAAATACAAACTTCTAATCTATCTTGAAGCACAAGTGATTTACATATACAAGCAAAATCAGAAACAAAAAACTTGCCTCACTTGTGAAGTGGATTTATATATACAAACAAAATCAGAATCAAAATTAATAGCAGCATCCAATTTCCAGAGCCAGGGAAACCACAATGCAAAAACCAGAGTCAGAAACCAGAGCCACAAACCAGAATGCAAATCAGAATACGATAATCATCAATTTCCAGAGCATAAGGGGCTTGGGGGTACAGATCGAGTGAGGGAGGAAAATGATGCTTACCTCGGTCGATGAAGATGGATGGTGGGAGGAGGCTTCTTCTCCGGTTGACGATGAACCAGCTCGGGTGTGAGGGAGCTCAGGCGTGAGGGAGCTCGAAGTAGGGTGTGGTTCAGATTTTCGGGGGTGAGGGTGAGGGAGTTCGAAGAGGCTCAGATCTAAGGGGAGGGGTGAGGGTGAGGGAGACCGATGGGTAGGCTTCGGTGAGGGGGAGAGATTTCAGTGAAGGGCTCTGGAAACTGGGAACTCGAGTGAGGGAGATCGATGGGTAGGCTCTGGTGAGGGGGAGAAATTTCGATGGGTAGGCTCTGGAAGTTGGAACTCGTGCTCGGAAGTGAGGTTGAGGGTGAGGCTCCGGTGGGTAGGCTCTGGAAGCTGGAACTCGAGTGAGGGAAGGGGGTGCTCGGGAGTGAGGTCGAGGGTGAGGGTGAGATAGGAAGAGAAGGCGTAGTGTATCCTATCCGGTCGTATCCTGGGTATAGAGCAAGGATAACATTTTTCACTAATGGCACAGATAGAATATAAACTAAAATAACGTTATCCTATCCTGAAGACCTCACAAACACAAGATAGCAACAAGATCGGATAATATATTCCATCCTGTTGCCCTTATCAGGTGGCCTAAACGGGCCCTAGAAGTAGCTACGCGAAATTTAGTCTAAAGACATCGAGGTTGGCAACCCACTCTCTACATTATTGTTAGGGCCTGCCTCAGTTTTTAGTTTTATAAAATAATTATAAAAATATATTTATTTACTGTCTGTTTTTATTTTTAAAATTTTAAAATAACATGTTTCAAAATTTTCAATATTGTAAGTAATAGTGATACTTTTACAATTATTTTAAAATGTATGAATAGTATTTTTACTGTTTATATAATTAAAAAATATTAAAAGTGAAAATAAAATAAATATATAATTAAAAAATTAAAAAATAGTGAAAATAAAAATAATATAAAAATATAAATTAAATTTATTTTTAAAAAATAAAAATAAAATAATTTATAAATCATGCGCCACCAACTTCTTTAAAAATACTGTGAAATTGGGGGTCTGTTTGATAACAATTTTAAAAAATTATTTTTTATTTTTAAAAAAATAAAATAAAAAAATTTGTTTGATAAAGAATATTTTTACTTAATTTAAAAATTTGTTTTAAAATATTGGTTTAAAAACAAAAAAACAAAAATAATCTGAAGCTATTTTGGTTCTGAAGCTAAGCAAAAGGCGGAGAACAAGTTTGAAAAATAGTTTTCATTAATCGTGATAATTAAAAACAACCTTTATTTAAAAAAAAAAAAGCATTTTACAGCTTTTATAAAAGAAAGAACGCATGTGCGTCTATTTTGTTTTAGAAAAAAAAGAAGCAGAACATGCATCACCTAGTAAATACAAAGAAAAAAGAAAGGAAATACACATAAAAAAGGGGAGCGTTTTGGTAAGCAAAGAAGGAGATTCAAATTTCTCTTTCTCTTTTTTTATTTTTTTGTGATTTTTTTTTGTTGTAGCTTTTAAATTTCTTTTTGGTAGTTGATTTCTTGCTGAGTTCAATCCTCTGTCTTTCTCATTCAACTTCTCTCTCTGAAAAATTGGGATTTAGCCATAAATCTGTTGATATAAGTCTGTCTTATATATTTTCTTCTATTTCCTTTCGAATTCTCTCCTCCCTTATTAATCTAGATGATTATAGATCCTGATTTACTCTATAGATATTCTTTCTCTCTCTAAGTTACGAATTTCTCTCTCTAAAATAAGGGCTTAAGAATGGGCAACTGATTTTCTACTTTTTTTTACGTTATCTATTATGTTCAATTTTTTATATCACATCCCACTGCACAACTAATTATTTGAGTCTCTCATTTTTTATTTTTTTGGCATTATTATAGTGCAATTTCAAATAAATGGGTTTAACTTTTTAAGCTTCTCATTACCCCACAAATCTCATTGCTGTTAGCATGTCTTTTAGTGTAATGAAGTTATATTGGCCAATAAGACTATTTAAGCACTTGTTTAACATGTATTGTGGTTTCAAACCTTTCTTTGTTTACTGATAAATTTTTCTTGTTAATTTCTCACTCTTTATCACTAGATCACAATCAAGAGGGTTTACAATATTGTTATTTTGATTTTTGATATTGTCCGTTGATTTCTAAAATAGCTGTCATATAAGAGATTTTGGTCATTTATTTATAGTTATTGCATTAATCAATTTAAAATTAGACTCTATTAGTTATTGAACTATGTATATAAAAGGAATTTGTTGGTTTCAAGAATCTAAGTTACTTCTTTTGATTTGTTTTTTTTTTTTAACTTTTTGCATATGGATAAATTTATGTTATTGTCAAATATAATATTGAAGTCTATATCAAAATTAAACCAAGTCATTCACTCTATCCACTAGGCTTAATAAAAATAGTCTCTCTAATGAATATATTAATTATTATTAAAACTTGGGTTATTATAATTCATGCAAGGAAAATTGAAATGGCTGCATGAGTATTTTACTCTGAGTTAATGGTCACCTGTTCATTCATAGACTAATAATTGAGACAAAGTTAGAATGATCTAAATATCATAATAAACTTACAATGACATTGGAGCATTTATTTGTTCAATTTGACAATATGTATATTTTCACCTGAACTTATGGCTTGATTGTTCTGTTTTTCATTTGTATTATCTTCTTCATAATCATGCCCATGAAAATTTGTTAAAACTTACATAGACAACATGGCTGAAGAGGTCACCAAATAGAATATGTAAAATGGTGTATATAATTATAAGATATGAATTTTCATAAAAGATAAACTTAATTCAATTACTAAATGTTCTTTCACTGTAAAATAAATAAAGTAAAAGTTCAATAGATTACTATTAAAGTATTCTCAATTCTCTTTACTCTTGAAACACACTAGATTTGAGTGGGATGTGGAAACCAATAATGTTATCACCGATGAAACAGTTTGGCAAACTTATATTTGAGTATATAACAACTTATGAATCTATGGTTTAATTTACATTATTTTAAATATGCTCAATTTACTATTTTTTTAAATGATTATAGGTATATTTTGATGCTGCTCAATTTCAAAAAAAAGGTTGTAAGCACTATAAATTGTTAAAAATTATTTTTAACAAAACTACTATAACTGGAATACTTCATCATTCATCTACCCAAGATCACAAAATACAAGTGAAGAAAATGAGCTTGATCAAAATAGTTAAGATGATATTGCTACACAAATAATTGAGCACACCACATTTAGTGGAAAGCGCACAATTCAAGTTGAGAAGTGAAAGCCCAAGAAAGAATGTAGGACTTTACAAATGGGAGATGCACCTTTAGCATGGGCTAAGACATCAAAGGCAAGAGCAAAATTTTTATTAGCTAAAGCTAAGAGGTATAGGACAAAGAGTGTTGAAGCCACTAGTTCTATAGTTATATTGAATGATTATTCTATTGCTAAGTGTGTGACTGCTCTTGAATATATTGAAGATGTTTCTTATGACATTTATATGAAAGCCTTAGAGAAATTTATCAATCCTAATTAGAGAGAAATGTTCTTTACAATGACTATTGAGTGTTGATTTGAAGTATTAAAAAACATATTTCCTATTTTAAAATTAATGTCACCGTACAAACTTAGTAGGCAATGACTCATAGTGATGGCTTGTTTTGCTTTTCACAATTATATACGCAAGTAAAATTTATGTGATCAATTTTTTGACATATATAAAGGTCTTGATGATGCAGAAATAAAAGTTTTAAATGAAAACACAGGCACAAAGGAGACAAACTCTAATAAAGACAATTTGTCAAGATTATCTGATCAAGGGCCAATAGAAATGACAACATATCATGACCATATTTCAAATTGAATATGGTTAGAACAGAACAATTCTGCTTAATAATTTATATCCATTAACTTATATAATTGTTAATGTCACTTTTGTACCACCTATAATTGTATGAATAACTATAGACGATATTGTTATTTATTTTAAAACAATATATTTAAAAATATTGATTTCATATCAATATTATATTAAATTTGATGATGGTGCTTTCATTTTTACTTATTTATTCTTCCCATATTCTC
Organism: Gleditsia sinensis; assembly: GCA_037074535.1. Lineage (NCBI taxonomy): Eukaryota > Viridiplantae > Streptophyta > Magnoliopsida > Fabales > Fabaceae > Gleditsia > Gleditsia sinensis. The sequence continues at coordinate 56,678,611 of CM073468.1, read as the reverse complement.
ATTACAACATTACTATATAATTCATTTAAAAAATTAAGTGAACATAAAAATTTTAAAAAACTATTTTATATCAAACAAGTTTGTTGTTTTTTATTTTTAAAACTTGTTCTCGAAAATTTTTTGCAAAACAAGCTTTTTTTATATGCTTTTTAAAAAAAATTTCAAAACAGTTTATTAAACGAAATTTTTTTTGTTTTGTTTTGCAAAACAATTTTTAAACATAATTTTTAGAAAATAATTTTTAAAAATAGAATTTAACCAGCCTTAAATTTCCCATTCTTCCTTGGCTTAACTCTTAATATTCTTGAAAGGTTGGCCACCATTGAAATCTTTGTTACCTAACAGTCTGGATCACCGAAAGAAAGTCACATTACGCCACCAATTTTTTGCACCCGAAAGCCAAATTCAAACTAGGTAAGCATACAATAATTCAAGTCACTTAAGTTGATTCACTTTGATAACTTTAATTGTAAAAAGTTATATAAACAATAAGTAATAATAAAATCGTGTCATTATAAATAGTAGAGGTGTTAAAAAAATTTATTTTGGTAAAAACTATCACCCAGAACATAAGATTGTTCACGTTGAGTCACCAAGAAATAAAGATAAAGATAATTATTTAATTTTTCTCTGTGACCTATCTTTAACGATGAGATATTAAAAAATAGAAATTAAAATATACGTAATATATTACGTGTGATATGGAGATCATAACCACTATATATATAGATAACTTTAAGTTATCTTTAATATTTTTATTTTGCCTATCATAAAATATAAATTATTTTTTAAGTCTCTACACATTAAAAGCCAACAACCTATTAGATGCATTAAAACCCAAATTACTGAAAAATTAATTGATCACTTTTATTTGGATTTAATTTTATTTGACTGCATTGTAACATCCCCAATTAATTTACTATACTCTCATTTTCTTTATATGCATGGGTATTTGTATATTCAATTAATTTATTTTTCTACCGATACTGTTTACTCTGTATTGTCATTCTACTTTTATCGCCATTAGAATTATATTTCAATCAAAGATAAGCTTTAATCATAAATAGAGAACGCATATATAAGCATAATTACTGCATAACATTAGCTAAACGTAGGAACTTATATTGTTCGTCAAATTAGCAAAGTTCAGATACATGCAATAGTAACAAGGATATAACCCGTATTGCAAAAAGGGAAGGATCCGGTTACTATCCCAACAAGATGGTTGATCCATGATCAATTAGTCACATAATATACATTAATATTCTATAACTACTGAGACTCATTGGTTTGCATTTTCCTCTTTTTGTAAGATAGGGGAGGGTGGAGGTTTATCAACGGAATCTCAAAGAACTCAAGCACTATCATACTTTGAACAATTGGAAATTACCCTAAGAAGTGCAACTCTACCCAATCAACCCTAACACCACTATCAACAAGAAGATCTGCATCGCTTAACAAACCCTATCTAAACATAGTAGAAGAAATAGTGAGAATATTATTCCTAATTAGTTCAACAATAAATATAAAAGATATTCAACATATATGTATACCATGCCATATCCAATTGTACAAGCTATAGAGTTTATCAACTACATGGCAAAAATCCATATCTCATGTACATAATATCACTTACAAATGGCATTTAAATGCATCACCAAAAATTTTCAAACATAAGGCTGTATACATGAAATTTTATCATCAAACTTATTTATGGCTGTTGTCACTACAACATATTCACCCAGGGCTTCCTTTCCTTACTCACTCGACCTAAATATAGCTAGCAAATTATTCGTGAATAGGGTGTTCGCTATCTGATACCGACACGGTAAGCCACGTGACCAAGCTACCAGAGGGTCACCTATAATAGAGTTTTGCCTCTGTAGCTTCCTCTCTACCAGAGAGTCACCTTAAGCAAGGTCTTCTCTTTATAGGGTGCATATATATATACATGTATATATATATATATATATATATATATATATATATATATATATATATATATATATATATATATGTATATATATATATATATATATATATGTATATATATATCCAAAAATAACCATCACAAAGTACTTTCACAATTCCAGGATAATACTACTACTAATACTATGCATATTAACATTTTCTTCAAAATTAGCAACGTATGCATGTATCAGTGTAACATTTCCATAATATCAAAAAAATGTATGCATAACATTCTCACTATACAATATGCATAAGAGAAGAGAATAATTGACATGGAATAGGCATATTCTTTATAAACTCTATTTCTAGTTTTTAAGTCTAACTTCCCAAAATCTTGAGTTTTAATCATATGTTCATTCCTTATGCTCAATTAATATACCATACTCTTTAACTACTATTAATCATGTTATTTACCTAATTACAACATCAAGCATGGCCATGATTGAGATTGTCTCAATCACGTTTCAGCCTCTCAAAAATAGCCCAAGGCACGGCATGGTTGTGTCATAACATCTTGAAACACAGCTTTGTCGTGTTTTGTGATCTTTCCTCACTAATCAAGTCATAACTCTTATACGAACTTTAATTTAGGTAATTCAAGTTTTTGTAGAAAGTTAAGACAATTATCTATAACTTTTATGTTGGTAAGTTTAAAAAATTCTAAAGAAAAAATGCCCTCGTGATGCTCACAATTCAAATCACGTTATCAGGAGTTCAACCTTGTCAGAAAATCAACCTGACCTCTCACTACTAATTGAGGCATAACTTTCTCATCTTAGATCCGATTTAGGTGATTCCAAAAGCTATGAAAAGCTAATACACAGGGTTATAATTTTTTTGTTTTGCATTTTTTCATATTTCTCAAGAATACTAACCCCAAAACCTATCCATTCTAAGCACACTTTGTTTCATATTAAGATGTCAAAGTTCTGCTGTGATTTTCTTTACCTATAGATTTTACCCAATTTTCCCCACTTCGTACTTGATTATATAATGAAATTAGGATTCATTCTTGCCCTTAAAGTTGGCCAAAAATTTTGTACCTCTCCATACAATTTGCTCCATCAACAAACACATATTGCAAGCTCAACATTTATGATATCATCATACATAGATAGGCATTCATATAGCCCCCAAGTTTAACACAAAAATTCTCAATCCTTCAGCCATCATACAACAAATTTTCAACCATAGAATTTTTGGCTGAGTTTTATTGTTAAACTTACTTCAAGTTGATCATCTAAAATCCCTAGACAATTTTTCTTCCTATCTCCCACTTCCTTGAATTCCCAACTCCAAATTTTTGCTCACTGTTTTTGGCACCAAAAACCATGAAAACCAGTCTAGATTTTTGCCAAAATGGAGAAGGGAAAAGAAGAACAAGAGTGGGAGAGAAATATGCTACCTTAGTTAGCAACTTTCCCTTTCTCTTTTCCTTTATTTCTCCTTAGCACTAGCTATTCCTGCTGGTGGTTCTGTTGCAGGTTTTTCTGCTTCAAGGGGAGTTCAGCTGACCAAACTATTTCAGCTTCTAATTACTCATACCTTAGCTTGGGGAGCAAGAATAAGGGGAAAACATTATAATAACATGGAACAATGATTATATGGATAAGCCCTTCATTAAGCCTTGTATGTATGTCATCTTATGCTTTTAATTTCAATTCCAGCACATGATGGAAATGATTGGCCAAAAATCATCCACCAAGTCCTCTTTCTTAGACGTAACACTTTAGCAAAACTTAGACTTGGAGAGCAAGTAATGAGGGAAAGATATTACTATAATGTGAAGTAATGATTATTTAGATAAGGTCTTCATTAAACTTTGAATTGGTGTCACCATATGTTTGTAACATTTAATCCTACATGTACCTAAAACACTTGGTCAGCAAACTTTCACCAAATTTCCTCATTTAGCTATGCATCCTAATCCCCACATGAGCTTGGTGGGCAAGTAACTCATATACTAATATTCTATTGCCAAATTTTATTATTACTTAAATTCTATTCATTTCTAAATTTTGATTTTCCCTTAATTTTCTTCCCTTTTTTAATCTAATCTCTCACAACTTATTCATGGAACCCATTCTCCTCTCATACTTTATTTAGGATTGAATTGGTGAGAAGGAATTCTTGAATTTGAATATTCCATTTTTGTATAATTAACTCCTACCCTTATTAATTCCAAAATCCTCTTCTATACTTCCTATTCATATTTAATAATTGTAATTCATTCTTGCCTTCCTCACAGAATCTTTTTCTTGAACCTATGAGGACTAATTTATCTCTTATAAATTCTAAGAATTTATTTTCATATCAATCTTCACTTCATTTATAAAAAAATGCATCTAAGTGTAACGACCATTGTTTATATATATATATATATACACACACACACACACACACACACACACACATACATACAAAGATTCATGTACATCAAATATTAGCAACGTAAATACACATGTAACTCGAGGTACTAAGCATACAACCCAAAAGACAAAGTACTATAGGGTTACATCAAAACAATGGTGTTAGCCCATTTATATCGTCAAATTATACATTTAATACTATTGTACTGTCCTTCCCTTGGCCATCACCCCTAGGGTACTGCTAGTGGAGGCGGCGGCCTGGGAGTAAAAATTTCTATCATATTAATAACCAGCAAGTTCACTATAATAATGAACTATCGCAAGTAGGGGACATCCATTGCCTGTAGCTCTAATAAGATGGTCAGCACCACGAACGACATCTCTACATATTTGAACATAACACCATATAACATAATGAGATATAAAATTCTCAGTAAGGTTAACATCCAATAAATACAAGCATAAAGAAAAAATTTACATGTTATATCCAATTGTATAAATTACAGAAAATATTTTTTTTTTCGTACAATAAAGGTACAGTAAAATACATACAAGCATTTTATAGGTTATGCATCAATACATGTACAACTGCTCATAGGTTCATACATTACTCATAGTGGCTCATAATCTGATAATTTCTCTCAATTTTCAAACCTCAGTATGGCATGAGCCTTACCCCTACAGCTACTCATCCATTACTGAGTGGCTTTGGTAGGAGCGATCCTTCCCACATTGACCACTCTAAGTTATAGGGTGTCCCCTATTTCGATATCTTATCATAGCCACGACCCTTCAGTCGCCTTACCTCCATAAAGTGTCGCATGCCCCCAGGTCACCTTAATGGGTAAGGGTCATTCTAAACTTGTTAGTCTCCTCAATACAACAAGGGAGATATTTGTTGTCAAGTCACCCTGCTTCAAAGAGGATCATTCTGACCGTTAGTCGTCTCAATACAGCAAGAGAGACACTTGTTGCCAAGCTACCCTGCTTCAGAGAGTGTTCTCTTGACTATGCTTATGTCTTTTACATGTTTTTTCAGTCACTTGTCTCAACAAAAGCATATATATATATATATATATATATATATATATATATATATATAAAATCATTATGAGCATAAAACCACATTCATTCTCATACATGCCATAACAACTCATCATAAACATACATGCTCTTGCATCATTTCATAATATTCACACATCATTTACTCACTTATGGATACACATATAAGTGATCTATAGCATTCACATATAGCATTCATGCATCATTACTTCATGCTTTCATAATTAATTCAATAAACATTATATAACCAATTAAATATCTTAACATATTTCTTTAACATATATGACTCATAAAACTTCCATTATCATTTCATAAACATTGATGATTAACTAGGATTTAAAAAAAGAACAGAAATCGTTGAAAAAGGGTGAGACAGCATGAAGCACGGCCTGGCCGTGTCACCAAACACGGTTGTACTTAATGCCCATGCTTCTCACAAACCCGCACCAAGTACGGCTTGGCTGTATCACCAAGCACGGCCGTGTTCTACATTTTTTCCACATTCAGCTTAGAGCAAGGTTTGGCCGTACCTCCAAGCATGGTCGTGCTCTAGGTGTGAAACTCATAAAGTTTCCTCTTTTTCTCCAAACCAGACAAGAAAACCAGCAAACAATTATACCAACGTTTTAAGCATGAAAAATCTAATTTTTCCATAGCATATGACCACTAAAAGCATGATTAAACCTCAAAATTAACCACACAAATTTTCCTTAAATCACTACTTCATGTACATAGGTGTAAAACAGCCATCAATGCCATAAATGCATCAACAAAGGTTCTATCTACCCTTCCATCATGCTTTAATTTATACATACAAGTCACCCATCAAGTCATCCAACCAAAAACTCTAAAAGGAGTGTTGATCTTACCTTTTTCCTCCCTCCAAGGATGTCTCTTTCCCCAATTCAATTGGTTTCTCTCTCTAGAATCCTCTACCAAAACTACAAATTTTTTCTCTAACCATAAGATTTCATAGAAGCTCAAGAACACACATAGAGTTAAAGAAGATCAAGAGTCCCAAACTTACCTTTTGCTTCTTGAAATCTCAACTTTCTCCCTCTACCTTCCTTCCTCTCTCTCTCCTTCTCTTCCCTTTTTCTTTCTCCTCTTTTCTCCCTTGGGTCGTGGCTCTCTTTTGCTCTTGCTGCATGCTTGGCGACTTGGTCACCAAGTCCATCAAAGAAAATATAAAAAATGTTAGCTTTTCCAAGAAGTCACTTCTCACTTAACCAAAGACCTCCAATTCCATAAGAATTTCAAAATTGTCACTCATTACTTTAGAACCATTTAGTTAGTTAAGGCATTATTTGGTTGAAGGAAAATTTACCAAGTGTTTAATTCCTTTTTGAGACATGTTCCAATGGGTTTTGATGCAACTCTCTTCATAGCTCTTCATCTCTATTTTCACTGCCCAAATATGGACCTACAGATAAAGAAATTATTACTTCCTTCTTAATTATCTCTTTGAAAAAGGAGAAATCTTTTATTAAATATTCACAATTATTTTCTTATAATTACACTATTTAATCATTTTTAATCATTTCTTAATATTGCGTTTTGTGAATATAATTAACAGAAATTCTAGGTTTTACACTAAGCACTTTGAAAAAGAATTTGGAGCAATTATTTTATTTTATTTAAAAATCTTTCTCTCTATCACCTCCAATTAATTTCCTCCTATTTTAATTAATTAGGAAGATATTAATTCAGTATCTATTGAGTAGAATTTTTGAGGATGTTACATACATCGCATAATTATTCACATACAAACCTATTGAATTAATGATTCAACAAGAGGCATTTAGACACCCAAGTCATACAAGATCATTTGAGAAAAAATAAAATGAATGAGTGGGTAGAATTTGTAACTTGAGTACCAAAGTGATTTTATAAGATCATAAATCATTTTTTTGAAGGGCTTTTTTGGTTAATTCTTTGAGCAAGTGAAATATCATATGACTTTTGATTAAGAATGATCCCTAAAGATTGCCAAACAAATCCCACAATTAATTATAATAACATCGCTTGTAGTTTACATAGTTGCTTTTATTTAATAGAATCAATATGGCCCAAGTTTTGATATTGAACTAAGCTTTTGAACTTGATTGAACTAATTATAATAAGAATATTATTAACTCAATAGTGATAATTTGTATGAAAAGTCAGGTGTTTAGCAAGAAAAGTAGCTAAAGTCGCTCTTGTTATCAAATTCTTCCCCAAAAATGGCTTCCATAATATGTACAATACTTTTATATGGTGGTACACGATGAATGAGTTTCATACTAATAATTTAGGTACATTTAACTTAAATTGTAGTTAGTTTTTAGGAAATTTTTGCTAAATTTAAGTATAATTGTGTGTTTATTTTATAGGTGAGAAGAAAATGAAGAATTGAGTGGAATTTGGAGAACATATAAGAAAATATGCAAAAAATGTAGAAATTGAATAAACCCTCCACCGTCGCAACACCAGAGTAACATAGTCATATTTGGAATCCAAAAACTCCAATGTTACGGCAATGTAACCTTCATGTCGTGATACTAGAAAAATTGTGAAAGGAAGTCGTGACCCGAAATCTCAGCGTCACGAGACTAAGATGATAATTTATTTTTTAAAATATAAGTTTAAATATAATTAAAAGACCTATTACATTTTTAAAAGGACATTTAGGCTATGAATTTGATGAGGAAGAAATGAGTTTAGGTTCACTCTTAGTAGTAGCCTCAATTCCATCGCTAATATGAGTTTTATTATTTTTTCTTCTTTATTTCTATGTTTTCTATTACGAATGAATTGATTTTCTAGAACTATGATATAGCCTAATTATGAACTTTTATATTATCTATTCAATTTAATTAATGAGTTATTTTTCTTAATTGAATTGCTGCAATGTTTTTAATACTTGTAACTGCTTAAGTATCGATTACATTAATTGTTAATCATGATGATACTAGGAGATGATTATGTGTTTAGTTCATTATGTAATTGACTATGAATTGCATGTGAGATAAATATATACTTGTATGGTCTATATAATTTTTAATTGAAAACTATAGATATTAATAAATTTTTATTTGTTTTAATTCACATAGAGATATATGGCCTATTTGTTTTCTTGTTTTAAAAATATTTTTCTATTTTTAATTGTTTTCAGAAAAAAAAAACTTGTTTGATAACTCTTTTATATTATTGTTTCAGAAATAAGTTGTTTTTAAAACAACAAAAAAATAGAAATAAGATAAAGTTATTTTTTTTTTCAGAACACAAGCAAAAAAATAACATATTTTCAAAATAATTTATGGAACATATTTTTTTTTACTTTTTTTTATAGAACCATTTTTTAAACATAATTTTTAAAAATATTTTTTAAAAATAAAAAAAATCAAACAAGCCCATAATTAACATTCAAAACGTGTTTATGTTAAACCTCAAAATAGGTTAATGGATAATTTAAAGTTTCTTAACTTACAATTAGGATAGTAATTTCAAGATTAAAAATATGAATAATTCAAAGTTGATTAATTATAAAAAAATCGAAATACCTAAAGTTATAATTTATTGACTGGTTTTGTTTTGCTTTTCTTTAATTTCAAATTTACTTTATTTTTCTATTCTCATTCAATCTATTTTTACATTATTCACTTATAATTAAGATTAATAGTGCAATAATTAATAACATTAATTTTTATGAGATCAATATTCTTCATAAATTTTATTACTTGACAAGAACAATATATGTTTGCACTTAAACAAAATTAAATTCATGTATATCAATATAGAAATTTAAATTTAAATTTTTATATGAATTTATTCAATTTTGTTAATATTAAATCACAGTTGATAATTTTATAAAATACTTTTTCAATGTGAGAAAAAGACAAAATAATTAATAATTTTAATATACGTACAAATAGAGATAAAAAAGTGAAAAATTCAGAGCATGTTTGTTTTATTGTTTTAAAAATAGTTTTTCATTTTCAAAATAAACAAATTTGTTTGGTAACTCTTTTTTGTTATTTTTTCAGAAATAAATTATTAAAACAAAAAATAGAAGTAAGGAAAAATTGTTTTTATTTTCTGTTTTTGTTTTCAGAATATAAAAAAAGTAAAAAATAATATATATTTAAAATAATTTATCAAACAAATTTTTTTTACTTTTGTTTTGTAGAAAAACCATAATTTTTAAAAATAATTTTTTCTTTTAAAAAAAGAATCAAACAAGCAATTTGAGTTATTAACAAGTACATCAAAGCATTTTTTCTAATAAAACTAATTCATAATTACAAAAAGCAACTATAAAAGATACCTGTTAGATAGAAGCCTAATACTACTATTAATGAAATTTCCAATTTTTCTTGGCGTTTTAACCACCTACATTCCTACTCCAGCATCAAATAGCCCAAAAGGAGATAGAAAGCCACGGGAATCAAGGGCCATGTCTCTGCAAACTCAAGCGATGAAACCAGCATCCATTACCACAAGGTCACTAAGATTACGAAGTTTGAACCTAATGGGCCCCTAAGGCATGAAATTATTTAAAGGCGGACTATTGAAACCCAAAATGCTTATTACAAAATAAAAAGAGCAATGTAAAGGCTAACTTATTGGCATATGTAGAGCTAGAGACTTAGAGCCCGTTTGGTAGGCAGACATAGGAGGATGGAATGAGAATACACATTCCCATTCCATTGCTTGCCACATTTGGTAGTCATCATTTCTTTAATATGGAATCCTGATTCCATTCTGCCAGAGAGTGAGCATTGCTTCTCAAAAGCAACGGAGAGGAGATGGAAGCGTGGGAATGGGGGTGAAAAGACAAATTTTTATTTTATTTTATTTTATTTATATAAATAAAATTAATTTAAAAAATTTAAACAAAAAAATTTAAAAATTATAATAATTATTTTGTGTTATCATATATAATAAAAATTTATTTATTTTTAAAAAATAAAATATTTTTATTAGATAAATAAATTATTAATAAAAAAAATAAAAAAAATAATATTTAAACTATTTCTCAATTTTATTAATATTTTTAATAAAAATAAAATGTTATAAATTATTTTTGTTTTTATATTATTTTTAAATAATTTTTTAAATCTAAATAATATTATTTTATTATTTTTATACTTTAAGGGTATTTTTGTCTTTTTGTCAATTTTCCATTCCATTTCATTCTATTGCGTACCAAACACAATTTTTTTATAACATTCTATTCCATTTCATTCTATTCACAATTCTCCTTTCCATTCTTTTCCATTCTTTTCTTTACCACCAACCAAACGACACCTTAAGTAATCATATGGCAATCTGGAAAGACATGTTAAAATTGGTCATTAAAAAATGTTTAATTGTGTATTTACATAGTTTTGAATATAAATTTAGTCCATCAAATTTACTCAAATGAGTCAAAATAATTTTTTTTATTAAATTGATTGTATATTCTATTGTTAAAATACTATGCGCATGTTACGTGTGTTACTAAGCCTTCCTTTTCTTACTTCATCACCCAATATATCCACCATGTGCTGGATACATACATCATTAAATTTGGTTAAGGAAAATCTTTTTGGAACTAGACAAGGGTAACCGAATGATAAGTTTACTGGTAGCTTAGTAACAAATTAAATGTATTTGAATTTTTTGAAGAGACAAAAGGGGAATAACTTCCTTATGTGAAATATAATTTACCTATCTCATAATTCTGGTCCATATAGGATTTAATAAAGTGGAGATTATTTAGAGGGTGGTTGGTAGTGCTAAATATGAAGAATAATGTGAAATATTCATCAATAATGGGATTGATTTTTCTCTATCATATACAAATGTTTGCTCTTTAGTTAGCCTTTTGCAATACTAGTCAATCTCATTTTGCATGTTACATATCAACAAATGTAAATTTAATACTTAGGAGCCATTTTGATGCATGAAATACCTTTCCTAAGATATGCAAATCATAAATATTCTTTGTTCGAGTGAATATCAAGGGAGTTCATCGAGGTGGTGTTGGTTATAGAACTGTGGGAGAACCCAAAATTGTTGGGAAAGGCCGTAGTAAAAATGGCAAAAGTGAGCAAACCTTTCTCGCTTAAGTGAATATGTGAGAAGCAAAAATATACCCAACAAGTATAACAAATATTCAACATATTAAATATGCTCAAATAATGAAAAATAACTAACAACTTAGAAGAACACACATTTTTTCAATGTGGAAAACTCCTTCAATGAGAAGGGTAAAAACTAGGAGATTAAATCGAGTCAAATCATTCGCTTATAAAAGATTAATGAGTCCACTAAAAGTCTTCAAGTCACACTAGCTCACCACACTCACCAATAATCAACTATAGTGGAATGAACAATTCATCAATACACAAAACCCACCCAAAATGGAGAAGACAAAATCACAATCAAACCTTACATATGAAGGCTCATAATGCTAAGAATAACACACTAGAAAATCATTAGAATCGGAGCACAAATCACTGTTTAGTTTGTTGGTCAAAGCTACTAAAAATTTGTTTCTTCGATGTGGCAACACTTGCTAAAAATTGGAGCAGCGAATTTTTCACCTTCTCATGTTTGGTTGTGTTTCCACACATGCTAATTTCAAAAGGCACCTATTTACTTTTTTAAAAGTGAAAAACCTGCCAAGTAAGCCAAACCTTTCAAATTTCTTTTGAACATTAGTCAAAGTTTGGCAACTCCACTTATAAGAGACAACAACAAAAAATCCATATTATGCTAATTTCCTTTTAGCTATGTGTCTACTAAAGAGAGGAAATAAAATAAAATTTTGCGAAAGTTTAAGGGAAAGGAATATTTCCTACTCAAATATCCTCCAAAAATCTAAAGACACTAATTATCAATCATTCGAAAATTTTGGTATAGTGTGCGGATGTGAATAATGTTAAAATACTTCTTGATTAATACATAATAAAGAGATGAATAAAAGAAATGCGAAGTGATATGATCTATAATGTAAGGAGAAATGAAATTGAAGAAGATCCTAAACTTGACAGTACACAATGGTACAAACAACTTTGTCTCAAATTAATAAGATTGGCAACTGAAGTGTCTAACTGTCTAAAAGTATTTTTATGGTAAATAAAGTCGTGGATAAACTCAACAAACAAGTGAGGCAACTTTTTTTAAGGAAAAAGAGCTTGAACAACAAAAGCAGTGCTACCATAGCTGTAGTTAGTGAATGCATCGCACAAGCAAAGGGATTCAAGAAGAAAATTAGCACAAAGAGTAAGAGATGCTTAAATAGTTAGGTTGAGGTTCAATCCAAGAGAAAAATAAAAGTTTAGATGACCTACAATTTACAAGTACATAAAATTATACTTATATTTATATTATTAATTTTGCATCATCCTTGCAGGACTGTGAAGCACGCGATGTGATTCAATATAGAATATCTTTTTTATACCTCTAACACCTTCTACGTACACTCAATCACAAGAAAGTAAATTTAGTTTTACTATATTGTTGACAGTAAAAACATTTCTTATAATATAAGAAATTGTTCTTGTTGTGATTACTATTTTTTTTGTAATGTAAGCACCACTTGATAATCCTATGTAGTCATTTGACATAATAAGAATTTTTGGAGCTATCTTTTATGCTAATAGAATTGATTGTATTTGTACTATTTTGTATTTGTACATGTTAATAATGTAAAAGTAGAAACAAACTACTAATATAATCACAAACTTTGTGCAAGTGCCAATGAAAGACACTATTTTATTAAAATTTATGTCTTTATTAAATTCAACTCATTGTTACAACTTAAATAAATACAAGGTATAAAAGGATTCTCGCTATGCTAAATAACTGGAAACAGACAACATGTGACTACATCAATACATACATTCATCAATATTAATCTACATCTTATATACTCAACAGGTGGCAGCAAACAAAATTATGCACCCCTTGTAGTCCCTTGCAGAATCTAGAAGCATGTAGAATTTGTTACTTTGTTGGTCAAAGGATCATGCTCCGTCATTGAACTCGTACAGAATATATTCCATCCTCAATGTGCAACAAATTTAGATCCACAATTACTTAAAACCATTTACCTATTCCCTAAAAAACAAATAAGGTAATTAGTTGACGGCGATGCATATCATGCTACGAACTTCAACCATCTTACAACTACTAAAAAGTTCAAAAAGTATGCAAGGGTTATAAATTTGAAGCTTACAACACATAATGCAAATTTAAACCACTAAAGTAACATGGAATAAAAAAAACAAAGGAGTTTCTTATGTTGTATAGAAGTAAAAAAAGTAACATGCTAAGAACTTCTTCAATTTTTTTAATCTAATTTCTCTCACAGTCTCTCATTTCATTTTCCAAAGTTATAATACACAACCAACAAGGAAATGGTGGGTTACAGTGCTAGCAGCTAAAAACTAATAACTACAGGAATCACTAGAATTTCAAAGGATAATAACTAGACAATCTTGAAAAAGAATTTTCAAAGATATGAGAATTCAAATATCATTATTATCTTATTCTTAAACCACAAAATATATAATAAAAGAAAAATTTGATTTCATATTTCATTTATGAAAGCAATGTTATAATAGGGCACATGCATGACCACAAAAAGGGTTTTATCAAGTGAAAATATTTTAAACCAACACTAATTCTTAGAAATCACTCGTGGCAATCACCAATATGCTAAATAAATTTAAAACTAGATTCTTTTTTCAAAAAAAAAAAGAGAGAGTGAAAGACCTAACAAGAAGTTAGACAATTCTATAGCAAACTCACAACACTGCAATTCAAAACTGAGATTGTTTCTTATTTTTGTACAAATTCCAAATCTTACTCGAAAAATTGGGACTATATGATATATCAGCAACATAAACATAAGAATGTCATTTATATCAATCAACAATGATGCTCTATTCAAACAAGTTTTCAAAAATTTTGAAGTAGGTATATGTATAATTTATTGAAGTTATTGAATCTTGTTTACTACTCATGTCACAATGTATATATTTTTTTTAAATATTCACTTGTAAAATCCAATCGTGAGAGCACATCATTTTATGAATATGACACCATACTATCATGGAGTCCCACATCGAACAACAATTGGGAAGGTTTGCGGCATATAATATGACTTGCTGCACACTTCACTAGACACATCTTTTGGAGAGAGAATAATGAGACAGTGACAAGTGGTATTTGTAACATCTCTAAAATTTTTTTTAGTGATTCTCATTGATAATGGATTAAGAAAAGAAATAAAAGAGTAGGGTTGTAATTGAAACGTTTTAAGGATGAAAATAAAAATTTATAAATATTTTTGGGGTTAAAATGTAATTTTTTAAAAGTTTAGAGTCAAAATGTAAATAATGAAATTTGCAAAAACTTCCTCCAACAATTAGCAAATTGCTATTTGGTCCCTCCATCATTTTTAAAAAATCTTCTGTAGATTTATCAGGAGATTACTATTCACTCTTTCTCCTCTATTTTCTCTCTCTGGATTTAAAATACTTTCGAGCATCCGATTTCAAAATTAAGGGTACCACTGAATTCAAAACAAAGAGTACTACAATATTGCCTGAACAATTTTTTAAATCGGTCGAAAAATCACCGCAGATCAGAAGTAAAATTTTTTTAAAAAAAGTAAACTCTGAAACTCTTATTTAAGATTTCAAATTGAAAATCTGACACCGTAGATAGATTTAGAAGATAGATAAACTATAGGATATGAAATTTTTCAACCATCTGACAACTTTTTGGGTGGGCATGAACAGTAAATTCGACCGGCATGAATAGTACCCAATCAATTGACCGTGTTGACCAAACTCCTGGAGGTCAAATTTCGCAATTTCGGAGTTATTTCTTATATTTTTAGACCATCCAGACTCATTTTTAAGATCAATTTGATCATATTGACTTGAAAAAAAAATACATTTGAAGTTATCTAACCTGAAACTCTGACCTTATGAGTAGATAATTCTATGACTTACCCCATGTTCTTCTTGAACTTAAATTGTACGATTGTTTTTGTTTACAAATTATTTATGCTATCATAAGTTTCTGAAATGTTTTAAAATATCTGTTTTACTTACGAACTGACAATAGTTCAAAAAGAGTATGGTTTTGCAAATAAATTTTGAAACTTATTGAATATGTGGTTCAAAATTTATTTATCATTATTTGATAAAGTGAATATTATGTGCACGAGGTATTAATTTGTAAAACTATAAAGTTGCTGATTATGATTGAATTGCAAGTGTAAAACTTACGACGAGTTGCTTGATAATTATACATTGTATTTGATGAATATGCATTTATATATATATATATATATATATATATATATATATATATATATATATATATATATATATATATTTATATGTCTGGATGAATATCGACGGATTGTATGGTTTGAGACGGTACCGAGTAGGGGACTCCCTATTAACTTGAGTGAGCCAAGGAAGGGCCACACCAACCGGATGACAGTGGTAATATGAGGATGCAGATGGATGATGAACTCACATTCCCTAATCACTTATTGTGACTATAGTCGATCGACCACTATGTGTATAGCAAATAAGTGAATTGAGTGTATTGAGGGCATATCATGCTTGAGCATTATGTAAAATAGTAGATTTTCAGTGCATATATAGTATATCAATTATGCATCAACAAAAATTATTACTTTCTCTCAAAAGTTTAATATTTTACTATAACTTATACAGTTAAACATAACATCATCCTTTGGTGTGTGCTTGAAAATATTTGATGGTTTTGATATAGGATCCTCCTAATGTTTTCATGTAAAATATTTTAATACATAACAACATTTGTTTAATGATCATACTGTGTAGAATATGATTTTGAATATCTGAATATCCTTTGATTTGAAAATATTTGAAATACGAGTCTCATATGAATGTATTTCTAAACTGTATTTTCTATGTGACAAATTTTAAAATATGAGTACATCCATATGCTGATCTAAGAGATCATAGGAGGTATTATCTGCTCATTGAGTTGTCAAATTCACTGCACAATATTTTCATATTTTTCATATAAGAATACAGAGTCTGATCCTACAGATAGGTGATCAGTTAGATGATATATTCACTGGATGAATCTATGTTGCTTCCAAAGCTCACAATTTTTTAATTATACTATGTTTGTATTCTAGAATGTGCTCTAAATGTTACAGGCAGGATTTCTGCTTTTGTTAATACTTTGATATTTATAACTTGATTTGTATAATATGTATACATGAGAGAACATATATGTATCTATTTTCAAGACAAAGAATAATGCTATGCATGTTATGGTAAATATTTGATTGCGAAAAAAAAAGTTTATTTCACGTTCCCGTAAATCAGGGGCATTACAGTATTAGAGGCAACTTATTTTCTTGCTTCATACCACTTTGCCTACTCTTATTTCCATTTGATCTTATTGTCTCTCAATTGTCTCTATAAGGGTCTGTTTGGTTCAGAGGAGAGGAGGGGAGGGGAGGGGAAGAAAAATACATTTTAGAGTAAACACACAATTTAATTCCTGAATTTACTAGGTCATTATACTTTAATCCCTGAATTTAACTTATTGCATAATTTAGTACCCGAATTTATAAAATGTCAGACAATTTAGTCATTCCGTTATCTCTAGATTAACTGCTTGCTGACGTGGCCCCTTAAGTGCTGACATGGCACGTTAAATGTCAACTAATCATTCCACATCAACGTTGACTCAGCTTACAAAAATAGTAAATACACAATTTAGTCCCTAAATTTATTAGATTCCTACAATTTAGTCCTCGAATTAAGTCATTGTACAATTTAATCTTCGAATTTACCAAGGATTAAACAATTTAGTCTTTCTATTATTTTCACGCTAACTTATTATAATTTTTGCTCTAATTCATATATTTTAATGTTAAAAATTTTATAGTTGATATTTATTAGTTAACCCTCGTGATTATATTTGAATATTGTTGTGTATTTTAATAAAATAATTCTTTTATTGCAGATCTTTTTGCTTATCATTTTTTTCCTTTGGGGGCAGGGAAAAATGTACTTTAATTTATAGAAAATATTGTCACTCTACTACTAAATAGTTGATAGTATGAAGAAATTTTTTATTGAATTGTCAATACATTTACGACACTTTCCTTTTATTTGAATGCTTCTACAGTTTCCCTTGTCTCGCAAAACAAATGCAATATTTAGTTCAACAACTTGAAATAAACAACATTGTATGAGGTTGAGGGAACAATTTTATTTCAAAATTTTATAGATGAGTCAATGCTAATGTGACATGATTAGTTAGCATTTAACGTATCATGTAAACACTTAACAAGTTATATTAGCAAACAATTAAAATAAAAATAACATAATGACTAAATTGTTTGATGTTTGATAAATTTAAAAATTAAATTATGTAATGACATGAATTTAGGGATTAAATTATGGGGATATAATAAATTAAAGGACTAAACTGTAGGAACATAATAAATTCAAGGACTAAATTGTATATTTATTATTTTTTCAAGTTAAGTCAGCGCTGATGTGGCATGATTTAGACTAAATTGTCGAGATATAATAAGTTAAAGGACTACATTGTAAAGACCTAATAAATTCAGGGACTAAATTGTGTATTTACTCTCTTTTTTATAACTGAGTCAGCGTTGATGTGGCATGATTAGTTGGCATTTAACATGCCATGTCAGCACTTAACGGACCACGTCAGCAAACAGTTAATGTAGAGATAACGGAATGATTAAATTGTCCGACGTTTGGTAAATTCGAAGATTAAATTATGCAATAAGTTAAATTTAGGGATTAAACTATAATGACCTAATAAATTCAGGGATTAAATTGTGTGTTTACTCTAATTTTTATTTGTTTGGTTTAATTTAAGAGGAGGGGATGGGAGGGATGATAAATTTTTTTTTTGGTTTATAAGGCAAAGGGAGAGAAAATAAAATAATATGATCATTACACCCTTATTATTTTATTTTTAAAATAATTTTTTTTATATTAATTTTTTTTTATTAAAATTTTTTGTTCAAAAATTTGGTTTATTATCTTTTTATTTAAAAAATATATTTTATTTTAATTTTTTATATTTTCTTTTATTCACAAAAAAAAAGTTGAAGGGGCAAATTTTGAAACAGGAAAGCGGCGCCTCTCTCCCCTCCAAAACCCCCCACTTTTGGAGGGGAGGGGTTTTGAGGGAAGGGAGGGATTTTGCCTCCCCATAATCCCTCCCCTCCCCTTCAAAATGCTAAACCAAAGGGGGGAAATTTTAAAAAACTCCTCCCCTCCCCTCCCCTCTCCTCCCCTCCTCTCCCCTCCAACCAAACAGACCCTAAAACAATCAAAAGACATCTATTATATTCTTTGACTAGGAGTTAAGAAAAAGAAAGAATTTTTTACTTTGACTTTTGTCACGCCCCTAATTTTAGAGCACGTGAAACACATACTTTATGATTATATATTTTCCATAACATGTATAATACACTCTTTTACAGATATGTATTTCCATATATATATATACCAAATCTATAAACATCAAAGTACAATAGAAGTAGGGATCCTGTCTGTGGCGTTCAGAGTATACTCTAAAGTATAAATACAATATAAATCAAAATCTATGAGCCATGGAAACAAAGTAGTCTCACCCAGAGATCATATTGTCTAACTGATCAACTATCTGAAGGGAAAGAATCAAATTATATATCCTTATCTGAAAAACATATAAACATTGTGTAGTGAGTTTGACAACTCAGTGAGTAGATAAAACCTTCTATGACCTCTTACATCAACATATGGATGTACTCATATATTAAAATTATCACATTGAAAATTACAGTTTAGAAGTACATCCAAATGAAACCCGCATTTTCAAATATTCTCAGTTCAAATCACATTCAAATATCTGTAACCCCATATGATACAATATGATCTTTAATCAAACTTGATATGCATTAAAAACATTTCACATGAAAACATTAGGAGGATCTCACATCAGAACCAACATATCAGAGTTCAGGCCCTTTCGTACTTTGTTGGTGCAGGATTTGCCTAAACTCAGCATCCCGTTAAAGTTTGCCCTACCACCATTCAAAAGGACACGCGAAAGGACTCTAATATGGGTATTTCCCAAGCACACAG
This sequence comes from Gleditsia sinensis, assembly GCA_037074535.1. Taxonomy (NCBI): domain Eukaryota; kingdom Viridiplantae; phylum Streptophyta; class Magnoliopsida; order Fabales; family Fabaceae; genus Gleditsia; species Gleditsia sinensis. The sequence continues at coordinate 56,659,041 of CM073468.1, read as the reverse complement.
TAAGGGAAGGCAAATCACATCTCATATAGTTGGCATCTCGCCTATATAGGAGGCATTCTGCTCTCCATCACATATCATATCTCGTTTATTGGCCGACACACGAGGCTAGCACTACCCCCTACTAGCTGAGGCAATCAAAGTGTACTAGGGCTAACATCACTTGCTGTTAGCAGACATTGTTTCCAATATAATTCCTCCATATAACTATAATTTCATATATTTCATATATAGGAGGCATTCTGCTCTCCATCACATATCATATCTCGTGTATTGGCCGACACACGAGGCTAGCACTACCCCCTACTAGCTGAGGCAATCAAAGTGTACCGGGGCTAACATCACTTGCTGTTAGCAGACATTGTTACCAATAGAATTCCTCCATATAACCATAATTTCATATATTTCGTATTAATCAAAACAGATGTATTATTATATAATGCAACATTTTCATTCTCAACATATTCCTCTGTCAAAACTTCCCAATCAGGGGAATCACATAAACATGCCTATATCTGAGGCAAACATATCACTATATAAATCAATATCATATGTATAACATATTTCCTTTGCCATATAATGAGAAATATATTTAAAAAAATCACATGTTCAATGTGTTTCAAAATTCATTTCAAAAGTCATACTCTTCTTGAACTAGATATCATATTGCAATCGTTTCAGATATTCTAAACCATTTCAAAAACATATCAAAGTATAAATATCTTGTAAACATATTCATTTATCAATTTAAAGTTCAAGAAGAGTAAAGACAAGTCATAGAAAGAATTATCTACTCACAGAGTAAGGGCTCCAGATTGGACAGCCCCAAATTACACTTTTTCAATCCATATTTGACTAAACAGACTTCAAAAACGTGTCTAGAGGATCCAAAAATAAGGAAATGACTCCGGAAACTTGGTCACTATTTATGGCCGAAAAATACTATTCATCACCGGTTAATACTATTCACCAAGAACAAAAAGTTGCAAAATAGCTTAAAGATTTCATACCCTAATATTTATCTAACTTTTGAATCCATCTATGATGTCAAATTCTCCGTTCGTCTCCCACTTTTCCGTTTCCTCTTTTATTTTATTTTTTATAATAATAAAATTTATTATTATTTAATAATTAAATATTTAGATTTATTTTCATTTTATTTCATATATTCATATAAATACCGTTTTTCATCTTAAAATATCTCAAAAATTTCTGAAAGATTACATTCTCATAAAACTTTAGTTGAACTCTTAAATCATGATTTTTCTTAATAAAAATCTTAATAAAAAAATCATAAAATAAATATCTTTATACATAATAAAAGAAAGAATATTTCTAAAAATACAATAAAAATTTATTAGAGGCCAATATAATTATTTTAAACAAAATATATTTACTTCTAGCAACACATACATAATCATTTAAAAAAATCATACTTGTTTATAATAAAATATTATTTAAAAATAAAAATTTTGAGATATTACATTCTTCCCCCTTTAAGAAATTCGGTCTCCGAATTTCAGTTCATCCTACCACATGTAGGGAATGAAATCAAGGCATAATTCGGAGTTACTAATCTTATTACTTAAATAATTGGGATATCTTTTCTGTATATAATCTTTATTAATATGTCTCTTCACTTAAGTAATTTTGCCATATAACTTAACCATAGGGATTTCTTTCATCCATAAGTTGTTCACTTGTTGATTAACAATAGATATTGATTTTACCCATAGTTAAGTCAAATTTTTGTCCAATTGAATTCCTTGGAATTAGGTAACATAAGAAGAATCTAATAAGTACTTTTTTAACATTGATGCAATAAAGTCTGTATCCACATTACTTAATCCTGATGGCAAAGCTAGGCAATGTACTACTATGCCTACTTTGTTCAAGTTTTCAAAGGAGCCTATATACTAAATCTTAATTTTTTTCTTCTTTTCAAACCTCATTACCTCTTTCATTGGTGAGTCTTTCAAAAATATGTAGTCACCAACTGATAATTTTTAGTGCTCAACATTCATGGTCTTTATATACTTTTGACCAATATTGAGTTGCTTGTATTTCTTTTCTAATCAATTCCACTTTATTCAAAATACTCAACAGATTATATATACATATAAGGAACTCTTAAACCACTGTATATCTCATTCCTTTATATCCTCAAGCTCACATGCATATATCTATAAGTCAATATTAGGAAACACACACGTAAAAGAACATATTCACATCCATATTGGGTAACTATCTTGTCTTATTCCAGACTTCTATCAAGTCATCTTTGATTCTCAAATTTCAACATCATCCCATGAATATCATCATCTTAATCTATCATCTATTTTTATCCTAAAATCCTTTAATCAATATGTTAAACATACGTAGCAATAAATCCACCAAACATTTTATAACGTTTTTGTACCATTAGCACATGTCTAACAATTCCAACTTACCTCATCACAGTAATTCTATACCCTCTTATTAACATCAATAAATTTATTATCAAAAATTTCAAGCCTTTCTTCTATCATGTCTAAAAGAATCTTATTCTAACTTATATCAATCCTATTTAATTCACCCAATCATTTCAAGAAGATTTTTTTCAACAATTACTCATACATGAATTTTCAATTTCAACATAATTCACATCCTAAATACTAGACTCAATTTAGTATAATATAAACTTTTAACACAAATATCTTAATCACTTACATTATTTTCAAACATGATTCTCAGAAGATTCTCCATATTTCCAAATTAAGAGTTCAAAGATTAATTTAAATCTTAGTTCCCATATTTTATTCCTCAAAACTTCAACACCACTAATTCTCTTGATTACATTCGTCAAAACACCATAAGGCCATCATCCATCCATTCCTTTCAAACTTTTTATTACTTTAATCTACTAACCACTTAGACACCATAATAACTGAGTTTCAAAAAAAAAAATTAATTTTTCTTGTAACGAGGAAAAAGAACTTTGCAATTAATGCTAAACATTAATAAGGAAAAATGCAGCAGAACAGACAAAAAACATAATAGAAAACGGTGCCAAAATAGAAAGTAAAAAATTTGGACAAAATATTGAAAGAAAATTAAAATCGGTGGCCGTAATTCTTGAAAATCTATAAACAAAATATAGCTATTATTTCGAAAAAAATCGGTGGCCACAAATTTTGAATATATGTGCCAAAATCTACTTTAAAACTGTTGATATTCGATGAAAAAAAACATTTATAAGCTTATAAAAGTCTATAAAAATCAAAGAACACGTAGTTAACTAGTAGGATACAGTTGATTGCTTCAAAATAAATGTAATCAATCAATTGCAAAATAACCAGTTCAAATTAAAAATTCTCAAAATAGCTAGTCAACTTAATGATACCGATAATCGACTGGCAAAAACATTGGGAAAACAAAATAAATCATTTGATTGTCCTTTTTCAACAACTAACTTGTTTGCATTTTCACTCTCTTTTTTGTACAATTACACCTATCACCTACAACTTTCCTACAAGGATCAAGACATTAATGCTTCATCAATAACAATAAGGAAAAGATGAATTTTTGGTGATATCTTAACCTTATTCTCTTTATATGACTAATATGAGCGACTATCACAGATACTATACATATACATGCTTGTCATTATTTTATTTTATTTTGAAAATTTCACCTTCAATTTAACTTATATCCACCAATCACTCACATAGTTGTTCTAATTATTCTTGGCCTATTCGCATATCTATCATAAGTATGACATTCTCTAAATTTCTATAAATACACACATTAATATCTTTACCTTCTCATACTCAAAATTAGGGTGTGTGCAGTTATGGAGGAAATCACATTCTATCAATTTCAAAATATTTGTGTCTTTTGTGGTTCCAATATTGGAAAAGATGGAGAGTATGTGAAAGCTGCACAAAAGCTGAGTATGGTACTGGTCAGGAGAAAAAATCATTTAGTCTATGGTGGAGGTAATCGTAGGTTAATGGGGTGCATGTCTACAACTGTACATGTAGGAGGATGTCAAGTTCTAGGTATTATTTCTACAGTTTTAGCTGCATCTAACATCATTAGAAAAACAATTGGGGAAGAATTTAGGGTACCTTCCATACATAAGCGCATGGCTAGAATGATGAGCAATGATGATGACTTCATTGCCTTACCAGGTGATTTTGGTACTTTGGAAGAAATTTTTCAAATAGTCTCTTGAGTACAACTGAATATGCATCACAAACCGATAGATTTGTTAAATGTTAACCATTTCTTTGATGGTTTGTTGTCTTTTTTTGATCAAGCCGTGGAACAAAGGTTTATCCCACACTCAGCACGATGAATTCTCAGTTCTGCTTCAAATGCTGAGGAGTTGATTGATGCTTTACAAGAATATGTTCATGTACCTTATCTAACTATGGTTCAAATAAAATAGACAACAAACAACCGCGGAAAACACAAGTTAGACTTGGATCTTCATCTGTAACTGTAGCAAGATGTGGACATTGCTGTACCACTTCTACTTTCTCAGGATCAACTTGGATACCATCTGGCTAGCCACATACCTTAAAAAAGTAATATTACTAAGTCAAAATTTGTATTTTGATAACTTAGCATATAGCTGATACTCCCTTGGAGTTTGTAAAACTATCTTTAAATATTACTTATAATCTTCTGAACTCTTGGAATATTCTAGTATATCATCAATAAATATAATAACAAATTGATTTAGGGATGAATTTTTTTTGGAATATCCTATTCCCTTATCCTTAATTGATGATATTTAGATCTCAAATCAATTCAATTTTTTTTTTTGAAAAATGTTGAGTACCCTATAGCTGGTCAAACAAATCATCCATATGAGGTAATGAGTATTTATTTCATACTGTCACCTTATTCATCTGTCTATAATCTATGCACAATCACAATTATACATCTTTTTTTTACAGATAAAACTGGGGCACTCCAAAAAAAATTATTAGGGCATTTGAATCCCTTATCTTACACGTTTTGTAACTAATTCTTTTTCAGTTCCTTAAGTTCAATGTGTGCCGTTTTATATGGGAATATAGACACTGGTTAGATTTCATGAAGTAAACCAATACCAAATTCTATTTATTATTTCGGAATAATCCTAGAAATTTCTCAAGAAATACATTAGAAAATTCTCTAACAACTGGAACTTGATTTACACTGGTATACTTTATATCAACCTTTCTCACCACTGCCAAATATTCTTGGCATCTTTTTGTAATCACTTATGGGATGTTAAAGCAGAGATTAGATTACTAGATACCTTGCTACGGTCTCCTTGTATCAAGAAAGAAAATTCTTCAAAAATATTAAATTTAATCACCTTAAAATGACATTCCAAAATGGCATGGCATGATACCGACCAATTAATTTTCAGTATCACATCAAAGTCTACCATTTCTGGACAACTGGGTAAAATGGATGTCACATTCAAAAACCATCATATTTGGTATCTGTCTCAATTCTATAAATTTCTTGGCACGCTTATCATTTTCACTTCTAAACAGAATTGACCCACAAATATATATATATATTTTAGATGTCACAATATGCAATCTATCTTATACTAAAAACTTTATCAACTTGAAATAGAAAGAAATTTGAAACCTTATAAAATCCTTCAGCAGCACCTGAAGTATAAATATGTCCAGCTCATATCCATATTAAAGGTCATACTAAAGAATCCCTTACTCCGATAGCCACAGGGAAACCTAATGCTCTGATACCAACTTGTCACGCTCTTAATTTTAGAGCACATGAAACATACACTTTATGATCATATATTTTACATAACATGTACAATACATTCTTTTATAGATATGTATTTCCATATATGTATACCAAATCTATAAACATCAAAGTACAGCAGAAGCATGCATCCTGCTTGTGGCATTCAGAGCATACTCTAAAATACAAATACAATATAAATCAAAATATATGAGCTATGGAAACAAAGTAGGCTCACCCATAGATCATATCGTCTAGTTGGTCAACTATCTGAAGTGAAAGAATTAAACTCTATATCCTTATCTGAAAAACATATAAACATCGTGTAGTGAGTTTAACAACTCAGTGAACAGATAAAACCTCCTATGACCTCTTAGGTCAACATATGGATGTACTCATATATTAAAATTATCACATTGAAAATTACAGTTCAAAAGTACATCCATATGAGACCCGCATTTTCAAATATTCTCAGTTCAAATCACATTCAAATATCTATAAGTCCATATGATACAATATGATCTTTAATCAAACTTGATATGCATTAAAAACATTTCACATGAAAACATTAGGAGGATCCCATATCAGAACCACTATATCAGAGTTCAGGCTCTTCCGTACTTTGTTGGTGTATGATTTGCCTAAACTCAGGATCCCGCTGAGGTTTGCCCTACCACAATTCAAGAGGACACGCAAAGGGACTCTAATATAGGTATTTTCCAAGCACACAGCAAGGGAAGGCAAATCACATCTCATATAGTTGGCATCTTGCCTATATAGGAGGCATTCTGCTCTTCATCACATATCATATTTCGTGTGTTAGCCGACACATGAGGTTAGCACCACCCTCCTGCTAGCTGAAGCAATTAAAGTGTACCAAAGCTAACATCACTTGCTGTTAGCAAATAGTATTTCCAATAGGATTCCTCCATATAATCAGAATCTCATATATTTCGTATTAATCAAAACAGAAGTACTATTATAATACAACATTTTCATTCTCAGTATATTTCTCTGTCAAAACTTTCCAATTAGGGGAATCACGTAAACATGTCCATATCCTTGTCCATTAATGCTTTTTACCCATCAAAGTTTATTGGTTTGATCCTTCCATGTTCCTTTATGACATACAAATGATTAAAAAAATACAAGTATATATAGGATAAAAATTGTCAATAGTAATGCACACATAAATAAAAGTAGAAATTTATATATATAAAAAATATCCATTACATCAAACAAGTAAATAATGTCAAAGGAGAATAAATCAACTCAAGTTCATTACAAATATTCATAGACAGTTGATTAACTAAAAGCATAACATTAATTTTCATTTCAATGTTGTCCTCCTCTCCAAGTATTGAATATTTCTGTTGCAAGGTTGTCTCTCCATAGACTCCAAGCATTACTTGCCTCAACATTTCTAATCCTTTCTCTAAGCATGACATCCTCATTGTTATCAACTTCCATCTCTATTATTTCTCTCTCTAATGGATCCACAGGCATCTCTCGTCGGATATGATTATGCAACAAGCAGCATGCAGTAATTATCCTCCCTTGAGTCTTAATTGGGTAAAATGACTTATTTCTTAAAATTGCGCACCGTCCTTTTAGCAATCCGAAGCATCTCTCAATTACATTTCTTGCAGAAGAATGTTTCATATTAAAATACTCTTGTGGGGTTGTAGGCTGTGATCCATTCTTCCACTCATTTAAATGATACCTTTGTCCTCTATAAAGGGCTAGAAATCCTTCCCCGTTCATATATCCAGCATCACACAAGTAATAATAACCTATTGTAAAATATAAAAATTTAGATTAAAATATATCAAAGATAATTAACATGAATTATGTAATATTATATAAGTACATAAAGTACCTTGAGGGACTTTCAAGCCATTCTTACAAGAGATAGTATCTCTTAACACCTTAGAATCCGCAGCTAAACCCTCCCACTCAGCCAAGACATAAATAAATTGTATGTCTGGAGAACAAACTCCCAAGACATTGGTTGCCAGTTCTCCCTTTCTTATTCTATATCTAGGTTTATCAGCTTCTAATACATTAACCTTTATATAAGTTCCATCTAATGCTCCTAAGCAATTCTACATTGAGAACAATAGGAATCACCGACGTTCAAAAAAATAAAAAGAAATTTTATTAATATTTGAAAGGAAAAACTGCAAAAAATTACCTTGAACCATTTCCATCGTTCGTGAGTGCAATTTTTCTGAATTGGCTCAAGTTCTTTAAGGAGTTCTTTGTAGCATCTTAAGATGGCATGCAGAATATAATTAAATCTCCTACTAATGGTCTCACCGCTCCTCATAAATTGCCTCTTAATTATTCTATTTTTAACATCATGAGAGATTATATGTAAAAAGATTACCACCATATCTTCCACTCCCATGTTCCTAGATGGCTCTAAATGACCTACTACTTTTAACATATGGCATAAGGAATGGAAACTCCTCCTATCCATCCTAATGTTTTCTACATAGGCTAAATCTGAAAAAAAAATACCACTCTATCAAAATTAACTTCCCTCACTAGATGTCGACTATATGAATTCTAAGTTCTATTATTATAATGTCTAAGATAATCGATTATGACATATGCGCAAACTGACATCAACATCAAGATAGAATCGTTTAGCATTTCTAAATACAAAACTAAAATTGCAATAATCCTCATCTTCCTTGATCTTTGCAATTGATCCATGATTCGTTAAGTCAAATAACTGGCATAAGAAAAAAATTAAATTAGAATCTACATTAAAAGAATTATTTTTCACAATACATTTGAACATGAAACAATAGTTTTTCTCTAATAGTTTCTTTTTCTATAAAAAAAATAGTTGTTTTTCTTTTATAAGCAGCTATTTTTTTCCACTCTGTCAGTAGCCCTAACTTATAAATTGTTGAATGACATACCTAGATATTTCACCTCATAGGCTGCTAGTAGTCTGATTCTTCTGGTGTTTAAAGGATTAACATTGTTGCATGATTGAGTTTCTATCTTTTACTCTTTTCTGTTCTTGTTTCAATTCTCTTATCTTATCTTGGGAGGATACTTCATCCTACTCTCATGTATTTTTTCCTTCCTTCTTAATAAATATTCCTTTTCTTTAAAAAAAGGATTGGGAGTTTTTTGCTACAAAATAATCATTGCATTTGAGTTTCAAAAGGACTAAAGAGAGATTTATTATTATTTGGGATTGCATTATGATGGGAAAATACTAGTCCTATTCATACGTGTGGAAAAATAATGGCTTAGGCTCAAGAACTGTCCACAGTTGGAAATATAATGTCTGGATGGACTCTGGATAAAACCAGATTCATATTCTAAACTAAATTATGATGATAAACATCAAATTAACTACTGTGGCACCTATTACACTGGCCAAAGAGGTTCAATATTTTCTTGGGATGATACTATCTTCATGTTTGCAGCCAATTGAAATGCATAAGTGGGAGTGAGAAGTTGAAAAATGAGGCTTCGATTCATTTGATTGCTAATAGGTGTGAGCTCAATCTGATTTTTGGATGATTTTCTATTTCTCTAAATCTGAAATTGTTTTTGGTTTCCTATTTGGCTTATTCTTGCTAAGCAGATTTCTTTGCAATTATTCTCTTTAGGTGATCCAGAAAAACATGGAAGGCTATTTGGATAACCTGATTAATCCTCATCTTCCCAGAATCCCAAGAAGCAGAACACGCACATGTACAAAGTAAACATAGAAGATAAGGAGCAGAAGGAAGAAGAAAGTGGTCTCACCTGAAGATGATGGGCTACTATGTGATGAGGGAACGAGCCAGGAATGTGATCGGGAGGGGACTTGAAGACCGAACGACAAAGACAGGGAGTAGGAATACAATGAGATGCTATGCAAGGACGCGAATGCAGGGGACCAGGAATGCGATGTGCTGATATGCGGATGCTATGGAAGGGGCAGGAATGCACAAGGGGAAGGGAGAAGGAAGACAGTGATGTAGCTTTAGGTTTTGCGTGAATAGGAAAGGAGTTTCTTGGGAAAGTTTTATTCCCACCATAATCGGTGGGAATAAAAAACTTTCCCAACCTTCATAAATTCTATTTCTGGGAATAAAAGTTTCCCAGGAATAGAATTTCATACCTGAAAGCAAACGTGGGTATCTTTTTTTTATTTAAACTTTCCCAGGCAAGTTGAAATGATAACCCGTAACAAACACTCCCTTAGTTCAAATTTGTATCTGGTGGGTTTCCTTAGGATAGAAACTAGATAGCACTCACCCCTCACCCGTCTTCACCCTCACGAGCTTTTTCCTTGGGTCAGAAAACCCTCTCCATCGTCTCACCCTTGTGAGCACCTCCTTTCACCCTCGAGCTTTTTCTTAACCTAGAGAAGTCGAAATCGCCCAGAAGAGACGCTCTCCTCTTTACCCTCGAGTTCCTCCCTCACCCCAAGAACCGAAAATCGCCCAGAAAATGCTCTCATTCTCTTGAATCCAAGAACCCAAAATCGCCTAGAACGCACTTCTTTCTTGCCGTAGAGAACGATGTCCTTCTTCATCCCGAGAACGCTCATCCTCCCTCCTCCTTCGTCATCTCGAGGTAAGCAACTTTTGCTCACTATGCATTTCTCCCTATTCACCTCTGTTTTAGCCAAATGCTCACCCTCCCTAGAACCCATGCATGCTTTAGGAATTTGGATGGGATTTGTAATGGCTTCAGGAATTCGGATGTGCTCTCCATCATTTTTCCTGTATTTGTTTCCCTATCTGCTTGTATATGTTTCCCTCTCCCGAGAACCCATGCCTGTTTGATTTCCTCTCTGCTTGGTTTACATATCTGATTGTGATTTGCAATGGCTTTAGAAAAAGAGATATTTGTATTGCCCCGGTGATGGATTGTTTTCTTTTTTCAATAAGTAGTCACTTAGTCTTAGTAACTTCTGTTACTGCTTGCAGCTCCCTTTTTGAGTTTGGAGTTCTTGGATTTGAGCTGGGTTACTAAATGGAAAATCCTAATTCATTAGTGATTTGGGAGGCTCAATTTGGTGATTTTGCTAATGGGGCTCACGTAATATTTGATAATTTCTTGAGTTCTGGTGAGTCCAAGTGGCTCTATCAGACTGGGCTTGTTGTGCTACTTCCCCATGGTTATGGCAGTTGTCAAATTCATAAATGCATATGCATTAGGGTGTTCTTTTTTTTAAGACTTAATTTGGTTCTAAATCTGGTTGCTGTGATCTTTGTCTACATTTGTAGTTCTGGTTTGCTTCCCCTGGACATTGTTACTCTGCCTTTTGCATTGCTCATATTATTTTTCTAGGGGAAACAATGTTGACTTGCCTTTCAGCCAAGATGACTATGAGAAATGGCGAGTAAAGAGGATCCCTGAATTTGAAGAGGTGAATGGAAGGTCCACGATGGCCAAGAATTCTTCCCTTGAGGTCTCACAAAGTATTGTTTTCCTCAAGCCAAAGGAGGCACAAGCAACAATTTATGCAAATTTTGCAGTAATGTCTGCAATGCAGGGTCAGTTTGAGTAGGCCCATCAATTGGTTACACAGGCATTATCGATATTACCAAACAGTCTAGAAGCAACATTTACTGCAGTTTATGTGGATCTCTTGCTTGGTAAGCCGCAAGAAGCTCTAGCCAAATTAAAACGTTGTAGCCGCATTAAGTTCCTCCCTAGTGGAATAACATTGAATAAATCTTGAGTGTTTGTATTGATGGGTCATCGCGCTTGACCCACCTCAGCTTTAGTTAGCAGGTAGCTTAATCCTTTCATAACATTTGTAACATATATATGAGTTCTATTCAGAGAATAAGTTTTTTTGGTTCTTTTTTTTCTTTATAATTTTCAAATTTAGGGATTCATTCATATGCAGTGGCCGTGTTTTGGTTAGTGCTGATGCCCAGCTTGGAAATTTGAGTTGTAGTTCTGATTCAGATTGTGTTCTAGAGGCTAATCTAGTTGATATTCAAAAGGGTAGAGGTCAAAGTGCTTACATTGAGAAAGAATTGAAAAATCTTTTTATTTTGGATTTCAGTTCCAATTTTATTCCCAGGAAGTTAACTTTCTCTTTTACACGCCCAATGATTGTTAATATGCAAAAGGAATATATTGCAGTTCAGATCTACTTTGTTTCTAATATTTTTAATTTATGGATTTATCAATAAAGTTGATAGTTCGTTAGTTTACATATTCTATTTCTCTCTAGAATGCAATGAAATTAGTGGTGTGTAAAGAAGCTCAAATATTATACAAATGCAGAATACAACATGATACATATGTAATATTTAAGTATAATTATCAACATCATGTCGTGTGTTTGATAGAACAAGATACTTTGATGTTTCATAGATGGAATGCTTTTTATAAGCTACAGAATTTGTGGCGTTTAAGTGAAAATTTGTTATTTTGAAATATTTGAGAAAATATGGAAGTGACGACTTTGATCAACTTTTATGATAATAATCAATCTTGGCTCTGATTTGAGATCCAATGACAAATAATGGAAGAAGTTATTCTATTGCTATTTGAGTTTATGAAAATGAAAAAAATAGGATTGGATTTTTTATAAAAAAAGAAAAAAGAAAAAAAAGTTCCTTAGCAAACGGGTAGAGGAATAAATGAAAAATAAAGACAAATAAATTCTTATTAATATTATAGATATTATTTTGTTAATTATATGTATTTATTTTTATTTTAGAATTTATACCAATATATAAAGTAATAAAAAAAATGTATTAAAATGATTTTAAAGAAGTATATATGCAATTTTATTATAAGGGTAATTTTGTCATTTTATATCATTTTATTCTCAGGAATGAAAAATTAAGGGGATTCCCACTATTTTATTCCCACCTACGAGGGTAGGAATAAAAGTTTCCCATAAGAATAGAAAAACTTTTTTTTATGTAAAATAATCAAATTACCCTTAATTCTAACCTTTAAATTTTAAACCCTAAACACTAACTCTTAAACTCTAAATCTTAAACTTAATTTCGAAACTCTAAATCTTAAACTCTAAATTCTAACCTATAAACTCTAAATCCTAAATTTAATCCAAAAATTCTAAACCTTAAACTTTAAACCTAACTTTTAAACCTTAAACCATAACCTCTAAACCTTAAATTCTAAATTTTAAATCTTAAATTTAACTCTAAAATCTTAAATTTGAACTCCTAAACCTTAAATTTTAAACTCTAAATTTTGAACTCTAAACCCTAATTTTTAAACTCTAAAACCCTAACCGCTAACTTAAACCCTAAACCCTAAAATTTTAAACTCTAAATTCTCAATGTTAAAATCTAACCCCTAAACCCTAAATCTTAAATTTTAAATCCTAAATCTTGACTCCGAAATTTTAAATAAAAAATTTTATTTCTTCCTTTTCTTTAGTTAAAAAATTTATTTATTTATTTATTTTATCATCATATTTATTATTCTTTTTTATTAATTTTTTTTAAAAATATTTTTTTTAAAATATTTCAAATGAATTAAATATGAAAATAAAAATTTAATGGTAATATAACAAATTATTATCATAAAAATAAAAGTGATAACTAAATATTTTTTTAATTTATTTATTTATTTTATTTTTGAGAATTTCATTTTTAAAAATATAATTTTTTTTAAAATAAAATATTTTATAAATCAAACGTCACCAAAAATTTTAAAAGATTTTGATAATTTAATTTAATTAAAATAAATATATTATTATTAAAATAAATTTAAAATGAGCGAAAAAAATCCAAAACGCTGCTTTTTAGCTGCGTTTTGGATGCGCAGCACCCCTGCTGCGGCGCAGCAGAGGATCCATGTCCATCCAGGTTCGGTTTATTTATCCCTGCTTGAGACTGAGCATAGTAGAAGAGAGGGTGAAAGCAGGAGGAAGAGCCTAACTCATTCTGGTACAGCAAGTTTTGAACCTTGACTGTTCCAATGGGGGCCTTTGATCACTTTAGCAACATGTATGATGTTGCACTTAAACCTCGCTTGCTTCGTACCCTCATCAAAGAACACGTTCCTGATGCGAAGCAGCCCTTGTCGAACCCATCCGAGCTTTCTCGGGTTGTTTCCATGATTAAAACTCACAGTCTCCTCGCTGAGTCGTTTACCGAATCTATGGACCCAAAGCAAATTGAAAGCTGGAAATCTGCTGTCGATTCATGGGTCGACCGCATTTTGACTCTTGCCTCTAGCGATACGGTATATATTATTATTCTATATTTTCACTTTGTTGGTATTCAAATATTCGTAAATACTAATGGAACAAGCTAGTTGTATGTGTTTATTTTTCATCTGAGTGGAAACCATTACATTTAGCCTGGTGTATTTGTCACGTAAAGCTGGATTTTCATACTGGTTATTGCTTCTTGACATATATTAGTTTATGTTTCGTGTTCACTATGGGATGTGGTAAAATATATTTATGCCAATTATATGGTTATATTTTTTTTTTCTAGCCAGATAAATGTTGGGCAGGAATCTCTTTGCTGGGGTTTACTTGTCAAGAGTGCAGCTCTGTTCGTTTCCTTAAATCCTACTCTGGATGGTTCCAGAAGTTGCTACAATTTTTACAGGTACCAAACTGTTTTGAGATGCATACAGCTTCTTTTCTTGCAAGTTTTCTTGAATATTCCTTTGCTTTTGGAAATTATATGAGTGTAGACATATGTATTATGGTCTTGGTACTTGGTGCTCTAGATTTAATACTGTACAATTCTTACATTTTTTATGTTTCTTCTTTTTAGATTTGGCCTCTTGTGTCTACAACATTGAGTGTGATGTCAATGCACTTGTGCTGGACATATATATCATTAAATTTGCTTAAGGAAAATCTTTTTGGAACTATAAAAGGGTTGTTGAGTGATGAGTTTACTAGTAGCTCGGTAACAGATTAAATGTATTTGAATTTTTTGAAGAGCCAAAAGGGGAATAACTTTCTTATGTGAAATATACTTTACCTACCTCATAATTCTGGTAGATGCAGGATTTGGTAAAGTGGAGATTATTTAGAGGGTGGTTGGTGGTGCTAAATATGAAGACTAATGTGGAATATTCATCAATAATGGGGTTGATTCTTCTCTATCTAATACAAATGTTTGCTCTCTAGTCAGCATTTTGCAACACTGGTCAATCCCATTTTGCATGTTGTAGATATGCAAATGTAAATTTGATCCTTAGGAACCATTGTGATGTATGAAATACCTTTCCTAAGGCATGCAATTCATAAATATTCTTTGTTCAAGTGAATATCGAGGGAGTTCTCTGAGGTGGTGTTGGTTATGGGACCGTGGGAGAACCCAAAATTGTTGGAAAAGGCTGTAGTGGAAATGGTGCAAGTGATCAAACCTTTCCCGCTTGAGTGAATATGTGAGGAGCAAAAGTATACCAGCAAGTATAACAAATATTCAACATATCAAATATTCTCAATAATTAAAAAAACTAACGAATTAGAAGAACACACGATTTGTAACGCAGAACACTCCTTCCATGTGAAGGGTAAAAGATCGGAGATCAAATCAAGCCAAATAATTCACTTTTAAAAGATTAATGAGTACACTAAAAGCCTTCAAGTCACACTAGCTCACCACACTCATTAATAATCAACAATAGTGGAATTAACAATTCATCAATACACAAAACCCACCCAAAATGGAGAAGACAAAATGACAATCAAACCTTAGATATAAAGGCTCACAACGTTGAGAATAACATACTAGAAAATCATTAGAATCAGAGGACAAATCACCATTTGGTTTGTTGGTCAAAGCTGCTGAAAATTTGTTTCAACAATGTGGTGGGACTTGCTGAAAGTGGAGCAGCAAACTTTTCACCTTCTCATGCATGGTTGGGTTTCTACACATGCTAATTTCGAAAGGCACCTATTCACTTTTTTAAAAGTGAAAAACCTGCCAAGCAAGCCAAACCTTTCAAATTTCTTTTTAACATTGGTCAAAGTTGTGGCAACTCCACTTATGAGAGACCCACAACAAAATGTTCATATTATGTTGATCTCCTTTTAGCTATGTGTTGTCACGCTCCAATGTAATGGAACGCAAATAATACAACTAAAATTTTTTTTTACCAGTTATTTATTTACATACGGCTTCACAATATCACATATAATGAAAAATATCATACATTTACGAGTTTTCAGTATAGCCAATTATACATGCTAAGTCTACACTTATTAATATTACAGCAGAAGTAAGCATCCTGCCTGTAGCGTTCAGAACATACTCTAAATTACAATGACATAATATTTTAAACGTTGCGAGTCTTGGAAACAACGTAGGCTCACGTAGAGAATATGACACCTAATTGGTCACATAGCTGCAGGGTCAAATTCTGATTCTTTATTTGAAAAAAAATATAAGTATCGTGTAGTGAGTTTGCTAATTCAGTGAACAGATAATACCTCATATGACCTCTCAGATCAACATATGGATGTACTTGTATATTAAAATTTATCGCATTGAAAATTACAGTTCAGAAATACATCTATATGGGGCCTGCATTTTCAAATATTCTCAATTCAAATTACATTCAAATATCTTTAACCATTTATAATATAATATGATCATTAATCAAATGTTGATATGCATAAAAAACATTTCTTATAAAACTATTAGGAGGATCTATATCAGAACCAGAGTTCAATCCCTTCCGTACTTTGTTGGTGTAGGATTAGCCTATACTTAGCATCTCAGTCAAGGTTTGCCCTACCACCATTTAAGAGGACACGTGAAGGAACTTTAATATGGGCAATTTTTCAAACACAAAGTAAGGGAAGGCAAATCACATATCATATAATTGGTATCTCACTCAGATAAGTGGCATCCTGCTCTCCATCACATATCATATCCCGTGTGTTGGCCCTTACACGAGGCTAGCACCACCCATGCTAGCTGAGGTATCAAGGTGCACCAAGACTAACATTACCTGCTGTTAGCAAACAGTGTTTTTAATAGGATTTTTCCATAAAATTATCATATGCACATATTTCATATAATTCAAAACAGAGTTTTCAGTATAATACAGAATTTCAATATCAATACAGCTCATCTGTCATCAATTTTCCAACTAGGGTTTATCACATATATATGTTCTTTCTTAAAGCAATCATATAGCTTTATAAATCAATACTATGTGTATAAATATTCACTTTATCATTTAATGAGAAATACATGTGGTATAAGATATACTATGAGTTCAGAAATCTATTTTCAAAACTATACTCTTCTTGAACTATATTTCAAATTGTAAACAATTCAGATAATTTAATCAATTTCAGAAACATATAAAAGTGTAAATAACTTATAAACATAATCAATTACACATTTAAAGATCAAGACAAGTCATAGAAAGAATCATCTACTCACAAAGTTAGGTTCTAAGTTGGACAACTCCAAAATTCACGTTTCTGGTTCAAATCTGGCCAAATAGGCCTCAAAAATGAGTTTGGAAGGTCCAAAAACTTTGAAAATGACTTTGAATTTGCGAAATTTGACTTCTGGGAGCTCGGTCAATGCAAGTCAAGGCAACAAGGTATTGGAGTCACGCGCTGCACACGCCACTGCAGGGGCTATGCGTGGGCGTCACTCGCCGAGGAAGAAGTGGCGTGTGGGGGCACTTGCAAGAGAGGATGAACTTGAAATTTGAGATTTTAAGATTTCGGTACATTCTGAATTCATCTATGATGTTAGTTTTTGTATTTGAGAACCACATATAAGAGTTTCAGAGATTATCTTTTTAAGTAATTTGTCCCTCCATTTTTTGGCCAATCTCTGGCCAATTTTTCAGAAATCAGTTGGATGAATTTGTAGAACTTTTCGTTCTGAGTCTGTTGGCGGTGGTAATGTTGAAATTCGAGGTCCGGAAGCGGCATAATTTCAGAGAGAAATTTTAGGGTTTTGGGGGAGAAAAATTTAGAGGAGGGAGAGAGAAATTCGAAATTGTCAGCTCTTTGGGTGGCTGAGGCTCTAAAATATCTCGGGGACCTTTCTGTAAAAATTAAATTTTTGAGAGAGGTCCTTGTAAATTTTTCTTATTTATATTTTGACTCTAAACTTTTAAGAAATTATATTTTGGCCCCAAAACAAAAATTCTCATATTTTCATTATAATTTTTCAACCCATGTAATAAATATTAGAGTTCAATTCCTTTCGTACTTTGTTGGTGTAGGATTTGTCTATACTTAACATTTCAGCCAATGTTTGCCTTACTACTATTCAAGAGGACAAGCGAGGAGACTTTAATATAGGCAATTTTCCAAGCACAAAGTAAGGGAAGACAAATCACATATCATATAACTGGCATCTCGCTCAGATAGGAGACATCCCGCTCTCCATCACATATTATATTCCGTGTGTTGGCCCTCGCACAAAGTTAGCATCACTCGTGCTAGCTGAGGTATTAAGGTGCACTAAGGCTAATATCATCTACTGTTAGCAAACAATATTTTTAATAGGATTCCTCTATAAAATTATCATATGCACATATTCCATATCGTTTAAAACAGAGTTTTCAGTATAATACATAATTTCAGTCTTAATACAGTTCATCTGTCGTAAATTTTTCAATCAGGGTTCATCATATACATGCCCTTTTTCGAAGCAATCATATGACTTTATAAAACAATATCATGTGCATAAATATTCACTTTATCATTTAATGAGAAATACATGTGGTATTAGATATACCATGAGTTCAGAAATCTATTTTCAAAACTATACTCTTCTTGAACTATATTTCAGATTGTAAACAATTCAGATAATTTAATCCATTTCAAAAACATATAAAAGTGTAAATAACTTATAAACATAATCAATTACACATTTAAAAATCAAGAAGAGTATAGGGCAAGTCATAGAAAGAATCATCTACTCACAGAGTTAGGTTCTAAGTTGGACAACTCAAAATCCACGTTTTCAATCCAAATCTGGCCAAATAGACCTTAGAAATGAGTCCGGAGGATCCAAAAACCTTAAAAATGACTCCGGATTTGCGAAATTTGGCCTTCGAGAGCTCGGTCAACACAACAAGGTGTTGGACTCACGTGCTGCACGCGCCACTGTAAGGGCTATGTGTGGGCGTCACTCGCCGAGGAAGAAGCGGCGTGTGGGGGCGCTTGCAAGGGAGGATGAACCTAAGATTTGAAATCCTAAGGTTTCGGTACCTTCTGGATCCATCTATGTTGTTAGTTTTTACGTTTGAAAATCACAAATAGGAGTTTCAAAGATTATCTCTTTAGGTGATTTTTCCTTCATTTTTTGGCCAATTTTTTAGAAACTAATCGGATAGATTTGTAGAATTCTTCGTTTTGAGTCTGTTAGCGGTGGTGATGTCGAAATTTGAGGTCCGAAAGCGGCAGAATTCTAGAGAGAAGTTTTAGGGTTTCGGGAGAAAAAAATTTGGACGAGAGAGAGAAATCCGAAATTGTCAGCTCCTTGGGGGGTGGCTGAAGCTCTAAAATATCCCGAGGATCTTTCTGCAAAATTAAATTTTTGAGAGGTACTTGTAAATTTTCCTTCTATCCTAAACTTTTTAAAAAGTTGCATTTTGGCCCCAAAACGTAAATTCTCATATTTTTTTTATAATTCTTCAACCCATGTAATAAATAAACATATTTTCAATGGTTTTTATTTCTATTTTTAAAATTCTCTCTTTTATTCAAAATTTTTTTTAGGATTTCTTTTAAATTTTAAGACTATTACATTCTTCTTCCCTTTAAGAAATTTGGTCCCCGAATGTCATTACTATAGTTACAAATAAACACTAACCTCATTGTTCAAACAAATGTGGGTATCTGGCGCGTATGTTATCTTCTCTTTCCCAAATAGCCTCCTCAAAAGAGTGATTTTGCCATAACACTTTCACTGTAGTTATTTCTTTTGAATGCAATTTTTTTACTTGTCTGTCCTCTATCGCTATTGGTTGTTCTTAATAAGTTAAATATTTCCGTAACTGAATCTATGGATACTGTATAACATGTGTAGAATCCGGTAAATACTTCTGTAGCATAGACACACGAAAAACTGGATGGACATTGCCCAATTCAGGGGGTAAAGTCAAACGATAAGCTACTGGACCGATTTTATCAAGAATTTCAAATGGTCCTATATACCGTAGATTTAACTTCCCGTTCTTCCTAAATCTTATTACTCATTTCATAAGAAATATTTTCAAAAAGACATGGTCACCTATGACAAATTTCAATAGTCGACGTCTATTATCAACGTAGGTTTTTTGTCTATTCTAAGCTGTTAATAACTTTTCCTTAATTAATTTTATCTTGATCAGTGCATCCTGTACTATATCATACCCTAAAATTTTAGTTTCGCCCATCTCAAATCATCCAATCGGAGAACGGCAACGTCTACCATATAATGCCTTAAAAGGAGCTATTTGTATACTGGCTTGGTAGTTATTGTTATAAGTAAATTCAGCTTGGGGCAAAATTTTTTTCCAACTACCTTGAAAGTCTAGCACACATGCCCGTAGCATATCTTTCAATATTTGAATAGTTCGCTCAGACTGTCCATCTATTTAAAGATGGAATGCAGTACTAAGATTTAATTTTGTGCCTAAAACTTCTTGGAAAGTTCTCCAAAAACGAGCTGTGAACTGTGGTCCTCGATCAGAAATAATTGATATTGGCACTCCATGAAACCTCACTATTTTATTCAAATATAAATTTGCATACTGAGTTACATTGTATGTAGTGTTCACTGATAGGAAATGTGCTAATTTAGTTAACTTATAAATGATCACCCATATTGAATTAAACTCTTTTGGTGTTCGCGGTAGCCCTGTAACAATATCTATAGTTATTTTTTCTCATTTTCATTTAGGTATCTCTATCTGCTAATATAGTTCTGTAGGTCTTTGATGTTTTGCTTTTACTAATCAATTATGTCTTTCTTCATACCTTTCCACCAATAAATTTCTTTTAGATCCTTCTACATTTTAGTTATTTCAGGATAAATGGTATATATAGATCTATGGGCTTCCTCTAAAATTTATTTCTTATTGTTTATCAGTTACACACAACCGCTTATCCAATTTCAGAATTTCTTCAGGTTTTACAGTAAATTCAACTTCACCGTCATTTTTTACCTCTTCAATTTTCTTGCATAAATAGGCATTCTCTTTCTGTGTCTTTTTCAACTGCTCAATCAAAGACGATTGAAACTGTATATAGACCAATAATATTCCAAGCTACTTTACTTCCATTACTACCCCATTACTTTCCAATTTATGCATTTCTTTAACCAACGGCCTTTTTACCAGTGTGATATGAGCCAAACTACTCATAGACTTCCTACTTAATGCATCAGCCTTATTTGGATAATATAGTATTGTGCAGTCATAATCTTTAAGTAATTTCATCCATCGTCTTTGTCTCAAGTTATGATCTTTTTGTTGGAAAATATATTTGAGACTTTTATGATCTGTATAAATTTTGCATATCTCACCATACAAATAATGTCTCTAAATTTTGAGAGCAAAAACTACTGCTGCCATTTTCAAGTCGTGAGTTGGATAATTTTGCTCATGTGGTTTAAACTGTTTAGATGCGTATGCAATAACTCGACTATGTTGCATCAACACACACCTTAATTCAATTCTTAATGCATCACAATATACTATGTATCCTCCGGTACCTGAAGGAATAGACAGTACTGGTGACATTCTTTGAGTTTTTGGAAACTTCTTTCACATTCATATGACCAATCAAACTTTATTCACTTCCTTATCAATCTCGTCAAAGAAGCAACTATTTTTGAAATTTTTTTAACAAATCTGTAGTAATAGCCTGCTAAACCAAGAAAACTATAAATCTCTGTAATTGTCGTAGGGCGTGGCTATTGTTGCACTGCTTCTACTTTTTTAGGATCAACTTGAATACCATTCTTGGTAACCACATGCTTTAGAAAGATAACACTATTAAGTCAAAATTCATATTTTAAAAACTTGACATATAGCTGGTGTTCTCTTAGGGTTTGCAAAGCTATTTTTAAATGTCGCTTATGCTCCTTTAAACTCTTTGAATATACTAGGGTATCATCTATAAATACAATAACAAATTGATCAAGGAAAGGTTTAAATACTCTATTCATCAAATCTATAAATGCAGCTGAAGCATTTGTTAAACCAAATGGCATTACTAAGAACTCATAGTGTCCATACCGAGTCTTAAAAGCAGTTTTTGGAATATCTTTTTTCTTTATTCTCAATTGATATTACCCAGATCTCAAATCAATTTTTGAAAAAATTGGTCACCCTGTAATTGGTCAAATAGATTATCTATACGAGGTAATATATACTTATTACGTATTGTCACCTTATTCAATTGTCTGTAATCAATACATAGCTGTAGCGATCTATTTTTTTTTTCACAAATAGGACCATAGCACCCCAAGGAGAAGTATTAGAGCGTATAAATCCCTTATCTAACAAGTCTTGTAACTGATTTTTCAATTCTTTGAGCTCAGTCGGTGCCATTCTATACGGGGGTATAGACATTGGTTGAGCTCCAGGTAGTAAATCAATACTGAACTCAATTTCTCGTTCTGAGAGTAACCCTGGCAATTCATCAGGAAACACATCAGGAAATTTTTTAACTACTGGAACCTGCTCTACCTTGATGTACTTCATATCAACATCTTTGACTGCTGCTAAATACCCTTGATATCCTTTTTGTAACAGCTTATGAGTTGTTAGAGCTGAGATTAAGTTATTAGGCACCTTACTACGATCTCCTTGTATCAAGAAGGAAGATTTTTCAGAAATATTAAACTTAATCACCTTAAAGTGACAGTCTAGAATGGCATGACATGACGA
The DNA here is from genome assembly GCA_037074535.1 of Gleditsia sinensis. Classification (NCBI taxonomy): domain Eukaryota; kingdom Viridiplantae; phylum Streptophyta; class Magnoliopsida; order Fabales; family Fabaceae; genus Gleditsia; species Gleditsia sinensis. Next base: position 56,636,439 of record CM073468.1, on the reverse strand, counting down.
CAATTAATCCATTCTCAGTATCACATCAAAGTCTACCATATTAAGAACTATCAAATCTACAAGAGTCTCCTTAACTTCTATTGAAATTTCACATGATTTATACACATTATTTACTAATAAGAATTTTCCTATTCGAGTAGCAACCGTGAAAGAACAATGTAAATTAGTAGGATCTTTATCCAATTTCTTAGTAAAGCAAGGTGATATATAAGAATGAGTAGAACCAGAATTGAACATGACATATGCTTTATGAGAATATACTGATAATGTACCTGTCATAATTGCATTTGAGGCCTGAACATCCTGTCGTGTCAAGGCAAAAATTCGAGCTTGTTCTCGGCCTCGACTTCCTGATCCTCTACCAGTACCACCACTATTTGTTTGTACTGAAACTGTTCTATTTGGTTGTACTGGTACAGATGCAGAGGGTGAAGCTGGTTGTACTGATACTCGACTAAAATTTCGTAATTATAGACAATTTCTCATTAGATGACCTATTTGTCCACACTTAAAACATGTACCAGTTTCTCTGCAACACTGTCCAGTATAAGGCTTGTCACAAATGGGATATGATGGAGTTGACCTTGAATCCTGTTGGCTTACAGGTCTTATATCTCTTTGATTCATTCTTTATTTATTGATATTAATTGATGTTTAATTAGAGCTATTAGATCCTATTTGAATAAAACGCTATGGATTTTGAAATCATGATCCTCTGACATTAGGATTATAACTAGTCTGGACATTATTTTCGCGATCTCTTTTTCTTCTCTTTAGACCTTCTATATGTGTTTCCATCATTCTAGCACAATCCACAGTTGCTGAATAAGTTAGAAAATGATTCATCTGAGGACCCACCGATTTAAACAATGGACGTATCAATCCCGAAACAAATATCTTAATTCTATCTTTTTCAGTAGAAACCAGATATGGTACATATCTGGACAACTGAATAAAACGGATGTCATATTCAGAAATTGTCATGTTCGGTGTTTGTCTTAATTCTTCAAATTCTCTGGCTCTCTTGTCCCTTTCACTCATTGACAGAAAACGATTCATAAATATTTTTTTAAATTCTTCCCACTCTATTGGTGGTAAAGTAACTGATCTTCCCTGTACCAGAGTCTCTAATTAAATTTGATCCACATCTGATAGTTGAGAGGACAATAGTTCAACAGATTTTCTAGGACAAAACCCCAAAACTCTGAGAACTCGTTCTACAGCATCAATGAATATCTGTGGGTCTTCTTGAATATCTGACTCAGAAAAAGTCGGGGGTTTCAACTTAAAAAATTGCAGTAATGACACCTCAATCCCTATAAATTTGTTCTCTTACTCAGCTGTTCTTCCCAGTTCTTGCGTTTCAGGAACATTTTCTGATGGCTAGCCATTCCTTTTGCCCTGTTCTACTATAAATCCAACCAATGCCTCTAAACTCCTATGTATGCCAGCAATCATATCAGCTGTTCTATCATGTAACTCCTGAGGGAGTTTTACTCTCTCTTCAGGAACTCTATTAGATACATGGGTCTGTTTATCTTGTCTCAGGATTCTCATACCCCGTGCACGCCCTCGCCCTCTGCCTCTTCTTTTAGGTCGACCTCTACCACGACCTCTTTGTATTGAAATTGTAGATTATGCAGACTCTTTTGTAAAGGGTGTATGATTTACAGCTTTTCTAGTAACTGCTCTAGTTTTTTGCGGCATCCTATATTATACAGAACAAAACACTTTTTTAAGATACCATAATATTCAATCAAACCTTATACTAAAAACTTTAGCAAACTTGGAATAGAAATGAAGTTAATATTCTATAGAATCCCTCAGCAGCACCTGAAGTATAAATATGTCCGGCTCATATCCATACTAAAGGTTCTACTAAAGAATTTTTTACTCTGATAGCCACATGGAAACCTAATGCTCTGATATCAACTTGTCACGCTCCAATTTAATGAAATGCGAATAACAAAACTAACAGAAAATTTTACCAATTATTTATTTGCATATGGCTTCACAATATCTCATATAATGAAAAATATCATATGTTTATGAGTTTTTAGTATAGCCAATTATACATGTCAAGTCTACACTTATCAATATTATAGCAGAAGCAAGGGTTTTGCTTGTAGCGTTTAGAGCATATTTTAAATTACAATAACATAATATTTTAAATATTGCGAGTCTTGGAAACAACGTAGACTCACCCAGAGAATATGACACTTAGCTGATCACGTAGCTGTAGGGCCAAACTCTGATTCTTTATATAAACAAAAAATGTAAGCATCGTGTAGTGAGTTTGATAACTCAGTGAACAGATAATACTTTCTATGACCTCTCAGATCATCATATGAATGTACTTATATATTAAAATTTATCATATTGAAAAGTACAGTTCATAAGTACATTTATATGAGACCTTTATTTTCAAATATTCTCAATTCAAATTACATTCAAATATCTTTAACCATTTATAATATAATATGATCATTAATCAAACGTTGATATGCATCAAAAACATTTCTTATAAAACTATTAGGAGGATTCCATATCAGAACTAGAGTTCAATCCTTTCTGTACTTTGTTGGTGTAGGATTTGCCTATACTTAGTATCTTAACTAATGTTTGCCTTACCATCATTCAAGAGGACACGCGAAGGAACTCTAATATGGGCAATTTCCCAAGCACAAAGTAAGGAAAGGCAAATCACATATCATATAATTGGTATCTCGCCCAGATAAGAGACATTCCGCTCTCCATCATATATTATATCTCTTGTGTTGATTCTCGCACGAGACTAGCACCACCCCTGCTAGTGGAGGTATCAAGGTGCACCAAGGCTAACATCACCTGTTGTTAGCAAATATTGTTTTTAATATGATTCCTCCATAAAATTATCATATGCACATATTCTATATCATTCAAAATAAATTTTTCAGTATAATACAGAATTTCAGTCTCAATACAGCTCATCTGTCATAAATTTTCCAATCAGAGTTTATTACATATACATGTCCTTTCTTGAAGTAATCATACAGTTTTATAAATCAATACCACATGCATAAATATTTACTTTATCATTTAATGAGAAATACATGTGGTATTAGATATACCATGAGTTCAGAAATCTATTTTTAAAATTATACTCTTCTTAAACTATATTTCAGATTGTAAACAATTCATGTAATTTAATCTATTTCAGAAACATATAAAAGTAAAAATAACTTTTAAACATAATCAATTACACATTTAAAAATTAAGAAAAGTATATGACAAGTCATAGAAAGAATCATATATTCACAAAGTTAGATTCTAAGTTGGACAGTCCCAAAATTCATTTTTTCGGTCCAAATCTGGCCAAATAGACCCAAAAAATGAGTCCAGAGGGTCTAAAAACCTTGAAAATGACTTCAGATTCGCGAAATTTGACCTTTGGGAGTTCAGTCAACGCAATAGGGTGCTGAAGTCACACGTTGCATGCGTCATCGCAGGGGTTGTGCGTGGGCGTCACTCGTCGAGAAAGAAACGACGCGTGGGGGCACGTGCAATGAAGGATGGACCTGAAATTTGAAATTTTAAAGTTTCGATACCTTCTGGATTCATTTATGGTGTTAGTTTTTTCATTTGAGAACCACAGATAGGGGTTTCAGAGATTATCTCTTTAGGTGATTTTTTCCTCTATTTTTTGGCTAATCTCTAGCCAATTTTTTAGAAATCAATCGAATGGATTTGTAAAACTTTTTGTTCTAAATTTGTTGGTAGTGGTGGTGTCGAAATCCGAAATTTGAAAGCAGCAGAATTCTAGAGAGAAGTTTTAGAGTTTTGGGAGAGAAAAAATTGGAGGAGAGAGAGAGAGATCCGAAATTGTCAGCTCCTTGAGTGGCTGAGGCTCTAAAATATCTCGGGGACCTTTCTACAAAAATTAAATTTTGGAGGGAGATCCTTTTAAATTTTTCTTATTTATATTTTGACTCTTAAATTTTTAAGCAATTGTATTTTGGCTCCAAAACGTAAGTTTTTATATTTTTTTTATAATTTTTCAACCCATGTAATAAATAAACATATTTTCAACGGTTCTTATCTTCATTTTCAAAATTCTCTCTGTTATTCAAAATTTTCTTTAATTTAAGATTTTTTTTTTTAAATTTTAAGACTATTACATGTGTCTACTATAGAGATGAAAGAATATAAAAATTTGGGAAAGCTTAAGGAATATTTCCTATCCACATATCCTCCCAAAATCTCATATGACACCAATTATCAACCATTGAAGAGAAAAAGGTTGCAAAGAAGCATAACTCTTAGAAATAAATTTCCAAGGGCTAACATGAGTAGCAGTAATTGCTAGGCTGGCATACCTCCCATTTCAACCCAAACCATACATGCTTTGAATAACCTGATGCCATAAAGGAGTAGGTTAAAGAGGAAAATGGCATGCCCGTTTGTGCGGTAGACCAATGTTCTTTGAAACCGGATTTCTAAGACCCATTGCTCCTTCACTTCTTGGTCTACAACAGATTTCCAAATTAACAAAGTAATCCCTTCTTATATCCCTCCAAGAAATCCGACATAATCTTTTTTAACACTTGTGCAACCATAATGGAATTCGAAAAGGGGAAAGATTGGAAAGTGGAATACTAGTAAGGTAGGATGGAATGAGGGTTATATGACCACTGAAAGAAATATAGGACTACAAGAGCCTTTCCTAGTCACCTTTTGCACCACAGTATCCCCAAAACGAGGCATTAACCAAATCCAGTGTCTTTTCTCTCTTCATCTGGCATTTGAGTTTGACTATTGTATATGTAGTATATATATGGTTACACTCCCTATTGCATTTTTATGTTTACGCGTGTGCTCAAACACAGTAATCACTTGTTTCCATGCATGCTTTGAGGTCAAGGTTTAAGTCTTTGATTTTTATTATTTTAGTTGTGTTATACTTATGTGTGACGCGTGCTCCATGCTACTTATTTAAACAGTTGCCAGCAGATTCTCATTTTGTGAAGGTTGCTTCTTTTGCTTCGATATCTGATCTGTTTTCAAGGTTAGATATTTCTTTCGTACTCAAAGAGGTTCCTATTCATTGATGTACAGTTGTAGACACGTAAATCACTTATGTTTGGTATTGACTGACTACATTCCTAGAAATCTGTGTGTTCATGGTAGATTGGTACGTCAAAAGACATGCAATGATTGAAATACTGTACACCATCAGTAGTTATCCACACACCATTGCTTATGCACAATAACATCAGCATATTTGTAAAAGAATTTTCTATAACCTTGGAATATAGATCTGTAGAATTTTCTATACTCTTCTACTTTTTTTTTTTTGAAACAATATTGCTGTAGTTATGCAGTTAGTCTGAAAGTTTGAATGAATCAAAAGTTCATTTTATTTTCAAGAATTTGAAGACAAGCTTGGTTGAGCATGATTCCTCCATAAAACATGCTGAATTGTTTTATATTCCTTTCTGTTGGTGGAAAGCAATTAAAAAAGACTGTCTTGATTAGAACAGTGGGCTGCTATACCTCATTTTCTTTTTTAAATTAGGTTGATTGGATTTCCTAATGTTAAGAGAGATGGCTCTTCCTTTGCTGTGAAAGTTGTTCAACCAGTTCTGAAGCTGTTAAATGATGACAACTCAGAGGCTATATGGGTAAGTGGCATAATTTGAAGATTATGATTTTAGTTTCTTCTCAAACCTATCAATGAAAATAAGTTTCATCATGCAAAATGGATGAAGATATATATTTTGTTGTGTCTACAGCATTTTTTTTTTTGGGTAGGTCTAGTACAAAAGGTAAAACTTCTAGAATCTTGTAACAAGGGTTGAGGGAGAAACTCTTGTTTTTAAGTGGATTTGTACTTCGATTTGATTTGGACATAAATATATATAATGCTCAATATATTCATGAAACATATATGTTGATAGAATCAAATCAAGCAATCAATTGTTTCACCGCATAATGCCAAAAAATATACCCAATTTTATGTGTGTGTGTGTTGGGGGGGGGGGGGGTTAAATGCTGTGAGACAAAAATAGCTTGCTGTTAAAACTTCGCACTTGGGAAAGATTAAAAAGTTTATCATGTGGCCCATTCTTGCTGAATGATGACAAACATTTGACTATACAATAACAACAACAACCAAGCTTTTTTCCACTAGGTGGTAAACATTTGACCATACAATATTTTATATTCTTTGCATGCTTTTGACCCTAATTTTTGTTTGTTTACTATTCATTTATTATCTGAATTGTGGTGCCTGCAGGAAGGTGCACTTCATTTGTTATGTACAATAGTAACTTCATTCCCATTTTCTGTTCATCGTAATTATGACAGTGTAAGTTTCTTTCTTTCTAGTTGTTGCATTTCATTCATGCTTAATTCAGTATATTTAATTGGAACAGCTAAAAAGAACGTGTTCTTTGTGTTTATTTGTTAATTAAAATTTTACTCTTAATACAAATTCCACTAATTCCTTTAATCAGTATTTTTCTAAATAATACTTATTGTCTTAGAACAAGAAATCCTAACTTAAATAATTCCATAATTGAATGGTGATTCTGAAAATAACATGTTAGCTTGGAAGCAAGATATATTGGACATCACGATATGGTTAGCTGGAGAAATATTTGAATTCTTCTGTGAGGCGTGTGCAAAGTCATAAAAGGTCTACCTGGGCATTGAACTAGGCATAAGTTATTCTCAGGTACCATCTCAGTCAATGGGTGGTGCCTTCAAAGAGGTACAGTATCTTTGAGTTCTTGTTGCACCTTAGGCTAATTTAGAGCATGCTTTCTTTCAAGTGGGTTTCCAGGGTAGACATGTAGAGAGGTCTTGGAGAGCTTATTTTTCTAAATATTTTTGTTCTGTTTTCTTTTGTTGCAGTGTTTTATAAGGATATCTTATCCTCTTGTGCATTGTAGTTGATGGCGTGCAGTGCATCATTGCAATAGGGGTTCATGGGGCCATGGCTGCAGTGTACTACTGCACATTGCAACATTGCAGTGCGGAACACATTATTATATAATTGAAAAGATATAATACAAGTAAACTATATGCGCTTGCACAAACACACACATATGAAAAACAAAACTTATAATTAAAATATAACTCCAACAATCAAGTGCACTATAGCCTATATAAATTCTGCAACTTTACAGCTGTGGAGCTATGCATACAGCTGTTAGGGTTCTTCAAAACTAAACCCACGTAACTAAACCAATGATAACTGGTTAAAACTGTCAAATATTTTGTTTTATTCAGTTTTAGTTTTGAGAACTCAGAGCGATTTGGTTTGGGAATTTTTTTCCTTAAACCGAACTAAACCTTACCCCATCTATAATAATTTTAAATTATTTCATCTATATGTATGTTACTGAACATATCCAAGATTTGAGGCATTGATGTATGATTTTTGCAGATGATATAATCATAGTTGGTGAATTGAAAGAGAAAATTTAAAGTTAGAGTTATAGAGACAAGTTTTGAAAACACATGGCTTTCGTATAAGTAGAAATAAAATAGAATATATGGAATGTATTTTTAGTAAAGGCGAACAAAAACGAATTTAGAAGTAAAACTTAGTGATTATATGTTAAAACAAATTACAAATTTTAAATATTTTGGATCTATTATACAAAATGATGGTGAAGTAAAGTAGGATATAAACCATAGAATTTAAGCGGGATGGATAAAATTGAGGAAAGTTTCGAGTGTCATTTGTGATATAAAAGTGCTGCTCAAAGTTAAAAAAAATTTTTACTGTACAATTATAAGACCTATAATATTGTATGGTATTGAATGTTAGGCGGTTAAAAGACAATATGAAAATAAACTCAATGTTGAGAGATGATAATATTGTATTGGATGTGTGCACACACTAGAAGAGATATGATTAAGAATGAGTCTATTAGAGAGAAAGTTGAGATAACACTTATCATGGAAAAGATAATGGAATCTCACATAAGGTGGTTTGATCACGTGTGGAGAAGATCCGAAGAATTCTTACTGAGAAGAGTAGATCAAATAGAGAGCAGCCTGATAGTTAGAGATAGAGGGAGGTTAAAAAAATAATAGGTGAAACCATTAAGAGAGATTTAACAATTAATAAGCTCTCTATGAATTTTATTTATAATATGTCACTGGCATCGTTTTATTTATGTAGTCAACCCTATTTAGTGTAAATAAGCTTAAGTTATTATTGTTGTTGTTTTTATGTTATTTGTATATGTATAGTATAATATACTTATTCTACACACTTTGATTTATACTTTTAAGACCGAACTCAATTACCCAAGTTCCCAACCCAGAACTAGCAGCAAGAGATGACCCTAGGCTCCTCAATTCAACAAGATAGCCATCCCATTTTGCAGTAGCCTCCTCACCTCATTTTAGCAACCCCATTTTGTTGTTCACTTCAACAGTTTGTGCCTTCTTGGCCTTTGATTCTCCTCAGTTGCAAAGTGAAACTGCTGTTACTGGTGATTGCAGTAGGGGTGAACAAAAACCGAACCGGACCGAACTAAACCGAAAAAACCGAACCGAACCGACCAAAAACCGAACCAAACCGATTAAAATCGATTTAGTTCGGTTTTTTTTTTTGAAAAACCGACCGGTTCGGTTCGGTTTGGTTCGGTTGGGACGGTCCAACCGAACCAAACCGAACCGAACCAAATTATTTTTAATATATTTAATTTATATTATTAAATTTATTTTTTATTATATTTTAAAAATATTTTACATAATTTTTTTAAAATTTTTTGAAATGGGCCCAAAGAATTCGAAATAAGCCCAAAAATTAAAAAAAAATTAGGCCCAAAAAAATTTAAATGGGCCAAAAATTAAAAAAATTTGGCAAAAAAATTTTTTTTTTTTTTTAAAAGAACCGAACCAACCAAACCGCCTTTTGGCGGTTCGGTTCGGTTCGGTTGGTTGGACCCCAACCGAACCGAATGGGTCCAATTTTTTTTTTTTTTTTATGGTCGGTTCGGTTTGGTTGAGGTCCAAAACCGAACCGAACCGAACATTTGAACACCCCTAGATTGCAGGCACTGTAAGTTGCTTTATATGGATTACAGTGATCTGTGATACAATATACAACAACAATAAATCAAATATTTTTCCACTAAGTAGAGTCGGCTATATGAATCAAACAACGTAAAAAGTACTATTGTAAATGAGGTTAATAGAAAGATTATTAATTATTAAATTTTTCTTAATAGTTTCACTTGTTGTTTTCTTTGATCTCTCTCTACCTCTAACTATTAGCTGCTCTCCATTTGATCTACTCTTCTTATCGGAGCTTTTGCAAGTCGCCAAACCACCTTAGATGACATTCTATTATCTTTTTTCACAATAAGTGCTACCCAATTTTTTCTCTAATGTATTCATTCTTAATCATTTTTTGTTTAGTGTGTTCACACATTCAACACAACATTCTTATATTTATTACATTGAGTTTATTCTCATATTGTCTTTTAACCGCTCAATATCTAGTACCATACATTGTACGGTAGAATTTTCTCTTAATTTTGAGCGGTACATTTTTTTATCACAAATAACATATGATGCATTTCTCTATTTCATCCACCCAACTTGAATTCTATGAATTACATTTCCTCTTTACTTCTTTGTTATTTTGTATAATGGACCTAAGATATTCAAAACTTATAACTTGTTTTATAGAATGACCCAAAATTTATCTCACCATTGTGTTGTGTACATATGGGTATTACTTCGTTGCAGTGATGGCAATTTCCATTAACAAAATGCATATACTCAATTGCTAATGTTTATTGAGATGAGTTTTATAATGTAATGATTCAACCTATCAAATCTTGGGAGAAGTTTCTTTCTGCTTTTCAGGCCTAATGGCATTAAATGGGGCATGCATTTTAGATATTTGATATTGTGAGAAGATCATGATACTAAACATATATCACAAAATCATTTTTTTTTGGAAAGATAAATTCTATCTTTTGGAGTTCATTATGAAGGCATCTAAGTCATTTAGCTTGTGGTAGTACTTCTATTATATTTGCAACTTATGCTTTGTATTCAATGTTCTTGCTTTTTACTATATAGCTACTTAAACCAATTTATAAGCAATGGGGAGTCTTCTTTTTATTTTGTTTGTGATCTTTGTGTGCATGTTTTTTTTTTCTTTCTTGAATTTTTTTTGTTCTTAATAATTTTTTTTTTCCTATTAGGTGGGGTCGACTATATGGATCAAACAGCGCTACCTTTAACTATCGAACTATTCTCCATCTGATTTACTTTTCTCATTAGGGCTTCTGTAGGTCTTCTCCACACATGACCAAAACACCTTAAGCGAGATTCCACTATCTTTTTCACAATAGGTGTTATCCCAGCCTTTTCTTTAATGCACTCATTTTTAATCATATCTCTTTTGGTGTGTCTGCACATCCAAGGCAACATTCTCATCTCTGCAACATTGAGTTTATCTTCATGTTGTTTTTTGACCGTCCAACATTTAGTACCATACAATATAGTAGGTCTTATAGCTGTACGGTAGAATTCTCTTTTAACTTTGAGCAGCACTTTTTTATCACAAATGACACTCGAAACCTTCTTTCATTTCATCCATCTCGTTTGAATCCTATGGTTTACGTCCTCCTTTACTTCGTCGTCATTTTGTATAATGGACCCAAGATATTTAAAACTTGTAACTTGTTTTAATATATGGTCTCTAAGTTTTACATCTAAATTTGTATTTGTTCGTCTTTTATTGAAAATACATTCCATATATTCTGTTTTATTTCTACTTATACGAAAACTATGTATTTTTAAAGTTTGTCTCTATGACTCTAACTTTATATTTATTTCCTCTCTCGATTCACCAACTAAGACTATATTATCTGCAAAAATAATACATTGAGGTCTCAAATCTTGTATATGTTCAGTAACTGCGTTCAAAATCAAGTTAAAAAGATACGGACTCAAAGAAGACCCTTGATGTAGTCTAATAGTTGTGGAAAAATCCTTTGTGTCCCTATTTTGTATTCTCACGCAAGTCGTAATCCTATCATACATGTTTTTAATTATTCGAATATACGCAATACGTACTCTTTTCTTCTCTAAAGCCTTCCATAAAATCTCTCTTGACACTTTTTCATATGCTTTTTCTAGTCAATAAAAACAATATGCAAATCTTTCTATCTTCTTTGATACTTTTCCATCAATTTCCGCAGTAAATAAATTGCTTCCATAGTTGACCTTCCTGACATAAAATCAAATTGGTTCTCTGTGACTTGAGTCTCTTGTCTTAATCTTTGCTAAATGATCTTCTCCCATAACTTTATAGTGTGGCTCATGAGCTTAATTTCTCGATAGTTAGAGCAGTTCTGTATGTTCTCCTTATTTTTATAGATAGGGATTAAAGTACTTCTCCTCCATTCATTCGGTATTTTCTTAGATTTTATTTTTACATTAAACAATTTAGTGAGCCAATTTATACCTTTTCTTCCTAAACTTTTTCACACCTCAATAAATATGTTATCGGGTCCTACTGTTTTGCCATTTTCCATTCTCTTCAAAACCTTTTCTACTTCAAACTTCTGAATTCTACGATAAAAAGTATAATTACGGTCCTCCTCTGCAATATTTAGTCTGTCAGAGTCACAGGTCAACTCTTGTCCTTTGTTAAAAAGCTTTTGATAGTAACTCCTCCATCATTTTTGGATATCTTACTCTCTTACTAAATCATTATCTTCTTCATCTTTAATACATTTCACTTTATCTAGGTCTCTTGTCTTTCTTTTTCTACTCTTCGTAAGTTTGTAAATTTTTTTTTCCCATCCTTAGTTCCTAAAGATTGATATAGCCCTTCAAAAACTCTAGATCTTGCTTCACTCATAGTCTTCTTAACTTCTTTCTTAACCACTTTATATTTTTCTTAATTTCATTATCTTTACATAAGTGCTACTCTTTATAACAATTTCTTTTAACCTTAATCTTATTTTGCACTTTTGCGTTCCACCACCAAGATTCTTTACTCTTTAGTCCAACGCCTCTTGATTCTTTAAGTATCTCTCTTGCTATATTCCTAATCTCTTTGGCCATCTCGTCCCACATATTATTAGCATTTTCCTGGACCTCCCAAACCCCATTTTCCTCCACTCTTCTTTGAAAACTCCTTTATTATTTATTCTTTAAAGACCACCACCTAATTCTGGGAACTGTTTTCTTACTCTTTTTTTTACTCTTCTCTTAACTCGTACGTCCAAAACTAAAACTCTATGCTGGGTAGCCAAGCTCTCTCCAGGTATGACTTTGCAATTTGTGCAAAACTTTCTATCTGATTTCCTTACCAAGAAGAAATCTATTTGAGAGTTTGCTCCTCCGCTCTTGTATGTGATAAGATGTTCTATTCGTTTCTTAAAATAAGTATTTGCTATAGTAAAATTATAGGCCAAAGAAAAATCCAAAATAGTTTTACCCTCTTCATTTGCTTCTCCTAATCCAAAACTTCCATGTATACCTTCGTATGCTTTAGATTCTTTCCCTACATGTCCATTCAGATCCCCTCCTAGGAAAATCTTTTCTCCAAAAAGTATTTTTTGAATCAAACCTTCTAGATCCTTTCAAAAAGTTCTTTTGTAACGCTCCTCTAATCCAACTTGGGGAGCATATACACTAAATACATTAAAAGTGTCCCGTTCAACTACAAGTTTTAAAGTTATAATTCTATCTTCTAATCTTTTCACATCTACTACATTGTTCTTCCACTCGTTATCAACTATTATACCTACACCATTACTAGTTCTTATCTTGCCGATGTACCAAAAGTTAAAGCCTGAAGAATTTAATCCCTTTACCTTTTCTCCTACCCACTTAGTTTTTTGTAGACACATGATATTGATCCTTCTCCTAATTATGGTATCAATTATTTCCATTGATTTTTCTGTAAGTGTGTCTACATTCTAAGTTCCAAAATGGATCCTACTTTCATGAAATAACTTCTTTGTCGACACCCGTTTATTAAAGCATGAGAATCCTTGTTTATTTTTCACTACATCCGGACGTCGATGCAACGACCCTTGCTCTTTTGACACTGCTCTCGAGCTATACAGTGCGTTGCTTTCGGGTAACGACCTAACTTTAACACCATTGTTTCGTTTATTCATGTTCATGAGGCTACGACAAAATTTTATGTTGCCTGCGCACGCCTAACACAACTCTTCTCTTTTATCTGGACTTGGGACCGGCTATACGAATATAGACAGAGTTGGGCCAACATCTGACTAGACCCATTTAATTTGGGACAGCATTGCCTAAACCAAACTGATCAGTCTGGATTTTCAAAAACCGATTCTATTAGGTTGATTGGTAATGAAGAACACCCTTTGTGGCTTTGGCATTACACTGTGGCATGCTTTTAACGACTATCCTTTTCTGTAATCTTTAAATAAAATTTATTTTACCCAAAAAAATGAAAACAAAAGAAAATAGAGGGAAATTAGAAAAGAAATGTTAGAATAGGTGTGTATAGTATACTAGTTATGACTTAGTGTGAATTTGAAGGGTATATACCTATAATATAGTTATTTTGGTTTAATGTCTTGTCTTTTATCAATTCTCTATAAATACCATAGTTGTGTAGGTCAATACAATCATTGACACACGTTATGAATCTTAAGGATTCTACCTTATTTCTCTAGCTTTTCATGGTATCAGAGCCAGGTGAGGAAAACCCGAAGCACAGTGTTCTTTTTCTTCCATATCAATGATTGCATGTCTTTTCAGTCACCAGCCTAAGGAGACTACTCTGAGGACTCCAAATGGCGTCATCACCAAGTCTGGTCACATTCTGGGGATCCATGTGCCAGTGGGTTGGCCTTGCACTGATTGCATCTTTTGGCACTATGCTGATGTGTTGGCCTGTAGGACTTTTGGCAGACTTCTGGCCTGCCTAGAACTGCCCAACCAGTGTTCCCCCACATAGCCCACGCCTTAACACCCCTGTTTAGCTCTTGAATATGGTGACTTCTTATTGTTTGGAGCCTTTTAGAGCATTTTCAACCATTGATCTCCAAAATCCACCTCCGTTTGGTGTGTTTGAACTCTTGTTTGGTACTCTTCCTAACTTTTTCTTGGTGTTCTAGTTCATTCCCACTGCGCATCACACTAGAGGTGCTTTTGTTGGGCTGATGCACTCTAGCTGCCTTTCAATCACATTAAGAATTCTGTCTAGTCATCTCTGTGGATTCTGACCTTTGCAGGGTTTCCTTCAATCCAATTACTCATTGTGCAGGCTGAAATAATCTTTACTACATCAAAATTTGATGTTTTCACCTTCGCTTGTTTTGGTTCTCCCTTGATTAGTAGAAGAATTGACAAGCACTTGGATTTAGCATTTGGAGCGTCTATACATATATGGTAATCTAAGTCTTTTCTCACACCTTATTAATTCTTCATCTCTTCCCCTTGTTACTTTTGCTAATGGTTCCAAAATCATAGCTAAAGTTATTGGAAATACTCAGCCCTTACCCTTTCTATTCTTGGATTTCGTGCTCTACATTCCTGGTTATCCCTTTAATCTTGTTTTTGTTACCAAATCGACTCAAACTCTTAATGGCTCCATCAGCTTTTCTAATAACTCTGTTCTTATCCGGGATTGAAGTTTAGACAAACAATTGGCATCAAGCATGACTCACAAGGGTTGTATCATCTTAAAATGTCCACATCCTCAGTCATCTGCATTATGTTGATTTACCTGAACTCCTTCACAGCCATCTAGTCCTTACTCTTTCTCATTTACCTTCTTTAGATTGTCAGCTTGTCAATTTGACAAATATACTCTGCTTTTCTTCCAACTCATGTCCATAACAGAGCTAAGTCTCCTTTTTCTGTGGCTCATATTAATATTTTTGAGTCCTAACCGTATTGGTTCTACTTTGGTTTTTCATTATTTCGTCATTGTCATTGATGATTACTCTTGGACTTGGTTATTCCTTGTGAAAAATCATTATGAGTTGTTTTCTATCTTTAAACAATTTTTTGTTGAAATTTGTACACAATTTGGTGCCTCTATTTGCACTTTATGCAGTGACAATGCACATAAATACTTTTCTACTGTTTTAAAAAAATTTATGTCTGAATTAGGGATCCTTCATTAATCATCTTATTCCCATACTCTTCACAAGGTGTTGTTGCAGAATGTAACAATTGTCATCTAGACAAGGCTACTCACACTTTGTTACTTTATAATATATTCCTCTCCGTTTTTGGTGATGCCGTTTTCATTGCTTGTTATTATCCCATCAACCATATGCCTTTTGTTCTACAACATTAGGTGCTTCATTCAATTTTGTTACCTAATCAATCCACTTTCCTTCTCCTTCCTTTTGTCTTTGGTTGTATTTGCTTTGTACATGATTTGACTTGTGGAAGGGACAAACTTTCTTCTAAGTCTTTTAAATGTATTTTCTTGGGTTATTCCTGACTTCAAAAAGTCTACTATTATTGCTCTCCAGACATCAAAAGCTATTTCATCTCAATTGATGTTTCCTGTTTTAAGAAGTCTTATTTCTGATCACATTTACCTAATTTTTTATAAATATTATTTCTATAATTTTTCTTCTTGTCCTTGTATTGTTGCTTTTTTCTTGTTTGTGGACGAAATATTGATTAATTAGTTAACTTATTAAAGTATAGACTTATGTTTGGTAAGCTGTTATGCTTGGGCCTGTTATTTTCTTATTGGGTTTATATTAATCAGTCAAAAAAATATTTATTTTTATAAAAAAAAAATTAAGATGCTGTTGAATGGAGAGATTTGCTTAGGTTTGACATTTTGATGCTTTTTAGCCTGCATTTGTACTCGTACTCGTACTTGCCCTTGCACTTGCAAATGCACAATATTTAAACCTAGTTAAAGACCCCTTGGTGCTTCTTTGCCTTGTGTAGTTAACAACTATATCATTTCAATTTCTTTTGCTTGTTAATTTTATTTTATAAAAAAAATTCAATAAAGCAGTCACTGCTACTCATGTAAGCGCTTGGAAATTCATTTCTCAGGGATATGATTCTTTTAGATCCTTGGTTTCTGTAGGGGTCGGCAATAGTTACTGTATTTGGTTGTGGGAGGACATTTGAGTAGGGAATTATTGAGTATGTATCGTCTTTTTTCTTTTGCAATCCTGCAGTTCAAAGCTTTTGGTCAATTCAGGGGAACAATTTTTTTTTTAAACACAAGAAGAATATATATTAAGTAGGAAGAAAATTACATTGAAGGAGGATGAAATATTTTCCGAAGATGAAGTAGTAACATGAAAACAAGAATGAAAAAGAAAAGGCAGTGGAAAATTAATCATGCAACAAACATGTTCAGTTCTGCAAAAGTTGCCCTATTTTATAATAATTCTTGGAATTTCAACTTTTTAAGGGATCTTCACAAGTTAGAATCTGATGAGAATACCCCACTATTACTAAGCATTACTCAAGGAAGGGTAAGGGAAAAGAGTCCAATACAGAAATAAGGGAAGAGCCTGAAAGGATTGGACCCAAATGCCTACTGGTGTATGAAAGAAGGAGGGCACATGAGGAAATTGGGAAGTCAGTTACAACATGTGGAAAGTGTGACGTAGGGGAGTGTGTGCAAGGTGGTTTTCGGTTAGGAAAAGAGTATTAAGGTATGAGGGAGGTGGTTGTAGGGATAGAGAGGAATTTTGGAGAAGGTTGAGAAGGAGTTGCTGGCTGCTCAGTGCCAGACTTGGGATACTGAGAATCCTATTGTTTTATTTCTTTCTCCTGCTTAGTTGCTGCATATTAGGCATTCTTACCTCTTTGTTTATAGAGGCAGAATCCTTCTTTTACTTACTCGAGAAAACTACATTTTCCCAAGTCGCCATCAGAATCCCTTTAGCCTCGTCTTGATTTTGTTTGCCTTTCAAAAACTACCAATAAGGGTATATTTGTAAATCTTACTTTCAGATAGTATCTTACTCGTAATATTTGTGTTACGTGCATGAATGATGCAGAAACTGTTACTTATTCTTACATTGTTGGGTAGCTTCTTCGTTGTGGAATAAGCTGTTTAGGGTTTTGGTTGAGAAATGGGCATGTCCGCTGAATTTAGAGCAATTTATCCTCATACAGTACAAAGATTTTGGATAAAATAAAAGGATGGTAAAACTTTGTGGCATTGTGCAGGTTTTTCTGTTATTTGGAGTATTTGGTTTGAAAGGAATGCTCATATTTTTGAAGGTGTCTTCATGCCTGTATATGTCTTATGGGCTAGTGATTATATTTTTGGTTTCTTGTTGGTGTTTGGCTCTGAGCATCTCTATTATGTATGCAAAGGGATGGGGCAGCATTGCTGCATGTTCAAGTTTCCTTTCTCTTTTCTAATTTTTCTATGTTTTACTGTCCTCACTTACAGAGGATACCCTCTCCTTCCCTCTTGTATCTTTCTTTTTCATTAATATAATTTCTTCTTCTATAAAAAAAATTATGTAGGAAAGTGGTCTGGAAAGTATTAAAATTTTCCTTTCAGTGTATTCATGACTTGATGAGTATTTTAAATTAATGCAGGTTGAATCTGCTATTGCTTCAAAACTTTTGTCAGGAGGATGCAGTCAATATTTGTTAAAGGTAATATGCTTCCTTTTACTTGGTTGTCTCACACCAGTAATCTGCTCATGGAACTCTTACAATCACTGAGTTCTAATTTGTTGCTCCACCTTGAAGTTAAATATTTTTTTGTTTACTATGTGAAAGCCTGGAGAGAAGGGGGAATAATAAATAATTGTTTATATTAACATCCTAGGTTAGAATGTTTAAGGTCTTGGCAAAGTAGCGACCTCGTTAAGCATACCTAGGTTAGGGAAGTTGTTTATGAAGTTTCCACTCGTGTCATGTGGTAGGATATAACTTTGAGATTGTGGATGGATTGCTGATAAGGCATGTCCGGAAATCTAGGTTTAAGGACCTAGTGTTTCTTCACTCTTTTGCAGATTTTGGAGGTTCATTGATCAGTTGGGACGCTTAGTTTCCAATGAAGGTGGATAGTTTTCCTAGGTCTTTGTACATGTTAATACGATAGAGTCAAGGCTCTTTTACTTCAGTTTATGTCTTGCTAGACTCAGTGCCAACTATTACTTTCCAGAGTACTTGGAATTTTTAAGAGAAGAGGCTTCCTCTTCTCTTCTTTTTCCAGTTTTATTTAGAGGATTGTTCATCCTGATTCTCGTACTGTTTTCTGTGGCAAAAATACACTTTTCAGCCCTTGAGTTTTTTAAGAGTTTCAATTTTGTCCCATAACTTTAATTTCTTCCAATTACAGCCTTTATCTTGGAAAATGTATGCTATGGTTTCCTCTTCCCTAACTCTGTTACGACTGATTAAAGAATTTTAAGACATGCATATAATGTGGCATTTTAAAAAATGACATTACAAAAGGGTTTTGGTTTTTTGGGATAGAAGAAGAAACCTTATTGATGAGAAAACAAGAGCAATACAAGAACAGACGACCAGCAGTTCTCGTAAAATCAGGAAAAATGAACTATTACAATTAATAGCTCAAAAGAGTTTGCCAGTCTCTTTGAATGTCCAGAAGGGAAAGTCCCCTAAAATACCCATTAGCAAGAATCCATAAAGGGGCCAAAAAGTAACTCTCTCCCAAAGGAGATATGATTGAAAAAAACTCTGATTGAAAACTCTTGTATTCTGTTCCAGCCATATACACCACACTGCCACAAACCCTTATGCTCCTTCCTTCTCCCAAAACCATAAAACTTGGTAAATGATGGAACCCCTACTATTATGGGCTGCAAGGTACTCATGGCAGGAAAGGGCACCTATTGAGTTATAAAAACAGAAGCTCAAGATGGATGAGCAGAGAGTAGTGGAAGGAAAGTATCCTGAGGCCTGGTTAGTGAATGAAAGGATGGAAGTATCACGTGGGAAAAGAGAAGCTGGTTACAGGGAGAGGAATAAGAATGAGGTGGCAGAGAGAGAGAGAGAGAATGGACTTGAGGAAGAATTTGGTTAAGGAGAGAGGTGGATATAAGATGGGGTAGAAGCAGAGGAGAGGCATGGAAGAAATTGCATAGGGAATGGAGGGGCTGCTGGCAGCTTAGTGATACACTTTGGAGTGCTCTGTGACCTGGAGGTCACGGGTTCGATTCTTGGAAACAGTCTCTTTGCTTGCAGGGGTAAGGCTGCGTACATCTACCCTCCCCAAACCCCACCAGGTGGGAGCCTCGTACACTGGGCCGCCCTTTACTTTTTGCGTTGCTTTCTTTCTGTGTTAGTTGCTTCATCTAGACCAGAATCCTTTCCTAGTGAGCTTTGGTTTATTTTGTAATTTTCTCTACAATTTCAGTGTTGATTTCAGTAATTATTCTATTACTTTCTTAGTGTGTTTTAGATGGAGATCTAGGTCTCCATCAGTGGATGAAAAGCTCTATAAAGAAGGTGGGCAAACCCAAGCCTCGCCAGAGATGCCAAAAGCCTAGTCCACATTTGCATAGCCACTTCACACTGTAAAACCAAATGACTAGTTGTCCTTGAATTGTGGTAATGCGTCACACAAACATCCAGAAAAATTGCCTTATTAGGTCTACAAGTGTAGAGCAAATAATTTGTATTTATGCTATTAAGAATCACGGTCCAAACAGAAACCTTCCCCTTAGAGGGAACCTTAACCTTACAAAATTACTTTGACAAAGAAATGCTTGGAGCACTTGGAGTTTGAATTAAAAATTTGAAAAAACAGCAAGAAGTGTATGAATCCAAACAATCTAAAGCCCAAAAGCTATTATTGAGCACTGAAGAAGGACAAAAGGGACCAATGATATTCGATAACACAGCAAGATTATCAACAACTCTACCATCAAGATGCCTAGAAAAATGAAAAATTCTAGGAAAACCAGTAGTTTGTAACATTAAAAAAATCTGAAATTGGAGCTTGATGCAAAAAGGATAACTGATAAAGTCTACGAAAAAGTTCAGAAGATGACAATCCAGTGCTCCTCCCAAAACTTTAATGGATTACCAAGACCAACATGATAAGACAAATGAGAAGAAAAGGAAGGAAATACCTGAGAAATGAACTTTCAAGGGCTTTCATGAGTAGTATGAATCCCAGAATTAGCATCCCAATCATTTTTATGCATACCAAATTTACTCCTAATCATGTTGTGCCACAAAGAATTAGGCTCTAAAGAAAACTGTCATAACCACTTAGACACTTGAGAAATGTTTTCAAACACCATATTGCCAAGACCCAAGCCCCATCTTCCCTAGACTACAGCACACTTCCAAATTCACTAGGTGATCTTCCTGAATCTCTCTACCCCTATAACCTTCTCCAACCTATTAGCAACCCTTACTGGAATCCTAAACAAAAAGGGGAATATGAGACAAGGAAGCATGAATTAGAGTAATTCTCCCTCCCAAGAAAAGCACACCCATTTCCAGTTAACAAATCTTTTTGAGACCTTTTGTAAAACAGAATACTGAAAAGAAGAAGCATGAGGATTACCACCTAGAGGGACAGCTAAATAGATTAAAGACCAGTCTAGCAGCACCTCACAACCAACCATCCCTGCAAAGTCTCTCACAACCCTATCTTCAATTCTTCACCGTTAATTCCAGCTAACCCACACTTAGACAATTTACTGTGAAGACCCGAGATTTGGTGTTGGTTCTTCGCAACTCTATCTTCACTATCCTCTTGTGTATCATTAATTGACAGACACTGAGATTTGGTATTGGTTCTGTTATCTCAGATCCAAGTACTTTCCTTGTTTATCAAGGAAAAGTAGACAAGTGGTGCAACAGGTTGACTTAGAAGAACCCAAAATTAGATCATAAAGCTTATCTATGGATATAGCTACCCTACATTGAAGTATACAGACAAAATTCCTTGAAATAAAGGTCACTGCAACAAAAGTGGGGCTATTTTATGCTGATAAGGTAGTTATGTCTCTAAGATGTCTGAAACCAAGAAGTGGAAATAGAAAAGAGAAAATATGAATTAAAGAAGTAGAATATTCTATTAGATAGCTAACACGGTTAGTTAGTAGGAAAAAGATTGCTTACAATTTCAAAGATGAAGGATTTTTCTGGAACAAATTAAAGTTACTTATGGGACAAAATTGAAACTTGTGGTAATGAGTGAAAAGTGTAATTTTGTTTTTTCTTTCCATGGCATCGAGTTCCCTTTTTATATAAGAATTTATTTTTTGACTCCTCTGTGTCTGTGTGTTAGTTCTGTTCTATATTTTGGAATATAGGTTTTTCTTAAAGAAGAATTAGGGTTTAGAAGTTAATTTAATGTTTAGAAGGTAATTTTAATGTTATTGGGTACCCTTGTCAGAATGTGGTTCATGTATCACCTTGTTATGGGGGGTTTGGATATTAATGTATGGTTTTGCAGGAGATTTCTTTGTCTAATGCTTTGTTACTTAGTCTCTTCTTAGAATCTGTGTAGTGTTTTCTGGTCACTGGGCGAACGGCTGTTCTTTTTGGTCAGAAGGCCCTTTATTGTCTTCTATTTAATATAGATCCTTTTTGCCATGTATGCCAGACTAGGAGACCTTAAAGCAACCATTGGCTGAGCCAAAAATAAAAAAGTCAATGAAATTAGCTTTAAGGTTTAAAAGCAAGGTAGACAAGATCTTCTGCTTAAAAATTACTTGCATTAACTTGAATCAAATTCACCAAATAGCGGCAGAAAAAGTAATTTGCATATCACTTTAGTTGGTTGAACCTGAACTTGAACTTCTGCAGCATGGGGTTTAGCTTCCTCAACCTCATCATCTTTCAAAACAGATTTTTGGTAATAATAATCAGGTGTAAGATTCCTAAAGGCCTTTTTATAAGCAACCAAAATAAGGAATCCTAATGACATCAGGTATCCAAATGATACTAGGTATCCTAATCCTACTCTAGGCCCAAAATCCTTCATCCAAATACCTTATTGAATCCTAAATTACCCCAATTACCCAATCCAAATCGTAATCCCCAAATAACAATTACATCATTACATAATAAAATAACTAATATCTTCTCATACTGCATTACGTAGGATTTTGGCTTTAATGTTGGTTTGAATGTTTGGTGGCATTTAGGGAGTTTTTTAAGTTGGTATCTAATATGGTGGGAGCATTTATTGATGAGTTTTTTCTGGTTTTGATTTTCCTTTTAATTTAGAAGGATATGTTATCTATAACATTGAACTCTTTTCTATGGATGTCTTGTCTCTTGTGAAGGGAGAAAAAAGATTTGCATATGGTCTTGATCTTATGTGTTCTTGCTCGTGTAATTCCAGAAACTAGCTTACTGCCTTGTACTACTTCCAAAATCGAAAGGAGATGAAGCAAGCTGGTCCATTATGATGTATAAAATTTTGGTTGTAATAAATGATCAATTAAATATTGCCTTCCAAGGTGTAGAAGAAGGTATGTGTTCGTATTATCTGTTTTATTGGTGCCAGTTAATGACAGTAGTTAACCATCATGCTCATATTGCAGAAACCAAGCGCTATGAACTTACTAGGTTGCTAGTTCAACCCGGAAAAGATCCTCTACTACCTTTAGGTGGCTATATTTTGGCTGAAAAATCGAGTTACAAAGCAACAAAAAGGTCTGAGCAATCACCGATGTCTAATGTCTCTACACTTTTGCTTTGCTGTTGCACAATGCTTACAAATTCATATCCCTTTAAGGTACTGTTTAGCTCTTTCAACCGAAGGAATAAGGATCCAATTTATGTTCCTACAATTGTGATTTCTGTGATGTAGAAGAATGATGAAAATCAATGTGATATTATTTGTCAGGTAAATGTTCCTGTTCGCCTGTTATTGGCCCTTGTTGACAGAGTACTGAGGGTGAATGGCTCTTTGCCACAAATGTCACTGCCCTTCATGACTGCCAGGCAGCAAGAGGATATTTGTTCTGAACTTCCAGCGTTGCACTCATATAGTCTGGAGTTGCTCATTGCTATCATAAAAGGCATGGGCAGGTACATCTACTTAATACCCTCCCCCTTCCTCCTTCAAATAGAGAGGGACTTAGTTTTCCATCTGGAATTATACTAAGAAAATATATGAAAATGCTGGATTTTACTAAGAAAAGATAGGAAAAATACAAGAAAGAAAATAAACCCCAAACATTTCTCTAGCACTTCAAGATTGCTAGATGTCTCCTCCACAACAATAACAACAACTTAGCCTTTTCCTGTTAGGTGGAGTCGGCTACATGAATCAAACGACGTTACAGTGACCTATTATAAATGAGATCAATAGATAAATTATTAACTATTAAATCCTTCTTAACAGTTTCATCTATTTTTTTTTTTGCCTCCCTTGATCTCTAACTATTGGACTATTTTTCATCTGATCTACTCTCAATGTGATTTCTGCAAATTTTTTCCACACATATCCAAATTACCTTAAGCGAGATTCAACCATCTTCTCCACAATAGGTGCTACTCCAACTTTCTCCCTAATACACTTATTTTTAATCATATTTCTTCTGATGTGTCCATACATCCAACGCAACATTCTCATCTCTGCAACATTGAATTTATCTTTATATTGTCTTTTAACCGCTTAACATTTTGTACTATACAATATAGCAAGTCTTATAACTGTACGGTAGAATTTTTCTTTAACTTTGAGCGACATTTTTCTATCACAATTGACACTCGAAACCTTCTTTCATTTCATTCATCCCGCTTGAATCCTATAGTTTACATCTTCTTTTGTTTCACCGTCGTTTTGTATAATAGATTCAAGATATTTAAAACTTGTAACTTGTTTTAAAATATGGTCACTAAGTTTTACTTCTAAATTCGTATTTGTTCGTCTTTACTAAAAATACATTTCATATATTCTGTTTTATTTCTACTTATATGAAAACCATGTGTTTTCAAAATTTGTCTTTCTGACTCTAATTTTATATTTATTTCTTTTTTCGATTCACCAATTAAGACTATATCATCTGCAAAAGTCATACATTGTGAAAAATCAAGTTAAAAAGATATGGACTCAGAGAAACCCTTGATGCAGTCCAATAATTGTGGAAAACTCTTGTGTTCCCAAATGGGTATCATTGAACTTAAAATAGTCTGTTGCGATCAACTTGCCACAACAGTAATGGCTAAGAAAATGTGCCCTTCTCCAAAGCTTCATACAAGTTCTCCTTACTCCTATATAATATTCAAAAGTCAGTTGGTCACTGGCTCCTTGATATGACCTCTACTTGAGCATCCAAGATATTGGCATTGAAGGCTGAAGCTAGCTATTCATCTTCAAAATTAAAATAAAATGGATAATTTGTTTTCCAATTTCCAGGTGCATCCTTTGAGACGTCAATGATTTGTAGTATTTTGATAGCACTATGATTGACTAGCCTAAAGGCCCCATAATACAAACCTCCTCCAATAGTAATTTATGGTGTATATGAGACTTTCTATTAGCATGGACATGCTTCTCTTTGTATGGTTGATGCTAACTCCTCAAATGATTGCAAAGGTAGATTCAAGTACTCAAGGGGAGGATGTGACTTGTCATGGCTGATATTTTTCCTAGTTACATTGTGGTGGTCTCGTGAGAAATCCAACAACAATAACTAAGCTTTTTTCCACTAGATGGAGTCGGTTATATGGATCAAACGACGCTATAGTGGCTTATTATGGATGAGCTCAATAGATAGGTTATTAATTATTAAATCATTCTTAATAGTTTCACCTATTATTTTCTTTAGCCTCTCTCTACCTCCAATTATCAGACTATTCTCCATCTGATTTATTCTTCTCAGTAGGGTTTTTGTAGGTCTTCTTCACACATGCCCAAACTACCTTAAACGAAATTCCACCATCTTCTCTACAATAGGTGCTATCCAACTTTCCAATGCACTCATTTCTAATCATATCTCTTCTGGCGTGTTTACACATCTAGCACAACATTTTCATCTCTGTAACATTGAGTTTATCTTCATGTTGTCTTTTAACTATCCAACATTCAGTATCATGCAAGATGGTAGGTCTTATAACTGTACGGTAGAATTTTTTTTTAACTTTGAGTGACATTTTTCTATCACAAATGACATTCGAAATTTTTTTTCATTTCATCCATCCCGCTTGAATCTTATGGTTTATGTCTTCCTTTACTTCGCTGTCATTTTGTATAATGGGCTCAAGATATTTAAAGCTTGTAACTTGTTTTAATATATAGTCTCTAAGTTTTACTTCTAAATTTGTATTTGTTCGTCTTTTACTAAAATACATTCTATATATTCTGTTTTATTTTTACTTATACGAAAATCATGTGTTTTCAAAGTTTGTTTCCATGACTTTAACTTCATATTTATTTCCTCTTTCAATTTACCAACTAAGACTATATCATCTGAAAAAATCATACATTGAGGTTTTAAATCTTGTATATGTCCAGTAACTACGTCCAAAATCAAATTTCACCCAATTTTTGCCTATCCTTCACTTTTGCCCTCACCCCCTATTTAGTCTAATTCCCTAACAAACTCCTCTAACTTCTCCTATTACAATCTGCCATGTGTTGTAGCTGCCCTCAATCCTTTAAACAGACCTGTGTGCCTCTAATAACCGTAGGGGTCCATCAATACCCCACCCTCAAAGTTTCATGTTGCCCTCTAGTTGAGGTGTAGAAGCTGGAACAGGTGGCTTTTTTCCATTATGAATTTGATTTTCCTTCCCTTCTCCTTGATCTTTACCCTCTTTTCCTTTACCAGCCAATGAAGCCTCAATTTCACTGTTACTTTCACTAGATAGACCCAGCCCTTATTTCAAAAGCCCTTGGGTAAATTTTCAGCCAGTCTTGTATTAGGCTCACAATAACTAGACCATCCCTTCTCAACTCTTGTTTTAACCCAATTTTTTTCTTCTATTTTGTAGGCCTGTTTTAGAAGATGGGTAAATAATTGGGGCTCAAACTCCCCAATTCCAGCCCTAATATCTCTCATGTATCGTTTCTGCTCATACCCAATTGCTGACCCATCTTCCCCTTTGTTGAATGACATCGAATGAGGCTCAAAGGGCTGTAATGCTTCTTTGTCATTCCCAAAACCAGTTCCAGCAGGATCAGTATTCTCTTCCCTTGCATCTCATTCCCCGTCGCCATCTCCCCTGCCTTCAGTTTGTTCCATGTCCCCCTCTCCTTCTTCCCTTGTTTCTTCGACCATCAGTAAAACCGGGCAGCGATGGGTGGAACTATTCTTCTCATTGCAATAGTAGAGCCCCAATTCCCCTTTTTTTGTCGAATTGGCCTCTGTTGTTATATGGCTTTCTCACTTGAACGATGATGCTGCAGTTATGTTCCAGCTTTGGGCTCAATTGTGCCCTTCAATTCGCAGCTTTTGGTTGGCCTAATATCCATTGTGTTATGGGACAGGTCTGTGAAACCCGTAACCTGAGAGTAATGTTGCCCATTGACCTGCTTCCACACACCATCACGATCCTCCTTTTATCTGGTTCTTCATGAGCTTTCTCCAAAATTCTGTTTCTCTAATTTTCTGAGGTAAAGCCATCAACTTCTGAAGTAAATATACCTTACTCATTGGAATCTCACCCCTAATCTCATCTCTGAGGCCATTCTTGAACACCATCAATTCATCGTCTGTGGCATTTTTCATCGGAGCTGAGAGCAACCCAAACTTCTCCAGTAGGCCACTGTCCCCTTCAGCTTCAAGGTCAGCACATCCAGCTTTTCCCGTGAATTGTGCAGTTCAGTTAAAATCTCTCTTATTTCCAACATTCATTCTTTTATTTTGCTCATCTCCATCTTCATCTCTATAGCCTCCTTCCTGAAGTTTTAACTCTTCCTGCCATTCTTGTGTAAACCAACCCTAGATCTTTGCTCTGATACCAAATTGATGGAGACCTATTTCTTCATCTAGAATTATACTAAGAAATATATGAAAATGCTGGATTTTACTAAGAAAATATAGGAAAAGTATAAGAAAGAAAATAAACCCCAAGCACTTCTCCAGTGCTTCGAGATTGCTAGATGTCTCCCCCACAATTTCACCCAATTTCTGCCTATCCTTCACCTCTTCCCTCAATCCCTATTTATAACTAAATCCCTAACAAACTCCTTTAACTTCCTCTATTACAACCTGTAATGTGTCCTAGCTGCTCTCAAGCCCTTAATTAGACCCGCATGACTCTAATAACTGCAAGGGTTCATCGGTGGTGCAATTTAAATTTAATAATTGAAATGTTAAACCTTTTAGAACTTTAAGGTTTCTAGATATGTTGAAAGTCCTTTACATGATGCCTTTCTTGAGATTATGTCCTTTGGCTAGGTCTGTGATTCATAAAGCAATTGTCACTCAATATTTTTCACGAATATTCTCTGGCTCCTGGACATCTAATATGTAATTGGTGTATCCTCGTGGTCCTGTACATAAATTCTTTTTTTCGTTTTGACTGCATTGTTATTGACATTTTTATTGGTTGTTGCTGCTGCTAAGTATATTGGTTTTATAGCTTCTTTTACAAATTGTTTGACCTTTTCAACAAAGAACAGCCACCTGAATCCTGAATATTTTTTTTCCTGTTATTCCCTATTTGTCATAATATCAATCACAAGTTTTTTTTTTGTTTTTTTTCTGGATCAACAATTTTTGTTCTTAACATAATTTCCATTGCTGGCTGTTATTATGTCTCCTATCGCACTTTTGTATTTAAACTAACAAAACCTTTTTTTTTAAGCTTTCCTTGCTCTGTAACATTCTTCCTCTACCTGTTTTCATTTGTTATTTGGGCTTTTAGGGTTGAGTTTATATTATGTTCCCTTATTGATAGTAGCATAAGTTCTCCTAGTATGAGTAGGATGTATTACATCCTCGTCCCTCTATAAATAAGATGGTTTAGAAGGCTGCCTAGTCAAGTCAGTGCCTCAAATCTCTTATCTCATTCTATTTCTCTCTCACACTCTCTACACGCCATGCATGTCTTCTATGTGCTTTTCTTCATTTATCGTTTGTGTATTTATTTCTCGTAAGAATGCCAAATTCTACTAATTGCCAATATCTGATTGCAGTCAACTATTACCACATGCTGCCTGTATTGTGCGAATCATTACAATGTACTTCAAGACATGTGCATTGCCAAAATTAAGAATTAAGGTCTATTCTGCCACAAGAATTCTGCTAATCTCCATGGGTGTAGGTGCGTATAACTCATTAACAAAGATGTCTCACCTCTGACTATTGATGTTATTTTGTTGGCAAAGAAGTGTGGGGCCATTGGAGATGCCGTACAAATCTACATGGCTATGTATCTTCAAATTTTTTTTTGGGAGATGATTACACTTGTGATCCTGTGTTTTGATACATGCTAGAAGCTCAATGTAATGATTTTTTTACCGTAACTCTTGCAATATTTTTTCTTTGTTGGGGAGAGCAAATTTTATCGGAAGAAGTGAAGCTTACCATGTTCTAACAAAACAACATTTTTTTTAAGGTATTGTGTCATCCAATTCTTGCTATAAATACATAATATTGTTATCTTTGGTGTCCATTTATCTTTTCTTATATTTTATTTTTCAATCATTCAATAACAGCCTAATGCAAACTACCCTCTGGATCTTTCCTTGAAACTAGAAGAAATTAGAGAAAAGAAAATTGAACTTGAATCGCAGGGCCATATCTTGCCCCATATGTTTGTCTTTTAAATTGGTGTTTGTGTGTTTGTGCTCGTGAGAGAGTGATGGGAACCCTATATGGTTCACCTACAACTCTGGTATACTCAAGAAGGCAACATAAACGTGAAGCAAGGAATAAGGCTAGGTCAGGGCCAAAACTGTTACTGGTTTATGAAAGGAGAGGGAAAACATGTGGAGGAGGAAAAGTTAGTTAAAGAGAGAGAAATGAAGAGAATGAAGTGGTAGAGAGAGAGGAAGGAACCGGTGGAAGTTGAAGGGTATTTGTGGCTTCAGCTGACTGGGAGAAGGGCATGGAAGAATTGGAGTAAGGACTAGAGCTGCTGACTGCTTAGTGTCAGTATCCCTTTTTCCTTTTGCAGTACTATTATTCCAGTACTCTTTCTTCTATATTTTTCCATTTTTCTGTATTACCTCAGAGAATCATTACATAGGGACATTATCGCTGAATACCGATGTATTACATTTCTGCTCTGGAAATATAACTATCCCATTATCTTTTACGCATTATTATGTTATGGTATTTTCAAAGATATCTGCATAGGGTGGGAGACCCTATCAATTTGGTATCAGAGTAGTAAGATCTGGATAATGATCAGTACAAGAATGGATTTAAGAATGGAAGTGTTGGAAAAGGAGATGAACATCATTCGAGATTTACATGTTGGAAGTGAGGGATGCTCTAATAGAAATTCGCAAGCAAGGGGTTGAAACCGCAGGGAGGGCGGCAAAAGGAAAGATAGTAGAAGGACAACAAGACTCTCAGATTTCGAGAAAAGAGGGAGGAGGAAGTGCAGGGGAGGTAGAGAGACTGGGAAGCCATTTTTGAAGGTCAAAATTACCATTGTTTATGGGAGAGGATCCTATCGGATGGATATTTAAAGTGGAGAGGTATTTTAGCTTAAATGGAGTGACGGAAGAGGAGAAAATGGAGATTGTGGCATTATGTCTGGAAGGGAAGGCGTTGAACTGGTATCAGTGGATGGATACCAGAGCTTCGATGAATGATTGGGAAGTGTTTAAGCAAGAGCTAATGGAGCGGCTCCAATCTTCCCAAAGTGGAGATGGCTATGGCGTTAAAGCAGGAGACGACAGTGACGGAGTATAGGGAGAAGTTCGAGCTCCTCTCAGCTCCCTTAAAGGATGCCACCGAGTCCATGCTCATCGGTGCGTTCAAGAATGGATTACGGGAGGACATCCGAGCGGAGGTCAGGATGGGGACGATAGCATCTCTAAAGGAATTAATGGGCTTGGCCCATAAAATAGAAGAATGTAACTGGGTATTGGATAAAGCTAGGGAGGCTCGATGGAATAAAAGCCTCTGGAGTTTAGGGCTGAGACCCGTTATGGGGGTTCAACCCAGAATCACGAGGCTTGCTGAGTTTGGGAGGACTACAATGGTAATGGTCCTACCCAAAAATGATGGACCTGAATCGAAGATTTTTGTGTCATCCTCTGCGTCAATAGCGAGGAAGGAGGGCAAGTTTTGAAGACTTACGGAGGCTGAAGCGGCGAAGAAAAGAGAACAAGGACTTTGCTACCGGTGCGATAAAAGATATTTTCTTGGCCATCACTATCCAAACAAGCAGCTGCAAGTGTTGCTAGGCGAGGAGGAAGAAAAAGAGGGTGAACCCAAAACCGAACCTGAGGAAGTACGCATGGAGGAACCAGAGGAAAAGTTGATGGAGCTGTTGATAAACTCAATTGTGGGGCTATTTATAGGCAGAACCATGAAAATGAAGGGACGGATCCACGGACAAGAGGTGATTGTGATGATCGACAATGGGGCTTCCCATAACTTCATCTCTTGCTGCGTAATGGAGGAGCTATCTCTGCCAAGATCTAAAACCAAGAGTTTTAGGGTGACTGTGGGGAATAGGTACACGGTACAGTGGGAAGGAATTTGCTCCTTGATACCTCTCGAATTACTAGGGTGTCTAGTGATCTAGTCTTTTTTTTTTTTTTGTTTAAGCTGGGTAGTGCAGATGTGCTGTTAGGAATGATGTGGTTGGCGACCTTGGGAGAAGTACACGTAGACTGCTGAAGCTAAGTATGAAGTTTAGGATGGGTCAAAAATGGGTGCAGCTCCAGGGGATCCCACACTTGCTAAAACGTTGGTATTGCTTGAAGCCATGATTAAGAATCTCAGGGGGGTTGAGCAAAGTTATCTAGTGGAGTTTGGACAGTTATCGATTCAATGGGAGCAGGGGTACCCAGTAAAGGTGACAGAGTTATTGAAAGAGTTTGAAGCAATATTTGAGCAACCAAAGGGACTTCCTCCTCCACAAGGTCATGACCACTCCATTCACATCAAAGAAGGATGCCCACCACCCAATGTGAGGCGTTACCGCTATCCTTACTCACAGAATGAAATTGAACAGCTAGTTTGAGAAATGTTCACTGTTGGGATAATAAGACCCAGCAATAGCCCTTTTTTAAGTCTAGTCCTACTAGTTAAGAAGAAAGACGGAGGCTGGCTTTTCTACATTGACTACCGTGCTTTAAACAAAATCATAGTGTCAGACAAATTTCTCATTCTAGCCATTGATGAGTTCTTGGATGAGTTAAAAGAGGAAACAATATTTACCAAGCTGGACCTAAAGTCTGGGTACCACCAAATTCGGATGAAGGAGGGCGAGGAGCACAAGACTGCATTGGGGCACTATGAATTCATGGTAATGCCTTTCGGCCTTACCAATGCCCTCTCCACATTCCAGGTTCTCCTGAATAGCATATTCAACGATTTTTTGAGGAAATTTATCTTGGTTTTCTTCAATGATATCCTCATCTACAGTCTAGATTTACAACACACCTAACTCACCTCAGAACAACTCTAAAAATTCTGTAGCAGCCGAGGCTAGTCATTAACAAAAAGAAGTGCCTCTTTGCCCAATCCCAATTAGAGTACGTGGGACACATTATCTCGCAAGAGAGAGTAAAAGCTGACCCAGCCAAGATAGCAAGTATGGTGCAGTGGCGGGTCCCGAGAGACTTAGAATCTCTCAGGGATTCTTGGGGTTAACCGGTTACTATAAAAAATTTGTAAGCCATTATGGCAAAATTGCAGCTCCACTAACAGATTTACTTAAGGATGCATTTGTTTGGGGGGAAAAGCTCAAGAAGCTTTCCAATAGCTCAAGACAGCTATGATAGCAGTACCCATATTAGCTATGCCCAATTTTTTCCTTCCTTTTGAACTGGAGGCAGATGCATCAGGGAGGAGAATAGGTGTAGTCCTCATGCAAAATGGTTGGTCTATAGCCTACTTTAAGCCGGCTTTATCAACCCGAGCTCAGCAAACAAACATCAGTGTATGAGAGTGAATTAATGGTCATTGGAGTGGCAGTTCAAAAATGGAGGCACTATCTAATGGGGCACCATTTCATTATCAAAACAGACCAAAGGAGTTTGAAGTTCTTACTGGAACAAAAAATCATGAGCTCAGATCAGCAAAAATAGGTGGAAAAACTACTTGGTTTTGACTTCGAGATTCAATACAAACCAAGGAGTGAGAATAGAGGAGATGATGCTCTCTCTTGCAAGGAAGAAGTATCCTTGAGTGCTTTGTCAGTATAGCAGTCAAATGAATTGAAAACCTGGCTACATGAAGCTCAAAAGGATGAATAGATTTCTAACATAATGCAACAGATTATTTTTGGACAGCAGACGTATCCAGGCTTCAATCTGAAGGCAGGGCAGCTTCTTTTCAGGAGAAGGTTGGTAATCCCAAAACATTCCCTTCGGATTCCATTACTTGTCCTGGAGTTTCATATTACTTCCATGGGAGGGCATTTGGTATACCTACAAACCTACAAATGATTGGCTGAGGTAGATTTTTAGGAAGGAATGAAAAGGGAGGTGATCTGCAACAAAAACAAGTACCTGGCTAGAAGCCCTGTTGGACTGTTACAGCCACTGCCTATTACCCAGCAGGTCTAAGAAGATATCAGCCTGGACTTTATCACGGGCTTACCAAAATTACAGGGCTATGACACTATAATGGTGGTGATAGACCGGTTGAAAAAATATGCCCACTTCATACCTCTTTCCCACCCGTTCTCTGTCGAAGAAGTAGCAGAAATTTTCTGCAAAGAAATTGTCTGCCTTCACGGGATTCCCAATTCTATGGCGTCGGATAGAGATCGAATTTTTACCAGCCAATTTTGGAGAGAGCTGTTTAGGCTCACATGAACACAGATTAAGTTCAGTTTTGGTTATCACCCCTCAACCGATGGACAAACCAAGATGGTTAATTGGAGCCTGGAAACTTACGGTGCTTTGTAGGGGATAAGCCAAAATAGTTGGTCAAATGGGTTCGCTAGGCAGAGTATTGGGTTAATTCAGCTTACAACGGATCCTCGGGAATGACACCCTTCAAGGCTTTGTATGGCCGAGACCCTCTCACCTTGTTTAAGTTTATAAATGAGCTTTGAATAGTGGAGGAAGTGAATAATCAGGTAAGACACCGAGACTTAATAATGAGGGAGCTCAAGGAACATTTAAAAAAGGTTCAAGAACAAATGAAGAAGGCTGCTGACCAAAGGAGAACTGAGTTGTCCTTTGAAAAAGGGGATTGTGTATATTTAAATCTAAGGCGTTATAAAATGAGGTCCCTCGCTAAGAGGATGAATGAAAAGCTCTCGCCTAGGTTCTATGAGCCTTACCAAATACTAAAAAAAGTGGGGTAGGTGGCCTATAGATTGGAGCTGTAGGATACAGCAAAAATCCACTCAGTTTTCCACATTTCCCAACTTAAGTAAGCCACCCAGCTACTCAAGTCCAGACATTCCCTCAAATGCTAACAGAAGAGATGGAACTAAAGGTGGAACCAGAAGAAGTAAAGCAGATTTGGGTTTTCACTAGTGAATGCAAGGAAGTTTTAATTAAATGGAGGAATCTGCCAGATTGTGACAGCACCTAAGAAAGTACTGAGGCTATCAGAAATCAGTTTCCATCCTTTCACCTTGAGGACAAGGTGAGTCTTGAAGGGAGAGGTATTGATGGGAACTCATATGGTTCACCTACATCTTTGGTATATTCAAGAAGGCAGCATAAACGTGAAGCAAGGAAGGAGGCCAGGTCAGCAGGGTCAAAACTGTTACTGGTTTATGAAAGGAGAGGGAAAACATGTGGAGGAGGAAAAGTTAGTTACAGAGAGAGAAATGAAGAGAATGAAGTGGCGGAGAGAGAGATGAAGGAACGGGTGGAAGTTGAAGGGTATTTATGGCTTCAACTGGCTGGGTGAAGGGCATGGAAGAATTGGAGTAAGGACTAGAGCCGCTGACTGCGTAGTGTTAGGATCCTTTTTTCCTTTCTGCTGTACTATCTTTCCATTAATCTTTCTTTTACATTTTCCCATTTTTCTGTATTACCTCAGAGAATCATTACATAGGGTGTTATCATTGAATACCTATGTACTACATTTATGCTTCTTAGCTCTGGAAATATAACTATACGATTATCTTTTAACGCATTATTCTGTTCTGGTATTTCAAAGATATCTGCACCGCCGGGGGGGGGGGGGAATCCCATCAGAGAGGAACTACATAAATATTATTGAATTGCATGAGGTTTAACAAACAGAAGCTCTGTACTACTTTAGTCCTCAGCATCTTTGACTATAGTTGTGTATTTAACTCTGGTTCCATTTATCATTTCATCATCCTTCTTCTGATTTCTTGTAATACTTTTATTTTTACTTGTTTATAGATTAGATTGTTTGAACAACTTTGTCTATGGGCTGCAGGAATGGTCCTTTTCTGCCTCCAATTTTATTGTTCTGATATCATTTTTTTTCCTTTTTGCTTCCTAGCTATTTGATTAGGCTAGTTTGAGCATATTGAATGGTTTTAACTAATTAGTGATCTTGAACAGGAATGTCTTTATGCCTTGCAGAGGAAGTTATCAAAAATGCATTTCTCGATTTGAGTACCATCATGAGTAAGAGTGGTGGCACATCAAAATTTTCAAATTCAAATGCCTTTACTGAAGCATCACTACAGCCAGGTTGTAGAAAAAGGAAGCATAGCAGTACAACAGGTTCTCTTCAGCAGCATGATGAAGGTACTGGTTTGGGAGCAGAAGCTCCCCAAAACCATTTAGTGACCCCAATTTCTCTAAGGATAGCTGCGCTTGAAGCATTAGAGGCTCTTATTACTGTGGTATGTTATATTTCACGCCATTTTATTTATATAAGAAGAAATTTTATTAAGTGAAGAAGAACAATAAAAGGAGAAAAGCTATCCACCTCCAGCAAGCCATATAAAGTATAAAAAAACAAAAAAACAGAAGAAAACTAATCTCAAGAAAAAGCATGTACAACAGCAGCCCAAATCCCTATGTAATTCTGAAACGGTGATCCCCTTAAAGAAGCCGTGAACCAAACACCAAAGTGAAGCCATCAACATTATCCTTTCCCGTAACATATTCAAGGGAATCAAGCAACCTTGAAAATTTCTGGCATTTCTCTCCAACCAAATGCACCACAAAACAGCAAAAACAGCACAATTCCACAGTCTTATTATCTTTTTTCCTTAAATGGATTTTTGTGTGTAGTTTCCACAATGTTTGTGAAAGGAAATTCGTGCTTGCCAAAGATCTTGTGCAAACTGCAAAATGAGACAACCATTACAAATTGTAATCATGCTGTTTTTTTGTGAGCTTGATAGCATTTCAGGATCCCATAATACAATGCTATGCTGGTAAACCTAATTTTTGGAAGATTCTTTCTAAGACATGGTGCACTTATATTTATCCAAACAATTACACTTTTAAAATTATTCTATTAACTAATATCTGAAATAGTTGACCTTCAATTAACGAGTGATGCATTTTGGCACCTTGTCAGGCGTGGTTGCCTTATCCATGGTAGTTTGTCTCTGGCTATTATATGATGCCTCCTGAAATGTGTTTTTTAATTCTCTCCCTTTTCTTTTTTGGTATTCAATTTTGTTTAACTTTTGTATACTGGCATGAATTAATGAATAATAACCATCATTATGTAATTTTACGTCTGCTTTCTAGCCAGTTTACCTAGGTTTTAAAAACTAAATGCCAAAAAAGAAGAAAAAAATACCTTTTTTTTTGTGGATAGAGAAAAAATGTTATTAAGGAAGAACAAAGCTACAAATAAGAGAATAAGGCATCCTCTGAAGTCTGAATGAAACTCAAAAACAGAGAACGATAATAATAAAAAAAAAAAACTTAAAATAAAAATGAAGCAAAGCAGCCTGATTTCTTTGCACATCCAAGATGGACAAACTATTAAAAAAACCATGAGTGGAACACCAAACTGAGGGCATGAAAACTATTCTTTCCCATAGCATCTCCAAAAGCATAGATACACCCTTAAGTTCCTCTCTGAGAAGGTATACGAAAGCATTGCATATACAGCATATTGCCACAGTGCTTTGGCCTCCTTTTCCTTTCCACCTTTGAACCTTATCATAACAAAACCTCAAATGATTGAGGACACACCTGATGTTCAAAAGCACCAAATAGTTTTATCCACAAAAAAGCAGCTGCAAGACAGTATAAAAAAAGATGTGCGGCTGATTCTGAACTATCCATACATATGGTAAAAATATTGGGGGAAATGGCTTTTATTGGCCTATGAACCTGAAATAAATCATTAGTACTAATCCTATTCAGTACCGCAGTCTAGATAAATGACTTTACCTTGGAGGGAGCTTTAGATTTCCTAATGGTTTTATCTAGAACAAACTTTTCTCTATTGCAAGAGTGGGTTAAAATTTAAAGGACGATTTGCATGAAAAACCAATTATAGGCCCTCATTTAATAGCTTAAGCTTTTGAGTGGAAGTATTCCTTGTCTCCTTGACATGATATATAAGAGCCTCTTTGACCAGATGGTCTAGAATTCAGTCCTTTTTGCCCCATTCTTAATAGTTAAATGAAATTTCAGCACAAGGCTAGTGGGCTTGTGCTTCCTCTACACTTCAAGCTCAAAGGGCTTTCGTGTGAAGGGACATATTAGTGATATGATTAAAACCAATCATAGACTTTCACTTATAGACTTAAACTTTTGAGTTAAAGTGATCCTTGATATCAAGAGTCCAAATTCTCTTATTTGGGTAGAGTGAGAATTAAAGGTTTATAAAATAAGGAGGGATTGTAAAATCTTGAGCATTCTTGTAATTTAGAATTCTGAAAAAAATGGAAATTCCAAGACCAGAAGAACCCTTTTGAATACAATAGTGTTGAATAGGTGCATTATGCAAGGATCATAGGTTATAGAGGCATGGAAACACCTCCTTGAAAGAAATATCTCCCGCCCAACTATCCTCTCAAAATTTGGCATGAGAATTGTCGCCCGATCTGAAAGAGACCAAAGGGTATAAGGAATCATAACACTAAGAAATAAATTTCCATGGACTCCCATGATTAACAATGAGAGCCAAGTTGGCGTCCCACCCCTCTAGTTTAAACCATACTTCAGATCACCTGGGGCCAGAACAAAGAAGTTTCAAGGGAAACACCATAGCCATTTCCCACCAATGCAACACCAAATTTCCCAAACCTAACTCTTCATGTTTTGGTGTACAACAAATTTCCCATCTTACAGGGTGATCCTTTTTTATTTCTCCAACAGTGGACCAAAAAGTTGTTGCATGAACCTTTCTAACTGCTGAGCAAGTCCTACTAAGATACAAAAAAGATAAAGATAATAAAGGGGGATACCAAACGAATACGATTAAATGAGGGTAATGCGACCACTCTAGGAAGAGGAATGCACCTTTCCTATTACCCAAACACTCGGGAAACTTTCTGACTAATAGGAGCCCAAAAATGATATAGCCTTCTGGTTTCCTCTTAAAGGAATATCCAAATAAATGGGAGGCCACTAAAGAATTTGACAAACAGCCATGGAGGCAAAAATCTAAATATCTTCATCAGACATATTCAGTCCTGCCCAAGCGCTCTTTGACAAATTAATCTCCAAGTCCAGAGATAAACTAAAATTTTTGAAGAATAAAAGAGTATTAGTTAAACTTGATCTATCATCCACCAAAAGAAGATTATGTCATCAAAAAACAGATGTGAGATCATCCCATCTGAACCTACAGAAAGACCTTTAATTAAAACCCTAGAAAACATCATACTGAACATGTCCGCCACTAAATTAAACATTTTTTTAGTAGGCTAATATATGCATGTGTTTAGAACCATCCCTTGTTATTATTACTTTTTACCTTGAATAGAAATATCAATAAGGGGATTAAATTGTTATAATTTTTGTCAGGCTGGTTCTCTAAGATCTGAAAAGTGGAGGTCAAAAGTTGATGATCTTTTGATAGTCATAGCAATCAACTCTTTTGAAGAAGGATGGGTCAATGAGGAAATAAGCATGATCCAGCAAAAGGAGTCTGCTGCAACTTTCGCTGATTTTCAGCTTGCTGCTCTACGTGCCCTTTTGGCATCTTTACTTTCATTTGCTCGAGCACGGCCCCCACATTTAGCCCAGAGTCTTGAACTTTTCCGTAGGGGTAATTTTGTTCATCGATATGCCACTTATTTTATTCTTATTGATATTACCATCCCTAGTGATAGTGGTAAATTATTAAATTTTATGTGTTTGAAGAAATGTTGGTGGCATTTATCATTTTGATGTGATCATTACTTGCTAATTGTCTAGTATGAAATTAGGCAGGGATTGAAGACAAATAGGGTTTAAAACTTACAGAGTTGTAGTAGAGCAAAATGGGGGAGACTAGTAGTTTTACTATTTCTATTACAACAACAACAATAAAATTTTTTCTTACTAGGTGAGATTGGCTACATGGATCTAATGACGCTACAGTGACCTATTATAAATAAGGTTAATAGTGAGATTATTAATTGTTAAATTTTTTATAATAATTTCACTTATTGTTTTCTTTGATTTCTCTTTTTTAACTATCGGTTTGCTCTTCGTTTGATCTACTTTTCGCAGTAAGACTACGGGTCTTCTTTACACATGGCCAAATTACCTTAAGCAAGATTCCACTATCTTCTTCACAGTAGGTTTTACCCCAACTTTCTTTTTAATGAACTCATTCTTAATCATATTTTTTCTAATGTGTCCACACATCCAATATAACATTCTCATTTCTGCGACATTGAGTTATCTTTTAACCACAACATTTAGTACTATACAATATTGCCGATCTTATAATTGTATAGTAAAATTTTTCTTTAACCTTGAACGGCATTTTTCTATCACAAATGAAACTCGAAACTTTTCTCCATTTCATCCATCTTACTTGAATCCTATGGTTTACGTCCTCTTTTATTTCTTTGTCATTTTATATAATGAATTCAAGATATTTAAAACTTGCAAGTTGTGACTTGTTTTATAAGATGATCTTCAAGTTTTACTTCTTAATGTATTAGTTCGTTTTTTACTAAAATTATATTCTATATAATGTGTTTTATTTCTAATTATATGAAAGCTTTCAAAACTTGTTTCCATGACTCTAATTTCATATTTATTTTCTCTTTCGATTCACCAATTAGTACTATATCATTTGCAAAATTATATATTGAGGCTCCAATTCTTGGATATGTTCAGTAACTGAATTCAAAATCACGTTAAAAATATAGACTCAGAGATAAACCTTGATGTAGTCCTATAGTTGTGATTTGTGTCCCCATTTTGTGTTCTCACGTAAGTAGTGATCCTATCGTAAATATTTTTGATTGTTCGAATATAAGCAATATGTACTTTTTTCTTCTCTAAAATCTTTCATAAAACCTCGCTTAACACTATCATATGCTTTTTCTAAATCGATGAAAATCATATGTAAATCTTTTTGATTTCTTTGATATCTTTCATCAATTTTTGCAGTAAGTAAATTGTTTCTATGGTTGACTTTCTTGGCATGAAACAAAATTGATTTTCTGTAATTTGAGTCTCTTGTCTTAATCTCTGCTCAATGACCTTCTCTCATAATTTCATATTATGGCTCATGAGTTTAATCTCTCTAGTTGACACAATTATATATGTCCTTATTTTTACATATAGGGATTGAGGTACTCCTCCATTCATCCGCCAATTTCTTATATCTCATTATCTCATTAAACAATTGAGTCAACTTATGTTTTTTTTTGTCTAGACCTTTCCACATCTCTATAGGTATATTATCAGGTCCTACTGCTTTATCATTATCTATTCTCTTCATCTTAAATACATTTCACTTAGTCTATATCTCTTATCTTTTTTTTCCTACTTTTTGCAAGTTTAAAATTTTTTCTTTCACCATCTTTAGTTTTTAAGAATTGATATAGCCTTCAAAAGTTTTAGATTTCGCTTTACTAACAACCTTCCTAGCATTTTTCTTAACTTTTTTTTTTCAATTTTTATTATCTTTACATAAGTGTCACACTTTATAACATTCCCTTTTAACCTTAATCCTATGTTGCACCTCCGCATCCCACCACCGAGATTCTTTATCCTTTGGTTTAATGTCTTTTGATTTTTCAAGTGTCTCTTTTGCTAATTTTTTAATCCCTTTAATCACCTTGACCCACATATCATTGGCACTTCCTTGTACTTTCTAAAACCTCTCTTCTCCCACCTTTCTTTGAAAACTCTTCTGTTGTTCATCTTTTAAAAGCCACCATTTAACTCTTGGAATTTTTTTCTGATACTATCTACTATTCTCTTAACTCGTATTTCTATAACTAAAATTTTGTGTTAGGTAGCCAAGCTCTTTTTATGTATGACTTTGCAATCTATGCAATACTTTCTATTTAATTTCTTTACCAAGAAAAAATATCTTTGAGAGCTTGCTCCTCCACTTTTGTACATGATAAGATGTTTTACCCGCTTCTTAAAATAAGAGTTTGCTATTGTAAAATTAAAGGTTAAAGAAAAATTCAAAATAGTTTTACCCTCTTCATTTGCTTTCCCAAAACCAAAAGCTCCATGTATATCATCGTATCTTTTAGATTCACTCCCTACATGCTCATTTAGATCCCTTAAAAATTTTTTCTCTCACAAAGTATTTCGTAAACCAAACCTTCTAACTCCCAAAAATTTATCTTGTGATGCTCCTCTAATCCTACTTGTGACACAAAACACTAATCATATTAAAAGTGTCTAGCTCCACTACAAGCTTCAAAGTTATGATCCTATTTCCTAATTTTTTTTACATTTACCATGTTGTTCCTTCACTTATACATTAGTGGAGTGACATCAGAATAGGAATGGGGTAAGAATTGTGGTTTTGAAAATGGATAAGTTGTGGGGGATTGAACTAGAGTCCAATAATAAGAACTCTAGGGTTGACAAGACTCCAGCAATGTATTTTTGTGGCCTCAGTGGGTAGTAAATTGTGCAGCTTGAAAACTGAACACATTTTGTTTTTGACTTTACCAAACCATTGGACTTGATTGATATCTGTACCTGAAAGGATTTAACGGTTGGGTCTTGTACTAGTTAGCTAAGGTTTCCATAGTGGAAACAATAGGAATTTCCTATTTCATTTTGGATTGTTTCTTCAATTTTTTTGTTTTCCATTTTTGCTATATAGATTAGGTGTTTTGTAGTGCTTTTTTCAGACTGAAGCAGCACAGAAAAAATGAGAATGAGCCGTATATGATATTGGAACTTAATACCATCTAGGGTAGCTTATGGTGGATCCTGATAACAATTGACATGATGGAAATTTCATTTCTGCAAGGTCACTCTGTCCCCCCCCCCCCTTTTTTCAGTGACTAGTTTACACCATCAATGTCAACTTATTCGTTTTTGTCAGCTCTTGAAAGTCTTTCTTTCAAGATCAAAGTTGTTTCTGGCTTTCGTCATTTTCTATTGGTTGCTGGCTACTCTTAGAGGATCCTTATTTACCCTAGCTTCTACTATATTATTAATATATATTTTTCTAATTATAGGTCTTAAGTTTAAACTTTTTGCTACTTTTTCCACTAAGTTGGGTTGCTTACCGTCAAATTAAAGAAAAATGTTAAATTTAATGCTTTTGTACAGTTTTATATATGCAACGTTTGGCTGTGCTTGAATGGTTTAAGAGTTGTGAAATCCTTTTTTAATCACTTACTGAACAGCTTTAGCTTTTAGGTCAAGTGATTCTTTGATATGGTATATTAGACAGTCTAGTTGACCAAGTGGGCTTGACTTTGACCCAGTCTTATATTTGAAACTCCCAATCTAAAGTGGTCTCTGCTTTCAAAGTTACTCTTTGCCACAGTTTGATGACCATCAACTTTTTCCAATCATTATAGATTATGAAAATTGCATGTGAACCAGACAGTTTGTTTTTCAATTCTGATTTGACAACCGTTATAATCTAGTTCATACTTGTGGTTTACTGAAATTTTATTTTAATCTCTCATTGTTAGTTTGAGCCACTTGGAATCTATTTCTGCAGGAAAGCAACAAATTGGAACAAAACTGGCTGAGTTCTGTGCCCACGCTCTTTTAGCCTTGGAAGTGCTTATACATCCTAGGGCACTTCCATTGGTAGATTACTCCTCTGCAAATCGTAATTCTTTTGGTGAAGCTCCCTGTAATTTCCAAGATGCTTATGCTCTTGGCCATAACAAAAGCACCCCATTTGGCTTACAGCAAGTGGGACATGATACTCCTGAATCTGATGATGATTTATGTCATAAGTGGCTGGAAAATGGTAAAGAACCCGATGAGCCATTGGCTGAGGGTACGAAGTATGCTGAAGATCCTTCTGGAGCTTTTAGAGATAATGACCCCAAATTACTTGACGGGGACCATTCCTTTAGCACCCAAAACCAAGAGAGAAGTGAGCAGGAGTCTGAAATTGCCACCTTTGCAGATATCAATATGAGAGTTGTTGAGAATGAAATCGTTGTCAAGTCAGACCAACCTGGAAACTCTATCGTGCAATTTCAAGAACCCATCTCTTGCACAAGCATTTCAGTGCCTGAAGCTTCTTGTGCTTCTGTGGCTACTGAGACAGGTTCTGAGAAGATTGTTTTAGACAGCACTGTACCACATCATGCAAGCAGTCAAATGGAATTAAGCCAAGATGCCCCTATCAATAAAGGCAGCGAATCAGATTACCTGAGTAATAGTTTATTGCTGAAGACATCAGATTCGAGTAAGGATCGATTTGCGTTTAAATTGGATCATGATGATTCATCTACTGATGAAGATGCTTTTCCTGATATTGTGGATGCGGACCCAGACTGTGATTCCGATTAAGGGATGTATCATTTATACAAAGAACCATGTGGAAGATCTAGTCCAGCTGTGTCATTCTTTTTTCTTCTTTATTGTCTAACACTGTATTGATTTTTTTGGATAATGAGAATCATCTTTGGTTTGCTTGCTGCAAAAAGAAAAAAGATAAAAGAAAAGAAAAAAACCAGGAGCCTACCTGAGCCCAGGAGGTCCACCCAGTATGGCCAGTCCCTATTAGTGACCGTAGAATCCCTAATTATAAAAACTGGACTAGACTGACCGGTTCAATCTGAAAGCCGGCGAATAATCACTGATCCGATTGTAGGAAAAAAATTGGCAATTTCAAAAATCAGTCAAAATTTAAAAAATATCGGTAAAAACTGACTGTTACTCCTTAAAGTGAAAAAAGGGGAATATCCTGGACTATCGAGGATTTTTCCCCTAAATTTACTGCGATAGGATACCTATGGCTCACAGACAGCATGTGCATGTAAGGTACTAAATTTTGTTTCGAGGTTTCGTTTTGGTGACTTCAGAAATAAAAATATTTCGAAACGTTTGAA
Organism: Gleditsia sinensis; assembly: GCA_037074535.1. NCBI lineage: Eukaryota > Viridiplantae > Streptophyta > Magnoliopsida > Fabales > Fabaceae > Gleditsia > Gleditsia sinensis. The sequence goes on along the minus strand of CM073468.1, from coordinate 56,593,023 downwards.
AATTTTTGAGAAAACGAAAGATTTTTTAAAAAACGTTTTAAATAATTTTAAATAATAATTTTTTAAATTTTAAAATTTTTTAACATAATATTAATGATATAGATATATAAAATTATATTAAAATTAATTCAAATTAATGTCTATAATTGAATAGTAAGTAAACATACTACTATAGTAGGGACTTCAACTCAAATCTTAATAGTATTCAACAACAATCTCTCTATTGTATCTATCTCTTTATTTTTTTCTTAACTCTTTCGTGACATTTATATTTAAGTCTCTTTCTCTGTCGACCATGATTCTATCTCTATCTTTAGGTATATTCCTCTCTCTTTGCTTTTCAATCTCTCTTTGTATCATTTTTATAGTTTCTTCTTTAAAATAAAGATAATGAAGGAAAATAATGTCATGAGAATAAAGGGCGAGAGTATGAAATTAATAAAGATGTTGTGACTTGTAAAAGAAAATAACTTGGTGTTAGATGTAATATAATGCTATTTTCATCTACTTTTAAATTGTCAATTTTTTTATTTTTCAAATTAGTTTAGTATTTTTCCATCGAAACAACTCGAAACAAGAGTTTTTCTATTGAAATAATTCGAAACAAAAATATTTCCATCGAAATAATTCAAAAAAAGAGTATTTCCATTGAAATAATTCGAAACAAGAGTATTTCTATCGAAATAATTCGAAACAACTCGAAATAAGAGTATTTCCATCGAAATTTCCATTAAAACAAAAGTATTTCTACTGAAACATTTCGAAACATAGTAATTTTAATTGAAATAGCATAATTCTTTAACTAATACTTCATTTCGTTTCGATAACTCCGTTTTGTATCGGTGACTCAGGAAACAGAAATGTTTTGGTTGTTTCGATGAAAAAGAAAGAAAATTTAGTTCCTTTTGTGCATGTTTAGTAAAAGCCCTTGTATTTTTTTCAGACAAGGGGAAAATTTAGTTCTAAAGATACAACAATAAAATAAAAATAAAAAAAAGAAATATTTTGAAGAGATAATACATCTTATAATCTTTCTTCAAGTATCTTTTACTCAAATGTAAGTTTGGTGTTATAAATATAATTTTTTTATTTAAATTTAAGTTTATAAATTTGGACAAATGAGATGTACTCTTTAAAGTTATGATAATTTTTTTATAACAAGAGGAAAAATGTTTTTTGAAAGAAAAAGAAACTCTTAACAAGAAATTTTTTTTTTAGAGAAATAAAATATATAAGTAAAAAAAATATAAAAAAAAAGAAAGAAGAACAAGATGATTATGAGGGGAGAGAGAGGCGGTCGCCATGGTAGTCCTCTCCAAAACTTAGTGGAGGTTAGATGAAGAAGAGAGAAAATGGGAGAATCCCTTGTATTGGCTTTTAAAGCTGTTGCTTGGTTTACAACTTTGTTGTGTTTTCCTTGTTGGACTTCAGTCAACAATTAACTTTCCTTCCATCAGTTCCAGCAGCAGTGATTGCATTCTAAAGAACAAATTGAAGCTCAACCTCAAGTAATTAAAAGGGCACTATATATGCAATATATGAAACTGTAGAAAATTCAACAAATTAATTACCATATGTTCATTTTCTTTTTATTGTTCATCCTTTCTCTAAGAATTTCTTGTGCAACTAATAGAGAGTTACGAATTGAAAATGAAGAAATGGGTATGAAGAGTTTACTAGGAGATAATTTGGTTAAGCTGGGAATTCAATTTTAGAAATGCCTACTGGAGCTTATGATTTTAGGGTACCGAACCTGGATTGTATAGAATATATATAGGGAACAGATAGAGAAAGAAGATTGAGTATGTTTTAGAATTTTTAAAATTGCAATTTGATCAAAGTTGGGGTAGTGAACTGTGAATTTTTTTTTTTTTTTATCAATTCAATGACCAGTCTAATTTTAAAAATATTGGTAAAATCGTATGTAGTAACTCCATGTCTCTACAACCATTTATAATTCGCGTATGAAATCACTTGGAATTCCCCTAATGAAAAAGTTGGACCAGCCAGTCCAACCTGCCTAATTACCAGCACTGTCAATGTATTCAAACTGGTGGGTCAAATCGGTCAAAAATTAGCCAGAAGTGACCTAAATTGAAAATTTTACTATGAAAATGGGACACTGGTTTGCCCAATAAACCAGACCAATCACATCTCTTTGGCTGTTATCATGCTAAAATAATCGTCAACGGGATTCAAACCAACACACATGGCCACTAGAACATGTATTTACCAACACTTCAAACATTTTGAATGTTTCTCTATGCAAGAGTCTCAAATCGAGCAACAAATCAGTCAAAATATTTAAAAAAAAAATCAGAAATGCAAAAATAAATAACGTTGGAACAGTAAAAAAGAAAACTGGTATAAACCCTTATCGTCAGTTACAAATTTTTGTACTTAGTTCAAAGGTTGCTGAAAACTGAAACTATCAAAGTACTTTTCCTACAATTTCAAAACTTTACAGCTTATGAAAACTTATCATATTAAACATGCTGGAGCAAAGAAATTCACAGAAAATAATACTTAAGCGTATCTTCGAAGAGGTAGCATAATAAGTTGCAAAAACATATGAACCAAATTAATGTAAGTGGCATTTAAATATTGTGAGCAATTCTAGAAAACATTTACAAAATATACTATACCATCCTCTTGATTGAAATCTTGGGTTACAAGTCTACCATTCTAACTTGATGCAGAATACCCATTGTTCCAATGATGGTGCAACTATAGTAATTAAATTGTAAATTCAATGATTTATTTTTAAATTATAAATTGTAAATCGTAACGAATTATAAGATTCATAATCATAATATAAAATAATTTAAAATATATATAATATAATATAAATAAATAGATAACATAACTAAAATATTTAAAATTATATATTAATCTTAATAATTTTAAAAACAATCAGTCATAAATCTTAAAAAAAACATAATTAGTTTATGAATAATAGATTTTTAGACTTAAATCACAAATAAAAATATTAACTACTGTATTTGAGATTGAATAATTGGTTACATAAAGGGTGCTAATGTTTATAAAATTTTAAATTAATTTTGCATAGATTTAAAATTGTGGTAGATTATATAATATAATATGTTAAATTATATAATATAACTATGATATAATATATTATATTTATATAATATAATATAATATAACTATATTTTAAAATATACCAAAGAAAACATAGTATCCTCGGTTCCCGCTATGTCTTCTTTGGGTGAAAAAAAAAGGTTGAACACAGACAACAAAGACGAAGACGAAGACACAAGCAAAAGGAGACGCAGACATAGACGTGGGTAGATGAAGACGAAGATGAAAAACCCAACGTCAGAAGCTACAAACTCGTCACGAGATGAGTATCTAGAATCACATAATTGAATGATCCTACGATTCTTATTAGAAATGCACCAATATGTGCAATTCTTATCGAAATCGCATTGATATGTGCAATTTTGATTATAATTATGGTCTTTTAGCGAATTGGTCATCGATTTGTTTTTGTGGCCATATGAATTGAAGTGACGTAGTCGATTCACAACCTAAATCGTGCTTCTTCGACTTCTATCGGTGCAACAATTAATTTATATATTACCACGAAGAATAACATGTTTTTCATTTTTGATGGACTTGAAAAAAATTTCTCTTTATATACCTTGAGCATCCGCTCTCCAAAATTCAAAGAACTTTCTTGATCTTGGATCAAGTACACCTACAAAAAGAAATTATCTTTTCTTTGGCACTCAAATCTTGTTGGGTCCTTTAAGGTTAGTTAGTATCATTACCTTTTAGAACATATGTGTGCTTAAGCCTCCAAATAACCCTAGAAACATCATGAGGTTTTCTTCTCTTAGCACAAGATATATCATCATTTTTGTCACAATGATAACATTTAATAAAAGGACTTGCAATTTTAGACTTTTTACCAACAAAATGCTCAAAACAATTTTCATTTTCTAAAGTTCAAAACCAACTCTAGCTTTATTGTAAACACACATTTGTTTTTCCAATAAAACATTTAAGTTCTTTTTCTCTCGAACAAACTTTAGCAAATCCTTCATTAAGGTATTATTTTTCAGTTTCAGTTTTTAAATATTTTAAAGTGGTACTTTTTTTTAGTTTTTCAAGTTCACTTTTGAAAAAGAAATTTTCTTCTTTCAAAGCATTATTCAATTCCTTAATATGCTCAAAATCCTTTTCAAATCTAAATTGTTGTTCTTAAGAGTAAGATTATTTGATAGGCATATTATCAAGATCATGATATAATTCTTCTAATTCTTCATGTGTAGGAGGAAAATCATCATTCAAGGATATTTCAAAATTAGGGGAAACATATAACTCTCTGGATTCCTCATTTACATAATTTTTAGCCATAAAACAAAGGTTGGCCATTTCATTTTCATTTTCTTCTTCTTTACCATTTGAATCATCTTCATCACTTCATGTGGCAACCATGGCTTTCTTCTTTTTGAGCTTCTTGAATTCTTTCTTTTTGAGGAGCGGACACTTGGTTCTAGTCTATTCAAGTGTATTACTCATAACATACAATTGAATTTTTATTGTTAACAACTTTCTTTGATGGAGGTCTCCTTCTACTTGCTTCTTGTCTGCGATAGAAATTCATCACTTTCTAGTCATGAAATTGACATATCTTTTAGTAATTTCAACAAGATCATTGGAGTTTTCCTCTTCATCATTCTCTTGAATTGCCCTAAAAGAAGCTTTGAATGTTATAATTTTATTCTTGTTGTCTTCTTAGGTATACCTACCAAGATGGGCTTTCTTATATGCAATGCTCGCCTATTAGTTCATCATATGATAGGGAATTTAAATCTCTACTCTCTTTTGTGTCCATATTCAATTAACAAGCTTTAGGAAGGCTTCTTAAGATCTTTCTAACTTGGTCACCATTAAATATTGTCTACCTAGGGCCATTAAGTCTCCCATAATTTTCAAGAATTGATTGAACATGACATCTAAGCTTTTCTTTTCTTCATCATCAACAATTTGTACTCATGCACCAATATGTTGGTTTTTGTCTCCTTCACCTTGCTAGTTCCTTCATGGATGATTTCCAATATGTCCCACATTTGCTTGGTAATGTCACAACCTAAAATTTTATCATATTCTTGTCCACTAATAGCACAAAACAAAATGTTAGTAGCATGTACATTAGTTTGTATCATTTTAATATCGTCCTCATTCCACTCACTCTTTGATTTTTCAACCTTACAATCATCAACTATTTTTGTAAGATACTTGGGACAATCCAGATGACATCTCATGCAACATAATTGGTTGAATGAATGAAAATTCTCGTCCTTGCTTTTCAATTATTATAATGACTCCTATTGAAGAATGGCAGCCTTTTGGTAGAGTGCCTTTTCAAAAAGTAAAGTCCCTCAAGAGTATTCATTTCCAATTCACTAAAGGCCTTTTCTTTGGTTATTAAGCACACAAAAAAATGAGACTAAAGCTCTAATACCAAATGAAAGAAAACAACTCAAAGGGGGGTGAATTTGGTTATGTAAAAGTCATGCCAATTTTTGAAATAAGATGCTTTGATAAGTTGAAACCTATATAGATATCTTCAAGAAAGTATAATAAGTTCAAAAATAAGTGAATAAATAGAATAATATATAATCAAAATAGTATACAAAAAATTCAATGATAATCTTGCAGGTAGAACGAGTTAAAAATATTTATAATCAACTTAAACTAATAACAACATAGAAAATTAATCAGCATTATGAAAAGGTAAAAAGGTAAGGAGGGAAACTTGAACAAGTTTATTTATCCTGATTCAACCAAACCTAAATCCTATGTCCAGTCTCCTTAAAATTTAAGGGGTTTTTACTATTAAAACTTATGTTCTTTCAATTAAAAAAAACGAATGGTTTTCACACGCTCACTACAAGCGTTATACCTTTCACTTGCTCACCAAAAATTATACACACTGATTTTACACTCGCTCACTAAAAACTATGTACAAATTGGTTTTACAATTACTCACCAGAAATGATCACTCTTCTATACTTCTAGTCACTAGAAAGATAAGAGAAGTGTTATGTAAGAATAATAAGAAGAGAAAGAATACCCAAACAACCTAGGTTACACCCAAGGTTCACAAAAAATATTTCAAAAGAGAACATATGCTATGTTTGAGCAATGAATAAGAGCAACCACAGTTTGACAAAATGATATTACACCTGATGCTTAAGATCTTTCTTCCATGTTGAGTTGGACTCTATTTATACCCTTAAGGAGCTATTAGCTATTGCTAAAATTTCTTATTGATGGTGCTATATTATTGAGAAAAGATTGAACTAAATTTGTGCAAGATTAAGATATTATCCTATTTGAGCGAAGTCAAAATTGTTATAATTTTTTTGAAATCAAGACATTTAAAAAATCTTCCTTCCTTTGTAATTCTAGGAACTAACAGTTGATCCATTTTCTCCCTAGTATAAATGCTATGTTTTAAGTCTCCTAAGCCTTCATCAAGGCCTCATCTTGAGAATTTCCTTTTGTAGGGTCTTTGCATAAGTAAAACTAGATTATTTCTAGGTTGCTTATTTTAGGATAAGTCAAACCTAGATCCTCTTAGTGATATTCCATATCGTTTAAGAAAGATACCATTAGTAGCACCATAATCATGTAAGAAATCATAAATAAATGCCTTTGAATCCTTTATTAATTAGTCACACACAATTTACCATTAAGTATAAAAGCATTTATTTAATATATTTTGTAATCATCAAAATCTCTTAAAATGAAATTTAAAAAGATAACAATTATTTCAAAGCTTAAAAGTTTTTGGGAGATGAGAAATGTAAATTCTTGGTCTTGAAAATTTTAACATTGAGCAGAGTCAAAGAATTTATTTCTAAACAAAGGTTGAGAGAAAGAAACAATTTGTTGGTCCTTGAGGTGGTACCTTTTGATTCTACAAAATGGGTCAACTTGGAATTAAAGTGAAGATGGAGAATTTTTGTGAGAATTATGATAACCATTACTATAATTATGCAAATATGCACAAAGCTGAAATTGCATAAAAACATATTAAAACACGAAATGAAAAATAACCTTAAACTGTTGAAAAATCTAGAACGAGCTTTGGTGTTTTAGTGTCTAAGAGTGCTTCCAAGCTCTTGTAACTTGTTTAGATTATGTATATGCATAGGATGAAGAGCTTTATGGACCCTCTTTCCCATATATACATGCCTTCAAAAACGTCTCCCATCAACAACTATCAAAGACATACCAATAGGCATATTTCATGGAACAATGAAAAATTAACATATAATTACACGAATCATTTCAGACTGTTTTAGATTAATGTACAATCAACATTCTCCGACTTAGTCTGCATATGATACCCAATATCCATGAACACTTATGCTAAAGAAAAGAAATATATACATAAATCACGACGATAAGTCATTTAAGAAGGAATATTGTCTTCCATGTGTTATTATTTATTCTATTTATTTAATAGTAGCCTTTCTCTACTTAATAAGTAAACCTTATGTCTATTCAAGGTCCAATAATAATTATTATTTTCAAAACAAATATGTGTACTAAGATAAGAAAACAACACAAATAAATAAGAGTTTTTTTTAATGGAAAAATCACATGATGGAACCAAGTCTAATTCATGCTACATGATCCTTAAAATATATTGGTGGCATTCCTTTTGTTGAAGGACCACTAGTCATTAATTCAATGCTAACATGTTCAATGACCATTTTGTTCTCTTTAACACGTTCACCTATAGATAAATACTTGATGTTGATATGTTTAATTTAATTACAAATTTTGTTGTTTTTAGCCAAGAAAATTGCAGCTGAATTATCACAATACACCTTCAATGGTTTAGATATGGAATCCATAATTCTAAGCCCAAGTATAAAACTCGTCAGCCATAAATTGTAACAACTCCATTATTTATTTATTTATATATTTGTAAAATCCTACGAAGTCATTACCTCTTTACTTCTAACTATTTAACTCATAATAACATTTAATTAAATTAACTAAACATAATTAAGGTTTATGAAATACCATTAACACTGATACAATTCTGAGTTCATATACACATCTTTAATTAAAAACATCCATACAAAAAAAAAATCAAACACATATAGGTCTACATCTTATTCCATATTGACTAGTTACGGAGATATGGGTGCAAGTGGTTGCACTTTCATCGAAATCTTAGCCCACTCGACCCACGTACGCAAAAAGCTGGTTACATCATGATATAGAAATATAGTGAGAATTAAATCTTAGTAGGTTCAACAATAAATCATAATCATCATTAATAATGCTTGTTACATCATGTTCATCTATATAAGTTACAGCAAACATCTTAGGTCACATGAATGCATTTTTATCTATGTACATAAAAATCGTACAGTAATGACATGTATGTCATGAATAACTATTTTCAAAATATCATATGATGGCTATCAACTTATTTTCATATCAAGCTATCCCGATCAGGGTGAGTACTTCTTACTCTTCGATATGGATTTTTCTCACTCCGTCCGATATGGGACACTTTCTCTTTCTTTTTTCATTAATATAATCATAGCCGTTAGTAGGACGTCCACTACTGGTGCACCATATGGACTGCCGTGTGACCATGCTTATTTCTTTTATTTTCTCATTAATAGCCAAAAATATGATTTCAAGAAGAAGTATGTTCATTATACTCACATACCATACAAGTATGTTTATTATACTCACATGCCATAATTTTTCATCAAAATGTAATCAATACAAAAAATATTGGTAATTATGCATTGAACATAATCATTTTCAAATATCTCTTTACAAAATATTTCTATGTCAAAATTACACACTTAAGATGGTAAGGAGTTCATGCAATGGCAATGGCTAAGGCATACTCCACTTATTTATTATTTTTATTTATAAGATTCTTCTTCTTTTTTAAATATTATTTTCATCACATGTTCTCACAAATTTTATAGGAAATTTTTCTCCATTTTAGTTTCTATTATTACCCTATAGTTAATGATGTTCATTTAGGGTAAAAAAATGTTAAAAATAAGTTTTACCAACTCCCAACACGTCCTGGTCATGTTCCAAGACATGGCCATGTTTGAAAATACTTCAAATATACTTAAAAACAGCTTTGAACACGGCCTACCAATGCTGAAGTAACCCAAAACATAGCTTGGCTGTGTTCTGTGATATTTCCTCACTTATTCAACCATATCTCCCTCATACGAACTCCAATTGAGGTGATTCTAAAACTTATTAAACACTACACACTTATCTACAACTTTCATGTTTATCATTTCTTCATATTTTTTATGAATTATTCCCAAAAAATAAAACAAAATGCTTACATTTACTACCCTAGATTCTAGACTGATTCTGATATCTACTCATTAATTAGCTATATCTCCCTCATATGGACTCCAAGTTAAGTGATTTTATATCCCTATAGATTCATGAGACATATATATATATATATATATATTATGTTAACAATTTCCTTTAATTCCCTACATATTTGGCCCAAAAATTTAAACACAGAAGGTTACATAATAGCTTCTTCCCTGATTAAGTAGTTTCTGACCATTACTTACTAATTGGACATCTCCCTCATCTATACTCCAAATTAAGTTATTATAGTGGCTAAATTCTGTGAGACATATATCTACAATTTTCATATTAACCATTTCTTTTAATTCCTAACCGATTCTTCCCATAATTTCAAAAACAGAAGTTTCTTTAGTTACTCTGAAATCCAGTTTCCTTACCAAACCTTTATTAAGGTTTTAGTTCATCATTTTATTACATCCTCTTCCATTTTCTTTTTAATTTACATCTAATCATCTTCCATCAATTTTTCACCACATTTAGATATACAAAACAGCAGTATAAAAATTCTAAAATTTTTGCCACCCATAGCCATACCTATGTAGAACTTTCTACACCAACCGAAATGTTCAAAACATCCATCATATGCAAGATAACATGTAACATGATATAGTAACATCCATTACCAATCATCAAAGTAGCAAATATTGTAAATTTCATCAAAGTTCTAAGATTAAAATCTCATATAAATGTTACAAATTTCAAAAAATTTCTTCAAAAAGAGATATTGTTAAACCTACCTAAAGATCTCTCTAACTCACTTAGTGAATTCTTTTTCTTGTTTTCTCTTGAAGAAAGTAGCAAAATTTCTCCCTTCCCTTAACTTTTCTAATAACTAAAATAAGAGAAGGAGAGTGAGTTTTGAACTCTAAGGATGAAGAGAAAAGAAGGATTTAAGTAGAGATTAAACTAACTTACCTTGAGTACTTAGTCCTCTAGACTTCTCCGTCCTCGTCCTTCCTTTCTTCTCTTTTTTTCTCATTTCCTCACTCTACCTTGCTTATGTTTTTCCTCTCCCTCACTTGGAAGAAATTATAATGTTATAAGGGTGGGTTTTACTTAGATAAACTATCAAGTAGTTTACCTTTCATAATTATGGGTCTACCTTATCACAATTAGGATGCACTTAGTTGTTTTTTGGGAAAAGACAACTTATGTTCTTGTCTTTCTCTCCCTTAGTCAAGATATGCATAGCAAAAAGAGATTTGTATTTTGAAAATTATGATAAAATGTTCTTAAGACAAGGGATAAGGTCTATTTGATTTAGAGATTCTTTTTCTTTTTCTTTTATTTTAATCAAGTATGATAGATTTGCCTTTCTAGGTGATAAATTTTCAGTCCTTGAGTCTCCCTTACTTGGCTGAAATTATTTGTGTAGGATAAAGATATTTTTTCATAATGCCATGTATTATTATCTACTTGTTGAATTTATGAATGTAGGATATAGATATTTTGTCATAATGCCATGTATTATTACCTGCTTATTGAAATTATGAATGTAGGATATAGATGTTTTGTCTTAAAGCTATGTGACATAATCTTGATTATTATCACACTACTATTTCCTCATATGATTCCTATTTTCCCCTCTTAGATTTGAGTTCATTCTTATCCATTTTCTTTTCTTTGGCTGAAATTCTATCTTTCATGGAGGGTTTGGTCACATTTTCATGGTTTGTAGGCTATCAGTCCAATTTTTATATCCTAGTCCAAGTCTATGTTTTATTTCTTGCTTGAACTATCCTATTGGTTTGCTAGAAACTCATGTGAAGTGAAAAAATTATATATAAAGTGTCCATAGGTGAAAGCCTAATGTATGGGTGAAAATGTTAAATTTAGGGACTCTAACTCTTGAATTAGAAAAAATTACCCTAATCCAATCTTCTTGAAATTTTAAGACCTTGACTTACTTCTTAAAAATTTAGCTTCCTTACCCAAGAATTTTGCATCTCTTTAGTATGTTATTTCAAATATTTTTCCTATTAGGTTTTTCTCTCTTTACTTATTCCCTTAATGTTAGAAATATTTTCTATGTATACACATAAGGTGGAGAATTTCTAAGGATTATATTTTCTTAGATATCTAAAAATTTTCTAATAAATTTTATTTCCTTAACTAAAAATTTATGTACTTTTATTAATAAAAGAAACGAAATTAGGGATGTTACATAAACCATGTGAGGTAGCCTTGAAACAAGAAACAAACTCTTCATATATGGTAGAAGTAGCAGTCAATGCTTGTTTTTCACTCCTCCAAAATATGGCTCCATTAGCAAACATAAAAAAAAAAAAACACACACACACACACACACACACACACATATATATATATATATATATATATATATATATATATATATATGTGTGTGTGTGTGTGTGTGTGTGTGTGTGTGTGTATATATATATATATACACACACACACACACACACACACACACACACACACACACATATATATATATCTGTGTGTGTGTGTGTGTATATATATATACACACACACACACACACACACACACACACACACACACACACACACACACATTTATGTACTTTTATTAATAAAAGAAACGAAATTAGGGATGTTACATAAACCATGTGAGGTAGCCTTGAAACAAGAAACAAACTCTTCATATATGGTAGAAGTAGCAGTCAATGCTTGTTTTTCACTCCTCCAAAATATGGCTCCATTAGCAAACATAAAAAAAAAAAAAAAACACACACACACACACACATATATATATATATATATATGTGTGTGTGTGTGTGTGTATATATATATATATATATACACACACACACACACACACACACACACACACACACATATATATATATGTGTGTGTGTGTGTGTGTGTTGATTTTCATAAATCAACACAAATAGTATAGTCTAAGTCTAAGTAATCAACTACCTCCAAGTTGTCAATTTGCCTATACATAAGCATGTAATCTTTGGTCCTTTTAAGGTATCTCATCAGTTTCTACATAGCTCTCCAATAGTCCATATTACTATAGCATCATTTCAGCATTATAATAGCAAATGCAATATCAAGTCTTACACAAACCAAAGTATATATTTGTAATAACCGTAAAATTTAACAAAAATTTCAATTAAAGGAAATTTAGAATAAAAGAGAGAAAATTTTGACAATAGAGATAAAAACCGTAGAAAATATGTATATTTATTACATGGATTAAAGAATTACAAAAGAAATATGAGAATTTATGTTTTGGCGCGCTATAAGCAAATATTTTTTTTATTTATGTAGAAATGATTATGATTTGTTAAAAGTAAGTGGACTTCTAAGTAAAAGAAGTATTGTGTTGCTTAAAATAATTATATCGACCTCTAATGAATTTGTATGGTATTTTTAGAAATATTCTTTCTTTTAATATGAATAAAGATATTTATTTTAAAATTTTTTTTATTACAATTTTTATTAAGAAAAATTATGATTTAAGAGTTTAACTAAAGATTTATAAGAAAGAAATATTTTAGAAATTTTTGGGATATTTTATGATGAAAAATGGAATTTTTATGAATTTTTATAAAAGAAAATCCTATTATTAATTATTTAATAATAATTATTATATTTTAAAAAAAAACGAAAGCTGCAGAATCATAAAACGAAACCGGGGGCGAAATTTCAAAAAAAAGAAAGGAAAAAAAAACGGAGAGAAATAGTGATGCATAGTGAGTGAATAGTGACATCAAATTTTATCTTTCGATCTGGAGTATTGATTGGCTTCCGATATCAAAACTGAAGGTGTTACTGGATTCAGGACGAAGAGTACTTCAGTTTTGACCGATCAGTTTTTGAAATCAACCGTTGAATCGCCGTAGATCTGAAGTAGAAAATCTTGGTAAAAGGTAAGTTCTGAAAAACCTTACTTAGAGACTTCTAATTAGAAATCTGACTCCGTAGATGGATTCAGAAACTAGATAAATATTAAGATATGAAATTTTTTGTTGATTTGGTAAAATTTTTGTGACGGTGAATAGTATTTTTCGGCAGTGAACAATACCCAAGCTCATTTAAGGTTTTTGGACCTTCTGGACTCGATTTTGGGGTTTGTTTTACCGAATTCAAACCAGAAACGAGGATTTTAGGGCTGTCCAATCTGGAGCCCTTACCGGTGAGTGGGTTTTTCATACTATAGCGCATGTTTTAGGAATTTGATTTATAACTCTCTCGTATGATTTTAACTAGTTGGAATGCATATTAAATTATTTTACCGCTTTGAAAACCAATATGTTCCAACCATGTTAGAAATTATAAATTTCAATCCTAGTTGAACCCTAGGTATGCAGGGCAAACATCTAGACTGATAATTCTCCATTTGAGCTAGATTTATAGAAATGCGAACTTAGTCATAGAAATGAACTAAGTTAGCCATGAAATGATTTGATGCATGCGAACATCTATGCGACGTCTACGGAAAATCTATGTTTAAAATGATTTGATGCATGATGAGCATCGTTGCGACGTCTACGGACGATATGTTTAAAGGAAAAGTTTATGATGATAAAGGTCTCCATGGGAATACATGGATGAAACATATTTTAGAACGGAATTTTATGCATGAAAAGAGTTAGATGGAGAATTATCGCTTTATTATAATGTTATTGAAATGTTTTACTTTAAACTTTTTTGAATAGCATATTTCAAATGTTTTCTATTGGAGGGACCCTTTTAGATCACTGTTTGCTAGCCGCAGGGAGTGCTAGCCCTGGTGCACCATGGTCATGTGAAGGCTTCGGCCTAGGATACTGTGACAGGCATATGACTGCCTAAGACACAGGGATTTAGAGTGGACTTATGTCTACGCCTACAGTGATTACCATACCCTTGCTGTGTGCTTGGGGGATTTAGGATGGACTTATGTCTACGCCTACAGTAATTACCATACCCTTGCTGTGTGCTTGGGGAATTTATGGTGGACTTATGTCTACGCCTACAGTGATTACCCTACCCTTACTGTGTGCTTGGGGGAGATGATAGATCTGTTAGGAAAGACCTCCAATAAACTAGTGCATTTTTCTTAAAGATTAAATATTTCTAAACAATCTCATTCATCATTGTTATTGCATAAATAACTTCATTTATTACTTACCATGCATAATTGATTTGCTTTACTGTTACTGATTTAATTCTGTTTTATCTTTTGAACATACATTTGAACTGTTTATCTTTTCTTTCAATAAATTATGGTTAAATGCTTAATGTTTCTATTATTATCTTTACACTTTGATTTCAATTATTAAACTCATTGCGAAACATTCGTGCTTGGTTTGCCCTGTTTCTGTTATAGTGTGATTTATCCATTCACTGAGATGTGGTGATCTCACCCCTCTTCTGTTTCTTCCCCACAGATAGTCAAAGAGATTTTGATCCAGCTACAGCTTCGTAGGATGCTGAAGATAGCGTTGGTGAGCCCTAGTTTGGGCAAGGCTCTTTTATACTATTTGTTTAGTTTAATTTATGTCTAGTGTACCTCTATGAACATACAGGTAGGATCCTCGCTTCTTGCGTATTTTAATGTGTTGTTTGGAAAAATGGTTTTATGTTTTACAACAATGTTTGTATTATGAGGCCATGGGCTAAGTTGAATCACAGATGTTGGATTCATGAGATATATATATATATATATATATATATATATATATATATATATATATATATATATATATATATATATATATATATATAGACACAGTATTTTCTTATATTGGATGTGGTATATGTGGCCAGTTATATTTATTATGTACTCTGGATTGTATGCTGGATGTTTGTGCATGCTATGTGTTAGGCTTGGGCTAGGGGGAAACCCTTATGCCGTGCCGGTCATGTGTTCCATCATTTGGGGACGTGACAGAGTGGTATCAGAGGTTTAGGTTTTCCTGTGTTCATGGAGTAACGGACCTTTAGGTAGGTTTTTGAGTATGGGTATGAATCCAAACATGCTTATACTCACGGTGCTGCTAAAGGGGTTCGATAGGATGTTGTCCTTTTGTTCAAGTATGTCAGTTTAGAGTATGCTATGTTGGCATGGTTAAGTGACGGTTGAGCTATCTCTGTTTTATAGCGAAATGCCAGTTATATGAGATATTATATGCCTTCCCTTGCTATGTGCTTGGGAAAAGACCCATACAGAGTCTCTTTGCGTGTCCTCTTGAATGGTAGTAGGGCAAACCTCAGTGGAATGCTGAGTTTAGGCAAATCCTATACCACCAAGGTATGGAAGGGGTCAAACTCTGGTATGATAGTTTTTGAATGTGACATCCGTTATACCCGGTTGTCTAGATATGGTAGATTGTGATGTGATATTGAGAATGAATTTGTTGGCATTATGTCATGTCATTTTAAAATGTCACTAGAAGGTTATTAAATTCAATATTTTTGGAGAATTTTCTCTCTTGATACAAAGAAATCTTAGTGAGATACCCAGTAACCTAATCTCTGCTTTAGCAGTCCATAAGTGATTACAAAAAGGTGCCAAGGATAGTTGGCAGTGGTGAGAGATGCTGATATATCAGTGTAAATCAAGTTCCAGTGATTAGAGAATTTTCTGATATAATTCCTGAAGAATTGCCAAGATTACCCCGAAATAATAAATAGAATTTGGTATTGATTTATTTTCTGGCCAGCGTCTATATTTCCATATAGAATGGCACCCACTGAACTTAAAGAACTGAAAAAGAAATAGTTACAAGACATGTTAGACAAGGGATTTAAAAGCCCTAGTACTTTTACTTGGAGTGCTCCAGTATATGGATCACTATGATTATACATAAATTATAGACAGTTGAATAAAGAGACAATGTGGAATAAATACTCATTACCTCGTATAGATGATCTATTTGATCAGTTAGAAAGTGCTCAACATTTTTTTAAAAAAAATTTAACTTGATTTGATATTTAGATATCATCAATTAAGGATAAGAGAAGAGGATATTAAAAAAAAAATTTGCTTTCAGGATTCGGCATGGACATTATGAGTTTATAGTTATGTCATTTGGATTGACAAATGCCCCAGCTACATTCATAGAGTTAATGAATAAGTAATTAAGCCATCCCTAAATCAAGTTGTTATTATATTTATTGATAATATACTAGAATATTTCAAGAGTTCAGAGGATCATAAGCAATATTTAAAGATAGTATTACAAACTCCAAGGGAGTATCAACTATATGCTAAGTTCTCAAAATATGAATTTTGACTTAATAATAGTACTTTCTTAAGTTATGTGGCTAGCAAGATGGTATCCAAGATAACTCTAAGAAAGTAAAAGTAGGTCCACATCTTGCTACAGTTACAGATGAAGATCCAAGTCAAATTTGCGCTTTTTGCTATTATCTGCCGTCCATTCTATTTGAGCAATAGTTGGATCAGGTACATGAACATATGCTTGTAAGGCATCAATCAACTCCTCAGCATTTGAAGCCGAGATGAGAATTCGTTGTGCTGAGGTGGGATAAACTTCTGTTCCACAGCTTGATCTAGAAAAGACAACAAACCATCAAAGAAGTGATTAACATTTAACAAACCTATCGGTTTGTGATGCATATTCAATTGTGCCCAAGAGACTATTTGAAAAATCTCATCTAAAGTATCAAAACCACCTGGTAAGGCAATGAAGGCGTCAGCATTACTCATCATTCTAGCCATGCGTTCATGCATGGAAGCTACTCTATATTCTTCCCCAATTGTTTTCCCTATGTTGCTGGATGCAGCTAGAGCTGTAGGAATAATACCTAGAACTTGGCATCCTCCTACATGTGCAGCTGTAGCCACACACCCCATTAACCCACAGTTACCTCCACCATAGACTAGATGAATTTTTCTTCTGGCCAGCACTATACCCAGGTTTTGTGCTGCTTTCACATATTCCCCATCTTTTCCAAGACTGGAACCACAAAAGACACAGATATTTTGAAACTGACGGAATGTTGTTCCCTCCATAATTGTTCTTACCTTAACTTTGAGTATAGACAAAGATACTAATGTAAGTATTTATTGAACTCAGAGAAGGGCATATTTATAATAGTTATGCAAATAGGCCAGATATTATTAGAACAGCTATTTGAGTGATTGGTGGATATCAGCTAAATTAAAGGTTAAAAAAAATGGCAAACATGTATATGTACAGTAGTTATGACTGTGACCCATATTAAGCACATAAAGAGCATAAGATAAGATATCACCATAAATCTATCTTTTTCTTGTTGTCTTTGATGAAGCATTGATGTCTTGAAAGGTTGTAGGTGATAGCCGTCATTGTAAAAAAGAAGAAAAAGAAAAAGAAAAAGAAAGTAAAAATACAAACCAATTAATTGTTGAAGAGGAACAATCAAATGGTTTATTTTGTTTTCTCAATGTTTTTACCAGTCGACTATTGGTTTATAAGTCGACTAGCTATTTTGAGAAATTTTAATTTGGACTGGTTATTTACAGTTGATTGATTATATATATTTTGAAGCAACCAACTACATCCTACTAGTTAACTATGTGCTCTTGTTATTCACAGACTTTATAGGTTCAGAAATATTTCTTTTCCATATGATATGCTTCCGCCGAATAACAATATCTTTGAATTAAATTTTGGCACATATATTCAAAATTTGCGGCCACCGATTTTTGCCGAAATAACAGCTAGATTTTGTTTACAGATTTTCAAGAAATACGGCCACCGATTTTAATTTTCTGTCGATATTTTTGTCCAAATTTCTGACTTCCTATTTTGGCACCATGCTCTATTACGTGTTTCGTATTTTCTGCTACATTGTCCTACATTAATATTTGGCATTAAATGCAAGATTCTTTTTTCTTACTATAAGGAGGGTTAATTTCTAATCTATGGAACTCAATTATTATGGTGTTCAACTTATTAGTAGATTAAAGTAATAGGGATTTTGAAAAGAATAGATGGATGATGATCTAATGGTGCTTTGACGAATGTAATCAAAGGAATTAACGGTGTTGAAGTTTCTGAGGAGTAAAGTATGGAAAGTAAGATTTAAGTTAATATCGAAATTTTTAATTTGGAAACATGAAGAATATTTTGAAAATCATCTCCGAAAATAATGTAAGTAATCAAAATATTTGTGTTAAAGGTTTAAATCGAATTTAGTATTTAATATGTGAATTATGTTGAGATTGAAAATTCACGAATGAATAATTGTTGAGAAAAGAGATTTCAGAAGAAGCCATAGATTGTAAATATGGATAAACCGAGGTAATAAGGATATACTGAGATATAAAAAAAATGGTACTAGTATAATGGTAAAAAGAAGATACAAGTGAAATTTTTCATTGGTGGGTATGTTGGTAAATACGAATTGAATATATTATCTCAAGAGAGTTAGTCAGGAAGTCTAAAGATCTTTATTAGATTATAGTATGACTGATACTAAATTTAAATGACGTGTTTATACATTAGAAGTTATGCTTTAAGTATCTTTATATTATTGTGGTGAAAGTTTGGAGAAATTAATTGTCCTTAGTTGAACTTGCTCATAGCAGTAATTATCATGCCAATATAGAATGGCAATCATTTGAAGTTTTACATGAACATCATAGGTTTCTTAATATGAGAGTGAATTAAGAAAAGTTAAACTTTGGAAATCTAATTTGGAATAACATGCAATAGATAGCATATGAATTATTAAATTGATGATGCTAGTTTGGAGAGCATGCTACAAGCATATTTTTTTTGAGATTGGTAGGAGATTTCTTAGCATAATTTGTCTATAATAAAATGATATTAGAAGATGTAAGCCTTATGTAAGAGGTGTTACAAATGTTCTGTTAAATGACTCAGCGGAGTTAGATTTATTATAAGATGTTATTGATTAAGTGAACTTGATTAAAAAAAATACTGAAAATTCAATACAAGTCAAAAGTTTATAAAGACTATGAATGTTGAGCACTAGAAATTTTCAGTTGGTGACCATATATTCTTTAATGACTCACCAATGAAAGAGGTAATGAGATTTGGAAAGAAAGGGAAGTTACACCCTCAGTATAAAAAACCATTTGAAATTCTTGATAGGATCGGTTCAGTGGCTTATTGTTTAATTTTACCACTTGCATTGGATATCCAGTTTTTTATGTGTTTATACTACGAAAATATTTACCGGATTCTACACATGTTATACAGTGTCCATAGATTCAGTTACAGAAAGATTTAACCCATGAGGAATAACCAGTAGCAATAGTGGTCAGACAAATAAAGAAGTTACGGTCAAAAGAAATACCTACAATAAAAATGATATGGAAAAATTATTCTTCTGAGAAAACTAATTGGGAAAGAGAGGAGGATATACGCGCTAGATATTTGCATTTATTTAAACAATGAGATTAGTTTTTATCTGTAACTATGGTGATGAAATTCGGGGACCGAATATCTTTAAGGGGGGAAGAATATAATAACCGTAAAATTTAACGAAAATTCCAATTAAAGGAAATTTAGAATAAAAGAGAGAGAATTTTGACAATAGAGATAAAAACCGTAGAAAATATGTATATTTATTACATGGATTAAAGAATTACAAAAGAAATATGAGAATTTATGTTTTGGCGCGCTATAAGCAAATATTTTTATTTATTTATGTAGAAATGATTATGATTTGTTAAAATTAAGTGGACTATTAAGTAAAAGAAGTATTGTGTTGCTTAAAATAATTATATCGACTTCTAATGAATTTGTATGGTATTTTTAGAAATATTCTTTCTTTTAATATGAATAAAGATATTTATTTTAAAATTTGTTTTATTACAATTTTTATTAAAAAAAATTATGATTTAAGAGTTTAACTAAAGATTTATGAGAAAGGAAATTTTTAGAAACTTTTGGGATATTTTATGATGAAAAATAGAATTTTTATGAATTTTTATAAAAGAAAATCCTATTATTAATTATTTAATAATTATTATTATATTTAAAAAAAAAACGAAAGCTGCAGAATCATAAAACGAAATTGGGGGCGAAATTTCAGAAAGAAGAAAGGAAAAAAAAGGGAGAGAAATAGTGCTGCATAGTGAGTGAATAGTGACCTCAAATTTTATCTTTCGATCTGGAGTATCGATTGGCTTCCGATATCAAAACTGAAGTTGTTACTGGATTCAGGACGAAGAGTACTTTAGTTTTGACCGATCAGTTTTTGAAATCAACCGTTGAATCGCCGAAGATCTGAAGTAGAAAATCTCGGTAAAAGGTAAATTCTGAAAAACCTTACTTAGAGACTTCTAATTAGAAATCTGACTCCGTAGATGGATTCAGAAACTAGATAAATATTAGGATATGAAATTGTTTTGTTGATTTGGTAAAATTTTTGTGATAGTGAATAGTGTTTTCTGGCATGAATAGTGGTGGTGAATAGTATTTTTTGGCGGTGAACAGTACCCAAGCTCATTTAAGGTTTTTGGACCTTCCGGACTCGATTTTGGGGTTTGTTTTATCGAATTCAGACTAGAAACGAGGATTTTAAGGTTGTCAAATCTGGAGCCCTTACCAGTGAATGGGTTTTTCATATTATAGCGCATGTTTTAGGAATTTGATTTATAACTCTCTCGTATGATTTTAACTAGTTGGAATGTATGTTAAATTGTTTTACCGCTTTGAAAACCAATATGTTCCAACTATGTTAGAAATTATAAATTTCAATCCTAGTTGAACCCTAGGTATGCAGGACAAACATCTAGACTGATAATTCTCCATTTGAGCTAGATTTATAGAAATGCGAACTTAATCATAGAAATGAACTAAGTTAGCCATGAAATGATTTGATGCATGCGAAAATCTATGCGACGTCTACGGACAATCTATGTTTAAAATGATTTGATGCATGATGAGCATTTATGCGACGTCTACGGACGATATGTTTAAAGGGAAAGTTTATGATGATAAAGGTCTCCATGGAAATATATGGATGAAACATATTTTAGAACAGAATTTTATGCATGAAAAGAGCTAGATGGAGAATTATCGCTTTATTAGAATGTTATTGAAATGTTTTACTTTAAACTTTTTTGAATAGCATATTTCAAATGTTTTCTATTGGAGGGACCCTTTTAGATCACTATTAGCTAGCCGCAGGGAGTGCTAGCCCTGGTGCACCATGGTCATGCGAAGGCTTCGACCTAGGATACTATGACGGGCATATGACTGCCTAAGACACAGGGATTTAGGGTGGACTTATGTCTACGCCTACAGTGATTACCATACCCTTGCTGTGTGCTTGGGGGATTTAGGATGGACTTATGTCTATGCCTACAGTGATTACCATACCCTTGCTGTGTGCTTGGGGAATTTAGGGTGGACTTATGTCTACGCCTACAGTGATTACCCTACCCTTGCTGTGTGCTTGGGAGAGATGATAGATCTGTTAGGAAAGACCTCCAATAAACTAGGTGCATTTTTCTTAAAGATTATATATTTCTAAACAATCTCATTCATCATTGTTATTGCATAAATAACTTCATTTATTACTTACCATGCATAATTGATTTGCTCTACTGTTACTGATTTAATCCTGTGTTATCTTTTGAACATACATTTGAACTGTTTAGCTTTTCTTTCAATAAATTATGGTTAAATGCTTAATGTTTCTATTATTATCTTTACACTTTGATTTCAATTATTAAACTCATTGCGAAACATTTGTGCTTGGTTTGCCTTGTTTCTGTTATAGTGTGATTTATCCATTCACTGAGATGTGATGATCTCACTCCTCTTCTGTTTCCTCCCCACAGATAGTCAAAGAGACTTTGATCCAGCTACAGCTTCGTAGGAGGCTGAAGATAGCGTTGGTGAGCCCCAGTTTGGGCAAGGCTCTTTTGTACTGTTTGTTTAGTTTAGTTTATGTCTAGTGTACCTCCATGAACATACAGGCAGGATCCTCGCTTCTTGCGTATTTTAATGTGTTGTTTGGAAAAATGGTTTTATGTTTTACAACAATGTTTGTATTATGAGGCCATGGGCCAAGTTGAATCACAGATGTTGGATTCATGAGATATGTATATATATATATATATATATATATATATATATATATATATATATATATATATATATATATATACAGTATTTTCTTATATTGGATGTGGCATATGTGGCCAGTTATATTTATTATGTACTCTGGATTGTATGCTGGATGTTTGTGCATGCTATGTGTTAGGCTTGCGGCTAGGTGGAATCCCTTATGCCGTGCCGGTTATGTGTTCCATCATTTGGGGCCGTGACAACATTAGACTTTCTACAATAGAATATGAAATATTTTGCATTCCTTTCAAATTCATTTATCAGGCACTCATTCAAATGGAACCTATCACCTTTGACAATGGATGCTATACTTGGTGAATAATTCTTCATCTAAACCAAAGTTTATTGATATAGGTTTCCTAAGATAGATTCGATATACCTTAAGATTTATCCCTATAGATCTTAACACTAATGACATATAATGTATTACCCATATCCTTCATATTAAAGTGTTTAGAGAGAAATTATTTTACCTCATATAGTAACCCCTTATCATTGGATGCAAGTAAAATATTATCCACATACAGAATAAGAAAACAAGCCTTACTCCAACTAACCTTTTAGTATATGCGTTGATCTAAATTATTCTCTACAAAACCAAATGAAGTGATGACATTATGGAATTTCATATACCATTGATAGGAGACTTGTTTCAATTTGTATATGGACTTCTTGAGCTTGCACACTAAATGCCCACCATTTCTAGAGGAGATTCTCCTAGTTAATTCATATAAACCTCTTCCTCCAAGTCCTCATTGAGAAACATAATTTTGACATTCATATGATGTAATTCTAAATTAAAATGGACAACTAATACCATAATGTCATGAAAGGAATCTTTTTGAGATATAGAAGAAAAGTCTTTATATAATCTATTCTTTCCATTTGAGTGAATCCGTTGACAACAAGTCTTGTTTTATATCTCTTGATATTGTCAAATAAATTCTTCTTTGTTTTAAAGACCCATTTACATCTAATGGCTTTTGCACCATTAAGTAACTTAATAAGATACCAAATTCTATTAGATGCTATGGAATTTATTTCATCTTTCGTGGCATTGTGTTATAATTCATTTTCTTTGTAAGTCATAGCTTGTGAAAAGTTTTAAGGTTATTTTTGGCAATAGTGTTATAGTCTGCCTCTTGTAAATACACAAGTCATAACTAGAAACTACTAATTTCTACATCTTAATTGATCTTTTTAACATTGTATCAACATTTTTCAAAAGAGCATGTTTCACCATTGGTTGCTCAAATTTTTTTCGTAAATAGTGATCAATCGGATCAATTAGATCATTATCAGTAACTTATGGAACTTTAATAATTAGTTTTTCAACACCTGTTTGAACTTAAGGGTTGTTTTAAAAGACAATCAATCTATCAGTTGAGGTGGAAGTTTGACTATGAGAATAATCTTTCTCAAAATTTAAGTTCTAAGACAGATCACCTCTACTTTCAAATTATTCTCAATTTTTTTTTCATTTCTTTATTCCATAATCCTAGTGCAATGAGATAGATAATAATAAATGTACCATTTGGCCCTTTTAGTATATCTAGTGAAATACCCACTTATGGTCTTTAGGTTTCGTTTCTTTTCTTGTAGATTATAAACTCTTACTTTAGATGGGTATCTCCAAATGCATACATGTCACAAATTCGTTTTCTAATTTTTCCATAATTCAAAAGGAATTTTTGGAACATTCTTGGTTGGAATTCAATTTAATATATACATTACCATTTTAAGAGCTTCAGTCCACAAGGATTTAGGAAGTTTAGAGCTACTAAGCATGCTTTGCCCTATGTCCAACAATATTTGGTTTCTTCTTTCTACTACACTATTTTAATCTACAGAACCAAGCATTGTGTTGGGCCATTATCCAATGCTCTTGAAGAAACTTCATGGATGGATGTGGTGATTGTCCAACCTTACTGTGTCTTCTACAATATTCCTTATCTTTATCTAATTTCACGATCTTAATTTTCTTTTTGCATTATTTTCTACTTCTTCTTTAAATACCTTAAAGGCATCTGATGCTTCAATCTTGTTATAAAGTAAGTATATAAACATGTATTGTGAGTAATCATCTATGGAAGAGATAAATTTTTTTGACCATACAAGTCCATATCTAAACTATAAGCATATGCATGTATGATTTTTAATATGTCAAAACGCCTTTTTGCACCTTTATTAATCTTATTAGTTTGCTTTCCCTTTATGTAGTCTATGCAAGTATCAAAGTTAAAAAAATTCAGAATACTGAGTACTCCTTCATTCACCAATCTTCTAATTCTCTCTGTGGATATATGTCATAATCTATGGTGCCACAATATAGAGGAATTTTCATTCATAATACATCTTTAAATACCAACATTATCATGAGCATGCATCGATTTATTAAAGGCATCATCTTGCAAATTAATTTGGAAAAGACCATAAGATATAGTACCATTCCCAATGATGTCATATTTGCAAGCGCACAAAATCATAAGTTGTAAATTTTTTAAGAAAAGAATGTCAAACCAACAAGGACTAATTGATTTATCGATTATTAAAGTTTACTATATTATCTACTATATTGAAAAATTGAAATCTAAAATTATTTCTATCCACTAAATTAAATAAAAGATTTTTTTTTAAAGAAAGAAATAAGACAAAGCAACTAAGTTCAAAGATTTTATATTAACGAAGAAATAACTTTAGAGCTTTTGATTTCACCTAGCTAATTCGACACAATTCATAACTTTATGTTTCTTTTGAAAATTCTAATATTCCAAATTATTGACACAAATCCATAATTTAATTAATCTCTTTTCTCAAATGACACCAATAATATTTCTACCTAATAATATAACACATCTCTATGTGAATTTAATTATTTGAAAACTCATTAAGTTCTTTGGATTTTCTTAAGTATAGAGTCACATTAATTGCGGTAAAGAATTTCTTAATTTTTTTTCATTTGATGTTGTTTAATCTTAGAACTTAGATAATTTATCTCTTGGTTTAATCCTGAATGGATAGATCATTCAATAATTGGTCAAAAAATTGAAAGTATTAAGAATAAACATTAAACTCACAATCTTGAAAAGGAAGAAAAACAAGGATGACATTGAAAATTAAATTGTGTTTGCAAAACTAGGCTACATCAAAGCCCTTGAGAAATAAACTACTCTATAGTAATTCTAAAATTAAGCATCATTTTAATAGATCGTATTCAAGTAAATAAATAGAGATAAAGAAGAAAGAAAAACTCTTGGACATCTTCCTTGAATTCTCAATTTTCTCCTCCAAATCTCCACTAGGTTTTTAACTCTAATTCCTCTTGAATTTTTGGTTCAAACAGTTTCAATCTATTTCACGATTTTTCTCCCAAATCTCAATTCTGCTTTTTGGTTATAGTTGTTGCTCACCTCCTTATTTGTGAATCTAGTGTGCCCTTTTATCTATATCCGTTGTTTCTTTGTATGAACCAAATAGCAATTGATTTGCCACAAAAACAGCAAGGGGTAATGATCAAGTTTGCTAACACTCATTCTTTTTCTCAAAGTGTACCTTCATGTGACACCAGCTGATTGTTAAATACTGTTGTAGCTTTTCACTTTAATTCAACAACTTTAATTTGGCTAGCCCCACTAAAATTGATAGGGATATAGATGTGTTTTTGATACCAACTCCTTCTTCCTTATCCACCAATGTAGATTCAGATTATAAATTTTTTTTTTCACCTTATGATCCTTTTTTGAATAATAATTTTGTTATTGTGTATAGATTAGTACTTATCTAGTGCTTAATGCTAAAGATAAATAATTTTCAAGTCAATTAAAAAAAATTAGATAACATGCTTCCTTGAAATAAGAATGGCTAGGCGTGAACTTGCTACTCCTTGCATGATATCTTTATCCTTGTACTTCCTCTTCCCAAATTATCCTTGATTTCTTCCTTGATTTTACCAAAATATCTTCATCTTGTTCTTATCCATCTTATTCCTTCAAAAACAAACAAACAAATAAAAATAAATAGAAAGGAATAAAATTTGGAGAAATAAAAGAATAATTAGCAATTTTAATAGGTAAAAGAGTAATAAATGTTATGTAAAAATTATACTTACCACCCAACAAGATTATATTTATAAAATAACTTAAAATATGTACATAAAAAGTCAAAAGAATAACCACGTGGCATTAGTCTTGAAAATAAGATCAAAATTCTAGAAAAACCTGAAATATAAAATATCTTTTCCACATACAGAACAACGTCAATATTTACAATCAATATGCATGTTCCAACTGTTTCCACTTGTGAGCACATTTTGTTTTCTAAATAGATACACTGCTTATTATCTACTGACTTCTTTTTGTTTTACAAAGCCTTACAAGGTATTTAAAAAATAGATTGTAGAATCAAAGTCAATCCACCAAATGTTATGAAAAACTCTTATCATAATAGATTCATAACAAATAATTAAGATTCAATTACTGTTTTTCTCAAGCCAAGCCTTAAATTTGATGCAATTCATCTTTATGTGCCCTTTTCTTTTTATTGAAGAAGAACTTGCATTCCTTCTTGACGTCACCTTGAACGAGTATTTACCCTTTCCTTTCTAGTTGGCTTGCACTTTATACTTTCCTTGTGTTGCCATATATGCACTTTCATTCAATTCCACTAGCAACCTCCCCCCTTTTGAACACACATGGTTAATAATTCATTAATTGACTATTTATTTTTATGTGTTATACAATATTTTGAAAGATTCATATTGTTGTGGAAGAGAATTCAATATAGAATGTGTAACATCCTAAGTCTCTAATAAGTTAGATAAATCTAAGAATAAGTAGAAAATACATATGACAAAGAATTAAAATGTTTAGTTATGTAACAATAAGGCATTTATAAAATAGGTGACATATAGTTAATTATGAATCATATAAATAAAATCTTTAGGAGCATAATGGATGGGGGGAATATACAAATACATTTTTAAGACATTATTAATCTAGGATTAGTAGTAAATTAAGGCAATATAAAACAATTAAGAAGTTATCAAGTAGCACCACAAAATTTCAGCTACATAGTATGCCACATTGCCCATAGAATTGTAGCCACCTTGCACTTGTCAAAACATGCCAAATTGCCCATAACGTTATAGCCACATAGCATGCCACATTGGTCACAAAATTGTAGCCCTCTTACACCTACCAAAGCATGTTACATTGTCCACAAAGTTGCAGCCATATAGCATGCCACATTGGCCAATAAATTGCAGTCACCTTGCAGCCACCTTGCACCTACCAAAACATACCATATTGCCCACAAAATTGTAGCCACATAACATGCCACATTGCCCATAAAATTGCAGCCACTTTGCACCTACCAAAGCATGCCACGTTGTCCACAAATTTGTAGTCACATAGCATGCCACATTGGCCACAAAATTGTAGTCACCTTGCAGCCAACTTACACCTACCAAAGCATGCCACATTGCCACAAAAACTTCAGCCAAAATTAGCCAAGGAAATCACCACCTTTCAACAAGAAAAACTTGTCAAATAGCCATAAATAATTTAGCCACATTCCAGCCAAGAAACAACCACCCACTTCAGCCGTGTTTCTGCCCACAATAAAAAAAAATAATGCAAAAGCTGCTGCCCCACACCATGCTCTACATTCTCATGCCCTCCCTACAGAAACCACAAGGGAATCCCTACAAAAACACAAGAGAATTTCTACAAAACAAAGCCCTCATTTTCCTCTTGAGTGGTAGAAACCAGCGGCCAGCATTAGGCATTATTTTGGACAGTAAATTCAAACCACCCATTCCTCATGCAATCAGCACCAAGAAGGAGAGAAGACAAATATAAAATTTAGAGGCAAATGGGGAAAGCAACTAGGAAACCATAGCTAAGTTGCAAGAGAAAACAAGAGGTGAAGCAAGCTGAAATTTGAGAGCCATAGGAGTAATTTTGTACAAGGTGAGTTTTCCCTCTCGAAAAAAGTTAGTTTGTAATGAGTTGAGTTCATTTTGCTTTCTACATGGGTGATTCTTGAGCATGAGATGCAAAAGGTTAAAGTTGAAAACATGGAACTCTAGAGTTAGAGAACCATCTTTTCCATATAAGTAATAAACATGCTAAAGCACCATACATTCTGCACTAGGAAGTTATTGTTGCTGCACCTAAACTTTTTAGGCCCTGTGTTCTTGGACTTATTGATTGGGTAAATGACCTTTGAATTCTATAATATTTGGTGAAAAAAGTTTTGAAATATTGATAATCAATTCTAAAAATTTTCGTAATTTTTGAAAACCTACAAATAGGCCATTTGTAATAAAAATAGTAATGAGAAAAATTTGCTGGACACCTTAGGCTATTGATAGAAATACTAAATATTGAAGGGGTTAGATATTGAATTTTTGTATGAAAATTTTATGACATGTTATAGGAATCTTAATTAAGGACTCAACCAAATGTTAGAGAATTCTGAGTAGGTTAAGACATATAATAAAATATGAAAATTCGTTTAGACAA
This sequence comes from Gleditsia sinensis, assembly GCA_037074535.1. NCBI lineage: Eukaryota > Viridiplantae > Streptophyta > Magnoliopsida > Fabales > Fabaceae > Gleditsia > Gleditsia sinensis. The sequence goes on along the minus strand of CM073468.1, from coordinate 56,564,035 downwards.
GAAGTGAGTCAGAAGAGACCAGAGTATGGGACAACCATAAAAAGTGTGTTATTTGAGGGGTCAAATAAATTCATTTTTATTTGAAATTTTTATTGAGATTATATAACATATCTAGGATGCTCCATATCAAATATTACGAATTGTAAAGAAGTTTTACCCGTCCAAAGGAATGGAAAACATAATAGAAATAGAATCGAAACCAATTTGCACTATTCTGGGTTATGGAGGTACTTCTTGGGGTGAATGGAATAGTTAAGAACTGAGAGAACCACGAAATAAAATAGACATGTAGAGGAATCTCCATAAAAAAATTTAGAATTTTTAGAGAAATTTTTTCATATTTAATAATAACCTCAAATCTGAACGGAATCACATTTTTGTTTTCGGGAGTAGAAGCTCTTAAATTAAAAACTTAAGAATTTAGGTGCTAATATGCATACATTAACAAAAAACTCTTATATGTTTTAATTTGAGTAGCTGGTTGTATCATTGGCAACCTTGGAAAGGAAGTGATTGTGCAGAAATTGAGGTAACTATTTTTTTTTCAAAACACTCTTTATGTTTATGAACTTGAATTTATCAATTTCCCTGATTGCCTGAATTTTATGCTATGATGAATGATGGTATAAAGATATGTTATGAATGCATTCTTGGGAATTAAGGGGTGCCCAAAGTGTGCCAAGTAAACCCCATTTCCCCCACTTATTGGCCAATAATAGGAGGTGCATAACTCTTTTGCAAGTATTGGACTGCATTAGGTAAGTAGACTAAAAATGTTATGGATCCCTAGTGTGACCAAGATGATGTATGTATGTATAGTCAATGCTTATGTTTCAGTGAAATTGAGATGTTTTAAGGAATGTAATATATACTATTTTTCTAAAAAATTTGCTAACTATTGAAATTGTTATCTCATCTTTTTATGTCCACATAATCACATTCTGGGTGCTTCAGCAACAGGTGAACAACAGGGGTCTCAAGGTTGACTCATTGGAATATGAATTGTATATTTTTCTATTGTGTAATATATGTGGGATGGCTTAACTGAGTGTTAAGTCCCTTCTAAACAGTTTGTAATGTGATGTAAAATAAATTATGGATTGTATACTTTTTTTTATGGCGTAAGAGCCTTTTTGTTGTAACTAGTACATATCACGCCTAGTTAGTTGTCTATAAAAAAAATGAAATTTGAAAATATTTAAAATAGCATGAAGCACTTGTATGCTTATCCAAGAAAAATAATTAACAATATAAGTGAATAAGTGAATTTAGGGGCTAGGTAGACATTGTTAGAAATTTACAGATAAAAAAGAGAGGATAAAATATATAATACTAAAATGTTCAACGGGACTATTCTATGATGTGAATGTATAAAATAAGATGTTAGTCAGTAGGTGTTACAGAATGCATAAGGAAAAAGTCAAACAACTCAATCTTAAGAGACTTCAGTTAGGCTGCAATATCCCTCATCTGTATAATTTGCTCATGCACACCTTTTACACTAGTTAGCGCCATTGATGATAATTTTGTCATTGGGGTATTGGCTAAAGCCTTATCTAAAGACCCAAATTATTCATCTACAGCCTTCAATAATTCTATGACATTGTTACACTCCCTAATTGAACCACATATACAAGCAAAAAAATTGTCTGGATAAACATTATATTGAAGCAATTGAATTGCTCCTAACATTCATAAAGAGCAAGTTCAGGCTAATTGCAAGTATGTGTGGGTGTAGGTAGGTCATCTTTCTGAATAGTATAATCAATATTCATCCACCTTAAGTGGAGAAGAGTCTTCTCCTTCCAAATTTTATAATTATCACCATCTAAGTTGGGAATATCACACTTGATATTAGAAAAATTCGTAGGTTGTATCATTGCATAAAAATTCAAATATACGTGCTTATTTTATGGAAACTAAGGCAATTAGGCACATATCATTTTTCACCAATGTAAACATATGAATTATCTTCTTCAAATATGAATCAAACAAGAAAACTGCTAATGGGCCGAGTTCTATTTAGAAGATTTGTAAGCAACTACCTAATAAAACTATCAAATTATATTTTTTTTCTTAATTATTGTGGATAAATTAAGAAAAATAATTTTTTATTCCATCACAATTAATCATAGAAACATAATAAAAATTTCGATAAAAATTTATTATATTCAAACATGATTAATCACAATTGATATCATTTTTCTACATGTGATCTAAACATACTTAATGCATAATTTCACATAATTAAAGATATTGTGGCTAATCTCTAATTACCTAAAAAAATTATATGGACCACATGACATCAAAATTTGTGCATAAAAATTAAGCTTTATGCATGTAATGGACAGACAATCTAAACACATTCTCCAGCTTATGCACAAAATCAACAACTAGATTGTTTGATTTGATAAATAAAATTTGGTTACAAATAAAGGTAGAACAAGTTTTGTGGTTAGGGCACTAGTCATACACCCTACTGGTCTCAGGTTTGAACTTGGGCAGCTCCTTCAGCAAATTTTGGCTATATATTTGTCTTTGGGTATCTGTTTTCAATGATTAACGCGGAATGAAAACAAACCTTCAGCTATTGACAAATCCAGACCAAGTTTATGTGTTTCAGTGTCTAGGAAAGCTCTTGCAACTCACTTGGATGGTGTATGTGCATAGGATGTAGAGCTTAGGAACCCCTCTTGCCTATTTATACATTCCTTCGAAAATGTCTCTTATCAAAGACATATCAACGAGCAGATTTCATTGAATAATGACAACTAAATGACATAAATGCACGGAGGGCTCCGGATTAGTGGAAAACCAACAAATGATTCCACAACAAGGAAGGAGAATGGAAGACGAAGGAAGCACAATTGGATTTAAAGTGAAGTCAGAATTTCTGTGTGAAATGTAGGAAATTGAAGCTAAAAGATGGGGAAGTTGAAATACGGAGAGATTGGGAAATTTAGGAGCCTTTGAATCTCTCGTCTCGCTCGGACACAAGGAACAAAGATGTTTCTGATGAAGTTTCTAACTTCTGGAAAAATACATGAAAACAGATAGAGTGTGCGTGCGTTGCGTGCCTACTTAGGAAAATTTAATTTTGGCCTTCCACATTTGGTTTCCTTATTTCTTCTTGTTCCATGATTTTCCATGAAGAAAAAACAGAGTCTAAAGTTTGGGTTAGTTGATATTCATAATGGATTCAGATATGATTTCTTTCTCTCTCAGCTCATGCATTAACTAAGTTGCTAATGAAAGTTTCATAAAATTTATTTTTTTATGAGTTTATTTACCAGTAAAAAGGAAGATGAGAAGAAGAAAAAGAGAGAGCACATTGCTGGCGGCGAATCATAATGTGAAATACTATGAATGCTTGAGCTAGACGAACCTTGTGGTGCTGTATACATTAAACTCTCAAACTACAAATGATGGGTCAGATTAATAAAACAAGGCCATAATGAGAGAGAAAAAACAAGTAAAAGGCGTGGTATAGTTTTCATGGTAGCTAGCATAGTAGTAATTTATGATCTCAGAAGTCTAAACTGCATAACTATTTGCAGGAGGAACGGGTATAATTGACACATAACGATCTTTATCCTTTTGGGGTTTACCATGGAAGTGGAATTGATATGTTTTAGAAGTTGATATTATTTAAGATCTTTATCAACGGTCAACGGTTTGATAGTATTTTTTTTCTCCCCTTTTCTTGAAAAAACGCCAAAGAAAAAAAGAGGACAATTTCAAAGGAAATCAAAGACAACAATTAAGAATATTAGGATGAGAAGTCGAATATTGGAAATTATTAGAAAACAAAGAGATATGGTGCCATGAAAATCTGAAACTGAAGTGCTTTCAGAAAGCTAGCTCGTTCACGGACTGTACAGAGCTACTCACGGTTTGCTCCGATTCCACTGCTAAAATCTTATCCGCTTTTAATTTCTCCTTCTTCTCTAAGCTGCTTTTCCCCCTTTCTGATAGCTTCTCTCTCTCGTCCTCTCTCTTTCCCTCCCTGTCGTCTTCCTTTCTCCGTCTATGTTGCTTGCTTCTTTCACTGCTTCCTTCTCTCCATTTTCTCCTGCTCCCTTTTTTTTATATCACTAAGGGCATTTGAATGTATTTTTATCTCTCTGACCATGGGTTGTCGAAGGCTTTGGTTTGGTTTGCTTTTGCTTCCATGAAACAGAACCATTGGGAAAAGATATTTGGCATTGGTCAGCTGCATTAGTAGTTGGCATGCCACATGTAATGCCACACTCAAAAGGGAAGTGATTTTGAGGATCGAAATGGTACCGCAAGAAACATAAAGGTTTTTTTAAAATAAAATAAAATAAAATAAAATAAATAAAATAACAATTCGATTACTCTTAAATTACCAAAATTTGTTGATAAAAGATTGTATAGCTTTATTTTAAAAAGTTAATTAGTATTTTTAATAAATGATATAATTTTTTGTGTGTGACTACTTTGGATATCTTTTATCTAATTAGATAAAAAATATGGCCCAAAATGACTAAACTTTTCTCTAAATTGATTTCTTCATGACTCGAACATTTGTCGCCTTTTAGACCTTAAATAATTGCTGCTGCTGATGATAGTAAGTGTAACTTATCTAATTTTTAAAATGAGAATTATGATGCAATCTAAAAATACAATTATTTTCAATACTTGAAGTTAACCTGCTGCATTTATTTGGCCATTGACAAATTAGTGCAACAAGTTTTCCATCAAGGACTCTGCCCAGGGGAAAGCCTCTTGGTCCCCCCCCCCCCCCGGGTTTTTCTTTTTCTTTTTTCTTCCAGCATAATGAAAATTTTGTATGCTTTAAGTTGTAGATGAATTCTTGCTGCAAATGTAGGTTCAGATGATGCCACATTATCCATACGAGATAGTAATGTCAAAATATAGGTGGGGTTGGGCTTAGCTAGGCCACAATTTTAACTCTACTAACTTTGTTTTTTTTTTTTTGAATAAAATATTTTGATGTTTCTTGAATTTTACATTAAATATACCTATTAAAAAAATATATACAGACCTCTATTATATTTTAAAATAATTAAAGTAAAAGGCTTTAATCACTATTGAATTTCGTATAAGATACATATTTTTTTTCTATTTAAAAAATATATATGAATTTTTTTTATATTTTAAAAATACACTACTATTTAGTTCTTTTTAAAGGCATGCATAATATAATTATTAATTAATATGTTAAAAATCAATTAAAATGTTAAATTGGACTAGCAAGTGCCAAAAACACAATTGGTTAATAATATTTGAAACTCTAACAACGTGTTCCAAATCTAGAAAATATATATATATGGCTTCACTCTAAACATCTTTAAATAGATACAAGTAATGTTTAAAGTTGTGATTTATATATTTGAGTATTGAATTAAGTCTTCAATTAGTATCTAATTAGACTTGATTACAAGTCAGGCTTGGCCATATACATGATAGGTTTTTTGAAAGAAGTTTGTTGTTAAAAAAAAAAAAAGGGCTCAAGCTCAAGTTTCACCTAAAACAAATAAAACATTATTTATTTTTTAGAATTAATTCTAAATATTAAAAAAATTAATGAATACTCTTATGAAATGAAACAAATTTTCCAACACCAAAAGCTTTTAAAAACTACTAAGAGATATTTTTTACAAAGAAAAGAAAATTAAATTAATATACATAATTAATTTTTAAAAAAAATATGGTATTTGGGCTGAGTTCAATTTATGACTGTTTTGATATTAAAGCCTAAGCATAGCCCAAATTTTATTTGAAATTAGTCAAAAAGTCTAAATTTAATTTGCACCTCAAACCTATTTTTTGTGCTAGGTTCAAGTGCGTTACTCAATTCATGATCAAATCTAAATATAATATTTCAAATAACATATATATATATATATATATATATATATATATATATATATATATTAAATATCATTTTAGAAAAGAACTAAATGATAATATTTTTAAAATATAAAAGAAGTTTGTGTGTATTTTTTAAAGTAAAGGAGAATATATGTATTTAAGGTGAAATCCAAAAGATTTGTGTATATTTTTTAAAATAAAAAAAAACAAATGTATTTAATGCAAAATTTAAGGGATGCCAAATATTTCACTCTTTTTTTTTTGGGAATTTGAGTTACTTCCAAGAAAACTGCTATTTTTTTTTCTTTCAAAAAAAAAACTTCATTACTTTCCCTTAGGGAACTTAGTGGCTTGAACTATATGATCATGGACAAATGGTTTTGTATATAGATAAATTCAATGAAAACTAAAAAATAGCTTGTTTAGTATTTAGCAAGACTATATGTTGATGTTGACATGGAATTGAAACAAAAGAGATAACGACTGGATGATAATGAACTAAAATACTTTTAAAAGATGACTTGTGGTTGCAGTGATGATAAAGTGTCAAAGTTGGTGGGTGCTCAGTGCTCGTTGTTGGCTGGCTGTGCTGCTACAGTAGTTGGCGTCATCTCGTGGATGACTCGTCAGAGGGGTAGTTGGCTGGTACTAAGATAAGGATTGACTATGATCATCGATGTGATAGGGATATTAAGAAGGATTGAAGGAGGAAGAGTGAATACAAGGTATTTGTTCAGCAAATTTGTTTTTCTAAAACACAATTTGTGTGTAGAAATTTTGACACACCTATCTCTCATCTTTTTTATATCAACATGAATTAAGAAGAAGCATGAATGGAATCTTTAAAAAAAACAATCTTCAACAACTTACCATTCAAGCTTATTGAGCTGATCCTTTAATCAACACAAACTATTCTAAAAGTTTGACACATACACTTCCATTCCTATGACTTGAAGGAAGGAAAAAAAATTGCATATATTTACAATGAGACCACTAAGACTTGAATCTTAGTTTTCACAAACTCCTCCTCAAAAAACTCTCTCTAATTAGAGAAAAATATTATTATGGTAGTGTTTAGTATCAATTTTTTTTTAAGATTTTTAAAAAAGTAAGGTAGAAAACTTTATTTTTACCATTTTATTTTCACCTATGACGTGAGAATAAAAGTTTTTCATAGTAATGGGAAACTATTTTTATGTAAAATAACCAAATTACCCTTAAACTTTAACTATAATATCTAAACTTTAAACCCTAACTCTTAAAATCCTAAATCTTTAACTTAACCTCGAAACCCTAAACCCTAAACCTTAACCCCTAAACCTTAAACTCTGAATCTTAAATATTAACCTCTAAACCTGAAAATCCTAACCACTAAATCTTAAATCCCAAAACTCTAAACCGTAAACCCTCAAGCCTAAAACCTAACCCTTAAATCTTAAATTTTAAAATTTTAAACTCTAAACCCTAACTCCTAAATCTTAAACCTAAACTCGAAATCTTAAATCCAAACTCTAAATCTTAAATCCTAAGCCCTGAACCATAAATCTTAATCCTTAAACCTTAAACCTTAAACCCCAACCTCTTAACCCTAAATCCTAACCCCTAAACTCTAAATCCTAACCCTTAAATCCTAAACCCTAAACCCTAACCCCTAAATTCTCAAACACTAAACTCCAAATAAGAAATCTCATTTCTTTGTTTTTTTTAGTCAAGAAAAAATCTTCTTTCTTTATTTACTATTTTTTCTTTATTTTATCATCCTATTTATTATTTCTTTTATTTTGAAAGTTTTTCTCCAAGAGTATTTTTGGAAAGATAATTATATTCCTATGAATATTTCATGTGAACTAAATATGGAAATGAAAATTTGGTGGTAATACAGCAAGTTATTCTCAAGAAAGTAAAGTAACAACCAAACATATTTTTTAACTTTTCCATCTATCTCATTCCTGAGAATCTGATTCCAAAAAATATAACTTTTTTGAGAATAAAATATTCTACGAATCAAATGCCACATATGGCTAACATAGTTGGAAATGTCCTTGCTTAACCTATTTTATCGGATGAATCTTCTACTAAGGATACAACTTTGAAAGGCACCATTAAGTTTGCTAAAAAATCTTTCTCTAATCACTACTCCACTAAGTTTTGTTGCTGTGCCTATAATGATGACCAACACAAGTTCTCTTAAAGATCAAGTTTCAACAATAACAAAGACACTCAAATAACTTATGAAATCAATTCAAGAAAGGAAGTCCTACAAAGATTCTCAAATTGCCCCACTAATGAATGAGATTGAAAATCTCTATGTCCTCATCAATAAAGTTATTAGGCCATCAAACAATGAAAGGAAGTGAGAGAAAGTTCCTAATAATCTCTCACTTATACTATACCATACACTCAAAAGATTGACATGTTGAAGATGCCTCAAAATTATCAACCACATAATTTTTAGCGATTCAATGATAAAGGAAATCCAAGGAAATATGTTATTTTCTTGAAACTTTTAACAATGTTGGGACTTGCGTAGATGAAATGGTGAAGCAATTCATGCGCTTTATCAAGGAAAATGCCTTTGATTGGTATTCTCAATCAATTTTAAAATATGTGCTAAATGGTTGGCATGCTCTAACTCACATGAACTCACCAGGGAAAGGATAAAGCCGCAATTAATTATATCCAGTAATGGAGAAACTTAAGTCTTAATTACAAGGATAAACTCTCAAAGTCTTTTTTGTTGTTGCAATATGTATACAAATGGTGAACAGGGATTTAAGCTACATCCTTCAAGGTATCAACCCTCAAATTTTGAAGATTTGACCGCTCAAGCTCGTGACATAAAGCTTAGCAGCACCACTACTTCCAACCAAGGGTTTCCAATTTCATCATAACCAAAGGGAAAGGAGAAACTAGTTTTTCCTAAATCAAGTTTAATATCAATAAAAAAAAAAAAAAGATGACAAGGGTTCTAGTAGACAAAGCACTGGGAGAAAAATGAAAACATGAAAGGAAAGACAAAACAAAGATTGCATTTTCCTAGATTCTGATGTTAACAACATGCTAGATTCACTGATAGCATGTAAGCTATTTAAATTACTAGAGATGAAGTGTCTAGAAAAGACAAATAAAATTGATGATTCAAACTTGTACAAATACCATTGCCTAACTGGTCACCCAATTAAGAAGTTCTTTGTACTTAAATACAAATTCATTAAGTTAGTTTGACAAGGCAAGATCACATTTGACAATGATATTACGATTATAAACTTGACAACTATAACACTTGCCTTTGCACACATTGTTTAGTCTCTTTTAATTTATTTATTTTGGTTTCTTTGAGCAAATAACACTTATGAACCAAAATAATACACTTACAAATGACATTTCCTTAACACACCTCGGCCGCATCAAAATATCCCACCATTAAAGCAATGATTAATATAGTAAAAAGGATTATCTCTAAAAAATTATCGAAAGAAAAATTCAATAAGGACTATCTTACCTAAAATTCTTGAAAACCAATCACTCTATTATAATTCATGTCTATGTAATTTTGACATCTTGATTGAGTATCCTTTTGTTATGTGAATGAGGCAGAAGAATTTACTAAGAGCTAAGAAACAATTGGACAAGAAAAACCCACCAATACTTGTTTGGTAGCTATAGTATTCACATATGAAGATTTACCTCATGGTTTGAAGAGCTACAATCATCTATGGAAGAAATGGAGTCCACTATTATGTGCCATTTGATTTATGCCAAAAACCACATGCAGTCTCTTATTGGGATGCCAATAGATCCACAAACATGGTGTTATTCCTTCCACTTATCATTAATGCTTCAAATATCATTATAATGATAAAATGATGATAGTAACCAAGGATGAAAAATCATTCACCAAAGCTAAATTGCTTTTTGTTGATGCTAAGTTTTACTTAGAGTGTAGAGTTGTGAAAGAAAGTATTATCACTCCTACTACCCAACTTCTTGCCAATGATAATAAGGAAGAATCAGATGATGATCAATCTTTTAGTATAAATAAAGAGAAATTAATGAAAAAAGTCTTAGAAAGAGATAAAGAGGAAAATAACCATGTTTATGTTCTATGATACATCTTATATCAAAAAATAGGGAAGGTCAATATCTTTTCATGGAAGAAAAAATTATAATCATGGAAGACTTAAAATATTTTACTTTCATCCTCTCCAAATGCTTAGCACAATGAAAATTTGTAAGTTTACTTTCAAGGAATTTGCTAGGCATGTATAGGCATTCTGTTGAACATGATACTCTACCAACGAAGCATACTAAAGAAGGGCTTGATCCTAATGCTTATTGTTTGATGGCTAAAGCTAGGTATGATAATCAAAATTCAAATGCACAAGGAAAATTACCTAGTGAAATTACATATGATAAAAGACTCACCAACACTCAAAAGAAGTAAGGTATCCTATCCTAATGTGTACGCATTGAATTCAAACCTTCTAAGCCTTTGAAAATTCCAAGACTCATAATTCTATGTATTTTAAGACTTCAATGTTCAACTGACTTCGAGAATGCAATCATGAAAACACGTTATCCCAAGCCTTAATATTTTATAGACTTAGAGAGCATGGAACTGAGACATTATTAGCACGTATTCCTATATTTCTTAGTTTGGTCGAAAAAATCCTAAAATTAGGAAGTCTATTCGCTAGAGGATAAGTGTAATAGAAAATAAACAAAGTGCAGAAGAATTAACCTTCCTTCTTAAAAAGTAATGAATCAATGGCCCATCTCATATGAAAAGTCATAATAAATGGGAGTAACTAGGGGGAATGCTTTGTAAGTTGAAAAGAGGACAATAATGATTACAAAGAAAGCCCTTGATCATAAAGAAGTTGATTTCATCCACCATGTCACCATGATTGAAGAGAATAATGAAGAATCACTAATTGAAAATGCTAAGGATGTTTTACCCTTATTTGAGAAAGGTGTTCAAACTAATGTTGATGAACCTAAATAAGTCAATATCGTCTTAAAACATCCTCAAGCTACTCCTATTATTCATCGGTAAAGAACTCAATAGCACATATAAAGGAAGACTTCAAAGCAATTCCACCTTTAAGGATGTGACTATGCAATAAAACAAGGCACCTAGTGGTTTCTTCAATTAAGTGAAATAAATATCTGTCTTCAAAGAAAATACCCCATGGAGTGCAAGTAGCTAAGTTCACAAAAGGCTGAGATGCATTAATTAAGAAAATGAATTGATCCCTATGCATTCTTGGTTGCAACGCATAGAGCCTGATTATTTTTGAAAAGTAGGAAAATTCATTTCATCTGAGCATAAAGCATCTTTATTTATTTATTCATTCATTTTTTGCATTAGAGCTAACAGGAAAAGGTCAAAGTACAGACCATCTATAAAGGCTTCTAAACCAGGCATTTGAGAGCTCCCTACTAGTTTTAGTTGAGTTATCTAACATGATATTAACTTGATAATGTTTGCATATAAAATTAATATTTAACCAACTTGGAATGAAATAGGCTTGGACATGGTCTCCAAAGTTAACGAAGTGATAATAGTGATAATTTGGTAATGATAAAAGCGTTAGGAATATTTGGACATCAACAATATATTGTAGAGCACCAAGATCACCTTCCAAGATTACTCCCTTCTAGTTAGTCATTTTTGGTTAAATATAAATAAGAGAAATTATTATGCTACCGTTAGATTTCACATTAGTTTTAAAGATTGTCCTACTTCTTTGCTTCAACTAACTATACATTATGGTATTTGTTGTTGAAACATGGCAAACTGTAGGACTATATTTGTTCCTTCTCAAACCAACTTGATCATCAACAAATGTATTTTTATTTTGCTAATAAGCAACGTTTATCTCCTTTATCAATCTTCTAGCCATTCCTATGACTATGTTTAGGTTTGGTTTTGTCTCTCTAAACATGATATAATTCCTGTAAAAATAAATACACTAGTAAAAAATGGTGATAACTCTAGCATTTCCATGACCTATGCTTGTTTTGCCTTATTTGACCTAGAAAAAAGCATTTCTAGCCAATGTGTTGGAACAAGGCAAGGTATGAGATTTTAATTAAATCTCCCTTTGGAAATTTATTTAGTGCCTTGATGATTTTGATGATAGAACTCAGATTTTTTGATGATAAAACTTGAATTATGAATCATGTAATTACTTTGTCATGTTTTAAGTTGAAATGGCAACTATAATATATGTTAGAAACATAAAGAAAATTATATTTAGGGCCTTTACGTAAAGGAAAATATTGTTGGGCCATATTTATTTGGGAGGTTATTACTCTTTTGTATTTTATGTGGCAACCTATGAATAAGTTAAATTCCCATGGAAAAGAGGATGAAAAAAACTTAAGAAGGTAGATTGGATGACATCTAGATGCGTAAAGAGTAGCCTTTTAAAATGTTAGCCCAACTTAGCTTAAAACCTAAACAGACAGCTTCTAGAAAAAATTCTAGCTAGCCATGCAAGCTACGCAGCTTAAGACTTATGCTACATTATTTCTTGCTTGAAAATAATGCAATTCTAGAAGGAAAACATGAAGTAAAAACCTGTCAATTTATAGCCAAAATTTGAATTTCATAAATACTGTAGAATTGAATGTTGAGGTATGTGAAAAGACTAAGTTGTACATCCAAACGACTATATTCAAGGATGAATATAAAGATTTAGGTATGTCACAACAAGAACAAAACTTGGAGAGACGAAAGTATAAGCTTTCACTTAAGAAATCTCCAAAAAACAAACAATTAGTGCTCTAATTCTACATATCATGCTCTTTCAATTTTTCAAAAGTATGTTCTCTTATTGTCATCTTCATTCAAGTTTTAGGATCTTGTCAAAAGTTAAGGAAGTTGAAGGTTACTCGACTATGGTATAAAAGAAACTTTGGAAGGTTGGAAAATTAGTTTTGTTTGTCTATTTTTTGAATTTTTGGCTAAGTTTTTAAGAAAAAAATCCAGGGAGCTATGATTTAGTTAGATTGTCAGTGTTGGATTCTAAAACCTTGCAAGTTGAACTTGTTTATTTGGTGATTTCCCTTGATTAATAAAAATACCCTGGCTATGTGCTTGGTGAGTGGATGTAAGAATTTTGCAAAAAGATTTGAACCACTATAAATATCATGGCGTTGAGCTTTTCTCTTTTACTCATTTTATTATCTTGTTTGTGTTTGCATTTTTGTTTTGTTACTTAAAAACCAACTATTATATTAAAACTATTTTAGATAACTTTATTTTTAAGATAGTGTTTTAAAAGAAAAGGTTTGTAAATCTTGTCTTGTTTAAAGTTTTCAAAGATAAATTGTTCTTTTGTTTATTGATTCTATAACCATGCAAGTGCACTTATCACAACTACTATACAGTAGTTGAGTAGAGGATTGTCTCTCATAGGGACACTTAACTATAACAACTAATTACCACAATCTATCTACTTCCTTTATCTAGATTAATCAATTAAGATGTTATTAAAAGAAATTAAAATATAGACACACCAAATAAAATTAAACAATAAAAGAAATAAAGATAATCAATAGGAGAATACCTAGGCTAATTAGTTTCACTTAATATTTCATCATATTGTTGACCCCTAATTCTACTCCTGATGTACCTTGAGCTATTAACCAGAGCATTTAATTATTTAAAAGTCTTTTTAAAGATAGATAAAAATAGTTCAATTCCAAATAATCAACTATATTACTATAGCTAACTAAAAGGTCACAACTCTGATAATAGGATCAAGCTCTAACATATACAATGACATACATGTGTATCACTATCCTACATACAAATAAGTTAATTCATTTCGTGGCTATTAGAACTAATCATGTGTTATTTAAGTCAAATCAAAACAATTAAATTGCTTATTGATCTGTGTCAAGTTATACATATTTTAAGTACATTTAAACTTAATCTTTGTTAGTTTTTAAGTAAAATAAGTTAGGAATAAATTTGATTTCATATTTAGTATTTCTAGGAGTCAAAGATGAAGGAAGTAGAAGAAAAATTGAAGAGAATGAGCAAAAAATGAAGAAGGACAAAAAAGCCAAAGGAGAAAGCTCAGCGTCGTGGTGGTAATTATGCAACAAACTCGACAAAATTTTAAAGAGCTAGAGTATCGCAGTAGTGGCTTTGTAACGTTGCGACAACCAACATCAAATCAAAATGCAAAAAAAAAATATAAATGTTGTAAAACGATAATTTAACCCATATTGAAATCTTAAAGGGCCAGAACTTAAATAGAAGAAACCTTAGGCCATTAAAGTTACGTAAGGCTCATAAATAGATGGCCAAAGAACCTTAAGGGAGGACACAATCAAATAGAGGCAAATCCAAGGATCTAATCAGCATAATTTCTCTTCATATTATTCCTTTCTTTGTTTTTATTTTGATGTTTTCCATGGCCCTATGTTGCTAATTTCTTTTATTGGTTAAGTTAAGCTAAAACCTTAGTGTAAGATTATGCTGTAAGATTAGATTATGTTCTTTATTTGAATTCAATTCAATTAGGAATTGATTTATTCTTCTACTTATATTTTTATGGTTTTTCTTACTTGATTTATGCAAAGAATCTTCTAGTAATTGAATAAGTTAAACTATAGCTGAATTATGAAACCAAATCCAAAATCATTTGGTTACTCTAATTTAAGAGACAAACTGGGGTTAGTAAGTTTACTGCATTACAAGTGTAATAACTCTCAATATAATTGCTTATTTTTACTATTTACTAGTATGGATACAATATGTTATGGTTCATCCCTTAGTATTCAGTTAATATGTGCAATTGATCACTCTATATTTTAGTTAATAATGGAAATTGGACTTTTGGAGGTCACCTAACAAAACTTTTGAAGTAAAGAGATTGAGAAAGATGCAAAGTTTTAGTGTGGTTCAGACCTATCTTCACCTTTTTATGCATAAATTCCACCTATGAACTCTAATTTATGTGATTTTATTTGCTGTGGAAAGTTAAAACATATATCTACAACTTTTATATTGGCCACTTTTGCTTGTTCTATGGAAATAAGGATGATAAGGAGCAAAAGCTGAAAAATATTGGTGTGGTCTGAACCTTTGCTCACTATTTTAGGCATAACTCCCTTATATAAACTTTAATTGGGGGTAATTCAAGTGGCTATCAAAATCTAAGAGAAAGGGCTACAACTTTTGTGCTAGATGTTTTGGGAAAATCTAAAAGAATCTTGGTGCCATAATTCCAAGAAATTGCATCACAACTTTGAACATGTCCAGGGTCGCATCACTAAAGTTAGCATTGTGACATTGGCCTATTTTTATGCAATCTAGAGTCTTCTTCCCCAAATGCGTCTTTCTTTCTCTCCTTTGCGATTTTGACCCTTCTACCTTCAAATCCTCATATCTTGAGTTTCGGACCTCCGATTGACAAACCATTGAGATCGTTGGACTCGTGGAGAAAATAGCTTAAAAATCCACTAACTATTTTTCCAAAAAGTAACTATAATCTTGCTGGAAAATTTTAAATAGTAACTTCGTGGTGAGTTTTCCATGAATATGCTTAAAAGTTTCTATTTCTAAAATTTCTTGTTATAGATAGCCTTAGAAATAGATAGTGTGATGGATATGGGAGTTTTATGAACCTAGGATAGCTTTTTGGCCACCGTGAACACTATTTCCAACTGCCATGAATAGTAATTTTGTGATTTTGGTTAGAAATTGACTTTTCAAAGTTGTTTTTCTAGGTTTTGAGGTATCGCAAGACCAAGTCAACCATCGATTTAGTCGTTGAGCTTTGGAATTGTTTGAAGGGGATTCAACTATCTTGAATCCCTAGCGTTGTGAGTAGATAATACTTACTATAACATAATTTTAGTCTTTTTTTAATAATGTCCCTAGCTTCATTTTGTGAAAGATTGATTTCACTTGAAAACTAACAATTTGACTGATAGTTCATTTAAAAGTACTTATGAGACTTTATCTCTTTCTTGAAATTATTTCTATTATATGGCTCCTAGAATAAACCTTAGGAATGTAGGACAAGCGTTGTATACATTTTAATTCTCCATTGATATTGATTAAAATTGAGAAAAAGTACCCAAATTTGTATTGAGTCCTGATGATGTTCTAATTTCATTCAGAATAATGGATGGCTATACAAGGCACATGTATAGGCCTATGGATAGAAAATTGTTAATGATGTTTGAATTGTTGATAGCTAGTATTGATCAATGGATATATGTTTTCCATGAAATATTATGAACTTTTATTTAACTTCTAGCATTTCATTATTGTTTTCTTTATTACACCTTATGGAGAAATCTAAATCGGAAACACTACAAGCTAGTAGTAATGAGTGCTAGCCTTGGTGTACCTAGAGTTCTATGTAACAGGCTTTTGCTTGATAGATTATACATAATTTTTCCTTATGGATTATGCGAACTTTTGCCTAATGGATTGTGTGGGATTTTTCCTGATGGAATATAGGCTTTTAGCTTTATAAATGGTGATTACCCCTTGCCTTATTATGTGCTTGGAAAATGATGATTGTTCTAATGTAATGTCCTCTAATTTATGAAAAGCTTTAAGCTTATTTCAATTACTCATTTTCTCTTCTGTTGATATGCATTCTCTATTTTCATAAGAGACTCTTAACTTTCTTTAATAAATAAACTTTTAATTTGAGTTCTAGTAATTAGTTTAAGGTTTGGTTTATAATTATTTATGGAATGTTTTAATATTTTCTTTATATATAATCTTTCATATGTTTATACCTCTTAGTATTAAATTTAATTACTGTTGATCTTTTAAATTTAAAATTTATGTTAGTTTCAAGTTTTCTTGCTTTTAAACATTTTTTGTGAAAAACTCGTACCATGCTTGTCTTGTTTCTGTTATAGTAAGGATTACCTGCTCATTGTGTTTTATACTAACTCTATCTTATGTTTTCCCCTTTCATATAGTCATAAAGACTCCGATCCAGCTCCAACTGCTTAGAGAGCAGACTGTGGTGTGGTGAGCCCAAGTTGCTTTTAAGGCTCCCAATTTTGTTTAGACTCTTATTGTTTTGTATTATAGGGGTAGATTTATGAACTACAGGTAGGATCCAAGCTTCCCTGTATATCTGGTTATTTGTATAAGTTTTGTTGCATAAGAAACATATGATTTTTGTATTGATGGCTGGGTGCCAATTTTATATGGATTTTATGGTATATGTTTTATGGATGGTTCTCATGTTATGCATGTATCTGTTTGGCCTATCTGTTATGTGTTATGGATATGCTGACGTTTGTTGGCTTGAGACTAACGGGATGGGATTTATCCCATTCCTATGCTAGTCATATGCCTTCTTCTATAGGGGTCGTGATAAAGTTGGTATCAGAGTTTTAGATTTCTTTGTGTTCACGGAGCAACAGATTCTTTAGTAAGACTCTAAGTATGGGTATGATCGAACATACTTATACTCAGGGTGCTATGGAAGAGATGTGGTAAGATGTTGTTATTCTTTCTTTTTTTGAGTTAACCTCCCTCTATCAATATGTCATGCGTTGATGTTGTTTAGAATTCTAAAATTTGACTTGATTTTGTAGTGAAAATGCCACCGAGAACTAGAGCCATTTTTAGGCAATCTGCAAAGCGTGAGCAGATAGCTGAAAAATCTACTTAATATGTAGCCTTGACATCAAAAAGCCATGGTAGAAGAAGACTTAGCTCCAAATCTAAAGGAAGTGGTCAGAGTGTTAGAGCCAATGAGGTACCTAGTCAGTATAAGCAGAGTAGTGATCAAGGAGAAGCTCTTGAGGTAAGGGCAGTGCCTCCCCATCCTTAAGGAGGTGTTATGACTAAAATGGTGGCTACTATCAAGGTATGTAGAAAGTAATTGATAACTTAGCTGGTCTACTTGTAGAACAAGGCAAAATGCCAATTGTGTTCCTATTAGTAAGCCAATCGTAATGATTAAAATCCATCTCCTCTAAAAGAACATAGGCTTCTTCATGTGGTTCTCCTAAAAATGCCTCACTTACAATAATAAGAATTGTGATTCTCGTGGAACCATGAGTCCATTATAAAAAATAGTATTTGCAACCAACTAGGTATGGGCAATTTCTTATGAGATATTTGAATATCTCCTAATCCTTATGCAAAGATTTTGAATCTTGTTCCTTAAAGGAGGTGATATTATTCCTTATCTTCATAATTTATGTTACTAAAAAGAAATTTAGCTAGCAAGTTTTAGGCACATTTGTTTTTTGAATAGTTATGGAATTTGTTGGTAGATAGTGAAGCCAACTCTTTTCCTTATCTTTGACTGAGAAAGGGAAGAGTCTAAATCAAATAGCATCTTCAAACATGACATTATGCTTAATTAAGCCACAAATATAACATCAATCAAATGATCATTGGGGTCATCATCGGGCGACCCTCCAAATTGCACAATACTCTTTATCATCTGAAATCTAGATGCCTTGATTTCAAAATCATTGGCTTGTACTACATAGGTCTTTCAATATTGGATTTCAATTTATCTACCAAGGGAACACTATACTCCCTTGCAACTTTGAAGTTTATTGTGTCTCCGACGACATCGTCAAAAATTTTTTTTGTTGATTTTGCAACCAAGCAAGTGCACTTATTACAACTATAATATAGCAGTTGACTAGAGGATTATCTCTCATAAGGACACTCAACTATAAAAACTAATCACCATCATCAATCCACTTCCTCTATTCAAATTAATCAATTAAGAGGTTATTAAAAGAAAGTGAAACAGGAACACACCAAATAAAATTAAATATTGAAAGTGATAAAGATAATCAAGGGAAACTACCTAGGTGTAAACATTTGATAGTGCTTAAAATTCAAAATTCAAAATAATAAATAATAAATAAAAATGTCAAAAATAAAAACTAAAAAATGAAAAGAAAATGTGTGTCAAAGTTTTTGCATCAAGTTTTTCATCTTAATTTTTCTTTTAGTCTTGCCTTTTAATCTTAGTGTTTTTTTATATTTAATTTCTATTTTAAATTGTCAATGTCATTTTAACTCTTAATTTTTATGTCTTTCATTTAATTTTAATTTTTAGTGTCACCTTGAATCATTTTAATTTTATTATTATTTCGGTGTATGGGTCTTTTAATTTTCTTTTCTTTTTTAGGTCTCATAATTTCATATTATGGACTTATCTCTAAAAAAATTTATATGAACTTATTTTGGGTGTGTTCCATATAAGGCTATGGGGCCTTAGTGGATCCAATCCAATCAACCTTGGGTCATGAGTCAAGGGACTCCAACTCTCTTGATTGATAAAAGAAAACCCTAGCCTCTATTGCATATCTTGAAAGACTTAAGTCAACCACAATTTAAATTAGAATCAAATCAAATCAAGGATAAAAAAAGAAGAAGATAAAACAAAATCTCATTTTGATACTTAAGTTTAGGAGAGGGGATCTTTAAAGGGAAAACTCACTAGCAAAAGAAGGTTGATTAGTTTTTAAGTAAGGGCAGCAATCTTTGAATGGGAAAGTACAAAAAAAAGTGCATAAGGTTTGACTGTAGAGAAGAAAAAAACACAGAGAGAAAGAGAGAAAGCAAAGTTGGTGACCGGAGGAGAGTGACCATTATCTCTTATCTTTCACATTTGGTTTACAATAGAAAAGAGGATTCAGGGAGTGGTTTTAGCATCAAAACTAGATAGCAAAAGAAGAAGGATATAATCTATGAGAGAATCCCTTACCCCCCATTTTGGCATTTCCTTATTTTTTTTTCATTTATTCTCATGACAACAACTATTGAAATTACTTTTGGGGAGAGGTAGTTTGTGCTTATCATATTGGCGTTTATTTTTACTTACTTTCATGATAGCAGTTGTTAACATTAGGGAAGGGTAATTTGTGCTTATCGTATTGGTAAGGAATGTTGTTTCAGAAAGGTCGTGTGTAGAAAATATATACTTACTACTATAATGAAAATTGAGACTATTTAAGTGTTTTTCTTTTGCATAATTGGTTTCCTCGAACATTTAGCATTTAAGGTTTTTTTTCTTTCTCTAATTATGTTGGACACTTTGTTTATATACATAATAAAATTTTAAGTTTAGCCTTTATCTTAGCTTATTTAAGATTCATTTGTTTAGACCCCATGGCTTGCTTTTATACATGATCAAGTAGCTTTGATCTATTAAATTAATTGAATAAATATCTATTGCAATGGTCCACTTTAATTTAATCATATGTTTACAAAAGCCCAAATGGGAATTATTTTGTTATACATGCCTTTGGATTTGAATATATATTGACTTTAATCTTATTTTGGTCTTCATATGACAATATGAATTTTGGGAGTTAGTAATGGAAATTCATGTGAGGAATGGAGGGATCTTAGACCTACGTGAAGAAAGGAAGAACTAGATTCAATTCTGTTTATTCTTTCTTCTTTTTTGTTTGATGTTATGGTGTAATATGTGAATTAATATCATTGAGCACAAAGTACACACCACAATGAATGCATACTCTCCTTTTCTCTTTTCTTTTCTTTTTTCTCTTAGAGTTGTCCTGTGTGGGCTGTGCGCTAATTGCTGGAACATAGGGTGTCAATTAGTGGACCGTGTATAGGCGTTGATCCCACCGCAGATACTTATTCTAGTTTAGTCACTTGCAATAAAATTGGAATGTAACAACCCATTTTGTTCTCTTCTTTTCTCTCTTGAAAATTCAAAAATATTAGAGAAGTCCATAAAATAGAAATATATTTTTCTTAAGAAATAAAAAAACAGAATATATCATTTTTTTTCAAAAATCATAAAAATAGAAAATCCTTTTTATTCAAAAAATCCAAACAAAATTGGAACTATCCTTCCTTTCAAAAGCCAAACATTGAAAATGCCTTTTCTTATGAAAATCAAGAGTAAAAAAATCCTTCTTTTCAAAAAATCCAAAAAAAAATCAAGAAAATTCCAAAAAAAAGAAAGATAAGACAAAAGGAGGTAGTGGTTTTTCAAATAAAATTAACAAAACTCATTTATGATTATTTTTGTGCCACTATAGCCACCTAAAGCCTTTTCCTTCATAAAAAAATAGTTTAAAATTAATTAACTCAAATTGATGCTACAAGAGTTTTGATCCATTCACTAGGTACATAAGTTCTAGGTCCCTTTTTAGATCAAGTCCACATTTGTAAATAATTTTTTTTTTCTCTTCATTTTCCTTTTCCTTCTTCCTTTGCATGTTTTCTATATGGGTAACTAAAATATAATTAAGGCCATATAAAATTTTATACAAATATATTAGGGTAACTATTCTTATGAATGGGCGCTGTGGGATTCTAGCACCTTCTCTACATACAATCAACTACCGAAGCCTTCCAAGTTTGTAGGCCATGCTTTCAAAAAAAAATTTTAAATTATTAATTTAAATTAATTTTGATGGCGACTCCATTGAAAAAGTGTTTTTGAAACGTTTTTAAAAATTCTTTTCTTTTCAATTTCGCCATGCACACTGCATAATTCCTATGCAAGATGGGGGTGATACTAGGCCAATCAATTTTATTCCTATTGTAATACTTTGTACTATTAACTAGAGAACTTATTTATTTAAAAGCCTTTTTTGAAATAGATAAATGTAGTTCCATTCCAAATAATCAACTATATCATTATTGCTAACTAAAAGGTCATAACTCTGACAATAGGATCAAGCTCTACTAGATATACATGTAATACAAGTATATCACTATCCTAAACACAAATCAATTAATTCACTTCCTGGCTAGTATAACCAATCATGCTATTCAATTTAGATCAAAAAAATTAAACTTCTTTATTAAGAAATCTTATTGTTCTTAAACAACTAGTGACCAATCATCTACAAATATTAAGCATAGAATTTAATAAATAATTTAAATGTATTAACATCAAGATTAAATAAGAGTTTTCAAACAAGATCTATTGATCGCATAGACTAAGAAATTACTCTATAGAAAGTAAAACAAACATCACAAAAATACAAGAAAAGAACATAATTCAAGAAGAGAGAGTCAAAGGAGAACAAAGAGGATTTATCAATCTTGAAGAACCTTAGAACTCTTTAATTCTTGATCTTAAATCTTTAACTTATGTTATATTTCCACCTCCAATTGGCTCTTCTTAAAGTGCAATCTCCTTTAAATGAAGCCTTAATGTCCTTATTTATAACCCTAGGCACCCACAAGCAAAAAATAGAAAATTAGGCAACTAAATAGACAGAGACATGACCCTGAGCCATGAATCAAAGTAAGCATTAAGAATTTCTTAAAACTACTTCAATTACAAGTATGAAGAATGCCTCAAAGTTGACTCTAGTTAAGTGCAAGAGAGAAGGTGACTTGGGAATAAGGGATGCAGCATGGCTGATGGTGGCTATATAAGGTTGCACTAAGCTGTAGAGGTACATGATACTTTGCTAGACTAGAACTGAGACTATAGGATACTTAAATGAGGCTATAGCAGCAGGTTAGTAATCATTTAGTTAGGGGCATGTGTTATACACTTAAGTGAGTCATGTGAATTGTAATTGACAACAAAAGCCTTGTGTATTTGAGGGGTTAGGTGCATTTTTTAGTTGTTATAAACTAGGAGAGGATAAATTATAATTGTCAATAGGTTTATATCCAAGATAGAAGGAAACACTTGTTCTTCGAGAGGCCCTGATTCTTATGAGATTCTTAGAGGGCTTATAAAACAGTTTGGCATAGTGGATTAACATTAGATGTAAGAAATTCACACTAAGATTCTGAACCAAGGTAAAGACCATTGTGTACTGTTGTTCTTTACCAATTCTTACAATTTCTAATTTATATTTCTAGTATGTTCCAAGTTAGTGTATCTCATCCAAGGATTTCACATTCAAAAAGTGATATCAGAGTCATTTTGTCTCAGTTATGGGAGGATTAAAGTACAATAATTCTACAAAAGACTAGCCATTAGCATCCATTCAATCTTCAACTCTAGAAACTGATTAAGAACCAGCCAAGAAACACCATTGACATGGCAATCAGCTTTAAGATAGAGATTGAGAACTTTAATGGCACTAATGACTTTGGCCTTTAAAAGATGAAGACATTGGCATACCTAGGGAATATGGGTTTGGATAAAGCTCTTATGGGTGCATCAAAGCTCCTAGATATCTGGACAAGAGAGAAGAAGGAGAAGGTACTAGAGAGTGCCTACAACATACTCATTGTTAGCCTTAATGATAAGGTGCTCGAATAAGTTTTAAAAATGAGGTCAACAATTGAGATTTAATTAAGGTTAAAATCTCTATATATGACTAAAAGTTTGTCTAATATGCTATATTTAAAAGCTAGATTCTTTACCTTTAAAATGACTAAGGGTAGAGATATACTAGGACATATAGATAAATTCAAAAAACTAGTTTTAGACTTAAAGAAGATAGGGGTGGATTATGAGAATGAAGACATGGCATTGGTGTTGTCGCATTCTCTATCCAAGTCCTTTGGGAACTCTATGTACATTTTATAGCATAGCAATGAGACCATAAGTTTAGAAGATATAGTGGGGGCTTTAAGGTCCAAAGACTAAAGGAGAAGAACTAATAGCTATGAGAGTAATGATGAAGGGATGACAATAAGGGGAAACTAGAGAAAGGGCAATTTAAAAGCAAGAAAAAGGAGATATCCAAGTCCAAAGAGAATGGAAAGAAGATCAAGTGTTTCTTTTACCATGAGGAGCCACACAACAAAGATTACCTCAAAAGGAAAAAGAATGGAAAGCAAAAGAGGGAAAGAGAGGCTACACTAGTTTAACAAGATTTGGATGGTTATGAAAGTGCTAAGGTATCAATGGTAGTAACCAGTAATTTTGAAAAAAGTTAAACCCTTGGCTCATAGTGTTTATTCCATGTGACACCCAAATTTAGTTGGTTTGAGACCTACAAGGCTTCTGTTATAGGTGAGCTTCTATTAGGGAACAACAAACTACACAAAGTCCTGGGAATCAGTAGTATAAGGATTAAGACTCATGATGGAATAAAAAAAGTTCTTACAGAGGTTAGGTGTGTACTTGACCTTAGAAGAAATTTAATTTCACTTGGGTTGCTTGCAAAGTATGGCTTTAATTGGAAAGGTGAAGGGAATTGTCTCAAGGTCACAAAGGAATCACTAGTTATGATAAGGGGAGTAAGGCATAAATCCTTATACTTATTGGAAGGTAGAACTATGATTGGTGATGTTGTTGTAATGATAGAATCAAATGGCACCTCACTTACTACCTTATGGCATTAAAGGATACGGCACATAAGTGAGAAGAGGCTGCAAGAACTACATAAGCATGGGCTATAGGAAAAAATACAAATGAGTGACAAATTTGTGTGAGAATTGTGTCCATATAAAGGAAACCTAAGTTAAGTTCAGCATATTAGTGAATAATACCTTAGAAAATCTTGCTTACTTCCATTCTGACTTATGGGGATCACCAAGATATGGGACACTAGGTGGAGGAAGATATTTCATCACCTTTATAGGTGATTTCTTAAGAAAGGTCTGGATTTATGTGCTAAAACATAAGCATGAAATTTTTGGCAAATTTAAGGATTAGAAAATAAGGTTGAAATGCCAACTGAAATGAAGGTTAAGATGGTAAGGATAGAAAATAGGATAAAGTTATTGAGTAAAGAATTCAACTATTTTCTCACTCAAGGAGTTGTGAGGCACAAATTAGTAAGGCTAACACCTTAGTAGAATAATGTGGCAAGGAGAATGAATAGAACTCTACTAGAAAGGATTTGGTGTATGATGATTCAAGCTCTAATTCCAAAGAAGTTTAGGGGTGAAGTTGTGAACACAGAAACTTAATTAATAGATTTTATTCAACTGTAATTAATCTCAAAACTCTAGAAGAAATATGAATAGGCCACCTACTAAATCTATAACACTTGAAAGTCTAGGGTAATGTAGTTTATGCAAACCAAAAAGAAAAAAAATTGAATCCAAGGGCCCGAAAGTGTATGTTTGTGGGCTATCCGGAAGGTATAAATAGTTACAAGATGCGGTATGGTGAAGGAAATCAATCCAAAAGCCTAATGAGTATAGATAATACAGTAATTGGGGAGAAAGATATAGCAAAATGAAATAGAGGAAATGTAACTAAAATTAAGGTAAAACAACAACAATCAAAAGCTGTGACTTAATTGAAAGTGAGGAAATACAAGAAAAAGACCAATTATAGGAGGAAATTCTAGAGAAAAATCCTAAATTAAACACTTACCAATTATCAAGAGATAGGAAAAGAAGAGTGGTCAAAAGGCCTAGAACATAGAGCTATGATGCGGTGGCTTATGCACTAGTAACTATTGAAGAGCTGTAGGGTGATGAGTGTAAAAGCTATACTGAAGCAATCAATTGTAAACATAAACTCCAGTGGGAAAAGTCCATGAAGAAGGAAATGTTATCATTTGAAAAGAACCATATTTGGGTTCTAATTGACAAACCCCACGAATAGAAGACTAAGGGTTGTAAGTGGATATATAAGCTGAAAGAGGGTAGTCAAGGGGTAGAGAAGCATAAATTTAAAGCTAGGTTAATGAAGAAAGGATATACACAAAAGGAGGGGATAGAAATTAATGATATTTTTCACTTGTGGTGAAGTACACATCCATTAGAGTTCTATTAGTTTATGTGAACCAGTTCAACATGGAACTTAACCAAATAGATGTGAAGACAACCTTCTTCCGTGGAAACCTTGAGGAAAGAATTCTGATGGTCCAACCAAAAAGCTTTGTACAAAAGGGAAATAAAGACAATGTTTGTTTTCTCAAAGAGTCACTATATGGGCTTAAGCAATCTCCTAGATGACCAATTTATAGTTAAAAACCACTTCTTTAAAAGCAAGTATGACATTTGTATGTATATTAAATGGGTGAGATATGGTTTAGGGGTATTTATAATCTTATACCTGGATGGCATATTGATAGAATCCAAGGATAGTGAGGAGGTGTAAAACTTGAAGTTACTACCGGTAAAAGAATTTGAAATGAAGGATTTAAGCTAAGAAAAAAAAATTCTAGACCTGGAGATCACAAGCAATAGAAGGCAAGGAAGGTTGCTAGTGTCTTAAGGTGGTTATATTAAGAAGCTACTAGAGAAGTTTGGCATAAGCAAGTTAAAACTTGTCCAAACTCCATTGGTAGAACATTTCAGATTTTCAGCTAATTTGGGACCAAAATTAGATGAAGAAAGAGCTAAGGTGGAGGGTATACCTTATACAAGTGTTGAGGGAAATCTTATGTATGGAATGGTCTATACTTGGCCAAACATTACATATACTACTAGCTCAATGAGTATATATATGGAAACTACAAGTAGGCAATAGTGGGACGTAGTCAAATGAATTCTAGTATACTTAAATGAGGTTAAGAAGCTCAGTTTGTTGTACAAGAGATTTGAGAGTAAAGATGAAATGCTGAAAGGATATATGGATGTAGATTTTACAGGGGACCTAGACAAAAAAAGGTCCATAATTGGTTATATATTCACATTATTTAGATCTACTATAAGTTGGAAAGCACAATTATAGCCTTTAGTTGCTCTTTCAACCATAAAGACAGAATACATTGCAACAACCAAAGGTGTGAAGGAAAGGTTATGGCTGAAAGGACTTATTAGTGAATTAGGAATTCTATAAAATGAGGCAGAGATGTTATGTGACAATTAGAGTGCCATTCATTTGACTAAAAACCTTATACATCATAAGATGATAAAACACATAAATATAAAGCTTCACTTTATTTGAGATATTGTGTCACAAGGTGCTATAATAGTGAGAAAAATTCCTATTGAAGATAACCTTGCAAATGTGTTGACAAAACTAGTTCCTATAATCAAGTTCAAACATTGCTTGGACTTGATTAGTGTCACTAATTCTTCAAGCTAGAAAGGTAGCTAAGGAGAGCCACTATAGAAGGTTAAAATCCTAACTTAACTTAGAAGCAAGATGGAGATTTATGAAGAACGCATTAAAGTTAACTCTAGTTAAGTGCAAGAGATAAGGTGACACAGGACTAAGGGTTGTAACATGGTTATTAGTGGCTGCATGAGGCTATAGGGCCAAAGGTTGCTTTGTTGGACCAAAACCGAGACTATGTGATACTTGGATGATGTTGTAGTTATAGTTTGGTGATCACTTAGTTAAGGGCATGTGTTGTTCACTTAAGTGAGTCATGTGAGTTAGAATTAGCAGCAAAAGCCTTATGTATATAAGTGTGTTTGAGGGGTTAGGTGGCATAATTCAGCTGTTGTAAACTGAGAGAAAGTGAATCAAAATTATAAAAAGGCTTGTATCTAAGAGAGAGGAAAACATTTGTTCTTGGATATACCTGGATTTTGGTAAGATTCTTAAAGGGTTTGTAAAATATTTTGACATAATAGATTAATGTTAGACATAGGAATCTCACATTGAGATTCTAAACCAAGGTAAAGACCATTGTGTACTACTGTTCTTTCCTACTAGCAATTTCCAATTTTTATTTTTGGTTTTTTCTAATTTGGTGCATCTCATCCAAGGATCACACATTCATAGCAAGACACAATAGGAGGTCTTTAACTTCAAATGTGTGTAATTTTTACCTTAGGTAGAATTATAGGGCATGTAATATACCATTGGAAATATCTTTTTAATACCTTTAATTGGATATCAAGGTCTCCCAAAAAGAGTCATCATATCATCATTTAACAATATATTAGCAAAAAAAAAAAGAATTTAAGCTCGTTTTCACTCAAAGGACTAGTAAAACCAGACTAAAACATAGGTGAAAATAACTATAAATGAGAAGTTATCATGTTTCACTTTTACACATAAAGCATCTTGTTTTCTTGATAAAATGATTTCTTATCAAAATTTCTTTGGTGAAAATACTCTTTAGGAAATTGTTCTTTAGATCAATAATCTTTATTTACATCCAATTTTGATAAGTTCAAAGTTCAAGTAATCATTTTATAAAAAGCTTATGTCTTATTTTACAAAGTTTGCCTTATATTTTTAAGCCTGCTTCATATTCTATGAAAAGTTTCAAAACTTGGTACATTCAAATTGAAACCCCCTTTTTAGGTGTTTCCTTACCTAAACTAATAACTAGTATTAAATTTAATCTCTTGTTTTCATGTCTAACAACCTAAGAGACAAGATCCATAATTCAAGTAATATAAATCAAAACTATATTTAAGGTCATTCAACTAATAAGCCTTATTTCTTTGATGGATCCATCTAAGCCTATTAGAAGTAATGCATGAGGATTTTTATATAGTCTATTGACTACCAAGTATGAAAATTTATTAAGAATAGATCTTAGGTGTCAACTAGAATTGCATAAGGACAACAAGTTATTAAACAAGAGGCAAAATGGGATGAAGAAGATATCAGGAAGATAAAGTTGAATGTAAGAGCCATCAATATAATGCTTTATGTTATCAATGTAGAAGAATATAGAAAGAGATCGAGATATAGTTTAGTAAAGAAATGTGGGAGAAGGTTGTAAATAACTTATGAAGGAACTGACGAAGTACGAGAAACAAAGGTTGACATGTTTATTCATAAATATAATTTATTTAAGATTAAGAAATGTGACAATATTTAAGATATGTTCAAAAGGATGTCCTTCATCATAAATTACTTGGATGCATTGGAAAAAACTTTCTTGAATAATAAAATAGTAAGAAAAGTGTTAAGAGTATGCACTAAACCTTGGCAAGCCAAAATTATAGCTATTTAAGAAGGAAGAAATCTAAATGTCATCATTACTTGTGATAAGTTAGGAGGAAATCTCATAGCATATGAGAATAATTTCATGAAAGATGATGCAGAACAAAGAAAAGGGAAGATCATTGCTTAAATCAACTTCTAT
This sequence comes from Gleditsia sinensis, assembly GCA_037074535.1. Lineage (NCBI taxonomy): Eukaryota > Viridiplantae > Streptophyta > Magnoliopsida > Fabales > Fabaceae > Gleditsia > Gleditsia sinensis. Next base: position 56,535,286 of record CM073468.1, on the reverse strand, counting down.
ACAACTTGATTAGGATAACTTCCCTGCAAATCCAAATAATGATGTAGGTATGGTTCTTCTATCAAGAAGAATTTATAGATTTTACAATAAAAGGAGTCAAAATTTTGGGATACAAAATTTCAAGAATAATTCTAGAATGAAGGAAGCAAGGAGAGACAATCACTTTCCATAAATGTAAAAAGTTTAGCCATGTCAAAGTTGATTGTCCTTTGCTAAAAATAATATTCTTAAACCAAAAAAAGAAGAAATCCATGATTAATTAGAAAATTCAATGAGCAAGGAGTCATCACCATTAGTCTATGTTGATATAATATCTTTTATATTTTGTTCAAGGACAAGATAAACTTAATATTATGCTTGGATCATAGAGATACTCTTTTGATAAGGCATGATTGGGTTATGATAAAACCAATACTATGAAACATTATAAAAACTTCTTTGTGAAATTAATAACTATTATTATAATTTTGGAAAAAAGGGTCATCTATCTTATAATTGCTCTATGAAAAGGAGATTCATGATATAGGTTCCAAAAGGTACTCTTGTACCTGAAGGAGCATGAACTAAAAATGAAGGATCTAAAGAGATTTGGGTGCCTAAGCAAAATTGTGTTTTGATAAGTTTACTTAAAACTAAAGTTGAGCAAAGATCATTAGTTTTTAGATTTTAGAGCTTAAGGTAAGGTACTAAATTTTGTTTCGAAGTACCGTTTCGATAACTCTAGAAACGAAAACATTTCAGAAATTTCGAAGAAATGAAAAAAATTTTAGGAAACATTTCAAATAATTTTAAATAATATTTTTTAAAATTTTAAAAGATTTAACATAATATTAATGATATAGATATATAAAATTATATTAAAATTAATTTAAATTAATGTCTATAATTGAATAGTAAGCATGCTACTACAGTAGGGACTCCAACTCAAATCCTAACATTCACAACAATCTCTCTCTTGCATCCATTTCTACTTCTTTTTCTTAACTCTTTCGTGGCATCTATATTTAAATCTCTCTCTCTGTTTAAGTATCTCTATGTTTAAGTATCTTCCTCTCTCTTTGTCTTTCAGTCTCTCTTTTCATTATTTTTGTAGTTTCCTCTTTAAAATGATGATAATAAAGGAAAACAATGTTATGAGAACAAAGTGGGAGAGTAGGACGTTAATAAAAATGTTGTGACTTGTAGAAGAAAATAACTTGGTGTTGGATATGATATGATGCTACTTTCATCTACTTTTAGATTGTCAATTTTTTTATTTTTCAAATTAGTTTAGTACTTATCCATCGAAACAACTCAAAACAAGAGCATTTCCATCGAAACGACTCGAAATAAGAGTATTTCCATCGAAACAACTCAAAATAAGAGTATTTCCATCGAAACAACTCGAAATAAGAGTATTTCTATCCAAACAACTCGAAACAAGAGTATTTCCACTGAAATTTTCACTAAAACAAAAGTATTTCGACCGAAACATTTCGAAACATAGTAATTTCAATCGAAATAGAATAATTTCTTACCAAACATTTCGTTTTATTTCGATAACTCTGTTTCGTGTCGGTGTCTTAGGAAATAAAAACGTTTCGATCGTTTCGATGGAAAAGAAATAAAATTTAGTTCCTTGGCTTAAGGCATATGACTGGCGACTCATCAAAATTTTTCTCTCTCAAACACAAAGATATGGAAAGTGTCACCTTTAGAGACAATAGAAAGGTAAAATAGTTGGTATTGCCGTATTGGTAAAATTTGCATAAGCCATTCTCTTTTAATTGATCAAGTTTATCTTATTCATTATTTAAAGCATAATTTGATTAGCATTAGTTAACTATGTGATAGTGGTCCTAAAGTCACATTTGGTTCATCAAAGTGTATGATACATGAAGCCAACAATCAAGGTACTCAATTTCGTTTCGAGGTACCGTTCCTGTGACTTCAGAAATGGAAATATTTCGAAACATTTTGAAAATTTCGAGAAAATGGAAGATTTTTTAAGAAACGTTTCAAATAATTTCAAATAATATTTTTTAAAATTTTAAAAGATTTTAACATAATATTAATGATATAGATATATAAAATTATATTAAAATTAATTCGAATTAATATCTATAATTGAATAATAAACAAATATGCTACTACAGTAGAGATTCTGACTCAAATCCTAATAGTATTAAACAATAATCTCTCTTTTGCATTCATCTCTCCATCTTCTTTTTAATTCTTTCATGGCATCTATATTTAAATCTCTCTCTCTGTCAACCATGATTATATCTCTATCTTTAGATATCTTCCTCTCTCTTTGTCCTTCAATTTTTCTTTTCATCATTTTTGCATTTTCCTCTTTAAAATGAAGATAATGAAGAAAAATAATGTCATAAGAATAAAGGGGAATAGTAGAAAGTTAATAAACATGTTGTGACTTGTGAGAAAAAATAATTTAGTGTTGGATGTAATATGATACTACTTTCATCTATTTTTAAATTGTCAATTTTTTTATTTTTCAAATTAGTTTAGTACTTTTCCATCAAAACAACTCAAAACAAGAGTATTTCCAACGAAATAACTCGAAACAAGGGTATTTCCATCGAAATAACTCGAAACAAGAGTATTTCTATCGAAACAATTCGAAATAAGAGTATTTTCACCGAAATAAGATTATTTTCATCGAAATTTTCACTAAAATAAGAGTATTTTTACCTAAACATTTCGAAACATAGTAATTTCAATCGAAATAGCATAATTTCTTAACAAATATTTTGTTTCATTTTGATAACTCTGTTTCCTGTCGGTGACTCAGGAAACAGAAATGTTTCGGTCGTTTCGATGTAAAAGAAAGGAAATTTAGTTCCTTGCCAACAATTACAACATCATTCTTTTAAGCCATAGGCATAAAAATGTCTATAATTTGAAATTAGAGGACATATCTTCTAACTCCATAAAGTGTCTTCCATCTATCCAAGATCAAACCTAATTATGGCATAAAAGGTTAGGTCATGCAAGCATGCACTTAATTGCAAAGCTGTCTAAAAAGGATCTAATGGTTGGCCTTCCTAAGATTAAATTTGAAAAAGATTACCTTTGTGATGCTTGTAAAAAAGAGAAGCAGACTGCATCATCTTTCAAATTAAAAGATGTTGTTTATACTTTTAGACCTCTGCAATCAATTCATATGGATTTGTTGGGTCCCTTTAGAGTTCAAATTCTTGGTGCCAAGGGTTATGGCTTAGTCATTATTGATGATTTTTTCAAGATATATACATGGGTTTTCTTCCTTTCCCACAAACATGAAAATTTTGATTTAAAAAAAAATTCCAAAGAGTTCACAATGGAAAAGGTTACTTGATCTCTAACATTAAAAGTGATCATAGTAAGAAATTTGAAAATGGTCTTTTAGAAAGATTTGTTTGAAAAATGGAATAGGTCACAATTTTTCTGCTCCTAAAACTCCTTAGCAAATTGCAATTATCGAAAGGAAAAACATAACTATTCTTAATATGGCAAGGACTATGCTTTTCAATAACAACTTTCCAAAGCAATTATGGGTTCAGGCTATCAATATTGCTTGTTATATCTTAAATAAATGCTTGATAATGCCTATTCTCAAGAAAACTCCTTATGAATTGAGGAAGAGAAGAAAATCAACTTTAAGTTATTTTCATGAATTTGATTGTCAGTGCTATATCTTAAATAATAGCAAAGAAAATCTTAGAAAATTTGATGCTAAATCTAATAAAGGTGTCTTTCTTCATTATTCGCTCACTAGTAAAGTATATAGTGTCTATAATAAGAAAAGCATGACAATTGAAAAAAAAATACATGTTTTCTTTGATGAAGCTAATCTTTCCCTTCCTAGAAATGAAAGTAAAGGTGATGAACATGAAGATATATGCCATAAAACACTTGGTGATTCAAATAGGAAAAATGGAGAATCTAGGAATAATGAAGCAGGATTAAAGAATTATGAATCATAATCTTACTTGCCAGAAATCAACTTTCATGAAGTAAAAACTGATGAAAGACATCAAAATGAAACTGAGCTAGCTTGGAAGAATACTAAACTACAAGAATGGAGAAAAATCTCACAATCATCCTATGAAAAATATCATTAGAAATCTGGTTGAAATTGTAAAGACAACATCATCCTTCAGAAGCATAAATCACATAGTATTCATGTCTTAAATTGAGCCATATAACATTTAAGAAGCTCTAAAAGATGAATTATAGATTCAAGCTATAATAACCGTAAAATTTAACGAAAAGTTCAAATTAAAGAAATTTTGAATTAAAGAGAGGATTTTTAAAATGGAGTAAGAATCGGTGAAAATATATATATATATATATATATATATATATATATATATATTACATGGATTAAAAAATTACAAAAGAAATATGAGAATTTATGTTTTGGCGCGCTATAAGCAAATATATGCTTATTTGTTTAAAAATGATTAGGTTTTGCTAAAAGTAAGTAGACTTTTAATTAAAAGAAGTATTGTGTTGCTTAAAATAATTATACCGGCTTCTATTGAATTTTTATGGTATTTTTAGAAATACTTTTTCTTTTAATATGAATAAAGATATTTGTTTAGAAATTTTTTTATTACGATTTTTATCAAGAAAAATTATGATTTAAGAGTTTAACTAAAGGTTTATGAGAAAGGAAATTTTTAGAAAATTTTGGTATATTTTATGATGAAAAATGGAATTTATATGAATTTTTATAAAAAAAAATCTTATTATTAATTATTTAATAATTATTATTATATTAAAAAAAATATTTTTTACTGTAGCACCCACACATATATGTGCATACCGATACCAGAGAAGAAAAAAAACTGCAGCCCCCATTCCACCATTTTTTTTCTTTCCTCTTCGATTTTCAATTCCTCATATCTGGAGCTACAGACCTCCGATTGACGAACCGTCTGGACCGTTGGACTTATGGCAACTAGTACTTCAAAACCCACCAATCAATTTCAACGAAAAGTCGCCGGAAGGTTGCCGGAAAATCACGTGAATAGTACCTCCAAAGCTAAAAACTTCGTCCAATCGCGTTTTAAACTTCGTTCTTCCGAAATTCTTTCCATAGATAGTCTTAGAATTAGTTTCTATGTTAGAATATAGAGATTTTAGGTTTCGGCGTAAATAGTGTTTTCTGGCATGAATAGTGACGTTTAGGATTTATCTAATTTTCATGTTATGTCTATGTTTTCTAGGTTGTTAAGCCACCACGAGGTGAAATTCTCGTTGTTGGACTCCTAGTACGGTGAGTGGGTTTTTCTTACTATAACGCATGTTTTATGAATTCGGTTTATAACTCTCTCATATGATTTTAACTAGTTGGAAGTATGTTAAATTATTTTACCACTTTGAAAACCAATATGTTCCAACCATGTTAGAAATTATAAATTTCAATCCTAGTTGAACCCTAGGTATGCAGGGCAAGCTTCTAGCTGATAATTCTCCATTTGAGCTAGATTTATAGAAATGCGAACTTAGTCATAGAAATAAACTAAGTTAGCTATGAAATGATTTGATGCTTGATGAGCATCTATGTGACATCTACGGACGATCTATGTTTAAAAGGGAAAGTTTATGATTATAAAGGTCTCCATGGGAATTCATGGATGTGACATATTTTATAATGGAATTTTATGCATGAAAAGAGTTAGATGGAGAATTATAGCTTTATTATAATGTTATTGAAATGTTTTACTTTAAACTCTTTGAATAGCATATTTTTAAATATTTGCTATTGGAGGAATCATTTTAGATCACTGTTAGCTAGCCGCAGGTAGTGCTAGCACTGGTGCACCATGATCATGTTAAGGCTTCGGCCTGGGATATTGTGACGGGCTTATGACCGCCTGAGTTACAGAATTTAGGGTGGACTTATGTCTACGCCTACAGTGATTTCCATACCCTTGCTATGTGCTTGGGAGATTTAGGGTGGATTTATGTCTACGCCAACAGTGATTACCCTACCCTTGCTGTGTGCTTGGGGGAGATGATAGATCTGTTAGGAAAGACCTCTAATAGACTAGTGCATTTTTTTAAAAAGATTAAATATTTCTAAACAATCTCATTCATCATTGTTATTGCATAAATAACATCATTTATTACTTACCATGCATAATTGATTTACTTTACGGTTACTGATTTAATCATGTTTTATCTTTTGAACATACACTAGAATTGTATAGCTTTTCTTTCAATAAATTATGGTTAAATGCTTAATGTTTCTATTATTATCTTTATACTTTGATTTCAAATATAAAACTCATTGTGAAACACTCGTGCTTAGTTTGCCCTGTTTCAGTTATAGTGTGATTTATCCATTCACTGAGATGTGGTAATCTCACCCCTCTTCTGTTTCCTTCCCACAAATAGTCAAAGAGACTTTGATCCAGCTACAACTTTGTAGGAGGCTGAAGATAGCGTTGGTGAGCCGCAGTTTGGGCAAAGTTTTTCTTTTTGTACTGTTTGTCTAGTTTAGTTTATGTCTAGTGTATCTCCTTGAACTTACAGGCAGGATCCTCGCTTCTTGTGTACTTTGATGTGTTGTTTGGAAAACAGTTTTATGTTTTACAACTATGTTTGTATTATGAGACCATGGGCCAAGTTGAATCACGGATGTTGGATTCATGAGATATATATATATATATACAGTATTTTCTTATATTGGATGTGGCATATGTGGCCAGTTATATTTATTATGTACTCTGGATTGTGTGCTGAATGTTTGTGCATGCTATGTGTTAGGCTTACGGCTAGGGGGAAACCCTTATGTCGTGCCGGTCATGTGTTCCATCATTTGGGGCTGTGACAGAGTGGTATCAGAGCATTAGGTTTCCTTGTGTTCATGGAGTAACGGACCTTTAGGTAGGACTTTGAGTATGGGTGTGAATCCGGACATGCTTATACTCACGGTGCTGCTAAAGGGGTTTGATAGGATGTTGTCTTTTTGTTTAAGTAAGTCAGTTTATAGTATGCTATGTTGGTATGGTTAAATGATGGTTGGGCTATCTCTGTTTTGTAGCGAGATTCCACCAAGAACGAGATCAAAGGTTAGGCAACCCGCGGCTCAAGAGCAGATGGCTAAAGAGTCTGCTCAGTCTGCAGTACCTGTGCCTAGAGGCTGAGGTAGAGGTCGTGGCAGAGGCCGACCTAAAGCCAGTGCAAGAGGCAGTGGTAGGGGTGTAAGGGCTGCTGAAGCAGCCGAACAAGCTGAGTTAACCAATGAGTAAGCTGAGACTCCCAGGGCAGGGTAAATGTCTTCTCACCCCCGGGATGATGTGATAGCCCAAATGCTGGTAACCATGCAGGGTATGCAGCGGGCGATAGAAAATCTAGCCGAAAGAAGGGATGGGCAAGGTGGAAGGGACCCACAACAGCCCGAAACAGCTACCTCCGTTCCAAAGCCAGTTAGGCCCGTGGAGCGGCATGTGAGACCCGCCGAGAGGGAAGTGGAATTATCTGAGTTCCTGAAACTGAAACCGCCAACCTTCAAGGGGTTGTTGGCTAGTGAAGATCCCCAAGAGTTTATAGAGGACACTGAGAAGATCTGTGAGGTGCTTAAGTGTCCAGAGATCCGATCAGTAGAGTTGGCATCCTTCCAGTTGTCTGGTGTAGCGCAGGTATGGTTTAAGACCATGATGCGCGGAAGGGGAGCTACAGCGCCACTTTTGGGATGGCCAGAGTTCAAGGAAGTCTTCATGGAGAGGTTTGTGCCTGAGAGTATCCGAGATGCCAAGTGGCAGGAATTTGTAGAGTTGAAGCAGACTCCCGGTATGTCAGTCACAGAGTATGACTACCGCTTCACACAGCTGTTGCCGTATGCACCGCACATGGTCCCTACTGAAAGGGCCATGGTCAAGAAGTTTGTCCAAGGGTTGATACCAGCATTGTTTAGATCAGTGGCACCCTAGATGAAGCAATTTCCCAACTATGCAGAGGCTGTGGACTGTGCAAGAATGATGGAGACTAGGCATTTGGCCGATGTCGATAATGCCAAGCTGAGAAAGAGAGATAGGGACGGGAGCTCTAAAGGGGGGCAAAGTTCTCATTCCCAAGGACCACGATTTCAGGGCCAGCAACGCCCAGTACCACAGAAAGTTGGGAACCCCAACCAGAGATCATATGAGAGTGGTAGGCTAGGTCCTAGCCAATGGAACACCAGGTATATAGGTCAACCAGGACCAATGGCCATTCAGCAGAACAGGCCACAATGCCCTATTTGTGGCAACCATCACTTTGGTTAGTGCCGCAGGGAGATGGTTATTTTCTATCAATGCAACCAACCTGGACACATGAAGAGGGAGTGTCCCCAGTTGTATGGCTCAAGCCAAGGGCCAACTCGACTGGCTTTACTACCAACCCCAGTGGCAGATCAGCCTATTAGGATTATACCGGGCCAAGCAAGTAGCAAAGGTACTGGTAGAGGGATGATGGGCCGAGGTCAAAGCCAAGCAGGCCGAGGTCAACCGAGGATTTTTGCTCTTACCAGGCAGGATGCACAAGCTTCAAATGCGGTCATGACAGGTACTCTTTCGGTTTGCCTACATAAAGCATATGTTTTGTTTGACCCCGGGTCTACATATTCCTATGTTTCCCCTAGTTTTGCTAAAAGCTTGGGTAAAGATCCGATTAAGATGGATGCCCCTTTCTTTATAACCACCCCGGTCGGTGATTATTTGCCAGTAGAGCATGTATGCAAGTCATGTAAAGTGTCAGTGGGTGATAGGGAGACATCTGCTGATTTGATCATCCTGGACATGATCGAATTTGACATAATCCTAGGAATGGATTGGTTAGCATCATGCTATGCTACTTGGATTGCTATGGGAAGGCAATCAAATTTAACTTTCCAAGTGAAGTTCCTTTCCGGTTCCAGTGTGACCGAAGTAAAGCTCCAAGTAACTTGATTTCAGTCTTGGGTGCTCAGAGGATGTTGAAAAAAGGATGCCAGGGATACTTGGCGTATGTTAGAGATGTGGATAGGAAGATACCCGAAGTAGACAAGATGGCAGTGGTAAGAGAATTCCTGGATGTCTTTCTAGAGGAGTTGCCAGGATTACCTCCTGAACGGGAGATAGAGTTTGGTATCGACCTTATTCCAGAGGCTCGACCAATTTCTATACTGCCTTATAGGATGGCACCCACAGAGCTTAAAGAGCTAAAGAGTCAGTTGTAGGATTTGTTGGATAAGGGATTCATCAAGCCGAGCACTTCTCGATGGGGTGCTCTGGTCCTTTTTGTGAAGAAGAAGGACGGGTCTTTGCGTCTTTGCATTGACTATCGGCAACAGAATAAGCTAACAGTGCGCAACAACTATCCTTTACCCAGGATTGATGATCTGTTTGATCAACTTCAAGGAGCAAAATGTTTCTTCAAGATTGATCTGAGGTCAGGGTACCATTAGTTGAAGGTTAGGAAGAAGGATATTCCCAAGACAGCTTTTAGGACCCGTTATGGTCATTATGAGTTTTTGGTTGTCTTTTGGACTAACTAACGCACCAGCTGCTTTTATGGACTTGATGAACAGGGTGTTCAAGCCACTCTTGGATCGGTTTGTCATTTTGTTTATTGATGACATCTTGGTTTATTCTAAAGACCATGAGGAGCATGAACAGCACCTACGGGTCATTCTGCAGATCTTGAGGGATCAGCAGTTGTATGTTAAGCTCTCTAAGTGTGAGTTCTGGTTGGACAGCGTTATATTTCTGGGGCATGTAGTCACGAAGGATGGCATTCAAGTAGACCCCGAGAAGGTAGAGGTAGTACAGTAGTGGCATCGCCCCGCTAGTGTGACGGAGATCTGAAGTTTCTTAGGTCTAGCAGGGTATTACCGGAGGTTCATCAAGGATTTCTCTAGGATTGCTGCTCCTTTGACCATATTAACCAGGAAGGGAGTTAAGTTTGAGTGGTTGGATGCATGCGAAGAAAGTTTCCAGACCTTGAAGAAGTGTCTAACCACAAGCCCAGTTCTAACTATCCCAACGGGCACTGGAGGATACTCAGTATACTGTGACGCCTCAAGGGTGGGCTTGGGTTATGTGTTAATGCAAAATGGTCATGTTGTAGCCTATGCATCTAGGCAGCTCAGGAAGCACGAACAGAACTATCCTACACATGATCTGGAGATGGCGGCAGTGGTCTTTACCTTGAAGATTTGGAGGCACTATCTCTATGGTGAACCCTGTGAGATTTACACGGACCACAAGAGCCTCAAGTACATCTTTCAACAAAGGGATCTTAACTTGAGATAGAGGAGGTGGATGGAGTTGGTGAAGGCCTATGACTGCACCATCTTGTACCACCCAGGGAAGGCCAATGTGGTAGCAGATGCTTTGAGCAGAAAGTCAATGGGGAGTCTAGCACATATCACCCTACTCCGGAGGCCGTTGATAAGGGATATTCATCGGCTAGAAGGTGAGGGGATGCATTTTGAAGTGAATGAGCCAGGGGTGTTGTTAGCCCACATGCAACTACACTCTCCGCTGGTTGAGCAGATTAAGACAGATCAGGACAAGGATGCTAAGCTGTGTAAGCTCAAGGATGAAACTAGAAATAATCAGACTTCTGAATTCAGCGTGGATGCTGAAGGAGTGTTAAGATGTGGGAAGCGCTTGTGTGTACCCGATGTGGATAGCTTGAGGAAGCAGATTTTGGAGGAGGTACATAAATCAGCCTATATTATCCACCCAGGAACAAATAAGATGTACAATGATCTCAAGGACTTGTGTTGGTGGAATGGGATGAAGAAGGATGTAGTAGACTTTGTGGCTCAATGCTTGGTTTGTCAGCAAGTGAAAGCTGAACACCAGAAGCTTGCCGGTTTGCACCAACAGATCGAGATATCAGAGTGGAAGTGGGAAAGGCTCACTATGGACTTCGTTACAGGGTTACCAAGGACCCTTTAGGGTTATGACTCAGTATGGGTGATAGTGGATCGAATGACCAAGTCATCCCACTTCTTACCTGTGAAGACTACTTTTAATGCGGCTCAGTATGCAAGCCTGTATCTGAATGAGATCGTCAGATTGCATGGAGTCCCTGTATCCATCATATCTGATCGAGGTCCACAGTTTACAACAAAGTTTTGGAGAGCTTTTCAAGAAGCTTTGGGGACGAGGTTGGATCTAGGCACCGCTTTTCATCCCTAAACAGATGGCCAGTCAGAACGCACGATTCAAATTCTGGAGGATATGCTTAGAGCATGTATTTTGGATTTTGGTGGCAGTTGGGAAGGATACCTGCCATTAGCTGAGTTTGTATACAACAACAGTTATCAAGCCAGTATTCAGATGGCACCTTTTGAAGCTCTTTATAGGAGAAGATGCCGATCTCCCGTTGGATGGTTTGAAGTTGGAGAAACCAAGCTGCTAGGGCCAGACTTGGTGCAAGATGCCATAGAAAAGGTCAAGCTGATAAGGAACGGCTTTTAACTGCACAAAGTCGTCAAAAGGCTTATGTGGACCATAGGCGTCGGGAGTTGGAGTTTTCTTTAGGCGATCACGTGTTCCTCAGAGTTTCACCCATGAAGGAAATCATGCGGTTTGGTAAGAAAGGGAAGTTAAACCCGAGGTATATTGGACCCTTTGAAGTTCTGGATAGGGTAGGAACAGTGGTATACCGCCTAGCCTTACCACCTGGATTAAGTGAAGTGCATCCAGTCTTCCATGTCTCGATGTTGAGGAAGTATCTACTCAACCCCTCTCATGTGATTGAACCGCAAGAAATCTTTTTGGATGACAAGTTGGCCTACGAAGAGAAACCCGTGGCCATTGTTGATAGACAAGTGAAAAAGTTGAGGTCTAAGCATATCCCTACAGTGAAGGTGAAGAATCATTCCAAGGAGGAAGCTACGTGGGAAGTAGAGGACGTCATGAGAGAGAGGTATCCACAACTGTTCCAAGAGTAGTCTTATGCTTTTATGTTGTTGGTTTTTGTAAAATTCGGGGACCGAATTTCTTTAAGGGAGGAAGAATGTAATAACCATAAAATTTAACGAAAAGTTTAAATTAAAAAAATTTTGAATTAAAGAGAATATTTTTAAAATGGAGTAAGAATAGGTGAATATATATATATATATATATATATATATATATATATATATATATATATATATATATATATATATATATTACATGGATTAAAGAATTACAAAAGAAATATGAGAATTTATGTTTTGACGCGCTATAAGTAAATATATGCTTATTTGTTTAAAAATGATTAGGTTTTGCTAAAAGTAAGTAGACTTTTAATTAAAAAAAAGTATTGTGTTGCTTAAAATAATTATACCAGCTTCTATTGAATTTTTATGGTATTTTTAGAAATACTCTTTCTTTTAATATGAATAAAGATATTTGTTTTATTACGATTTTTATCAAGAAAAATTATGATTTAAGAGTTTAACTAAAGGTTTATGAGAAAGGAAATTTTTAGAAATTTTTGGGATATTTTATGATGAAAAATGGAATTTATATGAATTTTTATAAAAGAAAATATTATTATTAATTATTTAATAATTATTATTATATTAAAAAAAATATTTTTTACTGTAGCACTAGCACATATATGTGCATACGGATACCAGAGAAGGAAAAAAACTGCAGCCCCCCTTCCACCATTTTGTTTTCTTTTCTCTTTGATTTTCAATTCCTCATATTTGGAGCTACGGACCTCCGATTGACAAACTGTCTGGACCGTTGGACTCGTGCCTACGAGTACTTCAAAACCCACCGATAAATTTCATCAGAAAGTCGCCGGAAGGTTGCCGAAAAATTGTGTAAATAGTACCTCCAAAGGTAAAAACTCCGTTCAATCGCGTTTTAAGCTTCGTTCTTCCGAAATTATTTCCATAGATAGTCTTAGAATTAGTTTCTATGCTAGAATATAGGGATTTTAGGTTTCGGCGTGAATAGTATTTTTCGGCATAAATAGTGACATTTAGGATTTATCTAATTTTCATGTTATGTCTATGTTTTCTAGGTTGTTGAGCCACCACGAGGTGAAATTCTCGTTGTTGGACTCCTAGTACAGTGAGTGGGTTTTTCTTACTATAACGCATATTTTACGAATTCGGTTTATAACTCTCTCATATGATTTTAACTAATTGGAAGTATGTTAAATTGTTTTACCACTTTGAAAACCAATATGTTCCAACCATGTTAGAAATTATAAATTTTAATCCTAGTTGAACCCTAGGTATGCAGGGCAACCTTCTAGGCTGATAATTCTCCATTTGAGCTAGATTTATAGAAATGCGAACTTAGTCATAGAAATGAACTAAATTAGCTATGAAATGATTTGATGCTTGATGAGCATCTATGTGACGTCTACGGACGATCTATGTTTAAAAGGGAAAGTTTATGATTATAAAGGTCTCCATGGGAATTCATGGATGTGACATATTTTATAATGGAATTTTATGCATGAAAAGAGTTAGATGGAGAATTATAGCTTTATTATAATGTTATTGAAATGTTTTACTTTAAACTCTTTGAATAGCATATTTTTAAATATTTGCTATTGGAGGAATCATTTTAGATCACTGTTAACTAGCCGCAGGTAGTGCTAGCACTGGTGCACTATGACCATGTTAAGGTTTCGGCCTAAGATATTGTGACGGGCTTATGACCGCCTGAGTTACAAAATTTAGGGTGGACTTATGTCTACGCCTACAGTGATTGTCATACCCTTGCTATGTGCTTGGGGGATTTAGGGTGGACTTATATCTACGCCTACAATGATTACCCTATCCTTGCTGTGTGTTTGGGGGAGATGATAGATCTGTTAGGAAAGACCTCCAATAGACTAGTGCATTTTTTTTAAAAGATTAAATATTTCTAAAAAGTCTCATTCATCATTGTTATTGCATAAATAACATCATTTATTACTTACCATGCATAATTAATTTGCTTTACGGTTACTGATTTAATCCTATTTTATCTTTTGAACATACACTAGAATTGTATAGCTTTTCTTTCAATAAATTATGGTTAAATTCTTAATGTTTCTATTATTATCTTTATACTTTGATTTCAAATATAAAACTCATTGCGAAATACTCGTGCTTGGTTTGCCCTATTTCAGTTATAGTGTGATTTATCCATTCACTGAGATGTGGTAATCTCACACCTCTTCTGTTTCCTCCCCACAGATAGTCAAAGAGACTTTGATCTAGCTACAGCTTCGTAGGAGGCTGAAGATAGCGTTGGTGAGCCCCAGTTTGGGCAAGGTTTTTCTTTTTGTACTGTTTGTTTAGTTTAGTTTATGTCTAGTGTATCTCCATGAACTTACAGGCAGGATCCTCGCTTCTTGTGTACTTTGATGTGTTGTTTGGAAAACAGTTTTATGTTTTACAACTATGTTTGTATTATGAGGCTATGGGTCAAGTTGAATCACAAATGTTGGATTCATGAGATATATATATATATCCAGTATTTTCTTATATTGGATGTGGCATATGTGGTCAGTTATATTTATTATGTACTCTGGATTGTGTGCTGAATGTTTGTGCATGCTATATGTTATGCTTACGGCTAGGGGGAAACCCTTATGCCGTGCCGGTCATGTGTTCCATCATTTGGAGCTATGACACAAGCCATGCAAAAAGATCATAATTACTTTGAAAAGAACCAAGTATAGACATTTGTTTTGAAATCTAAAGGCTACTCAATCATTGGAACAAAATAGGTGATCAAAAACAAGCTTCATGAGGTTGGAAATGTCGTAAGGAGCAAGGAAATGTTAGGAGCTTAAGGCTATAAAACAAGAAGGTATTGATTTTGTGAATCGCTAATATAAACTTCACCAAGAATAATAGGATTTGGAATCAATAAAAGATCAAGTTGAAGGATCATGTTATAATTTAGATTTATAATAAGAAAGACAACAAGGACCATGACCCGTTATCTGTAACAACTCTTTTTTTTTTACATATATACATATATGTTTTCTTTTTTAAAGTCGCGTGAAGTCATTACCTTTATTTAACTCATAATAACATTCAATTAATTTAACCTAGCATAATTAAGATTTACACATCATTAATTAATAACATTCATACGCAAATCAAACACATATATGTCTACATCTTATTCATCCCCATTGACCAGTTCCGGAGATACGGGTGCGGGTGGTTGCACCTTCATTGGGATCTTAGCCAACTAGACCACAAACACCTTATTAATTTCTGATATATACCCAACATAGAGTAATTCGATCTAACATACACTAAGAGCCAGAGTCAAAGAAAAATCTGCAAAACTAGTTTTCTGAACATGATATAGAAATATAGTGAGAATTAAATCCATGTAGATTCAACAATAAATCATAATTATCATCAATATAACTCATTATGTCATATTCATCTGTATAATTTACAGCAATTACCTTAGGTCACATGAATGCACTTTATCTATGTACATGAAAATTGTACAGTAATGACATAGATAACATGAATAACTCTTTTCAAAATATCATATGATGGCTATCAACTAATTTTTATATCAAGCTACTCCGGTCAGGGTGAGTAGTTTCTACTCTCTGATATAAGATTTTCTTACTCCATCCGACATGGCATAATTTCTTTTCTCATTAACATAATCATAGTCGTTGATAGAGTGTCCCCTACTGGTGCACCACATGGACCGCCATGTGACCATTCTCATTTCTTTTCTTTTCTTTTTCTTTTCACATTAATAGTCAAAAATATGATTTCAATAACAAGTATGTTCATTATACTCACATGCCATAATTTATCATCAAAATATAATTATTACAAAAAATTATTTGTAATCATGCCATAAACATAATCGTTTCAAATATCACTTTATAAAATATTTTTATGTCAAAATTACACACTTATGATAGTAAGGAGTTCATGTAATGGCAATAGTTTTGGCAAACACTAATCATTTATTATTCTCATTTATAAGATTCTTCTTCTTTTTTAAATATTATTAACCTCTCTTCACTAAACAGAACATAATATCCTCATTTTAAATCCAATTGAGGTGCTCTTGGTGTCAATTAAAAAATAATAAAATTCTCTAAAACCGTTATGTTGAACATTTTAGTGAAATCTTAAGTAATCATGATGTTACTACTCCCTCAAATTTAATGTTATTTCTTCTCGAATTGGTTCAGACCTCTACTTATTAATCGAATCATATCTCCCTCATAAATACTCCAATTGAGGTAATTCCAAAATCTATAAAACGCTAAGACATTTATATACAACTTTCATGTTTATTATTTCTTCAAATTACTTACTAATTACTCCCAAAAAATAAAAAATAAAAACGCTTATTTTTACCATCCTGGATTCTAGACTAATTCTGACATTTACTCATTAATCAGCCATATCTTTCTCATGTGAACTCCAAATTAAGTGATTTCAGAGCTTATAGATCCGTGATACATATATCTATATTTATTATGTTAATAAGTTTCTTTAATTACCTACATATTTTTCCAAAATATTCAAATACAAAAATATACTTAACAGATTCTTCCCTCGTTAGCTAGTTTCTAACATTTCCTTACTTCACAAAAAAATTTATTTTTCTTAACAAAGAATTTCACTTCTCTTTAGTATGTTATTTCCAATTTTTTTTCTATTAAGTTTTCTCTCTTTACTTATTCCCTTAATGTTAGAAACATTTTTTATGCATACACATAAGGTGAAGAATTTCTAAGGATTATATTTTCTTAAATATCTAAAAATTGTTTAATAAATTTTATTTTCTTAATTAAATATTTATGTACCTTTATTAATAAAAGAAACAAAATTAGGGATGTTATATTAAATATTTATGTACCTTTATTAATAAAAGAAACGAAATTAGGGATGTTACATTATCTATAAAAAGATAAAAACAAAATATAGTAAAAAGGTTGTAGATGCCATACTCAAGAGCATGAAAGAAGGTTGTGAGTGATAAATTTAAATTGAATGCCACAAGAAAAATTTGATAAGTTCAAAATAGTTCTTCGAAGAACCAAAGTGAAAATACTCTCTTAAAAATATAATTTTATTCACCAAAATATAATTTTTTTTTTAAGAGTATACATGTTTATTTATAGGTTGAAATAAAACACACAAAATAGAAAAAAAATAATGAAAATTAATGCCTTACAATTAGGAAAGTAAATGGCCTATAATAAAGGAATAAAATAGGAAAGTCTTTTACATTAGTAATAAGTCCTTTTTAGGAAACAAGCTAAAATTAACCCCTTTTAACAAACAAATTGAAATTGGAAAGTCTTCCACATGTGTTCCATGCCCAAAGCCTTTAATTTAGCCCCTTTCTTTTGCCTTGATAATCCTCGATCTTCATTTGGGCCTATCTTAGACTTTACCATTTTAGAATCAACCTAAATTTCTTATATCAATATGTTAAGTGCTTCTTTGAACCTTTTATCCTTTTCTTTTGTAATTAGCCCAATTAGAACTCGTAATGGATTGTTTAATGCTCTTTTATTCTTATCATTCCCTCCCTTATAAAAAAGATTTGTCCTCAAACTATCGCCTTACTATTATCATGGCATCTAGTATGAAAGATATTGTCACATTGTATCTTTTCATCTTTTTTGGTTTGCACATTAAGAGCTTTTCTTGCAACCAAAAGCTCTCTATCATATAAGTAGATTTTTCTTGACTCACGTTTAATAACATACAAAACAAAGATAGAAAGCCTCACAAACACTCCCTCATGTCTTTCTTTTAAGATTAATAGTACTCACTATGTTTACTCAAATTTAGCTTTTACCCCTTTATGAACTCACACTCTCTTATCTTTTTCCACTCTTTAGTTCCCTTTTTTAGTTATTTATTGAACTCAAACGAATTCAAACAAAATTTCCTTCCAACAATCCAAACTCTACCTAATAGCTCACTAGAATGATTAAATACAAAGAATAAAAGAAAAGAGAGAATCTAAGAAGCAAAGAGAACAAAGCAATTGAAATAGAAAAGTTGAAGAAAAGAAAAGAAAACACACTTTATGTAAACAAAACTTTGAATTCCAACAAATAATTAATTATAAATATATTTTTTTCTCCCTTTTTTTGAATTCTCTTTATATATATATTTGAAATGCTTCAATTTTTTTTTCAAAATTTCCTCTCTCTTTTTTTGCTTAGTACTTGAACAAGGAACACAAGAAAAAAAAAAGATAAAAAGAATGAAGATCAAGAAAACACAAGAAATTAAAAGGGAATTACTAGCAAGAAAACAAAAAAAATTAGATAGATCAAACCTAATTTAGAACTCCAACTTTAATACCAAATAATATGAACCTTACTAAGCAACATGATCTATTCCAAGTTCCAATTAGGCCAATTACAAGAGTAAGGGATAAGAGACTCAAAGAACCACTTAATGGATTGATCCAAGAAATTTGGGATGATTCTAAAATGGTGAAGTCCAAAATAGTCCTCAATGAAGTTCAAGGTTTAGTGAATATTATCAAGGCAAAAGAAAAAGGCTGAACTAAAGGCTTTAGGTGTGAAACACATGTAAAAGACTGGAAAATTTTAGCTTGTTTCCTAAAAGGACTAATTGCTAACAATAAAAGAATTTCCTATTTTATTCCATTATTTAGGCCATTTTCTTTCTTAATTGTAAGGCATTAATTTCCATTATATTATTACCGACTTTGTGTGTTTTATTTCAGTCAATAAATATGCATGTATGCTATTGAACAAAGAAAATTTTGGTCAATGAAATTATATTTTCAAGAGAGTGTTTTCTCTTTGATTCTTCAAAGAACTACTTTAAACTTATTAATGTTTTCTTATAGCATTCAATCTAAACTTATCACTCACAACTTTCTTCCTCTTTTTTTAGTGTGGCGTTTATAACATTTCTAATACATTTGATTCTTATCTTTTTATAGATAACGGGTCAATATTTTTTTTGTTTTTCTTATTATAAATTTGAATTAGAACACAATCTTTCAATTTGATTTTTTATTAATTTTAAGTCTCACTATTTGTAGTGAGTTTCATATCACCTTTGCTCCTGTTGCTAGATCGGAATCAATTAGGATATTGCTTACTTTTGCATGTTATAAGAATTTCAAATTATATCATATGGATGTAAAAAAGCTATTTTTCTAAATGAGGAAGTCCACATTAGACAACCTCATGATTTTGAAGATGCTGAAAAATTTAACTATGTTTTCAAACTCACCAAAGCACTTTATGATTTAAAACAAGCACCTAGGGCATGGTATGAAAGACTTAGCATTTTTTTAATCTCAAATGGTTTTAATAGAGGAATAATTGATACTATCTTGTTCACTAAGCAATCTAAAAGTGACACTTTTATTGTTCAAGTTTATGTTAATGATATTGTATTCAAATCTACTTATGAAAATTTGTGCAAGGAATTTTCCTCCTTCATGAAAAGTGAATTTGAGATGAGCATGATAAGAAAAATAAAATTCTTTCTCATACTGCAAATCAAGCAACAAAAGGAAGGAACATTCACAAATCAATCCAAATACACCAAAGAGTTGCTAAAAAAGTACAACATGGATAAAGCCAAATCAATTGGAACTCTTATGGTACCTCCACCAAATTTAATTTCTTCAAATTCAAAAACTCTAAATCTTTAAACCTTAAATCTTAACACCACAAATACGAAAATAACAAACTCCAAACTCCAAAACTTAAATGACTAAAACCCCAAATTATAAACCTAAATCCTGAATCCAAAATCTCCAAAACTTCATACCTCTAAACCCTAAACTTCAAAATCACAAATACTTAAACCCAAATTCTGAAGAAGCAAAACCTCAAAAATAAAAATCCTAAACCCAAAATAGGTTTAGTGTTTGAGTTTTGGAGTTTATAAAATATTTATTATATAATTTTTTTAGAATGAATACAAAATTTTATAATAAATAAATAGTTGCCAGATCTCAAATCTTAAAATCTTAAATTTCATATTCTCAAATTTCAAACTTAAACACTAAAATTTTTTTAGGATTTAGAGTTTTGGATATAGAATTAAAAATTTGTAGTATTGAAGTTTAAAGTTTAGAAACTCAATGTCGAGGGTTTGACATTTTAAGGTATTAAAGTTTAGTGTTTGGAGTTTAAGGTTTGTATGTTATTTATTTATTATAATTTTTTTATTATAAATATTATAATTTTTTAAAAAATATATGTAACTTTGACTTTTGGATGAATGTCATAATTTTTAGAATTTTATAAATTATTTGTTGATTATAAATATTTTTTATTAAAAATATTACAATTTTTTTAAATTTTGATATTTTAAATTTGAAATTTGAAATTAAAAGTTTGTAAATTAATCATTTACTATAAAAAAAAAAAAGAAGAAGATTATGGTGTTAGAATTTTGCCTTACTTGGGCCCAGTTTGGGTATACAGCTTATTTAAGTACTTATAAAATAAGGCCTTATATAAAAAATGCTTATAGAAGAAGGACTTTTAAATTAAGTTATTTAGCGTTTGGATACATATTTAAAAAAATACTTTTCAAATTTATAAAAAAAATTTAAAACATTTGGATATAATTTTGATGGAAGGAGAGAGGTGAATGGTATAATTTTGATCAAATTTTAACTTGTAAAAGTGTAAAATAACTTTCTTATCATGTGAATTTGAGCTTTCACAGAGACTTTTTTCAATAAGTTTAAAAAACAGACTTATGAAATAAGTTAAAATTAACTTATTGAAAATTGATAAATTACTTATTTTAACTTATCAAAACACTGTTTTTTTAACATAAAAGCACTTATACTGATAGATAAACTCTAATAAGCTGTAAGCTCTGCTATCCAAACGAGCCCTTGTTGCAGCTGATTATTACATGACTGCGCAATCACAACATTGTAATGTAGTAAAAAAAATGAAAATAGTGTAATATATAATAATTATATTTTTCTTATAAAATATAATAAATTTTTATTTGTTGTAAATGAAATTTACACAAAGAGAAAATATAATGTAAAGGCAATTAGAGAGGAATAACACATAGAGAGAAAGATATATTTCTTATACAATTACTTTATAGAAGCCTCTATTTATAGGCATACAATTATAAATGTTGATAACCCAAAAGCCAAAGAGAATTAATGTGATTCAATAGCTTTAGGAGTTGGAAAAATAAAAAGACACTCATAATAATAATAAATTTAATAATATTTATTATTTTGGGAGTTGAGAAACCAAATGGGCATCCACAATAATAAATGATTTCATAACACTCTCCCTTGGATGTCCATTTTACAAGGAATATACATCATTAAAACCTTACTAGAGAAAAACTTAGTGAAAAAAAACTCTAGTGAAGGAACAAAAGTACATTATTCATTGTATACTCTCACTATTTTCAATATCATTGAATATCTCTGAGTTGATGCATCCCAATTTTATATACTAGTCTTTCAAATGATGAAGTAGGTAATGCTTTGGTGAATAAATCTATCAAATTACCACTTGAATGAATTTGTTGTACGTCACCACATATAAATAAATATCATGTTTAAGATCAGGCCTTATGTAGATCAGATAAATATCCAGCATCTGCATAACCAATGAGTTATAGTCTAGATCCATTTGCATATAGCAATCCCATATCAATAGTACCTCAGAGATATCGAAAGACATATTTAATTTTATTCCAATGTCTTTGCATTAGACAAGAGCTAAATCTAGCTAACAAGCTGATAGCAAAAATTATATCAGGCATTGTATTATTGGCAAGATACATCAGTGCACCAATTGCACTAAGATATGGTACTTCAGGACCAAGAACTTCTTTATTATCATATTAAGGTCAAAAACATATTATTTCACATCAAGTGAGCAAACAACCATTGTGACACTAAATGGATTTTCTTTGTATATATAAAATTCTTTTAGGACTTTTTCTGTATAAGTTGATTGATAAATAAAAATTTTATTTCTCAAATAATAAAATTGTATCTAAGAAAATTATTTTTCCAAGATTTCATTTCAAACTCTTTCTTTAAACACTTTACTGCCTTTATAATCTCTTCAGTAGTTTCAATAATATTTAAATTATCAACATACATCATAATAATAGCAAATCTTAAATTTTCTTTCTTTATAAAAACACACAGACATATATGGTCATTCTTATAATCATCATTTAACAAATATTCACTGAGATGGTTACACCACATTCGTCCAAACTATTTTAATTCATATAAACATCTTTATAATTTAATTGAATAAACTTCCCGGGATATTTGAATTATATGCTTCAGGCATCATAAATTCTTCTAGAATATATAAGTCACTATCAAGTGAGCCATAGGCTGTAACAACATCCTTAAGACGCATATCAAGTTTTTCATGTACTACCAGACTAATGAGATACCGAAATATAATTGTATCTACCACATGAGAATATGTAAAATTATAATCAATTCCAAGTCTTTGTGAAAACCTTTTGCAACAAGCCGTGCTTTGTACCTCACAATTTCATTTTTCTCATTTCTTTTACATACAAATATTCATTTGTACCCAACGAGTATTACACCTTCAGGTGTTTGAACTATAAATTCAAATACCTCACAATTTTTAAGTGAATTCAATTCTGCTTGAATTGCGTCTTTCCATTTTGGCCAATCCATCTACGTCGATACTCATCGACAAATGTAAATTTATAATCATCATTATCATTCAAAATATTAAGCGCTACTATTTACACAAAAATGTTGTCGACAACTATTTCTTTTCGATTTAATCATTTCCCCGCAAATACATAATCTATTGAGATCTCTTCATTTTTATCAACTTCAAGTACCTAAACTTCTTTTGGAAGTACTTTGTTTGTTATGTCTTTAGTCTCTTCAAGAGCATCTATTTCTGATATTGAATAATTATTTCTTTCTTTTTATGAGGATTTTTTATCTTTTAAACCGATTAGTCTATCACGCTTCTGACGTACTTTAGACTTACTAGTGATTTCATTAACAGATTATCCTTTAGGGACATCAATCCATACATGAGTATTTACAGCTAGTATATGTGACTTGGTCACTCTCTTTAGATTAGTAAATACATCTGACAGTTGATTTGCTATTCTATGTAAGTGAATTATCTTTTGAACTTCAAGTTCATATTATTTTATGTGAGATTCAAGATATAACAAAGCGTTACATGTAATTTTTTTGACCAACTGTTTTTCATTTTCTCCCCCTAATGTTGAGAAGATTAGATCATCAAAATGACAATCAGCAAAACATGTCGTAAATACATCTAATGTCATTGGCTCAAGATATCTTATAATAGAAGGAGAATCATATCCAACATATATTTCTAATATCCTTTGAAGACCCATCTTAATGCGTTGTGGTGGGGCTATTAAAACATATACCACACACCCAAAAATTCTGATATGGAAAATATTTAACTCATGACCATAAGTCAATTGTAAAGGAGAAATATTCATGATAACTTGTTGGTTTGATGTGTACTAGTGCTGCTGCATATAAAATTGTATGTCCTCAAATAGAAACAGAGAGCTTTGTTCGCATAAGCAAGGGTCTAGCTATTAATTGAAGTTGTTTAATAAATAATTTGACTAACCCATTTTGTGTATGAACATAAGCTACATAATATTCTACATTTATGTTAATCGACATACAATAGTCATTGAAAGATTGTGAAGAAAATTCACTAGCATTATTAAGGTGAATGAATTTAATTGTATAATCTGTAAATTGTGCTCTTAATCAAATTATTTGAGCAAGTAATCTTACAAACACTATATTACAAGTTGATAGCAAGAACACATGAGACCATTTACTGGATGTGTCTATTAATACCATATCTAAATGGCCCACATTTAGGATAAATAGGTCCACATATATCACCATGTATACTTTTTAAAAATGTTGGATATTCAGTTCCAACTTTAACTAGTGATAGCTTAATAACCAATTTGCCTTGAGAACAAACAACACATGACAATTCTTTAAATTGAAAAATCTTCAGGTTTTTCAATATGTGCCCATGTGAATTTTCAATAATTTTTTGCATTATTATTAATCCAAGATGTCTCAACCGATCATGTCAAATAGTGATCAATAAACTTCTGGTTTATTGTAGTATGTTCGCAAATACTTCATTTTGTATATAAGACTTAATTCAAGCAATTTGCAAATTGTGAACAGTGTATTAAAAGAATCATTTTTCAAGTAACTAGGCACATTATAAAATGAGTGGTATAAGATAGCACTATATTAATGCAAGTGATAAATAACCATAATATAAGCTCTAGCTAATTTAGAAAAAGATAAAGTGAATGTCAATAAGAGTTTCACATTTTACAAATTATTTAGTAAAGTAGGCAATTAATTGGCCTCCTATACATACTAAGTTCAAGAATGCCTACAACTGCATACGGTACAATTGTATACCCATACAGATAATTCAATTAAATAAAACATATAGATAGATATCAACTAGAGGTCATGCTCAATTTATATTCTGTATTACAGAAGATTCTTCAACTATATTATAGAAAACTGTAGTTCAGTTTTCAACAGGATATAAATTCTAAAAACAAAATACTCATAAATGTATAATTCACAAAATTAAATTTCTAATGGTTATAGTTCTCATTCAAGCCAATTCATAAGAGAATTATTAGTCTTCCAAAAACTTTTTATGATATTTCTACAAAATTTCTCATTATTCTGGGCCGGATGAAAACATGATAAACCATGACAAATAAAAATTCATCTCTAGTATTTCTAAGAATAATTACATTAAAACAACTTTCAAGGCATTCATGCAGATAGAGGATTAAATAGAAACGTAATTAACAATCCTTATTATCCAAAAGTAATAATTCTCATTTTATTATGTAGCACCATCAATGAACAATTTACTAGTATCTACAAGTGTTTCAGCGCTGATTACACATCTAGAAACTATAATATATTTGAAAAACTATCCCAACATGGGCAACGCAATTATGTTAAATTAATTGCAAGGACTAACTACAGGAAAATTTATCTTAGCATATATAGATATCCCCGTGAAATATTTTTTTTTTTAAATTTCTTTTTTGAATAAAACTTTTCATGAAACAGTCATACTGAATTATATGAATCATAATAGAAATCTACAGCACCAAATTCATTTTTCACATAAGCAAATACAATGTCAAATAAGAACAAAATCACATACCTTTCGAAAATGCATAATAATGAAAATTCCTCTCAAACAAAATTATCTCACAAACTCAAATATATATTCTACTTTTTTTTTCTAAATAAAGACATGGAAAAAATATTTGAATCACCTTGAAATTGTAGTTTCAGCAACTTTAAATACTCTAATAGCATTGGAGACACAATAAGATCTCTTCCTTGTGATTTAAAAACAAATAGTCAAAAGCAAACTCATACTGATAACGTGTTATAAATAAAATTTACACAAGGAAAAAATATAATATAAAGACAATTAGAGAAAAATAATACATAGAGAGAGATATATTTCTTATACAATTACTTTAGAGAAGTCTTTATTTATAGATATACAATTATAAATATAGATAATTCAAAAGTCAAAAAAAATAAATGTGATTTAATAATTTTAAAAAATAAAAAAATAAAAAGACACTCATAATAATAATAAATTTAATAATATTTATTATTTTAAAAATTAAAAAATTAAATAAACAATCGCGATAATAAATAATTTTATAATATTATTTTTTTTAATATAATATTACCGTGCTAATCCGTCAGAGTTTTTTTATAAGACTTTATAATTGTGGCACCAAACGAAGGATATTCAACTTGTCTCCCGATCCGGGCTAGCTCCTGTTAATAGTCGAACACTTGACATCTCCAACCTCGACAGAGTAATCGAACTTGTCTTCGACTATACCAATGCCAGCCGGAGAAATCCGCTATGCGTCGCCGCCACAGTCAACGACGGACTCGTCCTCCCCCTACGACGACGAGGCTTGGGTGTGGGCCCAGATCAAGACGGAGGCCCGTCGCGATGCCGAGTCCGAACCCGCTCTAGCTAGCTACCTTTACTCTACCATCCTTTCCCATTCTTCCCTCGAACGCTCCCTCTCCTTCCACTTGGGCAATAAGCTCTGCTCTTCCACGCTTCTCTCCACCCTCCTTTACGACCTCTTCCTCAACGCCTTCACTTCCGACCCATCTCTCAGAGCCGCCGCCGTCGCCGATCTTCGCGCCGCCCGTGAACGCGACCCGGCATGTGTCTCCTTCTCCCATTGCCTCCTCAACTACAAGGGTTTTCTGGCCTGCCAGGTATTACGATTTCTCACCTAGGTTTTTCTGGGTTCAGGGGTTTTCTTTTTCACCTGAGGGGAAGTTTCCCATTGTGGGTGTTTTTCAGGCACACCGTGTGGCGCACAGGATGTGGCAACAAGCCCGGAGGCCCTTAGCGCTGGCACTGCACTCTCGTATTGCCGATGTATTTGCGGTGGATATACACCCGGCGGCGAAGATTGGGAAAGGGATTCTGTTTGATCACGCGACGGGGGTGGTTGTGGGTGAGACAGCGGTGATTGGCAACAACGTGTCAATTCTGCACCATGTGACACTGGGTGGGACTGGGAAAGTTGGTGGAGATCGGCATCCGAAGATTGCGGATGGAGTGCTTATTGGGGCTGGAGCGACCATACTGGGGAATGTGAAGATTGGGGAAGGTGCAAAGATTGGTGCTGGGTCTGTTGTTTTAATCGACGTGCCACCAAGGACGACAGCTGTCGGAAACCCGGCAAGGTTAGTGGGTGGAAAGGAGAAGCCAGCCAAGCATGAAGATGTGCCTGGGGAGTCCATGGATCATACTTCCTTCATCTCTGAGTGGTCTGATTATATTATTTAATTGGAAGGCTTAAAACTGTATATCAAACAGACACTACTTGGATGCATCCTCTTACTATTTGCTATTTGCTTGTTATTGTAGTTATAGCTTGTGGATTTTGAGAGTTGGGACTTCAGAATTCCATAATTTGATGGATAAGTTGTTGGCATTACCTAAATAAACACGGTTAGATACTATATGTAAGATATGTTCTGTATTGTATATCGCACATTTCTTTTCTTGTTTATCTTCTTGGCAGTTATTAGTTGTAAGCCCTGATTTACAAAGAGTGCATGGCCAAGGGTTAGAATCAGAGTGCCATCTGGCTAGAATATGACGTAGCATGACTTGAGGAAAATAAAAGGATGATATAAGTAATCTTGAGCTGAATTTGGAAGGATTTTGGATTTCTTCTCTGATCTATGCAGTGTTGTGTTTGCTTCTGGCATTTTAAGGAAGGATGAAAATTCAAGGGTAAGTTGGTCAAGTTGGATTTGAAGTTGAGGAAATTGTGCAATATATTATATAGTTCATGCTTGCTCTCTCTAAGATGTTCATTTTTCTCTAACTTCTAATATTCCTCTCTCTAGCTCTGGAAAGATTTTCTGAAGCATTATAACGAGTAAAGTGTTTTCTTATACATTAATCTCTAAATTTATGTAATTACACAAATTAATTTTTGAATTTATATAACTCAAGTTAACTTTTCTGTCATTTCTTTTCTAATTATGTTAAAAAATATTGATCTGAACTATTAAATACTCAGTGTGCACCACTATCTTGAGTCACCATTCATTAAAAAAAGATTGTGGCTTAATTAAAGGCAGTTCACCCATTGTCCCCTCCCTTCCCCCGAAGTGTTAAAATCGTCATGCCCCTAGCCTTCTTAAAACTCAATTAAGTTCATTTCGGTTTTATTTCCCAACTTTGTGTCTTTGGTCAATGGTTTGTGAAAGGAAATAGTCTTTAGTTGATTGAGAAGGGTTTATATTCAGGATTAGCTCTTTCATGTGGTTCTCATGACTTTCTCCTTAGAAAGGAATGAAAAATGAAAGAAAAAAAATAAGAATGAATAATTAATTAAAAAATTTGTGGGGATTTCTAATTTTTCTTTCCCTAAAACTTTTACGTTCTTTCGCAGAATAAATTAAAGATATGTCTCTAGAGATGAATTCAAAGTTGAAGATTTTGAAATCAAACTGGTTGTGTGTGTGTGTGTATATATATATATATATATATATATATACATCCAGGACTCCTTAATTTATTGCATATAGGATCGTATCTCTCTAAATGCGATGTAATTAAGCTTGCATCTTGAAAGAGCATCTCAAGTTTGAGTTCTATTGTTCCGCCTAAATACTAAGGGTGTTCAACGGTCGTGTTCGGTCGGTTGGAGGTATAATCTCAACTCGACCGAACATTGAACGGGTTGGAAACTACTTGCTCAAAATTGACTGTGAAGTCTGGCAATCCGACTACGTCGGATTAAGTCGATTCAACCATTAATCGATCGGGTTGAGTCGATTCAAGAATTAAGCAAACTTGCAAATTGGCATTTGAGCAAAAACCCATAGCTTGAACAGAGCAGCAACTAGAGGCGAGCATCAAAAATAATTTTGCATCAAGTGAGCAATATAAAAAAAAAAGCTTGGCTAGTTGTCTAAAGAAAAGAATCGTAGCTCAAAACCTCAAACAATCAATTCAACAATCAACAATAAAATCTCACGCCATGGCTAGGGCTTTGTAGAAAGAAGCATGTTGAGTAGATGAGTAAATCACCTCTGTTGGCAACTGAAGATGAAGAAGAACTCTGGTTACCGTAGATATGGAGGCTTCAAGCGTGGACCATGAGTTGGGAAGATTGAGCACTACCAAGGGAAGATGAGACTGAGGCATCGAGGTGAGACAAGTGTGAGACAAGTGTGAGACAAAGGGCTGAATGTAGCAATAACATATCTAATGGAAAATCTTAGTGGAAAGAGAAGCGGCAAAAAGATGCAAAAAGTCGCTATGACTTGAGGCATCAAGAGAAAGCTTAGAGGCTGGAACGCCGTGAGAAGCCGAGCAAGAATGACATTAGGGTTTGCGAATCGTGGAAGAAGAGTAACTATATATAGGTAGCACAAACGACATCGTTTTGTTTAAGGCTAAAAACAAAAATGAAGCAAATACATAGCTCTGACTCAAACACAATACCCCACGGTTACAATGACGAATTCTAACCACTACACCACAGCTCTCATGCACATAACATGCTTCAAAAATTTAATTTATTGTATTTTTTTGGTCGGGTCGGGTTCAAACAATTTAATATCTCCCAACCTGATCCGACCGTTTGAACTCAAAAATTCAAAAAATATTAATCTGGTGTAACCCACTTACCTGAATCTATCCACCCGAATACTCACATTTTAGACGGTTTAAAATGGGTCTAAATAGGTTGCACGGGTTGTGCACACCCCTACTAAATACAACTAGTTTTTTTTATTTTTGTTTTTTTGGGCGAATGGGCCTAGTCGTTCTTTGTTTGCTATTATTTTGTTCTCGTACAACTACAATCTATTCAGGCTCAAATGTGTGTGATACTTCTTATTTTCTTATTTACCTCTCAAAAGTTTCTTAGCAACTAGGAGGTGTTTCCTTTGAGTATGCAGACAAAACCCTAGCACCAACCGATCGGGGGGGTGTTGCCTTAGGCAACATCTCTTCTCCCCTCTTATTTTTTATTATTATTTTTTTTCTAAAAATTTTCTTTTTACTTTTTTTTAGGGAAGAATTTTTCTCTTTTCAAAAAGAGTTTTTAAAATTTTAAAATTTTGTACTTCTTACTTCTAATTTTATAACCTTTTACTCACATTTTAATAGAAAAAGACTTAACAAAGTTAATTTTCAAAGAAGGTTGGGAGATATATTATTTCTCCATTGATTTTTTTTTTATTTTTTTTTTATATTCTCTTGTATTAGTTGAGTTTCTATGACATTGACTTATAATTTTTGATATAATATTTGAAAGATGTGTTTGTTCAAAAGCATGTGACTAACATTTCTTATTTTTTCATTTGCCTTTGGCTTTTGATATTAATGGCCTTTGTGCCTAATGTAATTTTTTTTCATCATGGCTTCATGAATGAATTTCTAAAAGAAAAATTAAGATTATGAAGGCACCAAGAGGGGTAATGGGTTAGGGCTTGGAGGTTTCGTGATTGAGGGGGGAAGGAGAGGGGACAATTGGAGTGCTGTGGTTTTGGGTATTTTGACCCAGAACACCATTTTTAATTAAGCCATATTTTTTTTAATGGTGACTCTGTAACTTGATGGTGTGCCATGTAGATTTCACATATGAACCGAATATTTAACAGATTATGTTAGTATTTTTTAATAACAATTAGAAGTAAAATAATGAAATAACTAACTTATTATTAGTTATATAAATTTAAGATTAATTTGTGTAATGATGTAAATTCAATGACTAAAGTTTTGAGGTCTAATAAATTTGAGAATCAAATTCTAAGTTTACTCCATTATGATTGTGGCCTAGGTCTTTCTTTAGCATATTATTTAACTGCATATAAATTTCTTACTTAATATACTACAATGAAAGAGGATATCCCCATTTGTTACCCTCCTAAACTAAGGTTTTTAATTTTTTCATAAAATTAAATGTCAGGTAAGGAATCTAAAAAACCTTTAAGGAATAAATGATAATAAAATGGGAATATTGAGGTGCTGCCATTAACTAGAATTTTTTACGAGGTAAGATACTTCAGTTCTAATTTGGATTTAAAATCTCTAAATACGTTGTCACTTGTCAAGATCCCATTCCCAGTCGTGATGTGACTGCATTTCCAGCTAAGACCGCTGCATTTGAATGCAATGGGGCCAGATCTCCAATTAAAAGTTTGTTCTTCAGAGTCCTACGCTTTACTTCTTATAGGAAGAGAGTCATATTCCTTGAGGAACAAAAAGGAAAGAGTGAAGTAAATAGATTTGGTACAAATAGTAAAAATTGAACTATTTTACTTATAAGATATATAAGTTTATCAGCAATCTCTCTTTTTTAATAAGTGATATATAAGTATTATTATAAATTTCAATAAAATTTGTGATATATTTTAATTTTGAAATAGAGTAACTTCTCTTCATTTTAAAATTTTTGTTACAAAAATAAAAAAAGAGAAAATAGTGAGTTTTTTTAAAATTTATTCAGGTAATAAGGGTATGTTTGATTTTAATTTTTAAAAATTATTTTCAATTTTTTTAAAAATAAAAATTTTGTTCAATAAATATATTTTTCTTACATTTTTTTTTTAAAAAAAGAACAAAGGGAACATGTTTTCTGTTCACAAAATAGAAAAATGCAAAGAACAATTTTTATTAATAGCATAATGGTAATTAAAAATAACACTTATTAAAAACAAAATATATTCTGTTGTGTTAAATAAAAGAAAGCTATTAAATAAAAGAAGAAAATCTTCCGCTAAACTAAAACAAAGTATCGACAAAGAGAAAATATAATTGAAGGTGAATAAGGAAGAGCTCCTAAAAAGTAAAGGAGGAGGTTTGATTTCTTCTCTTTCCTCCTTTTCCTTGATTTTTCTTTTGTAGTTTCTAAATCTCTTTCTTTCTTTCTCTAAGTTACTAGTTTCTCTCTCTAAAATAGGGTTTTGGGGAAGGGTTATTGGTTTTCTACTCTCTTTGTTGGTATTTATTGTGTTCAATTTTTAGATTACACTCATTTGCACAAAATTATTTAAAAAAAAAATAGAAAGATAGATATATTAAATTATGGTTATATTTTCTAGATGAAGGTTGAGAATTAGCTAATAACTATGTTTTAAGCTATAGGCAAATTACTTTAATGTGCTAGTAGGGGCAAAAATGGTTAAGATCAATAAATTTTCAATTTTTATTTGCTCATTTTTCTCTTACCCAATACATCTTTCTAGTATTTTTTTTAATCACTCTAAAAGTCAAATAAACCCACATTTTACAAATAGAGACCATAATCATCACATGCAATATGGATGCTCCTGGGCATGTGGATAAATAGCACATTTTATGTCTCCCTCTCTTTTCCATTTTAACTTCTTAATCTATGATCGTATCTTGAACTTAATTGGAGTGAATTGTTTTCTTCTTCTTTCTAAAAAATAGGATGAGAATTCGTCTTCACCTTCCTTCCTCAAATAAACCTATGCTTTTGCTCCCTTCCTTTGTTCCTAGGAAGAAAAGACACATACATAGGCTTTGCAAGATATAGAAGACTTATTTATTTATTTACTTTTTTTCTCAAAGAATTATTATATTATAGATTTTAAAGAGTAATTACTTAAATTTTATTTTATCAATTATAAGCATAATTAGGGAAAGCTTAAAGCATACTTGAAATGAATATTTAGAGTTGATTTTATAACTGAACCACAAGGTTTTTGGATCTTACAATGAGGATTCCAACTTGTTAGTTTTTCATTTGAGGTGTTTCTTGTTCAAATAGAATATAAATAGTTATCTTCCCTGCAACTTGCTAACTTTATGGGTTCAAGTGACTGTACTTGCTGTTAGTCTCTAACAATATATTCATTAAGCATATGTAAATCTGACGTGGAAAACTAAAAAAAGTTGCTATTTTTGGAATGCAAGTTTTTTTTTTTGTTTTTTTTTCTTTGTTAGCTTTTTGCATACATATGAATTTATATTGTTGTCAAGAGAACAAATTGTGATATTGTAATCTATATCAAAATTGAACCAAATCATTCACTCCATCCCTGAGGATTAGTAAAAGTAGTATATCTAATGGATATATTAATTATGATTAAAACTTAGGTTATTATAATTCATGTAAGGGAAATTGAAATGCTTGCATAAGTGTGTTTTACTCTGAGTTGGTGTTCACCCATTCATTCATAGACCAATAATTGAGACAAAGTTAGAATGACACAAATATCATAGTTAACTTATAAAAACATTCGAGCATTCGTTTATTTAATTTGAGTACATGGATACTTTCACTTGAACTTGGAGCTTGATATTTTTGGTTTTCATTTGTATTATCTTCTTTGTAATCATGTCCATGAGGATTTGTTAATTTCATATAGATGGAAACTAAATGAGGGTAAACTTTAGCCTAATTCAATAGTTAAAACTTGCATACACATTATAGTTGAAGAGGTCACCAAAGGGAATATGTAGAATGGTGTATTTCATTCTAAGATATGATTTTCCATGAAAGATAAACTTGTTTCACTTGCTAAACACTCTGTCAATATAAAATAAATAAAGCACAATTTTAATATATTGCGATCAAAGCATTCCTAGTTCTATTTACTTTTGCAACATATTGAATTTAGGTGGGATGTAGGAACCAATACTATTACTATCAATGAAATAATTTGGAAAACTTACATTCAGATATATAAAAACTTGTGAATTTATAGTTTTATTTACAAATTATTTTAAATATACTTAGTTCACTATTTTTTTAAATAATTATAGACACAACCTGATGTTGTTCAATTTCAAAAGAAAGATTCAATTTCAAAAGAAAGATTGTGAGCACTATAAATTGTTAGGAATCATATTCAACAGAAGTACTGTAACCAGAGTACTTCATCATTCATTTACTCAAAATCCACTAAATATAAATGAGAAAAATGAGTTTGAAAGTGAATACTTTAATATTAGTGCTCATGTTAATTTTGATCAAGATAGTTTAGATAATGTTGCCACAAATAATTGAGCACACCACAAGTCATAGAAGGCGCACAATTCAAGTTAAGGAGCATAAATCCAAGAAGGAATCTACGACTTTATAAATGGGAGATGCACTTTTGACATGGGTTGATGCATCAAAGGCAAGAGCAGAAGTTTCATTAGTTAAGGCTGAGAGGTATAAGACAAAAAATGCCGAGACCACTAGTTCTACGGTTATGTTAGTTGATTATTCTATTGCTAAATGTGTTGCTACTTTTGAAGAGATTGAATATGTCTCTTATAAAATTTATGTGAAAGTCTTAGAAAAATTTAATAATTCTGATTGAAGGAAAATGTTCCTTACAATATCTAGTGATAAGAAGAGGGGATGACTAGTTAGACTTTAGTGAGAGTTTTCCTTTTACGTAGTGGCTTGTTTATTGTATGGTATGTTATATGTCTTAAAGTAATTTTAGTGATATTAGACAAAATTTGGGCATACTTATTTAATTTTTTTGAACAATTTTATGCTTTAATTAATGTTATTTTGATGACAATATTTGATTAAATTGAGTAATAGATTTGTTGCAAACATTTGATTTTGTAATTCTTGAATATATTATAGTTGTCATGTACATTTATGTACATATGAGTAATAGATCATATAGTGATACATGTAAATTTTGATCAAATGTCATTAGGTTCTAAGAATGATGAATTAACTAAGCTATGCATCGTTAAAATGGTCTGTGTTTATGAGCACAAAATTTTGAACAAAACTAAGGTTCAAACATATGCATTAACTAGTCATTAGTTTATTTTTTAGTTATTAAATGGATTAGGGACAACTTTTTTTGAGTTGTTGTGAATGGAAAAAACATATTTTATTAATTTATGTGATTAATTAAGGTGGAAAAGTTACTTAGATGATTCATGATATTTGCTTATAGAAAAAAAAGTTGTTATGTTCCTATTCATTATAGGGATAATATTTGTCATAGAGTAGTATCAGATTGTTTTCAATATTTCATAGAAACAGTTTCTCGTTATTTTAAAGAAGTGTTGAGAGTAATATGTCGATTAGAAAAGAGCTAATCAAACAAGAGTCTACAAAATTTCTTAGGAAAATTAAAACTAACCTAATTTATTATCTAGGGTTCAAGGTATGTGTTTTTGTTAAGAATTTATTCATGCACTTTTTTATTATTTACTTCATCAATAATTTATTTTTTGTAATGGTTTGTTTGTAATAGAATTATTTTAGTGCAATTGATGGCATACATATAAGTACATTAGTTCTTGCTGAAAAAAAAATATCGTGCAAAGGTAGAAAGACAATTATGATACAAAATGTAATGTATATTTGTGATTTTAATATGATGTTCACATATGTCTATTCAAGGTGAGAAGATAGTAAACATGATGTTAAAGTTTTTTTAGATGCACTTACTAATCCAAATGCAAAATTTCTATGGCCTACGAATGATAAATATTATATTGTCAAAATCCTCTTGTTTTGCTAAAAATACACAATTTATATTGTATCTTAATATGTATCTATTGATGTTGGCTCATTTTATCTTGTGGATACTGAGTATTTTTACATCATAGATTTTCTTCACTCTTATAGAGAAAAAAGATATAATGCACAATAATATAGAGGTCATAATAGACAATTAAGAAGTTGTCAAGAATTATTTAATTATAGACATTTATCACTAAGAACAACTATTGAAATCGCTTTGGAGTATTAAAGAACATATTTCATATTTTAAAATTAATGCCATCATATTTTAATCATCAAGCAAGTTTTTTGTTATTTAGTATTTAAAAATTGCTTTCAAAATAATTTATTAAACATATATTTTTTATACCTTTATTTTAGAAAATAATTTTTAAACAGTTTTTAAAAATGATTTTTAAACAGTTTTTTAAAATAATTTTTAAAAACAAAAACAAAGTAAAAATTTTGAATTTTGCTTTTAACAGGAATATAGGAAGTAGGCAATCAGTGTGCTGCTCAAAATGGGTTGGATTGGGAAGTCCAGTCTCGTAGGGTGGGTAAGAAAATGACTCATTATTTAAATAAAAGAACGTTATAACTTACACTTTGATTTTAAAATTTGAGGTTAAATGATTAACTTATGAATTAGCTCGTTTAGTTAGTATTTTATTTTTCCAACTTTATCTTTAGAAGGATTAACTTGCATCTGGTTGAACAGATTGAGAAAGAAAAAAAAAAAGAAAAACAAAAGCGTGCACTCACATACATTTAACAAATTGTGCATTTGGTAGCTAAAGAATTGTACATTTGATAATTAGATTCACTTATTATTAGGGGTGAGCAAATGTGTGAATTGAGCCAATTTAGTCCAATTATCAATTTGATTGAACAAAAATTGAGTTAGAAAAGTAAGATCTAAATTTAATCAAAATTTTGAATTATTTAAAAAAATTGTATTATATTATGTTAAATTGCTGTGTTTAATTAAGTTAGTCAGGTTGAGTATAAAAAAATTTTAAAAGAAAATTATCTGATTAATCTATTTAAATTTATTTAAATTCAAAATTTTTAAAAATATTAATTCGCATAAATTTAACTAACCTAAATTAATTCGAGTGATTTTTATTTTATTAGGTTAAGACAGATTTGCTGCTTTATGCTCACCCTTGTTTATTGTAATGAGTTAATCAGGATGACCTGTCTATTTTCACAATGCTCATGGGGAGGTAGGGCGTGTAGATTCTCAAAGCGAAAAATTGCAAATTTCAGAGTAGGAATGGTCGAAAAGGTGACATTTGCCAAAACAAAGGGCATGAAAGTTGAATTAAATGTATCTCCAAGAGAACTGTTACCTTGCTTTGTTTACTTATTTTAACTACACAAATCTGACTACTCTTCTAAAATATATTAACAAGTCAATTAACTTAGTAAAACATAGATTCACGACTCTCGAATCTCAACTGAACTTGCTGCAGCCTTGAAGCTGATCATGGAGGTTCATGCGGTTCTGTGTGAATTAAACTTAGACCATATTATTCCAAGACAGTACCTTGTGCAGATTCACAAATAATTAGCTACAAATACTATTGACCTACAACTGAAAACCAACTACCTCAAAATCTTAACAAATTCGCTGAAATCATTATCCAAAATATAGCTTTTTGTTGGCATAAATATAGCATTCTTATATACCCAAAATAATTCAAAAATAGCATGAGGTCTACCTGCTTGCACATCCCTCTATTCTCTCCTTCCCTCATTTCCTTCCATCTTCCTCTCCACCATAACCAAAAAATCTATTAAGAAAGAAAGAATCAAAGCCAGTTGACATCGAAGGACATTATAGTGACCGAGAATATTCATGCTGCCACAATGAGTGCTCAATTACAAGAAGTTGAATATAATAAACAAGAAGAAGCAGAAAAAAACCGGCCGCTGCAACAATGTGAAACATTACCGTTGTTCTCGCGGTTGCCGTCGGCACCGCAGTCCTCTCATGACGTAAGTGAGGAAGAAGTTGCGTATGCAGCCAATGAGAAAGTCCAGATATTCGATTTAGAGTCTTCCGGCATCGCCAACTCTATGGCGGTGCCGTCATTTTCGTGGAAGAAGCTGTGGTTGTTCACGGGGCCTGGGTTGTTAATGAGCGTGGCGTTCCTGGACCCAGGAAATCTGGAAGGGGATCTTCAGGCTGGAGCCGTTGCTGGGTACTCGTTGCTTTGGCTATTGATGTGGTCCACGCTAATGGGTCTACTTATACAGCTGCTGTCGGCTAGGCTTGGGGTGGCAACAGGGCGGCACCTGGCGGAGCTGTGCAGGGAGGAGTACTCAAATTGGGCTAGGTTGGTACTGTGGGTGCTGGCAGAGGTGGCATTGATTGCTGCGGATATTCAAGAGGTTATTGGGAGTGCTATAGCTATAAAGATTCTTAGTCATGGGATTGTGCCCATTTGGGCCGGAGTGGTAATCACAGCCATGGATTGGTAAGCTTTTTGAAATCTCTTTGAATCTAAATTCTTGCAAATTCATTTACTGGTTTTTGTTTGTTTAAAATTTAAAATAAAAGAGGTCTTTGTATAATTTGGGCGCGAATGGTAATCACAGCTATAGATCGGTAAGCTTTTTGAAGTCTCCTTGAATCTAAATTCATGCAAAGTCATTTAATGATTTATCTTATATATAAAAATTGAAAAAAAGTCTTTGCATAATTTACAAAACTGTGCAAATGCGCACTCGGCTTATAAATTTTTCTTAATTATTTAGTTTTTCAAGGACTCCATTTTAACATTTTAATTATATTATGTTAAAATGTCAATAAATGTGGATATAATTTACTTTGAATTATATTCTTTTGATTTGAGATAATAAAGTCTCCCTTCCAATGTAAAGGGTTAAGAATGTATATAACTTGTTCATCCAATTGAAGCTGATTAAAAAGATAACTTCAAATTGGATTGAGTTATTCAATATTATGTGATTTGATTTTTTTTTAAATAAATTAGATTTAAATGAGTGAGTTGGGTATTTTTTTAAAAAAATTTCTAGCATTCCAGCTGACCAACATGTTATAATCCAATTAATCTGAATTTTTTGGATAAATAAAAAATTCAATCAAAGTCAAATATTTTTTTAACTTAATTTTTGTTAAATTAAATTAATAACTTGACCGACTCTATCATGGTTTGTTCGCCTCAAGTAAGAACTAAGTCCTTAATTTGCCCTACTATGTTTTGAGATTGGTTAATTAATATTATAATAATTCTCACATCCTGAGTGAACTCCTTGGTCGTCTTTTTTTTTTTTTTATAAATATTGTTGGGCCTGTTATAGTGTAATTATAATAATTCCCACGTATGAAGAAATTGGAGACGATGTGGTAACCTGGAGATACAACAAGAATGGCACTTTCTCTGTGAAATCAGCTTATGAAGCAAAATTGAACAGAGCCAAAAGTGATCCCAAGGTAGTTTGAAAAAAAATTTGGAAGTGGCTAGACCCGCAAAAAATAAAAATTTTCCTCTGTTAGTAGGGTAGAATAGCATACTAATAAGCAAATGCAGAGCGGATCGATATCTAATGACATCGGAACATGCCCTGTTTGTGGGAGGGAAGAAGAATCAGCTATACACTGTTTGTGCAGTCAGACCAAAAATCTTTGAATGAGAATGGTACAACCAAGATTATAGGCAGATTTTTTTAACTGGAATATCAAGGATCGGCTCCTTCACAACCTAATCGGGGAGTTTGGAAAAGATGAGAATGGGAACCTACCTTGGAGGATTTTATTCAGCATAATAGTATGGAGATATGGGTCTGCAGGTGTGAGGTAGTGTTTCAACCGTCCCTTCACCCTTCCAATGATCTTCTATTCTTGTGTATCTCAAGGGCAAAAGAATGCGTTGAGTGGACTAAAGCAAGTGAGAAATTACAAGGAAGGAGGAAATGCGTTCGGGAAATTGGATGGACCCAACCTTCCATCTCGCAGGTGAAGTTGAACATAGATGGGTTAGTGTTTGGTAACGGGTCAGCTTGTTGCGGGGGAGTCTTCAGAGATGCAGCAGGTGGATGGCTGATGGGGTTCGCGAGGAAGCTTGAGATTTGCAGCATCACCAAGGCTGAACTATGGGGGATCTTAACAGCCTTAAGTTTGGCGTGGGAAGGAAATTATAGAGAGATCATTATTGTAACAGATTCTACAACAACAGTTGAGTTATGCCTGAGGGGATGTGAAAGGAAAGACCTATCAGCATCCTTGATCTCCCAAATCAGAAGCTACCTACCAAGGACTAGAAGGTCGTAATTAAGTACAATTATAGGGAAAGCAACAGTCAATAGGGCTGTGCATAATCCGTGCAATCCGAATTAACCCGAGTGAAACCTATAAAAATATAGGCCATCGGGTGAACAAAATTAGGTTTCGGTTAATATCGGGTTACAAAATTTTACAAAATTGAGTTACTTTGGTTGGGTCAGGTTGGGTTTCAAAAGAAGGGTCCAATCCGACCCGATTAAAAGTATTAGAAAAACACTTTTCATTTAACGCAAACAACGTCATTTCATGCCTCCTGCCCCTTTTCTTTTCTTTTCCTCACCCGAGTTCACGACGCCTGAATCCCAATTGCCCTCTGCACTTTTGATCCCTTCAGTTTTTCTCTCGGTCTTGGTTCCCCTTCCCCACACTCAAACCTCAACTTAGCTCTCATCACGACATCACCGTCACGGGCACGAGCACGAGCACAGCCTCGTCATCGCGCGTCACGCTCGAAGCCTCTATCATCCACAGTAACTTTGCATCTTCGTCTCCGATAAGTTTCTCACCTTTTCCTTCAAAACCCTAAATCCCTAATCTTGGTTGTCTGGATTCCACAGTGGCTTATCTGGGGAAAGACTGTATTTCTGCAGAATGTTCTAGCCTCCTCTGGGTATATTGTCATTGTATTTAGTTTCTATTCTCCATATGCAATTTTTTTAGGATGATTATTTTATCAATACAACATTCTCTTGTGCTTGGTTTAGTATTCACGGTTTTCAACTTCTATTTTAACTGCTGGACCTGGTGAAGGTGCATTTCCCTCTCATTTATTGTCTAAAGTGCTTGTGGCAACTTCTGAGCCTCAACCTGTATCAATCTGCAGTAACCCACAAATCCGAACAAACTCGTGCTTTTCGGTTCATTGAACCTAGGGTTGGTTTCGGTTTGCCTTCTGCTGACCCGACGGGTGGTCGGGCGGGTTGGGTTACACTCTAAACTCGACCGAACCCGCCTGCTGCACACCCCTAGCAATAGAGTTGCTGATTGGTTGGCGAGGAAGGCTCACAATGAGTCTGGGCTAACACTTTTTTGACAGACCGCCGAATGGGCTAGGGATCCTTTTGTTAGATGATATAAGGGGGGTACAACACCCCGGGTGTGCTCCCTCTAGCCTAGTTGGCTCTTTCGCCTGTACAAAAAAGAAAAAAAATTTCCACGTATTGAGTGAACTCCTTGATCACCCTTTTTTTAATGTTGCTGGGCCTGTTATAGTGTCCCTCATTTTTCTCTCTTGATGCCTTCTGGACTTCTAGTTTTTGAAGCAATGAAGTAAACTAGCGATTGGGAATGGACTAATTCCATATTCAAAATAGAAAAACAGTTTCTAGTTTTATATCCTTTAAGATTTATATTTCGCTCTTTGTACAGTTTACTGGGTTTATTATCTGACTTTTGCTTCGTGCTTCTGATTTATCATTCAATCTGAAACTAATGTAGGGGTTCACTATGTCTAATACTGCCTTGTTATTTCTCTTGTTGAACAGTTTTGTCTTTCTATTTCTTGAGAACTATGGAGTAAGGAAGCTGGAAGGAATTTTTGCAATTTTCATTGGAACTATGGCCCTTTCTTTTGCTTGGATGTTCGTTGATACAAAGCCAAGTGGAAAAGAACTTCTAATGGGTAGAAATTTATCTAATAATATGATTTGAACACAAGCATACATTGATTGTGTGTGTGAATATATTACTTTTTCATCTACCTCCCCTATCTCCCTAAATAGACTTGATCATCGGTTGGGTTTGGCTTCCGACTTTATTTTACATAAAAATTTGTCAGCTTTTGGGATCAGACACTTTAATAATTAGCAAAACTCAAACCGGTAATCCAACCCATGATCTGGTCTAAGAAAGATATGTTATATATTTTCTTTGTCCCTGCTATTTTCTGACTTTTTACAGGATTTGATGCTCCTTCCAGGTATTTTGGTCCCAAAAGTTAGCTCAAAAACACTTCGCCAGGCCGTTGAACTTGTAGGTTGTGTTATAACCCCACATAATGTATTCCTCCATTCTGCTTTGGTACAATCAAGGAACATTGATACCCATAACAAAGTGCAGGTTCAAGAGGCTCTCAACTACTACACAATTGAGTCATCCATTGCACTTTTAATCACTTTCGTGATCAATCTATTTGTGATGACTGTTTTTGCAAGGGTTTTCTATGGTACAGAACAGGCTAAGGGCACTGGATTGGTAAATGCAGGGCAATATCTTCAGGAGAGGTATGGAGGAGGATTCTTCCCCATTCTCTATATATGGGGTATTGGTTTGTTGGCAGCTGGACAGAGTAGTACCGTTACAGGCACATATGCTGGACAGTTCATAACAGAGGGCTTTCTGAAGCTCCATTTGAAGAAATGGTTGAGAGCATTGATCACCCGAAGTTTTGCAATTGTTCCAACTATGATCGTAGCTATTGTTTTTAATACATCAGAAGGTTCATTGGATACCTTGAATGAATGGCTTAATGTGCTTCAGTCAATACAGATTCCTTTTGCACTTATCCCCCTTCTTACCTTGGTATCCAAAGAGGAGGTCATGGGGACCTTTAGAATTGCGCCTGCTGTAGAGGTAAGTTTATTTGGTCATTTCATCCACATTTTAATGTAGGATTTGTTAAGCACTTAACCATTAATTTCAATAATCTTGGTTGGAAGCTGTTTGGATTGTTTTTCTGGGTTACCTGATTACAAAACTATAAAACTCCAGAAATAAAAAGAACTTAATAAGAAGGGATAAGGATAAAATTCTCTATATTTTGCTTTAAAATTTTTTTATTTGAATATTGTTTTTCAAAAACTAAGTGCTCTCTATCGAGACATTGTTATAAAAGCTTTCATGTGGAGCATATATCTCAAGTTGCATCTCTATTGACATGCACACAGATATGAACTTTTTTCACAATTTTCTAGCAGTTGTCCCGAAGGAATGAATTAGTGATAAATAAAGTCCATATTCCCCATAATTTTGAGGCTGTAATAATTGCTTTTCTTCTTCCATTTGGGTTGATCCAAGCATATATATGCACTTTCAATTACAAGTATACCGTCATTGAATTCATTTTGAAATGTTATTCCTTTGTCAATTTTATGTTGTAGAAAGTGGCTTGGATTGTGGCTATGCTAGTAATAATGGTTTACGGATATATGTTACTAGATTTCTTCCTCTCTGAAGTGAAGGGACTGTTTTTTGGTTTTCTGGTCTGCGTTGGCGCAGCTGCATGGGTATCATTCATTGCATATCTGGTTAAACATGGTGGTGCTATTCCTTCTATCCTGGAGAAGTCACCTAATTCTCAAGGCTTTTCTCTTACTGGGAACTAAAATATCCACACCAACCTGTGATATACAAAAAAGGACTTAATCATGTTGTTGCAATCTATAAGCTACAAATTTTGCAGGAGGGTCGTTGATGTGTTCCTCCAAAAGAAACGGTGTTTCAACAGAAAAATCCTCCTTCCGAAAAAGGAAATACAAGCTCAGATAGTGCAAAACAAGTTTACTTCACCATTATCTTCTTTTGCAATGCATTTCCAGAAGTACCTTCCATGGAAAGATGGCCAAACCATCATTCCATCATGCAGGAAACTTACTATGCCTCTCTGCCTTATTCTTTTGTGCAGGAATCAAAGTCAACTACTAGATTATTAGTTAATGCTAACAGTTTAGGATGTAATGTGTAGTCGAACAGATAAAACCTAGGCTTTTGTGGAGAGAGTTACTTTTTGGAGAGTAGTGGAGAGTCTGTGTTGTCCTAAGACGTATCATTTGGCTGTGCAACACTGCAACAATGTTTAAAATTTACTGACTTCTGTATCTTGCATTTCTCCCGTGGTGTTATAGTTGATGCTATATATGTAAACCATGTGGGTTGGGAGAGGTATAATTGTTGGTCAAATTGTTCGGTTGGTTTTATAAAAATTATTTGATAGATTTTCACTTGTTAGACTAAGTTTTTGAGTTA
Organism: Gleditsia sinensis; assembly: GCA_037074535.1. Classification (NCBI taxonomy): domain Eukaryota; kingdom Viridiplantae; phylum Streptophyta; class Magnoliopsida; order Fabales; family Fabaceae; genus Gleditsia; species Gleditsia sinensis. The sequence continues at coordinate 56,491,946 of CM073468.1, read as the reverse complement.
AATTGATTTTGAATATGATATCAGAGTATTTATTTTTAAACGGTCAAAAATTTAAATATTATCAACACTTGTATCTTTTAAAAAATTATACAAAAAAAATAGACATATTGGAGATTTTAATAAAAATTATTAATAGAATATCATTCATCAACTTAATATTTTAAAATCACATAATAATTAATTTCTATAAGATTAAAAACAGTGAAAAAGAAGTGATAAAAATTATAATAACAATTATTATTAATAGATTATCATTCTTTAATTTAAAATTTTAAAATTGTATGTTATTTTATATAATATAAAATTTTTTATATCAAACAATATAAAAAATTTAAACTTTTACATTAAAATAATTTTTAATAATTCTTTTATCTTAATTTTAATTTTGTTTTATCTGTAAAAATTTAGTAACTTTTAAAATGTCAATGTCATCACTTATATCATTTTTATTAATTATTACGTGGCATCATAGTTGGCAGCTTTTTTTTATTCTTTAAGTGGCTTTTATTACATCTTGATGATATTGAGACATCAATTTTTTTTTCTTCTTTTTCTTCTCTCTATATTCACAATCTCTCTTCCATGGATAGCCCGTTAAGCATGGAGAAAAGGATGGTGCATCTTCCTCCATCTCAACTTCGGAGGCCTATGTAGGTTGGCTTAGCTTTAGACCTCTCGGTGCCCTTATTCATGAGTTAAAAAGAGTATTTTTTTTCTCTTTCTCTAATTGAACCTTGTCTGAACTCCACTTTTCTTTATATTTTTGGAGTTATAATCTCTCTTGAAGTTGCTTATTCTTTAATAAGGAATGCATTGTTGAGTAAATTAAACTCAAATAAGTAAACAAATTACTTATATTATACTCTCAATAAAAGATATTATAACACTTTTTAAAAATTATTCACAATTTTAAAAGTAATTCAAACACTCAAAAAAAATTTACAACTCACACTTTAAAGAAATCACACTCTCACTAAGAATACAAAAATTTATTTTTTGGATGATACTTAATTCAAATGCAAAGGAGACTACTTATAATCCTCGCTATACAATCTATACCACACAAATATAAAATTAAGAAATAATTCTAACACACATTATTACCACTCTACACGCTTCTCGTAAAAAAAGTATTTTCTATATCATTCTACACACTTCTTTTAAAATATCTCCTTTTTATATTATTCTACACACTTATCTTAAAATATCTCTTTAAAATATTTTCTTCTACATTTGTTGAAAAACTTCCATTGTCTTGGACTTAAATAACATAGATTGGGCTTTATAATGGGTTGGGGTTGATCTTCAACACACTCCCTCAATACCAGCTCTCACTATTTTTACTATGCCGAGTTGACAATAAAATATTTCGAACTTACCAATACTCAAACTTTTTGTAAACAAGTTCACAACTTGATTATCTGTTTTGATTTGCATTATTTCAATTTCTTCTTGCAGAACCTTTTCTCTAATAAAATGATAGTACACTTTAAAATGCTTAGTTCTTGCATGAAAGACTAGATTCTCCACCAAACGAATTGCCGACTAGTTGTTACAGTATAATGGCATTGCATAATCTACTAGTTGATGGATATTTTTTATTAATTGTATCAACCATGCACTCTCTTGAGCTGTCATTGCCGTTACTTGATACTCAGCTTTAGTGGTTGATAATGATACAGTCGGTTGTCTCTTGCTACACTAAGAAATTATTTTAGAACCAAGTTTAAACACATATCTAGTTATTGATCTCCCAATGTCATAATCTACTGCATAATCAGCATCGCAGCAACCAACTAACTTGCAGTCTCCATTTTTCTTGAACAAAAGACCATAATCAATTGTACTCTTCATATATCTTAGTATTCATAGAACTGCTTCCAAATGATGCTTCTTTAGATTTTATATGTACCGACTCATCACACTTACTATTTAAGAAATATCAGGTCAAGTCAAGGTTAAATAGATTAGATGCCTACCAATTTTCGATACATTGTAGCATCTTCCAAGTCTTTTCCTTCATGTGCACACATTTTGGCATTTGGTTCCATTGGTGTTGAAATTGGCTTGCATTCTAGCATTCCAAACCTCTTCAACAAGTCTTTAAAATATTTTTGCTGACATAGACATATTCCTTCTTGTGTGCGATCAACCTCTAGACCAATGAAGTACTTGAGTTGTCCAAATTCTTTTATTTGGAAATGAACTGATAAATTCTCCTTTGTCTGAAGAATTTCTACCTTATCATCATCGATTATGATTAAATCATCTATGTGCACTAGCACAATAGCTAGCTTTTCTTCATTGGCTTTGAAAAACAAGTTAAATCTACAGGTGTTACTGAATAACCACTTTGTGTTAGAAATTCAATAATCTTACCATATCATGCCCTAGATGCTTGTTTCAATCCATAAATTGCTTTCTATAGCTTACACACATATTTAGGATGATCTTGGCTCTGAAAATCCATTGGTTGGATCATGTAGATTTTCCAATCTAGCTCTTTATGAAGAAAAGTATTATTCACATCCATTTGCCACAAGTTCCAGTCTTTGTTGGTTGCAAGTGCAAGCAAGACTCGTAAAGTTGTAAGTTTCTCAATTGGACTAAACATTTCATCATAGTCTAGTCCATACTATTGAGAGAAATCACAAGCTATTAATTGTGCCTTATACCTCTCGATTGACCCATCTAGTCGGCGCTTTATCTTGTAAACCTACTTGTAGGATATGGGTTTTACATCTCTTGGCTTTGGCATAAGATCCCAAGTTTTATTTTGCTAGAGTGCATTGATATCTTCTTTTATAGCTGTCATCCATTCAGAACTCTACGACGCTTCTTTGAACATCTTAGGTTCTATTGCTTTTTCAACTATGGCTATATTAGCGTATTTGGGATTTGGCCTTCGAGTTCTTGTTGACCTTCGGAGTTGAGATTGTGGAGTTGATTCTCCCATTTCACTCATCACATCTTCTTCGTTTAGTTACTGATACATACTTGTCTACCAAGGATTATTCATCACTATTTGTTCGACATCATCGTCGTTTAGATCTTTTGATTCATCTGAACTTGGTTGGAGTTAAATAGTATGCTCCCCCGTCATTTGTTATAGCTTGTCTCCAAATTCTCTAGGTCTGACAATACCTTATTCTCATATGACCACAAAGAAGATACTTTATCAAACACCATATTTCATGAAGTATAGCATCTTCCACTCGTTGGATCGCAATATTTCTACCCTTTTCTCTGGCTGTCATATCCTACAAAGATACATCTAACGGCTTTCTTGTCAAACTTGCTTCGTAAATGATCAAGAACAAATACATAACACACATAGCCAAATACTCAAAAATAGCTGACTGTAGGTTTTATATTCCATAGTTTCTCAAAGGGTGAAAGCAATCCTAACCTTGGATGAGGAAATTTATTGATTACAAAGGTTGCAGTTTTCATTGCTTCAGCCCAGAACCTTTCAGGTACATTCTTTTTATGTAGCATACTCTGACAAATTTTTGTAAGATGCCGGTTCTTTCTCTCTGCTACACCATTCTGTTGTGGCGTGTTGGCACAAGTATATTGATGACGTATTCAGCAATCCCTTAGATATTGAGAGAACTCACTTGAGCTATATTCTCTCTTGTTGTCTGTGCACAAGCAACAGATCTTCTTTCCTAATTCTTTAGCTGACTATTTGAAATCTTTAAACTTTAAGAATGTCTCAGATTTTTCTTTCATAAAGAAAACCCACACATACCTTGAGAAGTCATCAATGAATGTCACCATGTACCGCATACTGCCAATTGATTGTTGTTTAACTGGTTTGAACACATCAGAGTAAATTAACTTTAACGGTTCTTTTGCTTTAAACTTCGATTCCTTGTATGGTAGTTTGTATGCTTTACTGATAAAGGAAAAATTTGAGTGTTTAATGGTTATATTTTATCCTCTAATTAATAGTAAACTTGTGATTATTTTCTCTGCTTTTGGTTATGTTTTGCTTTGGTTTGTTTTATGTTTGTAGGTGAGTAAAAAAGGCCAAGAAACAAGAGAAAACACTCATGTGAAGGGCCATATGGACTTGGAACATGTTGAGGAGGAAGCAAGGAGGAAACCTAGAAGAAATTGGCAAGAAACGAGCTTGGTAACCCCAAACACGACCAGGCTGTGCTTGGTGTTGCATAAAGTATGGTCGTGCTTCGTGTCCATACACTCAGTATTTTTTAAGGTTTTCAGCAGCCAAAGTGATATATATTAGGAGAGAAACGTAGCCAAAGACATCCAAGCTCATACATGCTTACTTTTACTCAGTTTTAAGCTTAAGAAACACCATTAGATGAGGTTTAAAGTAGGATTAGTGATTACTTTATGCACCTAGAGTAGAATTTACATTGATTGAAGTTTGTATTCAGTAAATTCTGCAATCCAGGTTTTATCTTTCCATTTTTACTTCTACTTCTACTTCTACTCTTTCTCTTAGTTGTATTGAACATTGATGATTTATTTAATGAATTTGATAATGATTTATCTTTCCATTATACGTGAGTAGATATTGATTTAGGGTTTCGGTAAACCCACTTATGATGTGATGAATACATTATTAATAGGAATTGGTGGAACCCAAATTGAGATTATTTGTGGTTAATTAGGATTGACTATTATGAATCTATTATATGAGTTGATGAATGTCTGGTCAATATTTATTACGTCTTAAGTTATTAACCGATGAACTGAAAGGTGAAAGTTAATATTAGAACATAATAGTTAATTAGGGATATCTTAATCACAAAAGTAGTTTAAGGTTCTCTAGGAATTGAATCAATTAGTGGACACGAAAAAATTGATTAATTGCATTCCATGGTTGGCATAGAACTTATTGGATTTAGGTTGAATTAAGAACCACGAAAGTAGGCAATTAGATTAACCTAAGTATGATTTGTAACGCTTGAAAGAGGTTACTAATTAATTAAGGTTAAACCATCCCTAATTACTTAGATAATTGCAATTAAAAGTACATATTGAATGTTGAATATCATAAGTGTGGTAAACCCTAACCCTAGGCTTTTATTAATTGAAATCTTTATTTACTTAATTGTGACACACCCTCTTATCGAATTGCATTGATTTAGATAGCTTGTTTCATGAAATTCCAGTAATTGACCATTGTTTTTTGTGGAATACAATTCGTACTTGCTGGACTAGCTACAACTATGCCGTGTGCTTGTGGTTAACTAGTAAAACATACACAACAAGTTTTTGGCACCGTTGCCGGGGGGCAATAGTTAATATTAGATATTTTGCGAAATAGATAAACTAGATATTTTTCTTTTAATTTTTTTGCATAATTCTATTTTGCTGTTTTTTGTTCATTTTTCTTATTTTATAGGTGTGTTGCTCTTTTATGTGAAGGGATCGTGAATTCTTTGCTGAATTTGACCTGGAGATTGAATGTATCTTATGAAAGAGAAGAAGAAAACAACAATAAGATCATTTTACACCACCTACCATAGAGGACAGAGATAGCCGATCTCTTAAGGATTTTACCTTTCCAGATACACATGGCCTGAACACAAGCATTGTCAAACCAGTTGTTGAGGCCAACAACTTTGAGCTAAAGCTTTCTCTTCTACAGATGGTTCAACAAAATCAATTTGGAGGGTCACCTACTGAAGACCCCAATCTCCATCTATTAGTCTTTTTGGAGTACTGTGACACACTGAAGTTGTGTGGAGTATCATCTGATGCCATTAAACTAAGATTGTTTCCATTCTCTCTAAGGAATAAGGCCCGTGCAGGGTTGCAATCTCTTCCATCAGGGTCCATCACTACTTGGCAGCAACTTTCTCAAGCTTTCTTGGCCAAGTACTTTCTCTTAAGTAAGACAGCTCATCTTAGGAATCAAATCACTACCTTTGCTCAAAAAGATGATGAATCATTGTATGAAGCTTAGGAGAGATTTAAAGAACTCCTCAGACTATGCCCACACCATGGGTTAGAGAAGTGGCCATAGTCCATACATTCTACAATGAACTAATTTACAGCATTCGCATGTCTATAGATGCTATAGCTAGATGAGCTTTTATAAACAAAACAATTGATAAAGCATATGAGCTAATTGAAAATATGGTTCAGAATCATTACTCATGGTCTAGTGAAAGGCAACCAAGGAAACTAGTAGGTATGTATGAAGTAGATGCGTTTAATCGTCTCACTTCTAAGGTTGATGCATTGTTTTAAAAGTTGGATAAATTGAGCATCAATGTTGTTGGTTCTTCTTTATCTTCATCATGTGAGATTTGTGGATGTGTTGGCCATGTGGCCAATGACTGTCAACTTGGAAATTCTGCACCTCAGGATTGTGATCATGTGAACAATAATAAGATAAACAATCCTTATAGCAACACCTATAACTCAGGTTGCAAGAACCACCCGAATCTCTTATACAAGCCTAATGCGAATCAGCCTCAGAATAATTTTAGGCAACCTCCAGGATTTCAAAATCAGAGGCCATTTAATCAACCTCCTCAGCCAAAGTCCAATCTAGAGGCTCTGATGGAAAATTTTATAACTACACAGAGTAAATAAAATGATAGGTTCAGAGCCCAAAACTACTATATGAATGAGGCTATAAAAGATTTAGCCTCTAAGGTTGAATCACTTGCTACTCATAGTAAGATGTTAAAAACTCATATAGCGCAGCAAGTGAGCCTTTCAAATAGGAACTTCGGTAGACTACATAGCCAAACTGAGAACTCTAGAGAGCATTGCAATGCTATTACCTTGAGAAGTGGTAAACAGTTGGCTGAATCTGAGAGAAGTGGGGAGAAAAAAGAAGATGAATCTCAGGCTGAATCTAAGAAGAGAAGAGAAGAGGAACAAAAAGAAGAGGAAAAGAATAAAGAAGAGCCCAAATATGTAGCTCCAACACTATAAAAGCCACCAATTCCTTTCCCTCAGAGATTGGTCAAAGCAAAGTTAGAGAAGCAATATAAAAGGTTTCTGGATGTTCTGAAGAAATTGAACATTAATATCCCATTCTTAGAAGCAATTTCTTTGATGCCTTCATATGCAAAGTTTCTGAAGGAAATCCTCTCGAATAAGAGAAAAATTAAAGAACATGCTGTTGTGGCACTAACAGAGGGATCTAGTGCATTAATTCAGAATAAATTGTCTTCTAAGCTTAAGGATCCCGAAAGCTTCTCAATCCTTTGCTTTATTGAAGAAATGAAGATTGATAAAGCCCTATGTGACCTTGGAGCAAGTGTGAGTCTCATGCTTCTTTCAGTCTGCAAGAAGCTTCAAATGGGTGACTTGAGACTTACCACTCTTTCTCTTCATTTGGCTGACTGATCCATTAAGCATCCAGTAGGTATATTAAAGGATGTTCCTCTATAGGTAGGTAAATTTTTCATACCGATTGATTTTGTTATTTTAGAGATGGAGGAAGATGACAATATCCCCATCATTCTTGGAAGACCTTTCCTAACCACAGCTAGTTCAAACATTAATGTAAAAGATTGAAAGCTTTCTTTGAATGTAGGGGATGAGAAAGTGGAGTTTAATTTAGCTGATACAATTAAACCCCCATCTCTAAATGAATTTTGTTGTATGATTGGCTTACCTAAACTAAATATGAATAATAATATTAATATTTGTTCAACTTACCCACTTGATTTATGTTCTGTGGAAAGCTCTGTTTCTTATATTAAACAGGGGGTCAAGAAGCAAGAAATTGGGGAGAAAGTTAAAGATATGAAAGTAGAACCTAAACCACCTCTTCTCAACCTCAACAAAGCAAAGGAGAAAGGGAATGAGCCAAGAAGATCTTTGAAGGCCATTGGGCAAAGCCTCAAACACCATATTAAGAGGAAATGGATTAGAAAGAGGATTATCCAAACTTTTTTAAAACCTCATTGAGAAAAAGAATGCATGAGAGTCGAGCTAGTGACTTTAAACAAGCGGTTTGTGGGAGGCAACCCACATTTTAATTTTTAAGTTTCTTTTTGCTTAGTTTCATTGTTTTTAGTTTTGTTTTTATATTTAATTTTAGTTAATTTCTTAGGTTAGGAGTTTAATGAGTGTTTCCATATGATTTTCAAGTCAATTCCAATGTGCCCAAGGATGTATAAAAAGATAAAAATCAAGTAAAATTAAAGAGGATTAAGTACTGTGGAAAATTTTGAAGAAAACTGGAATCCAGCATGAAACACGGGTGACCTGTGTCATAAAGCATGCCCATGCTTAAAGCACGGGCCACAAATTGTAGATTTTGGTGACTCCAACACCAAGCACGGGCAAGCCATGTCCCCTGACACGACCGTGCCCCACGTCAGGCCTAGCACACCCCTCCCATTCTAGCAAACTCGGGTAAAATCCAGAGAAATTTGGACTTCCAACGCCAAGCTGGGCAGGCCGTGTCACTTGACACGATCGTGTCCTATGTCCTAGGCCCAACACACCTCACCCGTGTTGCTGAACACGAGCCACTCCCAGGAAGAATTAAAGATCCAGCTCGAAGCATGGCTATGTTTCAGGCCTAGGAAACTAAAATCCTAAAATTTTTCCCCCTCTTTTCTCATTCTGTGTTCATTCCTTCATTCCCGTGCCTTTCCCTGTGTTCCTTCCATCTCCTCCCAGTCTTGCTCATGTCCCTTCTCCTCTGCAAATTCCTTCCCCCACCTTTCAATCTCTTTTGCAACCCATGCCCTACCAACTACTGTAAGCCCAGCTCCCATCTCCATCCCTATACTCTTTCTCGTGCCCTAGCCAAGAGAAACCCATACCTCACCTTGCCATCTCCCTCCCTCTTCGGCCTATCCCCTCTGCAACCCAAAGCCCCCATCATTCTCTGCACTTTTCTCTCTCACCCTCTTGGCTTATTCCCTTGAAACCTTCAACCCAACAATTTTTTTCCGTGCCCAAATTCCAGGTTTCCCAAACCTAGAAAATCTCCCCTGCACACCAGCTTTCCCATTCCAGCCTAAACACACCCAACAACTTCTCCATTAACCTGAATTCCTACACCAACACATTCCCAGCCAACCTAAGCCCATCTCAGCCACTACACATACCCTTCCACATTCCCGAAATTCCCCTTCCCATGTACTGGACTCCATAAATTACTGCTGCATCTCCATCGTGCTTCCATCCAAGTAATTATAATTATCTGAACTTGTGGTTTATTATCTGGATTGGAATTTCCTACTTGTTGGCCCTGTTAGACTGCTTTACTTTTTTGAATTGGAATTCCCTACTCATTGTTAGACTTGTTGGATGGTTTATTTGCATGGGTTTGGTTAGACTGGTTTTGGCAAAAATTTTGCAGCATTTGGAATGCTTAGTTACTAAATTCTCTGGTTCTTGAAAATCTTGCACTTTGGGTTCATATTTGTTGCATTTTTTGAGTTGGTTTGGTCTATTGGTTATTGCTAGTTTTCACTCTTTCTGGTTGATTGCTTAAGTTCATAATTTTACTGGTTTGCCTAAGAATTATTGGTTGAATTGTCCCTCTTGGTTGTATACTTGTTATGGCTCTTTATACTGGTTTGCTTGAAAATCTATTGCAGAATTTGAGAGATTGCTTTTCTAATTTTGCACACACTGAATTTTTGCATTATCTCCATTAGACTTGCATCTGTCCTTTGAATTTGTAATTGCTCCATATTTTTTGCATTATTGAATTCCTATTGCTTGCCTTACTCATAAGAGTGTACAAAAATCGAACCGAACTGAAAAAATTGAATCGAACCGATTAAAAACCGAACCAATCCGATTAAAATCGGTTTAGTTCGGTTTTTTTTTGAAAAACCGACCGGTTCGGTTTGGTTTTCGGTTGGGATCGAGTCCCAACCGAACCAAACCGAACCAGACTGATTTACTTTAAATATATTAATTTTATATAATTTAATTTAATTTTTATTATATTTTAAAAATATTATATATATATATATATTTAGACTTAGCCATCTCTATTTGGGCCCAAACAAAAATTTGAAATTGATACAAAAATTTAAAAAAATAAAAAAAATTTGGCCTAAAAAAAAATCGAAAAACCGAACCAAATTGAATCGATTAGGTCCACCTTTTGCAATTTTTTTTTGGTTCGGTTCTGTTTGGTTGAGTCCTAAAACCGAACCGAACCGCACCTATGTCCATCCCTACTTACTCATTTTTTGCTCTGCACATATACTGAAGTGCAATAGTTTGTTATTTGGTTTTGGTGTCTGAATACCTAACCCCATTACATTTTATTGTATATCATTATAAATGGGCCCTAAAAGAGCCAAAACTAAACAATCTTCCTCCCGATCCCAGCAACAAGGTAGAGGACGGATTCAAAGACTGGCCCAACCTCCTCATCAAATAAATGAGTATGGTATTATGTTTGTTGATGATAATCAATGGACACGATACGATACTCTAGTTAAACGGAGAATGATGAGTACCCGGTACACCCGGTATATGGATGAGGAGTGTTTGGACTGGTTAGGACTTTTAACCAACGTATACTACCTCGTTGATCAAATTGGGTAGAATACATTCATTAGATTATGTTACCCGGCCTATGCTAGAACCACCTTAGAGTTTTTCAGTTCAATTAATATGGTTTTGTTTCGGGGTCCTGACGTCGAGCAGGGCCGTATTAACTTCAGATTATTTGATCGTACATTTAATTTATCATTGGCTTAATTTAATACATTATTCAAATTGCCTCCTGGGGGAGATAGATCAGTGCCCTCAAGTTTTCTTGCTCAACATTTTTGGAACTCTATTTCTGTTGAGGGCTAATATGATGCATCAAGTTCAAAAGCTTCTTTTATTTGTAATCCTACTTTTAGATATTTACAGCGCATGATGGCTCATACTATTTTTGGTAGAGCTGAAAGTGATGGGGTTACAAATAAAAGAGAGCTTTATTTTCTTTGGGCTATGTTATACGGTCATAAGGTGGATACTAGAGCCTTCATGGCTCAACAGATGGCTAAGGTGGGTAATGCTATGAATGGCAAAGTGATCATAGGGGGCTTAGTGACTGCATTAGCTAGAGGGTTAGGATTTGAGGCAAATCTTCAGATTTTGCAACCAATAGTTGGTAGTAGCAGGATAGATTTAGAATTCTGTCTGTATTTGAAATTAATTGTTAAAAGGAATGCCGACTATTGGCTGCATCTTCGTAGCCATAATATCTTTCACCTCCCTAACCCCATTAGGACAGTAGTTACTAATAAGAATAATTGGATATATCCTTTATAAGAGGGTAGATAGGGTGATGATATCCCCTTTGAGCCATTTTTGGCTCTACCACCCCCACCTTATACCCACTTCACTGACACTACAGGTCCTTCCCATGTGCCGCAAGAGGACCAATATTCTATCTCCTCATGGCTTTGCCGAATTGAGGAGGAACAAATAGCACAAAGGGCCACCCTGCATGTAATCCAAGATTCAATCCAAAGAATGTAGGGAATAATGAATGGATGGTACAACTGGCACCTGTGCCAGAATCCTCTACCTCATCCTCCAGAAGACCAGTGAGCAAGTAAGTTACTTCTTCCTTTGTTTGCACTTTCATTGTTATTGACATTGAGAATAATGTCAAGTTTAAGCATGAGGGAATAGACTTTAGACTTGTGGTTTTCACTAATTGAATTTTTTGTCCTTGTTGGATAAATATCTCTTGTTTCATTGCATAATCACCAAGTTTGCTGTTTTAGAGATATATTGATGTATTGTAGGTTAATTTTAACTCATGAACATGTGATGCACAAAATAATATGAAATAGGTAGTTATCATTTTAGTCTCTCTCTTCTAGTCTTGAACCTCTAATTTTTAAAAAAATATCTCTGTTATTGTGCTATGAATTGTATGCTATTATTGATTTTAATACTACGAGAGTGTGAAGGTAGGGAGAGGTGAAAAATGAGGGAATGCGAACCCCAAAATTTTTTCACTATGAGTACCCCTTCAAGGTACCAAAAAGGCCTTAGTATGAGTACTTAGCTGCCTTTACCCTAGTGAGATGGAGCATAAAATGCACTCACTGTATATTTCTATAAAAAAAATGAATGAAATAAAAAAAATGAGAAGTAAAAGAATTTGAGTGAGAAAGTGAGTGAAAATAGAAATAAGGGCAAAGCAACCTAGGGAGATCTAAAGGATGAGGTGACCTACTTAAGTGTCTAAAAATTAATTTAATGCATACAACCAATGGTAACAATAGAAGTAGATGTATAATAAGAGAATTTAGGTTTAGTTTTAGAAGAGTAGAGACTATATGGTAAATGTCTATTAATATATCTGTTGTGTTCATGTTGATTGAGTGAAGAATTACCTGTAGTACATTTTTCTATCATTTGGAATTTGAATGCATATTTTCTCCTTCCTGCTGATATGTCATTTTATTTGCTTGAGGACAAGCAAAGGTTTAAGCATGGGAGAGTTGATAAAGGGAAAAATTGAATATTTAATGGTTATATTTTATCCTCTAATTAATAGTAAACTTGTGATTATTTTTCTGCTTTTGGTTATGCTTTACTTTGGATATTGCTTTGATTTGTTTTATATTTGTAGGTGAGTAAAAAAGGCCAAAAAGCAATGGAAAACACTCATGTGAAGGGTTATATGGACTTAAAACATGTTGAGGAGGAAGTAAGGAGGCAACCCAGAATAAATTGACAAGAAACAAGCTTGGCAGCCCCAAACACGGCCAGGCCATGCTATGTGCAAAGAACATAGTTTCTCCCAGATTTCTAGCACGAAGCACGGCCAGGCCGTGTCATGAAGCATGGTCGTATTGTGTCTATAAAATTTGTGTTTTTTAGGGTTTTCAACAGTCAAAGTGATATATATTGAGCGAGTAACGCAACCAAAGACATCCAAACTCATGCATACTTACTTTTACTCAGTTTTAAGGTTAAGAAATACCATTATATTAGGTTTAGAGTAGGATTAGTGATTACTTTATGCACCTAGAGTAGAATTTATATTGATTGAAGTTTGTATTCAGTACATTCTGCAATCTAGGTTTTATCTTTCTATCTTTACTTTTACTTATACTCTTTCTCTTAGTTGTATTGAACATTGATGATCTATTTAATGAATTTGAAAATGATTTATCTTTCCATTATGCGTGAGTATATATTGATTTAGGGTTTCGGTAAACCCACTTATGATGTGATGATACATTATTGATAGTAATTGTTGAAACCCTAATTGAGATTATTTGTGGTTAATTAGGATTGACTATTATGCATCTATTATATGAGTTGATGAATGTCTAGCCAATATTTATCACGTCTTAGTTTATTAACTGATGAACTGAAAGGTGAAAGTTAATACCAGAACTTAATAGTTAATTAGGGATATCTTAATCACGAAAATAGTTTAAGGTTGTCTAGGAATTGAATCAATTAGTGGGCACGAGAAAACCGATTAATTGCATTCCATGGTTAGCATATAACTTAATGGACCTAAGTTAAACTAAACCATGAAAGTAGGAAATTGTATTAATCTAAGTATGATTAGTAACGCTTGAAAGAGGTTGCTAATTAATTAAGGTTAAACCATCCCCAATTATCTAGATAATTGCAATTAAAAGTATATATTGAATGTTGAATATCATAAGTGCGGTAAGCCCTAACCCTAGGATTTTATTAATTGAAATCTTTATTTACTTAATTGTGACACACTCTCTCATTGAATTGTATTGATTTAGATAGCTTACTTCATGAAATTCCAGCAATTGACCATTGTTCTTTATGCGATACGACCCGTACTCACCGGATTAGCTACAGCTACGCCGTGCACTTGTAGTTAACTAGTAAAGCATACACAACATTTACTATACTAGCATTTTGCACATACTGTGTCTTTTCGAACCTCAAGTTGAGGAAACCGCTTAAGCATTGAATTCTTCATTATTACACTTAGTTTGGAATAGCTAACGTGACTTAATTGCATGTGCCATAGATCTGCTGTCTCATTTTTCCTTACCCTCTCTACATATGTAGATTTTGCTGACATTACGTAGATTGATTCTACTTGTTGCCCCTCCATTATTGGTGTTTCAAAGATTTTGAGGTCATGATACACCTTCACATCTCGGGGACCGAATAAGATATAATAGCCTAATGATGTCAATTCAGTTACAAATAGCAAGTTTTTCTGCATTCCTAAGACATGGTAAACTTATTGAAGTAGCACCTGGTTAGAATTATACCGAGGCGTAACTATCGTCTTACCGATGTGAGATATTAGTAACCTTGAGTTGTCGGCTATCACCACTACATGGCCTCCCTTATACTCTCCTGTCATATGATTTGATCAGCTCGAATTTATAATCCAGTCATTCTTGTAATCAATCTGTTCTGGTGTTATTATCGTGAGAACTAATTCTTCTTCGTTCGTAGTGAATAATGCTTCGGCATCCCAACCATCTTTGCTATTCTCTTTAGAACTGGAAGTAGTAGTATTATTTTCAACAAGCTTTTTCTTGGTCCAACAATCTTTCACCATGTGGCCAATCTTTTCGTAGTTGTAACACTCATCATCAAACTTTCTACTATTACTACAATTCTTTTGAGCTCCCCCTGGACGAGAGCCTCCCTTTCCTTAGTCAATTTTCACCTTATCACCATCCTTTTTAGATCCACCTATAGTGTGGCCAATCTTTTCGCAGTTGTAACACTCATCATCAAACTTTCTACTATTACTGTGATTCTTTTGAGCTCCCCCTGAACGAGAACCTCCCTTTCCTTAGTCAATTTTCACCTTATCACCATCCTTTTTAGATCCACCTATAATGTGCCGCTTAAAACTACCTTTGATTTTGTTGGTGTAGAGCGCTTCCTCTTCACCCTTTAGCGAAACACCTTCCATTTGCTTGGCCATAATTTCTTGACCTGCAAGCAAATTTTTAAACTCAACAAGTGATGGTTGTGTTGGCCATCCTTGTACAGCAGTAATGAACCCTCAATATTCAAGTATTAAACTATGGATAATTATTCTCTTTATCCTAGTTTCTTTAATAGGAGCTGTCGGATCTAACTCTGAAATTTCGCGGCATATCGAGTTCACCTTGTGAAAATACTGGGCTATCGTCATGTCACATTGTGCCATTGATAGCAACTCGTTCTCAAGAAGTTGTAATCTTGTATTATTCTTATTTGAAAAGAGTGTAACAAAGGTATCCCATGGTTCCTTGGTGTTTTGGCATCCCAAATATGCTCCAACATTTTTTCTTCAACTGTGGTATTTAAAGCAAACATTACTTTACCTACTTTGATTTTCCACTTTTGCAAGGCATTTTCTCCCGCTAGTTATGTAACTCCACCACCATTGACAACCTCTTAAAGGTCCTGACCTCGTAGGTAAGACTTTATACATGTTACCCAAGTGTAGTAGTTTTTATTGTTGAGCTTTTTGATTCCTCAAACTACTTAAAGGTCACACATCGTGCCAGCAAGACTTTGACTATACCGAACAAGTTTGACTAACAAACTTGTTGAATACTAAACTTCTCACATCTCAAGATAGTTTCACTAAGAACGATCCCTGACTGTCCTCCTCTGATACCAATTGTTGAGTAAAATTTAGAGCACACAACTCTAAATTTACTAATATTGGACCCAAACAAGTAAACAAATTACTTGTATTATAGTCATAATAAAAGAAACTACAATACTTTTCAAAGACCACTCACAATTTGAAGAGTAATTCAAACATTTAAAAGAAAGTTCACAACTCATGCTTTAAAGAAATCACACTCTCACTAAAAATACAAAGACTTATTTTTTGGATGATGCCTAATACAAATATAAAGGAGGCTATTTATAGTTCTCACCATACAATATACACTACATAAATATAAAATTTAAAAATAATTATAACCATTCATAATTACCACATTCTACACATTTTTCTTAAAAAATCTTCTTTCTATATAATTCTACATATTTTTCTTAAAATATCTTCTTTTTATATCATCCTACACACTTTTTTTAAAATATCTCCTTAAATTTTTTTTTTTAATATTTGTTGAGAAGCTTCTATTATTTTGAGATTAAATAATATAGATTTAACTTTATAATGGGTTGGAGTTGATCTTCAACATACATTTCACCATGTTTTACGAATTCTTGCATTTCTTCTCTTTGTTCTTTTATCTCCTATGACGTGGGGGGAACATTGGTTTTAGCTCAGTAGACAGACCATTCTTTTGCTCTTTTTCTTTTTCTTTTTTTCCTTTTATTTATTTATATTTTTTCATTTGCAGCATGTATCAGCTAAATGGCAAGCATGTGATAGCCAGTTAGCTAGAACATTCAAAATGTGCAACTTGGTTGCAATGGGAGGTGTAGCCACTTTGATTCCTTCTCTTGGTGGTTTTGCTTTTTTTTTTTAAAAAAAAAAATCAGATAAAATTCATTTAATAGAAATATTATAGAGACTTTTAGCATATGGGAATACTGAAATTCAGTCCATAAATGTACTCTGTCCCCAAGCTGGAACAAGTATGAGCAAATGGAAAATTTGTTTTATGTTTTAAAAAAATAAAACAAAAAAAATTTATTTGGTAAAGAATTTTTTTACCTGTTTTTAAAATAATGTTTTAAAAACAGAAAATGCACAATCCATATAAAACTGAACAGTGAACAGTGAACTGAAATTGTCTCCAGGGTTATTAAATGAAATGCTTAGGTCAGCAAAAACGGGAGATTCAAAATGAAATGCTTAGGTCAGCAAACCTTAGACATTTCCATTGTTCACTGTTAATGAAATGCTTTAGCCATGACCAATTGCTTTCTAATCTAATTATCTAATTTAATTTCTCCACGTGAACTGAAATTGTCTCCAGGATTATTAAATTAAACGCTTTGTCAGCAAAAACGGGAGATTCAAAATCAACTTGGAATGTATGGATGGTATTAGTTAGATGTTGCTAACTTTACTCGGGATACGGGAGGACACCCTCTTTGGTCCCTCTATTTAAATATACAGAGGCATCGGTAAATATATACAAATAAAGGCGTAATGTCACGGACTTACTCTTTTCTCCCTAGTAAGAACCGTGCGGCACTTAGTTAAGACGCTCCTCCTGATGCTTAACTAAGTCAGCCTTCCTCAAAACACCTCTCCCAGAGGCAAAGTGACTAAAAGAGAGCAAGAGAGAAAGTAAGAGAAATTGGAGAATGCTAGAGAACTTCTATTGATGAGAACTTCTTGGATGGTTTACAAATGAGGGGGTGAGGGGTTTATATAGCCCATCTCCCCTTGAATCAATGGCTAGGATCGATTTGATCCAACGATCTACATTAGGCTTCTAGAGAATTCTAGGCCTACTAGTATTTACATGATGTCTCTACATGGTTCTAGAGTATTCCAGAACCTACAGGATGTTTCTACTACATTCTAGAGTATTCTACTATATTCTAGAGTATTCTAATATGTTCTAGAGACTTCCACTAGATTCTAGGGACTTCCAGAATGTACTAGAATTATCTAGAATGTTCTAGAAGATTCTAGAACCTTCTAGATGCTCACATGGCACAACTGCTTACTGGGCGCCAAATCATGTCCACGTCGTGCCTACGTGGCGCTGATGTGTCAGGGTGTGACACTCTCCCCCACCTATAGCGCAGACGTCCCCGTCGCGCTCATCTCGTGAAAGCGCTTTAGGTGGTCTTGGAACTGCCAAAGATCTTCTTCTGCTTCCCAGCTAGCCTCACTCTCTGGCAATCCCTTCCATTTGATGAGATATTGGGTACTTGGTGGTACCCCTCGCCTTCTCTGGACTCGGCTGGCCAAGACTTCCTCCACTTCACGATCAAAAGACTTGATAACAATGGGAGGCGCTCGCCTGGAGTCACTCCTTTCGTGGTCTTCCTTGTCCTCATGGTAGGGTTTGAGCATACTGGCATGGAAGACCGGATGTATCTTCATCCTGGGAGGAAGATTGAGCTTGTAGGAAACCTTCCCTACTCGCCCAAAAACCTCAAATGGGCCTTCGTACTTACGAATTAGGCCTTTGTGCACTTTTCTGAAGGTCTTAAACTGTTGTGGGAGGAGCTTTACCATGACCATGTCTCCCACCTGGTATTCCACGTCCCGCCTCTTTTTATCTGCCCACTTCTTCATCCTCTTCGCCGCTTTACTCAGGTAAGAGCGTGCAACATCGGCTTGCTCTTGCCAAGATTTCACCATGTGGTAAGCTCCTGGGCTTCTCCCCTGATAAGAGTTTGTAAGAGTGTGAGGCGTAAGTGGCTGTTGCCCAGTCACAACTTCAAAAGGACTTTTCCCCGTAGACTCGCTCTTCTGAAGGTTGTAAGAGAATTGTGCTACGTCCAATAGCTTTGTCCAGTCCTTCTGGTTCGCACTCACAAAATGTCTTAGATAGCATTCCAACAAGGCATTCACCCTCTCAGTCTGTCCATCAGTCTGAGGATGAAAGCTTGTGGAAAAGTGCAGCTCCGAACCCAAGAGTTTGAATAGCTCCGTCCATAAGCGGCCAGTGAAGCGGGGATCCCTATCACTGATGATGGTCTTAGGCAATCCCCAATACTTAACCACATTCTTGAAGAATAAACGGGCAGCTTCCTCAGCTGTGCAGTCTGTAGGGGCAGGTATGAATGTGGCATACTTTGAGAATCTGTCCACCACCACCATGATAGAACCAAACCCCTCAGATTTGGGTAGTGCAGAGATGAAGTCCATTGAGATGCTTTCCCATGGTTGCTCCGGTGTTGGTAATGGCTCCAACAACCCACTCGGAGCTCTGTTTTCCACCTTGTCTTGTTGGCATACAAGACAAGTCTTCACATAGCTCTCCACTTCATCTCGCATCTGAGGCCAATAGTAGGCTGAATCCAGTAGTGCCAAGGTCCTCCTCTGTCCTGGATGACCAGCCCATTTTGTGTCGTGGCACTCCTTGATGAGGTCCCTCCTTAAGCTGTTCCATTTTGGAACATAGAGTTTCCTCCCTTTGGTGTAGAGAAGGCCATCCTCCACCCAGAATCTTCTGGTTTTGCCTTCTCGTACAAGTTCTATTAGTTGTTTTGCCAAGGGATCATGACTCATCCCCTCCTTGATAAGCTCTGCGATGTTCCCTTGGGCTTGAGAGATGGCAGCTAATTCAGCTTTTCGGCTTAGTGCATCAGCTACCACGTTTGCCTTCCCTGGCTTGTACTCCATTGTGTAGTCGAACTCAGCCAAGAAGTCTTGCCACCTTGCTTGCTTTGGTGTTAACTTCTTCTGAGTCTGGAAATAACTAGTAGCCACATTGTCTGTCTTGATGACAAAGTGTGACCCTAGCAGGTAATGGCGCCAGGTCCTCAAGCAATGCACCACCGCTGTCATCTCCTTCTCTTGCACTGTATAGCGCCGCTCCGCTTCATTCAACTTGCGGCTTTCATATGCTATAGGATGCCCCTCTTGCATAAGAACTCCTCCAATAGCAAAGTCAGAGGCATCGGTGTGCACCTCGAACAATTTTGAGTGGTCCGGGAGTGCTAGTACTGGTTCCTTCATCACAGCAGCCTTTAACTCCTCAAAGGCTCGTTGGCACCGCTCACTCCATTTCCATGCATGATCCTTCTTCAGAAGGTTGGTGAGGGGTGTGGCTATGGCAGAATAGCCCTGAATGAACCGCCTGTAGTAGTTTGCCAACCCAAGAAAAGATCTCAACTCTGAGACTTTGGTTGGTGGCTCCCATTCCTGTATAGCTTTCACTTTAGCCTGATCCATCATTAAGGTCCCGTCCTTGATAACGTGCCCCAAGAAGTGTACTTCATTCTTCGCAAAAGAGCACTTTTCCTTCTTCACATATAGAGAATTCTCCCGCAATACCTTGAATACGATCTGGAGGTGTTTAAGATGTTCCTCCAAGGTGTTACTGTAGATGACAATATCATCCAAGTATACCACCACGAACCGATCAAGATATGGATGGAAGATCTCGTTCATCAAAGTGCAAAATGTGGCTGGTGCATTGGTTAAGCCAAAAGGCATCACCAACCACTCGTAGGACCCATATCGTGTGACACAAGTGGTCTTAGGTTCATCACCATCGGCAATCCTCACTTGGTGATAACCCGACCTTAAGTCTAACTTTGTGAACCACTTGGCCCCTCCAAGTCTATCAAATAAGTCAGCTATCAAAGGAACGGGGTATTTATTCTTGATAGTTACCTTATTAAGAGCCCGGTAGTCGATACACATCCGCAATGATCCATCATGCTTTTTCTGGAATAAGACCGGCGCCCCATAAGGTGCTTTTGACAGTTGAATGTATCTGGCTTCCAGGAGTTCCTTCAGTTGCCTTCTAAGTTCCTCCAATTCTGGAGGTGCCATCCTGTAAGGCGCCATAACAGGTATCTTAGCTCCCGGCTCCAGCTCGATCTTATGATCCACCCTCCTCCTGGGCGGTAGTTTCTTCGGCAACTCAGGTGGCATGATATCCTTGTTCTCTTCTAGAACTTTACTGATACATGGTGGAATTTCTCCGTCATCCACCACCGTAGTCTCCTCCTTGAGTGTAGCCAAATAGGTGACTTCTCCTTTCTTGAAGCCTTTCTTCAGTTGCATGGCCGAGATCTGCTGAGTTCCCTTTTGTTTGGAAACTGCGGGAACCATACATGGAGATCCCTTCTCCATGATACACACTGAGTCGTAGAACGGCATGGGCACCGCATTCACCTTCCTTAAGAAATCCATCCCGAGGATTATCTTGAAGTCATCCATGCAAGCAACAGAGAAGTCTACCGCCCCTTTCCAAGAACCAAGCGTCATGTCCACCTCATGAGCTGCTCCAGTAATAGCGTGGCCACTGGCATTGACAGTCTTGAGCCACCCCATTTTTGGAGAAAGCTTTAGACCGAGTCTCTCAGCTTCCTTCGGTGTGATGAAGTTATGGGTAGCTCCAGTGTCCACCATCGCCTCAGCGGGCTTCCCGTTTAGATGAAGGGCCACGTACATCAGTCCCTTCTTCCCTTTTGAAGATGATGGTTCTGCCGCCTTGACAGCATTCAATAGTTGGAGAGATCCCATGTTAGCAACTTCTTGGGACTCTCTCTCCTCTGCAATTGAGGCCAACGTCCCTAGCTTAGGGCATTCCTTCATCGGGTGTGGCCCCTTGCATACGAAGCAGCCAGTCCTGGGTACGAAGGCCTTCTTTTTCTCCTCATACTCTTTCTTTGAAGAGTACTTGTTATCTTTCTTGGCAATACTCTTCCCTTTGTCTCCTCCACCTTTGCCGTAATTATTTTTAGAAGAGAGTTTAGTCTTAAACTCACCTCGTTGATACTCGATGAGCGACTCTGCCACGGCAATGGCTTCGTCTATGTCCTTGACTCCCCTCCGCTGCAACTCCTGCTTAGCCCATGGTTGGAGACCGTCTATGAAGAAGAAGAGAGCATCATCGGTGGCTAGGTTAGGGATTTGGAGTGTAAGAGATGTGAACTCCCTAACATAGTCACTTATGGTGGTCTTGTGTTTGAGTTCCCTCAGCTTTTTCTTGGCTTCATAGACAACATTTTCTGGGAAGAATTGCCTCTTCAACTCTTTCTTGAATTCTTCCCATGTATTGATGGTGCACAGACCTTTCTCCATGTCTGCGTGCTTTCTTCTCCACCATAGAGTTGCATTATCAGTAAGGTAAAGGGAAGCAGTGCGTACCTTTGTATGTTCCTCCTCAATACTCATGCATTCGAAGTATCTCTCCATTTGCCAGAGGAAGTTTTCTACCTCTTTAGCGTCTCTCACGCCTTTGAACTCCTTTGGCTTCGGGAGATCAATCCTTGGAGTTTCCCGTACTCCACTCGAACCTGCAGAGCTGCTAGCTCGCATCTTCACCTCGTCAAGAGATGCCTTAAGGCTATCTAGCTGCCTTATGACAATCTCTATCTTGCTCTCCAGGGTATCAAGGCGCTCAGCCCTTTCCTCCTCACCCTTTTGAGCATTGAACACGTCCTCCTTTATGAGATCAAGTTGTCCCAATACGTGAGACTCTAAGATCTCCTTGTCGTGTTCACCCCTCTGTAGGCGCATGTCCATGGCCTCCAAGGTGTTCTCCAGCAGCGACACCCTCTCCTCCAAGACAACAAAGTCTTCAGTCCTTGGCCTACTCGCACCACGGGACTTCTTGCTACCACCGGCGGGAATGGAAACATCCCTTCCCCTCACGCATTCTACTTGCTCCTCTGTCACGTTCGACATAATGCTGGCCGAGTCGTTCACGCCCTTCGCGAACCTTGTCTCTGATACCACTTGTCACGGACTTACTCTTTTCTCCCTAGTAAGAACCGTGCGGCACTTAGCTAAGACGCTCCTCCTGATGCTTAACTAAGTCAGCCTTCCTCAAAACACCTCTCCCAGAGGCAAAGTGACTAAAAGAGAGCAAGAGAGAAAGTAAGAGAAATTGGAGAATGCTAGAGAACTTCTATTGATGAGAACTTCTTGGATGGTTTACAAATGAGGGGGTGAGGGGTTTATATAGCCCATCTCCCCTTGAATCAATGGCTAGGATCGATTTGATCCAACGATCTACATTAGGCTTCTAGAGAATTCTAGGCCTACTAGTATTTACATGATGTCTCTACATGGTTCTAGAGTATTCCAGAACCTACAGGATGTTTCTACTACATTCTAGAGTATTCTACTATATTCTAGAGTATTCTAATATGTTCTAGAGACTTCCACTAGATTCTAGGGACTTCCAGAATGTACTAGAATTATCTAGAATGTTCTAGAAGATTCTAGAACCTTCTAGATGCTCACATGGCACAACTGCTTACTGGGCGCCAAATCATGTCCACGTCGTGCCTACGTGGCGCTGATGTGTCAGGGTGTGACAGTAAGCTCGCAAAGTTGCTCGTATGTTTTTTGATTGATTTTACAGAGGTCTTGAGAGAGAATGAAAAATAAAGGCACTCTTTATTGCTTATGAATGAAGGCACCCAACGATGATGAAGCTGAGCGGAGCCTGCATAACAATTGTACCATAAAGGTGTCTCGGTCCTAATTAACATAAATGTATTCTTAGAAAACCAATAGACGTTATAATTAAATCATAAAATAATCAACGTATTATTAAAAAATTTACTCTACTTCGAACATAAATAAATGTATAACTTAAAAAAAATAAAAATAAAAATATCACTATTATTTATACAAACAAAATCATCCAGCTCATTTATTCCATATTTATTAATTCATACAAACATTTTATATAAAAATTATACTAACACACATAAAAAATCCTACATGTAGTAATGGGACAGCCCTAAAGTTTCCAACAAATATACAAATAAACAAATAAAATAAGGATAAAGAACAATTTAGTTTCACTAAAATTAATATATTCTCACTATTGTTGTGCGGTCTGATTCTAACTGTAAAATATATATAAAAAAACAAGAAATTAATTTTGTGATTCAACGAATAAATAATACAACTATAATATGTAAAATAAAGTTTTGCATATTAACTAATTAATTATCATTAAATGTAATTTATATTATATGCAATTTAACATTCATATTTATTCTATTTACAATTATATAAGACACAAAGTTTAGGATTGTAAAGTTTTATATTTAGATTTCACAAGTTTTAACCCATTAAAATTTATAGAGACAATACTACTCATACCATTGTCTGGTTTATTTGAATCAAATGAAATATAATCTCAAATTGAAAATACAATTATCTTTGGTCCAAACTCTTATTTCTACTTAAGAATTCCATAAACAATGAAATTCAGACTTAATCTCTCGAGGACCATCTTTCTCTTCATATACTTCAACAAGAGTTCATTACTCACTTTTCTTCCTTTTGACTAAAAATATTTCAAACTTTGCTTAAGTATAATTGTTGTACATAACACTACATTTGGACCGAATCAAACTTCATCACATTCAAATATATTTATCTTCAGTATCTTAATTTAATATGAAAAATAATTTTATCTAACTTCCATCCTTTATTTTCCCTCGTAGGTATGCCCGTGTGTGTGTGTGTGTGTGTGTGTGTATATATATATATATATATATATATATATATATATATATCATATTTAACTAAGGTCACTTTTTATTTTATTTTATGCTTCTTTATTTCATTTTACTTTATCTTATTTTGTTTTGTGTTATAATAATTTATATTATTCAATTAAGAATATCCTATATCAGAACCATATAGCCTTTCTCAAACACTCAACAAGAGAGGATAATCATCACAATTCATTCCCAAACACAGAGTAAGGGATGGGTAAGTCACAATCAAAATAAGAGACAAGTAGGAATTCTGCCACTAGTTACAGAAAGAGCTATCGTTCAACTCCTTATATATTGTATCACATTACTAAGATGAGACCTTGTCTCTACTCCCCACATAATTCAATTCACACATGTTGGCTATTATACAAGACTAACAATATCTCTGCTAACTAGGGTTACAAGGTGGATTAAGGCTAACAATAATTGTTATTAGCAAACAATATTTCTAATAGGAATCATTTTTAATTATTTTATATGTTCAATTATTTATTTAATTACTTGTTACATAAATTTAAAAAAGACAATTTTATTTAATTTAACCCTCTTTGTTAAATATAAATACAGATTTTAGCAATACTATATCACAAATTTTTAGGACAGAACAGTATAATTGCTATATTAGGCTCTACATTCTTAGATTCATAAATTTTTACATTCAATTGGAATCAAATTCCAAATCTATTTCAATTCACCAATATTTTCATGCTTATAGGGCACCCATTACATGGCCGCATCTCAATAATTTTTTTATCAATAGCTTTACATTAATGTACATGCATTAATAAGCCTTTATTCTAATACACATAGTCATTTAAAATTTCCTTTACTCATATATCTTAACTTCAATATATTTCTAT
Source organism: Gleditsia sinensis (assembly GCA_037074535.1). Lineage (NCBI taxonomy): Eukaryota > Viridiplantae > Streptophyta > Magnoliopsida > Fabales > Fabaceae > Gleditsia > Gleditsia sinensis. Next base: position 56,467,041 of record CM073468.1, on the reverse strand, counting down.
ATATCCATAATCATCATAAGTCTTTAACTTTAAAATTTATTCCATTTATAAAATACATTTTGATCATGATCATTTTACATGTATGATTATGTGCAATCGCCCAACAAAACTATTCTTATCTATATATATATCTTGGATAACTCTAATAGGTTTATTTCAAATTTCTAAATCATTTCTAAATTCCAATAAGTTCATATAAAAGCATACATTTATATACATAAACAAGAGCTTTTATAAACTTTTTAATTTCATAAATATTTGAAACTATAACTCTCGTTTCCATACTTATATTCTTTTTTCCAAGTCAAGCCCAACTTGGTTAGGTCGCTAATGTTAAATTTATCTATCAATCACTTTCACTAAAATTCAACTTTCATCTCTATCATGTCTATCACACATTTAGAGCTACAATTCCTCTTTATTTATGAATTTAAATTCTTACTTTATAGCCATTCATCTGAGGCTTAAGTATCCATAAATCTCCAATCCATCTACATTATTTTCATGGATTTCATTCTCCAAAACTCAAACTAACTTTTCAATGTACTAATTCTTGTATCCACATAAAATGGTCTAAGCTATTCAAACAAAATATATCCTTTATAAATATGAGCTATTCAAACAAAATATGTCCTTTATAAATATACTTTATCACTTACGTTATTATAAAACCCCAAAATTTAACCTTCACAAAAAATCTTGCATTTCCTCAAAATAGCATCCTTACAATACACAAAATCTAACAGTAAAACCATAAGGGATCTAAACACTAAATCACTCCTACACTTTATATCATGATAAAAAATTCAACATCTAGGGATATCATTTTCCATAAGTTACTTATCTTCAACTTAACTTAATTTTGCAACTTGTCAACTCAACCTTATACATGAAATTCTAGCTTGTCTTCTAAAAAATGTAATTCATTCATATCACCAAAATTCACACATTATCACAATTATCTATCTTGAAGTCAAATGTCTCACCATTCACATATTCAATCTTATGATCAACCTTTCATCTCATGTTCACCATTAACCTCACACCTCTCAAAACCATATTTATATAAATTAATTTCATTACTTCCAAGAAAACATATGTTCACTAATCTCATTTCAACCTAAAAGTTACACACATACTTACATACCTAGCATCGTCACACTAATTCACAAGTCTAACTTCATAATCCAAACTTTAGAATTTAAGACATATATTTTAGAAATCAACTACTATTCCAACATGCTATAGTTTGTATTATTTACTCATCAAAACATAATATTCTAAATTGGACATCTCCAAAACACATTTTTTTTTATAATATTTTGACAAAATTAACTTTAAAATTGAGTTTGGAGGGTCAAAAAATCTTGAAAATAACTTTAAAATTACGAAATTTAGTCCATGGGAGTTCAATCAACACTAGTCAACAAAAATAAAGCATTGTGCATGCACTACACGTGTCAAGGAAGCTCTTGCAAGTGGGCCTTACGTGTGGCCACTATATAGCTTATCTAACTATGAAATTTTGACTCCTAAGATTTTCTCATCTCCTGGATCCATCTATAAAGATATTTTTGTTTTATTTTAAACACTATAAATATGAGTTTGGGACTCACCTCTTAGGATTTTCTCCTCCAATTTTTGGCCGATTCTTGAAATTTGTACTCCTCATTATTATGAATCCATTGGTGGTGATGATATTGCAATTAGAGGTTCAAAAGTGTTAAAAATTTTAGAGAGAGAAAAAGAAGATTTGGAACCCCTAGCCAACCTCCACAAATTCTACTGCCATTCTCTCAAAACTGATGCCTCATGATTTTTCTACATGTTTACTTGGTCATTTTATCATTTTGTCCTTAAAACTTTTCAAAACTTTCACGTTAACCCTTAAAACCGTTTAAAAATGACCATTTTACTCTTAACCCTAAACTATCCTATTTCACCACATAATATTTTATAAAAACCATATAACATATAAAATAAATTTTTCTAGTTTTAATAAATAAAAAAATCCCTTGAAGTTAAAAAAATTCCTCTTAAAAATTTTAATAAATCCAACTTAGGGTTATATATATAAAATCCCTAATTATGCTCCTTTGTCATAAATTTTCTTTACACAATGTAAAATATAATTCATACACATAGTAAAATAAAAATATAATTATTTAATACAAAACAAACCTATTAAAGTAGAACAAAATTCATTTAAGACAAAGTATAATTGTTTGAAATTAAAATATAATTATTTATAATAAAACATAATTGTTTGAAAGATACAAGGTATTACAAAAGGCCTCAGTAAAGTGATGGAGGAGGATTCACTGTTCTTTTCTTTGTGCTTAGCTGGCTATGGAAAAAAGAGATTGTTATGAAAGAGAAAAGAGCGAAAAAGAGAAAAAAGGTTGCCGAGTCAATGCCAACTAAACATAAAAAAATTACAAAAGCATTCAACAGTTATATTAATGCCAAGTCAACATTAACGAAAGGAGAGTTAGCGGAATTAATGAAAAAAATATTAACACTGTTTTAAAAATTAAGGTTTGTTTTGTGAAAATATTTTATATTTTTAATAGTATATTTGATTTGTGTTTTTTATTTTTATTTTCATCATTTTTTTAATTATATAAAAAATAAAATATTGTTTATATATGTTGTAATGAGTTTGAAATAATTATAAAAATTTTACCTATTACTGAAAATTATAAAAAAAAAAATTTGACTTTTTAAAATTTTTAATGATTCAAAAAATATTTTTTTGAAAATAAAAGCTGTGTAAACAAGCCAAAGCCTGATTGAAAGATGAATCAGGAGAGTGACAATTTTCTCTGTATATTATCAAAAAGTAATCATACAGTAAACGAAGGCCAATGTATATACAGTGCCTTGATGCTTTGAATAGAAACTGAATACATAACAAAAAAACTAACTTAAAGCAAAATTATAAAGCCCATCTTTAGTATGTTGGGGTCAGCCCATTACAATATGAACCCAATACCCCCCTCAAGATGGATGTGAAGACAATCCAAACTTGCATAATAAATTATGAAGCCATGGGTTGGGCAGAGGCTTAGTAAAAATGTCTACAAGTTGATGCTCAGTGGCCGAGTAAGACATATATATGAGACCATTGAGAAGTTGTTCATGTACATAATGGCAATTAATATTTATGTGTTTGATGTGTTCGTGAAAATCGAGGTTCCGAGATATATGAATGGCTGCCATGTTGTCACATTTGAGAGGAACAAGAATGATATTGTCAACCCCAAGCTCATGCAGCAACCTTGTTAACCAAGTTAACTCAGTAGTAACTCTTTGCATAGAGTGATATTCTGCTTCAGTAGACGAGAGGGAGACTGTGGTTTGTTTCTTCAATTTCTAGGAAATAAGATTGCCTCCGAAGGTGATGAAGAACCCACTAATAGACTTCCATGAAAAGGGACATGCTACCCAATCTGAGTCACAATAGGCCACCAGCTTTATGTCAGGGGTAGAGTTCATTAAGAGACCCTATATCAGAAATGAATGCAGATATTGTAGAACATGAATTATAGCTTAAAGATGAGCAAAGCAAGGGCATTGATTAAATTGACTGAGATATTAGATGGTATAAGAAATATTAGGTCGAGTATAAAGAAAGAGATTGAGCTTGCCAATAAGGCGCTGGTAGACAGAGGGATTGGGAAGAAGATCTGTCATGTCATAGGCGAGAGACAAGTGTTATGCAAAAGGTCCAGCAACTTGTGGTAAGGCAAAGACATGAAATTCCTTACATAGCTTAGTGGTGTACTTTGTCTGGCTAACCAATAAACCTTGTGAAGTTTTATGAAATTCTAGGGCAAGAAAGTAGTGGAGCTCACCAAAGTCCTTAATCTCAAAAGTATCATCAAGATACTATTTAAGGGACTAAATCTCAGAGACATAATTTTTGGTGACAAGTAAGTCATTGACATAAATAGTGATAATTAAATTGGAAGTCCATTTAAGGAATAGAGAATAATCATTATCAGAATGCTTATAACCTTGGTGAAGTAATGTGGTAGAGAGTTTGGCATACCATTGACACAAAGCCTATTTTAACCTGTAAAGATACTTCTGTAGTTTGCAAACAATGGAAGGATCGAAGTCATGAAGGCCTTGAGGAACCTTTATATATATGTCTTCATGGAGATCACTGTGGACGAATGCTTTATTAACGTCTAACTGGAACATAGTCCAACCACTTTTAATAGCAAAGGCAATGAAAGATCTGATGGTGGTGAATTTTACCATAGGGGAAAAAGTCTCATCACAATCTTCCCACCTCGAACCACCAATTTAGCCTTATAGTGTTCGATGGAACCATTAGCTTTCCTCTTGATTTTGTATACCCATTTACAACAAATAGGCTTCTTTCCTTTGGGTAACTTCACTAAGGTTTAACTCTTGTTTGTCTCCAAAGCTTCAAATTCCTTTGCCATGGCTTCTTGCCATAATGGATTGTCTACAGCTTGTTTATAACTCCGTGGCTCGGAGTCATTAAGAATGTGATGAATAGATCCTTGTTCAGAGGCGTTAAAACAGAGTGATCTTTGAGTAAGGCAAACATTTGTAATGATATGAGAACATGCATTATCCAGGACATGATTGAAAGTGGAGGAAATAGTGGAGCCTTACACATAATCCTTAAAGTGGGACAGAGGTCTTGAAAGTTTAGTGGACCTTCTAATATTTTCATTGTGATCAACAGGGGCGGAAGACTGGGGATTTTTAGGTGAAAGACGTGGCTGTGAGTTAAGATGAGGGTTTTATGTTTGAGTTTCAGCTGCAGGTAAAGGACATGACGATGACAAAGGATGACAAGTAGGGTTAGTTTTGAAAGGAAACATGGTTTCATGAAAAATAACCTCACGTGAAAAAATGATTTTATTATTTTGTAGATTAATAATTTTGTAAGCCTTTTTGCCAAACGGATAGCCGAGGAAGATACCAGGCAAACTCTAGGCATAAACTTGTCTCTTCCATGAGATATGGTAGAGACAAAACAAAGGCAGCAAAATGGTTTTAGGTGAGAAAATGAGGGTGGACGATTGAAGAGTCTTTGGTAAGGGGTCTGATTGTTAAGGACTTTAGAGGACATTCTATTTATAAGGTAAGCAATGGTGAGAAGACAGTCGCCCTTGTATTGAGTGGGAAGACCAGACTGAAATAACAATACTTAGGAAACTTTAAGGAGGTGTCTGTGTTTTCTCTCAACGACACCATTCTGTTGAGGTGCATATAGATAGGAGGTTTGATGCATTCTTCCTAAAGATGAAAGAAAGGTTCGAGCAACTATACTATTGCCAAAGTTTAGGTGTATTGTCAGTGCAAATGACTTTAACAGGTGTATGGAACTGGGTTTGCACTAGGTGTATAAATAACTTGAGAGTAGGGAATGTTGAAGATTTAGTAGGAAGCAAATGGACCCAAGTGTTTATACTGAAATTATCTATGATTGTTAGGAAGTAGGATTGCCATATGTGTGTTGGTGTTTCGTAAGGCCCCATACGTCTACATGTAAAAGATTGAACGGGGAAATTGTAGAAATATGATTGGGGGTAAAAAGGAGCTTATGCTGTCTAAATTGAGAACAAATCAAACACGGGCTAACATCTTTATTATTTTATTTCGGGATATTAAGTGGTAACAAATGAAGCTTGTACATAGGCATATGACCTATACGTAAATGCCACAATGAAAAAGTATTATTTTACAAGATAAATCATGATTAATATTGCAACAGGAAAAGATAGGGTAGGATCGGTGGCTTTGATGGGGGACTGTTGTAGGAGATAAAGACTTCAATTTCTTTTACCAAGGATCACTTCCTTCTTCATGGAAGGGAACTATACGTAACAAAACATATTAGAGAAGGAGAAATGGTATTGATATTGTGCAATAAGCTTGAAAACAGATAGTAGGTTAAATCTAAAGGAAGGGATATAAAGAACATTGAATAAGGTGATATGAAAAGATAAGTTGATTGTCCCAGTTGAGCGAAGTGAAATGTTTTCACCATTGGGCAAGGAGATGAAATATGGAACTTGTAGGTAAGTAATGTAAGAAAAAGCTACCTTGTCAAAACACATATGATTAGTTGCTCTTATGTCTAGGATCCAAAAGTGAGCTCTATTAAAATCAAGAGTGGAAGATTTAGAAACTAGGTTACCTGCAAAGCTAGCAGCAGCCAACGCATTAGGAAAATTGTGTGTAAGATGTTTTCAGCTGATTTGAAAGGGCCATTATTTGGTTGTATTATTCCAAAGAAATCTAAGGAACAGTGGTATTAATATCGGCGTGCACATTATCTGTTGGTTCGACCTGAACAAATCTTGAGAATTTCTTTGGCTTTTGAAACTTAAAGTCTGTAGGGTAACCATGTAACTTGTAACATTTATCCTTGGTGTGACCAGGTTTCTTGCAATAATTGCAAATAAGGGAAGGCTTTCTATTTTGATCAAATTTCTTTTGGTGACTAACATGAAAGTTTCTCTCAACATTAATGTTCTTGGCGACATTTTCGTTGACGAAAAAAGATACAGATGCTAATACTTCCTTTTGTTTTTTTTTCCATGCATAAGCATAACATAGGCTTGATTGACGCTAGGAAGGGGAGACATCATGAGTATGTGACCCCTGAGGGATGTAAATGAATCACTGAGTCCCATAAGGAATTGGAAAAGTTTTTTATCTTCAAGATATTTATCAAGCATTTTTGCAACACCACAGGAGTAATTTGGCACAACCTGAAGAGCCCTCAATTCATCCCAAAGTCTTTTGATCTTGGTGTAGTAGGTCAATATGTTATTTGGACCTTGAACAACCAAAAATAATTCTTTTTGAGCTTGATAGATCAGCTTGCCATTGGCCTATTTAAAATGCTCAATGAGCTCTTGCCACATCTCATGTGCCATGGAGATGTAGATAACACTTTTCGCGATTTCTTTGCTTAAAGAATTGAGGATCCAACTTATTACCATATGGTTGCATCGATTCCATGCCGCAAGCAGAGGAGAATCAGATTCAGGTTTTGCAACTTCACTATTCACAATTCCTAACTTGTTTTTCACAAAAAGAGCAATTTCAATGGCTCTCTTTCAAGCATTAAAGATGTTTTGATGAGATTGCTTTGAAACGAACAATTCCAAGATTGTTAGAAGAATGCAAGAACAAAGGGTTCGAAGAATCAAGAAGTAGATTTTCAGAAGCTCCATTGAGGAAACTTCAAGAAGACACAAATCTGTTGGCCATCCTTATACTTGAAGAAGAATCAATATTGAAAAAGAACTAAGAAAAAAATTTTGGAGGCAATAAAATCAGATACCTTGAGGCTCTGATACCATGTAAATAGGCCAAAGCCTAATTGAAATATGAATCGAAAGAGTGAAAATTTTCTTTGTATATTATCAAAAAGTAATCATACAGTAAACGAAGGTCAATAATATATATACAGTGCCTTGATGCTTTGAATAGAAATTGAATACATAATAGAAAAATAACTTAAAGCAGAATTATAAAGCCCATCTCTGGTATGTTGGGCTTAGCCCTTTAAAATATGAACCCAATAAGTGCCATAACAACCAAGCTTTTGTGATGCAAAATTTACATATAGTTCTTTATATCTTTGTTATAGGTTCTATTAAAATTAAATATTTGGATTATTTTACACATAAGCAAAAGAATAATCAATTCTATACAGAGGAGATGAGTTAATGGTGGTTTCCTAAGAGTCACCATATTCTTCTCTTTAAGTTCTGTGTTAGTCAACTTATTTTGTTAAGGCATTAGTGCATGAAGTCGACGTCAAAATCATCACCGTGAGGTTAATGTCCTATCTTTGTTTAGTTGTGAGCGTTAGCTGTCTTTGGAATTGAGTGAATCAAAGAAAATTCGGTTGAAATAACAAACTTTTGCGATTATGCAATTCTTCTTCATTGAAGAACATCATTCTTCTTTGTGCAAGAGTTGTTTCTAGGTTTGATGATCTTGGTTTTGGTTCTTCCTCAATATAATCTTCAATATCAACAATCAAACAATCTAACATTACCATCAGTTTATGGACAATTTTTTTTATAATTAACGTATGATTTTATGGATAAAATTTTTGCATTTTTTTTGTGTGGTTAACTTGTGTTTGTCTAGTATTGCTAATAAGAGATTGTATCAATTCATAAAAAATTTAAGTTTTGGCTTTTCTATGACACAAAAGGTCATTTCCATCTCTACTTTGTGAAGGATGACTAGGCAGAAGTCTATTAATATTACTCGGAGTTTATTTCCCTAATGATGATAAGGTAAAAAAAATAGAATAGGCATTCTTGTTCATCTTGTAGGCGAAGTGTTTATAATATTCTTGGTAGTAGCTTTTGTGAGTCTTGACTAGTTGATGCAATCACATGTTGAAAGGTAGAGTCATGCTCAAATTGAGTCAGAGTTGCAAGAAACAACCCCTTCTTCTAACTCAATAGAAATAACGTATGGTAGCATAATAGATTTTGTTCTATTTCACCTAATTCAAGTGAAAGCTTATCCTTCTATTGCCAAGTGACCATTTTTTTCTATTAATTTAGATTATAAAACTAGTTTTAGTCAAATTGTTTTGTCATGCAACTATTGAGGTACCTTGTGCATGAAACTTAAAAAAAAATTTACTTTTCCCCAGCTTATGTGTTCCATTTAGCTCTAGATTGTTGACCTTTTATACTCCTTGGTTTTATACCTTCATTTAAGTGGAAAACTTGTTTTGGATGCATCGGTTTGAGTGGTCATTTTCTTTGTTAAAACTTAGACTTGGAATACCAACAAAAATTGATTATTGATACACAAGTCTATAATGGTAGCTAATCCTTTGATTGTTATCACTTCGTGTTAACAGTAATAAATCAAAAAAGGGAAACCAATTTATTGTATTGATTGATCAATATATATAGGGGTTTTATACACACACACACACACAACCACATTTTAAATAGATTATGATTAATTTCCATGGTTTTAAGGATACTTATCTTCTTGATATTAGAAAAAAAAATAACTCCCTAATCCTAATCAGAACTCAGATATTCAAATCTTAATCCTAGTTAAGATAAGAAATAGTAAATTAAATATTCAAATATTTAACACCCATTCTCAATTGGTGCATAGATATGAATCATGCTCAACTTATAAATAAACTCTTCAAACTTTTGTTTGAAATAACCTTTAGTTAGCATGTTAACTATTTGTTGCTCTAAGGTAACAAAAGACATACAAATATCCACCACATTTTGATTTAATAACTTCAACCACTAGCACTTCTTTTGATAATGTCCTTGATAGAAAAAACAATTTCTAGAATTAACACATAACACAACTCTGAGAAGTCTTTGACTTTTTTCTCCTAAGTAATTCTCTTGATCTTCTCTCAACTTGTCTTCGTAGCTTAGGCTCCTCACCAAATATCCAATCACATGACTCTAGTTTACTGAAATCTTCAATAACATTAGGTTTTAACTGCTCACCTAAAATGTTTGACAATGTTGGTTTTCTTTCACTTTCCATTAGTGATATAAATTATGGTTTTTCATTTGCGAACCAACAATGATACAAATGATGGTTTTTCATTAGTTTACCAACAATAATACAACTTTTTTTAAGGGGAAAATACTTTAAATATGAAAAATTAGGATGGCCTATCTTACGATGCCATAACATTATTTCACTAGTATTAGAACTATACCAAGACTCAATACAAGATACTTGAGCTTGTTTACACATAGTACTCTTTAGTATTGCAAATCATCCTCCTTGCTTCTAGTCCTGATTGGGCTAAAGAACAAGAAGGAGTGATTGAGAATTGAGTGAATTGAAAAAGTTTATACAATTGTTCTAACTACTTTTTACTAAAATTCAATGTTACGAAAGGAATATTAGTAGTACCAACTTCCTCAATGTTTGATGTGAATGTTCTAAACTCACAATGTGATTTATTGGAGTTCCCAAGCTTCCAATTCAGTGGTTTCCCATATAAATCCTAACAATTTTTTTAGGTATGTTGTGGTTTGTGGCAATGATCACACCATTTTTTCTCACCCTTTTTGTTTGATCAAACTTGTGGCTAAGAAAACTTTTGAGTATTCCTAGTAACTAGGCAGATACTCTATATTATATGTGTTTTCTTTGCCCATTATTACTTTGCGTCAACCTTCCTCTCATCTAATCTCCCAAACACCTCCCTAATTGATGGTAGAGGTGTTCTCCCAATAATTATACTCTTAAATCTTTATTCAAACTTGCCAATAACTCATACACTATCATTTTCTAATAATTTTAAATAACAAACACTCTCAATCTTATAGGCTTAGTCATCACCATAATATAGATTTAATTCTTGTCATAACGCCTTTATCTCATTATAATATACCGTGACATCTTGTTCACCCTATTTGAGTTGCCATAATTTGGTTTTTAATTCAAAAATTTAAGATGAATTTTCAAGATTAGAGTACGTGTCTCTTACCACATCCCACACTTTTTTTTGCTATAAGAAGAGAAAGATAAGTCTTACAATTGATGGGTCCATAGAATTAACTAATCATGTAGTCACAAGGGAATTTTTGGACTTCTAATTATGCCATGATAGATAAGATTTATTTGGTTCTGAAACTTCACCAGTGAGATAGTTTAACTTCCCTTTACCGTCAATGATCAACTTCACATACTGTGACCACTCTAGGTAATTCTTTTTGTTCAACCATCATTGCCACCAGAGTATACAAACCCCAGCAACAAGCGCATACTAGCACTTACACTAGATGTCATAGAGGCAAAGTCATTTGTTGCTCTAGTTTGTTCTATCTCCCTTTGTTGTGTGTATGTTTTACTAATTAACCGCAAGCGCACGGTGTAGCTGTAGCTAATCCGGCAAGTACGAGTCGTATCCCACAGATAACAATGTCAATTGCTAGAATGATGTAAAATGTGCTATCTAAATCGATACAATTTGATGAGAAAGTGACGATATTAAATAGATGAAAATAACCAATTAAGCAAAGCCTAGGGTTAAGGTTCACCACACTTGTGATACTCAACAACAAGTACGTACCTCTAATTGCAATTATCTAGATTAGTTAGGGGATGATTTAGCCTTAACAAACTAGCAAACTCTTTCGAACATTACTAATCATACCTAGGTTAATCCAATTGCCTACTTTTGTGGTGCTTAGTTTAACCTAGGTTCATTAAGCTTTATGCCAACCATGGAATACAATTAATCGGTGTTCTCGTGCCTACTAATTAATTCAATCCTAGAGAATCTTAAACTACTTTCGTGATTAAGATAACTCTAATTAACTATTAAGTTCAGGTTTTAATCTTCACCTTTCAGTTTATCAATCAAATACCTAAGACGTGATAGATTGGTGATCAGGCATTCTACCAACTCTTTCGTGCACATAATAGTTAATCCTAATCAATCTAGGGCAATCACAATTAGGGTTCCAACATTTAATCAAAGTATCATCATATCACAAGTGGGTTTACCAAAACCCTAGATAAAAACTACTCACACATCATGTAACCAAAAATCAAACTCATAATCATTAAATAAACCATAATAGTTCGATACAATCTCAAAAGAATAAATAGAGGTAGAAGTAGAGATAAAGAACTAAAACAGAAAGATGTAACCTCGTGTGCAGAAAAGTAAAAACTAAAATACAATCTTCCAATGCTGTAAATCCTATTCTAGAACATCCAATCCACAATGATTCAAGGTAAAATCTAACCTAGGAATGTTTTCTAAGCCTAAAAATCGAGTCTAAAGTGTCTCCTCTGGAATGAATGTGTGCCTCTGCATTTTCCCCCGCTTATATCTATCCTTGGCAGTCAAAAACCCTAATTTTAACGTGCAGTACGGACCCGAAGCACGGCCGTGTTCCAGGATACGACCTGGCTGTGCTTCGGGCTGAATTTTGGGAACATTCTGCAGCTTCTTCCCAGAGCACGGCCTGGCCGTGTTGGGGCTGCCGTGCAGCTTTTTCTCCAATTTTTGATGTGCTGCTTCCTTGCTTCCTCCTTTGCATATCCCAAGTCCATTTGGTCCCAAGTCCATTTGGCACTTCCCATGATTGTTTTCTCTTGCTTCTTGGCCTCCTTTATTCTCCTACAAACACAAAACAGACTACAGCAGTATCCAGAACAAAGTATAACTAAAAGCAGAGAAATAACCACAAGTTACTATGAATTAGGGGATAAAATATAGCCATTAAGTATTCAAAATTCTCCTTTATCAAACTCCCCCATGCTTAAACCTTTGTTTGTCCTCAAGCAAATAACATACCATATCAGAAGGAAGGGGGAATATGCAATCAGATTCCAGAAGGTAGAAAAATGCAATACAGGTAATTTTCACTCAATCAATGTGCACACAATAGGTATATGAATAGACATTTATTAAATAGTCTCTTATTCTTCTAAAACCAAACCAAAAATTCTCCTATTCTATATCTGCTTCTACTATTACCATCAGTTGTATGCACTAGACTGATTTTTCAGACACTCAAGTAGGCCACCTCATCCTTTTGATCTCCCTATTTATCCTTTCCCTTATTTCTATTTTATCACTCTTTTACTCACTCATACTCTTTTATTTCACTCTCATTTGTTTCTTTTTCTTTTTCTGTTCTCTATTTCATTTATCATCATTTTTCATTTTTTTATAGAAATATGCAGTGAGTGCATTTTATGTTCTATCTCACTAGGGTAAAAGCATCTAGGTACTCATACTAAGGCCTTTTTGATGCCTTGAAGGGGTACTCAGAGTGAAAACTTTTTGGGTTTCACATACCCTCATTTTTCACCTCTCCCTACTTTCATACTCTCATAGTGTTAAAATCAACCATAGCATACAATTCACAGCACAATAAATAGAAATTTTTCAAAAAATTAAAGGTTTAATGCTAGAAGGGAGAGACTAAAATAATAACTACCTATTTCATATCCTATTGTGCATCACATGTTCATGAGCTAAAATTAGCCTACCCTACACCAATCTATCATGGAAACAGCAACTATGTGATTATATAACAAGACAAAAGAAATGTGATATGTGCAATATATACATGCAAGGAATCAACTAAAGCAACAGATAAAAGTGGCCAGTGCAAATTATGAACTCAGACAGGAAAAATCAGATACGAAAGTCTACTCCCCCATGTTTAAACTAGACAGTGTCCTCAATGTCAGTAAGAATAGAAAATATAAGCAAAGGGAAGAATGAACTTACGTACTCACTGGTCATCAGGTAGTGGTGGAGGGGGGTGCTGACCCAGGTGCCAGGTATACCAAGCCTGCATCATACCCTGCATGCTTTGTATAGAGTCTTGCATGACATGTAGGGTTGCTCTCTGAGATAATTGCTCAGCCTAAATGCAACTGAGACTGGAAAAGATGGAGGTTTGATCTTCCGATGGAGCAGATGAAGGTCCTGCACGGTCAGTAAAATGGGAGGGGGTGGGGGTGGAAAAGCCAAAAGTGGAAAAAAGGGATATTCATCTCATCATCCTCCCTATCCTCCTCTAAGATGAAAATCCAGTTTGCCCTATTTGTGACTACTATCCTAGAAGGGTTAGGGAGGCTGAATAATTTTTGCCCTTTGAGAGACAACCAGTATTCAGTATTTTGCTTAACAACAAGTTTCATATGCAAGCAGGATTCTAAGTCAATCCTGTTGCTACCCACTACTGGTTGTAGGCCTTTGAGATTGGCCTCAAATCCTAGCCCTCTAGCAATGGCAGTAACCAGGCCTCCTATTACTACCTTTCCATTCATGGCCCTACCTACCCGGGCCATCTGATGAGCCATAAAGGCTCCGGTATCCACTTTGATACCGTTTACCATATCATATAGAAAATAAAGCTCTCTAAGATTTACAACTCCATCACTCTCAGCCCTACCGAAAACAGTATGGGCCATAAGACGCTGTAAATAACGGAAGGTAGGATTGCAAATAAAAGATGCTTTGGAACTTGATGCACTGTATTGCCCCTCAATAAAAAATGTTAGCTAGGAAATTTGATGGTACTGATCTAGTTCCCTCTGGAGTTAGGCCAAACAGTGCATTAAATTCTGCTAAAGTTAAGTTAAAGCTACGGTTAAACAGTCTAAAGTTGACCTGGCCCTTATGGACATTCGGACCCCTAAACAGTACTATATGAATAGAACTGAGAAACTCTAGGGTGGGTCTAGGGTAGGCTGGGTATCGGAGGGTGAGAAATGTGTTCCACCCAATCCGGTCAACTAGGTATTGGACGTCAGGTAAGAGGCCTAAACGTTCCAGACATTCCTCATCCAGATACCGGGTACTCAGCATTCCCCGTCTAACTAGGGTATCGTATCGGGTCCGTTGACTATCGTCAACGAACACTATACCATACTCGTTAATCTGATGAGGAAGTTGGGGTGGTTGTGGATTGCGTCCTCTATGGGGTTGGTGGGACTGGGTGGCCGGTTCGGGCTCTTTTGGGACCCATTGTGATGTATAAGGAAAATGGTAAATGGTGGGGAAAATAGGCCACAAGCAGCAGAATGCAAGTAATCCAATCCAATCCAGTCAGGATCAAATACACATGTTCAAATATTAGCAAGCTAACCAAAAATATATTCCAATTCAGAATTCAGTGATTCCAGTGCACATACAGTCAGATTTCTTGTAGAAATTCCTAAAATTAATAGTCAAAGGCAAATGAAGCTACCAAACTACCAGTAAAACAGAGCAATCTAGTACAATCACCAATTGCAGATATCAAACTATAGAGCAAAATCCCAATGTAGATTCAGAGTTCAGGGAAATAAGTAGTAGGATATTTAGAGATGTCCAACAATGAGTACTAACAACCAGCAATAATCAGAACCAGATAATTAAAAATGAAAATAGGGATAGAAAATACCTGGATGGTGCAGCAAGATGAAGAATACAGGTGAATGGGTTGTGGGGAAGGGGGGATTTCTGGGTTCGCAGACCAGGGGAGGGGATTTGGGGAAGGGGGTGAGGGGTTCACGATTGGGGGGAAAGAGGATTTCGGAAGTTATGGGAGATGGGAAACTGAGTGGGTGAGGCAAGAAAACCAATCGGGTGGGGGAATGGTGAAGGGAGTTGGGAAAACTGAAGCAATGAGGGGTGGGGGAATGAACCAAAACAAAAGGGAGTGGGAAGATGAGGGTTTGGTTTGGGGAAGATGAAGCAAAAAGGAGAGGGAAGGGGTACACGGGTTAGGGCACGGGGGTGTGAGAAGGGAAGCACGGGTGAAAAAAAGGGGGAAAAAAGGTTAAAAAAAACTGGGGGGCCGTGTTTCGGGCTGGCTGCTGCAACCTACTCACCATTTTTTTTTTGGAACACGGGTTGGAGGCTGGGCCGTGCTTATCAACACGGCCCACCTGTGCTGTGGGCTGGAAACTCATGCAGATTTTTGGGTTGCGTAGGGCACGGCCAGCCCGTGCTTCTCGCGGGATGGCACCATTTTTGCATCTTTTTGGCTGTGCTTACAGCACGGTCATGGTGGGTGACATGGCCTACCCGTGTTACTGGATGGAAACTGCAAATCCTCGGATTTTTCTCAACTTTTGATTCTCCTTGACTTTCCTCGATTTTTTTTAGCCTTTTATATCATTTTGGGCACATGGGAATGGACCTGAAATTCAAGAGAAAACACTCATCAAGCTCCTAACCTAAGAAATTAGCTAATGTAAACATGAAAACTAAATCTTAAAACAAGAAATCAAATAAAAAGAAACTTAGAAATTAAGATGTGGGTTGCCTCCCATAAAGCGCTTATTTTAAGTCGTTAGCTCGACTCGCTTTCACTTCATTGGATTGAGGGGGGCTCTAAGAGAGCTTGGGTGACTCTCTTTTCAACCGGTTGCCCCGTGACAAAGTGTTTGAGGCGTTGACCATTAACCTTGAAGGATCCGATAGTTTTACTCCAGACTTCCACTGCTCCATATGGAAAAACTTGGGTTACTTGGAATGGACCGAACCATCGGGAACGAAGCTTTCTGGGAAAAAGCTTCAGCCTTGAATTAGACAGTAGGACCTATTCTCCTACTTGAAATTTACGCCTCAGAATGTGCTTATTGTGCTACCTTTTTGTTCTTTCTTTGTATAACTTGGCACTATTATAGGCATCAAGCCTCAGCTCATCAAGCTCATTCAATTGTAGGCATCTTCTTTTTCCAGCAGCTGTCAGGTCAAAATTGATTGTCTTGATTGCCCAATATGCCTTATGCTCAAACTCAACTGGCAAGTGACAAGGTTTTCCATATATTAACTAAAAGGGTGTGGTGCCTATCGGTGTCTTATATGCAGTTCTATAAGCCCATAGTGCATCATCAAGCTTGAGAGACTAATCTTTTCTTGCCTTCGATACGGTCTTCTCCAGTATTGCTTTGATTTCTCTGTTTGATATTTCCACTTGACCACTTGTTTGAGGGTGATAAGCTAAAGCCATTTTGTGAGTGACTCCATATTTCTTTAAAAGGTTCTGAAATTGTTGCTCAGTGAAGTGGGAACCTCCATCACTTATCATAGCTCGGGGTACTCCAAATCTCGAAAAAATTACCCTCTTGAAGAGTTTGGCAACCACTTTAGCATCATTAGTGGGAGATGCCACTGCTTCTACCCAGTTAGACACATAGTCCACAGCTACTAAGATATACTTGTTCCCACACGAGGACAGAAAGGGGCCCATAAAGTCAATACCCCAAACGTCAAATATTTCTACTTCCAAAATACTATTTAGGGGCATCTCATTCCTTCTTAATATATTTCTAACTCGTTGACATCGATCACATGCTTTTACAAAGGTGAGCATGTCTTTGAAAAGCGTAGGACAATAAAAACCAACTTGGAGGATTTTAGCTGCAGTCTTAGAAGTATTGGTATGGCCTCCACAAGGTGAATTATGGCAATGGAATATAACACTATATACTTCTTCCTTCGAAATACACCTTCGGAAGATGCCATCTACACACCACTTGTATAAGCATGGATCATCCCAATAGTAAGACTTGATATCAGAGAAAAACTTCTTTCTCTAATGGTAGCTCAACCCTTCAGGCAATATTTTGCATGCTAAATAGTTCACAAAGTCTGCATACCAAGGAGCATCGGCATAAGTGACTGCAAGGAGTTAGGCATCGGGGAAAGAATCATCTATAGGCAGCTCATCTCAATCATTCTTCATTAAATCTTGTCTAAGTCTTGAAAGATGGTCTGTAACCACATTCTCCGTTCCTTTCTTATCCCGGATTACAAGGTCAAACTCCTGCAACAAGAGGATCCATCTAATCATTCTTGGCTTAACCTCCTTCTTACTTAGCAAGTACTTGATTGCAGCATGATCCGTGAATATTACGACTTCTGATCCCAGCAAATATTGTCTGAATTTGTCAATCGTAAACACTACTACGAGGAGTTCCTTTTCAGTGGTGGAGTAGTTGACTTGGGCTTCATCCAGGGTTTTGCTAGCATAGTAGATGACATAGGGTTTCTTATCTCACCTTTGCCTAAGTACAGCACCCACAGCATAGTCACTTGCATCACACATGATCTCAAAGGGAAGGCTCCAATCAGGAGGTTGGATGATCGGTGCAGATATTAATGCCTCCTTCAACCTGCAAAAAGTACGTAAGCAGTCATTATCAAATAAGAATAGGATATCTTTAATGAGCAAATTAGTTAAGGGTTTAGAAATCTTGGAGAAGTCTTGAATGAATCTTCTGTAGAAATCCGCATGCCCAAGAAAACTCCTCACTTCCTTAACGTTTGATGGTGGTGGCATCGTCTGGATTGCCTTAATTTTTGTTTTATCCACCTCTATCCCTCTTTCAGACACCAAGTGTCCGAGTACTATTCCTTCCCTTACCATGAAGTGGCATTTTTCCCAGTTTAGTACTAGGTTGACTTCCTCACATCTCTTAAGTACCTGTGTCAAGTTACTCAAACAATTGTCAAATGAGGTACCATAGATGGAGAAATCATCCATAAATACTTCCATTATATCCTCAATAAAGTCAGAGAAAATAGACATCATACATATTTGGAAAGTGGCTGGAGTGTTGCACAATCCGAATGGCATCCTTCTATATGCAAAGGTGACATAGGGACATGTGAACGTTGTCTTTTCTTGGTCGTCTAGATGGATAAGGATCTGAAAGAACCCTGAGTATCCATCCAGATAACAAAAATGTGAATGTTTAGCCAGTCTTTCCAACAATTGATCAATAAAGGGCAAAGGGAAGTGATCCTTACGGGTGGCCTTATTTAATTTTCTATAATCAATACACATACGCCAACTCGTAATAGCTCTAGTAGGGATTAATTCATCATTATCCTTTTTTATCACAGTCATACCTCCCTTCTTAGGAACCACATGCACAGGGCTTACCCACTCACTATCAGAAATAGGATAGATAATACCTGCGTCCAGCAATTTAAGCACTTCCTTCTTAACTACCTCTTTCATGTTTGGATTTAGTCTCCTTTGGTGCTCCCTAAAAGGTTTAAGATTATTTTCAACTATGATTCAATGCATGCACACAGATGGACTAATCCCTTTAATGTCATCAATATTATATCCAATCACTTTCTTAAAATCTCTAAGTACATCCAACAACTTACTCGTTTCTTCAGCATTCAGATCAACATTCACTATGACTGGATATGAAGAGTTAGGGTCCAGAAATTCATACCTCAGATTGGATGGAAGAAGTTTCAGTTCTACCTTAGGTGCCTTGGTTTCCTCAATGGTTGATAATTTTTCATTGTCCAATTCCAGCTTTTCAGCTTTTACTTTTGAGGACAGCGTGGGACGTTCATCAAGCATCTGGGTATATGCATCAGCTTCTACCTGTTCAGCACAAGAAATAGAACTTTCCACAAGGCAAAGTTCAAGTGGGTTAGTAGAACAAAAGCTTACTACATTTTCAACAATGTTTTGCTCAATAATATCAACCATGCAACAAGTATCACCTAAAGATGGGCACTTTATTGCCTCATTAAGATTAAACTCAATCTTTTCATCCCCTACATTCAAGGAAAGCTTTCCGTCTTTCACATTAATAATAGCACCCGGGGTAGCTAGGAAAGGCCTTCCAAGAATGATGGGGATTTGGCTATCTTCCTCCATCTTTAGGACAACAAAGTCAATAGGTATGAAAAACTTACCTACCTTTAGTGGCACATCCTCTAGTATACCTACCGGATGAGTAACGGATTGATATGCTAACTGGAGGGAGATAGTAGTAGGCTTCAAATCACCCATCTGGAGCTTCTTGCATATGGATAATGGCATAAGACTCATGCTTTCTCCAAGATCACATAAGGCTTTAGTGATTTGCACATCTGCAATAGAGCAAGGTATAGAGAAGCTTCTAGGGTCCTTGAGCTTAGGAGGTAATTTGTTTTGGATCAAAGCACTGCACTCCTCAGTTAATGCCACAGTGGCATACTCCTAAATCTTCCTCTTTTTAGAGAGGATTTCCTTCAGAAATTTAGCATAGGAGGGCATATGAGAGACAGCTTCCAAGAATGGAATATTGATATGCAGTGTTTTCAATACATTAAGGAATTTCCCATACTCCTTTTCCAACTTGGGTTTAGCTAGTCTTTGAGGGAAAGGAACTGGTGGCTTACATGGTTCAGGAGCCACATATTTAGGCTCTTCTTCCTCTTTCCTTCCACTAACTTGCTCCTCCTCTTCAGTTGCTCTTTCAGGCTCATCTCTCTTCTCTTCTTCCTTTTATTCCTTCTTCTCTATTGACTCACCCAATTGGTTACCACTTCGCAAAGTGATAGCCTTGTAGTGTTCCCTTGGATTCTCAGGCAGTCCAGGAAATTTACCAAAATTTCTATTTGACGAACTCGCTTATTATGCTATTTGAGTCTCTAGCATTTTATTATGTGTAGCAAGTGAATCCACTTTAGAAGCTAAGTCCTTTATGGCTTCATTCATTGAATGATTCTGGGCTCTAAATTCCTCATTCTGTCTACTCTGTGTGGAGATGAAGTTTTCCATTATAGCCTCTAAATTAGACTTTGGTTGAGGAGGAGGAGGATTGAATAGCCTCTGGTTCTGAAAACCTGGAGGTTGCCTAAAATTGTTCTGAGGCTGCTGATTAGCATTAGGCTTGTAAGAAAGGTTCGGGTGGTTTCTCTAGCCTGGGTTATAAGTATTGCTGTAGGGATTGTTTCTTTGGTTGTTTACAAAGTTTGCCTGCTCACAATCCTGAGGTGCAGAGTTCCCAAGCTAACATTCATTGGCCATATGACCAACACCTCCACAAATCTCACAAGATGAAGATGAAGAAGAAGAGGACCCAACAGCATTGATGCTCAGCTTGTCCAATTTCTAAAATAAGGCATCAACTTTAGAAGTCAGATGGTTAAATGCATAGACTTCATACATACCTAAGGGTTTCCTTGGCTGCCTTTCACTAGACCATGAATAGTGGTTTTGGGCCATATCCTCTATCAGCTCATATGCTTCATCAACTGTCTTGTTCATAATGGCTTCACCAGCTGCAGCATCCACAGACATACGGATGCTGTAGATTAGTCCATTATAGAATGTATGGACTATCAGCCACTTCTCCAACCCATGGTGTGGGCATACTCTGAGGAGCTCTTTGAATCTTTCCCAGGCCTCATATAATGACTCCCCGTCCTTCTGAGCAAAAGTAGTGATCTGATTCCTAAGATGGTCCGTCTTGCTCGGTGGGAAGTACTTGGCCAGGAAAGCTTGAGAAAGCTGTTGCCAAGTGGTAATGGACCTTGATGGAAGAGAATGCAACCATGCATGGTCCTTGTCCCTCAAAGAAAAAGGGAACAGTCTCAGTCTGATGGCATCTGAGGATACCTCATTCAGTTTCAGGGTGTCACAATACTCCAAAAACACATAAAGATGGAGATTAGGGTCATCAGTAGGTGACCCTCTAAACTGATTCTGCTGAACCATCTACAACAGAGAAAGCTTCAGCTCGAAGTTGTTGGCCTTAACAACAGGTCTTACAATGTTGGGATTCAGGCCATGACTATCTGGGGCGGTAAAATCTTTAAGAGATCGGTTATCTCTTTCCGCCATGATGGATGCAGAGTTTTCTTGCTACTGTCTTTTTCTTATCCTTCGTAGGGTGCGTTCAATTTTTGGGTCAAATTAAGCAATGAGCCCACGGTTTCTTCGCATAAAAGAGAAACACACCTATAAGGGAAGAAAATAGGAGAAAATCAGCAAGGTAAAATAATGCAGAGAAATTAAAAGAAAGTGATCTAATCTAGAAATTTCATAATCTATCTAATATTGACAATTGATCCCCGGCAACGGTGCCAAAAACTTGTTGTGTGTATGTTTTACTAATTAACCGCAAGCACACAATGTAGCTGTAGCTAATCCGGCAAGTACGAGTCGTATCCCACAGATAACAATGTCAATTACTAGAATGATGTAAAATGTGCTATCTAAATCGATACAATTTGATGAGAAAGTGACGATATTAAATAGATGAAAATAACCAATTAAGCAAAGCCTAGGGTTAAGGTTCACCACACTTGTGATACTCAACAACAAGTACGTACCTCTAATTGCAATTATCTAGATTAGTTAGGGGATGGTTTAGCCTTAACTAACTAGCAAACTCTTTTGAACATTACTAATCATACCTAGGTTAATCCAATTGCCTACTTTCATGGTGCTTAGTTTAACCTAGGTTCATTAAGCTTTATGCCAACCATGGAATACAATTAATCGGTGTTCTCGTGCCTACTAATTGATTCAATCCTAGAGAATCTTAAACTACTTTCGTGATTAAGATAACTCTAATTAACTATTAAGTTCAGGTTTTAATCTTCACCTTTCAATTCATCAATCAAATACCTAAGACGTGATAGATTGGTGATCAAGCATTCTACCAACTCTTTCGTGCACATAATAGGTAATCCTAATCAATCTAGGGCAATCACAATTAGGGTTCCAACATTTAATCAAAGTATCATCATATCACAAGTGGGTTTACCAAAACCCTAGATAAAAACTACTCACACATCATGTAATCAGAATCAAACTCATAATCATTAAATAAACCATAATAGTTTGATACAATCTCAATAGAATGAATAGAGATAGAAGTAGAGATAAAGAAATAAAACAGAAAGGTGTAACCTCGTGTGCAGAAAAGTAAAAACTGAAATACAATCTTCCAATGCTGATAAATCCTATTCTAGAACATCCAATCCACAATGATTCAAGTTAAAATCTAACCTAGGAATGTTTTCTAAGCCTAAAAATCGAGTCTAAAGTGTCTCCTTCGGAATGAATGTGTGCCTATGCGTTTTCCCCCGCTTATATCTATCCTTGGCAGCCAAAAACCCTAATTTTAACGTGCAGTACGGACCCAAAACATGGCCGTGTTCCAAGACACGGCCTGGCCGTGCTCCATGCCACCAAGCACGGCTTGACTGTGTTGGGGGCTGCCGTGCAGCTTTTTCTCCAATTTTCGGTGTGCTGCTTCCTTGCTTCCTCCTTTGCATATCCCAAGTCCATTTGGCACTTCCCATGATTATTTTCTCTTGCTTCTTGGCCTCCTTTGTTCTTTTACAAACACAAAACAGACTATAGCAGTATCCAGAACAAAGTATAACTAAAAGCAGAGAAATAACCATAAGTTACTATGAATTAGGGGATAAAATATAGCCATTAAGTACTCAAAATTTCCATTTATCACCCTTCTACAAGTATGCTTACAAGGTGAGCAATAGCGTGAACAATACCAAGTCAAAAGAGGGAAAACTAATTTATTTTACTGATTGATCAATATGAACAAGGGATTTATATATATATATATATATATATATATATATATATATATATATATATATTGGAAATTAATAACTCCTTAATCCTAATCAGTTTCTAACTCCTAATCCTAATTAATAACTCAAATATTCAAATCCTAATCCTAGTTAAGATAGAAAGCAATAAATTTATTCAAATATTTAGCACTTTGTTTCATCTAGTGTGCTTTTATCCATTATAGTTTTTAAAATTAACTTTACTTAATGGAATATTTAATCATAATTTTACATTTCGTAGTTTATGTTTTGCAAGGTTTGATATGTTCAATTTGAGATGAGTAAAACACCCACTTAATTGTAATATTGTAACTCATTTAAAGTAAATTCTAATAAAATTCTTTAATAATTATAATATTCTTGGAATGATGAAATTACACTATTTCTGTTTATAGTAATTTCATTTGGTAAGCCTCTAAACAATTATATAGATTATCTCGATATCATGATATAATGCATAAACATAACATTCAGTAAAGTTCCAATAAAACATATATTTGTATGAGAGATCCACACGATCCACACTCTATTGTTTAGGTAACTATAACTAAACACAACTATTACGCAGTCAAAAGTATGGATCCTGCTTGTGGTAAATGGAACGTCTCCAAAGTACAATTTAATTACAACATGTGATCAAATAAAATGTGACCCATCAAAACAATATTGGGCTCACCCAGAGTACAACTCTTTGGCTCACTTTGCCATTGAGGATGGATTAACCTTTAAATCTTTATTAGAAAATAAGGATTAATGAAAGGGGTGAATTTTATATCTTAGTAATCAGATAACATATACTATAACAAAATGAGACAATTTAAAAGTGTGAATTTTTCACAATAAAATATAAACTAAGCAAGAGAACCATAACAATAATTTTTTTTAATAATCTATTTAAGAAAAACTCAGAGAGTTCAATAACCAATCATTCTTAATAATTATAGCTAAGTTTTTATTTATAGAAAATTAAATAAGTTTAAAGAAATTCCTTTGTAATCAGAACATAATACATTAAATAAAAAAATTAGTCACGAGGATTCTATATCAAAACTAATATATGTTCTCAAGCATACAACATGAGAGGGTAACACCAATCAGTTAGGCAAGCAGCCTATAAGTCTGTCAAGTATCATGCCTGTATATCAATCATGCATTTTGCCCATAATACCTATTTAGCAATCCACGTATGTGTGTTAGCTAACACACAAAGAAAGCAACACCTCTATTACTTGAGATTTCAAAGTACACCAAGCCTAATATATATTATTGGTAGTTAATAATGTTTTTGAATAAGTGTCCTCCTAACAAAAGAAATTATGTAAAGTGTAAATTTTACATTTAATACAAATCAAGAATTTTCTATATAATCAATCCCTCCAATAGTCAAACATTTACTATATTCGTAAAATAACTCATTAAACTACAATTCTTAGGCATTGTCATATGCCAAATCCATTCAACAAAATAATCTTTTTTGATAATAGGCACACAAGTTTCTATTATATTCAAGTCACATATTCAACAAGAGTACATCATTCTTTCCTTTAAGATGCTATCAAATACTGCCTCATATAAAAAAAACTTTACAAGGAAAAACTTAGTGAAAAAAGAGTATAGTATATATGACAACGTCATTTGAGATCCTTGAGTCATTGAACTCCAATATTATACACCAGCTTCTCAAATGTTATAATAAAAAGTACCTTGGTAAACAAATCTGCTAGATTATCACTTAAACGAATTTGTTAAATATCCATATCACTATTCTTTTAAAGACCATGAATGAAAAAGAATTTATGTGATATATGCTTTATTTTATCCCCTTTAATATATACTTTTTTCAATTGGACAATACATGTAGCATTATCTTTATATAAGATCGTCAAGTCATCTTTCTAGACAAGCCATAAGATTCTTGTATGTGTTGGATCACATAACGTAGCCAAACACATTCTCAACTTGCCTCATGTAATGCTAAAATTTCTGCATGGTTAGCTGATGTGTTAGAGATAGTTTGTTTCATATATCGCTATGAAATTATGGTACCCCTGTATGTAAACAAATAGTTTATTTGTGATCGTCCATTATGAGAGTTAGATAAATATCCTACATTCGCATAACTAATCAGCTCTAATTCTAGAACATTTGAATAAAATAGGTCCATATCCATTGTTCCTTTATGATAATAGAGTATATGAACTTCATTTCAATGCCTTTATATAAGTGAAGAACTATATCTTGCTAATAGATTAATAGCAAATGATATATCGGATTGGGTATGACAAGCAAAATACATCAATGCCCCTATTGTACTAAAATATGATACTTCATGACCAAGTAGTTCTTTATCCTTTTCACAAGATCTAAAAGGATCTTTGTTCATATCTAATGACCTTACAACCATTGGAGTACATAATGGATGTGATTTATCTATATAGAATTGATTTAACACCTTGGTCACATAAGTTTCTTGATACACAAAGATGTTATTATTTAAATATTCAATTTGTAATCCAAAGCAAAACTTTGTCCTTCCAAGATTATTCATTTCAAATTCCTTCTTTAAGAAATTCATAGCTTTTTGAAGCTCTTCAAGAGTTCCAATGATATTCAAATCATCAATATAAACAGCAATTATGGCTAACTCACTTTCAAATCTTTTTATAAAGATACATGGACAAATTGAGTTATTTCTATACCCTTCTTACAATAGGTATTCACTAAAATGGTTATACCACATGCGCTCAAATTGTTTTTAACCATAAAGTGATTTATTTAATTTGATTAAGTAGTCTACTCGAGAACTTGAATTGTGTGCTTCAAGTAACTTAAATCCTTTAAGGAGTTTTAAATAGATGCCATTATCAAGTGAGTCATACAAACAGGCTATAACAACATTCATTAAAGGCAAATCGAGTTTTTCATGTATTGTTAGACTAATTAAATATTGAAAAGTAGTTGCATCCACCATATGTGAGTATATTTCCTCAAAATCAATTTTGGATCTTTGCAAAAATTCTTGGGCAACAAGTCTTGTCTTATATATCACAATTTCACTATTCTCATTTCATTTTCGCACAAAGACCTATTTTTATCTAACTAGTTTTACATCTTCAAGTGTACGAGCTAAAAATTAAAAAAAAATCACTTTCAAGCGATTTTAACTTTACTTCAATTATGTCTTTCCATTTTGGCCAACCATTTCTTTGTCTACATTCTTGAACAGACTTTGGTTTATGATCATCATTATTATTCAAAACATCATGCGCTATATTGTATGCAAAATCATTGTCAACGTTGACCTTTTTTTGGTTCCATCGTATTCTATTCATGACATAATTAATTAAAATATCTTTGGTTTCACAAATTTCAGGTACTTGAATTTCTTCTGGGACTGAAGTATTAAATATGTCTTGGGACTCTTCTAAAGTTGCTAAACTCTCGATTTGACTATCTTGATTCTTAGCTCATTTTCTTTTTTGAGGATTTTTATCTTTTTAACCAAAGGGCCTACCATACTTTATACAAGTCTGAGACTTTTTGTAATAATGGATTATCCAACAAGGACATTAATTTTAATTAGAGCATTAACAGCTGATATATGTGATTTAGTAACTCAATTTGAGTCAGTAAATGCATTTGACAATTGGTTGGCTAAATTTTGCAAATGAATTATTCTTTAAACTTCTAGTTCACATTGTTTTGAGTAAGGATCAATATAAGTTAGTGACAATTCATACCAACTAATTTCTTTTTTCAGCTACTTATTTTCTCCCCCTAATGTTGGGAAAACTAATTCATCAAAATGACAATCAACAAATTAAGCTATGAATAGATCACCTATTGATGGTTCAAGATACTTTATTATATAAAGAGATTTATATCCAACATGTATTCCCAACCTTATTTGAAGATCCATCTTAGTACGTTGTGGTGGAACAATAGGGATATATATTGCACATCAAAAAATTCTTAGATAGAAAATATTCGGTTCCTGACCAAAAACTATTTATAATGTCAGTATTCATAATAACTTGTTGGCCTTATGCGAATTAATGATGCAGCACGCAAGATTGCATGTTCCTAAGTGGATATTGGAAGTTTTGACTTCATAAGTAATGATCTTGCAATTAACTTCATACATTTAATAAATCATTCTATAAGACCATTTTGTATATGAACATGTACTACAAGATGTTTAACATCAATCCTAGTAAACATACAATACTTATTGAATGTTTGGAAAGTGAATTTACCAGCATTGTCAAGGCGTATTTTCTTAATTGAAAAATTATGAAAATGTGCTCATAATTTAATCAATTGCGCAAGTAATTTAGCAAATTTTAGGTTGCAAGATGATAACAAGCACATATGTGACCCTCTAGTTGATGCATCGATAAAACCATAAAATACCTAAATGGTCTACATAGTAGGTGTATTTGCCCACAAATATCGCATTATATCTTTTCTAAAAATGTGAGAGATTCACTCCCAATTTTGACTGGTGATGGTCAAATAATCAAATTCGCTTAGGAGCAACCAGGACATGAGAAATTATTCAATTAAAGAATTTATTGGCTCTTCAATGAATGTTCACTTGAATTTTCAATCATTTTTTGCATCGTAATTTATCTGGATAGCCTAATTGGTCATACCAAATAAAAAATTTATTATGATTCACAAACTTATAGTTTGCAATAACATATATTTCAATTGTATTTATATATATGTAGTACAATCCAGAAGAGAATGTAGGTAACATTTTCAATATGCATTTGTTACGTAAAGTTGTACTTGTGGTATGAAGGTATTCAATATTTCATTTATTTGTTGTCTTAAAGTGGTATCCATTTCAGCGGATATTCTTGAAATTTAATAAAGTTCTAAGAGACTTATAGGAGTATAAACCTTTATCAATGTGCAGTTTTATTCCTCTAGGTAACATTACACTAACTTTTTCGGACCCTTCGATTAACTTTGTACTATTAGACTTAATACTAACATTGGTTTCTTGCATTACTAATTGGGAGAAATACTTTTTATCCTTGATAATTGTGTGAGTTGTGCCACTATCGACAAGATATATCTCTTCATTAGTGATGTTAGTATCAATCGAGGAAACATACATTCTTGATTGAAAATATAACAAGAATAGTTAATATGAGGAAATAACACATAAAATATTTTTGAAAATAACAATCTTAAAGAATAAATTGTACTAGAAAAAGTGATCACCCTAAAGTTTAATGCCATAAAATTATACAAAGAACTTATTTTTTGACACTACCATCACTAATTAAATGATTAATTTTCTCACCAAGATCAACAAATAAATTTGCAACATCTAAATGAGTTATGTCAACATTACCATCATTAGGACTGTCTTCCTCAAAGAAATTGGTCTCTATCTTTTATCTCTTTAATAGATTTTTTATAAAGATCAACAAGATGCCTTGACGTACAATAGGAACTTAGCTACCACAACGATGGCATGTGTTTTCAACATGTTTACTATTTTTCCCATCATTTTCCTTTCCATTTTTAGCCTTATTATTCTTCCACTTCTAGTGGGAAGATATGTTATTGGAATAA
Organism: Gleditsia sinensis; assembly: GCA_037074535.1. Taxonomy (NCBI): domain Eukaryota; kingdom Viridiplantae; phylum Streptophyta; class Magnoliopsida; order Fabales; family Fabaceae; genus Gleditsia; species Gleditsia sinensis. Next base: position 56,438,552 of record CM073468.1, on the reverse strand, counting down.
CCACCACGACCACAACTTCGACCTTGAATATGTCCATAGTGGTTATGTGTTGCTACATTCACTTCAAGGAATTGAGCAGCGCTAGTTGGACGGGACTCATGATTTTTCATGAGAAATTCATTATTTTGTTTAGCTATAAGGAGATAATAAATCAGTTAGAATATTTCTTGTATCCTTTTTCTCTATATTGCTGTTGCAAGAGCAAATTGGATGCATGAAAAGTGAATATTTTTTCTAACATGTCCTTACCAATGATTTTTTCTCCACATAACTTTAATTGAAAACTTATTCTAAATAGTGCATAGTTATATTCAATTATAGATTTAAAATATTGTAAGCGAAGATGCTTCTAATCATATCGAGTTTTTAGAAGTATCATAGTTTTCTGTTGGTCATACATTTCTTTTAAGGAATTCCAAAGGACAGGTGGGTCTTTTGTGGTAAGGTATTTAGTTTTCAAATCCATAAAGCTATAATAACATATTAATAATATATTCAGTCTCAAAAACAATATCATAATTAAAATTCAAAATATGATTTATTCATAACAAAATTTCCATTTCAAATAAATCAAATCAATAATGCCAACATTTATAGCAAAGTTTAAAACAAATCAATAATACCTAACATTAATTAATAAATAGTAAACTGTTATTTCCATAAACATGTTCAGAAACCTAATAATAATTCAAGTCATGCCATTTACAATATGACTGAGGGTATTGATAATTGTGCTTGTCTTAAAATACCTAGGGACTCTTTAAATATGTGATTTAGAAGTAAGGAAAGAAATAAAATGTAACATCCCGTAATTTTTTGTTTTTGATTAATAATGTTTTGTTATAAAAAAATATATTTTTATTTGTTTAAAAATGATTATGTTCTACTAAAAGCAAGTATATTTTTAATTAAAAAAAGTATTGTTCTGCTTAAAAAAAGTATCTTTCCACCGAATACCAATAGATTTAAAGTAGATTCTGACACATATATTCAAAATTTGCGGCCACCGATTTTTGTTGAAATCATAGATAGATTTTGTTTACAGATTTTCAAGAATTGCGGCCACCGATTTTAATATTTTTCAATGCTTTGTCAAAACTTTTGACTTTCGCTTTTGGAACCATTCTCTATTATGCTTTTCGTCTGTTTCACTCATTAACGGTTGGCATTAAATGCAAGGTTATTTTCCCTCATTACAATTAAAGATAATTTCTTCCTTTGAAACTTGGTTGTTATGGTGTCTAAGTTGTTAATAGGTTAAAATAATGAAAGGTTTGAAAATAATGGACGGATGATGGTCTTATGGTGTTTTGACGAATGTAATCAAGAGAATTAGTGGTGTTGAAGTTCTCGAGGAATAAAATATAGGAAGTAGGATTTAAGTTAGTCTTTGAACTCTTAATTTGGAAATATAGAGAATATTCTGAGAACCATGTCCGGAAATAATGTAGGTTATCAAGATATTTATGTTAAAGGATTATATCATGCTAAATTGAGTCTAGTATCTAGGATGTGAATTATGTTGGAATTGAGAATTCATGTATGAGTAATTGTTAGGAAAAAAAAAACACAAATCTTCTTCAAATGATTGGGTGAATTAAATGGGATTGGCATAAGCTAGAATGAGGTGCTTTTGGATATGATAGAAGAAATAATTGAAATTTTTGACAATGAGTTTAATGGTGTTAATAAGCTTGTATAGAATTACTGTGATGAGGTAAGTTGGAATTATTAGACATGTGTCAATGGTACATAAACGTTATTAAAGGTTTGAAGGATTTATTGCTATGTATGTTTAACATATTGATTAAAGGATTTGAGGATAAAAATAGATGATAGATTAAGATGATGATATTCAGGGGATGATGTTGATATATGAAAAAAAAAAAAAAAAATTTGACTTGATAGAAGTTTGGAATAAGAAAAGATAGTTACACAATATGAAGGTGTATATGTTCCTTTATATGTGTGTTTTCTAATATCGACCCATAGATATATTCATACGGGCTAGAGGATATCAATGGAAGAACTTATGATTGAAAGAAATCCTTATGGTTAAGTTATATGGCAAAATCACTCAAGTGAATAGACATATTAAAAAGTAAAGATGTCATACAGAAAAGATATCTCTAATTATTTAGGTAATAAGCTTGGTAACTCTGAATAATGCCTTAATTTCATTCCCTACATGTGGTAGGATGGATTGAAATTCGGGGACCGAATTTCTTAAAGGGGGGAAGAATGTAACATCCCGTAATTTTTAGATATTTTCCTTAGAAATTCTTCACCTTATATATATGCATAGAAATGTTCTAATATTAATGGAATAGGTAAAGAAAGAAAACCTAAGAGGAAATATTAGAAATAAACATGTTAAAGAAAGGTGAAATTCTTAGGTAAAGAAAGATAAATTTTTGTGAAGTAAGAAAAGGTCTTAAAATTTCAAGAAGATCGGATTAGGGTAATTTTTCTTAATTTAAGAGCAAAAGTTACTGAGTTTAGTATCTCCACCCATAATTGGGCTTTAATCTATAGACACTTCATATAGAGTTTTTCTACTTCACATGAATTTTTAGCAAGCCAATAGGATAGGCCAAGGAAGAAATAAAACATAGACTTGGACTAGGATATAGAAATTGGACCGGTAGCCCAAAAATCATGAAAATGTGACCAAGCCCATTATGAAAGGAAGAATTTTAACCAAAGTAAGGAAAATGGGCAAGAATGAGCCCAAACCCAAGAGGAAAAATAAAAATAAAAATAAAATTAAAGTGATGAAATATTAGTGTAATCAAGATTAAGTGACATGGCATTAAGACAAAAATTTGGCAAGTGGTGTGATTCTACATTCATCATTTTGGCAAGTGGCATAATAATACAAGGCTTTAGGACAAAAACATCTATATCCTACATTCATAATTTTAGCAAGTGGGTAATAATATATAGCATTATGACAAAACATCATTATCCTACACAAATAATTTTAGTTAAGTAAGGAAAATTCAAGGGTTAGAAATTTGCCACTTAAAAAGGCAAATCTATCATACTTGATTAAGACAAAAGAAAAAGGAAATGAATCCCTAAATCAAAGGGATCTTGCCCCATATCTTAAGAACATATCATCATAATTTTCAAAATACAAATCTCCTTTTTCTATGCATATCTTGACTAAGGAAGAGGAAGACAAGAACATAAGTTGTTTGTTTTCCAAAAATTCAACAAAGTGTATCCTAATTGTGATAAGGTAGACCCATGATCATGAAAGGTGAATTATTTGGTGGTCTATATAAGAAAACCCACCCTTACAACATTAGAATTTCGTCCAAGTGAGGGAGAGCAAAAATAGAAGCAAGGTAGTGTGAGGAAGAAAGGAAGAAAGAGGAAGGAGAAGTCTAGGGGACTAAGTGCTCCAGGTAAGTTTAACAATATTTCTTTTTGAAGAAAACCTTTGAAACTCATAATATTTATATGAGATTTTGATCTTAGAACTTTGATGATTGGTCATGGATGTTGCTATATCATGTTTCATATTGATCTTGCATGTGATGTATGTTTGAATACTTAGGTTGGTGTAGATAGTTCTGTATGGGTATGGCTATGGTTGACAGAATTTTATGCTTCGGTATTTTAATTTCTGGGAACAATCTATAAGGAATTAAAATAAATGGTTAACATAAGAATTAAAGATATATGTGTCACGGATTTTCACCCACTGGAATCATTCCATTTGGAGTCCATATGAGGTAGCTATGGTCTGATTAGTAGTCAAAGGTCAGAAAATGAATCATCAGGGAAGAATATGTTAGGATAGCTTCGGTAATTTAATTTCTGGGAATTATTGGTAGGGAATTAAAATAAATGGTTAACATAAGAATTAAAGATATGTGTGTCATGGATTTTTAGCCACTGGAATCATTCAATTTGGAGTTCACATGTGGTAGATATGGTCTGATTAGTAAGCCAAGGTCAGAAAATGGTTCATCAGGGAAGATTATGTTAGGACAGCTTTTGTATTTTAATTTCTGGGAATTATCTGTATGGGATTAAAATAAATGGTTAACATGAAAGTTATATTTCTATGTCTCATGGAAATATACCCACTGGAATTATGCAATTTGGAGTTCATATGAGGTAGATATGATCCGATTAGTAAGCGGAGGTCAGAAAATGTTTATTCAGGGAAGAGTATGTTATTAATGCTTTAGTTTTTGAATTTCTGGGAATATTCTGTAGGGAATTAAAATAGCGCGCCAACATAACAATTATAGATATATGGCTCATGGATTTTTACCAACTGGAATAATGCAATTTGGAGTTCCAATTTGGGAGATATGGTCTAATTAGTCAGTAAAGGTCAGAACCTATCCGAGATGAACTATCCTGTACTTTGAGGGAGTAATATCACCTTTGTTTCTTAATTTTTTGCTACAATGTTCAACATAATAGTTTTAGATAATTGTTTTATTTTGAAATGGACACCAAGATCACCTACATCACAGTTAAATTGAGGGAGTTATGCTCTGATTAGTAAGAGAAGGTTAGATAGGATGAAAACCTACATCAAGAAAATAAAGAAATAAAATTAGTATTTAAAAAAGAAGATGAATCTTAATAAATGACGAGTATAGCCATAGCCATTGCCATTGTATGAACTTCTTACCATCTTAAGTATGAAATTTTGACATGGAAATATTTTATAAAGTGATATTTGAAATGGTTATGTTCATGGCATGATTACCAATGATTTATGGTAATACTTATATTTTGATGAACATACTTGTTATTGAAAGCATATTTTTGGCTATCATTGTGAAAAGAAAAGAAATAAGCACGGTCACATGGCAATCCGTGTGGTGCACCAGTAGGGGACGCCCTACCAACGGTTATGATCATGATAATGAGAAAAGAAAGAGAAAGTGGGCCATGTCGGACGGAGCGAGAAAAGCCCGTACCGGAGAGTAGAGGATACTCACCCTGACCGGGATAGCTTGAAATGAGAATAAGTTGATGGCCATCATATGATATTTTGAAAATAGTTAATCATATCATACATATCATTACAGTATGATTCTTATGTGCATAGATATAATGCATTCATGTGACCAAAGATATTTTCTGTAGTTTATACAGCTGAACATGACGTGATGAGCTTTACTGATGATAATTTATTGTTGAACTTACTGGGATTCAATTCTCACTATATTTCCATATCATGTTCAGAAAATTAATTATGCAGCTTTTGTTGCTAAGGCTCTGGCTTTTAGTGCACATTGGATCGAGTTACTTTATGTTGGGCAGATTTCAGAATCAAATAAGTTGTTTGTGGTCGAGTTGGCTCAGATCCCGGTGAAGGTGCAACCACCCGCACCTGTATCTCCGGAATTGGTCAACCAAAATAAACAAGATGTAAATATCTGTGTTTGATATGTTATACGTTTGTTTTGATTAATGACATGTATGTGAACTCAATATTGTATAATAATAAAGGAAATAAAAGAGAGGTTGTTACACCTGCCCCCCCCCACATTACCACTGTCACCTGGTTAGAGCGACTTTCCCCCGGCTCACTCAGACTAATAGAGCATCCCTTATTCGGTACCGTCACAAGTCATACAACTAGCCGATATTCATCAATATATATAAATACATGTAAAATTATCAAAAAACTCGCCATGAGCTTTACGCTTGTCATATTTATCAAGCAACTCGCCATGAACTTTACGCTTGCCATTCAATCTCATTTATAATATGACATGCATCATTTTCACAAGTATATAGTTTTACAAATCAATACATCGTGCACATAATATTCACTTTATCAAATAATGATAAATACATTTATAACCACATATTCAATGAGTTCCAAAATCCATTTCTAAAACCATACTCTTCTTGAATTATGTGACAGTTTGTAAGTATAACAAATATTTTTGACACATTTAATAAACTTATAATAGCATAAATAATTTATAAACAGAAACAATAATATAATTAGAGTTCAAGAAGAGCATGGGCCAAGTCATAGAAAGAATTATCTACTCACAGGGTAGGGCTCCTGGTTGGACAGCCCTAAAATGTACTTTTTCAATCCGAATTTGATCGATTAGACCTCAAAAACATGTCTGGAGGGTCCAAAGACTTAGAAAATAACTCCGAGAGCATGGTCACTATTCACAGTTGGAAAAAACTATTCACAGCCGAAAAATATTATTCATCACCGGAAAACACTATTGACCAAGAACAAAAAGCACCCTGAGTCATTTTTTTAAGTCTTTGGACCCTTCGGACACATTTTTGAGGTCTAATTGGTCAAATTCAGCTTGGAAAAGTATAATTTAGGGCTGTCCAATCAGGAGCCCTACCCTGTGAGTAGATAATTCTTTCTATGACTTGCCCCATGCTCTTCTTGAACTGTAAATGTATTATTGTTTCTGTTTATAAATTATTTATACTATTATAAGTTTCTGAAATGTGTTAAAATATCTGTTATACTTACGAACTGGCACATAGTCCAAGAAGAGTATGGTTTTAGAAATAGATTTTGGAACTCATTGAATATGTGGTTCTAAATGTATTTATCATTATTTGATAAAGTGAATATTATGTGTACGATGCATTGATTTGTAAAGCTATATACTTGTGAAAATGATGCATATCATAGTATAACTGAGATTGAATGGCAAGCGTAAAGCTCATAGCGAGTTGCTTGATAAATATGACAAGGGTAAAGCTCATGACGAGTTGTTTGATAATTTTACATGCATTTATATGTATGGATGAATATCGGCTAGTTGTATGGCTTGTGACGGTACCGAATAAGGGACGCCCTATTAACCTGAGTGAGCCAGGGGAGGGCCGCTCCAACCGAGTGACAGTGGTAATGTGGGGGGCAGGAGGGTGATGTATTCACATTCCCTGATCACTTATTGTGACTGTGGTCGAGGTCACTATGCGTATAACAAATTGCATTGACCAGACGCCGAATGAGGCAGGTCATTTTACATTGAGTATGTGGGTTGACCTGATCGCCGAGTGAGGCAGATCATATTTAAATTAAGTATGTGGGTTGACCAAATCGCCGAGTGAGGCAGTTCATTTTTAAATTAAGTGTGCCACACCGCCGAGTGAGGCAGGTGCATTAAAAGTGATGATTTTATTTCCAAATCATAATATTTTACTATAGTTTCTACAACTGAGCATAACGACATTTGTTGAATGATCATACCATGGTGCATATGGTTTTCGATATCTGAATATCCTTTGATTTGAGAATATTTGAAATACGGGTCCCATATGAATGTATTACCCTAAGGATTCCTTACTTATAGAAATACTAGTTTTGAAGTTGTCCTTCTCTTTAGGACAAATTTTCAAGTGATTTTAGCCCAAAATAACCCCAAAGTTAAGTCTAAAAGACCTAAAATGAAACATCCCTAATTTCATTTCTTTTATTAATAGATGTACATAAATATTTAAGGAAATAAAACTTATTAAACAATTCTTTTTGATATTTAAGAAAATATAAGCCTTAGAAATTCTTCACCTTATGTGTATACATAGAAAATGTTCCTAACATTAATGAAATAGGTAAAGAGAGAAAACCTAATGGGAAAAAAATTAGAAATAACATCCTAAAGAGAGGCAAAATTCTTGGGTAAGGAAGATACAATTTTTTGGAAGCAAGTAAAGATCTTAAAAGTTCAAAAAGATTGAATTAAGGTAATTTTTCCTAATTCAAGAGTTAGAGTTATTATCTTTAACATCTCGTCCCATACATTGGGCCTTCACCTATGGACACTCCATAGAGTTTGTTGTTCCAATTGACATGACTTTCTAGCAAGCCAATTAGATAGCATAAATAAGAGATATAACATAGATTTGGACTAAGATATAGAAGTTGGACCGATAGCCCAAAAATCATTAAAATGTGACCAAGCCCTCCATGAGATGTAGAATTTCAGCCAAAGCAAAGGAGATAGGCAAGAATGAGCTCAAATTCAAGACAAAATTCAAATAAAATAAATTATGTGATGAAATAATAGTGTAAGAATAATAAAGATTAGGTCACATAGAATTAAGACAAAAATTTAGTAAGTGGTGTGATAATATTTATATCCTACATTCATAATTTTAGCAAGTGATATAATAATACATGGCATTAGGACAAAACATCTATATCCTACACTCATAATTTTAGCAAGTAGTATAATAATACATGGCATTAAGACAAAACATTTCTATCCTACACAAATAATTTTAGCCAAGCAAGGGAGATTCAACGGTTAGATACTTGCCACTTAGAAAGGCAAACCTATCATACTTGTGTAAGATAAAAGAAAAAGAAAAGGAATCCCTAAATCAAAGGGACCTTGTCCCTTATCTTAAGAATATTTTATCATGATTTTCAAAATACAAATCTTTTTTTGCTATGCATATCTTGACTAAGGGAGAGGAAGACAAGAACATGAGTTGTCTTTCCTAAAAAATAATCAAGTGCATCCTAATTGTGATAAGGTAGACCCATGATTATGAAAGAAGGACCACTTAATAGTTTATTTAAGCAAGAACCACCCTTATAACATTATAATTTTGTCCAAGTGAGGGAGAGAAAAAATAGAAGCAAGGTAGAGTGAGGAAAGGAGAGAAAGATAGGAGAAGAGAGGAAGGAAGAAGAAAGAAAAGCCTAGAAGACTAAGTACTCAAGGTAAGTTAGCTTAATCTCCACTTGAATCCATCTTTTATCTTTATCTTTGGGGTTCAAAACTCACCCTCCTTCTCTTATTCAATTTGTTAAAAAAGCTAAGGGAAGGGAGGAATCTTGTCACTTTCTTCAAGAGAAAACAAGAAAAATAATTCACTAAGTGAGTTAGGGAGATCATTAGGTAGGTTTAACAATATTATTTTTTAAAAGAAAAGCTTTGAAATTAGAAACCTTTATATAGGATTTTGATACTAGAACTTTGATGAAATTTACAATATTTGTTACTTTGATTATCGGCATGGATGTTCCTATATCATGTTACATATTGATCTTGCATGTGATGTATGTTTGAATCTTTGGGTTGGTGTGGAAAGTTCTACATAGGTATGGATATGGATGACAAAATTTTAAGATTTTTATGCTGCTATTTTGTATAATTAAATGTGGTGAAAAATTGATGGAATATGATTAGATGTAAATTAGGAAGAAAATGGAAGAGGACATAATAAAATGATGAATTAAAACCTTAGAAAAGGTCTGGTTAGGAAACTGGATTTCGGAGTAACTAGTGAAGCTTCTGTTTTTCAAATTCTGGGAAAAATCGGTTAGGAATTAAAAGAAATAGTTAACATAAAAAATATAGATATACGTCCACTGGAATCACTCAATTTGGAGTTTATATGTGGGAGATATGGTCAGATTAATAAGTAGAAGTTAGAACCTACTCAAGAAGAAATAACGTTTAACTTGAGGGAGTAATATCACCAAGACTTAGTGTATGTCATAGCCATTGCCATTGCATGAACTCCTTACTATATTAAGTGTGTAATTTTGACATATAAATATTTTAAAGTGATATTTAAAAATGATTATGTTCATGGCATGATTGCTTTTTTCTAATGATTTTTTATAATGATTATGCTTTGATGTTAAATTATGGCATATGAGCATAATGAACGTACTTGTTATTGAAATTATATTTTTGGCTATTAATGTAAAAATAAAAGAGAAGAAGAGAGATGAGTACGGTCACATGGTGGTTTGTGTGGTGCACCAGTAGGGGGCGTCCTACCAATGGCTATGATTATATTAATGAGAAAAGAAAGTGTACAATGTCGAGCGAAGCGAAAAAAGCCCGTACCAGAGAGTAGAAAGTACTCACTCTGACTAGGGTAGCTTGATATGAAAATAAGTTTATAGCCATCATATGATATTCTAAAAATAGTTATTCATGCCATCCATGTCGTTACTGTACGATTTTTATGTACATAGATAAAGTGCATTCATGTGACCTAAAGTAATTGCTGTAGCTTATATAGATGAACATGACATAATGAGCTATATTGATAATAATTATGATTTATTGTTGAACCGACTGAGATTTAATTCTCACTATATTTCCAGATCATGTTCAAAAGACTAAATATGCATATATTCTCTATGACCCACTTTTAGCGTACGTTGGGTCGAGTTGCCTAAGATCTCGGTGAAGGTGCAACCACCCATACCCGTATCCCCAGAACTGGTCAATAGGGATGAATAAGATGTGTACATATATGTGTTTGATTTTTGTACAGATGATTTTAATTAATGATGTGTATGTAAATCTAGATTTGTATCAATATTATTGCTATACTATAAACCTTAATTATGCTTGGTTAATTTAATCAAATGTTATTATGAGTTAAATAGTTAGAAATAAAGAGGTAATGACTTCATAGGGTTTTACAAATATATATATATATATCTGTGTGTGTGTGTGTGTGTGTGTGTAAAAGAATGGCGTTGTTACATAATTGGTATCAGAGCAGGTCGATCTTAGATGATCAATGGGTGGATGGTTATTTGAATCGATCTTATAGTCTCTTCAGTATATTTGTGGTTGTTTTGTGTTGGGGATCTATGATTTCATATAGGTAAGAAATTACTTGTGTTTCCTATCTATATGCCGAGGTTGTGTTATGTCTGCTGTAAATATTTTTGAACTAATTATTGGGCTTGATTAACTCAATAACGGCATAACTCCATTTTTTCCACAGTAGGATATGGCACCACCAAGGAGGAACCCAGCAAACAATGCAGAAGAAACCCTGCACAACTTGGCCACAGCAATTCGAGACCAAGTTATAGCCACCAATCAAATTCTTCAACGTCTTTAGAACAATAACAACTTGAATGGAGAAAATAATCTAAACAATCGAGTGGCCAGAAATGTAATGGCATGTCTAAGTTCCTGAGAACCAGACCACCTTCTTTCCAAGGTGGCTATGACCCAACGATAGCTGATAGGTGGATAAGGAAATTGGAGAATATCTTTGAGATGATAGATTACACTAATGAGTAGTAGGTTATCTTTACTATTTATATGCTGAAGGATGAAGCTGAGTCTTGGTGGCGAAGGGCCAGAAAACTGCTAACTCACCAGAGGAGACAGATCACCTGGCAAGTGTTTAAAGATATTTTCCTGGAAAAGTACTTACCAAGTATTGTGCGGGCCAAGAAGGAGATCGAATTTCTCCAACTTAGATAAGGTAGCATGTCAGTAGATCAATACATAGCTAGGTTTGAAGAGTTATTTAAATTCTCCTCTTACCTGAGGTTTAACCCTGATGAAGCATGGAAGGCTGTTAAGTTTGAAGCAAGATTGAACCTAAAGATTAGGAATGTGGTGATAGCCTTGGAAATAAGGTAGTTTGTGACCTTGATAAATAAATCTAGACTTTTGGAGAAAAGTTTAAGGGCAGTGGAGGTCAAGAAGCAAAGGCGAAACTTGTGGAAGAGGAAGAAAATTTTTTCCAACCCTGGCAAGAACGTGAGGAGAAGTGGATATAGAGCTGGTAGGAGGCCATTGACTGTGGGTTCCCGACCTTTCCAATAAGACCTCGCCCCAGTCAAATGCACTAAGTGTAGACACATGTATGGTAACCGGTCATGCTACATGGGACAAGATGTTTGCTTTAATTGTGGACAGAAGGGTCATTTTGCGAGGAACTACCCACAGAAAGTGGGAATGCAGTTAGAACAGAGGCCTCAGGTGAAAGGAAGGGCTTTCACCCTGAGTGGCCAAGAAATAACTCAATCCTCTGATATGATTCAAGGTACGTGCTACATCTATAGATTTGCTCTTATGGTGTTGTTTGACTCTAGCGCTCATAATTCATTTATATCGAAAGAATGTATTAGGAAATTTCAGTATCCTATATCTGAAACCCTTTATGAGCTATCCGTAGTAACCCCCACAGGGGAAAGAGTATTAACTTCCTCTGTATGTAAGGACTATCAAGTCACTATTTAGGAGAAAACATTTTCTATAGACCTTGTTTGTCTATCTTTAAAAGGTATTGATGTTATTCTAGCGTTAGACTGAATGTCTAAAAATCGGGTCTTGTTGAATTGTTATAACAAGACCGTTGAATTTCTACTTCCTACTCTAGAAGAAGAGATGTAGTTATTGATGCTTAATGACAATCAAGTCAATAGGGAGTTGAAGAATAGAGTACTTGGATATATTCTCTTGTATTTATCAAACCTAGAAGTCGAACCAAAACTTGATGAAATCTCAATAGCTAACGAGTTTCCTGAAGTATTTCCACTAGATATTCTAGGCTTACCTCCCAAGAGAGAGATAGAGTTCTCTATTGATCTCCTACCCGAGATAAGGCCTATCTCTATTGCACCTTATAGAATGGCCTCAAAGGAACTACAAGAACTCAAGAAACTGTTGGAGAAACTATTAGACAAGCAATTCATTAGATTAAGTGTATCACCCTGGGGAGCTTTTGTGTTGTTTGTTGAGAAGAAAGATGGAAGTTTGAGATTATGCATAGACTACAAACAACTGAATAAGGTGACTATAAAAAATAAGTACCCTCTCCCTAGGATAGATGACTTATTGGATCAACTGAAAAGAGACTCCATCTTTTTTAAGATTGACTTGAGATTGGGATATCATCAAATTAGGATCAAAAAGGAGAATGTACCAAAAATAGCTTTCAGAACTAGGTATGGGCACTATGAGTTTCTCGTAATGCCCTTCGGGTTGACAAATGCACTTGTAATTTTCATGGATTACATGAATCGCATTTTTTGACCCTACCTAGATCAATTTGTGGTAGTTTTCATTGATGACATCTTGATATACTCTAAGAGTGAAGAAGAATATGAACAACATCTCCGAATCGTGCTGCAAGTGCTGAAAGAGAAAAAGTTGTATGCCAAATTGGAGAAGTGTGGATTTTGGTTGACAGAGGTGAAGTTTCTCGGACATGTCATCTCTAAGAGAGGGGTAGCCGTAGACCCTAGCAAGATGGAAGCAATGATTTAGTGATAAAAACTAAAAATGGTTACAGAAGTCAGAAGTTTCTTGGGTTTGGCAAGATACACTATAAGAGGTTTATACAAAACTTTTCTTGTATAGCCTTGCCATTGACTAAATTGACCAGAAAGGAAAGTCCTTTCAAATGGACTGATCAATGTGAAGCTAGTTTCCAGAAGCTTAAGACAAGACTGATCACTCCTCCTGTTTTAATTATTCCAGACCTCACAGGACATTTTGAAGTGTATAGTGATGCTTCAAAGAAAGGGCTAAGGTGTGTGCTGATGCAAGACAAGAGAGTAGTTGCTTACGCCTCTGGGTAACTGAGACCACACAAAGGAAACTATCTAACCCATGATCTTGAATTGGCAGCTGTGGTGTTTGCCTTAAAGATTTGGTGACACTAGTTATATTGAGCGACATTTGAAGTATATTGTGACCATAAGAGTCTTAAGTACCTTTTTGACCAGAAGGAGTTAAATATGAGGTAACGAAGATGGGTAGAATTCCTCAATGATTACAAGTTTGAGATAAAGTATCATCTAGGAAAGGTGAAAGTTGTAGTTGATGCCTTGAGTCAAAAATCTCTACACATAGGTCGGATAATGGTGTATGAGATGCAGATGCTACAAAAGTTTTGAAATTTGAAGCTAGACACTACTCTTATCCCAAAGAAACTAATCATTAATGGGTTAAGTATAGAGTGTGACCTTAGAGCCCAGCTTAAAAGAGGCTTAAGGTCACAATCAATACTTACGAGATTATAATGATCAGGATGATTTTTCTATTTAGGAAGATGGAGTAATCATGTATCAAGGAAGGGTCTGTGTTCCTCAAGAACGAGAGTTGAAGACTAAGATCCTACCGGAAGCGCATCAGAGTAAATACTCAATCCATCTTGGATCCACTAAAATTTACCAAGACTTAAAGAGGATGTATTGGCGGTTAGCGATGAAAAAGGACATTGCCAAGTTTGTGGCAAAATGTCTAATTTGTCAGAAAGTGAAGGTAGAGCATCAAAATTCAACGAGATTTTTACAACCTCTTGAGATCCCTAAATGGAAATGGGATAGTATTTCGATGGATTTTTTTATGGGCTTACCTAAGACTTCAGTTGGACACAACTCTATCTGGGTAATAAATGATAGATTAACCAAATCTGCTCACTTTTTGCCCATAAAGATTAACTATTCACTGGACAAATTGGCCCAGTTGTACGTCCAGAAAATAGTTAGACTACATGGAATTCCCTTAAATATCGTTTCTGATAGAGATCTGAGGTTCACATCGAGGTTTTGGAAGGTGTTACAAGAGGCTTTTGGAACGCAGTTGCGGTTCAGTACTGCTTACCATCCTCAGACTGACAGGCAAACAGAATGGACCATTGAAACCCTAGAAGATATGTTGAAGGCCTATGTGATAGAGCAAGGTAAAGGATGGGATAAGTACCTACCTTTAGTGGAGTTTGCTTATAATAATAGTTATCACTCTAGTGTTAAGATGGCTCCCTACAAAGCTTTATATGATAGAAAGTATCGATCTCCACTCTATTGGTTTGAGGTCGGAGAAAAGAATTTGCTAGGTCCTAATCTAATTCATCAAACCACTAAGCAAATCAGGATGATACAAGACAAAATACTTACAGCTCAAAGCTAGCAAAAGAGTTACTATGATAAGAGACATAGACCTCTATAGTTTGAGGAAGGAGACCATGTATTTCTGAAGGTTTCTCTGACTACTGGAGTTGGCAAGTCTCTTAAGACTAGGAAGTTAAATCCGCGATTTTTAAGACCCTACCAAATTCTAAGGAAAGTGGAGATGCCTGCATAATATTTTTCATGCATCACAGCTACGTAAGTATCTTCCAGACTCCTCCCATGTAATACAGGAAGAACCAATCCAAGTAAAGGAGAACATGACATATCAGTTAGTACCGGTATCCATATTGGACACCGATGTGAAGCAATTGAGGAATAAAACCATTTCCCTAGTTAAGGTGTTATGGGAATGTTTGACTTCGGAAGAAGCAACTTGGGAGCTGGAAGAAGTCATGAGTAAGAAATATCCGTAATTGTTCTCATTAGGTAATTTCTAAAATTTTGAGGACAAAATTTCTTTTAAGGGGATAGAAATGTAACATCCCTAATTTAGTTTCTTTTATTAATAGATGTACATAAATATTTAAGGAAATAAAACTTATTAAACAATTCTTTTTTATATCTAAGAAAATATAAGCCTTAGAAATTCTTTACTTTATGTGTATGCATAGAAAATATTTCTAACATTAATGAAATAGGTAAAGAGACAAAACCTAATAGAAAAAAAAATTAGAAATAACATCCTAAAGAAAGGCAAAATTCTTGGGTAAGGAAGATAAATTTTTTTGAAAGTAAGTAAAGATCTTAAAAGTTCAAGAAAATTGAATTAGGGTAATTTTTCCTAATTCAAGAGTTAGAGTTACTAAATTTAACATCTTCACCCATACATTGGGCCTTCACCTATGGACACTCCATAGAGTTTTTTGTTCCATTTCACATGACTTTCTAGCAAGCCAATTGGATAGCCCAAACAAGAGATATAACATAGATTTGGGCTAGGATATAGAAGTTGGACTGATAGTCGAAAAATATTAAAATGTGACCAAGCCCACCATGAGATGTAGAATTTCAGCCAAAACAAAGGAAACGAGCAAGAATGAGCTCAAATTCAAGAGAAAAATAAAATAAAATAAATCATGTGATGAAATAATAGTGTAATAATAATAAAGATTAGGTCACATGACATTAAGACAAAAATTCAGTAAGTGGGGTGATAATATCTATATCTTACATTCATAATTTTAACAAGTGGTATAATAATACATGGCATTAGGATAAAACATCTATATCCTACACTCATAATTTTAGCAAGTAGTATTATAATACATGGCATTAGGACAAAATATTTCTATCCTACACAAATAATTTTAGCCAAGTAAGGGAGATTCAAGGGTTAGAAACTTGCCACTTAGAAAAGAAAACCTATCATACTTGTGTGAGACAAAAGAAAAAGAAAAAGAATCCCTAAATCAAAGGGACCTTGTCCCTTATCTTAAGAACATTTTATCATGATTTTCAAAATTCAAATTTTCTTTTGCTATGCATATCTTGACTAAGGGAGAGGAAGACAAGAACATGAGTTGTCTTTCCTCAAAAATCAACTGAGTGCATCCTAATTATGATAAGGTAGACCCATGATTATGAAAGAAGGACCACTTGATTGTTTATTTAAGCAAGAACCACTCTTATAATATTATAATTTTGTCCAAGTGAGAGAGAGGAAAAATAGAAGCAAGGTAGAGTGAGGAAAGGAGAGAAAGAAATGAAAAGAGAGGAAGGAAGAAGAAAGAGAAGTCTAGAAAACTAAGTACTCAAGGCAAGTTAGCTTAATCTCCACTTGAATCCATCTTTTTTCTTCATCCTTGGGGTTCAAAACTCATCCTCCTTCTCTTATTCAAGTTGCAAGAAAAATTAAGGGAAGGGAGGAATCTTGTCACTTTCTTCAAGAGAAAACAAGAAAAAGAATTCACTAAGTGAATTAGGGAGATCATTAGGTAGGTTTAACAATATGTTTTTTTAAAAGAAATGCTTTGAAATTAGAAACATTTATATAGGATTTTGATCTTAGAACTTTGATGAAATTTACAATATTTGTTACTTTGATGATTGGTCATGGATGTTGCTATATCATGTTACATGTTGATCTTGCATGTGATGTATGTTTGAATATTTAGGTTGGTGTGGAAAATTCTGCATATGTATGGCTGTGGTTGGAAATTTTTTTATGATTTTTATGCTGCTATTTTGTATAATTAAATGTGGTGAAAAATTGATGGAATATGATTAGATGTAAATTAAGAAGAAAAAGGAAGAGGGCATAATAAAATGATGAACTAAAACCTTAGAAAAGGTCTGGTTAGGAAACTAGATTTCGGAGTAACCAGTGAAGCTTTTCCTTTTCAAATTCTGAGAAGAATCGGTTAGAAATTAAAAGAAATAGTTAACATAGAAAATATATATATATGTCTCTCAGAAATTTATCCACTGGAATCATTCAATTTGGAGTTCATATGATGGAGATATTGTCAAATTAGTAAGTAGAGATCAGAACCTACCTGAGAAGAAATAATGTTTAACTTAAGGGAGTAATATCACCAAAATTTCACTAAACTGTTCAACATAATAGTTTTAGATAATTATTTTATATTTAAATGGACACCAAGATCACCTAATTCGAAGTTAAAATGATGGAGTTATACTCTGATTAGTGAGAGAAGATCAGGCAGAACGAAAACCTATATCAGGGAATAACACAACATAGAGCAAGGCTATGTTCCAAGGCATGGTCAGGCCGTGTTTGGTGCTAAAAATGGCATTTTGAAACCTAAAGCATGGTTGTTTTACAGGAAATGCTCAAGCCGTGTTACAGGATACATTTAGGCTGTGGTAGAAGTTAGTAAAGCTTATTTTCAACATTTTCTACCCTAAATGAACCTCATTAACTTTAGGAGAAAAGTGACTAAAGGCCAAACATAATGAAAATGAAGAGATAAAAATAATATTTATAAAAGAAGAAGAATCTTATAAATAAAAATAATAAATGACTAGTGTATGCTATAGTCATTGCCATTGCATAAACTTCTTACCATCTTAAGTGTGTAATTTTGACATGTAAATATTTTAAATTGATATTTAAAAATGATTATGTTCATGGCATGATTGCATTTTCTCAATGATTTTTTATAATGATTATGCTTTGATGTTAAATTATGGCATATGACCATAATGAACATACTTGTTATTGAAATCATATTTTTGGCTATTAATGTAAAAAGAAAAGAAAAGAAAAGAGACAAGCACGATCATATGGCGGTCTATGTGGTGTATCAGTAGGGAACGTCCTACCAACGACTATGATTATGTTAATGAAAAAAAAAATGCCATGTCGGACGGAGCGAAAAAACCCCCTACTGGAGAGTAGAAAGTATTCACCCTGACTGGGGTAGCTTGATATGAAAATAAGTTGATAGCCATCATATGATATTCTAAAAATAGTTATCCATTCCATCCATGTCATTATTGTATGATTTTCATGTGCATAAATAAAGTGCAGTCATGTGACCTAAGGTAATTGTTGTAACTTATACAGATGAACGTGACATGATGAGCTATATTAATGATAATTATGATTTATTGTTGAACCTACTGAGATTTAATTCTCACTATATTTTCATATTATGTTCAAAAGAATACATATGCAAATATTCTCTATAACTGATTTTTAGTGTACGTTGGGTCTAGTTGACTAAGATCCTGGTAACAGTGCAACCACCCGCACCCATATCCCTGAAACTGGTCAATATGGATGAATAAGATGTGGACATATATGTGTTTAATTTTTGTATGAACATTTTTAATTAATGATGTGTATGTTAACCCATAATTATATCAGTGTTATTGCTATACTATAAATCTCAATTATACTTGATTAATTTAATCGAATGTTATTATGAGTTAAATAGTTAAAAATAAAGAGGTAACGACTTCATGGGGTTTTACATATATATATATATATATATATATATATATATATATATATATATATATATCTGTGTGTGTGTGTGAGTGTGTAAAAAAATGGAGTTGTTACATAAAAACTTAGAAAATAGCTTTGAAATCTTAAAACTTAGGCTTCTAGAAGTCAATCAATGTCTAATATACTTTTAGGGCACTGTCTATGTGCTGTTGCATGTAAGCTTCACTCTTTAAAAACTTGGCGGGGCGTATAGAGGCTGTAAGTGCCTGTTAACCGTGAAATTTAGTCACTAAAGGTTTTGGAACCTTCTAAATCCAATTGTGGAGTTAGTTTTGTTATTTGAATACTCTAAATAGAGTTTTCAAAGTTCACATTTTTAGAGTTTTTCTCTTCTATTTTTTAGCAAGTTTTCAATCAGTTTGGGTGGTGGTGACTATCTAGATTTGTAATTCTCGTTATTCTAAATTTGTGCAAATGGTGTCACAAATAGAGGTTTGCATAGGTTGTAGCCTTACCCCAAGAGGCATTGTGTGACTTGCCCCTAAGGTCATTAAGGCCCTTTCCCCCTAGGGCCACCTATGACTTAAGGTAAGGCCTCCCTCTTTAAAGCAGCTTCCTAAGATGTAGACTCAAGCCCTCAAGTAGCCTGGGATGGATATGGCAGTCTAAGTGTCAAGGGCTCTATCATGCCCTAATAGCTTCCTAAGATGTAGCTTTGAGCCCTCAAGTAGTCTGGGTTGGTCATGGCACTCTAGGTGTCAAGGGCACTATCATACTGATAAAGGGGAATTTTAAGTACTTAATGGCTATATTTTATCCTCTAATTCATAGTAAACATGTGGTTATTTCCCTGCTTTTGGTTATACTTTGTTCTGGATACTGCTTTGGTTTGTTTTATGTTTACATGAGATAAAAAGAGGCCAAAAAGCAAAGGAAAACACTCATGAGAAGTTTCATATGGACTTGGAACAAGATGAGGAGGAAGCAAGGAGGCAACACACCAAAATTTGACAAGAAAGGAGCATGACAACCCCCAACACGGCTAGGCCGTGCTTGTTGGCATGGAGTACGGCCTGGACGTGCTTTGGGAAAGAAGTGCAAAAAAACCCCAGAAACCAGCCCGAAGCACGGCCAGGCCGTGTCATGAAACACGACCGTGCTTCAGGTCCGTACAAATTATCTTTTTTAGGGTTTTGAGTCACTAAAGTGAGATATATTGAATGAAAAACGCAGCCAAAGGCATTCAGACGTAGAGATAGACCTTCTTTTACTCAATTTTAGACTTAAGAAACACCATTAGATTAGTTTTAAAGTAGGATTAGTGCTTACTTTCATGTTCTTAGCTTAGATTTGAGATTGATTCAGCATTGTATTTCATCTTTGCATTCAGCAATCCAGGTTTTATCTTTCTATCTTTGCTTCTACTTCTATTTCTACTTCTTCCTTTTACGTTGTATTGGATATTGATTATTTACTTAATGATTATGCCTTTGATTTATCTTTCTATCATGCTTGAGTAGATTTGATCTAGGGTTTCGGTAAACCCACTTATGATGTGATGATACATTATGCTAATTGAATCATTGGAACCCTAATTGTGTTATCCATGGTTAATTAGGATTAGTTATTATGCATTGACTATATGAGTTGATGAATATCTGGCCAATGTTTTATCATGTCTTAGGATATTAATTGATGGACTGAAAGGTGGAGATTAATACCAAAACCTAATAGTTAATTAGGGATATCTTAATCATGAAAGTACTTTAAGATTCTCTAGGATTGAATCAATTAATGGGCAAGGGAAAACCGATTAATTGTATTCAATGGTTGGCATAGAACTTAATGGAGCCAGGTTGAACTAAGAACCACGAAAGTAGGTAATTGGATTAACCTAGGTACGATTAGTAATGCTTGAAACACGGGCCAAATCTAGAGTTTTTGGATTTCCAGTGCCAAGCATAGGTAGGCCGTGCTGTGAAGCACGGCCGTGCTCCAAGTAAAAAAAAAGAGGGAAAAGAGAAAAAGAGCCATTTGCTATTGGCATCACCATTATAGCTTCCCTCCAAGTATAATTTTAACCTTTCCTTTGCGCCTAATTTCTTTTATCTGGATTGGACTTCCCTGATGGTTGGACTGGATTATTCTACAGGATTGAAATAGATTGGTTTATATATCTGATTATATATTTATTCTGCAACCGTGGTTTTATTAGCATGTTTTTAAGAATTTTTGCATAATTGGGACTAAATCTATACTGAATTATCTAGTTGTTTTCTGAATGGTTTTATCTGAATATGGATTTTCTGATAACTGTTACTTGCTAATTTGCTGATCTTGCCATTGATTTGAAGTTAGAATTTGACATTGGCTTTCCATGTTGCTAATGTGAGCCAAATACATTTAGCACCAGAGTCATAACCTTCCACCACCTCTTTCAGAAGACCAATGAGCACGTAAATTCCTTCTCCCTTTTGCCTGTACTTTAATTTATATTGACATTGAGGACAATGTCAAGTTTAAGCATGAGAGAGTAGCTTTAGGCTTGTGATTTCCTCTTATTAGATATTATTGGCTGAATATCTCATGTTGCACTGCAAAAAAAAATCACATAGTTTACTATTTCAAATTTAGATTGATATAATATAGGTTGATTTTAGCTTATGAATATGTAATGCATAACAGAATATGAAATAAGCACTTATCCTTTTAGTCTCTCTCTTCTAGCATTAAACCTCTAATTTTTTTTGAAAAATATCTCTCCTATTGTGCTTTGAATAGTATGCCTTTATTGAAATTTTAACACTATGAGAGTGTGAAAGTTGGGGGAGGTGAAAAATGAGGGAATATAACACCCAAAAAGTTTTCACTCTGAGTACCCCTTCAAGGCACCAAAAAGGCCCTAGTATGAGTACCTAGCTGCCTCTACCTTAGTGAGATGTAGCATAAAATGCACTCACTGCATATTTCTATAAAAAAAAATGAATAATGAATGAAATGAAATAAAAAAAAATGATGAGAAATAAAAGAAATTGAGTAAGAAAAATAGAAATAAGGGTAAGGCAACATAGGGAGATCTAAAGGATGAGGTGGCCTACTTGAGTGTCCGAAAATCAATTAGATGCATACGTTCAGTGGCACCAATAGAAACAGATATATAATAGGAGAATTTTGGTTTAGTTTTAAAAGAACAGAAACTATCTGAGAAATTTCTATTCATATATCTGTTGTGTGCACATTGATTGAGTGAAAAATTACCTGTATTGCATTTTTCTATCTTCTGGAATTTGATTGCATATTCCCCCTTCCTTCTGATATGATATGTTATTTGCTTGAGGACAAGAAAAGCTTTAAGCATGGGGGAGTTGATAAAAGGGAATTTTGAGTACTTAATGGCTATATTTTATCCTCTAATTCATAGTAAACTTGTGGTTATTTCTCTACTTTTGATTATACTTTGTTCTGGATACTGCTTTGGTTTGTTTTATGTTTACAGGAGAGCAAAAAAAGCCGAGAAGCAAAGGAAAACACTCATGAGAAGTGTCATATGGACTTGGAACAAGATGAGGAGGAAGTAAGGAGACAACACACCAAAACTTGGCAAGAAAGGAGCATGGCAACCCCTAACATGGCCAGGCCGTGGTTGGTGGCATGGAGTACGGCTATGCCGTGCTCTGGGCAAGAAGTGCAAAAAAACACCAAAAACCAGCCCGAAGCACGGCCAGGCCGTGTCATGAAGCACGATTCTGCTTCGGGTTCGTACACATCATCTTTTTTAGGGTTTTGAGCCGCCAAAATGAGATATATTGAATGGAAAACACAGCCAAAGGCATTTAGACATAGAGAGAGACCTTCTTTTACTCAATTTTAGGCTTAAGAAACACCATTAGATTAGTTTTAGAGTAGGATTAGTGCTTACTTTCATATTCTTAACTTAGATTTGAGATTGATTCAACATTGTATTTCATCTTTGCATTCAACAATCTAGGTTTTATCTTTCCATCTTTACTTCTACTTCTATTTCTACTTCTTCCTTTTACGTTGTATTAGATATTGATTATTTACTTAATGATTATGCCTTTGATTTATCTTTCTATCATGTTTGAGTAGTTTGATCTAGGGTTTCGGTAAACCTACTTATGATGTGATGATACATTGTGCTAATTGAATCATTAGAACCCTAATTGTGTTATCCATGGTTAATTAGGATTAGTTATTATGCATTGACTATATGAGTTGATGAATATCTGGCCAACGTTTTATCACGTCTTAGGATATTAATTGATGGACTGAAAGGTGAAGATTAATATCGGAACATAATAGTTAATTAGGGATATCTTAATCACGAAAGTATTTTAAGATTCTCTAGGATTGAATCAATTAATGGGCAAGGGAAAACCGATTAATTGTATTCCATGGTTGGCATAGAACTTAATGGACCTAGGTTGAACTAAGAACCACGAAAGTAGGTAATTGGATTAACCTAGGTACGATTAGTAACGCTTGAAAGAGGTTGTTAGTTAATTAAGGTTAAACCATCCCCAATAACTTAGATAGTTGAAATTAGAGGTACATATTGAGTGTTGAATATCATAAGTGTGGTGAACCTTAACCTTAGGCTTTGTTTAATTGATTATCTTTATTTATTTAATTGTGACACTCTTTAATCGAATTACATCAATTTAGATAGCTCGTTTCGTATAATTTTAGTAATTGACATTGTTCTCTGTGAGATACGACCCGTACTCGCCGAACTAACTACAGTTACGTCATGCGCTTGCGGTTAATTTGTAAAATACACACAACACATGCCCTAGTGCCCCTCCTTAAGGTAGCTTCCTAAGATGTACCTTACTAACTCCAAAGTACTTGAAACTTATGGACTCAAATACCTCTTAGGCCTTGTTAGGGCATTTAGAGGGCTCATAAACTCTACAAAATAAAATTTTTTCTCTAAGGGAGTCCCACATCATTCCCTAAGACTTAGGTGCTACTTCCTTGGTCCCCAATAGTTAAGTGGATCCCCCTAGCCTACATGCTCGGTATCTCAAACCCTTAGGCTAAGCCATATATATCCCCACCAAACCTATAGGCCTAAGGACAACTTTGCATTTCTTTTATTTTCTTTCACTTACATTGAAGTTAAGAAACATAAGTGGAGAAAAAGGTATCGCATTAAAAAAAAATATTTATGAATTGTATAATAAAATTTTGTTAAGGTGAATATATATTCATTAGAATTGTATTTAAGCATAGAATTTCAAAAATGGAAAAGAGAACAAAAAACCCCTAATTTGTCCTAAAATCATTTCAAATAATAAAACTTAAATAGCTAGATTATTGCACATCATAATCTTAATTAGAAAGAACACAATGCAACTCATTCAATCATCAATTCCCAAAAGGAACTCTAGCATTTCATGGTCAAGGCCAAAATTTAATTTTTCCATTTCATTCTATTGATAAATATTATTAAAAAATATATAATTTAGGGAAACATCTAATGTGATCACAACTATACAGCAACACAAGGTCACATGCTTTTTGTTTTTAAAAAACAAAATATGTTATAAGAGAAAACTTACTAATAAAATCGATAGATTTTCATAAATAAGGGAAAAAATCAAAATAGAGGGAGAAATTCTTGTCCTTGCATAATTCTGTGGAGGAGTTAATAATGTTCATAAGGAAAAACTAGGAGCAGGAGGTACTATTTCTCAAAAAACAAAAAACAATAGTTTTGACTATCACAATCTACAAGTATATATAAGAAGGACTCCTACATATATTCATATTCATAGCAATATATGAAATTAATCATGAAAATACTTGGTTAGTGAGTGTTGATAACATACCAAGGGTTGATGTTTTTCATATCAATAAAAATTTTCTAGAAGAAAGATCTAATTTGATTTAAATTGGAGGGGGTGAAATGTGGGGCTTTGTATCATCAAGTTTAACCAATAATATGCATCTACATACAGCTGGCAATATTTAGAAGAAGGATGATGATGAGAAGAGAAACACTTCCTCTTGTAGAAATTGAAAACGCACGATTCATGTAACGCCCGATTTTTATTTATTTATTATTTATCTCATTGTTATTATTATTTAATTATTTATTTTCACATTTCACATGTTAAATACGCCATATGTTTAAACACAATATATATGTGTATATATATATATATACATATATATATTACAAGCCTCACACATGTAATAATTATACAACACAATATTTCAGTACACAAATAAGAGTTCTTATACAGCACTCCACCTTTGAAACACAAAGGGTGAGGAGGTGGTGCTGACATCGAGATCTCCATCAATAACAGCATTCCCTGTTGCATCTCATTTCTTTTTATCTAAACATAACACCACAATAATAGTGAAAATAAATGTTCCCACTAGACTTAACATAAATAAATATAATGAGAAAATAAGAGTTATGTTCAGCTGTATAAGCTACAGAAAATATTAAGATTTAGAGATAAAATCATCACTTCAGTTGATGCATAATTAACATACTATATGTGAACGAAAAATCTACTCATTTGCTATACACATAGTGACCGATCAACTACAGTCACAATAAGCGATCAAAGAATGTGAGTTCATCACCAATTTACCTCCTCACATTACCTCTGTCACCAAGTTAGAGTGGCCCTTCCTTGGCTCACTCAAGCTAATAGGGCATCCCTAACTCGATATCGTATCAAGCCATACAACCTGTCGATAATCATCAATACATATAAATGTGTGTGTGTGTGTGTGTGTGTATATAAATACATATTCATCAAATGCAATATATAATTATCAAACAACTTGCCATGAGTTTTACGCTTACCATTCAATCACATTCATAATATGATGCATCATTTTTATACCCATGATTAATAATCATTCATCATATACCAATATCCAATATGATTCATTTTAAATCAAATAAAGAAAAAGAGTAATTTGTGATACCAAAATCATTATTTTAAAAGTATTTTTTTATATATATGTTTCTTAAAAATATTTAAACAAACATGATTATTTTTAGGTAGAAAACAGTGAAAAGTATGATAATTCAACACCCAACACGCCCTGACTATGTTCAAGACACGGTCATGCTTGAAAAATACTTCAAACATGCCCAAAAATAGCTCTGAACATGGCCTACCCATTCTGAAGCAACACAGAACACGGCTTGGCCGTGTTCTGTGACCTTTTCTCACTTATTCAATCATATCTCTCTCATAGAAACTCCAATTAAAATGATGTAAAATCCTATAAAAATATAAGACAATTATCTACAACTTTCATTTTTGTTATGTCTTCAGATTCCCTATGGATTATTTCCAAAAAATTAAAAATAAAAACACTTATTTTACCGTTCTGGATTCTAGACTGATTCTGACCTCTGCTCAATTAATCATCCATATCAACCTCCTATGGACTCCAATTGAGGTGATTTTATAGCCTATAAAAAATTAAGACAATTATCTACAACTTTCATGTTTATCATTGCTTCAAATTCCTTACGGATTATTTCCGAAAAATTTAAAACAAAAATGTTTATTTTTACTATCCTGGATTCTGACCTCTACTCAATTAATCAGCCATATTTCCCTCATATGAACTCCAAATTAAGTGATTTTAGAGCCTATAGATTCATGAGACATATATCTACAACTCATATCTTGACAATTTCTTTAAAATCCTTGTCAAAGTTTCTCAGAATTTAAAAAAATAAGCTTCCCAAATTACTCCGAAATTTAGTTTAGTCAAACTTCTCCTTTGTTTTTTTTTATGTAATCCCATGTACCCATATGCATGTCCAAACAATCAAAACAGAATTTTATATAAATATCCAAACCACATGTTATCCAAAATCACATCTAAACAAATTTAAAAGTATATAAATAATTTTGTATAAAATTTATGAGTAGATATTAAGCCTATCTCAAACAAATCCTTAAACTTATGTGATTGATTCCTACCACACAAAAATCCTACATCCATACCGTGAATTAGGATATTCCTAAAGAAAAGATGATGAAATTAGAGAGATGACTAAGAACTTACCTTGATTTTTGTTTCCTCTTCCTTCTCCTTCTTCATATTTCTCTTCTTCTTCCTCTTTCTTTTCCTCTTTTTCCTTGTCTTTCTCTTCCTTACCGACGTCCCTCTCTCTCATAATATTCCCTACCTACCATCCCATATTTACAACTTTTTTATCCTCCATTATTTACAAAAATGTCATCCTAGAGTATTTACAAAACTGTTATCTCAAAGAATTTACATAAATGTCATTTCAATAAAATTACAGAAATGCCATTTTAACTATCCTAAGATCTTGTTTGACTTGAGTAAAATTATAAAATAATTTAATTCTCCCTTGAGATCCAAAACGCTTTCTTCTCTCTAAAAAAAATTTCAATTAGTAACATAAGGAAAAATTAAGGATGTTACAGTTTTCCCCTTAAAAAGAATTTTGTCCTCAAAATTCAAGGTATACCTGTCTTCAAACAGTTGTGGATATTTCTGTCTCATGTCATCTTCCCTTTTCCATGTGGCTTCTTCCATTGTTAAATTCTCCCAACCTACCTTCACCAATGAAATAGTTTTATTTCTCAACTATTTCAAGTCTTTATCCAAAATTACTATTGGCCTCGGTCGGTAGGTTAAATTATTGTCTACAGATATTATTTTTTCTTGAATTATGTGCAACGGATCTAGTAGATACTTTCGAAGTTGAGAAACATGGAACACATCATGCAAATTCGACAAATGCAGAGGAAGTGTAATCTGATACGCCGATGACCCTATCCTTTTCAGAATTTGATACGATACTAAATATCTCGAACTCAATTTCTTAATTTTCATTGCTTTGCCAATTCTGGTAGTAGGAGAAATTTTCAAGAGCACATGCACCCTTTCTTGAAATTGTATCGGTCTCATTCTCCTATAAAAATAGATCTTTTGTCAACTTTGAACTGTTTGCATTTTATCCCAAATTATCTATATTTTCTCAGAAGTATGTTGCACTAACTCGGGCCCCAATAACCTTTTCTCCCTCACTTCATTCCAACATAAAGGCAATTTACATCTCCTACCATATAAAGCTTCATAGGGTGCCATTCCAATACTTAAATGATAACAGTAAATCGGGGATCTCGATTCAAAATGATACTATTAGAAATTCCATGTAACTGTACAATTTTCTTCATATACAACTAGACCAACTTATTCAACAAGTAGTTTTTCTTAATGGGTAGAAAGTGCTCAGATTTCGTTAGTCTATCTACTATTACCCATATCGCATCATGGCCTGTCTGAGTCTTAGGTAGTGCGACAATAAAATCCATAGATATATTATCCTTCTTTCACTCAGGATTTTTAAAGGTTGTAACATGCCTGAAGGTTTTTGATGTTCTATCTTCACCTTTTGACAAACCAGACACTTAGACACGTATTCAGTAATGTCTCTCTTCATTCTTGGCCGTTAGTATAATCTTTTCAAATCTTGATACATTTTTGTAGATCCTGGATGGATTGTATACTTACTTTGATGAGTTTCTTCCAAAATTTTAGCCTTCAAATTCTCTCCTTGTGGTATACATGCCCTGCTCCAGTACATAATAATTCTATCTTCTAACATTGCAAAGTCAGGCTGATCTCTTCGATCTTGTAAAAATTGATCATGTGTCTGTGCTTCCTTAATCTGAGTCTTCAAGTCACTTTCAATTCTTAATTCACTAACAATCAGACTTCCAAGGATAATCATAACTGATAATTTCGAATTTTTAAATTCTTCAATTAGCTCCATTACTTTTATTAGTATTTGACTTATATGAAATGACTTCTGGCTCAACGCATCAGCTACTACATTTACCTTCCCTGAGTGATACTTTAATTCAAATTTGTAATCATTAATGAATTCCATTCACTTTCGTTTCCTCTTATTTAATTTTTTTGGTTAAAGAGATACTTTAAACTCTTGTGGTCACTATATATTTCAAATACAGCTCCATACAAGTAATGTCTTCATATCTTCAGGGTAAAAACTATCGCAGCCAACTCTAAATCATGAGTAGGATAGTTCTACTCATGTGGTCTCAATTGTGGTCACTATATATTTCAAATACAGCTCCATACAAGTAATGTCTTCACATCTTCAGGGCAAAAACTATCGCAGCCAACTCTAAATCATGAGTAGGATAGTTCTACTCATGTAGTCTCAATTGTCAAGATGCATAAGCAACTACTCTGCTTTCTTGCATCAAAATACAACCTAAACCTTTCTTGGAAGCATCCGTATAGACTACAAAGCATTCAGAAGGATTAGGAACAACTAGAACAGGTGGAGAAGTCAATTTGAATTTAAGTTCTTGGTAACTATTTTTGCATTTTTCAGTCCAATTAAAGGGACTTCCCTTTCTAGTTAATCAAGTCAAAGGAAAAGCTATTTGAGAAAATCCATGTATAAACATTTTATAATATCCTACTAAACCCAGAAAACTTCTAATTTCAGTCACAATTTTCGGCCTCTCCCATTTCAGCACTGCTTCAGTTTTATTGGGATCCACCGACACACCATCTTTAGAAATTACGTGACCTAAGAACTTCACCTCTTCTAGCCAAAATTCATATTTTTCCAACTTAGCAAAAAGTTTATTTTCCTTTAAGACCTAAAGTACTAATCGGAGATACTAGTTGTGTTCTTCCTCACTCTTAAAGTAGATTAAAATATCATATATGAACACTACTATGAATTGATCCAAGTAGGGTCTAAAAATGTGATTAATATAATCCATAAAAATTGCAAGTGAATTCGTGACCCCAAAAGGCATTACTAAAAATTCGTAATGCCCATACTAAGTTCTGAAAGCTGTTTTCAAAATATATTCTTCTTTAACTCTGATCTGATGATATCCTGACCTCAAGTCTATCTTAGAGAAAATAGTAGTTCCCTTTAATTGATCTAATAGACCATCTATTCTGGGCAATGAATACTTATTCATAATGGTCGCCTTATTCAGTTGCTTGTAATCAATACATGGTTTCAAACTGCCATCTTTCTTCTTTACAAACAATACAGGTGCTCCCCATGGTGATACGTTAAGTCTGATAAAGTTCTTTTCTAACAACTCTTCGATCTACTTTTTAAGCTCTTGTAGTTCCACATGAGACATTCTATAAGGAGTGATAGAAATAGGCCTTGCCTCTAGTGCTAAATCGATGGAAAATTTCACTTTTCTCTTTGATGGAGGTTAATAAATTTCAGAGGGAAAAACTTCTGTAAATTCACAAACTACCAAAATCTCAAGCAGTTCTTGTTTCATACTTGGGTTAATAATATACAGGAAAATACATCTCATATTTGCATTCCTTATCTCCTTATAGAGTCGGGGAGCACTAATAATGCTATACTTTTGATCCTCCAGTGGGTCCAAGAGAAACTCAAAAGTCTTATTGCAACAATCCAGAATGACTCAATTTTGACTTAACCAATCATACCCAAGATGATGTCTATATCTTCCAAAGGTAGACAGATCATATCAACTACAAAGGATCTGTCACTCAATACAACGGGACAATTCAAATATACTAATGAGGTAATTATTTTTCCTCCTATAGGTGTCACCACCGCTAACTCGTATGATAACTCCGCAATAGGGTGTTATAATTTCTCCACACATTCTACTGCTATAAAAGAATGGCTCACACCAAAATCAAACAACATAATCTGAGACAGATTGTTGATACAGCACGTACCTTGCATTAAATCAAGAGCTGATTTTGCTTTAGAACTGCTCAAAGTGAAAATTCTTCCTGTCATTTATTGAGTTCATGTAGTACCTATCTCATTTCCCAGTGGACAATGCCATGCCATGTGCTCTTTCTGGCCACATCAGAAGTAAGTAATTGGACCAAAATAACATGGTTTATCCTTATGTAATTTCTCGCATTTCCCACACTGACCCGTTGCCGGCTTTTTTAGAAAAGTTTTGGGTTCCATAAGTGCTAGTTGTTTACCTCTCATGATATTCTTTCCTCTAGTATTTCTATCCATAACTGAGAACTATTCTTCCGCTTCTACTGAGTGTACCTCTCCCTTTCATCCTCTACTGGTTTTAGACTTGTCGCGAGCATCAGACATTTATTTACCAACGGGGCATATTCTCGAATCTCTAATGTCACTATAGCATTCCTAAGCTTCGAGTTCAGTTCTGATTTAAACTTCACTACCTTCCAAACTTCATCCAAATTATTCTTCAAAGTATTTGAGAACTTAGACAGTTCTTCAAACTTGGTAATATAGTGCTCAATAGTCCCATTTCCCTGTCTAAACTGAAGAAACTCAATCTCTTTCTCGACTTTCACATTATTAGAAAAATATTTGTTCAGAAAAGTCTCTCGGAACAATTGCCATGTAATTTCCCTGTCTTAATGTACCAGTAATTCTCTAACTCCTCTCCACTAGTATTCAGCTTCTTCCTTCAACATATATGTCCCAAAATTAACCTTCCGCTCATCAAAACAATTTAGAAATCCAAAAATCTTCTTGAGTTCCGTCAGCCATCTCTTAGCAACTATGGGGTCATATGCACCCACAAAAGACAGATGCTGCGTTCTCATAAATTCAGACCATCCATTACCATTTTCAATTTTGTTTCCATTTTGGTTTCCTTCATTTCCCCTAGCCTCGTCATTATTATTAATATTCTGAAGGAACTGCAGAATCTGATTTGTTGCAACTGCTTGAGTTTGAATAACTGTGGCTATGTTATTTAAGGTAGCATCTGTGCTACCTGACAGATTCCTTCTTGGTGGTGCCATAACTCACTGTATTAATAAAGCAAAATATTAGTCACTATTGAGGTGATCAAACTCAACAGCAATTCAAAATTTTACAGTAGTTATCACACCACACAAGACTATAAATAGAAAATATTAGTACTTTCCTACTGAATTTATCTGCTACCTTACACAACATTTTCACATAACTATTCAAGACTCCTCTAAGTAAATCTAGGTGACCACCCACCCCATGGTCGCCTAAGATCGATCTCCTCTAATATCAACTTTGTAACGTTCAATTTTATTTATTTATTATTTATCTCATTGTTATTATTTATTTATTTATTTATTTTCACATTTTGCATGTTAAATATGCCATATTTTTAAACACTATATATATATATATATATATTACAAACCTTACACATATAATAATTATACAACACAATATTTCAGTACACAAATCAGAGTTCTTATACAGCACTTCACCCTTGAAACACAAAGGGTGATGAGGTGGTGCTAACATCGAGATCTCCATCAATAATGTCATTCCCTGTTGCATCTCATTTCTTTTTATCTGAATATAACACCACAATAATAATGAGAATAAATGTTCCTAGTAGACTTAATACAAATAAAATATAATGAGAAAACATGAGTTATGTTCAACTGTATAAGCTATAGAAAATATTAAGATTAGGAGATAAAATCATCACTTCAGTTTATGTATAACTAACATACTATATATGCACTGAAAATCTATTCATTTGCTATACGTATAGTGACCGATCAACTACAGTCACAATAAGTGATTAGGGAATGTGAGTTCATCACCCATTTGTCTCCTCACATTACCTTTGTCACCCGGTTGGAGTGGTCCTCCCTTGACTCACTTAGGCTAATAGGGCGTCCCCTACTCGGTACCGTATCAAGCCATACAACCCGTCAATAATCATCAATACATATACACACACACACACACACACACACACACACACACACACACAAATGCAATATATAATTATCCAGTAACTAGTCATGAGTTTTACACTTGCCATTTAATCACATTCATAATATGATGCATCATTTTTATACCCAATGATTAATAATCATTCATCACATACCAATATCCAATATGATTCATTTTAAATCAAATAAAGAAAAAGAGTAATTTATGATACCAAAATTATTATTTTAAAAGTATTTTTCTTATATATATATATTTCTTAAAAATATTTCAACAAACATGATTATTTTTATTTAGAAAGCAATGAAAAATACGATAATCCAGCACCCAACACGCCCTGGCTATGTTCAAACATGGTCATGCTTGAAAAATACTTCAAACATGCTCAAAAATAGCTCTGAACACAGCCTACTCATGCTGAAGCAACCCAGAACATAGTCTGACCGTGTTTTGTGATCTTTCCTTACTTATTCAACTATATCTCTTTCATACAAACTACAATTGAGGTAATTTCAAATTCTATTAAAAGATAAGACAACTATCTACAACTTTTATGTTTATAATTTCTTTATATTCCTTACGAATTATTTTCAGAAAATTAAAAACTAAAACACTTATTTTACCATTCTAGATTCTAGACTGATTTTGACCTCTGCTTAATTAATCAGTCATATCTCCTTCATATGAACTCTAATTAAGGCGATGTCAAAGCCTATAAAAATTTAAGATAATTATCTACAACTTTTAAGTTTATTATTTCTTCATATTCCTTACGGATTATTTTCAGAAAATTAAAAATTAAAATACTTATTTTTACTATGCTTGATTCTAACCTCTCCTTAATTAATTAGCCATATCTCCTTCATATGAACTCCATATTAAGTGATTTTAGAGCATATAGATCCGTGAGACATATATTTACAATTCATATGTTGACCAATTATTTAAAATCCTTGCCTAATTTTCCCAAAACTTAAAAAAATGCTTCCCAAATTACTTTGAAATTCAGCTTAGTCTAACTTCTCATTTGTTTTTCTTTTTTGTAATGTCATGCACCCATATGCATGTCCAAATAACCAAAACAGAATTTTATATAAATATCCAGACCACATGTTATCCAAAATCATATCTAAACAAATCTAAAAATATATAAATAATTTTGTACAAAATTTATGAATAGATGTTAAGTTTACCTCAAACAAATCTTTAAACTTGCGTGCTTAATTCCTACCACACAAAAATCCTACATTCATACCATGAATTAGGATATTTCTAAAGAAAAGATTATGAAATTAGATAGATGACCAAGAACTTACCTTGATTTTCCTTTCCTCTTCCTTCTCCTTCTATCTCTTTCTCTTCTTTTTCTTCCTCTTTCTTTTCCTCCTTTTTCTTTTCTTTCTCTTCCTTATCGACACTCTCTCTCCCTCATAGTTATAAAAAAAAATTCCCTACCTACCACCATATATTTACAACTTTTCCATCTTCCATTATTTACAAAAATGTCATCCTAGAGTATTTACAAAATTGTCATCTCAAAGAATTTACATAAATGTCATTTCAATGAAATTACATAAATGTCATTTTAACCATCTTAAAATCTTGTTTGACTTGAGTAAAATTGTAAAACAATTTAATCCTCTCTTGAGATCCAAAACGCTTTCTCCTCTCTGAAAAAAAAATTTCAATTAGTAACATAAGGACAAATCGATTATGTTACAATTCACATTTTAAATTGTGCGTTTCAGTTCGATTCACATGGCCACCGATACAAATGGTGGCCAAATCGTGCTTGAACATGAATCAGTGCTGGAATCACATAGATCAGTGCGAGTTTGGCAAGAATTGTAGAATTGGATGATTCTACAATTCTGCGACCCAGCTTTGATGTTGCGCAACCATGGCTGATGCGCGACTCACTGTTCATCGTCTTCTATAAGCTTTTGTTTTTGTTTTTAACTGAAGACCAAATGTTGTGTTTGGGTTATGAGGTCTCCTTGTAGCTTAAATTTTAGTAAGAAACTCACAATGTCACTCTGCAACCTCAATGTAGATGTTTTATTGTAGTGGAAGTCTTTTGTTATTTTAATTTAATAAATTTTTTAAAATTATAAAAATAACTTTTTCTATAAATAGTTTTAATCCTATTCAAATACAAATAAGTAATCTTTAAACAAATCTTTTCTAAATTTAGTTTTTTAGGTCTAAAAATTTATGATTTGGGCTAATTATATATTTTTAAGATTTATAATTACTTATCTTTAAAATCATTAAGATAAATATATTATTTAAAATATTTTATTTATGTTATCTACTTATTTATATTTTATATTATATTTTTTAAATTACTTTCAATATATTTATAAATATTACGATTCGATATTATTTACGATTCATGATTTAAAAATAAAATATCCGATTCATAATTTGAATCGTGATTTGACTACTATGTTTTTCTAATTATTCAATGGAAAACAATGATATCAACATAAAAAATAAAAATATTCAAGATCAATATGGCATAACAAATAACATTTTGTATACTGGATAACCCTGAAGATCAAAAAGTGTAGCCATTTTTTGGTTTTGCTGTGAAAGTGTCTGAAACTGCCGCCATTATTCATGAGTCACAAAATAAATATCTAGAATTTAAGTGGCAGTACTGTAGTGTTCATACGAGAAATAAAAAAGCCTTAATGCGGATGACTTGCAATTTAAAAAAGAAAAAAAAAAAAAAGAGGTGCAGTATCATTTGATGTTTTAATGTTTTAAAAATGTTTTTTGAATAATCAAATTTTAATGTTTATGAAAGAATCATTATTTTGTTACAACATTTGAACTAACAAATTAAAATATTAAGTATAACTATTCTTCGTAATGTATTATTTTTTATTTAATAATTTAATAAATAAATTTATTAACTCCCCACAATTTCACGAAGTTCTACTTTTGGTATCTTAATTTCTAACAAAATTCCATAAAGATTAAGAAAAAAATGGAATAACGGTTAGGTTAAATCTACTTCTTGAACTAGAAGTAGGGCATGCTAGACATATTATGATTCCAGAGTGTAATATGAATAAGATATTGGTTGTTAATCATGTTAAGGCAAATCAAATAGACAAATACTAATTTTTTTTGGGTACATTACACAGATTGAACACAGTCATCCACCCCTAAAGCCCCTTTTCCCTAACCACTGAGCTAGCCGCAGTGGCTCTATAGACAAATACTAATAATGATAATTATAGATTCAAATATCTGAATTTATGTTTAATTAATCAAAGAAAATATAGAATAAACAGTGACCCAAACCAAATTATAAGGTAAAGACGATTAACATGGAGGAAAAGGAGGAGGAAGAAGGAAGAGTGAAAATAAAAATGAAAGAGGGTTGTTTGTATAGTAAGTACGTGCCAGACCTCCAACTATCTATTGATCTTGTTATCAATCCTCTTTAGCTGTACTCTTCACCTCCCATGCATCTCCCTCTTTCAGTTCTCCAAATTCCAACTACTCTATCCTCTGATATGCCCACAATACTAGCTCACCCAAAGAGGCTAGTGAACCAAGTTAACTCACATTTGGATTCAATTGTTGAGAAAGGAAAGAGCAAGAAAAGCGAAAAAGGGATTCACAATTTCTGAATTACAAGAATAATAGCCATTATGGCTTGCAGATTTTATAACATGAGTATGAAAGAAAGGAGCCTTCGCAGATTTATTTATTATTTGATCCTACAAGTAGTCGTGGGCACTGGTTTAAAAAAAGAAAATAGCTGTTATTTGCTTTGGCCAGTAATTCATGATTGTGATTTTGTGAAATTTTAAAATCTACACACTTTTTTTTTCTATCTCTAATCCAAATTTAAAAAATAATCAAAATTTATGTACTACAAATATTTTTTAAACAAAAATTTAAAATGTAAAAAATGCCCAGTTTTCTTTCAAATATAATAGTGTATAACTTGTCGAAGATATTTAAAATTTAAAAACCACTAACTTTTCTTTAAAATTTTAAACCTATATATTTTTCACTAAATCTAATTAAAAATTTCCAAAATAACTAAATTTAAATGGTATCATATATCTTTCAACAAAAATTCAAAAATCCATAGCTTTAAGTCTATGAGGAAGAGGAGTGATGGTCTTAAATCTTGATATAAATAAAGTTTATGACAGATTGGACTAAGGTTTCCCAAAGCAAGTCTTAAAGGCTTATGATTTTGACTCAAGGTGGATTAATGAAATCATGCGGTGTCTCCTATAGTTTCCTACACAGGAACATCCCTTTTCCCTACTTATTTATTCTAGTTGCTGAGGTGTTATCACTTTTGATCATTAAAGCTAGTAATGAAGGCATTATTAATGGGATTCATGTTGCTAAAGAAGTCCTCAAATTTAATAAACGTAGAACAAATTAATCCTTCCATAATTTCACTACAGGATAAAGATCAATGGGGAGATAAGCCCTATCATCTAGCTTATTAGAGGGCTTAGATAGGAAGATCCCTCCTCTCCCTACTTATTTATTCCAGTTGCTGAGGTGTTATCACTTTTGATCGTTAAACCTAGTAATGAAGATATTATTAATGGGATTCATGCTGCTAAAGGAGTCCCTGAAGTTAATCCTCTCCTCTTTCTTAATTATTATAGAGTAAACATATAAATTTATTCATGAATTTACTAGAACTCTAAATTGTAATTCTTAAATTTACATTATTACATAATTTATCCCCAAAATTTATCAAAAATTAAACAAATTAGTTTTTCCGTCATTTCACTTTTAACTTATGTTAAAAAATCTTGATATGGCCTATTAATTGTTCATTTGACATGTTAAGTATAGTGTGTCACAACACTTCATCTTACTGAGTCACGACTTTGTTCAAAACAATAAAGCCAAATTACTCTATTAATCCCTTAATTATTTTTCATTTTTTTGGTTCCTTGATTAAAAAATATTTCTCTAAAACCCCTTTAACTTATAAAAAAATTGCCATTTATATATTAAATTCTAAATTACAAACCTTAAATCCTAAAATTCTAAATCCCAAAATCCAAAGCAAGTAAACCCTAAACTCTAAATTCTAAATACTAAACCATGAAACTCAAAACCATGAAATTCAAAAATTGAAACCCTAAAACTCTATGCCCCAAACTGTAAACTTAAAACCCTAAATACAAAACTTTAAACTCAAATTCTAAACTCTAACCTCAAAATCTAAATGTTTTGGTTCTAGTTAAAAATGATTTCTCTAAAACCCTTAACTTATAAAAAATTGCTATATATACCCTAAACTATAAACCTTAAACCCTAAAATCTTAAACTCCAAAATCTAAAACAAGTAAACCCTAAACAATAAATTCTAAATTCTAAACACTAAACCTTGAAACCTCAAAACTTAATTCTAAAATTGAAATCCTAAAACCCTATGCCCTAAACCATAAAGCCCCAAACCATAAACTTAAAACCTTAAACAAAAAATTTTAAACATTAAACTCTGAACCCTAAATTTTAAAATCTAAATGTCCAAAACCTTAAACCCTAAATCATAAATCTTAAAAATCAAAATCTAAAAACTCTAAACCTAAACCCTTAAACCTCAAAACTCTAAATCATAAAACCCTAAACTTCAAACATTAAACCCCTAAACCCCTAACCTCTAACACCAAAACTACAAAACTTAAAATCTTAAAACCCAAAGTTTTAAACCCCAAACCATAAAACCCAAAACCAAAAGCCACAAACCCCAAAACCCAATTCCCAAAACACAAAACCCCAAACTTCAAAACCAAAAAACTCAAAGCCCTAAACACAAAATCCTAAACCTTAAACCCCGAACTTTAAACTTTAAAACTCCAAAACCTTAAACTTAAACCTCAAAACCATAAAACCCCAAATCTAAAAATCCTAAAAATTAAGCTCAAGACCCTAAACACTTACTCAACACCCAAAATCTATACCTCAAACCCAACCCTAAGCCCCAAAAACAAAAATCAAAATATTAAAACCTTGAAACCCCAAATACTAAAAACTCAAACTCTCTAAAACTCAAACCACAAACCACTAAACTCCAAACCTTAAATCACAAAACATATAATTCTAAACCCAAAACTCTAGACCTCAAAATTCAAAACAACAACCCTCAAAACCCTAAAACTTATGCCTTGAAACCCTAAACCCCAAACTCTAAAACTCTAAAACCCTAAAACTAAATCCACAAACCACTAAATTTTAAATCTCAAATCTCAAATCACAAAACATATAAATCTAGAACCCAAACTCTAAATCTCAAAATCTCAAAATCCAAAACACCAACCCTCAAAAAGCTAAAACTTAAGCCTTGAAACCATAAACCCCAAACTCCAAAAACCTAAAACTAAATCCTCAAAAGCCAAAAATGCAAAGTTCTAAACCCTAAACCCATAAATCAAAAGCCTAAAATCTAAATATCAAACCTCAAACCCTAAACCTTAAAACCCATAAATGCAAAACACCAACCCCAAATTCAAACCTCAAAACTCAAAAAACCAAAGCCCTAAATCCTAAATTCAAACACCAAACCACAAAACTGTAAGCCATAAAATGAAAAACCTTAAACTCTAACCATAGAAGCTTGCAAAATCTCAAAACTCAAAATCCAAATTCACAAATCCCAAACCCTAATACTCCAAACCTTAAAGTGTTCAACCCTAATCACTAAATCCTAAACTATGTGTATATTACAAAATATAAAAAAGAAAAAGAAAATACATGTTAGGGTTTAGGTTTTTCAATTTACAGTTTAGGATTTTAGATTTTTAGAATTTAGGGTTTGAACTTTATGATTTAAGGTTGAGGGTTTAAATTTAGGGTTTAATGTTTTGAGTTTTGGTATTTAATGTTTTCAAGTTTTCATTTTAGAATTTTAAAATTTGGGATTTGAAATTTTGGTGTTTAGAGTTTTATAGTTTTGAGATTCAGAGTTTAGGGCTTTGAATTCTTAGGTATGGAGTTTGGAGTTTAACATTTTTGTGTTGGTGGTTTTATTGTTTAGGGTTTAGGTTTTGGAGTTTCTAAATTTGAGTTTAGGGTTTTAAGTATTAGGGTTGTGGCATTTGGGTTTTTGAGATTTAAGGTTTAAAGTTTTGCTGTTTGAGATTTTGAGGATTAGGGTTTGAGATTTGATGTTTAAAGTTTATGACTTCAGATTTTGGGGTTTTAGATTTTCAGATTTAAGGTTTAGGTTTAGAAATTCTTGGCTTAGGTGGTTTGACCTTTGGGGTTTAAGATTTTGAAGTTGGGTTCAGAGTCTTGGGATTTGAGATTTAGGGTTTCGATATTTTGGTATTTGGATTTTATGCTTTGATACTTGATATTTGTAGTTTAGGGGCTTTAGATTTTGGGTGTTTCATGTTTGGAGTTTATGGATTTCGAGTTTATAGTTTATGGTACTGGGTTTGGGGTTTGGTGTTTTTCGGTTTAGGGCTTTAACTTATGAGATTTTGAGGTTTGGGGTCTTGGCTTAGGGTTTTAGGGTTTTGAGTTTCGGAGTTTAAGGTTTTAAGATTTAGAGTTCAAATTTTAGGGTTTAAGATTTTGGAATTTGATGGCTAGGGTTGTGGGATTTATGATGTTTTAGGTTTTGGAGTTTAAGGTTTTCAAGTTTTGATTTTAGAATTTTGAAATTTGAGATTAAAATTTGGTATTTTGAGTTTCATGGTTTTGAGGTTTGGAGTTTAGGGATTTGAATTCTTGGGTCTGGAGTTTAGAGTTTATAGTTCTCGTGTTGGTGGTTTTGTTTTTTGGAGTTTGATTATTATGGTTTAGAGTTTTAGGTTTTTGAGTTTTTAGGTTTAGCTTTGGGGTTTGGTGTTTTAGGGATATGGCATTTGCAGTTTTGAGATTTACAGTTTAAGGTTTTTTTATTTGGAATTTTGAAGATTAGGGTTTGAGGTTTGAAATTTGATGTTTAGAGTTTACGACTTTGGTTTTTAGGGCTTTAAGTTTTGGGATTTAGGGTTTAAGTTTAACAATTTTTGGTTTAGGTGGTTTGACCTTTAGTGTTTAAGATTTTGAGATTGGGATTTTAGGACTTTAAAGATTGAAGTTTAAGCTTTGACGTTTTGGTTCTTTTGGATTTGTGGTTTTGAGATTTTGAGTTTAGGGTTTAGGGTTTGACACTTAGAGCTCAGAGTCTTGGGATTTGAGATTTAAGGTTTTGAGGTTTTGGTATTTGGATTTTAGGTTTTGATACCTTGACATTTTGAGTTAAGGCTTTAGGTTTTGGGTGTTTCGTGTTTTGAGTTTATGGATTTTGGGTTTATAGTTTATGGTATTAGGTTTGGGGTTTAGTGTTTTGTGGTTTAGGGCTTTATCTTTTGAGATGTTGAGGCTTGGGGTCTATGGCTTAGGGTTTTAGTGTTTTTAGTTTTAGAATTTAAGGTTTTGAGGTTCAGAGTTCAAATTTTAGGGTTTTAGATTTTTGAATTTAGGATTTTGGGCTTTGAGGTTTTGAGATTTTAGGCTTTAGAGTTCAAATTTTAGGGTTTTAGATGTTCGAGTTTAGCATTTAGGGTTGTGGTCTTTATGATGTTTTGGGTTTTGGAGTTTAAGGTTTTCAAGTTTTGGTTTTAAAATTTTGAAGTTTTGGTGTTTAGATTTTTATGGTTTTGAGGTTCGGAGTTTAGGGCTTTGAATTCTTGGGTCTGGAGTTTAGAGTTTATGGTTATCGTGTTGGTGGTTTTGTTGTTTGGAATTTGATTTTTAGAGTTTAGAGCTTTAGGTTTTGAAGTTTTTAGGTTTGGTTTTGGTGTTTTGTGTTTTAGGGTTATGGCATTTGGGGTTTTTAGATTTATTGTAAGGTTTGAGGTTTAATGTTGAGGGTTTACAACTTTAGTTTTTGGGATTTTAAGTTTTGGGATTTAAGGTTTGGGTTTAGTAATTTTTGGTTTATGTGGTTTGACCTTTGGTGTTTACGATTTTGAGGTTGGGATTTTAGGACTTTGAGGATGAAGTTTAAGGTTTGAAGTTTTGATTCTTTTTGGATTTGTGGTTTTAGGATTTTGAGTTTAGGGTTTGAAACTTCAAGTTCAGTGTCTTGGATTTTAGGTTTTGGTACTTTGACGTTTGGAGTTTAGAAATTTAGGTTTTAGGTGTTTTATGTTTGGGGTTTATGGATTTTGGGTTTATAGTTTATGGTATTGGGTTTAGGGTTTGGTGTTTTGTGGTTTAGGGTTTAGAGTTTAAGGTTTTAGTTTTTGAGATTTTGAGATTTGGGGTCTATGGACTAGGGTTTTAGAGTTTCGAGTTTTGAAATTTAAGGTTTTGGGGTTCAAAGTTCAAAGTTTAGGGTTTTAGATTTTGGAATTTAAGGTTTAGGGTTGTAGGCTTTGAGGTTTTAAGATTTTAGGGTTTAGAGTTCAAATTTCAGGGTTTTAGATTTTAGAGTTTAGCGTTTAAGGTTTAAGATTTTGAAATTTAGGGTTTAGGGTTGTGGGCTTTGAGGTTTTGAGATTATAGGGTTTAGAGTTCAAATTTTAGTATTTTAGATCTTGGAGTTTAGCATTTAGGGTTGTGGGCTTTATGATTTAGGGTTGAGGGTTTTAAATTTATGGTTTAATGTTTTAGGTTTTCGGATTTATGGTTTTCAAGTTTTGGTTTTAGAATTTTGAAATTATGGATTTGAGATTTTTGTGTTTTTAGTTTTTTGATATTGAGGTTCAAAGTTTCAAAGATTTAAATTATTGGGTTTGGAGTTTGGAGTTTAGGGTTTTCATGTTGGGGTTTTTGTTGTTTGGGGTTTTGATGTTTAGGGTTTAGGGCTTTAGTTTTTGGAGCTTTTAGGTTTGGCTTTTAAGTTTGGTGTTTTGTGGTTGTGGCATTTGAGATTTTGAGATTTATGGTTTAAGATTTTGTGGTTTGAGATTTTGAGAATTAGAGTTTGAGGTTTGATATTTAGGGTTTATGACTTTGGATTTTGGGGTTTTAAATTTTGAGTTTAGGGTTTAAGTTTTAAGTTTAGCAATTTTTTGTTTAGGTGCTTTGACTTTGAGTGTTTAATATTTTGAGGTTGGATTTTTAAGACTTTGAGGTTTTGAAATTTTGAGTTTAGGATTTTGGGTTTAGGGATTGAAGCTTAGAGTTCAGAGTCTTAGGATTTTGGATTTTGAGGTTTTGGTACGTGGATTTTAGGCTTTAGTACTTTGACGTTTGGAGTTTAGGGCTTTAGGTTTCTAGTGTTTTATGTTTAGGGTTTATGGATTTCGGATTTATAGTTTATGGTGTTGGGTTTGGGGTTTGGTGTTTTGCAATTTAGGATTTAAGATTTAGAGCTTTAGTTTTTTAAGATTTTGAGGTTTGGGGTGTACAGTTTAGGGTTTTAAGGTTTTAAGTTTTAAAGTTTAAAGTTTTGGGGTTCAGAGTTCCAAGATTAGGGTTTTACATTTTGGAATTTAGAGTTTAGTGTTGTGGGCTTTGAGATTTTAGGGTTTAGAGTTCAAATTTTAGGGTTTTAGATTTAGGAGTTTAGCGTTTAGAGTTGTGGGCTTCGAGATTTTGACACTTTAATGTTTTCATATTTATGCTTTGGGGTTTTGAGGTTTAGAGTTTGGGGTTTTTTGGCTTTGGATTTTTGTGTTTGGAGTTTTGGGGTTTAGGGTGTGGGGTTGGGTTTTAGGGTTTTGAGTTTAGTGGTGTTAGGTTTATGGATTTAGAGTTCGAAATTTAGGATTTATGATTTTGGGGTTTAAGATTTAGGGTTATGTGTTTTTGGGTTGTGAGATTTAGGATTTTGTGTTTTAGATTTGTGTTTTAGGGTTTTGATGTTTAGAATTTGGGGCTTTAAGGTTTGGGGTTGTAATTTTAGGGTTAGGGGTCAGGTGTTTGGGGGGTTTTTGATGTTTAGTGTTTTTAGTTTTAAGGTTTATGGATTGAGTTTGAGATTTCAGGATTTGAGATTTGGAGTTTAGGTTTTGAGTTTTGAGATTTATGGTTTAAGTTTTTGGTTTTGGGGTTCGGGGTTGGTTTGTGGTTTGGAGTTTCAATTTTAAAATTTTATGAGCTTGGATTTAGAATTTAGAGTTTATTTATGGTTTAGGGATTTTAAATTTTGGTGTTTTGAGATATATGATTTATTGCTTTATATTTTTTTGTGGTGTCGATTTTTGTGGTTTGGATATATTGTTTAAGTTTTAGAATTTAGGTTGAGGGTTTTAGAATTTGAAATTTATGATTTAGGGTATAAGTTGTTACTTTTTTAAAGTTAAAGATCAAAATGAATTAAAAAAAAAAAGTTAAGCGGCCAATGGAGTAATTTGCCTTTTTTATTTAACAAAAAATGGAATGTGACTAAGCAAGCAGTTGGTGTGCCACCTTGGACTTGACAGATTAAATGGGTAATTAACATGCTTTATTAATATTTTTTAAAAGGCAATAAAGAGTGAAAAGATAGAAAAATTAAATTGTTTAACGTTTAATAAATTCAATAATTAAATTATATAATAATATAAATTCAAATATTAAAGTTTAAGCTATAGTAAATTCAAAAATCAATTTGTATTTTTACTCGTGATTATATGTTGTTTGCTAATATTGATAAAAAAGATGCATGGGATGTATAACATCCTAAGTATGAAGACTTAGGATAATCCAAGAAGTTACCTTGAGCTCCCTGCTATTTGGAGTGGAGTTAAATCCCAAATTCTTAAATGGATTGAGGAAAGGGTGGGCTTTGTGGATTTCTTTGCTATGAATTATGCTTTGTACGTGAAGTAGGCCTAGAGATTATCAAATAACCCTAGCACTTGATGGGCAAAGATGCTAAAAGCTAAGTACCTTCCATCTACATAGTTCCCACATAAAAGGA
Organism: Gleditsia sinensis; assembly: GCA_037074535.1. NCBI lineage: Eukaryota > Viridiplantae > Streptophyta > Magnoliopsida > Fabales > Fabaceae > Gleditsia > Gleditsia sinensis. Next base: position 56,394,352 of record CM073468.1, on the reverse strand, counting down.
AGGTAAGGGGTAGGTCATGGAGCTAGGCAGGAATTGTGGAAGACAAAAATATTGAAGCGTTGGTAGAGCAAGTTGGTAATGGACAACAAATAAGAATATGGGAAGATAAATGGGTTCCTTTGCAGAGAAAGTTGAGAATTTTTCTAATAGCTCCCTTGCCTAAGGTCTCTTCCTTGATTATAACGGAGGAAAAGAAATGGAATATCAATCTCTTTGAAGAGAATTCTAAATATCCTAATCCTAAAACCAAGGATAGAAGACTGGGCGTGGCAGAAAGTGTGCTTCGTTAAATGCAATAGGGGAAATTCGGAAGATCTTATTGCTAGATTCTTCTACGTTCTATGGTTTATTTGAAAGAGTAAAAAAAATTTATGTTTCAACATGAACCTATTTCTCCTATTAATTTAATTCAAATTTGCATGAATCTAAGTAAAGTTATTGCGGATGCTAGACTGGAGATTTCAACCAAGCAAGCCAGGGATCCATTATCATCAAGTAACAAATATATTCAAGCTAATGTATGGCACTCACTAGATTCGGGAACAGATTCTGCATTTAGTATCGAGGAGTTTGAAGGTACCTCAGGGTTCATTGCTCGAGACTTATGGGTTGGTAGTGATTGAACTACATCTCAAGCTTTGAAAATATAATCGAGGAGGCAAAGCCCAATCAATGCTCCAATTGAGAAGCCATGAAGTAGACTTTAGGACTAATCCTAATGGAATGAACAAAGTTCCTGTTTGATTGAGTAGAATGAATTTCAGTGAAATGGAAAGAGGAAAGGAAGTGGGAATGGAAAAGGGAATGGAATGTTTATTACCTTGTTTGGTATGCAATGGAAAGAACTAGGTAATATAATATTTTATTATTTGGTTGATGGATAAATTGAAAGAATAGAAAGATAGGATAAGTAAAATGACTAAATTACTCTTAATATAAAATAATTAAATTAATGTTTTTAATAAAAAATATAAAAAAATAAATTTTCTTTAAAAAATGAAGACATAATATATCTATTAATTTCTAGCCTTGTGACTAACTTTAATGATTTCTTATCTTTGTCCTAAGCAAATGTATCTGAACTTGTTTTTGTGACAAACAACGTACATTATACTGAACTTTAAGTACGAACTTGAACAGAAAAATCCTATAATTTACATCCAAAAAAGTACAAACTCATGTAAAAAACTTTAGTTAACATATATAGACAAAACTATTCCATTGACAAAGGCCCCATGACCCATAGGCGAAATCAAAGGCTCCCAAGAAAAGCACCTCAAGTTCAATTCCAATATAAAATGGTAGACAACAGGAAAATTTCCCAATTGAAATATGCATACTAGTTCTAACTTGGAGAGCCTCATGGTTCAAGGTCAAGCTATGTAAGTAACTAAATAGTAGTCAAATTATAAAATAGAAAGAGCAATAGAAGCAAAGCTGGTATGAAACTATTCAAAAACGCATAACTTAATGAAGAAAACAGAAGCAAGATGAACAAGATACTGACCTTTAAGAAAGATGGGTACCAGAGGATTGCAAACTTAAGTAGATGCAAGAAGTAAGAGGAAGAAGGTGTATGTTCTGAGAAGCTAAGACATGGAGAGAAATGCCTGGGTTTGGGCCAGCAGTAGCTGCTCAGTGGTGATTTGCAAAGTAAAGGCAAACTCCATAATCGTAGAGAAAAGAGAGAAGATAGCGAAAGCTCATCAATGACATGGAGGTCACGGGCTCTCCTTCACGAAATGGGTTTCTTCGCCCAGAGACTCTGCTTCGCCCATATGTTCTCGCTGAAATCTCCTCCCTTGCTAGCTTGAACGCAGAAGAAGAAGGACGCAAAACAGAACACATATGGCTTTCCTTCGCGAAATGGGTTTCTTCGCCTAGAGACTCTACTTCGTCCATATGTTCTCGCTGAAATCTCCTCCCTTACTTGCTTCCCGTTTTTCCTCTCCCCAGTCTCCTGTAGAGAGAAATGATGAAGAGGGTTGCTGTCATGGGTTGGGTGTTGAGAACAAATAATGAGGGCAGAAGGTGTCTTTTTTCTTTCAATTGCAGAGGAAATACTAGATTCTAGCCATTTTTGGATGGAATTAGTATTCCACCATATAGTGGAATGAGGCATTCTATAGAATGCTTTCCTTCCTTCATTACGCTTAACCAAACGATGAAATTTAACATTCTATTTTTCATTCCTTTTCTATTCTATCGAACCAAAAGCGCCCAAAAGGTGGAACCCCAATCCTTTCATGGAGGAGTTGGCAAAGCACAGAGAAAAATCGAAGAAGTTGTGTTATGGCTTACAGAGTAAAAAGTGAAGTAACTAATTAGTTTGCTGTTAATTAATTAATGAACTAAAGAACAAATAAATAAATACAATAAAAAAATAATGATGTCAAAAATATAAAAAAATTGTTTATAAATATATAAAAAAAATTTAAAAGTCATTACAGATATGAATTGATATTCATTTAATATTAATTTAATATTTATGTGACACTCTTAAAGTAGAATTTTTAATTTTTTAATTAAATTAATTTTATTTAAAAATTATACTTATAAATACAACATAAATATTAAATTAATAATAAATAAGTGTCAATTCATTTATTAAGTAAGATAAATATGACAAAAAAATATAGTATCAACAGTGAATTAAATTTGTCATCAAATTTTGAATGGTAGTTTAACTAAAAAAATAATATTGTAAGTACTTTTATATATGATAAATTAAATTAAAAAATTAATTTGTGAAATATTAGATTAAAAGTTTACTTATTTTTCAAAAGCGAGAGTATGCTTTTTCTCATTTAAAATTCTAATAAAATAATTACATAACTTCAAGAAAAATAAATTATAAAATTATAAATATTTTTTATATAACTCAAGTAATTGACCATTTAAATTAGGGAAAGATACATTTTAGCTACCTGAACTATGGCCTAATTATCATTTTAGTACATCAATATTATAACCTAATAAAACACCACTCTAATCTTTCATGAAAAGTGAAACTTTTATGCGTGTAATTTTGCCCTTTTTTTTCCCCTTATTCACCTAATATAAACCAAATTAAAAGAATCTTCATGAAATTTGAGTAATTTTCTTAAAAATTGACGTTGGTTAGATTTTGCTGGTGTTGAATTTTAAATACAAAAGACAAAACTTGGGGTAAAATTTGTTCAAGATAAGATTCCACTTGTTTTATCTTGCGAAAGATTGATATAATATGTTATAAAATCAATCTATTAAAATTATAATTAAGTTATAATTATAAGTAAAATGCATTTTTTGCAAGGAGTTAATAAAATAGTAAATTACTTTCTCTTATCCTAATTAATATTTTTAATATATGACCCTTTCTTTTGTTACAAAAATATACATGATTTTTTTTAAATAAAAGTAAAATACTCTTTATTCTCATAATTGTTTTTTATTATATTATTTTTCTTTTTATTAAAAAAATATACTTAAACTTCCACAAAATACTCTTCTAGTTTTTAATTGATGAATTTAAATACAACTTAATTTAAATAACTTAAATATTTTTTTTATAAAAGAGAAACAAACAAACAAACAATAAATAAATAAATATAATATAACTCTTTTAATTTTTTTTAATTTTTAACAAAATTTTTAAATTAATTAAATTAATTATTTTATAATTATTTTAAAAGAGAATAATTAAAATCAAATGACTGAGTTAAAAATAAAATTTATTTGAGTAATATTTTATTTTATTATTTATTTTTTATAATTTTTTTAAATATTTATATTAAATTGTAGTATATTTTTTATTTTTAAAAGATATTTATTTATATATTTTTATAATAAAAATAATGATAGTGTAATAAGTGTGTTAATTAATAGAAATGAGATTTTTTAATTTTAAAAAATTATATATATTTTTAAAATAAAAACAACTAGAGAATAAATTACCATTAATAGGATAATGAATTGGGGGACTCCCAATAGGAATATATATGCCTAGAAAGCATGGGGAACCTGGAGGTCTGTCCAATTAGTTTCCGGCGCTGTGACCAAATGACAAATGTACACGTCACCCCAAAGTTTCTTCTTTTATATATTTCATACGCTAAATCACATACCGCTTGACTCTGTCGTTGCAACCGCCTTCAGGGTTCAGATTTTGGAGCCTTCGACGATGGCTTCTCTCTCTGCTCAAACCCACCTTACTCTTCCATGGCTGATGCTTGCTATCATTATAGGTTCAATATGTGTGATTGAGGTGGTGAATGGAAGCAGAGAAGAAGGGAATCAAAGAGAGTTTGATTACTTTGCGTTGGCGTTGCAATGGCCCGGCTCCTTTTGCCAGCGCACTCACCATTGCTGCTCGTCCAATGCTTGCTGCAGAGGGTAAAACCCCCTTCAATTTTTTTAATCTTTTTCCCCTGACGAATTCTGCATATTGTTGTTTTTCTGGTTAAACAATAACCGGACAATAATGGAGTTGATGTTGTGTAGAATGCATTCTTATCTTCTTGTTTATTACTTTATCGTCAGAAATCTGAGGTGCTTTGCGAATAGAAATTATGAATATTATTTGAACATAAATTCGGCACTCGATAATTTTTGGTTAGTATATTTATGTTTGGGAGGCTTTTATTTTTAGTTTCAATGAAGTTTGTCATACATCCTCCTGGACGAGTCTATTTGGCCCAAATAAATTTAAACATAGACTAATTTAGCCAGTTTGCAGTGTCTGCTTTCCAGTCGTGGGCATTTTGTTTCCTTGCTTCCTCACGGCTAATCTTTAGCAAGTGATACTTACTAATATTATGCGTCCTATATGGGAAATCTTTATATGAAAACTGACACGGTTACATTTTGTAATTTTTTTTTGTCTCCTTTTTCAGCTCGAAAGCTCTGACAGAATTCACCATTCGTGAGTATGAGGCTACAAATATATCGCTGTCGTTATTGCAACTTTAGACCATATGAAATAGTTCTATCTTATTTATCTTGACTTTCAAAGGTTGCGTAGATTGCTTCTTGGCTTTGTTTTGAATCATTTTTCTCTTGCTGAAATCTGGAGCATACATCTTGGTATTGAAAGTTGTATTGACAATATGCTTGAAAATGACTTTTGAGGAAATCCTATAACAATGTTGTTGATTTTGTAGTATAATGGATCAACCAATATCAAAGCAACATCACGGGTCTCTGCTGATGTTTTAACTCCTTTTAGAAATTAAATTTAAATTGGCATTTAAATTTCTCCTTTCCTTCTCTCTCATTTTCTCTACATCTTACTATTTTATTTTCATTTTATTATTATTTTTAAATCTTTTTTTGGTGCTAAACATTAACTTGATGTTTTTGCATATGTCTCTTCTCAGTACGTAGATTCTTGTGTAAAATGTATTAGTTAACTCATCTTATTTACTTGTATGGTAGATGGACTATGGCCTGATTATAATGATGGAACTTGGCCAGCCTGTTGCTCTCGATCTAATTTTGATCCAAAAGAGGTACTGATGCAGGATCTTTGTACTTCAGTGCTATATTATAAGTTTAGGTTCTGTTCCAAGTCTGTGAACTTTACCTGCAAATTTGGGGTTTGGGGGATTCTAGGTTCTTAGGCAAACTCAATAGATAAGAAACTAAGGTTTTGATCCAGATGAATGTTAAATGATTTCTGCCAAATAAATTAGGCCAAGAAGATGTCAAGACTAAGTAAATTGGGCTAGATGTCAAGAAGATGAATAATAGACCATGTATCACACCTAGCGTCATATGTCTTAGCAGCTTGTGTTTGTCTTCAACTAGCTCTTCGTTGTCTATCTGAAAGCCAATTACATCTTTAAATAGGATTAGTAAAAGGCCAAACTTAAATTACTGGCCACTGATAAACATAAATAAACAGTCCAAATAAGTGAAACAAACTAAAGAAAAAGGCCACAAAACTAAAGGTCATATTTTGATGGCTAAATACTTGACCATTGGACATCTGGATTCTACAGCTGCCTCAGGTACATTTTTGTAAACTTAATTTGCAAACCATTTGATCACATACACTTGTTTTCTTGCTTTTGAATAAATCTTTTAATCAACGTTAATAACTAATAAAAAGAAATTTTGGATAGAATGAAATTTAATAAACCTATAATTATATCAGCAAGTTCCAGTTGTTTTTACTGGGTATTGAGCAAATCTAAAGATACTTTTTTTGGCTGTCTAAAATGCAATTATTTCAAATTTTTCACTAGTTAGCATGATTATTATACATTTGGAATGCAGACTCTTCTATTTATTTTGAATCGTTGACTTTTCATTTCCACTTTTTCTAAATGCTATTGGTCCATCTTTGTAGATATCAACATTGATTGATTCTTTAAAGCAATATTGGCCATCATTAAGTTGTGGTTCACCATCAACGTGCCACGGTAGAAGAGGTTCATTTTGGGCTCATGAGGTGCTAATTGAAAATTGCTTGTTGCTAATTTATCCTTAGATGAATATGGAACTAATGATTTTTCATCCTTGTGTTTCTGGGGCCACCGTGCTTGTACGCTTTGGCAGTGGGGTAATGATCTTTATAACTTTTCTCTCTTACATGATTTAACTAGTTGGGATTTTAGTTTTTGTGCTTGAGATGCATAGTTGAGCCTTTCTCCTAAAAGCTTTTGCATTTGGATGAAGTTAACTATATGCAGTGAAAGAATTTTGAGAATAATTGTTCTGTTCTCATTCATTCTGGAAACATACTCTCTCTCTCTCTATATATATATATATATATATAGAGAGAGAGAGAGAGAGAGAGAGAGCAGAGAATCTGCTACCAAGAAATCCGGCTTAACTGGATGGACTCCATAAAATTAGGAAACAAGATAACAAACATATATACAAAAAATCAGAATATTATAACAGAACCGGTTACCATAAAAACCAAAATATTACGCCCCTAATATAAAGCCCATAATAAATCTACAGTCCCCCTTAAGTTAGGGCATAGATGTTGTATAGGCACAGCAATTCTTCAAAAGTTGTTCTTAGAAGCGCTTTAGTGAGTATATTAGCTATTTGAGATTTTGTAGGAGTATAGACCAATTGTATAATTGACTTGTTAATCTTCTTTGCAATGAAGTGTCTATCTATCTCAATGGGTTTTGTCCTATTGGGATGTACTGGGTTCTTTGTAATGCTTATAATAGCCTAGTTATCATGGAATATCTTAATACATTTTTTCAGTATTTATTTCCATTTCATTCAGGAGCCTTTGTATCCAAATTCCTTCACAAAGACAGAGAGTTAGGGATATGAATTCATATTGCTTTTTGCTTTTCTAAGTTACTAGATTTCCCCATATATATAAGAGCAGTATCTTGATGTGAACCATTTGTCTGACACACTCTCAGCTCAATCTGCATTAGAGAAGACTTCAATGTCTCTAATATTATTTCTTTTGTACAGTAGCCCTCTTCTAGGAGTAATCTTTAAGATATCTTAAAATCCTATTCACTACTTCCATGTGCTGTTCTATTGGATTGTTTATGAATTAACTGACAACTCCAACTGGAAAATCAATGTTGGGCCGTGTATGAGAAAGAGAGACGAGGCATCTTATATCTCTCCTTGTCCATTGGGGTACTTTCCTTCTCAGAACCTACCTTTTCGTTGGGTCCATCGGAGTATCTACAGGTTTAAAAACGAAACATACCTGTCTCTTTTAGCAAATCAAGGATATACTCGCATTGGGAGACAAATATTCCTCTCTTGGATCTTGCTACCTCCATGCCAAGAAAGTGTTTAAGATGGCTAAGATCTTTAATTTCAAATTCGCTAAGTGTTTCTTCATCTCTATCAATTCTTTTTCATAATCCCCTATTAAGATAATATTATCAACGTATACTATTATGATTGCAACTTACTTTTCTGGAGAAAATTTCACAAATAAAGTGTGGTATGCTTGACACTGGGTGTATCCTTGTTTGGTTACTAATTTTGCAAATCCGCCCAACCATGCTTTAGGTGATTGCTTTTCACCATACAAGAACTTTTTAAATTTGCACACTTTGTTGAGATTAGTTGGAGTTTCTAGACTAGGTGTATCTTCATATATATTTCTTCTTCCAAATTGCCAGAAAACATTTTTGCATTTAGTTGATGTAAAGGCCAGTCAAGATTGGCTGCAAAAGGAAAAAGGACTTGAATGGTACGAAGTTTGGCAACTGGTGCAAATGGTTTTTGATAGACTATTCCATTGGACTAAGTGAAGTCTTTGGTAACAAGGCGTACTTCTAGCCTATCAACACTTCCATTAGCCTTGTAATTAATGATGAAGATCCATGTGCACCTTACTGGTTTCTTTCTTGAAGGGAGATTAGAGATTATCCATGTTCCATTTTTCTCCAAACACTAGCTTTATGACCAACTGCGAAGACCTTGGGTCCTTGAGAGCCTTCTTGATAGAATTAGGAATCTATATCAATTCCTGTAACAAAGGCTTGGTAGGAAGGTGATAACCCATCGTAGGAGATAAATTTGCAGATAAGGTGTTATGTGCAAGTTCTAACTCCCTTTCTTGAAGCAATAGAGATGTTAGAATTATTTATAAACGGCACTAGTTTAGTGGTTCTTACCTGAGTGAACTTGAGAAGGAATTGAACTTGGTTGAGATTCTTGGTCACATGTGAGAGGATTAGGGTGGTCTAGTGTCCTTTTGGGTCTTTTCCTCCTAGTATAGCCACAAAGCTCATCATTTGTAGTGTGTGATGGATTTGAAAGATTTTGAGGTGGATTGGTGGAAGAATGGTTTATTGGTTTAGGTTGGTTTAGGGGTGTAGATTGAGGATGTTCAGTTTTGTGTTCAAGCTGAATATTTTCATGTTCTGGTGGTTTAGATTGGTGTATATGTTTTGGTGGTTCAAATTGGTGTATGGCCTTTGATTGTTTACTAGGTGAAGGTATGATGTTTAGGTCAAGAGCGTCCTGGCGTATTTCCAATATGCTTTACCACTCTCCCTGTACATGTCAGTTTTGGTGCAGTAGGCTAGGTGTTCAAAGAATGTCACATCCATTTAGATGTATATCTTTTTTGTGCATGGAGAGTAGCACTTATAACTTGAGGCACGAATACAGACACGGACACATGACACGAAAATTTAAGAAATGTAGAATACGACGCGTTGAGGACATGTAAATTAAAAAAAATTAAAGATTATATATATACACACAATAACAATAACATAGAATAAGATATAATTCAACATAGAATGAGTTATAATTCACAATACAATTTAATATCCAAAAATTGTCATAAATTTACAAGTTACAATACAATCAATATTCATTTTTCTTCAATGTTTTCTAGATCACCGCTATTAATATCATTCCCTTCATCTGGGAAAAAAATTCTTTCTAACTCCGGTTCATCCAATGATAGATTTACAACTGATAAGACTCCAATATCTTCTAACACATCATCAAAACTATCTCCTCCAATATACTACATCTTGGTATCACTTTGTATATATTGTGGGTTTCTCCTTAACAAAAGCCGAAGATTTTTATGAACAAACACTAAATCTTGAGCACGTTTTGGTGTCAATTTGTTCCTTCTAAATGAGTGAATGAATGAGTATGTACTCCAATTTCTCTCACAACAAGAGGAGGAAGATGGTTGCCCAACAAGTTTAAAAGCAAGGCTTTGGAGAAGTGGAGCAGAGTGACTATGAATTGTCCACAAAAAATGTGGCTCCATATTCCTTCTTTAAGCAATAGAGTTTGATTCGGCAAACTTTTCATAACAAGTGAAAAATTTCACATATTCCACATAAACATTTTTTAAGTCATTAGGATCTTGAAAAATTCTCTTTAAACACTTCATTCTCTCTCTTGTTATCTCTCCATCTTTGTGTGGAGGAACTCTATTAGAAGCTTCATTCAACCAAGAGTGACTATAATACTTATAAAGAGAATTGAAACAATATGTTATTATCATGAATATAATGAAGTTAAAAAACACAATTTAGCCAAAAATTAGAATAAGAATACCTAGGGTTCAAAGAATATGCTAGGCAATGAAGTGATGTGTTGCTTTTAGTCCACCTTTACACCAATATATCATATACCACATTAAAGAAGGTTGACTCCTCAGAATCAAACTTGCCTTCATAGCGAAATATTACCTTCTTCATTTGCTCAATCATACTATCCCACCCTTCATATATCTTGTGAAGATTGGGTTTATTAGTGTCTCCCATTCTCAACATATCATAAATTGGAGAGATGAAAGTAAGAATAAAATCAATTTTGTCCCACCACACATCATTGAAAATTTTATCCTTAAAAAATTGAGCTTTTCTCACATCATCTTTCCTATAAAGATTTCATTTATCACTAATCACCATTGATTGCAAGACATGTTTTACAAATTTAAATCTCTTCAACATAATAATAATGGAAGTAAATCTAGTATCCGCAATGACAAGCAACTTCAAAGGGGCAAATTCATTAAAGATAGCCAATCTCATATTGTGATTTATGATAAAATTCTTTATCATTATAGCATTATCGGCTACTTCCTTTATCCAACCAAGTTCATCAAAAGCAACTTCATTACTCTCCTTTTTCTTTACATTGCAAATGCTCTTCAAGGCTAAATTTAATGTATGGACCACATAAGGAGTCTAAAAGATGTGATGATATTCGATCTCTATAAGAACCCCTGCACCTTTACAAACAGGAGCATTATCAGTGATGATTTGAACTACATTCTCCACTCTCACTTCTCTAATTACACTGATAATGGCATTTGCTATGAACTCTTTATCTTTGTACTCACCTTTACAATTAGTGGCTTTTATGAACATTGGGCCACTTTCAGTTACCGTCATAAAATTAATAAGATGACGTATTTGTGGATCTGACCATCCATTACAAACAATAGGGACACCCTTCTTTTTCCATGTTGTTTTTATAGGTTGCAACATCCTCTCACTATGTGCTTTTTCTTGTTGTAATAAAGAATTCCGCAATAAATTGTAGCCTGCAGGTGTGAAGCCACTCAAATTATGGTTGCATGCATAAGTAAAAGAACTTACGTAATAAGGATTTCTAGCAAGGTGGAATGGTAGACCTTGAATAGAACATCCTAGCAATATGAGATCTTAATTCATCTTTCTCTTGATTACGGTATGCTTTCTCAAGAGGGTTTTCCTTTATACCCTTTCTTCTATTGGTTCCAACTCCTAAACTCACAACTCTAAATGAAGGGAGTGAAGAATTAGTGCTACTAGATGAGCCAATCTTTGATGCATCACTAGATGGTGGCAATGAAATTTTCTTTGGCATGGATGCTAACTTTCTTTCACAAGTATCCTCTTCTAATTTTTTCATATTGACAAGATCTTTATTAGATACTTTTCTGCATACCCCTATACCAAGCCCTCTTAACTTTAATAAATGAGCCCTAACTCTAGTACTTTAATCCCTATCTATAAAACTAAGGGGGATATACAGAATTGTGCTAACTATATGGGGATTAAGCTCATGAGCCACACTATGAAATTATGGGAGAAGATCATTGAACAAAGATTAAGACAAGAGACTTAAGTCACAGAGAATCAATTTGATTTCATGCCAGGAAGGTCATTTATGGAAGCAATTTACTTGTTGTGGAGATTGATGGACAGATATCAAAGAAGACAGAAAGATTTACATATGTTTTTTATTGATCTAGGAAAGACATATGACAGAGTGTTTAGAGAGATTTTATGGAAGGCTTTAGAGAAAAAAGGAGTACGTATTACGTATATTTGAGCAATTAAAGATATGTACGGTAGGATTACGACTTGTGTGAGAACACAAAATGGGAATACACAGAATTTTTTCACAATTATTGGACTACATCAAGGATCTTCTGTGAGTCCGTATCTTTTTAACTTAATTTTGGACGTAGTTACTGAACATATACAAGATTTGGGGCTTCGATGTATGATTTTTGCAGATGATATAGTTTTAGTTGGTAAATCGAAAGAAAAAATAAATATGAAATTAGAGTCACGGAGACAAACTTTGGAAACACATGGTTTTCGTATAAGTAGAACTAAAACATAATATATAGAATGTATTTTTAATAAAAGACGAACAAATACGAATTTAGAAGTAAAACTTAGAGATCATATATTAAAACAAGTTATAAGTTTTAAATATTTTGGGTCCATTATATAAAATGACGGTAAAGTAAAAGAGGACGTAAATCATAGGATTTAAGCGGAATTGATGAAATGAAGGAAGGCTTCAAGTGTCATTTGTGATAGAAAAGTATCGTTCAAAGTTAACAAAAATTCTACTGTATAGTTATAAAACCTGCTATATTGTGTGGTACTGAATTTTGGGCGGTTAAAAGATAACATGAAAATAAACTCAATGTTGTAGAGATGAGAATATTGCGTTGGATGTGTAGACACACCAGAAGAGATATGATTAGAAATGAGTGCATTAGAGAGAAAGTTGGGGTAGCACCTGTTGTGGAGAAGATGGTATAATTTCGTTTAAAGTGGTTTGGACATGTGTGGAGAAGATCTGCAGAAACCCTATTGAGAAGAGTAGATCAGATAGAGAATAGTTCGATAGTTAGAGGAAGAGGAATGTCAAAGAAAACAATAGGTGAAATTATTAAAAATGATTTAATAGTTAATAATCTATTTATTAATCTCAATCATAATATGTCACTGTGGCGTCGTTTGATCTATGTAACCGATTTCACCTAGCGAAAAAAGGCTTAATTGTTGTATTTTTTGTGCTAGAGTACATCTCTTGGGCAGCATCCAAATTTCTCGTGCTGTGAGCAGAAAATTCTGCCCTTTGTCATTGTTCATTGAATTAATCAACCAAAACATCACTATATGATTCTTAGTTTTCTATACTTGGTATTCATTGGATTACTCATCCTTCCCTTTCCCACAAACAAACATCATCACCGATTGAGACCAGTGAAAGAAATTGTGCCCATTGAGTTTGTGCCTAGTAAATTACCAGAGATGAGGATTTGGTGCCTCTGTGATTGTTCATCAAGGAAGCCATCTCTGGATTAGAGATCACTTCAGAGGCAGAGCTTTGATACCATGAAGAATTATGAGAATAATTGTTCTGTTCTCATTCATTCTGGAAACATACATATAGAAATATATATACAGGTGAGCAGAGAATCTGCTACCAAGAAATCCGGCCTAACTAGATGAAGATAGAATCTCTATGAAATCTGGAAACAAGATAACAAACATAAATACAAAAAATCAGAAAAACAGAACCGGTTACCATAAAAATCCAAATATTACACCCCTAATATAACGCCCATAATAAATCTACATGTAGTATTAAATCTGAAGAGAACAAGTTTTTGGTATATTTCAATAGGTTACAGAACATTCTGTGAAGTACATGTTGGATTCTTGAAGTGAAATTATATATTTTTTCTATTATTTTGTTTAAGACTTATTCTAGTATTCTTAAATTTATAATTTTACCTGCAGAGAAGCATGGCACATGCTCATTTCCTGTGATTCAAGATGAATACAGTTATTTCCTGACAACGTTGAATGTCTATTTCAAATATAATGTGACTGTAAGTTCATAGAACATAGATTTATTGTAGTCATGAGTTTCTTTCTTGTTTCAAGTTGGCAATAAGCTCATATAAGAATCAAAATATGATAGTAAAGTTAACAATTGAGCATGTTTCTTTGTTCATTGCTTATTGTCATTTTTCTTCCTGTAAAAATCCTCAAAGTTGGATTACTGAATAGAAGTACTTAGGAGTCATTATTAATCCCTTATCTTTCCCTCCCATTTACAAATTTTTAATGTTGATTAATGAGATAAAGGTCCCTATGGCCTTGATAAATGTGAATATGCTTGATAGTGTAGTCCTTTATGGTTTTAGGGTTGGCTTGAAGTATTAGTAATAGTGAGACTTTGTTTTAGGACATCGTTTGCAAATGTTGCAAATTATGCTATTCTTTGGTAGATTACGACTAGTAACAAGATGTGAAAGTAATTTTAGGTTTGCTCCATGTATTAACTACATTTGGCTTATACTATGTGAGAAATGGAGTCTTGGATTTTTCTCATTGTGTTTGTTGTTATTCATTTTTTTCTAGTTAAGCATGACTTTGATAGTCAGTTTACTCTCATGTAGGTTGTAAGCCAATTTAATCTCCCTCAATGAGTCTCTGGGTACATTTAAGGCCTTAGTTTTGCATTTGGTCCAACATAGTGGCTATACGTTGATATGAATCCTACTCTGATTCGTATGTTATGGGAAAAATGGTGAATCCAATTGCAAAAAAAAAAAAAAGACAAATATTGATATGCACCATGATTTGATTCATATGTTAAGGGTTTGCAAGTTGATATAATTGATGGAAATCCTTGAAGGAAACAGAGGAAATGGGTACAATCAGTATAGGATTTTGCAAAAAATTCAATTTATTTGGTCAACTCTGCCTATATTTGTATAATTAGTCCCAAGTCTGGATAAAAGAATAGGATTGTGTTAGGTTTGCTATAGCCAACGAGAAACTTTGTCAAATCTTCATGAGTATGGATCAACAATGCGATCGTGTTATGGTTTGGTCATTTTTCAGATACAGCGCACTGTATAGCTCGATATAGTGTCAAAAGAGCAAGAGATGCTGCACGATACTCGGTTGTGGGTAAAGAAGTTAGTTCCTGATAGTAGATTCGTTTTGAAACTTAAATTGTAAGGACATTGATGGGTAAATCAATGGAAATTGTTGATACCATGATTCGGAGAAAGATTAATTTCATGTGTCTACGAGAAATTAAGTGAGTAGGAAAAAAGGCAAATGAATTATATATTTCGGGTTTTAAACATTGGTACACAAGTAAGACAAGATAAAGCAATGGAATAGGCATAATAATTGATAAAGATTGGAGGAATAATGTGATAGATGTAAAAAGATTAAGAGATAAGATCGTAGCGCTATGGAGTGGGACACTCTTAACGTGATCAGTGTATATGCACCACAAGTAGGATTAGAGGAGCATCACAAGATAAAGTTTTGGGAGGATTTATAAGGTTTAGTTTAAGAAATACTTTTGGTAGAAAAACTTTTCTTAGGGAGTGTTATAAAGCGTGACACTTATGTAAAGACAATAAAAATTAGAAAAAAATATAAAGTAATTAAAAAAGTTAAAAATGTTGTGAGCGAAGCGAAAATTAGAGCTTTTGAAGGGTTATACCAATTTTTAGGAATTAAAGATATGAAAGAAAAATTTTCAGGTTTGTGAAGGATATAGAAAGAAAAACGAGATTAGACTAAGTGAAATATATTAAAGATGAAGAGAGTAATGTCTTGGTGAGGGACAAAATATCCAATCACGATGGAAGTTACTTTCAAGTGTTTTTTAATGGAGGACACGGGTTTTTTTGTCACTGATGTATTAATCATTACATAAGAGGGCCAAAATTATACTTTTTATTGTATAATTTTAGAGTTTGAAGTAGAAATTTTTTTGAAGAGAATGGATAATAGCAAAATAAGACTTCTAATATAGCTATTGAGGTGTGAAAATGTTTGAGTAAGAAAGGTATAAGTTGGTTTACTAAGTTATTTAATGAGATAATGAGATTTAAAAAAATGCTGGATGAATGGAAGAGTATTTTAATCCTTATATACAAAAATAAGGGAGACAAACAAAACTGTTACATTCTATAAAGTTATGGGAGAAGGTCATTGAACAGAGATTAAGACAAGAGACTCGAGTCATAGAGAATCAATTTATTGTTTGGTTAAAGCCTTAGGCTTGATGGTTTTATCCCACCGAGAGTCTTGCTATTGTTTTAGGAAGTTTTGTTTTTTGAATTTATGTTTCTTTTATCTTTACTGTTATCTTTCTTAGTGTTTCGGTCTCTTTAGTGGGATTCTAGATTAGGATTGCTATATGCCTTATATATATGCATATGGTGGCTAACGAAATTTTTTTGAATAAGAGTGAAAAGCCTCTGTTTTTACATGATATCAGAGTTGGAACTGGCCTGGGCCTAAAAACTATGATCTCCTTCGGCTCCATAGATGCGCTGAATGTGAGCTCCATGGATGCTTCTTCTGAGTCGACCACTTTGGCTTAGCCAAATGCGACACCCGTCGATTTTGTCTCCTCCATGAGTGCTGACAACCTGTCACTAATGATTATAGGCCATCGGCTTAATGGAAGCAATTATCTCCAATGGTTCCAGAGTGCGCTCATGTTCATCAGAGGAAGACGGACAGAGAAATACCTTATGGGAGTAGAGGTAAAACCATGTGAGACAGACCCACGATTTGAGACTTGGCTTGCGGAGAACAATATAGTGATGTCTTGACTTGTGAACTCAATGACTCTGGATATTAGAGAGACTTATCTGTTGGCTGAGACTACAAAGGAGATTTGGGATGTAGGAAAGAAGACCTACTCCTCCCTGGAAAATATAGCAGCTCTGTTTCAAATTAAAGACTTCTTTAAAGGGCTGAAACAGGGAGAGATGAGTGTAACACAGTACTGCAATTCTCTATTGGCAACAATTAGATGTGAATGAGTCCTACCAATAGAATTGTGGTGCAGATGCTGTGTTGTACAGGAAGATTGTTGAAAAAGAGCGTTTATGATTTCCTTCTAGGCCTCCAGCCTGCATTTGAAGAAGTGAGAGGAAGAATTATGAGGACCCGTCCTCTTCCTACTCTGAAGGCGTTTAATTCTTTCAAATGGGAGGAAAGTAGGAAGCAATTAATTCTTGGAGTTCCACATACCCAACCTATGTCAGAATCTTCAACCTTGGCTGCCAAAGGAGGTCTAGTACTTGATCAGACAGAGAAGAAAGGAAATAGATGGTGTAAACACTGTCAAGGAGGTGTGCTGAAAAATTCATGGGAAGAAATTGGAAACCAAAGCCCATATGACCTTTAGCAAGGAAGAGATGGCAATTTTAAAAAGGATGTTTGAAAAGCATAATAATCAGCCTACAACAAGATTGTTGGAATTGGTACTATAGCACAATCCGGTAAGTTCTTTATGGCTCTTAATACTCAAGTTCATAAAGCAAACACCTGGATTGTTGATTCAGGGGCAACATACCATATGTTCGGTAATGCTTCGTTACTCGATAACATTAGACCTTGCCATGAGAATTTGAATGTGAAAATAGCTGATGGGACAATCACAAAAGTGTATGGGTCTGGTTCTATTATAATTTCAGACACTTTAGTATTGAAGGATGTTTTATTTGTCTCTAAATTGACCTATAATTGCTATTCATTAATAAACTGACAAGGAATCAAAGATGCATTACTAATTTCCCTGCTGGTGTTTTCCATAATTTGGAGTCGGGGAAGATAATTGGCAATGTTAAGAAAAGTGTTGGACTGTACTACTTAAATGGACTTGAGCAGGCAGCAACCAAGGTTAGTTTTACATGTATTTCTATTGATGACAAACTTATGTTATGGCATTTTAGATTAAGCCACCCCAATTTTCGTTACATGTAATAAATGTTTCCAAATTTATCAATAAAAAGTATCTTCTTTTTCAGTGAGTTTTGTCAACTTTTCAAGCATGCCAAACAATCTTATCCTGCACATAATTACAAACCAACTCAACTATTACCATTATACACAGTGATATCTGGGGACCCTCCGTGTGAAAACAATAAAAGGTGCAAGATGGTTTATAATATTCATAGATGATCACACTCGTCTCACCTGGGCCTTTTTCCTAAAAGAGAAATCAGAAGTTGTAAACATCTTTAAACACTTCCATATCCTGATCCAAAATCAATTCAAAGCCAATATCAAAATTTTTTGAGCAGACAATGCCAAAAATTACTTTAATTCCTCCTTTGAACAGTACCTAAATAGCTATGGGATAATACACCAAAGCTCATGTGTGAACAACCCCTAACAAAATAGTATAGCTAAAAGGAAAAATCGTCATTTACTTGAGGTTGCTAGAGCCATAATGCTTACATCTAATGTCCCACACTTTTATTGGGGGGAAGCTATTCTCACAGCAGCCTATCTAATAAATTGAATGCCATCTAAATCTATAAACCTCCAGACACCTTTACATAAACTCATGGACACATACCTTAATATTTAACTTGTGATTATCATTCCACAAAAAATATTTGGATGTACTACGTTTGTACACAAGGAAAACTTGACCCACGTACCATTAAGTGCATTTTCTTAAGATATTCTTCTACACAAAAGGGTTACAAGTGTTATTCTCCAAATTTGAAACGGTTTTTTGTCACTATAAATGCCATTTTTTTTAAACCAACCTTTTTACCCCAAAACACCCATTCAAGGGGAGAAATCAAGTGATGAAGAATGATTGATTTTACATAACAGCAACCAATCCCTTGCACTTTTAGAATCTGCCCCTATACTTAGCCCTACTCTAGCACCTGAAACTGCACAAAACAACAACAAAAATAGTGATTCTTTGGCCCAAAATTTTGCACCCAAGGTGAACCATTCAAAAGCCAACCAGAACAAGGAAATTCTGGTGTATTCTAGGAGAAAAAGAAAAGAGTTGGAGGCGACTCAGCAACAATGCAGTGAAGAAACATGCACTATTCCTGAACACAGCCAAGAAGCTTCCTTTACTCCAAATTCGGAGGAGTTGGACATGTCAATTGCATTACGAAAAGGGGTAAGGACTTGTACCCGACATTTTATTAGTCACTTTATTTCATATGAAAGATTATCACCCACCATGCAAGTTTTTGTGATTAATGTATCGGCTGAGATTTTACCTGAGAACTTTTCTGAATCAGTAAGGGAACCAAAATGGAGGAGGGCTATCCAAGAAGAATTGGAGGCATTAGAAAAAATAAAAACTTGGAAGATAATTGAACTTCCTCTTGGTAAGACCAAAATGGACTGTAAGTAGGTGTTTACCATTAAGTACAATCCAGATGGTAGTATAAACCGACACAAGGCCCGATTGGTTGCAAAAGGGTTCACTCAAATCCATGGCATTGATTATTAGGAAACATTTGCACCAGTTGCAAAGTTTAGCACCATAAAGATACTTATTTCTCTTGCAGCAAATTTGGATTGGCCTTTGCATCAGCTAGACTTAAATAATGCTTTCTTGAATTGGGACTTAGAGGAGGAAGTGTATATAGAAATTCCACCAGGAGTTGAGATAAACAGTAGCTCAACCAAAGTATGTAGACTCTACAAATCTCTTTATGAGTTGAAACAGTTCCCTAGAGCGTGGTTTGAGAGATTTACAAATGTGGTAAAACAACATTGTTATGTGCAGTGTCAGACAGATCACACTCTATTTGTCAAGTATGGTTTTAGAGGTAAATTATCCATTTTGATTGTCTATGTGGATGATATAGTAATAACAGGTTATGACAATGATGAGACACAATACTTAAAAGAATTATTGGCTGCTGAATTTGGTGTGAAAGATTTAGGGAGTTTGAGATACTTCTTAGGGATGGAGATTCCAAGGTCAAGCAAAGGAATCACAATATCGCAAAGGAATTACAATATCTCAGAGAAAATATATAGTAGACTTATTGAAGGAGACTAGTATGATGGGGTCTAAACCAGCAAGTACACCTGTGGAAACTACCTACAAGCTAAACTTGAAACTACCTACAGCCAGTACATCAGCTAGACGTAAATAATACTTTCTTGAATAGGGACCTAGAGGAGGAAGTGTATATGGAAATTCCACCAGGAGTTGAGATAAA
This sequence comes from Gleditsia sinensis, assembly GCA_037074535.1. Taxonomy (NCBI): domain Eukaryota; kingdom Viridiplantae; phylum Streptophyta; class Magnoliopsida; order Fabales; family Fabaceae; genus Gleditsia; species Gleditsia sinensis. Next base: position 56,374,614 of record CM073468.1, on the reverse strand, counting down.
CAGTAGCTCAACAAAAGTATGTAGACTCTACAAATCTCTCTATGGGTTGAAGCAGTTCCCTAGAGCATGGTTTGAGAGATTTACAAATGTGGTAAAACAACATGGTTATGTGCAATGTCAGACAGATCACACTCTATTTGTCAAGCATGGTTCTAGAGGTAAATTATCTATTTTGATTATCTATGTGGATGATATAGTAATAATAGGTGATGAAAATGATGAGATACAATACTTGAAAGAATTATTGGCTGCTGAATTTGATGTGAAGGATTTAGGGAGTTTGAGATACTTCTTAGGGATGAAGATTGCAAGGTCAAGCAAAGGAATCACAATATCCTAGAGAAAATATACACTAGACTTATTGAAGGAGACTGGTATGATGGGTCTAAACTAGCAAATACACCTATGAAAACTACCTACAAGTTAAACTTGAAACAAGAAGGATCACCAGTTGATATTAAAAGATAACAAAGGCTAGTAGATAAACTAATATATCTCTCTCATACTAGGCTTAACATCAGCTTTCCGGTAAATGTTGCTAGTCAGTTCATGAGCAAGCCAAATGAGGAACATATGGAGGCAATGTATAGAATTCTGAGATATCTTAATATGATATCTAGCAAAGGTTTATTTTTTCATAAGGGAACCTCAAGGGGTATTGAAGTTTTCACTCATGTTGATTGGACAGGGTCTATCACTAATCGAAGGTCCACAATAGGATACTGTACTTTCATGTGGGGTAACTTAGTTACTTAGAGAAGTAAGAAGCAACCTGTAGTTGCCAGAAGCAGTGCAGAGACTGAGTACTGTGCTCTAGTTTTGGGAGGTTGTGAAGTAATTTGGATAAAACGTTTGCTAGTAGAATTGAAAAAAAAATTCAATTTCCTATTAAGGTGTGGTGTGACAATATGGCGACAACAGGGATTGTTAATAATCTAATTCATCATGACATGACCAAACATGTAGAAATAGACCATCATTTCATAAAGGAAAAAATTGAATATGGATTGATTGATCTTTCTTACATTTCTACTAGCTCTAAAGTTACTGATTTATTGACTAAAGCTCTCCCAAGAGCTAAGTTTGAGGAACTCAGTGACAAGCTGAGTATGTTGAATATCTACTACCTAGCTTGAGGGAGAGTGTTGGTGTGCAATATTGGTGGGCTGAAGCCTTGGCCTTGGATGGTTTTATCCAGTCGAGAGTCTTTCTATTGTTTTAGAAGGTTTTATTTTTTGAATTTACGTATCTTTTATGTTTATCGTTATCTTTTCTAGTGTTTCAGCCTCATCTCATGTTCAGTGGGATTCTAGATTAGGATTGCTATATGCCTTATATATATATATGTATATAGTGGCTCACAGAATTTTTTTGAATAAGAGTAGAAAGCCTCTGTTTTTCAATTTCTACAGATTTCATGTCAGGAAGGTCAACCATGAAAACAATTTACTTACTGTGAAGATTAATGTGGAGGTATCAGAAGAATAAAAAAAAATGATTTTTATCGATTTGAAAAAGGCGTATGAAAGAGTGTCTAGAGAGGTATTGTGGAAGACTTTAGAGAAGAAATGAGTACATATTGCTTATATTTGAATAATAGAAGATATGTATGATAGGATTATAACTTTCTCTGTGAGAACATGAAATAGGGACACAAATATTTTTTCATAACTATAGGACTATATAAAGGTTCATCTCTAAGTCCATAATATTTTAACTTGATCTTAGATGCACTTATTGAACATATCTAAGAATTGAGACCCAAATTTATGATTTTTGCAAATGATATAGTCATCGGTTGAAAGAGGAAATAAATGCGAAGTTAGAGTTATAGAGACAAGTGTTGGAAGCACGTGGCTTGCATATAAGTAGAAATAAGATATAATATAAATTTAGTGAAAGGTACAAAAATTCGAATTTGGAGGTAAAACTTAGAGATCATTCTATACAACAAGTCACATATTTTAAATATATTGATTCCATTATACAAAATGTCGGAGAAGTAAAGGGAGATGTAAACCATAAGATCCAAGATGTATGGATGAAATAGAGGAAAGCATGGATTTTATTTGTGATAGAAAAGTGTTGCTCAAAATTAAAATTTTTTTTTTATCGTAAAGTTATAAGACTTGCATTGTTGTATGATATTGAATGTTGATCAGTTAAAAGACATGAGTATGGTTGTCGAAGATGCACGATTCACGTTCTGAATTGTGAGTCTCAGTTCGATTTGTACAGCCACCGATACAAATCGGTTGGCTGAATCGTGGTTGGACTCGAATTGTGGCCGGAATCGTACATGTTAGAATTAATGTAAATAGATTGAGATTAGTAATATTCCTTGATATAAGGGATTATCCCTTGATATAAGGGATTATAGTTATTGTTATGTTTCCTGTTTTAGCAGTATGTGATATTCCTTGATTTAGGGGATTGTAATTATGGTGTAATTAATGTCTTGTCTGTATTTTTTTCCTATATATATCAGAGACTGATGTAGGTCTAATTCTCGGACTACATTCCTTCTATACTGTTTTTCTCCTATTCTTCTCTAACTTCACATGGTATCAGAGCTCTGAGAAAAACATAATAGTTGGTAGTCCTTCGGCTGTGCATCTATCCAACTTTCTTTTTTTTCAATTTTCTATTTTCTGTTATTATACGAAAAAAAATAAAAATTGCATAGTCTTCAGCAGAACGTCGCGCTAGAGGTTCATCCTTTACAAAGATTGTTTTCTGCTTGCACCTCAGTTGGGTTCTATTCAGAACCTGATAACTGACCGACCACAACCTCCGAAACGTCTCCGGTCACCGTCGACAGACCTGCTGGTGTCCAACTAGCCCAGACAGCGCCGATAGTCTCTCCCGTTTGCAGTTCCTTGGCTCGTGCTGCACAGCCATCCACCCCAGTTTCCGTTTCTTGGTTTCGGCTGTGCAGACTGCAACGATATTCACCAGCGGCTTGCTCAGTTACTACGTTCCTCTTCTTGCATTCTGTTCGTGGCGCCCAAGTACTACTTCCCACTTCTGTATTCTGTTCGTTTGTGGGTTCTCTTCCTATTTGATCTGCGCTTTGGCTGTTTTTTTGTCTAGAGGTTATGGCTGCTTCCTCTAACACCCAAAAATCGGGTATTCTCTCTCCTGCCATCTCTGGCTCTCTTGTTATTACTACAGAAAAATTGACTGGATCTAATTATTTTTCATGGGCTGCATCTGTTAAACTTTGGTTTCTTGGTCAAGGTCATGAGGATCATTTAACAAAAGAATTAAATGATATTTCTGAAAATGATAAACCCACTTGGAAAAAGTTAGACCACCAGTTATGTGGTTTGTTATGGCACTTTGTTGATCCTAAACTTTTGCTTCTCTTGTATGCTTACAAAACGTGTCATGCTTTTTGGAAAAAGGTTAAGTCTCTTTACACTAATGATATTCAGCGTTATCATTCGGTTGTAGAAAAGATGATGAGTTTGAAACAGCTTGACACCGATATGAATACTTATTTAGGCATGGTTCAATCTGTCAAAGAAGAATTTAATGACTTATTGCCTATTACAGCTGATCTAAGTGAATAAGAGAAACAACGTGATAAGTTTTTTATGGTTCTTACTCTTGCCGGCTTGAAACCCGAGCTTGAACCAGTTCGCGAGCAAATTCTCTCTAGTCCTGACATTCCCTCTTTGGACAATGTATTTGCTCGCCTCTTGCGTGTCTCAGGACCAGTCCCTCCTAAGACAGAGGGTATATTTTTCGAGCCCTCCACTCTTGCGTCTCAGATTACCAATTATCACAGAACTCATCATGTTGGCCGAGGTGATGGACATACTTAAGGGCAACGCCTTCAATGCACTTATTGCCATAAACTTGGTCATAGTCGGAACCGATGTTATTCATGGTCGTCTTCAAAAGGCTGCTCATGTTATTTAGACAAAACACCTTGAGACCGCTCCATCATCTACAGTAATTTCAATGTCAGGAGCTGAGTATCAGTACTTTTTACAATATCAAGCCACTAAGCCTATTGCTGGCTCTTTTGCTGGGCATAAGGTTAGTACCGTTGCTTCCGTTGCTCATACCGATAATTCTGTTGCTTGTTTTACACAGTCCTCTTCCTCAGGGGCTTGGATCTTAGACTTAGGTGCTTCCGATCATATATTCGGTAACCCTAATCTTTTCTCCAAATTAGATATTTCATCTTCTTCTTTTCTTCCTATTATTATTCTTGCTGATGGTTCTAAAGCTCTAACCAAAGGTATTGGTCAAGCACAACCACTTCCCTCTCTGTCTCTTAACTATATTCTCTATATTCCTGGCTGTCCTTTCAATCTTATCTCTGTTAGTAAATTTATTCGAACTTTGAATTGTTCCTTAACTTTTTCTGACTCTTCTGTGCTTATACAGGATTGGAGCACTGGTCAGACGATTGGAACCGGGTGTGAATCACATGGGCTATATTATCTCTCTATGCCTACATCTCCAGCAGTCTGCACCACTTCTCCCTCTCCATTTATGCTTCATCACTGTTTGGGACACCCCAGCCTTCATAAATTGCAACAGATGGTGTCCAGTCTTTCCTCCTTAGAGTCTTTAGAGTGTGAATCATGTTAATTGGGTAAACATACCCGTATCTCTTTTCCTAAGCAAAGTGAAAGTAAAGCTGAGTCCTCTTTTTCCTTAGTTCATACTGATGTTTGGGGACTCAGTTGTCATCGTTCTATTTTGGGTTTTAAGTATTTTGTGACTTTTATTGATGATTACTCTTGATGTACTTGGTTATTTTTAATGAAGGATCGATCTGAACTGTTTTCTATTTTTAAAAATTTTTCTATTGAAATTCATACTCAATTTAATACATCTGTGAAAATTTTGCGAAGTAAAGTGATAATGTACGTGAATATTTTTCTACCTCTTTTCAAAATTTTATGAGTGCCTAGGATATGCTCCATCAATCTTCTTGTGCTTACACACCACAATAAAATGGTGTTGCTGAATGCAAAAATCATCATTTAATTGAGATAGCTCGCACTATATTGCTTCATCACCATGTTCCTCTCTCTTTTTAGAGTGATGCGGTTCTTACTGCCTGTTATCTAATCAATCGTATGCCTTCTTCTGTGCTTAAAAGACAGGTCCCTCATTCTCTCATATTCCCCAATCAACCATTATATCATCTCCCTCCTCGTGTGTTTGGTTGTGTTTGTTTTGTTCATAATCATATCCCAGGCCGTGATAAGCTAGTCATTAAGGCGTTTAAATGCATCTTCTTGGGCTATTCTCGATTACAAAAAGGATACCGGTGTTATTCTCCCTTAACTCGTCAGTTCTTTGTCTCTGCAGATGTTACCTTTTTTGAGCAATCTTCTTATTACTCACCATCTCATTCTATTGATCAGTCTATTGTTACTGATGCTCTTACTCTTCCCTGTCTCGATTCTTCTATTGTTCCTTTGCCAGACACTTCAGTCTCGCCTTCACAACCTGTTCCACCTCTTCAGGTTTCTTGTCGCCGTGTGCCTACCTCCACTTTTGCAGACCCTGTGGATGTTCCTGATGAATCACCCCCGGCTCTAACTTCAGACTCTGTTTCGACCCTGTCTCCTACTGATAGTTTTCCTATTACTGTTCGGAAAGGTATTCGCTCTTCTCGTAATCCTCATCCTGTATACAATTTTGTGAGTTATCATCGATTATCCTCTCCCTATTATGCCTTTGTGTCGTCTTTGTCTTCTATTTCTATTCTTCAGACTACACAGGAAGCTCATTTTCATCCAGGGTGGCGACAAGCAATGGTTGATGAAATGGCTGATTTGCAGTCCTGTGGCACTTGGGAACTGGCACATCTACCTCCTGACAAATCTACTGTTGGCTATCGATGGGTTTATACTATTAAAGTTGGGCCTGATGGTACTATTGATCGCTTTAAGGCTCGTTTGGTTGCCAAAGGCTATACACAAATTTTTGGGTTGGATTACGGTGATACTTTCTCTCCGGTTGCCAAAATGGCTTCCATTCGGCTTATGCTCTCTATTGCTGCGATGCGACAATGGCCTCTTTATCAGTTGGATATTAAGAATGCCTTTCTTCATGGTGATCTTGAGGAGGAGGTGTATATGGAGCAACCACCTGGTTTTATTGCTCAGGGGGAGTCTGAATTAGTTTGTAGACTGCGACGATCTATATATGGTTTGAAACAATCTCCCCGAGCTTGGTTTAGCCAGTTTAGTAGCGTTGTCTAACAATTTGGGATGACCCGTAGTGACGCAGATCACTCAGTATTTTATGTACACCGGCCTTCTGGCCGCAGCATTTATCTAATAGTCTATGTGGATGACATCGTTATTACAAGAAATGATCAAGAAGGGATTTTGCAGCTCAAACAACATCTTCTCAAGCATTTTCAAACTAAAGACCTAGAAGTTAAAATATTTTCTAGGGATTGAAGTGGCACAATCTAATACTGGTATTGTAATCTCACAAAGAAAATATGTCTTAGATCTTCTTAAAGAAATAGGCATGTTGGACTGTAAACCAGTTGAAAGTCCAATGGATCCAAATACTAAACTTATACTTGAACAGGGGGAGCCTTTATCTGATCTTGGTATATACAAGAGACTTGTAGGCAAACTAAACTATCTCATGATCACTCGGCCAAATATCTCCTTTGCTGTGAGTGTTGTAAGTCAATTCCTGCAATCTCCTTGCACGAGTAACTGGGATGCAGTTGTACGCATTTTAAGATATATCAAGGGTGCTCTTGGAAAAGGACTTTTGTATGAAAATCATCAACATACTTGAATAATCGGATATGCAGATGCAAATTGGGCAGGGTCTCCTTTAGATCGACTATCCACTACAGGATATTATGTGTTTGTTGGAGGAAATTTGGTTTCTTGGAAAAGCAAGAAACAAGAAGTAGTGGCTAGATCTAGTGCAGAGGCTGAATATCGAGCTATGGCTCTAGCTACATGTGAGTTGGTATGGATTAGACAACTGCTTCAAGAATTGCAGTTTGGAGATCTTGACAAAATGACACTCATTTGTGATAACCAAGTTGCCCTACACATTGCTTCTAATCCAGTGTTTCATGAACGAACCAAACATATAAAAGTTGATTGCCACTTCATTAGAGAGAATATCTTATCAGGGATACTTTCTACAAGTTTTGTCAATTCTAATGATTAATTAGCTGATATTTTTACCAAGTCTCTAAGAAGTCCACGAATAAATTATATTTGTAACAAGCTTGGCACATACAACCTGTATGCTCCAGCTTGAGGAGGAGTGTTAGAATTAATGTAAATAGATTGAGATTAGTAATATTCCTTGATATAAGGGATTATAGTTATTGTTATGTTTCCTGTTTCTTAGAATTTTCTGTTTTAGCAGTATGTGATATCTCTTGATTTAGGGGATTGTAATTATGGTGTAATTAATGTCTAGTCTGTATTTTTTTTCTATATATATCAGAGACTGATGTAGGTCTAATTCACGGACTACATTTCTTCTATACTGTTTTTCTCTTATTCTTCTTTAACTTCATAGTACAGATTGGTGCGATTTCGGCATGAATCGCGAAATCGGACGATTTTGCGATTCATATGTGAGCTCCTACGGTCTAGCTCTTCAATGTCGTGCAGTAGCCATGGCTGCACGACGTGCTGTTCGTTTCCCCCGAATGCTATGCAATCTTTTTATTTTAATAATCTTAAGGCTAAAACTGCACGGAGGGAGACACACACACACACTGCATGGAGACACACTGCATGGAGGGAGTGTTTTAGTTATTTAACTAATATTTTTTTAAATTATAAAAACTTTATCAACAAGTAATTTTAATCCTATTCAAATACAAATAATCAATCTTTAAATAACTTTTTTTTTTCACAATTCTAGACCTTTTCAAATTCACTTCATCTTGTCCACAGCTCTAAATTTATTCTTAGTTCAAAGTTGAATTTCGCAAGGCATCAAATAGTTTTCTTTGCTGTCAATCGATATTCTTCTTTTGATAAGCAAAGGAGAGTTTTTTTTCTCGACTTTCAGGTTTTCAACCTTTATCTTTTTTAGTTTTTTTTAAATTGCTAAAAATCTTTATAGTTTACATTTAAATTTATTTTTGTAGTGTTGTTATCATGCCTCCTAAAAAAAATTAAAAAGGATATTTCTTGGGATTATTGTACATCTTTAAAAACTAGATTACACATCAAGTGTAATTATTGCTCAAAAACAATGTTTGGGGGGGGATGCATTTAGATTGAAGCATCATTTAGCAGGAACACACAAAGAAGTTGTTCCATGCAAATAAGTTCGTGAAGATCTTAAAAATTTATTTATAAAATTTTTGAATTATATGCAAAAGAAGGATGAAGAGGTTATTGAGTACTTTGAAGAGAAAAAAGATCAAGAGAAAAATATTCAAAGAAAAGGGACCATGGATGCTTTTTTTATAAAAGGAAAAAAGGAAGGCACATCTAGCATGATGAGACAACAAACTTTAAATAAGATGGTAAAAGATAGAGAATTAGTTGTCAAAGATATATGTAGATGTATATATGACAATGCCTTGTCATTTAATCTGGTGAAGAGTCTCTTATTTATCAATATGTTGAAATCTATAAGCGAATATGGTAGAGGTTTGAAGCCAACAACTTATCATGAAGTCCAGAGTTTCATATTTGAAAAGAGGTTGATCTTGTGCATCAAAATTTAAAAAAATATAAGAGTGAATGGAAAAAGACAGGTTGCACATTAATGTCAGATGAGCGAATTGATGGAAAAGGTTGGTCCTTTACTAATTTTCTTGTCAATAGTCCAAAAGGGACTGTTTTTATTAAATTTGTTGATACTAGTTTTTTTATTAAAGATGTTGAAAAAATGTTTAAATTGCTTCATGATATGGTGGAGGAAATTAGAGAAGAGAATGTCATTCAAGTAGTGATTGATAGTGATTCAGCCCTTGTATCTGCTGGAAGCAAGTTGATGGAAAAAAGAAAGCAACTCTTTTGGTCTCCTTATTCAGCCCATTGTCTTAACTTGATTCTTGAAAACATTGGTGCTATTCCAATTTTTTATAACACAATTGAAAAGGCAAAAAAATTATAATTTTTATTTACAGGCGTACTTGTTTGCTCAATTTGTATAGGAGTTACTCTAAAAGTAAAGAGTTAGCAAGGCCATCAATTACAAGATTTGCAACCTTCTATCTAACAATAAAATCTATTTTGGACTAAAAAATAGCTTTTAGATCTATGTTTGCATTAGAAGAATGGGTTACAAGTTCTTATGTCCCTAGAAGTGAAGTTAAAATGGTAGAAAATATTGTTTTAAGTGATTAAAGATTTTGGAAATCAATAAAATATTGTTTAAATTGCATGAGTCCTCTTGTGAAAGTGTTGTGACTTATAGATGAAAATTCACAGCTAGCCATGGGTTACATATATGAGGCTATGAATAGAGCCAAAGAACAAATAACAAATAATTTTAATAATGTAGAAAGCAGATACAAGAAGATATGGGAGCTTATAGACAAGCGTTGGGATTATCAACTCCATTGGCCTCTTCATGCAGTAGGATATTATCTTAATCCTAAGTAATTATTTTTTTATGTAATTTTTATAATAATTGTGTTGCTAACTATTTATAATTTATTTATTTATATTTAAAGTTTACTTTATAAATTTTATAGTTTCTATTATGATCCAAATTTTAACCCTGATCGTGAAGTAAAAATAGGATTATACAAGACATTAGACAAGATGTGTCTAGATATAGAAACAAAAATCAAAATTGATGCACAACTTGAGAAGTTCAAGAATACAGAAGGATTATTTGGATATACCTTGGAAATTGCAACTAGAGATAAGAAACAACCTGGTAAATTAATTTTTTATAGTTAAGTAGTTAACTATAAGTAATATTTTAGTATTTACTTTTATATATATATATATATATATATATATATATATATATATATATATATATATATATATATCTCTGTGTGTTATAGCTTTATGGTGGGATAGTTATGGAGATGAACGCAAAGAGCTACAATCACTTGAAGTGCTATGGGCTGTGAGAGAAATTGGAGTGTCTTTGATCATGTACATTCTAAGAGAAGAAATTGGTTGGGGCAACAAATGTTAAATGCTCTTGTATTTGTCAAATACAATCTCCAACTTGAAATAAGACCAAAAGCATGGAGTGGAGAAAGGAGATACATATGACCCTATTTGCTTATCGGATGTGGAATCAGATGATGAGTGGATTACTGAAAAGGAAGATCCTTGCTTAGGGAGAGATAACTCTTGGATGGATATGCAAGAGTGTTTTGACATTGATGAAGGAGCTCCAAATAAAAGGAAAAAAAAGAGGTATTCCAAAATCCAAAATTTCTTAATTAATTCATTCTTATTTCTTAACTATATTTTTAATTATACTTTCTCCCTTACATATATATGTTTAGGTCCAAGAAATGTTAATGCTATTCCTAGTGCAAACAAGAAAGACAAAGGAAAAGTGATTGAGACACAAGATGAAGCTGAAGAAACCAGAGATGATGGTATTAGTGGTAATGAAAAGGAAGAAAATGAAGAATTATTCATGCTAAATGACAATGATGATAGCGACAGTGATCGAGATATCAATATTAAAGAATGAGAAAGAAAAACTGAAGAATTATTCATGCTAAATGACAATGATGATAGCGACAGTGATCAAGATATCATTATTAAAGAATGAGAAAGATCATTAAAGTTCACTAGTTTATTTTAGTCTTTAGGTCTAGAAATCTTATGATTTTCGAACTAATTATCTTATTTTAAGACTTTTAGTTAATTATGTTTCAAATTATTAAGATAAATATACTATATTAAATATTTTATGTTATTTATGTATTTATATTTTATATTATATTTTTTAAATTATTATTTTAGTCTTTAGGTTTGATTTGTATGGCCACCCATACAAATCGGTGGCCAAATCATGCATGAACTTGAATCGTGGCTGGAATCGCACAGATCGGTGCGGTTCTAAATCTAGGCATAGACATCGCACAACTGGGCTCTCTGCCATTGCTGCGCGACATCCGTTCATCTCCTTTTCGAATCTATAACTTTTCCATGGCTGCGCGACGTCTTCATCTTCTTTCCAAAACTTTCTGCAACCTTCTTTCTTTTTTTTTTTTTTTTTTAAATACAAGCTCAAAATGCTATGTTTCAATTAATGGTTGAAAAATGAAACTTTTCAGCTTCCCCCGAAAAGCCATGTTGCAAATTTGAAATAGTGCAGAACCGTCCCACTTCCATAAGGCCTTTCATATTTTAAAATAATATTTATTTTTTTAATTAACAAAAAAAGTCTTTCTCTTAATAATTTTAAGTTTATTCAACACAAATAGACAATCTTTAAATAATTTTCTTTTACAATTCTAAATCTATTCAATAAACTGCCTTTAAATAATTTTTCTCCTAATAATTATATCTTTTTAAGGCTTATGGTTAATTATGTTTAAAATTATTGAGACAAATATTTTATTTATTTATTTATATTTATATTATATTTTTTAAACTATTCTTTTATGTGTTTATGAATCTTACAATTTGATACAATTTATGATTTAAAAATAAATTATTTGATTCATGATTTGAATTGCGATTTAATTTCTATAATGGAATATAATTTTAGTAAAAGGCGCACAAATATGAATTTAGAGATAAAAATTGGAGATCTTTTTATAAAATAAGTCACAAGTTTTAAATATCTTGAGTCTATTATATAAAATGACGGAGAAGTAAAAAAAGACATAAACTGTAGGATTCAAGTGGGATAGATGAAGTGGAGTAAGGTTTCAGATGTTATTAGTAATAGAAAAGTGTCACTCAAAATTAAGACAAAATTTCACTGCACTGTTATAAGATTTACAATATTGTATGGTACTGAATGTTGGACGATTAAAAGACAACGTGAAAATAAACTTAATGTTGCAGAGATGAGAATGCTGCGTTAGATGTGTAGATACACTAGATGAGATATAATTAATAATGATTGTATTAGAGAGAAAGTTGTAATAACACCTATTGTGGAAAAGACGGTGAAATTTTATCTAAAATAGTTTGGTCATGTGTGGAGGAGACTTGCAGAAACTCTAATAAGAAGAATAGATCAAATGGAGAGTAGCCCAATAGTTAGAGGTTGATGGAAATTAAAGAAAATAATAAGTAAACCATTAAGTAGGATATAGTAATTAATAATTTTTCTAGTGATTTCATTTATAATAGATCACTTTGGCTGTGTTTGATCTATATAACTGACTCCACTTAGTGGGAAAATATTTGATTGTTGTTGTTGTTGTATTAGTTTAGTGATCATCTCCTTTTGTTATCACTGTTTTGATGTTGGCTGTTGTGAAGATATTTCAATTTTCTTTTATTGAAAAAATTTGCTGTTTTGAACCATCATATTTTTTGATGCATCTCATCTCATTTTGGATATTAGGCCATTGTTTTAAGATGACTTTGAAAATTGGCTAAGTGGGGATGCACTTTTGTTTATGGACAGTAGTGGGAATGAATCAAGATATTAGTAACAGACAGTTTCTTGTCAGGGTGTGTTAAATGTCAATTTGAATATGGTTTGCAGGCTTTTAGTGATTTTATTTAACTGGAGCTCCATCAATTCTATTTTTCTTGTATGTTCTCTTTCAATTTTTTTTTGGATAATTTGGAAGTTCTATTCAACAACTGGAAATTGACTTATTAACCTTTTAGGGTTTCTTTGGGAGCTTTATTGTGTAGCTCTTTATATGGTTGTAGCAAATTAGGGTCCGTTTCTTGATTACCAAATTTATGACCTAATGCGTCAGGAATCAGGATTAACATTTTTTCTCATAAACATCTAAGTAAATGCAGCTATTTTGGTAAAAGATCTCAGTTTTAGCCTACTTTTTGTTAATTAAATTTGAAACACTTTCTTTAGTGATCAACTCCAAGTATTTTGGAGGTGAAGCTTTTGTTTATTGCTGATGAATATATGTAATAACAAACTGTTTAAGATACAGATGTTATATTGTCAAATAAGGTCATTTGGAGACACGTCATTAGGAAATTGAGATGTAAGAAGTAAACAGAATTCAAACTAGGCTGTATGATTTCCAGATATGATTTGAAGACAAGTTTAGTTCACATGATATCCTGGCTAATGCTGTATGTGTTCTTGATTTTTATTTTGATGTAGAGATATAAGTAATGATATACTAGAAGACTCATGGAGTTGCTGCATATATATTCATGAAAGATTGATTTATTAAGCAAAACAAACTTTGTTGACAACTTGGCACAGCATCTTACTAAATGAGAATCTAATAATCTTGGCATTCTGCGCATTCCTTGCTGTTCTATTGTTGGGCATTGAATAATCAGATGATAAGTTCTCTCTCAATCATTACTATAAAAAGTCGATTATTTTTTGTATTTTCTTCTAATCTCATCCATGCCTTATTTTTGGATCTTGTTCTCCTTTTGTACTCACTACTAATTGTATTTTTAAAACCTTTGGTTGTAAGATCTGAGTGCTTGCTTTTATATACATCAGGGCTTACTCTGACTATTGTATTTCCAACATTTTTCCCAGAGAGTTTTAAACGATGCTGGATATGCTCCTTCTAATACAGAAAAGTATCCCCTTGGAGGCATTATCTTTGCCATTGAAAATGCTTTCCATGCATCTCCTTTAATAGTTTGCTCAAAAGATTCAGTCGAGGAAATTCGTCTATGCTTCTATAAAGATTTCAAGGTTGGAATTTTGCTCAGCTCTGTAATATTTTCAGCATATAGGAACTGGAAGCAAAGATATGTCTTATTCACTGTTTAGGAGTTTGAGAATTTAAATACCAATTGAAAGGGTAATTAAGAGAGTACAAGTTCAGTCTCTGGTATCTAGTATATTCAGTAGTGGTGTCATTATTGAACTTTTCTTGTCGGATTTAAAATAATAATGCTGAAGATTCATATGTAGCAGTTGTGACAGTCTAAAAGTACTGATAAAATGTGAGTGCCAGAATGTTAATATTAAGCTGTCAAAACTGCTACTTTTGAGCAAGGAAGGTTTCTTTTTTCTACTAAACTTGGTAGCCTCATTCTTTAGTTAAGTGATTCTTAGGTCTTAGAATAATTAGAAGTACTTTTAAAAATCACATAAAGCTGCTTGTGTCGAAGTATGTTTTCTAGTTCTGTGATTGCAGGGCATCCTAGTCAGACACAATATTTTGGTCATTTTAATCTTTTAAGAATATTGTTTATCTCATTACAGCCACGAGATTGTGCAGTTGGATCTGACATTAAAATTGATATGGTCACTTCAAAAGGATCTTGTCCCAAATATGTCAGCTTGCCAGCACCTGTATCATTTGGTGAGTCCATTACTGTCACCATTTTATACCAGTACATTTACAAGTGTCTTAACTATTAAATTACCTTGTTGGATGTTACATATAAAACCGTGAAGTCTGGCTCAGTCAACAAACATATAATAGATTATCTAAAAACTGGTCATAGCCCTTATGGATTGGATGGTTAACAGGAAATCGGTTGACCTGAGGCCGCTTTGGGGCATTAGAGTAGGGATGACTTGAAGAACACACTCATCTTAGGATAGTATGTGGGCTTGAGCCCACCTCTGTTTGTTAAGAGCACAGGCTCTCTTTCCACCTGTGGGACAATATGCCAACTAATGTTTGGCATGAAAATTAAAATGTTTATCAGTCTTTAAGAGAGAATAAACTTTTTAAATATAAATTTTGTAAATAGTTGCTAATGAAAATCTTTTGTTGAATAATCACAATTAAGAGTTTAAGACAACTTAAAAAGATGTGCAATTGAAGATAACTTGGTCATAATCTAAACAAACTAAAAATTAAAAATTATATGACATTTACTTTTATCTGGTTCAACCCTAATTGAATAACCCGTCCCTTTATCGGCTAAGTATTTAATCCTTGTGTTGGAGA
The DNA here is from genome assembly GCA_037074535.1 of Gleditsia sinensis. Lineage (NCBI taxonomy): Eukaryota > Viridiplantae > Streptophyta > Magnoliopsida > Fabales > Fabaceae > Gleditsia > Gleditsia sinensis. The sequence goes on along the minus strand of CM073468.1, from coordinate 56,359,613 downwards.
AAATCCCAAATATTTATGATCTAAGATGTTTATGGAAATTATCCAGGATATTTATGGCAATTATTACGATTTGTTTTAAATATAGCATATGTACATATTTAGGCTTTTATTTTGGTTGTATTGTTGCTATAGTTTAGGGATTTTATATCTTTATGATTGCTGTAGTTTAGGATGTTGTATCTCAATCATTCCCTAGTTTTCTCCTAGATTTTCACTAGCGTTGGTGTATATATTCTATACTTTCATCTCAAACCATGAATAACATATAATTATTCCTTTAAACACTCTGTGTTTGTGGTATCAGAGCCTGGTTCCACCATGGCTAAAACTGATTTCCTTCAAGAGACCATTGAAACAAGCTCTCCTGTTAACTCAATAACCCAAACTACCACCGACAACCATTCCTTTCAAATTACCCAACACAAACTCAATAGAACCATCTTTAGAGAATGGTTCCAATCGATTTTCCTTGTCCTTAAAGGAAAAGGAAAAGCTGGATATGTTACAGGCACTAATTCTATAATACAAGTCCCAAGTTATGAATATTTTGGTCAATTAAATAAAATAACGGAGAAGTAAAGTGAGATGTAAACTATAGGATTTAAATTAGGTGGATGAAATGGAGAAATGTTTCAGATGTCATTTGTGACTCTTTGGTATTGTTTGATCCATATAGTCGACCTCACTTAAGAGAAAAGATTTTGATTGTTGTTGTTGACTATTTTATAGTTCACATTTAACTTGGACATTACCCTAAACATTCCTTAAAAATGTTGCAAGCTAGAGCCACTGGTCCTTAATCTTATATAATTGTTTTCCTTTTATTATAAAAGCAATCTTCTTAATTGTTTTTGTTACATTATACCAAAAAGTATATTATGAAATCATTACTTGACAAGATTTAGGGCTAGTATACATATAAATATAAATTATTTTGTTGATAAACTGGAATTTAGCATTATATATAATTATTGTGCTCGAACCGCAAGAACATGATGCTTACATATGCCCCTTGTGAGTGGCAGTTGGTGTGTAATTTATCTAATATACAACTTCCTAAAAGTGAAAATTTAATGAAAATACTAGTGACTTGATGAGAAAAAAGGGTTAATATTAAAGTAGAATCACTAAAAATCAATAATGAATTCATTTTACTTATTTGTTTAGGAGTAGATAAAGAATTCATTGCAATTAAATTTTTGTATTATGTTATATGATTCTCTGAAAACTAGGAAAAAGAGAAGAGACATTTTTTTTTTGAAAGACTAAAGTTACTAGTGACTCAAAAATATGGCAGGAGAGCCTATTTTCCAATTGTCTTTGCTGGGTAAGATATCATTAGTTGCATTCATGCTGATTTTTTTTGTGTGTTATGAATTTTTCTAGGAGATGGAAGTTGAAACACCTTTCATTTTTGGAACATTCTATTGAAAATTTGTTGATACTACCATTTCATCTAAAAACTTAATAAATCGTAAATTGCACATTCACAGTTTACCTTGGATAAACCACTAAGTATGTCAATTAAAGTTCATTGTTTCTAAGTTAACAAATAATTAATCTATATATTAAGTCACTCGAGATTGTAATATTTAGGATGGGAACTTGAATTGCCAAACTCATCTTTAGATTATTACAAATCTATGTTTAAGTCATGTTCTCATTGATTAAAGTTAGATTAACTTTTAAGTTTTGCATTGTATAGTGTATTGTAGTATCCAACATGTTTAACATAAATGATCGAATGCTTGTTCATAAATATGATTAAATGTCTGCTAGTGTTTAGTTCATAAAGATGGTTTGTGGATTAATTGAGTTTGTGACAGATATATTATTATTAAATTTCAATGTATTTTTTGGACCACACATTTCTCTATTCAATTTGAGTTTTTTTATTTAAACAAATGGTGCTTTGCATTTTGATATAGTCCAAAACAGCTTTTCACTTCTTTTTTAATTAATTTATCTCTGCTTGTGATTCAATGAGATTGCAGGGGAGCCTGTATTCCATTTATCCTTGTTGGGTAGAATAACATTAGTTGCGTTCATGCTATTTTTCTTCTCGTTGTAACTGGTGGATTCCTCTAGTGGATAGAAGTTTAAAATCCCTTCATGTTTGGAGAGTTTCATAACAATTTCTTCATGGATCTTATCATTTTTAGAAACCTAGTTTGTTGTTTGTCTATTGTCAGCATCATCTGTACACCTGCACAATAAGATATGAAATGCTTATAGATTTCTGTAACAGTGCTTTCCATTTTTGCCCTCCTCACAGATATTTTGCAAATTCTTTTATAAATTTATGAAGTTCAGGTCACTGAAGTAAAATTATAGATCTTGTGCCCTCTTTGTACTTATTTTGGCCAAAATCCATTACATATTCAATAGTTCAGTTCACTGAAGTATAATTATAGATATTGTTAAAGGAATAAGAAAATATATGTCTTCACATTGGAAAATTAATGGCTTAAAACTAGAGAAATATGTAACTTCTCCCTTTCCTATTTTCTAGGAAGGAAAGAAGTTATAGAGATTAGGTGCTTCCAAAGAGTAGTGGTTACCTTGAATTTTGGATAAGTTAAATGTGTTACCAGATGTAGTCACGTAAGTTGTTGGATATTTCTATTCTATCCTCTTTTGGGTGATAGTCTTTATTTTTACCTATTTATGAATGCTAATTGCAATGAAGTTGAAGTGTACATATTTTAGAAAAGTATTTTGCATTTTTGGTTTGATTTTCTGATTTACATATTGGAAGCAAGTAAATCATCAACCTACAGTATATTTCATATATTAAGTAAAAGTTTGATTTGATAACTTGTCCTCTTCGTTAAATTGAATGAAATTAGGAGTCTGGTTTTATTATGACTTTCAACTAATCACACTCTCGAACAATGCCTATTTATTTCTTTTCTGATTGACAATGTCACTTTTCTGGTTAATGCGAGAGAAGCACCTTTTTATTTTGGAGAAATTGATCCTGAAATGTCATTAGTATTATATGAAAGTAGAATAAATCACCTTAGATAGTATTATGCTGCTAGGCACTATATAAATAAGCCGCCACATACATTCATGCATTTAATTAGCACTTGCCATGGAGAAAAGCAGCGTGTATATATTTCATATTGGAGGTTCCATCGTTTTTGTGCAGCATGGTGGTATCTTTTTAGGATTATATTTGAGTAGATGCATACAATAACCAAGAAAACAAACCTCATAGCTGATGCTGTGTGCACTTGCCTGGGAAAGTAAATATTATCAGTACAAATTATGGTTGAGAAGGGTGAATATCATTTTTCTGACATTGTTGTTATATGATAGTTCCAGAAATTTCTTGAAATCAATTATGGGAGTATATCTGAGTGTTAGTAGGAGGGGTTCAAACAGGTGCTCTCTCCTTTAAAAGAGGATCCTTTATTGACTTGGGCTGCAGTTCAGGTGGCCCGTTATTGGTACTCTTCTATTATTTTATGGTAGTATATATTAAAACTACTGATAGTTAGTTTTCTCCTTATTACATGGAACTTAGTGGCTATGAATTTAGCACAACATTGTCTATTTGCATTGTCTTAGAATATATCACTGCAAAGTTACATGATTATCATCTCTATCTGTAGGACGGGGTGGACTTCAAAGTTGATTACCTGATAGTGACGCTCTTTAAGGTTTTGGTGGGGCGTTTCTGTTTGTAATTTTATACATACAATTGATTGGCTCTATACTATTTAATTTGGAGAGCAGGTATAAAGTATGGCCGGCTAAACTTGACTAGAAAATTATAGGGATGACTGTAAGAATGGTCTCGGCCTCCATTTCTAGCCCTGCCCATATCTTCGGTTGAGTTTAGATCTGGGATTCATGATTTGGGCTTATTCTGGCATGGATTTCAGTTGCCGCATGTGTAGTAATTTCAATTCAACATACGCATATTGATCTGTCCCAAAAAAAAAAAATGCTAGCATATTCTTTTGTATGTCCTCTCCAGTTGGAGTATACAACACCAAATAAAATTGATCAAATCAATCCAAAATGAAGGCTAATAGAGAAACAAAAAATAGGAATAGGAATTAGAGGCAAATAGAGAAAAAAAATACCACCTTTCATATCTATAATGTTAATATTATATCTATTATATTTCAAGTGGCAAGAAAAAAAAGGGAAAGGTTTAAAACTAACAAATTAAACAAAAACTAAATTAATTTTCAATATGTTTGGTTTGATTTTCCTACTTAAATTGTAGTAGGTTTAATTTTTTTAAACTTTGTAATCAATTCAATTTAGTTGACATTTAAAATTCGAACAAACCAAATTGGTGTACACTTGTGCTCTCAAATGTAATTTTGGTTTAAATTAGTTTAAATGTTGAGTAATGTGATAAATCATGACCACTTAAACGCCTCTAGCTGGGTATAGTTAGTTGGTCAATTTTTACAAGGTGGTTCGAAAATGCTTCTATATCATAATAAAATAGTCATTGAAGAGTACAAGTGTTCTTATTATATAAAAGTCACATGATACATTTTTGTCATTTATTGTATTTCTTTTAAAATTAATTTACTGTATTCAAATAATGACATTTTATAACTACTTATATTGATATATAATTGAATAAAATCTTGGAAATTTTTATAATATGAAATATTCAATCAACCAATACTCAAATTTTCGTATGGTAGAATTAAATAATTTGAGTAATATAGTACAAATTTATATATAAATTGAATTAAATTATCTTTAATGAATTTTTCTCTATAAATCTCTGGGCAAATTAAATCATCTTTAACCTTGATCATTGTTTAATTTTTTTTTCATATTTAATTAATTTTAATATATTTCTCTTATTTAATTTAATAATATTTTTAGAAACAGCAATACATATAGTTAAATTTTTTTTATAAAAATCATATTTTTGTTTTTGACAAATAGGTTATTTAGTCTCTCATTGATTAAATTTTTCAATTTAATCTTTTATATATGAAAATATTTATAATATTACTTCTCAACTAAGTTATTGTTAATACTTAATATAATAATAAAATTTACTCATTGTTAAAATTATTATTTTTTTTGTAATATTTATATGATGTGACATATGAGTTGATATTTATTTAATTCTAACTTGACATTTTAAAATTTTATCAATTAAAAATTTAATTTTTTTAGTGTTATAAGTGTTAAATTAGTATTAATTAAGTGTCAATTTATACTAAAAGTGATAAAAACTGTAATTTTAGTAGTGAGTTAAATTTAAAGGTGATATTGCAAATATTTTTATTTATGAGGAATGAAATTAAAAATTGAAAGTTCACTTGAAACGAAAATATAATTTTTTTAATTTTTTAGTAAGATAATATTTATATTTGTCATATGAATATTTACCTAAGAGAATATATATATATATATATTTCAACCAAAAATGAAAAGAAAAAGATCAAAATTAGAAAAAAAAAAAAAAAAGTTGACTATTTCTTCAACACCATAAGGTTAGGAGATGGAATGATATTTTAAAACGTTCAGAAAGGTGTATCAAAGTTAAACACGACAAAAAAAGAGAGCCCCATCAGTTGTGTGAGTGGAAAAAAAAAAGGGAGTTGAAGCCCTCTACCCTGGAACTCCTATACTTGCCCTTATATCAAATCTAAGAAGGCAGCACTAAGAGGCAGTTAAGTGGGTGTTTAGATACCTAAATGGAGCAAAAAATATAAGACTATATATTTTTATGTTTAGATACCTAAATATAAGACTAAGAAGGCAGCACTAAGAGGCAGTTAAGTGCCCGTATAGGAAGTCTGAAAATGAAGAGGAGAAATTGAAGGAGTATGTGGATACAGACTTTGTAGGGGACGTAGATAAGAGAAGATCCCTAACCGACAATATGTTTACCTTATTTGGTTTTACTCTGAGTTGAAGGCACAACTACAGCCAATAGTAGCACTTTCAACCACAAAAGCAAAATGTATAGCAGCAACTGAAAAGGTGAAGGAGGCATTATTGTTGAAGGGACTTGTGAGTTAGGTGTACTACAAAGTGAGGTGGAGGTTTTTTGTGATAATTAAAGCACCATTCATTTGATAAAGAATCCTAAACACATAGACATCAAGCTCCACTTTATCATAGATATAGTGTCATAAGGGGCAATAGCAGTAAGGAAGATTCATATTGATGAGAACCCTGCTAACATGCTTACAAAATTAGTGACCACACGGGAGTTCAAACCCTGCTTGGACTTTATTAGTGTTACAAAATTTTCAAACTAGAAAGATAGTTGATGGAAACCACTATGGAAGAAGTTGAGGCACTAACACAACTTAACAGTAAGGTGGAGATTTGTGGTGCATGCATCTAAGTTGATTCAAAGGTGCAAGTGTACAAATGACTTGGTGGAAACTGCTGCAGCAAGGCTGTAAGTGTAGTAACAGGACTGTTGGACTAAAATTGAGGTTGAAGGGTACTTAAATAGGCTGTAGTAGTGGTAGTTCGTCTTAACTAACTAGAGGATGTGTACTTGTAATGTATTGAGTCACATGTGATGTAATTAAACACAAACAGGCTTGTGTATGTAACTTTCATTATGAGTTAGTTGCTGTAACTTTTGTAATTGATAGAAACACTTGAGAGAGTCATCAAGGGTGACTAGAATTAGAAAGAGGCTTTTCTTGAGTGTTCTTTGAGAGGTTGAATTTCTAGTAAGACTTAAATTATTGTAATTCAATTTTTCATAGTGAATTGTTTAATGCTGGATGAAACTCCCACTGAGTTTCTGAACGAGGGTAAATATTTTGTGCATTGCTTTTCTTCCTTATTATCTTGTTTTCATTTTCAATTTTCTAGCTTTCACTTTTCATCCCATTCTGCCTCTTGCTTGGTCATTTGTTGTCCTTCTACAACTCTAGCTGGAACATAAAGCTCATTTTCAGTAACTCTCCATACTTGATAGTCAATAGATTATATAGAAATCCTCATGCATTGAAAACCTTGAAATGAATTTGTTCAACAAGAACTTTTCTCTAGTTAAACTTCAGAAAAACAAGTCCTTTGAAATTGTTTAAGAAAGCAAGTTTTTTTTTTCTAAATAATTTTTGGAATCAAGGTGGCATTTGGTTCTGAGAATATTTTATTCTTAAGAAAGTTATAATTTTAGGAATGAGTTTTTTAAAAAAAAGATAAATAAAAAAAATTAAAAAAATATGTTTGATTGTCATCTTATATTTATGAAAACAAATTTTACATCACAAGTTTAACAAATTTATTTAATCAAAACTACTTTGAAGGAAACAAATCTCAGCAAATCAATCAATTCCTTTCAAAGATACAACTAAGAAACAATTTCCTTTGGAAAACCTTGAAATGAACTTGTTCAAAAAAGAACTTTTCTTTAGTTAAACTGTAGAAAAACAAGTCCTTTGAAATTGTTTTAAGAAAGCAAGTTTTCTTTCTAAAGAATTTTTGGAATCAAGGTGGTGTTTATTTTGAAAAATGATAGATAAAAAAATTTAAAAAATAAGTTTGATTGTCATCTTACATTTATGAAAATAATTCGTTGTATTATCAACAAATTTTTATTTTCATATTTAGTTTACGTGAAATATTTTTAAGAATATAATTATTTTTTTAAAAATATCTTTAAAGAGAAAAAATTTCAAAATAAAAGGATTGATAAATAGAAGAATAAAATAAATAAATAAATGATTAAATAAAGAAATAAGATTTGTTCTTGACTAAAAAAAAAAGAAATAAAATTTCTTATTTAGGGTTTAGAGTTTAAGATTTAGAATTTTGGAATTTTGGGGTTTGAATTTTAAGATTTAAGGTTAGGGTTTATGGTTTAAAATTATGATTTTAGGATTTAGGGTTTAAAATTTAAGATTTAAGAGTTAAAGTTTATGGTTTAGAGTTTAGGGTTTAGGGTTTAAAGTTTAGAGTTTGGGGTTTTAGGGTTAAAGTTTTAAGATTTGGGGTTTAGGGTTTAAAATTTTCAAATTTAGGGGTTAAGGAGAAATTATGTTTAGGGGTTAGGGTTTAGACTTAGTATTTCTTAAAAGAATGAGGGAGAAAAGTTGAACATTAAGAAATTTATAGTAATTCATATATTGGGACATGATGAGTTGATTTCATACTCATAAATTAATTATTTTTAATTTAAAATTCTGTGAGTTTTTGAATAAATTATATTATATTTATGTGTGATTATGTGTTTATTTTGTAGATAGAAAGAAGATGAAGAATTAAGGAAAAATGAGAGAAAATAAATAAAAAAAGAGAAAAAATCGCATATTTTAAACAGTTTCGATATTGTTTCACTAATTTGAACATATTTCTTTTATACAAACTCTGATTGAGATAATTCAGGCGGTTATTGAAAGTTAAAAAATAGATCTACAATTTGTGTTTTGATTTTTCAGAGATTTGGCGTCAAGAATTCGGATATCAGCGTTGCAACCCAAAGATGATAATAAAGCTTTTGAAAAAAAAAAGTTTATGTTATATTGAAATATCTTTTACGTTAAAAGAGTTTGAATTAGATTAAAAGACCCTTTGGAAACTTTAAAATGGACCCTTTGGCTATTAATTTAAGGGGGAGGAGTAGAGGAGCAAGGGCTCTCTCTGGATTGCGGTTTCAACTCTATTTTTAGCTTTTTTTCGTCTTCTTCTTTTATGTTTTAATTTATTTTCTATGGCTACGATATAGTCTATTTATGAACCTTTGTATTGTTTACTCAATTTAATCAATGAATTACTTATCTTAATTAAGCTTTTTACACTATCTTAATAATTCTAATTGCTTGATCACCAGTTAGATGATTTTTTAATCATAATATGATCAGAAGAAGATTTTATTTGTTTAGTTCTTTGTATAGTTAACCATAGATTACTTGTGAAGTAGAAATATATTTGCATAGTTTGTGTAGCCATTAATGAGAATTATAGATCTTAATAAATTTTTGATTAATCAATTTACATAGGAATATAGTGAATTCTTAACTATAAAATATTCTTATCAGTGCTTGGGAGAGATTAATAAGTATTTATAATTCTTGGTTAGCAGTTAAGATTATAAGTTCTATATCAAAGAAATAGATAAATGCAAAGTGAAATAATTATGGTGAAATTGGAATATCTAAAATCCCAATATATTGATAGTTTTGATTTACTTTTTCTTTTTATTTTATTTTATTTTAGTTTTGCATTCTTAATTAATTTAATATTTGAGTTATTAAATTAGAACAAAGATTAATTTAGTACAGTAATTAATAATATCAATTCTTGTGAGATCAACACTCTACTCATTTAGAGATTTTTATTACTTTGACAAGGACAGTGTACACTTGCACTTAAATAAATATTTAATTTTTGTATATTAAATTTTTGACACCGTTGCTGGGGATTGATTTATTTCTTGATTACTATTGCTAAGTAATCCTAATTTAGTTGAATTTTATTTTCATCTATTTATTATGTTTCTTGCTACGAATTTTTAGGTAACATATAAAGAGGACATATCTGATTTTGGGAACTATGAATGGCTTGAGTAATTTGGCACCTTAGTGTTATGCCACACTCACAAATTATGGAGCTTATTCTAATTATAAATACCAAGATGGTAATCCAAATGCTCCATTCTAAACAGAGTAGATTCATTCTGTTGGAAATTATTACATGTAAAGCAATTATTATTCCAACAATTATGACTAAGAGTGGCACAATCATTCAAGTTTCTCATGGAAAGATAATCAGTTCCAATCTCAACTACCTAAGGTTTTCCTAAAAGATATCCTTGCTCAATTTATGGCAAGTACAGATGCTGTTATTGAGAACCAAGAAACTACTATTAGAAATTTAGAGCTTCAAGTGAATAAGCTTGCCAAAGTTATCAATGAAGAATTCCAAAGTTCTTTACCTAGTAATAGTGAGGAAGAACCAGAAGAGTAAGGGCCCGTTTGTTAGGTGGAATTTAGGTGATGGAATGGGAATGTCAATTCCCATTCCATCAAGTGACAATGTTTGGTAGATGGATATGGAATCTGCTGGAAAGAAGGGAGGTAATCTCCATTACCTCTCAAGAGTGATGGAAAGCAAAGGAAAGCGTTGGAATACATCAAAAAACGTGAAATAATATTTAAAAAATCAAAAAAACCTCTTTCTTTTTACTTTTTCTACTTACGCACCAGGATTTCACACTAAAGCGAAGGTAGGGGGTTTTCTAAACTTATTATTTTTATTTATTATTGATAAATAATATAAAATAAATAATATTTAAATTATTTTTTAAAATATTAATATTTTTAATAAATTTTTTATATTATTATTTAGTTTTTTTATTCATATTATTTTTTTAATAAATTTTTAAGTTACAATAATATTTATAAAAATTATATATTATTGATTATTTTTTTATTTATCTCATTTTTAAATAAAATTTTAAATTTAAATAATATTATTTTACTATTTTTATATTTTAAAGATATTTTTGTCTTTTTGTCAATTTTTCATTCCATTCTATTCCATTGCGTACCAAACGTAATTTTTTTTATAACATTCCATTCCATTCCATTCCATTCTATTCTAAATTTTCCTTTCTATTCTTTTCCATTCTTTTCTTTGCCACAAACCAAACGACACCTAAGTGTATAATAAACCCTTTCAAAAATGACATAGAGCTAACTGAGTTTAAAATAAAGGAGGCTAGCACTTGCTTTAAGGAAGAAGTTGTGGAGAACTATTGAGAAAAAATCTTTAAAGAAAATGCACTTACTGATCTCTTAGAGCAGGAAGCAAAAGAGCATGAAGCATCACTAGACAAAGATAAAGGGACAACTAAGCATAATAAAGTTAAGTTAGAGTTTGACATTTTTGCAGCAACACCAACATGTATGTATAGTACTCCAAAATTAAAATTATCACCTGAATATATTTGTTATGTATTTTTTGGAGATACTTATGAGAATGTGAAGCTCTATAAAGATCAAGTTGCATTAATTCCTATTGGAATTGTGTAGATTTAAAAGCCTGGCTATTAAAGAACTTACCGAGAAGCCACTCGACTATAAAGAGAGAGAGAGAGAGAGGGTTCAAAATTTTCTACTCAGCTTAGTGTTATGACACTGCACTTTCACCATTGTAACTCTTGGATGATAAGTAAAAATAAAGGATTTGGCTAACCTTTTCTTGTAGAAATCAACCATCTATGAGACAAAATACAAGTAAGTCCTCTGTACTTAATTTTTTTTAAAAATACTTTTACATTGAGGACAATGTAAAATTTAAAGTTGTGGGTGAATTTTATGAATGAATGATTAAGCTTTGTACTAACTATTCTGATTCTCCTCAATGCATGTACTATTTATTGCATTCAAGCAAGTTGTGTGATTTGTGTGATTGCATGTTTCAAATTTAAGTTTTGAGTGACTTGTTAGAGTAGATAACACTAAGAGATGATTATTTGATTGGTTTTAAAAAAATTATAGCTTTTGAAAAAAAAGATAAAAATTATATTTATGTGTGAATTTAATTTTTTTTGTAATTCAAATTTTTACTTGAGAATTCTGAAAATTTTGAGCACCCAAACCTTGGGCATTTGTATGATTAAGTATTTAGAGAATGTTTGTGACTTAGATATTATATATATGATTTTATAGGATTTTAGAACTTATTTAATTATTAATTAAGGTGAAATAATACGCTAACACCTCATTTAGGAGATGATTGAGCATTTTTTTTTTCGTTTTGAGCCTTTTAAGCCTACTTATAAATTTTTGTATTCTTAATCTCCCTACTTTGTGCCTAATTAAATCTTTTTGTTGATATCCATATTATTAACTAACCCAACAAAATAAAAATGTCCTTACTTTTACCATATTCACACATATGCATGATTATTATTGAAAAAAATTATTTAGAGTTATATTGTTAAAAGGTGGAAGGGCGGAGTATGGAATGAGAAGAAGAAGGAAGTTGAAAAAAATAAAGAGAAAGATTTGCAAAAGAAAAAGAAAACAGAAAAAAAATATGTGAATGAGAAGAAAAGGAGAAAAAAATTTAGAAAAGAAAAAAAGAAAAAAAATGAATGAAGTTAGAGAATGAAAAGGGAGTTGAAAATAAGTTTAGGGCAAATTCCCTTAATAAGCTTGAGAATGTCAAAGAAAGGACTTAGAACAATCATATGTATTTGGGTGATTTGAGCCTAATGTAATATCATTTATCCTACCTTAAAACTTAAGTTACATTACAAGTTTAAAAAAGTCTTATTGATCCTAGTTGTGGTGTTTAACCTACACTAGTAGAGAATAACATTCAAAATAAGTGATGGAGATTAAGGTGCTGTCAAACTTATTCTAAATAGTTTCTAAGATCTTTTGTAAGGGATAGATAGTCCAATGACTAGGAGTAGGCGAAGCGGCCTAAAGAATCTTTATTGGGTTTGATCTTGGATGTGCAGACTAAGGAAGAAGCTGTTGGGTCAAGTCAAAACATCAAGTGGATCACGCTTTGAAGCCTTGAGGATGGCATTAAAAAGGATAGCTTGGAGCATAAGCTTGAAGCTGAATAGATGGGCATTCTTGGAGGCAGAATAAAATTTATTGGATCTTAAAGACAACTAACTCAAATTTGCATAGTCTAAAGATATATTATGGACTTTATGTTATATGCTTTCTTTTGGGATATCATTAGTATTTAATGTACTTTGGGCCTATTCATTATACTGGCCAAATATTAATTTAATTATGGGTTTATGTTTTTATTAGTTTAGTTAGGTTGAATAACTAATGTCGTTTAAGCCATATAGAGCATATTGCATAGAAGTCTGTTAGACCCCCTATAAAGTATATGATGAGGGATCACCTACACCTCAAGTTCCTACATTTGAAGGTCTTATCACGAGGGCAAGGGCTAAGGAGATCCAACAAGAATTGGATAAGGTGATGACCTTCTTCTTGTCCAAGGAGCCTTCCATGTTAGCAGCTTTCTCCGAGTCATCTATCAAGGATCTGTCCATCAAGTCTATGGTGACCATTGCAGCTCATGAAGACCCTAAGAGTGAAGAGAAGACCCCATGAAGTGATTGGACGAATTACTTTTAATCTTGTTTAAGACAATTTCCTAATTTAATTTTCAATTTTTCTTTTATTAGAAATGGGGGCCCTCTAGGACTATAAAAAGCCCTCCTTAGCATGTTTTTGGAGAGATTAGACATTTGTGATTTCAGAAACTTATTTTTCTTTCTATCAAAAGAGAGCTTTTGAGAGAAGAGTGCATTGTTGATTGATCTTGCTTAGTTGTTCTTGTGTGTGTCAATCTCCCTAGAGATTGGTGTTCCTTGTGCTTGGTTGCCATGGCCATTGTGTAAGGTTGTAACTGGTAGGGTTTCTTTATCATTTGGTTCAGTTCTTGATTCATAGAATAAGGGTTGTTCTATTGTTTGAATTGGTTATACTTTCTATTCATTTTATTTATGTTTTTTTTCCATTTTTAGATTTAACCTTCATTGTTGTCTTCTTGTTTGAGTCGTGTCAAGGTTTGGTGTCTAGATTGAAAGTTTGTGGCTTACCCCCACATCAAATTGGTATCAGAGCAAGGCAACACCTTACCACCACCAAAGTACTGCCGCCGGTTTGCTTTGTTCATCTGGTGTCTTTGCCATTTCAGTTTTAAGTCAGTTTTGTTTTTGAGTTATTTCAAGTCTTCCATTGTTGTGCTTTGCTTGGATTGCTTGTGGTTTTGGAGATTTGAACATATTCCCTCACCTACATCATCATGAACCACCAACAAACACTTGCTCCAGCCTTGTTCAATCACCAACCACCATTCTTAACCTTCACCATCTAGAAAAACACCCATCCCTTGCTGCAACAACCTGATTTGACTTCCAAGGCTGAGCATTAACTACTCCCTACAAATCAGGCTACATTCCCTTGCTGCAACAACCAGGTTTGAGTTCCAAGGTTGAGCATTAACTGCTCCCTACAAATCAGGCTCCATTTCCTTACTGCAACAATCAGGTTTGACTTCCAAGGCTGAGCATTAATTGCGCCTAAAAATCAGGCTGTTGAATTGCTCCTAAAAATCAGGCTGTCATAATTGCTCCTAAAAATCAGGGAGATATCAAATCTGTTATTAGAAGTCATTTTTGAAATTTAAATTGAAATTCCAGGTGTTAATTTCTTATTTCTAATATTCCAAGTTTTATTTCTGTATTTTATTTTTCCGAGACAAAAAAAAATGAAAAAAGAAAAGAAAAGAAAAGAAATTCAAGTCTCATTTCAGCATTTCATTTGTATTTCTTACTATCCTAAGTTGTAATCATTTCATGGAAGTAGTTTGTACTTAGTCATTTCTCAAGTGAAGTTTAAAGGGACTGCCAAGAGCCCTTGGATACACCAAGAAGTCCTACGAGCCCTAGCCGTACCCTAGCCTTATCTCACACTTAGCTAGATTTCGAACCTCACCCTTCTAATCTCCATTGGTACAAGTTGAGACAAGTAAGGTACAATTCTTCCTTCTTGAGTTCAGATCGATTGAGTATACTTCGTCTATCTGCATTACATTCTTGTAATTGTCTTTTTGAGTCTTGTTTTCTTTCTTTTACTGAGCCATTTGCTTGTTTAATCCTCTGCCGAGCTTATCCTTTCTATAACTCACCATTTCTTGGCGATTGTTGGCTTAGAACACCCTGCTCACGTGGGTTATTTGGTCCATACAAGACAATCCATCAAGAAAGCTTGTATCAACAACAATTGGGAGAGAGAGATCAAACATAAGAGTGAAACACTAGTGAGGTGATTTTGATTTCTCTAATCTGATTTGTTTAAGTGTTAGCCTTCTTTTGAACATGTCTAGGTCACCAAGACCTCTACACTTAAGGAGTCCCTCACCAATACCGCCTGAGATGTTCAATATGCTCAAGACCATGTCAGACAACTTAGCCTGCTTGACCACTCGGATGGCTGTTTTGGAGTCAAGGCTATCGTTGGGTCATAACCACCTTGGAAACAAGGTGGTCTAGTCCTCAGGAACTCGGATATGCCATTATCTTTTCCAGCCGTCCGGTTGTTAGGACTAATCTCAACATTTGTGTTATTAGCATTCTGGAGATGTTGTAAAATTTGGTTTGTGGTCATAACTTGGTCTCGAATTGCCGTGGCCAGGTTGTGCAGGGTTTCCTCTGCATTGGTTGCTGGATTCCTCCTTGGTGGTGCCATTTCCTACTATGGTACAAAACAAAGTTATGCTGCTATTGAGGTGATCAAACCCAATAGTTAGTTCAAAAATATTTAATAGCAGTCATAACACCACCTCGGCATATAGATAGGAAACACTAGTAATTTCTTACCTATATGAATCACTGATCCCCTATACAGCACAACCACAACATACTCAAGACACTATAAGATCAATTCAGATAACCATCCAACCACTGGCCATCTAGGATCGACCTGCTCTGATACCAATTATGTAACAACTCCATTTATGTAAATTTTTTTTTTTTAAAATACCATGAAGTTATTACCTCGTTACAACTTAACTCAATATAACATTTATTTAATTTATACAATACTGAGTTTCCATACACACTATTATTTTACAAACTACACACCATTATTTTACAAACATTTGTACAAAGATACATATTAGTTCTAATAATCTATATCGACTATTTTCGGGGACACTGGTTCGGGTGGCACGTCCACCGGAATCTCAGTTACATCTACGACAGTTACATCTGAAATAACTGGAAGTTGCCCAAGGTAGGGCACCTCGATCCAACGTACAGAGATAATAAGTGTCATAGAGAATATCTGCATATTTATTCTTCTGAACATGATATGGAAATATAGTGAGAATTAAATCCCAGTAAGTTCAATAATAAATCATAATTTACCATCAATATAGTTCATCACGTCATGTTCAGCTGTATAAACTACAGAAAATATCTTTAAGTCACATGAATGCACTTTATTATGCACATGAAAATTATACAGTTATGACATGTATGGCATGAATAACTATTTTTCGAATTTCATATGATGGCTATCCACTTATTCTTACTTCAAGCTACCCCGGTCAGGGTGAGTATTCTCTACTTTTCGGTACGGACTTATCTCGCTCCGTCCGACATGGCACACTTTCTCTTTCTTTTCTTATTAACATGATCATAACCGTTGGTAGGGCGTCCCCTACTGGTGCACCACACGGATTGCCATGTGACCGTGCTCATTTCTTTTCTTTTCATAATGATAGCCAAAAATATGCTTTCAATAACAAGTATGTTCATCAAAATATAACTATTACCATAAATAATTGGTAATCATGCCATGAACATAACCATTTAAAATATCATTTTATAAAACATTTCCATGTCAAAATTCTATACTAATACCTTGGTAACTGGATAGTAATTGTAGTCTGTAAACAGCGCACCAGAAAAGTTCCCAAGAAAGAGAGGTGGGTCACTAATGGACACGCTTAAGTACCATGTCTTTCCTTGCCAGAGCTTTCCTTAGACATGCACTTTTCACAAATCACAATTTTGTTTTCCAGTAACTAGAATAATTCTTTTCTGATGTGAAAATACTGCAACCACGGAGCATACTAAGATTTTTCAAATAAAACCGGCACTTTCAAAACTTCTTGTAAATTTATATGAGTACTAGGGTAAATTCCATGTTAAAAATTACACACTTAAAATGGTAGTAAGTTCATGTAATGGCAATGGCTATGGCTATACTAGTCATTTGTTAAGATTCATCTTCTTTTTAATTTTATTTCTTTATTTTCTTGATGTAGGTTTTCATCCTATCTAACCTTCTCTTACTAATCAGAGCATAACTCCCTCAATTTAACTCTGATGTAGGTGATCTTAGTGTCAATTTCAAGATAAAACAATTATCTAAAACTATTATGTTGAACATTGTAGCAAAATATTAAGAAATCAAGGTGATATTACTCCCTAAATGTACAGATTATTTCTTCTCGTGTAGGTTTTGACCTTTACTGACTAATTAGACCATATCTCCCAAATTTGAACTCCAAATTGAGTTATTCCAGTTGGTAAAAATCCATGAGCCCTATATCTATAATTTTTATCTTGGCGTACGATTTTAACTCCCTACAGAATATTTCCCAGAAATTCAAAAACTAAAGCTTTAATAACATACTCTGAATAAACATTTTCTGACCTCTGCTTACTAATCAGCTTATATCTACCTCAAATGGACTTCAAATTGAATGATTCCAGTGCCTAAAAATCCATGACAAATTTATCTTTAATTCTTAGGTTAATAATTTATTTTAATTCCTTACAGATACTTCTCAGGAATTAAAATACCGAAGCTATCCTAACATATTTTTCCCTGATGACCCATTTTCTGACCTTTGTCTACTAATCGGCTCATATCTCCCTCATATGGACTCCAAATTGAATGATTCCAGTGGCTAAAAATCCATGACATACATATCTTTAATTCTTATGTTAACCATTTATTTTAATTCCCTACCAATAATTCCCAGAAATTAAATTACCGAAGCTATCCTAACATATTCTTCCCTGATGATTCATTTTCTGACCTTTGACTACTAATTAGACCATAGCTACCTCATATGGACTCCAAATGGAATGATTCCAGTGGCTAAAAATTCGGGACACATATATCTTTAATTCTTATGTTAACCATTTATTTTAATTCCTTATAGATTGTTCCCAGAAATTAAAATACCGAAACTTAAAATTCTGCCACCCATAGCCATAACCATGCAGAACTATCTACACCAACCTAAGTATTCAAACATACATCACATGCAAGATCAATATGTAACATGATATAGCAACATCATGACCAATCATAAAAGTTCTAAGATCAAAATCTCATACAAATATTATAAGTTTCAAAAGTTTTCTTCAAAAAGAAATATTGTTAAACTTACTTGGAGCACTTAGTCTTCTAGACTTCTCCTTCCTCTTTCTTCCTTTCTTCCTCTCCTTTCCTCACTCTACCTTGCTTCTATTTTTTTCTCTCCCTCACTTGGACGAAATTCTAATGTTGTAAGGGTGGGTTTTCTTATATAGACCACCAAATAATTCACCTTTCATGATCATGGGTCTACCTTATCACAATTAGGATACACTTTGTTGAATTTTTGGAAAACAAACAACTTATGTTCTTGTCTTCCTCTTCCTTAGTCAAGATATGCATAGGAAAAGGAGATTTGTATTTTGAAAATTATGATAATATGTTCTTAATATATGGGACAAGGTCCCTTTGATTTAGGGATTCATTTCCATTTTCTTTTGTCTTAAACAAGTATGATAGGTTTGCCTTTTTAGGTGGCAAATTTCTAGCCCTTGAATCTTCATTATTTGGTTGATATTATTTGTGTGGGCTATGAATGTTTTGTCCTAATACCATGTATTATCATACCACTTGCTAAAATTATGAGTGTAGGATATAGATGTTTTTGTCCTAAAGCCTTGTATTATCATGCCACTTGCTTAAGTGATGAATGTAGAATCACACCATTTGCTAAATTTTTTGTCTTAATGCCATGTAACCTAATCTTTATTCTTATTATTATATCATCATCTAATTTATTTTATTTTAGTTTTCCTCTTGGATTTGGGCTTATTCCTACCCATTATGAGCTTGTCCTACCCATTTTCTTTGCTTTGGATAAAATTTTTCCTTTCTTGGTGGGCTTGGTCACATTTTCATAATTTTTGGGCTATTTGTGAAATTACTATATCCTAGTCCAAGTCTATGTTTAATTTCTTGTTTAGGTTATCCAATGGGCTTGCTAGAAACTTATGTGAAGTGTAAAAACTCTATATGAAGTGTCCATAGGTAAAAGCCCAATGTATGGGTAAAGATTTTAAACTTAGTAACTATAGTTCTTGAATTAGGAAAAATTACCCTAATCCAATGTTCTTTGAAAGTTTAAGACATTTACTTGTTTCTAAAAAATTATTTTCCTTATCCAAGAATTTTGCATCTCTTTAGTATGTTATTTCTAATTTCTTTCTTATTAGATTTTCCTTCTTTATTTGTTCTCTTAATGTTAGAAACATTTTCTATGCATATACCTAAGGTGAAGAATTTTTAAGGATTATATTTCTTTAGATATCTAAAATATTGTCTAATAAATTTTATTTTCTTAATTAAATTTTTTATGTACCTTTATCAATAAAAGAAACGAAATTAAGGATGTTACACCATCCGATCAACTCTTCTCACTAGGGTTTTTGCAGGTCTTCTCCACACATGGCCAAACCATCTTAAGCGAGATTCAACCATCTTCTCCACAATAGGTGCTATCCCAACTTTCTCTCTAATGCACTCATTTCGAATCATATCTCTTCTGGTGTGTCCACACATCCAATGCAACATTCTCATCTCTGCAACGTTGAGTTTATCTTCATGTTGTCTTTTAACCGCCCAACATTCCGTACCATACAATATAGCAGGTCTTATAGCCGTACGGTAGAATTTTCCTTTAACTTTGAGCGGCACTTTTTTTATCACAAATGAAACTCGAAACTTTCCTCCATTTCATCCATCAAGCTTGAATCCTGTAGTTTATGTCCTCCTTTACTTCACCGTCATTTTGTATAATGGACCCAAGATATTTAAAACTAGTAACTTGTTTTAATATATAGTCTCCAAGTTTCACGTCTACATTCGTATTTGTTCGTCTCTTACTAAAAAAACATTCTATATATTCTGTTTTATTTCTACTTATCCGAAAACTATGTGTTTCTAAAACTTGTCTCCATGACTCTAGCTTCATATTTATTTCTTCTTTCGATTCACTAACTAAGACTATATCATCTGTAAGTTAATTACATTAAGGCTAGGTGTCAAAATATGAAGGGCCAAGAGGGCAGCACAGTTGGAGAAGGTGTGGGAATTGCATGGGCAGTTGAGAAGGGAAATAAGAAGGGATAAGAGGAAGTGATGGAGGTAGGCAGTTACTAAGATGGTTTTGGGAGATTTTTGGCAGTCTCGAAGGTGCTAGGGTCGGTTCTATATACTGTATTGTTTTCTACATGCTTACTGGAGTTCTGCTAGTTGGAAGGCTTATTGTTTATAATTCTGATGGTGTAATTCTCTGGTTTTCTTGTTGTAAAGCTTATCAAACATATTCCTAAAAGAGTTATAGAGGTATTTCTTCCACAGCTTAAGCTTTATCTCTTTAATTTTTAATCTATTATTTGTGTTGAGTTGAGTAGGAATTAGGTTCCTAATAAACTGATATCAAAGCATTATGATTCTCGTTCATGGTTAGCACTCGAATGGACTTAAGGGTGGAGCAATTGAAGAAAGAAATTGGGGGAATGAAGGAGAAACTAGATGGAGTAGACAACACTATAAAGGCCATGACGGAGATGTTGGCTGAAATTTGAGAAACTAGTCTTAGGAAGGATGAGAAGGATAAATCACCTATAAAGTCACCCATGGAGCTAGGGGAAATCACTATCATCAGAGGAATAAGGGAGACAAAGGGGGTAGTGGTGCAAGCAATATTAGGTGATTGCATTGTGACTTACCCATAGAAGGGGTGCTGAGGAAGTTGGAACTGCCTAGATTCACTAGTGAAGAACTTGGGGGCTGGATTTTTAGAGCAAAGAGGTATGTTACAGTCAATAGGATTCCAGATTGTGATAGAATGGTACTAGCAACTGTATAAATGGAAGGCTGAGCTTTAGGGTGGTTCCAGTGGATGGAGATACACTATCCAATAACAACTTGGGAAGTCTTCAAGCTAGAGTTAATGGAGGAGTTCAGTTTAACCCATGGGGGATCTGTTTATGAAGAATTGCTATATTTGCAACAGGATAAAGGCATGGCTGAATACAAAGATAAATTTGAGGCTCTCTCGCCACCTTTAAAGGATGTATAAGAGGAATTGTTAAAATGGGCTTTTATTAATGGGTTGAATGATGAAATTTCGGTTGAATTATGTAACATCTTTAATTTCGTTTCTTCTGTTAATAAAGGTACATAAACATTTAATGTAACATCCTTAATTTTATTTCTTTAAAAGTACATAAATATTTAATTAAGAAAATAAAATTTATTAGACAATTTTTATATATTTAAGGAAATATAATCTTTAGAAATTCTTCACCTTATGTGTATGCATAGAAAATGTTTCTAACATTAAGGAAACAAGTAAAGAGAGAAAACTTAATAGAAAAAAAATAGAAATAACATACTAAAGATAGGTGAAATTCTTTGGTAAGAAAGATAAATTTTTATGAAGTAAGTAAAGGTCTCAAAATTTTAAGAAGATTGGATTAGGGTAATTTTTCCTAATTTAAGAGTTAGAAATTTTTAAATTTAACATCTCCACCCATAAATTGGGCTTTCACCTATGAATATTTCATATAGAGTTTTTCCACTTCACATAAGTTTCTAACAAGCTCTTTGGATAACTTAAGCAAGAAATAAAACATAGACTTTGATTAGGATATAAAAGTTGGATCGATAGCTTAAAAATTATGAAAATATGACCAAACCCTCTAAGAAAGGTAGAATTTTATCCAAAGCAAAGGAAATGGGTAGGAATGAGCCCAAATCCAAGAAAAAAAATAAAAGAAAATAAATCATGTGATGAAATAATAGTGTAATAATAATAAAGATTATGTTACATGGCATGATAAAGTGGTATGATAACATGGGATTAAGACAAAACATCTATATCCTACACTTATAATTTTAGTAAGTGGGTAATAATATATAGCATTATGACATAATATCCTTATCCTACACAAATAATTTCAGCTAAGTAAGAAAGGTTCAAGGGTTGAAAATTTGCCACCTAAAAAGGTAAATCTATCATACTAGATTAAGACAAAAGAAAAAGAAAATAAATTCCTAAATCAAAGGGACCTTGTCCTTTGTCTTAAGAACATATTATCATAATTTTCAAAATACAAATCTCATTTTCCTATGCATATCTTGACTAAGGAAGAGGAAGACAAGAACATGAGTTATTTATTTTCCAAAAATCAACCAAGTGCATCTTAATTGTGATAAGGTAGACCTATGATCATGAAAGGTGAATTATTTGACAGTCTATTTAAGAAAAATCCACCCTTATAACATTATAATTTCGTCCAAGTGAGGGAGAGGAAAAATATAAGCAAGGTAGAGTGAGGAAAGGAGAGGAAGAGAGGAACAAAGAAGAAGGAGAAATCTAGAAGATTAAGTGCTCAAAGTAGATTTAACAATATTTCTTTTTGAAAAGTTTTGAAATTTGTAACATTTATATGGGATTTTGATCTTAGAATTTTGATAATTGGTCATGGATGTTTCTATATCATGTTACATATTAATCTTGCATGTGATGTATGTTTGAATACTTATGCTGGTGTAGATAGTTCTGCATAGCTATGGCTATGGGTGGCAAAATTTTATTCTTCTGTTTTTAAAATTTTGGGAAGAATTGGTAAGGAATTAAAACAAATTATTAACATAAAACATGTAAATCTATGTCTCGCGAATTTTTAGCCACTGGCATCACTCAATTTGAAGTCCATATGAGGTAGATATGGTTCGATTAGTAAATAGTGGTCAGAAAATGGTTAACCAGGGAAGAATCTGTGATGTATGCTTCTGTATTTGAATTTCTAGGATAAATAGGTAGGGAAGTAAAAGAAATTCTCAACATGAAAAATGTATACCTATGTTTCACGGATTTGTAGCCACTAGAATCACTCAATTTGAAGTCTATATGAATTAGATATGGTTCGATTAGTAAGCATTGGTCAGAAAATGATTAATCAGGGAAGAATCTGTTAGGAAAGCTTTTGTGTTTGAATTTCTGAAAACATTTTGTAGGAAATTAAAATAACTAGTTAATATAAAAATTATAGATATACGTGTCACGGAATTTTAGCCATTAGAATCACTCAATTTGAAATTCTTATGAAGGAGATATGGACTGATTAATAAGTAGAGGTCAGAACCTACCTAAGAAGAAATAACCTGTAACTTTAGGAAGTAATATCACCAAGATTCCTTAATATTTAGTTAAACTGTTCAACATAATAGTTTTAATTAATTGTTGTATCTTTAAATTGACACCAATATCACCTAAATCAGAGTTAAAATGAGGGAGTTACGTTCCAATTAGTGAGAAAAGGTCAGACATGAAGAAAACTTGCATCAGGGAATAACTCAACATAAAGCATGGCCGTGTTTGAAGGCACGGTCAGGCCATGTTCTTTGTTGGAAATGGCATTTTGAATCCTAAAGCATGACTATTTTATAGTAAATGGCCAAACCGTGTTATAAGATACGTTTAGGCCGATTTGAAAATTGGTAAAGCTTATTTTCAACATTTTGTCTACTCTAAATGAATTTAATTAACTATTGGATATTAGTAGAAACCAAATTGATGAAGAATGCTGTATTAAATTTGTGAAAAGATGTGTTGGAAATGATATAAGTAGGAGAAAAGTGACTAGAGGCCATGCATACAGAAAATGAAGAGATAAAAATAAAATTTAAAAAAGAAGAAGAATATTATAAATGACTAGTATATGACTAGCCATTGCCATTGTATGAACTCTTTACTATCTTAAGTGTGTAATTTTGTCATGCAAACATTTTTTATGAAACATTATGGCATGTGAGTATAATGAACATAATTGTTATTAAAATCATATTTTTGGCTATTAATGTGAAAAGAAAAGAAATAAGCATGGTCACATGGCAATTGTAACAACTCCATTTAAGTATCAATTTTTTTAAAATACCATGAACTTATTACCTCGTTACAACTTAACTCAAAATAATATTTATTTAATTTATACAATACAGAGTTTACATACATGTCATTAATCAAAACATACGTACAACATATCAAACATATAAAAATCTACATCTTATTTATTCTGGTTGACCAATTTCGGAGATATAGTTGCGGGTGGTTGCACCTTCACCGGGATCTAAGCCAACTCGACCACAATCATTTTATTTGCTTCTGAGATCTGCCCAACATAAAGTACTCGATCCAACGTGCACTAAAAGGCAGAGCCATAGAAAAATCTGCATAACTAATTTTCTGAACATAATATGAAAATATAGTGAAAATTAAATTCCAGTAAGTTCAACAATAAATCATCATCAATCTAGCTCATCACGTCATGTTCAGCTATATAAACTACAGCAAATATCTTTGGTCACATGAATGCCTTATATCTATGCACAAGAGAATCGTACAATAATGACATGTATGACATGATTAATTATTTTCATAAAATCTTATGATGACTATCAATTTATTTTCATATCAAACTACCCCAGTCAGGGTGAGTATTTTCTACTCTCCGGTACGGGCTTTTCTTGCTCCGTCTGACATGGCACACTTTCTCTTTCTTTTCTCCTTAACATATTCATAACCGTTGGTAAGACGTCCCCTACTGGTGCACCACACAGATTGCCATGTGACCGTGCTTATTTCTTTTCTTTTCACAATAATAGCCAAAAATATGCTTTCAATAACAAGTATGTTCATCAAAATATAATTATTATAAAAAATCATTGGTAATCATGTCATGAATATAACCATTTCAAATATCACTTTATAAAATATTTTTATGTCAAAATTTTACACTTATGATGGTAAGAAATTCATACAATGGCAATGGCTATGGTATATACTAGTCATTTATTATTTTCATTTATAAGATTTATCTTCTTTTTTAAATATTAATTTTATTTTTTTATTTTCTTGATGTAGGTTTTCATCCTATCTAACCTTCTCTTACTAATCAGAGTATAATTCCCTCAATTTAACTCCGATGTAGGTGATCTTGGTGTCAATTTCAAGATAAAACAATTATCTAAAACTATTATGTTGAATAGTGTAGTGAAATATTAAGAAATCAATGTGATATTACTCCTTCAATGTACAGGTTATTTTTTCTCGGATAGGTTCTGACCTCTGCCTACTAATCGGTCCATATCTCCCTCATAAAAATTTCAAATTAAGTGATTCCAGTGGCTAAAAATCCGTGACACATATAGCTATAATTCGTATGTTAATCATTTATTTTAATTCCCTACAGAATGTTCTCAGAAATTAAAATACAGAAGCTTTCCTAACATATTCCTCCCTGATTAACCATTTTCTGACCTTTGTTTACAAATCAGACCATATCTACCTCATATGAACTCTAAATTGATGATTCCAGTGGCTAAAATTCCGTTAGACATAGATATACATTTGTTATGTTAGCCATGTGTTTAGATTCCCTATATAATATTCTCAGAAATTAAAACACAGCAGCTTAAAATTCTGCCACCCATAGCCATACCCATGCAGAACTATCTACACCAACGTAAGTATTCAAACATACATAATATGTAACATGATATAGCAACATCCATGACCAATTATCAAAGTTCTAAGATCAAAATTCCATATAAATATTACAAGTTTCAAAAATTTTCTTCGAAAAGAAATATTGTTAAACTTACCTAGAGCACTTAGTCCTCTAGACTTCTCCTTCCTCTTTCTTCCTTTGTTCCTCTCCTTTCCTCACTCTACCTTGCTTCTATTTTTCCTTTCCCTCACTTGGACGAAATTCTAATGTTGTAAGGGTGGGTTTTCTTATATAAATCATCAAATAATTCACCTTTCATGATCATGGGTCTACCTTATCACAATTAGGTTACACTTGGTTGAATTTTTGGAAAACAAACAACTTATGTTCTTGTCTTCCTCTTCCTTAGTCAAGATATGCATAGAAAAAGGAAATTTGTATTTTGAAAATTATGATAATATGTTCTTAAGATATGGGACAAGGTCCCTTTGATTTAGGGATTCATTTCCTTTTTCTTTTGTCTTAATCAATTATGATAGGTTTGCCTTTTTAGTTGGCAAATTTCTAACCCTTGAATTTCCATTATTTGGTTGAAATTATTTGTGTGGGATATGAATGTTTTCTCCTAATGCCACGTATTATCATACCACTTGCTAAAATTATAAGAGTAGGATATAGATGTTTTGTCCTAAAGCCTTGTATTATCATACCATTTGCTAAAATTATGAATGTAGCATATTACACCACTTGTTAAATTTTTATCTTAATGCCATGTCACCTAATCTTGATTACACCATTATTTCATCACTTTAATTTTATTTATTTTTATTTTTCCTCTTGGGTTTGGGCTCATTCTTGCCCATTTTCTTTACTTTGGTTAAAATTCTACCTTTTATAATGGGTTTGGTCATATTTTCTTGATTTTTAGGCTACCGGTCCAATTTCTATATCTTAGTCCAAGTCTATGTTTTATTTCTTCATTGGGCTATCCTATTGGCTTGCTAAAAATTTATGTGAAGTAGAAAAACTCTATATGAAGTTTCCACAGGTGAAAGCCCAATTTATGGGTGGAGATACTAAATTTAGTATTTTTTGCTCTTAAATTAAGAAAAATTACCCTAATCCGATCTTCTTGAAATTTTAAGACATTTACTTATTTCACAAAAAATTATCTTCCTTACCTAAGTATTTTACTTTTTTTTAACATGTTTATTTCTAATATTTCCTCTTAGATTTTCTTTCTTTACCTATTCTATTAATATTAGAACATTTCTATACATACACGTAAGGTGAAAAATTTTTAAGCATTATATTTCCTTATATATCTAAAAATTGTCTAATAAATTTTATTTTCTTAATTAAATATTTATGTACCTTTATCAATAAAAGAAATGAAATTATGGATGTTACTTTGAATACTTTTGTATTTTTATTAATACAAGAAACAAAATTAAAGATGTTAGATTTCTCTCCCCCTAAAAGAAATTTTATCCTCAAAATTTCAGAAATTACCTAATAAGAACAATTTTAGATATTTTTTTCTCATGACTTCTTCTATCTCCCAAGTTGCTTTTTCCGGAGTCAAACCTTCACATAACACCTTAACTAGGGGAATAGTTTTGTTCTGTAATTGCTTTACGTCAGTGTCCAATATAGATGCTGGTACTAACTAGTATGTCATGTTCTTCTTTATTTGGATTGGTTCATTTCGTATCACATGTGAGGAGTCTGGAAGATACTTCTGGAGTTATGATACATGGAAAATATTATGCAAGTTGGACAAATTAGGTGGGAGAGCAACTTGATATGCTGATGTCCCTACTTTCTTCAGAATTTGGTAGGGTCCCAAAAATCACGGACTTAACTTTCTTGTTTTGAGAGACCTACCAATTCCAGTAGTCGGGGAAAGTTTCAGAAATACATGGTCTCCTTCCTCAAACTCTAGAGGTCTATGGCTCTTATCGTAGTAACTCTTTTGCTGACTCTGAGCTGTAAGTATTTTGTCTCGTATCATCCTGATTTGTTCAGTGGTTTGTTGAACTAGATCAGGACCTAACAAGTTCTTTTCTCCTACCTCAAACCAACATAGTGGAGATCGGCACTTTCTACCGTATAAAGCTTCATAGGGGGTCATCTTAATACTAGAGTGATAGCTATTATTATAAGAAAACTCTACTAAAGGTAGGTACTTATCCCATCCTCCACCTTGCTCTATCACACAGGCCCTCAACATATCTTCTAGGGTTTGAATGGTTCGTTCTATCTGACCGTCAGTCTGAGGATGGTAGGCAGTACTGAACCGCAACTGAGTACCAAATGCTTCCTGCAATACCTTCTAAAACCTCGATGTAAACCTCGAATCTCTATCAGAAATGATATTTAAGGGAATTCCATGCAGTCTAACTATTTCTTAGATGTACAATTGGGCTAATTTATCCAGTGAATAGTTAATTTTTATGGGCAAAAGTGAGCAGATTTGGTTAATCTGTCAACTATTACCCAGATAGAGTCATGTCCCACTGAAGTCTTAGGTAATCCCACAATAAAGTCCATTGATATACTGTCCCATTTCCATTTAGGGATCTCAAGAGATTGTAGAAATTCTGCTGGCTTTTGATGCTCCACCTTCACCTTTTGACAAATGAGACATTTCGCCACAAACTCGGCAATTCCTTTTTCATCCCTGACCACCAATACATCCTCTTTAAATCCTGGTACAATTTAGTACATCCAAGATGGACTGTGTATTTACTTTGATGCGCTTCCTACAGGATCTTAATCCTCAACTCTCGTTCTTGAGGGACACAAATCCTTTCCTGATACGTGATTGCTCCATCTTGCATAATAGAAAAATTACCTTGGTCTTTATGATCCTGTAAGTATTGGTCGTGAGTTTGAGCCTCTTTGATCTGAACTCTAAGGTCACACCCTATACTTAAACCATTAATGACTAGCTTCTTTGGAGTAAGAGTTGTGGCTAGCTTTAAATTTTGAAACTCCTCTAGCATCTGCATCTCATACACCATCATCTGACCCATGTGCAGAGATTTTCGACTCAAGGCATCTGCTACAACATTCGCCTTTTCGGGATGATACTTTATCTCAAACTTGTAGTCATTGAGGAATTCTACCCATCTTCGTTGCCTCATATTTAACTCCTTCTGATCAAAGAGGTATTTAAGACTCTTATGATCACAATATACTTCAAAGGTTGCCCCATATAAATAGTGTCGCCAAATCTTTAAGGCAAACACCACTGCCGTCAATTCAAGATCATGGGTTGGATAGTTTCTTTCATGGGGTCTCAGTTGCCTAGAGGCGTAAGCAACTACTCTCTTATCTTGCATCAGCACACATCCTAGCCCTTTCTTTGAAGCGTCACTATACACTTCAAAATGTCCTGTGGAGTCTGGAATAATTAAAACAGAAGGAGTGGTCAGTCTTGTCTTAAGCTCCTGAAAACTAACTTCACATTGATCAGTCAATTTGAAAGGACTTCCCTTCCTGATCAATTTAGTCAATGGCAAGGCTATACGAGAGAAGTTTTGTATAAACCTCTTGTAGTATCTTGCCAAACCCAGGAAACTTCTGACTTCCGTAACCGTCTTTGGTCTCTCCCATTGAATTACTGCTTCCGTCTTGCTAGGATCTACGGCTACCCCTATATTTAAGATGACATGTCCGAGAAACTTTACTTCTAACAGCCAAAATTCACACTTCTCCAATTTGGCATACAACTTTTTCTCTTTCAGTACTTGCAGCACAATTCGGAGATGTTGTTCATGTTCTTTCTCACTCTTAGAATATATCAAGATGTCATCAATGAACACTACCACAAATTGATCTAAGTAGGGTCGAAAAATGCGATTCATGTAATCCATGAAAATTGCAGGTGCATTTGTCAACCCGAAAGGCATTACGAGAAACTCATAGTGCCCATACTTAGTCCTGAAGGCAGTTTTTGGTACATCCTCCTCCTTGATCCTAATCTGATGATATCCCGACCTCAAGTCAATCTTAGAAAAGATAGAGACTCCCTTCAATTGATCTAATAAGTCATCTATCCTAGGAAGAGGATACTTGTTTTTGACAGTCACCTTATTTAGTTGTCTATAGTCTATGCATAGTCTAAGGCTTCCGTCTTTCTTCTTAACAAAAAATACAGGAGCTCCCTAAGGTGATACACTTGGTCTAACAAATTGCTTGTCTAACAGATCTTCCAACTGTTTCTTGAATTCCTGTAGTTCTTTCGAGGCTATTCTATATAGTGCAATAGAGATAGGCCCTGTTCCAGGTAAGAGATCAATAGAGAATTCTATCTCTCTCTTGGGAGGTGAGCCTGAAATATCTGATGGAAATACTTCAGGAAACTCATTGGCTATTGGGATTTCATCAAGCTTTGATTCGACTTTTAGGTTTGATAAATACAAGAAAATGTATCCAAGTACTCCATTCTTTAACTCTCTATTAACTTGATTGGCATTAAGCATCAATAACTAGACCTCCTCTTTCAGAGTAAGAGGTAGAAATTCAACGGTTTTGTTACAACAATTAAGCAAGACTCGATTTCTAGACATCCAGTCTAACCCTAGAATGACCTCAATACCTCTTAAAGGTAAACATATGAGGTTTACAAAAAAAGTTTTCTCCTGGATGGTGACTTGACAGTCCTTACATACAAAGGAAGTTAATACCATTTACCTTGTAGGGGTTACTACGGATAGCTCATAGGGAGTTTCAGAAATAGGAAACTGAAACTTCCTAATACATTCTTCCAATATAAATGAATGACTAGCACCAGAGTCAAATAACACCATAAGAGCAAATCCATAGATATAGCATGTACTTTGAATCATTTCAGAAGATTGAGCTGCCTCTTGGCCGCTCAGGGTGAAAACCCTTCCTTTTACTTGATGCCTCTGTTCTGACTGCTTCCCCACATTTTGTGGGCAGTTTCTCGCAAAATGACCCTTCTGTCCGTAGTTGAAGCAGACATCTTGTCCCATGTAGCATGACCGATTACCATGCATGCGTCCGCACTTAGCGCACTTGACTAGGGCGAGGTCTTGTTAGAAAGGTCTAGGACCCGCAGTCAATGGCCTCTTACCAGCTCCATATCCACTTCTTTTCACGTTCTTACTAGGGTTGAGAAAATTTTTCTTACTTTTCCATAGGTTTCGCCTTTGCATTTCGTCCTTCACTGCCTTTAAAATTTTCTCCAAGAGTCTACATTTATTGATCAGAGGGACAAACTCCCTAATCTCCATAGCTACAACAACATTCTTTATGTCCGGGTTCAGTCCCGCTTCGAACTTAACAGCCTTCCATGTTTCATCAGGGTTAAATCGCAGATAAGTGGAGAACTTAGACAATTCCTCGAATCTCGCGATGTATTGGTCTATAGTCATGCTACCCTGCCGGAGTTGGAGAAATTCGATCTCTTTCTCCGCCATCACAGTACTTGGAAAGTACTTTTTCAAAAAAGTGTCTTTGAACACCTGCCAAGTGATCTGCCTTCCCTAGTGAGTTAAAAGTTCTCTAGCTCCACGCTACCAGTATTCTGCTTCATCTTTTAGCATATATGCAGCAAAAATTACTTGCTGCTCCTCAGTACAGCCCATCACTTCAAAGATTTTCTCTAACTCCCTTATCCATCTTTCAGCTATAATCGGGTCAAAGCCGCCTTGAAAACAAGGTGGCCTAGTCCTCAGGAACTCGGATATGCCGTTATCATTTTCAGCCATCTGATTGTTAACCCCATTCACACCATTCGAGTTATTAGCATTTTGGAGGTATTGTAGAATTTGATTAGTGGTCATGACTTGGTCTCAAATTGCCGTGGCCAGGTTGTGCAAGGTTTCTTCCGCATTATTTGCAGGATTCCTCCTTGGTGGTGCCATTTCCAACTGTGGCAAAAAACAAAGTTATGCTGCTATTGAGATGATCAAGCTCAATAGTTAGTTCAAAAATATTTAACAGCAGTCATAACACCACCTCGGCATGTAGGTAGGAAACACTAGTAATTTCTTACCTATATGAATTCACTGATCCCTACACAGCACAACCACAAACATACTCAAGACACTATAAGATCGATTTAGATAACCATCCACCCACTGGCCATCTAGGATCGACCTGCTTTGATACCAATTATGTAACAACTCCATTTAAGTATCAATTTTTTTTACATACCATAAAGTTATTACCTCGTTACAACTTAACTCAAAATAACATTTATTTAATTTATACAATACAGAGTTTACATATATGTCATTAATCAAAACATACGTACAACATATCAAACATATAAAAATCTACATCTTATTTATTCTGGTTGACCAATTCTGGAGATATAGGTGTGGGTGGTTGCACCTTCACCGGGATCTAAGCCAACTCGACCATAATCATTTTATTTGCTTCTGAGATCTGCCCAACATAAAGTACTTGATCCAACGTGCACTAAAAGGCAGAGCCATAGAAAAATCTACATAACTAATTTTCTGAATATAATATGAAAATATAGTGAAAATTAAATCTCAATAAATTCAACAATAAATCATCATCAATATAGCTCATCACGTCATGTTCTGCTGTATAAACTACATCAAATATCTTTGGTCACATGAATGCCTTATATCTATGTATAAGAGAATCGTACAATAATGACATGTATGACATGATTAATTATTTTCAGAATATCATATGATGACTATCAATTTATTCTCATATCAAGCTACTCCGGTCAGGGTGAGTATTTTCTACTCTCTGGTACGGGCTTTTCTCGCTCCGTCTGACATGGCATACTTTCTCTTTCTTTTCTCATTAACATATTCATAACCGTTGGTAGGGCGTCCCTTACTGGTTCACCACACAGATTGCCATGTGACCGTGCTCATTTCTTTTCTTTTCACAATGATAGCCAAAAATATACTTTCAATAACAAGTATGTTCACCAAAATATAATTATTATCAAAAATCATTGGTAATCATGTCATGAACATAACCATTTCAAATATCACTTTATAAAATATTTCTATGTCAAAATTTTACACTTAAGATGGTAAGAAGTTCATACAATGGCAATGGCTATAGCATATACTAGTCATTTATTATTTTCATTTATAAGATTCATCTTCTTTTTTAAATATTAATTTTATTTCTTTATTTTCTTGATGCATGTTTTCATCCTATCTAACCTTCTCTTACTAATCAGAGAATAATTTCTTCAATTTAACTCCGATGTAGGTGATTTTGGTGTCAATATCAAGATAAAACAATTATCTTAAACTATTATGTTGAATAGTGTAGCGAAATACTAAGAAATCAAGGTGATATTACTCCCTCAATGTACAGGTTATTTTTTCTCGGATAGGTTCTGACCTCTGCTTACTAATCGGTCCATATCTCCCTCATAAAAATTCCAAATTAAGTGATTCCAGTGGTTAAAAATCCGTGACATATATAGCTATAATTTGTATGTTAATCATTTATTTTAATTCCCTACAGAATGTTCCCAGAAATTAAAATACAGAAGCTATCCTAACATATTCCTCCCTGATTAACCATTTTCTGACATTTGCTTACAAATCAGACCATATCTACCTCATATGAACTCTAAATTAAATGATTCCAGTGGCTAAAAATCTGTTAGACATAGATATACATTTGTTATGTTGACTATTTATTTAGATTCCCTTTATAATGTTCTTAGAAATTAAAACACAGAAACTTAAAATTCTGCCACCCATAGCCATACCCATGCAAAACTATCTACACCAACCTGAGTATTCAAACATACAAAATATATAACATGATATAGCAACATCCATGACCAATCATCAAAGTTCTAAGATCAAAATCCCATATAAATATTACAAGTTTCAAAACTTTTCTTCAAAAAGAAATATTGTTAAACTTACCTAGAGCACTTAGTCCCTTAGACTTCTCCTTCCTCTTTCTTCTTTTCTTCCTCTCCTTTCCTCACTCTACCTTGCTTCTATTTTTCCTCTCCCTCACTTGGACAAAATTCTAATGTTGTAAGGGTGGGTTTTCTTATATAGACCACCAAATAATTCACCTTTCATGATCATGGGTCTACCTTATCACAATTAGGTTACACTTGGTTGAATTTTTGGAAAACAAACAACTTATGTTCTTGTCTTCCTCTTCCTTAGTCAAGATATGCATAGAAAAAAGAGATTTATATTTTGAAAATTATGATAATATGTTCTTAAGATATGGGACAAGGTCCCTTTGATTTATGGTTTCATTTCCTTTTTCTTTTGTCTTAATCAATTATGATAGATTTGCCTTTTTAGTTGGCAAATTTCTAACCCTTGAATCTCCATTATTTGGTTAAAATTATTTGTGTGGGATAGGAATGTTTTGTCCTAATGCTATATATTATCATACCACTTGCTAAAATTATGAGTGTAGGATATAGATGTTTTGTCCTAAAATTTTGTATTATCATACCACTTGCTAAAATTATGAATGTAGGATATCACACCACTTGCTAAATTTTTGTCTTAATGCCATGTCACCTAGTCTTGATTACACCATTATTTCATCACTTTAATTTTATTTATTTTTATTTTTCCTCTTGGGTTTGGGCTCATTCTTGCCCATTTTCTCTACTTTGGTTAAAATTCTACCTTTTATAATGGGCTTGGTCATATTTTCTTGATTTTTGGGCTACCGATCCAATTTCTATATCTTAGTCCAAGTCTATGTTTTATTTCTTCATTAGGCTATCTATTGGCTTGCTAAAAATTTATGTGAAGTGGAAAAACTCTATATGAAGTGTCCATAGGTGAAAACCCAATTTATGGGTGAAGATACTAAACTTAGTAACTTTTGCTCTTAAATTAAGAAAAATTACCCTAATCCGATCTTCTTGAAATTTTAAGACCTTTACTTCACAAAAATTTATCTTCCTTACCTAAGAATTTTACCTTTCTTTAGCATGTTTATTTCTAATATTTCCTCTTAGGTTTTCTTTCTTTACCTATTCCATTAATATTAGAACATTTCTATACATACACGTAAGGTGAAGAATTTTTAAGGATTATATTTCCTTAGATATCTAAAAATTGTCTAATAAATTTTATTTCCTTAATTAAATATTTATGTACCTTTATCAATAAAATAAAATAAAATTATGGATGTTACTTTGAATACTTTTGTATTTTTATTAATACATGAAATGAAATTAAAGATGTTACAGCAATCCGTGTGGTGCACCAGTTGGGGACACTCTACCAACGGTTATGATGATGATAATGAGAAAAGAAAGAAAAAGTGTGCCATGTCAGACGGAGCGAGAAAAGCCCGTACCGGAGAGTAGAAAATACTCACCCTGACCGGATTAGCTTGATATGAGAATAAATTGTTAGTCATCATATGATATTCTAAAAATAGTTAATTCTGTCATACATGTCATTACTGCACGATTTTCATGTGAATAGATAAAGTGCATTCATGTGACCTAAAGTATTTTTTGTAGCTTATATAGATAAACATGACATGATGAACTATATTGATTATGATTTATTGTTGAACCTACTGGAATTTAATTCTCACTATTTTTTCATATCATGTTTAGAAGATTAAATATGCATCTATTTTCTATTACTCTTATTATTACTGTACGTTGGATCGAGGTGCCCTACCTTGGGCAAATACCGATTATATCGGATGTAATAGTAGTAGACGTGACTGAGATTCCGGTGGAGGTGTTGCCACCTGCACCAGTGTCCACAGAAGTAGTCTACGTGGATAATTAGGCCTCATATGTACATGTATATGTTAAACTTTTATGTGGATGTTTGTAAATTAATGATGTGTATGTGTACTCAGTATTGTATCAATAATAATGATAGATTTTAAACCTTAATTATGCTTGGTTAAATCAAATAAATGTTATTATGAGTTAAGTAGCAAAAAGGTAATAACTTCATGGAATTTTACAATTATAGAAAAAAATTGTTACATAAATGGAGTTATTACAAATTAAGAATGATGGGGCCTCATAAACTAGCCCAATCCCTATAGCCCAAAGAGTGGAGGACCAAAATTGTGTATTGGAGAGAAGTAGAAATAGAGGAGTCTGTTCTAGCAATCAACTAAAGTCTAATTTCCTCAATTGGGCTGGAACTAAACCAAATGGGTTTACTGTAAGATAGAATGCCTAATCCTCTCCATTTTTAGCTGGGAATTTCACCAAAACAAATGAGTCTTCCTGAACATTGTCGGGAGGGAGCCAAAGACCATT
Source organism: Gleditsia sinensis (assembly GCA_037074535.1). NCBI lineage: Eukaryota > Viridiplantae > Streptophyta > Magnoliopsida > Fabales > Fabaceae > Gleditsia > Gleditsia sinensis. The sequence goes on along the minus strand of CM073468.1, from coordinate 56,324,013 downwards.
TGTTGCAAAAATAGGGGCTCACGACTTGAAAAATGCAGGAGGGGGAAGAAGAGACTTTCGTGATTGAGGGTTCTGTAGAATGTCTAATAGTGAGTATCACTCAAGAAGGGAGAAAGGTTTGTGCTTTAGGTGTGATGAAAAATTCAGTCCATCTCATGTCTAAAAGAACAAACAACTTTAGATACTATTAATTGATGCCTAGATAGAGTTTAATGAAGAAGAGACAAAGGAGGAGCCCGTAGAACAAATCTCACTAATGGAAGATAATCAGATGGAACTATCCATGCAATCGATAGTGGGCATTAACTCACTGAAGACAATGAAGCTTAAAAGGTTATTGAGGAGCGAGCTGTCATCATTTTGATTGATAGCAGAGATTCTCATAGTTTTATTTCCAAGGATTTAATGGCAGAATTGCAGTTGCTAGTTACCTTCACTCCTCCTTTTGGAGTGACAATAGGAAATAGGTATAGTGTTAAAAGAGCTGGTGTTTGCACAAAGGTAAGAATTAAAATACAGGGGTTGACCATTGTTTAAAATTTTTTCCATTTGAACTTGGGGGTGCTGACATAATGTTGGGAGTAGAATGAGTGGGGACTTTAGGTGATGTATGTACCAATTGGAGTACTCTCATAATGACTTTTTTGTGGGAAGGTAAGAAAGGTAAATTACAAGGAGATCCTATTTTGACTAAATTAATGGTATATCTCAAATATATGCTTAAGTTCATCCAGGAGGGATAGGAAGGCTATTTGATAGAATTTGGGGCCATCTCGACAGCTCAAGAAGTGGATTCACCAATTCATCCTAATATCCAGAACTTGCTAACTTAGTTTACTGCATTATTTGAGACACCTCTGGGGTTACCACCCCAATGTAGTTTTGATCATGCAATTAAATTAAAACTGGGAGCTCATCCACCCAACATTATGCCATACGTTATCCCCATTATTAGAAAGAGGAGATTGAGAAAATTGTGAGAGAAATTATGGCCATAGGCATAATTAAGCCTAGTGTGAGTCCTTTCTCTAGTCTAATAGTGAGGAAGAAAGATGAGGGTTGGCGCTTCTGCGTCAACTATAGGGCTCTTAATGACATCGTCATCCCTAATAAATTTCTCATTATGGCTATTGAGGAATTATTAGATGAACTCGAGAATTTTGTGGTCTTTTCAAAACTAGACCTCAAATCCAGCTATCATAAAATCAGGATCAAGGAAGAAGATACAGAAAAGACAACTTTTAGAACACATGAGGGCCACTGTGAATTTTTGATCATGCTATTTGAACTCTTAAATTCCCCTTCCACTTTTCAATCATTAATGAATGATATCTTTTGGCCTTACTTATGATAATTTATTCTGGTTTTCTTTGATGACATACTAGTGTATAGCCTGGACTGGTCATCACATCTTCACCATCTACAGTTTGCTCTCTTTATTCTCCAAGAGAATTCCTTGTTTATCAATGCCAAGAAATGTTCCTTTAGGCAACGATGAATTGCATATTTAGGCCATATCATTTCAGCTAAAGAGGTTGCAGTTGATCCTAATAAAATAGCACACATGGACTTTTGTGCAAGTGTTTAATTTCTTCTTGAGCCTTACTTCAATGGACTTTTGTGCAACTTTCTTCATGGTTCCCTATCTCTATTGTTGTTGTTTATTTGTGATCTTATAAACAAGGAAATTACTATCTCTTCCTTAAACAATTCTTCCAAAAAAGAGAAAATCCTTATTAAATATTCACAATTATTTTCTTATAACTCCCTTATTTAACCATTTTTAATCCTTTCTTACTATTCCATTTTGTGAATATTATTAACAGAATTTCGAGTGTTACAATTTCACACACGAACCCCAAAAAGAGAGATGTTCAGTTTGAACCAGGGAAATAGGTCTTCCTAAAGCTTCAACCTTATAGACTACATACATTAGCTAGACAACCTAATGAAAAGCTCAGCCCAAGGTTTTATGGCCCTCATCAGGTTTTGGAGAAAATTGGACTAGTAGCTTATAGACTAGATCTGCCTAAAGATACCCGTATACACGATGTCTTCCATGTTTCCTAGTTAAAAAAATCCATAGGCTCTGCAGTGGTCAGTCAACCCCTTCTACCTTGCTTAAATAAAGATTTGGAACTACTGCTACAGCCTGAACACATGGTGGCTAGCCAAAAAACACCAGTGTGAGCTAATGAGGTCTTAATTAAATGGCAAGGTTTACCCTCTTGTGAAAGCACCTGGGAAGCCTATGATCTTATTGCTAACACCTTTCCCTAATTCCACCTTGAGGACAAGGTGGTTTTGACCCATTATTAAAGTAATTTACCAAAGAAGGAATAAAATGACAAACATGGGGTAGAGGGCAGTTATTCATAAGGGGACTGAGGTGGAAGTTAATTCCATTAAGGTAAGGTGTCAAAATATGAAGGGCCAAGAGGGAAACACAGTTGGAAAAGGCATGGTAATTTCATGGGCAGTTGAGAAGGGAAAAAAGAATGCACAAGAGGAAGTGAGGGAGGCAGACAATTACTGATAAGTGGTTCTAGGAGATTTTTGGCAGTCTTGAAGGTGCTAGGGCTGGTTCTACATGTTGTTTTGTTTTTTGCATGCTTATTGGAGTTTCGCTCACTGGAAAGCTTATTGTCTATAGTTCTGGTGGTGTAATTCTCTGGTTTTCTTGTTGTAAAGCTTATCAAGCAGATTACTCAAAGAGTTTGAGGTATTTCTTCCATAGCTTAAGTTTTATCTCTTTAATTATGAATCTTTTATTTGTGTTGAGTTGAGTAGGAATTAGGTTCCTAACAAAGCCCAATTAGGCTTTTAGAGTTTTCATAGAGTGACTATATAAGGGTTCCCTTATACTTGTGTAATTCAGATTTGACATTAATAAGAATTGAGTTTTCTTTCAAAGTGAAAGTTTCCCTTGGTTCTTGGACAAAGAAATGAATCCGATCTTATCGAGACAACTCGTGGCGATCAAAACATTTGTTAAATTTTTAAGACAATCCTTGCTTTCGTCAAACACTCTGTTTTTTGACTTAAGAAAACACATCATTTAGTATAAGAGTTTTGGCTCTTTGAAATTTAGTTGGTGTCCTATCTTTTCTTCTTCTATTTGTGTTCTACAATCGTTTTTTATCTTCTACCTTTTTTATGTTAGATTAGAGTTCTAGTTCTAGTCAATTTTTGTAACATCCTAAGTATCTAATATAGATAAATCTAAAAATAAGTAGAAAATACATATGACAAAGAATTAAAATGCTTAGTTATCTGACAATAAGGCATTTATAAAATATGTGACATATAGTTAATCATGAATCATATAAATAAAATTCTTAGAATCATAATGGATGGGGAGATGATACAAATATATTTTTAGGACATTACTAATCTAGGATTAGTAGTAAATTAAGGCAATATAAAACAACTAAGGAGCTTCCAAGTAACACCACAAAGTTGCAGCCATATAGCATGTCACATTGGCCACAAAATTGCAGCCACCTTGCACCTATCAAAGCAGGCCACATTTCCCACAAAATTACAGCCACATAGCATGCCACATTGCCCAAAAAATTACAACCACCTTGCACCTACCAAAGTATACCACATAGGCCACAAAATTGCAGCCATCTTGTGCCTACCAAAATATGGCACATTGCCCATAAATTTACAGCCACATAGAATGCCACATTTGCCACAAAATTGCAGCCACCTTTCACCTACCAAAGCATGCCACATTGCCACAAAAACTTCAGCCAAAATCAACAAAGAAATTGCCACCTTTCAACAAGGAAATCTTGCCACATAGCCACACAATTTTTAGACACACTTCAGCCAAGAAAAAGCACCTTGCAGCCAACATAATCATGCATATAGTAGTGGGACAATAGATTGAGTGGAAGGACAGCAGCATCTCACGCCATTCTTTGCATAAAGCCAAGGAATCCTTACAGAAACACACCACCTCCATGTGCCTCTTGAGTGGGAGAGTGAGCAACCAATATAATCATGTGCTTGGGTAATGGAGTAGCAGAAATCACACCCCTTAACTCCATGTAATCAGCGTCAAAGAGGGAGAGAAGACAACCAAAAAAATTAGAGCCAAGGGGAGAGAGAAAAAGAGAGCAACCAGAAAAATTGAGAGGGAATGAGTGCTGGAATTTGAAACTTTGCTCACCTTATATTTTGTCCAAAAACGTAGCTGAGTTTGCAAGGAAAATTAAGAGGAGAAAAAAGTTAAAATTTGAGAGCCATAAGAGTATTTATGCACAAAGTAAGTTTCCCTTCTTGAAGAAATTTGGTTTGTAGTGTGTTGAGCTCATTTTGGGTTTTGCATGGGTGATTCTTGAGCGATGCAAGGGGTTAAGGTTGAAAATATGGAACTCTAATGGTAGGAAACAATCTTTTCCATCTAAGTAAAAAACATGCTTAAGCACCACATATTCTGTACTAGGAAGTTATTGTTCCTGCACCTAAAATTTTTAGACTCTATGTTCTTGGACTGTTTGATTGGGTAAATGGCCTTTAAATTCTCTAAGTTTTGGTGAGAAAGGTCTTGAAATATTGATAATCAATTCTAAATATTTTTGTGATTTTTGAGAACCTACAAATAGGTCATTTGTAATCAAAACAGTGCTAAGAAAAATCTGCTAGACAACTTAGACTGTTGATGGAAATATTAAAAACTGAAGGGGTTAGAGGTTACATTTTCATATGAAAATTTTATGAAAAGTTATAGGGATCCTAATTAAGAGCCCCACCAAATTTGAGAGAATTCTAGATAGTTTAATTCATATAATAAAATATAGAAATTCTGTGGGACAAGAAGTGAGTCAGAATAGACCAGAACTGGGGGCAGCCATAAAAAGTTGGTTTTGAGGGGTCAAATGAATTATTTTTTACTTGAAATTTTTATGATTATTGTATAATATACTAGGATGCTCCATATTAAATATCACGAATTTTTAAGAAGTTTTACCCATTCAAAGGAATGAAAAACATAATATAAATGGCATTGAAACTAATATGCATTATTCTGAGTTATGGAGGTAGTTCTTGGAGTGAATGGAAGAGTTAAGGGTTGAGAGGTCCATGAAATAAAATAGACATGTAAAGGAACCTCCATGCGAAATTTTAAAATTTTTAGAAAAATTTTGTTATATTTAATAATAATATCAAAACTAAACAGAATCACAAGTCTTTTAGGGGAGTAGGAGCTCTTAAACTAGAGACTTAAGATTTTAAGTGCTCATATGCATGCATTAACCAAATAATTTTATATGTTATAATTTGAGTAGCTGGTTGTAACCTTGTCATCCTTAGAAAGGAAGTGATTATGTTAAAAATGAAGTAGTTAATTTTTTCTTAAAACACTCTTTATGTTTATGAACTTAAATTTATCAATTTCACTAGTTGCTTGACTTTTATGTTATGATGAATGATGGTCTAAAGATATGTTATTTATGTATTTTCGGGAATTAAGGGGTGGCTAAGGTGTTCCTAGTAAGCCCCATTTCCCCCACATATTGGCCAATAATAGGAGATGCATAACCCTTTTGCAGATATGGGACTGCACTAGATAAATAGACCAAAATGTTATGGGTCCGTAGTATGACCAAGATGATGTATGTATGTATGTATGTATGGTCAATTCTTATGTTTCAGTGGAATAAATTGAGATATTTTAAGGAATGGAATGTATACTGGTTTTTTTGAAAATTTTGCTAGCTATTGAGATTGTCATATAATCTTTTTATGTCCACATAATTACATTCCAGGTACTCTAGCAAGAAGTAAGCAACAAGGGTCCCAAAGTTGACTCATTTAAATATGGATATAGATTATATATTTTTTGGTTGTGTAATATATGTGGGATGACTTACTTGAGTGTCAAGTCCCTTTTAGATAGCTCATAATGTAATGTAAAATGTTATGGACTGTACACTTTTCTTTTATGGCGTGAGAGCTTTTTTGTTGTAAGTAATGCATAGCATGCCTAGTTAGTTGCCTATAAGGAAATGAAATTTTGAAATGCTTGGAATAGCTTGAAGAACTTGTATGCTTATCCAAGAAAGATAACTAACAATATAAGTGAATAGGTGAATTTATGGGTTAGGTAGACATTGCTAGAAATTTATAGATAAGATAAAAAAATATAATACTAAAAAGTTCAAGGAGAATATTCTATGATGTAGATGTATGAAATAAAATGCTAGTCAGTAGGTGTTGCACTTTTTGGTATTAGAGCAATGGTTTAGGGAATTATCTATGTGTTTAGACGAATTCTAGGATATTCTAAATTGATTTAAAGTTGAATTATTGTAAAATTGACTTTTGTTTTAAGGGTTATTAAATAGAGTAGATATAGTTTATGGTCGTGTGACTAATTATATGAAAAATATTTGTATATATAAATGTGCACACAAGGAAATGGCATATAAGAGAACCCAAGCTGAGACTCTGAAAGAAATATCTGAGAATATGAAAGTCTTAGCTGCTAGGATCAATAGGCAAACTGCAACCCAAGCCATCACAGCACAAATCCTTCAACAAGTTCAAAAAGCCCTTAGACAAGTGCCGCAAGAAAACAATCCTAAGGTTACTAGAGAGGAAAATAGGACAGGTCAAATGAATAAACTCCTGGCCCAATTCAAGAAGGCCAACCCTCCTTCATTTCTAGGAGAATATGACCCAGTGATAGCTGAACAATGGATTATGCAACTAGAGAAAATTTTTGGGGTTTTAGAATGCAACACAGAACATAAAGTTTTCTTAGCCACTTACATGTTAGAAAGTGAGGTAGAGCATTGGTGGAAAAGTACGCAGAGACTATGGCAGAATAATGATACTCCCATTACCTGAGATAATTTTAAAGGAACATTTTTTGATAAATATTTTCTAGATAATGTGAAGAATCAAAAAGAGGCTAAATTCATACAGTTAAAGCGAGGAAATATGACTATATCCCAATATGAGGTTAAGTATGAAGAGCTCTCTAAATTTTTCACTTACCTGAAACATACCCATGATGATGCATGGAAGGCGGCAAATTTTGAGCGATGTTTGAAACCTGAGATTAAAGAAAGAATGTCTACCTTAGATATACAAGATAAGTAAATGTAGAATAACCGAAGAAACTCTTATGAGTGCCAAGGTTGAGAAAAGATTAAGAGATAGTGAGCCCTTTGGAGGAAGAAGAAAACCTTAGAACAAAAAGTTCAAGGGTAACAGTTCTCAGAGTAAGAGAATGTAGACCCGTAATGGTCAAACCTCTAGCCAACCTGCTTGTAAGAAATATGTGAAGAACCATGGAGATAAACCTTGTTTAGCTGGTCAGAATGTTTGCTACAGCTGTGGAAAGCCAGGCCACTACTCTAAGGATTGTCGAGTAAGGAGGGGATTAGTTCTTGATGGCAGACCACAAAATTAGGTAGAGGTGTTTGCTCTTTCCTAGCAAGAGGCTAGCCAATCTCCAAATTTGATCAGAGGTATGTTAATTATCTGAAACTCACTTGTAGATGAATTGTTTGATTCTGGTGCTACACATTCTTTTATTTCATATGATTGTGCTAAGATTCTGGGTTTGACTATTAATACTTTGCCATATGATCTTTCTGTTTCCACCCCTACTGGGATCCGTGTCATAAATTTTTGATTCTTGTATCAATTGTGTTGTACAATTTGATCATAGATGTACCACTTTGGATCTTGTATTCATTCCTCTATTTGATATTGATATTATTCTTGGAATAGATTGGTTGTCTGCTAATAATGTAATTCTTGATTGTTCTAGAAAACTTGTTTCCTTACCTGTTTATGGTTCTACTTCTAAACGCTCCACTAAAATTTCTTACTTATCCATTACCCAGGCTGAGAGATACCTTAGGAAGGGTTGTCAAGGGTTCCTAATCTTCTTTTCTTTGCAAGCAAAAGTAGGAGAGGGCATAGAAAACATACTTGTTATTAGAGATTACCCAAAAGTATTCCTTAAGGAGTTTAGCAGTCTCCCTCCTAATAGGGAAGTAGAGTTCTCCATTGACTTGGTGCCTGGTGCAGCAGGTCCCATATTTAAGGCTCCCTATAGGATAGCTCTTGTAAAGCTAACTAAGCTTAAGAAACAGATGGAGGAACTCTTAAAAAAGGGGTTCATCAGACCCAATGTATCCCCTTGGGGTGCACTAGTTTTGTTTGTTAAAAAGAAAGATGGTAGCCTCAAGTTGTGTATAGATTATAGGCAGTTAAGCAAAGCGACCATCAAGAATAAATATCTACTGCTTATGATAAATAACCTACTAGATCAATTAGTTGGAGCGCGTCAGTCTTCTCTAAGATAGATTTGAGGTCAGGTTACTATCAGTTCAGAATTAAGGCTGAAGATGCCCCAAATACAGCTTTTCGAACCCGATATGGATATTATGAATTTCTAGTCATGCCTTTTGGGTTAACCAATGCCCCAGCCATTTTCATGGATTATATGAATAGGGTTTTTAGACCATACCTAGATATGTTTGTTGTGATTTTCATAGATGACATTTTAATCTATTCTAAGAGCTTTTAGGAACATGAGAATCACCTTCGAATAGTGTTGCAAACCCTGAAGAATAGAAAATTGTATGCCAAGCTTAGCAAGTGAATTTTGGCTGACAGAGGTGAGATTTTTTGGGCATGTTGTCTCCAAGGAAAGGATAGCAGTGGACCCTAGTAAAGTGGAAACAGTGGTTAAATGGGAGAGACTAAAGACGGTCACTGAAATACAAAGCTTTCTAGGCTTAGCAGGATGTCATAGGAGATTTATCCAAGGATTCTCTCAAATAGCCATACCTCTAACTAGGTTAACCAGGAAGGACCAACCATTTGTGTGGGATGGTTGATGTGAGAGCAGTTTTTCAAGAATTGAAAACTAGGCTAACCTCTACCCCAGTGCTAATGATACTTGACCCTAGTGAACTCTTTATGATATATAGTGATGCATCTAAGAAGGGTTTAGGGTATGTTTTAATGTAGTTAGTAGGGTAGAGTAGTAGCTTACGCTTCCCGACAGCTTAGACCTTATGAGGAGAATTACCCCACACATGATTTGTAACTAGCAGTTGTAGTGTTTGTCCTTAAGATTTGGAGACATTATTTGTATTGTGCCAAGTTTGAAGTTTTTAGTGATCACAAGAGTCTTAAGTACCTTTTTGACCAAAATGAGTTAAATATAAGGCAAAGAAAATGGATGAAATTCCTAAAAGATTATTATTACACCCTTAAGTACCATCTGGGAAAGACAAACGTGGTTACTGATGCCTTGAGTAGGAAATCAATTCATATGGCATCATTGATGTGTAAGGAACATGAATTAATTGAGGGCATAAGAGATTTAAATCTCTCTATTTCTCTACAACCTAGTAGCCTTCTTATGAGTGAATTGAGGATTCAGAATGATCTAAGAGATATAATTAAAGATCTCAAGTTTTTGATCCATATCTAAAGGACATTAGAGAATAGATATCCTATGGCAAGTCTAAAGAATTTCATATTTCTGAGGATGGGCTTATTAAGTTTGGAGAGAGGCTGTGTGTACCTAAAGTGAAGGAAGTGAGATATAGTATCCTGGTTGAAGCTTATAAGAATAGGTATACCATATATCCTAGAGCTACAAAGATGTATCAAGACTTAAAAAGAAGTTTCTGGTGGCCTGGGATGAAAATGGACATAACACGTTATGTGTCTAAGTGCTTAGTATGTTAGAGAATCAAGGTAGAATACCAAAAGTCTGGGGAATTGCTCCAACCTTTAGATATTTCTAAGTAGAAATGGGATAGCATCTCAAGGGGAATATTCTATAATATGGATGTATGAAATAAGATGCTAGTCAGTAGGTGTTGCACTTTTCTTTGTCTAATTCTTTCCAAAAAATAAAGAGTCCTAGTTTTAGTCAAATTTATTCTCCTAGTTATAGTCTAATTCCTTCCAAAAATAGAAAGTCCTAGTCCAATTTGATTTCTTGAATACTAAAAAAAAGAGCATAAATTTTTTCTAAAAAAAAATAGAAATGCGTCCAAAAAGAACTGAGCAAAAGTCATTAAAAAAAAGGATAAATTCATTAATAAAAAAAGAAGGAAGCATAAAATAACTCATTGGTTCTATTATTCCTTATTTTCTCAATTCAGTTCCTAGGGTTGTCATAGTATAAAATTTTATTCTTATTATTCTTAATTCACTTGTTTCCTTTGAGAAGTTTGTTGATCAAGTTATTGTTTAAAAACTTTAAGGGAAAGAGAGAAAATTAAATGTAAACACATGAGGTTTGTAAGATAAACATGAATAGTAAAAAAGATCAACCTGAAATTGACCTTAAACTCTTCATGAATGTAGTTTAAGAGCAACTTAAGTTGTTGAATGTGAGGCTGGATAACCTCAAGTCACCATCCAAGCCTAAGCCTACCTAACAACTTGGGTTTGATGAGAAAGAAGGAGAAGATTTAGATGGCAAAGGATTCAAGTCAAGAAAAGAAAGGAATACAATTCTTAGGCGTGATAGTGACTTGGAAAGCATCAAAATGAATATTCTTACATTCCAAGGTAAAAGTAACCCTAAACTTTACTTAGAGTGGGAGAAGAAAGTAGAACATGTGTTTGAGTGTCATGCCTATACTGAGGAGAAAAAAGTGAAGCTAGTTGCTGTGGAGTTTACTGACTATGCTAGTATTTAGAGGGATCATAGCAATTAATAGTCGGAGGAATGGTGAGAGACCCATTCAATCATGGAAAGAGATGAAGATTGTGATGAGAAAACGGTTTGTTCCTAGCCATTACTATAGAGACTTGTTCAAAAAACTACAAAACCTACATCAAGGATCTATGAGTGTAGAGGATTTTTACAATGAGATGGAGATGACCATTATGAGAGCTAATATTGAGGAGGATAGGGAGACTACAATGACAATGTTTATTGGCGGTTTAAGGAAAGAAATTGCAGATGTAGTGGATATGCACCATTATGTAGAGATGGAGGATCTACTACATAAAATAATTAAAGTTGAGAAGCAGTTAAAAGTTAGAGCATCTTCTAAATTTGGCTCCATTTTTAAAACTCCATGGAAGCTGAATTGGCAAGACAACCAAAAGGCTTCTACTAGGTTAAAAGAATAGGGCAAGGGAAGGAGTTCAGTTACAACCCTTAACCCCAAGACTAGGGCTGAGACTTTTGCTTCCTCTAGAGCACAAGATACAAAGTGTTTTTGGTGCCAAAGGCTCAGCCATATTACATCATAGTGTCCTAAAAAGAGAGCTACTATTCTTCTTGATGATGGAGACATGGAGAGTGAGCATTCTAGTGATGATGAGATGCCACCATTGGAGACAATGATGTGGAGATTGATGAACTCGTGTATGAAGAAGTATTGGTTACTCAATGTGCTCTTAATATGCAGCCTAGTGATGATGTTGATGAGGAACAACATGAACACATCTTCCAGACTAGGTGCACATGAATAACAAGGTATGTGACTTAATTATTGATAGTGGAAGTTATACTAATGTAACTAGTACCTTGATAGTTGATAAATTGAATTTACCCACATTAAAACATCCTAAGCCATATAGGCTAATATGTTTGAATGATAGGGGAGATATATGGGTGATCAATCAGGTTCAAGTAGCTTTCTTTATTGGTAAATACAAAGATAAGGTGTAACAGCATTTTTTTCCCTTTTCATCACATTTCTCATAACAATATATTGATATATATATATATATATATATATATATATATATATATATATATATGCATTATGCATAAATACCCATATATGTATATTGCAAATCTCGCATAAGTATTTATGAAAAAATACAAGTCATAATTACAATACAACTACAAAAGTCCCCATACAGCACACCACCCTTGAAACACAAAGGGTGAGGAGGTGATGCTGACATTGGGATCTTTACCGGCAACGCCATCCATGGAAGCATCTCACTTCCTTTTATCTGAACATAACACCACAAAATAGTGAGAATAGGGTTCCCAGTAGACTCAACCTTTTATAATAAAATATGTAAAAACAAATATTATGTTTAGCTGTATAAACTATAGAAAATATCAAGCTTTTATAATAAAATCATAACTTTTAATACACCTGCCTCACTCGGCGATCTGGCACACTTAATGCATGAAAAACATAGCTCTTCATATTGCGTAATGCTCATCGCATGCCATAGCTATAAAAACACACATTTTCACTCATTGCTTCTCTTTTATTCTCATGTGGTTGGGTGGCCTCATTGGCTCACTCAGGCTAGTAGGGCATCCCCTACCTGGTACCGTCACATCCATATAACCCATCGATATTCATTGATGTCCACTCAAGTCAAATGTAATGCATATGCACCAAGCAACTCACCACGAGCTATACGCTTGTCAATCAATAACAAATGCAATGCAAAAACATCATTTTCATGCTCAATGAGTTATATAAATATACATCACAACTTTTACCATGAGCATATTTCAAATTATATGTTCAATAGGTATTTCCATCTATATCGCTCTTTCAAAATATCTCAAATCAATATTCAATGTAAGTCCTTTGAAATCAAGTAAAGCAAATAATGTTTTGGTGATATAAAACCATTATTTTAGAAGTATTTCTCTTGGTCAATTGGTTTCTACAATCCCTTCAACAAATAAGGTTCTTTTTCCTATAGAAAATAGTGAAAAATAAGATTTTTCAGCCCTAAACACGGCCTTGAAACTCAAAACACAGCTGGACCGTGTTCTGTGACCTTCTCTCACTAATCAGAACATAACTCTCTCATTTCAACTCCGATTAAGGTGATGTCGGTGTCTATTTAAAGCTAAGACAATTACCTACAACATTCATGTTTATCATATTTTCACATTCCTTATAGATTAGTCCCAAAAATTCGAACACTAAAGAACTCATATTTACAATCCTGTATTCCAGACTCTTCGTGTTCTGTGACCTGCCCTCACTACTCAGAACATAACTCTCTCATTTAAACTCGAATTATGTTGATTTTGGTGTCTATGTAAAGATACTACAATTTCCTACAACTTTTATGTTTACCATATTTCCAAAATACTTACAGATTATTCCCAAAAATTTAAACACTAAAGCACATATTTATTATTATCATGGATTCCATACTTGAATTTGACCTCTGTTTATTTCTCGGGTCATATCTCCCTCATATGAACTCCAAATTAGGTGATCTCAAAGCCTATAAATTCGTGAGACATATATCCACAATTCTTATGTTGACTATTTCTTTAAAATCGTCATCGATTTTTCTCAAAAATTTGAAACAACCAGAACAGAAAAATCCACATAATATACAGCCCACATGTTGCACAATTTCACATTTAATCACTTGTAAAACATAGAAATTGTATCAAAATTTGTGGAGAGTAGGTGTTAAGCCTACCTTAACAAGCTTCCTAAACTTTCTATACCAATTTCTCACCACCAAAACCTACATCCATATCTTGAATTAGGAAATCCATTGAAGAAAAGATTATTATAGAAGAATTTGGATCAAGAAAACCTACCTTGATTTTTCTCCTCTTGCACTTTCTCTCTCTTCTTTCTCTTTCTTCTTCCTCTCTCTTCTTCTTCTTCTCTCCTTTCTAAATTTTTTCTGATCACTCCCCCTCCCCTTTGATAGTCAAGACCATTATCATCACTCAAGTGTTTTAGAAATACTTCTAGCCTACCACTCAAGTGTTTTAAAAATTCTTCTAGCCTACCACTCAAGTGTTTTAAAAATACTTCTAACCTACCACTCAAGTGTTTTAGAAACACTTCTAGCCTACCACTCAAGTATTTTAGAAACACTTCCAGCCTACCATTCAAGTATTTTAGAAACATTTCCAAACTATTTGGTTGGAATTACCAAAATGCCATTCTACCAAAAATCATATAAATACCAAAAATTGTATAAATACTAAAATACCACTTTAAAGTATTTACAACATTACTAGTCTATTGAAATTACACAATTGTCACTCTCTAAAAGCATTACAATACGACCCTTACATAAAGATTACGTAAATACCCATTAGTATTTTAGGAAAAAATTAGGGATGTTACATGAGGTGCATTGTAATATAGTACCAATGCATGTTGGACACTTACTGTTGGGATGCCCATGGAAATTTGATAGAATGGTCAATTATGATGGCTACAATAATCGATATACATTGACCATACATAATCGGACTTTTATTCTAACATCCCTAAAGCCTGCTAAGGCTCTTGTTGATCAAGTGGGGATTATAAAATAGTGTAAGTTGAGAGAAACAAAAAAAAAAGAGTAAGGCCAAAATTGAGAGTGAAAGTAAAGAGAGAGAGGGCGAGACATGTGAATAGAAAAAGAAAGAGTTGTGAGTAAGAGAAAGAGAAAAATAAGAAAGTGAGTGTTTTTTGCACTAAAAGATAAGGTGATTAGTGCTTTGGTGTGCAAATCGAACCTCCTTGTGCTTATGTACAAAAATATTTATCTTACTAACACTCGTAACTTTTTTTTCCTAGTATGGTTGTGTCTTTGATATAAGAATTCATTGATATTTTTTCTTAGGAGACTCCAAACGGACTGTCACCTTTAAAAGGCATTAAGCACCAGATAGACTTTGCCCATGGATCATCCATCCCTAACTGATCTGCCTACTAAGCTAATCCTGAGGAAACAAAGGAAATTCATAGGCAAGTAGATGAGTTAGTTCAGAAGGGATTCGTGAAGAAGAGTCTTAGTCCCTGTTCAGTTCCTGTTATTCTTGTGCCTACGAAGGATAACACTTAGTGCATGTGCGTGGATTGCAGAGCCATCAACAAAATCATTGTAAAGTATAGTTATCCAATTCCTAGATTAGATAACATGCTTGATGAGTTGTATGGTTCTAGTGTTTTTACTAAAGATGATTTAAAGAATAGATAATATCAAATTTGCATGAAAGAGAAAGATGAGTGAAAAATTGCTTTTAAGACTAAGTATGGTTTATATGAGTGGTTAGTAGTGCTTTTAAGACTGTTGCATGCTATTATGTCTAAGAACTTGAGATAGTGGGAAAGAGCTTTAACACATGTTGAGTTTGCTTGCAATAGATCTGTACATTCTACTATTGCTTATAATCCTTTTGAGATTGTCTATAGCTTTAGTTTTATAACAACTTTGGATATTTTACCTTTATTTACTAATGAGTTTGTTAACTTGGATAGTAAGCAAGATGCCAAATATGTAAAGGATTTGCATGTTAAGGCTCGAGCTAACATTGAGAGGAAGAATAAGCAGTATGTAAAGAAAGCCACCAAGAGCCAAACTAGAATTGTATTCGAACCTGGTGATTGGGTGTAGGTACATATGCTCAAAGAGAGATTCTCAACTCAAAGAAAGTCTAAGTTGCATCCTATAGGAGATAGACCTTTTCAAGTCTTAGAGCGGATCAATGATAATGCCTATAAGATTGATTTTCCTAGTGAATATGACAATATTAGTGCTATATTTAATATTGCTGACTTATCTTTGTTTGATGTAGGTGATACCTTTGATTCGAGGATGAATCATTTTAAGGAGGGAGGGAATGATGGAGATCAAGGTACTGCCAAACCTATTATAAACCGTTCCCAAGATCCTTTACAATAGATAGGTGGTCCAATAACTAGCAGCAAGGCGAAGCAGGCCAAAGAAGCTTTAGTGGGTTTGATCTTGAACATGCTGATTAAAGAGGAAGTTGTTAGGTCAAGCCAAGACCTCAAGTGAATCACGCTTTGCAGCCTTAAGGATGACATTAAAGAGGGTAATTTAGAGCATAAGCTTGAGGCCAAATAGAGGGGCATTCTTGGAGGCCAAATAGAGTTTGTTAGATCTTGAAGACAACTAATCCAAATTTGCATAGGTTAAAGATGTATTATAGACTTTATGTTATATGATTTCTTTTGAAATTTTATTAGTATTTAATGTACTTTGAGCACATTCTCTATACTAGTTAAATATTAGTTTAATTATGGGTTTATGCTTTTATTAGTTTAGTTAAGCCAAATAACTAATGTTGTTTGAGCATATAGGACGTATTCCATAGAAGTCCAATTAGGTTTTTTAGGGTTTCCATAGAGTGACTATATAAGGGTTCTCTTATAAAGGGTTTTCTTATGCTCATGTAATTCAGATTTGTTATTAGTAAGAATTGAGTTTTCTCTCAAAGTGAGAGCTTCCCTTGGTTCTTAAGCAAAAAATTAAATTTGATTTTATCGAGACAACTCGTGGCGATCAAAACATCCATTGAATTTTCAAGACAATCATTGCTTTCGCCTAACACTCCGTTTTTTGGCTTAAGGAAACACATCAATAAGCCTATGAAAATCCTAAAACTTTAATTATTTACATATCGGGCCTTTAAGTATTCAGTTCCATAAACTTATCTGAGTGCAAGAGTTAAGTATTACAAGATTACTAACACACACACTCAAGATTCAAAAAGATGAAATATAAAATGTATTTGAGTTGAGTTTATACATAATTATAATTTTTGAAATTTGTTTTAGCTACATATTCTCTAAATCTTTGAGTTAAAAATTTATTAAGTCAAATCAACTTGACATTTAATGCATAATTTTAAAAAAAATTAGTTTTATTGTTTTGTTTGAAGACAAACAAAAATATAAGTTTGAGGGTATTTAATGAGTAAGTTTTATACTCATAAATTACTTATCTTTAATTTAGAATTTTGTAAATTTTTGAGTAACTTATGTTATATTTATGTGTGATTATATGTTTATTTTATAGATAGAAAGAAGATGAAAAATTGAGGAAAAATTAGAGAAAATAAATAAATAAGAGCAAAAATTGCATATTTTGGATAACTTCGATGTTGTTTCACTAATTTAGATATATCTATCTCCTCTAAACTCTGATTGAGATGATTCAAGTGACTACAAAAAGATAATAAAAATATCTATAATTTTTGTGTTTTGAGTTATGAAAGATTTGGTGTCGAGAATCAAGATATCAACATTGCAATCTAAAGATGATAATGCAGTTTTTGAAATAAAATAATAATAAAAATAAAGAAAATAGAGTTTGAATTAAATTAAAATATTTTTTATTTTAAAATAGTTTGAGTTAGATTGAAAGACCTTTTAGAAACTTTAGAAAAAATCATTGGGCTATTAATTTAAGGGGGAGGAGAGGAGTTCAAGCTCTTTTTGGACAGCAACCTAAACTCCATCTTTAACTTTATTATTATTCTTCTTTCATATTTTATTCTATGCTCTAATTTATTTTTTAAGGCTACGATGTAGCCTAATTATAAACTTTTGTATTATTTATTCAATTTAATCAATGGATTACTTTTCTTAATTGAGTTTTTTACATTGTTCTTCTTACTTCTAATTGCTTAATCACTAGTTAGATGATCTATTAATCATATTGAGACCGGAAAGAGATTTATATGTCTAATTCATTGTGTGGTTAACCATAGATTGTACGTAAGATATAGATATATTTGAATAGTTTATGTAGCCATTAAAGAGAAACATAGATCTTAATAAAGTTTTTATTAATCAATTCACGTAGGAATATAGTGAATTATTGATTAGAAAATATTCTTATCAATGCACGAAAGAGACTAGTAAGTAATTTAAAATTCTTGGTTAACAGTTAAGATTATAATTTCTAAATTAAAGAGATAGATAAATACAAAGTGAATTAATTATAGTGAAATCAGAATCTCTATAATCACAATCTATTGATAGTTTTTTATTTGCTTTTGCCTTTTGTTTTACTTTAGTTTTGCATTTTTAATCAATTTAATATTTGAATTATTAAATTGAGATAAATATTAATTTAGTACAGTAATTAATAACATCAATCCTTGTGGTATTGACACTTGATACTCACTTAGAGAGATATTTTTATTATTTGACAACTAGATTGTACGTTTGCACTTAAACGAATATTTAATTCGTATATATCAAGACAAATCCTACATCAATTTTCGAAGCACATAGTAAGAAAAATTTTATAAATAAAGGGAAATCACCAAAAGTACAAGTTTAGCAATAAAATTTTACAACCTAATCCTAGGTAACATATCTATGCATGAGCCTCACTGAATTTTTTACTCAAGAATCCAGCCAAACTTTGACAAATAGGTAAGCTAATTAGCCTTTAGAGGCACCCCTAGCAAGCTTATAAACAGGGATGCATATTAGCCTTTGTAGCATTCTAGGTGTTTGTTAAAATTTTAATATAACTATGCAAGCGCACATATAGCAAACCTATCAACTTTATTTAAGAAATTGAATGTTTAATATAATATTAAAACTAAATAATATAAATATTGACTAATTATCAATCCAAAATATTCTAGAAATTTCAATTTCACTTTATCCTGACCCCTTATCAATAAAATAGATGACTGGCATTGCAGTTACAACTTGCAAGTGGATTTATATTATGCGAAAGGGATATCTTTTCTTATGTAGAAGAAAATAAGAAGTCAAAATCTCTTGTAATTACTTGAAAATAATTTCTTCATGCTATTCATACATAACAATATTCCTTGGATTTAATAACACTTGCAATCCTTTCAAATTATGCAATAGACACAAGAATTCTTACAGGCTACTACAAAAATTCTTTTAAGAAACCTTTTTTCTATGCAGGATCAATTAAATTACAAGTTCTAGTTGTCCAGTATTAAGAAGGTTGAAGAAAATGTAAGTTCTATTAATTATGGATTTGAATCGAGCAAAATTTTAAAGAGCAACATTTTAAACTTAGAAAGAGTTATAAAGGCAACTCAAAGGCTTAAGCATTGATTTGGCTAATCCATTAAGGATGTGATAGCTCCTTAGGCGTTTGCATCAGTTCATTTAATGGATTGTTTGGTAGGAAGTTTGGAATGCTCAAGGCTTGTTTTATGTTAACTTACATCAATTGTAAGGAGTTTTGAAGGGTGTTTCTTTCATATTTCCAATGAGACAGACACAGTTGGCATATATACCTTCTATGATACTTTTGGTATGCTATTGAGCTATATAAATCATTTTATTTATATTTGGTTTTAATTTTTTATTTTATGCAATTCCCAAGAACATTGATGAGTAGGTTTTATACTCATAAATTAATTACCTTTAATTTAAAATTTTGTGAATTTTTGAGTAATTTATATGTAATTGTGTGTTTATTTCATAGATAGAAAAAAGATGACAAATTGATGAAAAATTAGAAAAAATAAAGAAAAATGGGCAATAATTGTATATTTTAGACAATTTAAATGTTACTTCACTGATTTAAACATAGTTCTCCCGTCTCACGATTGAAATGATTCAAAAGGTTAAGAAAATTAAGAAAAGAATCTATAACTTTTTTATTTGATATTGCAATGCTAAAACAAAAATATTGTTCTTTTTAAAAAAAATAAGAAATAAATAAATAAAAGTTTGAGTTGAATTAGATATCCTATTAGGATTATAAATAAAAATAAGAGTTTTAATAGAATTTTAAAAGGGACTTGAGGTAATGAAAATTAACACCTTAGAGAGATAGAACCTAATAAAGAAGATTTTTGGCTTGACAAAGGAAGATTAGAGTTTCAACTCCATCACCAAATTTCTTTTTCTTTTTTTTTATGTTAATTTTAGATGTTTTATTTTATTTTGAGATGATTTTATATTTATTTATTAACTAATTTTATTTTTTAGGGTTACGATGTAATATAATAATGAACTATTATATTTTTTAATTAATTTAATGATGAATTATTTTCTTTTATTGAGTTATTACACTTTGCTTAGCGCTTCTAGTTAACTAACTATTAATTAGATGATAGATTAATCATAATGAAAAAAATATTTATGTGTTTAGTTGATGGTGTAGGTCACCATAAATTATATATAGAGTAGAGTTACACTTATATAGTCTATGCAGTCACGAGTGAATGCCATAAATCTTAATAAACTAGTAAGTATTGTAATTTACATGGAGACATAGTATATTAGTATTTAAAGCTATTTATGTTAGACTTTGATAAATGCTAGTACATAAATTAAAGTAATTAAAATATAATTTTTATGTTAAAAAAGTTAGAAATAAAATGAAGATTAATTATGGTAAAATTAAAAAACTTAAAGATTTGATTTATCGAACTTTTTTGAGAAAACTCAATTGCTGCTATCTTTGTTAATTTTACTTCTCTTTCTCATAAATTAAGTTTTTGCATTATTCAGTTAAAATTAGAATTAATATAAGGATGATAAGTAATAACCACAATCATCGTAAAGACAATACTCCTAATTTTATAAATTATCAATTGACAACAATAGCATATGCTTGCACTAAAATGACATCTAATTCGTGAATGTCAAGCACTAGGTGCAGAGGCACTTGCAGCTTAGAATTGAAGCTCAAGGGAAGCACTTACAATCAGCGTCGATGAAAGCTCAAGATAAATTGTAAGCTCACATTATTGAAAACGCGTAAATTTTTTTTTCAAACATCATTATATGTTCTATTTTCATATTGTAAATCTCACTTCATTTACATGTACGATATTTTTATATATTACCTGATATGAGTTCAAATACAGTGACGTTCATGATATCTTAATGACGTAAATAGGTCTAGGATATTTACTTTATAATTAATTTTTAATGACAACATTGACAAAATCTAGTAATTGATTTGTTAACCATTTAAATGAATTTTATTTATTTTTTTACTACTAATTTTTATCTTAATATGGTCATAATTTTTAAAGCCCCCACAAGTTCCAAAATGGCCATCATTACATAGAGGTTATTATTTGTTTTCTTTTTTCCAATAATTTCAATAAGAATAATTCGCTTCCTAAACATCTTCAAAATAAATCTGATCCTTATTATCTCATTCAACAACGGGAACAAACACAAACACACCCACGAATGGAGAGAGAGTTGAAGGCAACTCTACAATTCCTTATCTTCATAATTACTTTCCATGGTTCCTTCTCCCTTGAAAGTTCACAATTAGACTCTTGCACCAGCAACCTAAACCTCAAAGTTCCAATCCCATTTGATACAAACAACCTTCGCTGCCTTTCTGTGTGGGATGCACAAAATTTCGTCCTCAGAGTAAGTTCACCACAGTCTTATCTTCGTCTTTCTCTCTTCTAGCTATGGCTTTAAATTGCTGTCTCGATTATGATAGTGTTGTAGTTGTAGTGATTGTTAACAAATATGATACGATCTTTGTAGACTGCAATTATGGGAAATTGCAATTGCAAAACCTACCACAACAGCAATATTGCGACCGGAATTTAAAATCTTGTTTCTAGCTCTGTATTAATTACCACTACATGCATAAATTGTGCAGTATGTTCAGATCTCTTCAAACATATGGAGCTTCATCCTCTCAACCCCAGATACCAATTCTTATATAGCGATGGGGTTCTCGGCCACAGGAGGCATGGTCGGCTCTAGTGCAATAGTGGGGTGGGTTGCAGCCTGGGGAGGCAGTGGAGGGATCAAGCAGTATTATCTAGGTGGTCCTACACCAAATCAGGTGGTTCCTGACAAAGGCAACCTACAAGTTATGGGCAACTCAACCTTCATCACTTTGCAGTCATCTCGTCTGTACATGGTGTTTCAGTTAGAAACCACTGCACCTGAATCCTGGACGATATATGCTACCGGACCCACCGGCATATTTCCTTCTGCTCCAAGTTATCTACTCATGAAGCACCTTGACAAGGTCTCCATCAGAATAGACTTCTCAACAGGTTAGTGTTAGAGCATCTAAGATGTGGTTTCATGAATTTGACTTTTTTAAAGTGAAACATTCTATGCTTATAATTTTAAATTGAAATTGCCATTAATTGTGGTTGTGATTGCATTGTGATAGTAATTATGAATTACCATCAGAATCTGATGCAGTTGTAAAACTAATTACAATGACACAATATATAGCGGTGGTTGTAGACCATAATTTTTCTAAATAATATTAAAACATAATTATTTATTTAACAAAATTAATTTTATTAAATACGAATTATGAAATAATTATTGATATAATAAAAGCATTAACTATTTGTTTTTGTCAATTTCATTTATACCTCAAATTTGACACTTTACAAATTTTATATATTTTGACCTTTTTAAAGGGCAACACTTTGCTAATAATTTTACATTGCAATTGCCATTGTGGGTTGTAATTGTATTACGATTGTGGTTATTGCTAATAAATGAGAAAAAAAATAGTTAACATGAACTACAGTCATGACTAGATGCGCGCAGTTGAAAATTTTATTAGGAAGAAATCATTGTGATTGCAATAATCGTATTTAAAATTTTAGTATCATTAAAAATATTAAATTTATGTAAAATTGGAAATTATGAGATAATTATAATGATAAAATCGAAAATTTAAATTGTTTTTTCATCACCTGAATTTTGCACTGCTTTAAATGTTTTGATATATTCGATTTCGGCTTTGTGAATTGGAATAAGTACATGAAAAGGAATAAATGGAAAAGGATTGATTGAGAAGAATAGTAGAAATTTCATATTGTTTATTTGCTTTGCAATATAATATATTTTATTTATGGTAAAAAAAAATATGATTAGGAGTTATGGTCAAGTACACATCATTATAGGTCATTATAGCTGTGGTTGTTGAATGTTGACATCTTTATACTAATCACTATTCATTCACCTGAAGAAATTTTTTGTTGGGCAAACACGGAGTTGGTGAAGTGTTTTATCATAAACAATAAAAAGAGAAAACAACAAAAGAAAAGAAAGAAAATTAAAAAGTGGGGGAACCTGTTGTTCCCAGGGGTACTGTTGAAGATTTTACGACCCAAAAGTCACATAATCTAAATTTTAATCTAAATTTTTTTAAGGATAAATTAGAGTTTACTCCTTACGAAATTTGGTCTAAAATCAATTTTCTCCATATCGTTAATGTGTGTCATTTATTATATAATCATTTAGCTAGTAACATGTAATATTTTTTATCTAAATTTTAATAAAAACAATCACACCAATGTTAAAATCATAAATAATTTCATTGTTAATAGTTTGCTTCAGTTTTATTGGATTGCTAGCATATTTTACATACTTTCTATCATAAAATTTATTTGCAATTGTCATCTAATTAATAATTTTATACACATATATAAAATTGAATTACATTCATTTCTCTTAAAATGTGTGAAAATTACATTTACACTTTCTTTAGTTTAAATTGAGACAACTTATAAGTCTTCCTTAAATTTTATAAAACTTAAAACCTACTCAAGTTTGAAAAAACAATACAATATAGTTATTTATTTTAAATTTTTATAAACATTAATTTGATTTTTTTTTTATTTGTAATGTATTGAATTTTTATTTTCGTGAACTTTTAAGATAAAAAATTTATAAAATATAATTTTTATTAACAATTCTATTAATGGAGGATACACTTTTGAATAAATTAAAACTAGAGCGGCTGTGAGTGTAAATTTTAAAAACTAAAGTAATGTAATTTACTCCATATATTATACATTTTGGTTTTAATTATTTGTAACTATTGTATAAAAATATTGTTATAATTTATAGTTACTAATACCAAGTCAAAATGTGTATGTCTCTACACGTTAGTTTAGAATGATCGACTGCCTTTTGCACTAAATAACTATGTATGAGATTGAGTAAATATATAGTCTTAAAAATGTAAAAGAAAATGCTTTTTAAAATATTTGTTGTTATGTATTTCGCAAAAAATATCTTAAATAATTTAATTAACATTATATAGTCTTTTATTTAGGTAATTATCAATAATAACCATTAAAGCTTTGCATATTAAAGTTGTATATGAAAAATTAATTTTTAGATAACGGTTTTGAATAATTAAAATTTTTGAAATATCACTGATCATTTTTAATTTCAGAAAATAAAAATTAATCATGAAGTTTAACCTTCGTTTTTTAAATAATAAATTTAGCTTCTATTATATAAAATAATAACTCACAATTTATTATAGTAGAATTTCTTTCTTCTACTCATTGGAGGATATTTTGGACGTAAAATATTCAAAGAAAATTACAGCCGAGCAGTTAAAGAAGAGGCCCAAGATGTCCATGAAAAAGATGAAACTGCCGATAAAATTATTTGGAACAGGAGACTCTTCTGTCCATGAAAAAGAGCTTTCAGGTTGGCCCAAAGATTAGACGACATAATATGGCACTGATCTCTCTTTCGTCTTTTTCCCTTTTTGTTCTGACAATTTATTTCTGTGTTCATTGTTAAAACTTTCATTAATTAATATAATATTAAAAATCATAAAAGAATTTGACTCACTTTCTCTGTTACCTTTATTTTTTTGACCCCGTTCAAAATTTGCATTTAATAGTTTTATTTATATCAGATTTTGACTTTTATACAAAGCATAAAAAATGGCAATAAGACACGAAGCTTGAAACATTCAAGGATATTGGTAAGATAGTGAACATTAGACTTTATAGAAGGTTGAACCATGTGTTTAATTATTGTCACTTGAGAATTCCTCTTTCTCTTGTTTGAAAATATTTTTTTATAAACTTGTAATTTAAGTAATAAATAAATTTAAACTTCATAATTAAAATGTCTCTGTAATATTAATAAATATTTAAATTTATAAAAAAATATTTATAAAAAGATAGGGTTTTAATACATTGAATGTGATTAGACTTATGATCGAAGGGTATAAGGATATTTGTGCAAAGAAAAAAAAAATCTCCATCCCCTCCTTTTATTGTTAATTTTTTGTGATATTCATGATTTGCTTGACGATGGTTTAAAAAAAAAAATAGAATACGAAAATTAGTAGCCTTACATGCATCCATTAACTATTGTGGAATAATTTTCTTTTCTCAGTACTAGTTTTCTTTTTCCTACTCAAGGTCGAAATTAAATAAATAAGGTACCCTTTTTTCCCCCACAAATCACATTCCATATCCATTCTATTTTATTTCAAAATTACAAAATTTTAAATTTAAAAATTAATATTCCATTATTAAATAAAATTCTTTTGATTCTTGAAAACTATTTAATATTTTTTTTACATAAAAAACGTGTTCCTGGGAAAGGTGAAAATAAAGGCTAATACCCCTTCATTTCAAAACTTGGTAAGTTGATATTATTATAATGATTTTTTATCTTAATATTTTTTTTATGCATGGACGACATGAAAATTTGAAATTAAGATATTTTGCACATTATGTGTTATCCAGCTACACCTAATAACTGATTTCCTTTCATATTTAAAACCATTATATATATCATACATGAAGGCCATGGCAAAAGTTGACTACTAGCTGAGTTTATTTCAGTATTTCAACTAATCTACTAAGCTTTTGTTCTTTTCTTTAATTAATTCATATTTGTGTTTATGGTCAATGATGATTGGCACACTAACACCATATTAGTTACAATCATTTCCTTCTCTTCTTGAATCCATAGCAGCATGTCTTTCTCTTCTTAATAAATCTCACCAAGATATTCATATCTTCCTCAAATTCAAGCATATACAGTGAGAGAGAAATGAAAGCATTTGTAGCATTCCTTATTTTCATAATTACTTTACGTTGTTCAGCCAACGGTGGGAGTTCACAAACAGATGGAAGTTCCCAGCAGGCAGATGGAAGTTCATTACAAGCTGACTCCTGTGGCTCGAAGCTCAACTTCAATGCTCCTCTTCCCTTCTATACATCCAATCTCAATTGCTTTCCGGTTTGGACTGCACAAGATTTCATCCTCAGAGTAAGTGCTATAATATTCTTCAATTTGCCGTTAATCCCTTTTAGAATTATGGAGATCTCTACTTTTTACCAGTGGATATATTTCGAAATTTTTTAAAATATTTTAAATTTTATAATTAAATTGATAAAATATTTATATAATAATCTCGACATATTTTTAATAATTAAAATTTGAAACTCTTGAGACAGTATTACTCGAGTTGAACTATAGTTGTGGTCACAAATAACAATTGCGTTATGATTATGGTGATTAGTAATGAAATTTAACATAATAAAAAGGTTGGTGTGGTATTTGTTAGATAAAGTTTTCTTTTTACAAAACAATTTTTACTAAAAAAACTAATTTTTTAAACACTTTCTTTATACCGAAACAAACCCTTTTTGGCTGTGGCATAAAAAAAAATCCAAATAAACACAAATCAGTAAGGGAGAGAAGCAATAAATTGACCTTATCAATTGCACGGTTGCCATTACCGACACAAATTTGGAGATTTTAAATTCATAAATAATCAAGCCACTACTTGTGGTCTAATGCGGTAGAGTTAGAGTAAGTCTTAGATCTTGTTTGGAAAATCTGTGACTCATTTCTTGTATGTACTAGTGATAGTAAAAGCTATAAACTTGTGTTTAGTTAAAAAACAAATTTTGTTGTTTTTTCCCATATTTTTTAAAAGTTATACAAGTGCTTTTGGGAAGCACCATATATAGAAGACGTTTTTAAATACAATAAGGATTTTATAAATATAAAAGTTATAAATTAAAATGACATTTGTTTTTAAATTAAATTTCGTGATATATTCTTAATATAATCCAATTAACTTTTTATACTATCAACTATACATATCTTTGTTTTTCTTTGTTGCATTTATTTGCTTTGCCATAATTTTTGTAAGCATGCGGCTTATCAGGGTCAAATTTCATATATCTCTTCCAATATTATTACTCGATGCATGTAATTTATTTTTAATCTAATATAAATAATAAAACTTATTTTTTATATCAAATAATTATTTTTCGTGAATAATAAGAATATCTCAATTTTTCTAGTGGTACAAAATAAAATTCTTTTATTTTTATAAAGTATAATATCCATTACTGGCATTTTATATGTTCGCAGCAGCTTTTGAAAATTAGTACTGACCGTTCTCTTAATCAATTTTATTATTAGTAACGAATTTCACAAAAAATTTACCAAACATTTTTATACTATTTAAACAACTTTTTCATGACACTACAGTACAATGGCACACCATTCCCAAATGGATCCTTACATTCAATTTCGTTGCATCGTTGCCTAAAGAAACCATTATAAACACTAAACGTAAGTCTAATACCATCCATGTTTGCTAATAGCTATCCCCAAACTAATTATAACTGGTCTTACTATATGCATGAACTGTTCAGTATTCTCAGAGTTCCCCAAACGTATGGAGCTTTATTCTCTCAGCGCCAGATAAAAATTCTTACATAGCCATGGGGTTCTCTCCCAATGGAGGCATGGTGGGTTCAAGTGCCCTTGTGGGGTGGGTCTCATCAAGTGGAGGTGGTGCAGGCATGAAGCAGTATTATCTAGGTGGGACCACACCAAGCCAAGTTGTACCTGATAGAGGAAACTTACAAATTGTCACCAACTCAACCTTAATCACTTCACAGTCCTCACGTCTCTACATGGCCTTCCAGTTACTAACCAGCCAGCCTTTGTCCCGGCTCATTTATGCTGTCGGACCCACCGGCGTCTTCCCTTCAGCTCCAAGTTTTGCCCTAACCCAACACCAGGACAAAGTCTCCACTACCTTCAATTACGCAACAGGTTAGCGCAAATAAACCACATGCTCCTTATTATGAGTGAATAAAAATGCAATTGCTAAAAGAAATAGATACCTCAAAACTGTTCCATCTTTTCTTTGAATTTAAATTGTGATTGTAACATGCTCCTTAATTAATGTTATCACAGAAAAAGGCAATTGATACAACAACGATAAATAAAACTCAATGACAACGGTAGTATTATTTCACAACTATGATTATAAACCAAACTACAAAATATTAAGATTTTAAATTATCTATGCAGTTGCGATTGCAATAATTGCAAGAAAATCTGATAACATACAACAAAAATACAGTCATGGTGGACTGCAATCACACGTTTTATTAATGCAGCAGTAAAACTTATCACAACAATAATGACTGTATTTATAATTATGTACTGCAATTTAAAATCCCAACAAACCCTTAAATCAAAATAAATAGACATGTTTTAAGGGATATATATTAGGTCAATCGTACATCATCTTTAGTTCCTACTATTGGGTTTAGTGAGAAACTGAGGCAGGACCATTATTCAATATTTGACATGAAGAAAGGCTATTTGGACATTTAGTAGGTGAGTTATTTTGTTTAGCTAAAATAGAAGGGGGGGAAAAAGAGCAGGGGAAAGCATGATGTTCTTCGTGGAGTATTATAGTGTACGTGTTAGCCTTTAATCAGTTGGTTTTGGCACATGGTAGGATTCACGCATGGCCCACTCTCTATCATTGGCAAAATTAGACATGGACGGTGGGTTGGGGTAGTTGAGTGAACATTCTTTTATCATCTTTGTTGCCAAGAATAAGTTGAAATGTAAGATCTAAATCGACCCTTCACCAAACCAAAAAGCCTTACCAGCTTAGTTCTATCATGTGAACTTGGTAAATAAATTGTTATTACTATAATAATGTTAATTGTAAGTTACTAGGTACAATACAATGGTAATTTCGCAGGAGACTTTAAATTCAATCTTCTGTACTATCATACTTAGTTTTGGTAAGATTCAGTGCTATCATATACTGAAGAAAAAAAATGTAATCATAGAACCCTTGGAATGTGCAAAATGACTCTTGTTATAATATCCACTTTAGTATTCCTTTTTGGATAGAAGTTGGATGTTGAAGTTTCTACCATCTTGGCTCATATTTATGCATTTTCACTTTTATTTGTGTAGAAAGCCATAGAGTTCTCTTCCTTTTTATTGGAAGAGGTGGGGAAGGGGGTAAACGTACGTCATTTTTTACAGCTTTTAGTAATTAATTTACACTAATGTTAGAAAGAGTTTATTTACCTTCTACAAAATTTGATTTAAAATAAAATCAAAGAAATTAGGAATCAGTATTAGTCACTGTGTCGCCTAGTGATGAAAGATATCAATAATTAGTATGAGATCTAATGTTCAAACTTTTGTTCTGTCCTGTATAAAAAAAAAGAGGAAAAAAAGAGAGAATGCAATTTAATTAAATTTACATCAACATTTTTTTAACTAAATATAATTTACTTTAAAAATTAATAGCATCTTAAATTTTAGTAGAGATTTAATTTCTTGCGTAACACTTTTCTTGTTTTTTTTCTTTACTTTTATAATTAAAATATCTCTCTTCATCTCTTTGTCCACTTTTTTTTTTCTTTGATGTCTGTCTTCATTTTAAGAATACTTGGAACAATAGGATATGATATACCAAATATTGTACAAAAATTAATTGTTATATTTAGATTTGAAATATTGTACTTGTTGCTATTTGGTTAACTTGTAAGATTGATCTTTTATGTTCTTCATTATATTAAAAAGTACATTGAAATTAAAGAGATTATGGAAGGAGTTGTTTTTCTTTTTAAAAAAATTATGTGATGAGTTGTGCGCTGACTTTTGTTAATTTTTAAAGAGTTCCTATTCTCAATCTGAGAAATTTAAATTCTATATAAAATAAATCGTATTGGCATACACATTTAAACTTCCATTTGGATTCAAGCAGGATTTTCATAAGATTTATTTGTCATTTTAATCTGAAACAGGTTCAAGTGCATTAGCTGGAAACACATATGTAAACCTAAAAAGAAGCCATGGAGTGTTGAATATATTGGGATGGGGTATCTTGATCATAATGGGAGCAATAATTGCTCGCCACTTCAAGGAATGGGATCCATTTTGGTTTTATTTCCATGTTTCAGTTCAATCATTAGGTTTTGTTCTTGGAGTAATTGGTATAATTACTGGTTTTATCCTGAATGATCAACTTCAAGCTAATGTTAGTATCCACAAAACTCTTGGAATCATCATTCTTGTACTAGGCTGCCTTCAGGTACTTAATTGCTTTTTAATCCACTATCATTTTCATTTTCGGTAAAAACTAATCTATCATTTGCATGCGTTTTTTTTGTTCTTTCTATTTATTTATAGTTTAATAATGAGTAAACAAATAATGTTGTCTTTAAATTTATAAACTCAATTAATTTTAGTTTTCAATTTTTTTTAATACATTAGTCATTGAAAATATCAAGTTTGTTGTAACGAATTTGATATTTTTTAAAAATTAGTAAAATACTTAATATATAACAAGTTGATAAATTTAAAAATTAATTTGTGTAATTTTGAAAACTAAGGTTAAATAGACTTATAAATCCATGAATCAAATTGTTAATTTACTCATAAATTTTAATAATTATGTTAATTTCACTTGGTATACTTTAGTCAAGTTGGAAGTGATCAAACTAACTAATTAATGTAGTAGGTGTAGTTTAGTGGTGAGAATTTTAAGTAATTTGTTAGAGATCTTAAATTCAGGTTTTCATGTATAAATGAACAAATTAATTTGGTGGTTTGCGATGCATGCAGATGATGGCATTTCTAGCTCGACCAGATAAGGAATCAAAAGTGAGAAAGTATTGGAATTGGTACCATCACAACACGGGGAGAATTTTGATTATTCTTGCCATAGCTAACATATTCTATGGAATTCATTTAGGTAGGGAAGGAAGTGCGTGGAGGATTGGTTATGGGGTTGTTCTTGCCATTATACTTTTTATTGCCTTCATTTTTGAGATGAGAATGTGGAGTGAAGACTAATAACACATGGAGTAATGCTTTTTAAATTTATTTATTGGTTCTGGACTCCATTGCAAAATTGCAGTTTTTATTACCATTAATGTGGTTAGTCTGCCATAGTGAAGAAAACTTGAAATGAATTTATTCTTTATATCAATATCGATTATTGGAGTTTTTACGTTAAGGAACCATTCGTGGAGATATTTACCTAGGAAGATCAAATAACCACTTTAAATGGCTATTCAGTTGGAAATAAATTTTATTTTGAATTTAATAACCACTTGAAGTGTTTATTTAATGAAAAAATATTTGGTCTACTGGTGATGAATAATTTTTTGTTCACCAATAGTGTTCAGATCGCGACACGTGGTAAGAATAATATTTATTAAAATTATTTCTGTCACGTATCATGATCTGGACATCGCTGATGGACAAAAAAGTGTTTACCGCCGGTGGATCAAATACTAACTCTTATTTAATACTTATAAGTGAATGTCTCTATAAATGGCAGGTCCTTGTTTGTTTGAGATTTTTTTTCTTAAATTATTTATTGTAAATTACTATGTGATCTTAAAAATTTAAATTATTAAGTTACAAATAATATTAACTTTTAATATTTTTCAACTATGTTACCAATTTTTAATTTTTTTTTCTCCTCTTTTTTTTTTTTTTTTTTGCCAAGTGACAGAGCCGAAATACTGCATTTTGTGATAGTCGAACCCTGACTATTTTTGGACACAAAAGATCTGATACTATGTGAATTACCATATAATCTTAAAAATTTAAACTAACTCACATTTATGCCTTATGAAATA
This sequence comes from Gleditsia sinensis, assembly GCA_037074535.1. Taxonomy (NCBI): domain Eukaryota; kingdom Viridiplantae; phylum Streptophyta; class Magnoliopsida; order Fabales; family Fabaceae; genus Gleditsia; species Gleditsia sinensis. The sequence continues at coordinate 56,292,581 of CM073468.1, read as the reverse complement.
AACATCCAATTCATGGACTTAGACGTAGTTGTATTGCATTGATCTGATCTAGTTACGCTAAAGTATATAGATTTATGAACTCCCTTTATTGAAGCAGTTGCGAACCAAAAAGTTAGTAAGAACAATAGAATCGCACTCCAGCACATCCTAGCGAAAGTCCATATTCCTAGTTAGTTTCAGGCTTAATTAAACTCCTCGCTGATAAAGAAGAAATCCATAGAAAACTATAGAAATAAGTGATGAAGAGAAGAGAATCATAGTCTCAATACATTGTTCTGGATGTGCTTCATACGTGAGTGTTTATGCACAAGCTATAAAGCTGAACTATAATAACTAACCATAACTAACTATAACCTCCTCACTATATAGTAGTGTAGTAAGTTAGTAACTATAGTTCGGAAAACACAATAACATCCCATAATAACATTCCCCTACAAGTTCACAGACTAACATACACTAACATTCCCCCTATAAACTCATATTTTTGAGCATTTTGGATTCAGAACTTTGAATTTATGTCTTAGAAATAATAACAATGAGCTAGATATTGCTTTTGTCAAAATACCCACATTTTGCTCAAGTGAAGGAATGTGACAGACTGAAATTTCTTTCTTCACTACATTTTCCCTCACAAAGAACATATCTAGTTCAATACGTTTGATTTTAGCATGAAGTACAGTATTTTCTGACAACATCATTGTACTTGGTTGTCATAGAACTCCATAGGTTTCTAAATTAATGGTACCTTCAATTTCTACAAAAGAGACTGAATCAAAGTGATCCGCAATTGCGTTGGCCAAACCCCTGTATTCAACTTATGTAGGTAGTTGATCTTGACACCACTCCAAGGTAAATATATGATCCAGATGTGCTTCTTCTATCATTTGAATCTAAGCTCTAGTGATCATTACAGAATGTCATAAGCTGGAGATTGCTAGACTTTTCTAGATGTAGGCCAAAACTGAGTGTTCCTGCAAGATACCTCAACACTCGTATTGCTGCCTTCCAATGAACTTCTAGTGGACTGTACATAAATTGACACAATTTGCTGACACTGTATGATAGCTGCATATTGCGAAGCACCAACCACAGACATGTAGAGATTAGAATTTGCCATTATGTTACTTCCATCCTTGGAAAGATTCAATCCTGCTGTCATTGGTATGCTGATTGGTTTGGCCTTGTCCATCTTTGCCTTAGTTACCAAATAGATATTCATTAGCAGTCATACTTCCTTCCTTTAGGTTTCAAAGTTGCAATTTAAATTGCTTGATTTTAGATCTTGTTTGGGAGGCAAAGAATATCTGAACTCTTTCCCAAACTTGATGAGAGCTTTCACATCCAACAACTCCAGTAAGCATGCTTTTTTGCCATTAATTTTGGAAGCAAAGGCAACAGTAGCCAATATTTCTTTTCCCGCTCCAAGAAGGCTCTATAGATTCTCCCTGATCCTGCATCTTGTTCATGATTGAACATTAGAGGCTTTAACTTAGGATTGGTGAAGAACTTCTGAAGATCGTGCCCTTTAATTTCTGCGGACATTTATTGTTTCCAGAACAAGAACTTATTTTCGTCTAACTTCACAGAAATATAAGGTGAGAATGTAACTGGATCTTGCTTGGAAGAACTCAGAAGAAGATAAGGAAGATTGGTTATTCTCCGTTGAAGTGTTCAATGCTCTGATAGCATGATAATTTATAAAGAAGATATCAATATCAGAAAACTATAGAGAGAAGAGAGAAGAAAGAAGTGATGAAGAGGAAAGAATCATTGTCTCAATACATTGATATGAATGCGCTTCATACATGAGTATTTATACACAAACTATAAAGCTGAACTATAACAAACTATAACCTCCTAACTATAGTTCAGTTTAGTAACTTAATTATAGTTTATACATCAGAAAACAAAGTAACATTCCCCTGCTAGTTCGCAGACTAGCATAGACTAACACTCGCATCTCAGCTTAGGCAGAGCACAACTCTAGTTTCTCATCTATATAACATTCTTGAGCTATAACAACACTTTCACGCAATACCTTGAAAGCCTTTTTATAAAATAAAATAAAACGACGCTTTTAAACCGCTGCTTACACTAATAGTTTAAACAACGAAATTTGGACATTGCTTTAAAAACCATTGCATAAAATCACAATATGTAATAGCTTACAAAATGTTGCTTATACCAGTAGTTTAAGCAACAAAATTTAGACAACACTTTACAAAGAATTGCATAAAATAAAAATATGTAATGATGTAAAAGAACCGTTGTTTACACTCACAATATAAGCAATGAATTTTAGATGACACTCTAAACCATTGCCTAAAAGCACAATATACAACACTTAATTACAAAAAAGTAGCACATATTAATAATTCAAGCAACGAATTTTAGACAACAATATATGAATTGTTGTATAAAATCTAAATATGTAACAACTTTAAAAAGAGTTTCTTACAAAAATTTATTTATATATTGTAATAAATTTCAAACAACATTGTAGAAATTATTGTGTAAAATCAAAATTTGCTTTTGACAAAATATTTCATTACACTATTTCTTTAAGTAACAAATTTTAGACAACGTTTATAATTTTTTTTCTTTTAATAATCTTATGCATAACACTTGTAAAAGTATTACTTAGCACTACAAGAAAATAGGTTTTGAAAACTGAAAAGTCACCCTTGAAGACATTTGACAACGGCTAAAAGTTGATGCTATGGCGTTGGCTATACCTCTATCACTAAAAAAAATTTGTCATTAATTTTGAGGTCAACACAGAAGTCAACTTTTAGTGGTGACAAAAATTGCCATTGAAAACAACAAAAGTTTTCATCAAATGTTCAATTTTGGTGGCGACATTAATAAGTCACCACTAAAATTGGACTTCCAATGGCAATTAAAAATTGCCATTAAATCTCTTTTCAGTATAGTCACCACCAAATTTTTTAATATTGACACTCAGTGGTGTTTACATTAAAACCCTCGATATGAATGAACCTGCACATTCACTCAAAAAGAATTCAATGGTGACTTAGTAAAATCATCCCTAAAGGTTTATATTCAATAGCGACTGGGTCACCACTAAATCCTTATAAAGGTGGACATTTAGTGGCAACTTTGGGTTGCCACTAAATCACTTTTTTTTTTTAATTTACATTTGATGCTATTGTAATTAAAACTTTTCAATTATGATAAAAGATAAAAAAAATTGATAAAATAATATATATTAACATAATTTGAAATGAATAACAAATGTTTATTGATTTACAAGTAGCATGTCAATTGAAAAAACAATATACATAATAAAATATTAAAAAAAATCAACTTAGTGGATTTTTTTTATAAAAATAATATATTTTATAAAAAAAACCACTAAGTTGATTTTTCATTTTAGACGTTGGTGCCGCATTACTCATTATATTATCTACAAAGCTTATTGTAGCACTACTTGTAAGGTCTATTAAAAATTTTTCTTGTTCATATCACAATAACAAATTAATACATAGTTCGAAAAGTAATGCAAGCAAAATAAAAATTTTCATCATACAAATTAGCACCAAAATAATGCATGAACGCAAAATGTAACACAAGCAAAGTATGCTTATCAAGCATATAAATGTAATAATGCAAACAGAGAAAACCCAATAGTATTAAGTCAAGCAAAGTGAGTGAAGCATAATCAAGAACCAGCAACTATAATTACACATATATTCCCACATTAGCATCTCACAATAAAGAAAAGCACAATCCATTTGAAGAATTTTTCATTAAAACCAAGTCAAGACCCAGACATTCAAACCCCCGAGATTTCATGTTCAAAGACCAGTTTTTGCTAAGTAAAGCAATAGGTACGAACTTGATAATATATACCACAAAAGACTGATTTCAAGTCATCAATAGGTATGGATTGCATAAACAACTCAACTCAAAATGCACCTGCAAATATTGCATGCCTTATTGGCCTAGAAAAAAAATACAAAATCTCAAAAAATAGCCTAACTTGCATTGGAAAAACAGAATTCGAGAATGCAAGAATCATTCCAGAAAAGAACTGACTACATAATACCAGAATAAGTATAAAATGCAAGAATCGGTCCAAAAAAAATAAAATTCTAGTATCTACGTTTACTTTGTAATTATCAACCCAACTTGAATTGAAAAAAAAAAATAGAATGCAAAATTAGTCCAAAAAAATTGACTACATAATACCATAATCAGTCTAGAAAAAACATAATTCTAAAATGCAAGAAACAGTCCAGAAAAAATAGAATTCTAGTACCTATGTTTACTCAGTAATTATTAGCCTAATTTGCATTGAAAAAATAAATCCAGAATGCAAGAATTAGTCCAGGAAAAATAGAATTCTAGTACCTACATAATGCATGCAATATATTACAACAGTTACATATGACTTTCTTTGCAATAGTACCATGCCAAAGATTATTTCCATATGAAATACATTGTGAAAACTATTATATAGTTGACACAACATACAATAGATGAGGTAAAATAAAAAGAAGACTAAACTGAGCAAGTCACGCAGCAGAGATTTCTTTACCCTACATTAGTATTCTGAGTAACTTAGCATTAAACTAAAATAGCAAACTACCATCACCCTAATCATGCCCATTTTCCATTCAAAACAATTCTAAAATGATCATGTCTCCATTGATAAATTATTTAATAAAAAAAGTGTGTTTGCAAGAAAGAGAAATATATGTTGGAGAGACGCAATTAAAGAAGCCATCAACGATTGTAGTCTTTCTTCAAATTGTGCTTGCGATGCTAGTCGCATCCTTTCTTTTTGCATCCTTATCTCTTTATGTACTTCTGCAACAATCTCTTCATATATTTTTCTCTTTTACTCTTGAAGATGTTGGGGAGTAATTTGGTCAATGGTTCTCTTAGAGGGAGGTTTAACTCTGTAGCCTTTGTTGTAGCAATACCCCATTTTATACCTATGTACTTGGGTCAAGATTTCATAGTTGCTTAGACAAAGAGTATATTCTTGAGATTGCTTAGCTACAATCTCTTGAAGTTGGTCCTATGTTCAAATCGAGTAAAGATTTAGAATAAGAATAATAATATAAATTACAATTTATAAACTAATAAAATTAAATTATACATGAATTTCTTGAGACTTTGCATTTGACCATATAACTTCTCCATTTTCTATTCCTACAGGTATGTTGTAACTCTCTTATATGGTCAATTGGTGCGTTCTCTCTAGTTTTGGAATTTTTCTACCATAAAACATCATTGTCACTCAATGATAGATAAAACATGCACATAATGTTATATATGAGAGTAGGGTATTCTAAAATCTCATAATTAATTCCTTAATTTCTACGATGTTTTATTGTTTGTTTGGCTCTATTATGTGCATTTATTGAACTTCAAACTTGCATTTAACTTCACAACTAATTTTGTTACACATTTCGTATTAGAGTGCTATTTAAATATATTATTATAAAATACCTTAAAATCACTTGAACCAAAAAAATTGATCAAGTGCCTCAAATCATTATCATTGACTTTAGTAAGTTGATTCACTAGTCTTTATTTTTTTGGTGATGTACAAGGAGTACTTGTCATATAAGTGACTTCTCCAATTTTTATACAGCCTTTATGAAGTGGCATTAATGAATGCATCAAATTGTTATTCCAAATTTGTAGCAACATTAAATTTTTCCTTCAACATAAACCCAAAGGTGTTAAATTTATGAAGTGTATATGGCCAAAAGTACACTAAACAATTATGCTAGTTATTACCTTCACTTTCAACAAAATATATTCTCCACATTGTTCCCAAATTAAGGTCCACTTCCTCTTTTTTTAAGGGACAAGTGCATCATGTGATGTATCTAATATAGTATAAGAGCTTCCCTTCATCCTTCTCACATGCTCAAAGGATATCGTCAAGGATGACAATTTAGATTTTTTTTCATTTTTTGTGATATCGTTGAGGGGCCACTGTGACAATATTTGATCCATGTAGCCGACCCCACCTAATAGAAAAAAGCTTGATTGTTGCTATTGTTTTGTGATATCGTTGAGGATTTCAATTTAGATTTTCATTTTTTGTCTTTAAGTCCACTATAATGAATTTGTACTATCCCTTTACATTCTTAAATGTGTTGCAAGAAGTTGCCAATCACGTGACATAAGTGTTTTGGTCACATTATAGCAAATCTTAACTAGTACATGTGAAATACTTTATTTGCATACCTACACTGCTAATTGGATGCCAAGAAATTGGTGTGGTAGACTATGTCTAGGTCTGTTCATCATGTCCTCCTCGTGATTGTACAAACATGTCTAGGATTCCTTCATTAGGACTGCCCTATATGATAACTCTAAACCCACAACCGCCTCTTCTTCTTTCCGCCATCTTTAAATCAAATTGATGCAAATAAATAGATCATGATGCCTATTCAACAGTTAAGACCCAAAAAGGTTAATATCACCAAACATTACAAATAATAATTGCATGCAATATTTAGCTCTAAATCAATTTCTAAGTGCTCATATTGTCCCATTCATAAATTCAATGCACATTCATCAAAGCCAAACATAACAAAACATCTATGAATACATAATAGCTACCATATCAAAATTAGGGCACCAAGCAAAGAATCCAAGATAAAAAAATATAGAAGAAAAAAATTACTTTAAAGAATGAACTTAAGCTAAAAAAAAGAACAATTTCCTTTAAGGTGCATTATATGTATATTATAGCAATAATTTCTAACATTAAATTAAATTAGCACATCTAGTAATAACCAGGCATTATATTAACATTTTACATTTTATGGAATTTCACAATGAGTCTCCCAATTTATGATGCAAAAGTAGATAAGAATGGGAAAATAAAATAAAGTAAAAGAGAAACTGCAAAAAAACAAAAAAACAAAAGCAAATCAAAATAAGTCAAGTGATTAAGATTCTAGGGATTCTGATTTCACTATAATTAATCCACTTTGATTTATCTATCTCTTTAATCTAGAAATTTTAGTCTCAATTATCAATCAAGATACCCTAAATTATCTACTATCCTTATTGAGGTCTAATAGAAATACTTAACCCATTATGTCTCCATGTGAATTAAAAAACCAAAGATCCGTTAAGTATTATGGTTCTCAATTAAAGATTGTACAAACTATATAAGTATATTCTTATCTTACATGCAATTTATGGTTAACTACACAATGAACTAGACATGTAACATCCCTAATTTCGTTTCTTTTATTGATAATTAAGGAAATAAAGTTTATTAGACAATATTTTATATAATCCTTAGAAATTCTTCACCTTATGTATATCCATAAAAAATATTTCTAACATTAAAAAAACAAATAAAGAGGGAAAACCTAATAGGAAAAAAATTAGAAAAAACATACTAAAGAGATGCAAAATTCTTGAATAAGGAAGATAAATTTTTAGAAACAAGTAAAGGTCTTAAATTTTCAAGAACATTGGATTAGGGTAATTTTTCTTAATTCAAGAACTAGAGTTACTAAGTTTAAAATCTTTACCCATATATTGGGCTTTTACCTATGGACACTTCATATAGAGTTTTTCCACTTCACATAAGTTTCTAGCAAGCCCAATGGATAACTTAAGCAAGAAATAAAACATAGACTTGGACTAAGATATAGTAATTGGACCATTAGCCCAAAAATTATGAAAATGTGACAAAGCCCTCCAAGAAAGGTAGAATTTTATCCAAAGCAAAGAAAATGGGTAGGAATAAGCCCAAATCCAAGAGAAAAATAAAATAAAATAAATTAGGTGATGATATAATAATGTAATAATAATAAAGAATAGGTTACATGGCATTAAGACAAAAATTTAGCAAGTGGTGTGATTCTACATTCATCATTTTGGCAAGTGGCATGATAATACAGGGCTTTAGGACAAAAACATCTATATCCTACACTCATAATTTTAGCAAGTGGTATGATAATACATGGTATTAGGACAAAACATTCCTATCCCACACAAATAATATCAACCAAATAATAGAGATTCAAGGGTTAGAAATTTGCCACCTAAAAAGGCAAACCTATCATACTTGTTTAAGACAAAAGAAAATGGAAATGAATCCCTAAATCAAAGGAACCTTGTCCCATATCTTAAGAACATATTATCATAATTTTTAAAATACAAATCTTCTTTTCCTATGCATATCTTGACTAAAGAAGAGGAAGACAAGAACATAAGTTGTTTGTTTTCCAAAAATTCAACCAAGTGTAATCTAATTGTGATAAGGTAGACCCATGATCATGAAAGGTGAATTATTTGGTGGTCCATATAAGAAAACCCACCCTTACAGCATTATAATTTCATCCAAGTGAGGGAGAGGAAAAATAGAAGCAAGGTAGAGTGAGGAAAGGAGAGGAAGAAAGGAAGAAAGATGAAGGAGAAGTCTAGGGGACTAAGTGCTCCAGGTAAGTTTAACAATATTTCTTTTTGAAGAAAACTTTTGAAACTTATAATATTTATATGAGATTTTGATTTTAGAAGTTTGATGATTGGTCATGATGTTGCTATATCATGTTACATATTGATCTTACATGTGATGTATGTTTGAATACTTAGACTGGTATAGAAAGTTCTGCATAGGTATGGCTATGGGTGGCAAAATTTTTAGCTTCTGTGTTTTAATTTCTGGGAATTATCTATAGGAAATTAAAATAAATGGTTAACATAAGAATTAAAGATATATGTGTCACGGATTTTTACCCACTGGAATCATTCAATTTGGAGTCTATATGAGGTAGATATGGTCCGATTAGTAATCAAAGGTCAGAAAATGGTTCATCAGGGAAGAATATGTTAGGATAGCTTTTATTTTTTAATTTCTGGGAATTATCTATAGGGAACTAAAATAAATGGTTAAAATAAGAATTAAAGACATATGTGTCACGGATTTTTAGCCACTGAAATCATTCAATTTGGAGTCAATATGAGGAAGATATGAGCTGATTAGTAGTCAAAGGTCAGAAAATGGTTCATCAGGGAAGAATATGTTAGGATAGCTTCTATATTTTAATTTTTGCGAATTATCTGTATGGAATTAAAATAAATGGTTAACATAATAATTATAGATATGTGTGTCACGGATTTTTAGCCACTGGAATCACTCAAGTTGGAGTCCATATGAGGTAGATATGGTCTGATTAGTAGGTAGAGGTCATAACCTATCCGAGAAGAAATAACCTATACATTTAGGGAGTAATATCACCTTGATTTCTTAATATTTCACTACATTGTTCAACATAATAGTTTTAGATAATTGTTTTATCTTGAAATTGACACCAAGATCACCTACATCGGAGTTCAATTGAGGGAGTTATGCTCTAATTAGTAAGAAAATGTTAGATATGATGAAAACCTAGATCAAGAAAATAAAGAAATAAAATTAATATTTAAAAAAAAAAGACGAATCTTATAAATGACTAGTATATGCCATAGCCATTGCCATTGTATGAACTTCTTACCATCTTAAGTGTAAAATTCTGACATAGAAATATTTTATAAAGTGATATTTGAAATGGTTATGTTCATGGCATGATTACCAATGATTTATGGTAATAGTTATATGTTGATGAATATACTTGTTATTGAAAGCATATTTTTGGCTATCATTGTGAAAAGAAAAGAAATGTGTAATAGCTGTAAAGTTAACGAGAAAGTTCAACTAAAGGAATTTAGAATAAAAGAGATAATTTTGGAAAATGGAGATTTTAATTAAGGAAAATTTGGAATTAAAACAGAGGATTTCAAAAATGGAATTAGGACTCGGTGAAAATAAGTTATTATTTACATGGATTAAAGAATTATAAAAGAAATGTTAAGAATTTACGTTTCGGGGCAAAAAAATGCAATTTCTTAAAAGTTTCGGGGTTAAAATATAAATAAGAAAAATTTGCAAGGACCTCCCGCTAAAAGTGAAATTTTGCAGAAAGGTTCCCCGAGATATTTTAAGGGCCTCAATCACTCCGGAAGCAATCATTCGCAGATTTCTCCATCTCTCTTCAGAAAAACTCTCCCCGAAAATCCTCTAACTTCTCTCTAAGATTTCTTCGCCTACGGACCTCGGATTTCGACACCACCACCACCAACGGACTCAGGACGAAGAGTTCTTCGAATCCATCCGATTGGTTTCTGGAGAATTGGCCGGAAATTGGTCAGAAAATTGAAGGGAAAAACGGCCAAAAAGGTAACCTCCGAAACTCCTACTTTTAGTTCTCAAACGCAAAAACTGACACCGTAGATCGATCCAGAAGGCACCGAAACCTTTGGATCTCAAATTTCAGGCCGATCCACCACCGCACGCGCCCCCACGCGCCGCATCTCCCTCGGCGAGTGACGCCCACGCGCAGCTCCTCGGGCGGCGCGTGTAGCGCGTGGCATCCGAACCTCCTCGCGTTGACCTGCGTTGACCGAGCTCCCGGAGGCCAAATTTCGCAAATCCGGAGTCGTTTTCAAGGTTTTCGGACGTTCCGGACTCGATTTTGGGGTTTATTTCACTGAATTCGGATCAGAAAATAGGATTTTAAGGGTGTCCAACTTTGTGCTTCAAAGAGGTGAGTAGATGATTCTTTCTATGGCTTGGTTTTACTCTTCTTGAACTTTACATTGATAAATGAGTATGATTACATGTTATTTATACTTCCATATGTTTTTGAAATGGTTTGGAAATATCTGAAATATGTGATATATGATATGTAGTTCAAGAAGAGTTTGATTTTGCAATAAGTTTTGAAACACATTAAGCATGTGATTTTTACACGTATTTCGCATGACATGGCAAAGAAAATATGTTATACATGTGACATTGATTTTATAGTGATATGTTTGCCTTGGATATGGGCATGTATACATGTTTCCCCTGAATGGGAAGTTTTGACATATGAGTATTTTGAGACTGAAAGTCTGTATTATAATGAGAATTTATACTGGATTATATGGCATATGTGCATATGTTATTTTTCTGTGGAGGAATCCTATTGGAAACACTGTCTGCTAACAGCAGGTGATGTTAGCCTTGGTGCGCACCTTGATTGCCTCAGCTAGCAGGGGGGTGGTGCTAGCCTCGTGTGAGGGCCAACACACGGGAGATTATATGTGAAGGAGAGCGGAATGCCTCCTATATATGGGCGAGATGCCAGTTATGAGATGTTATTTTGCCTTCCCTTGCTGTGTGCTTGGGAAAGACCCATACAGAGTCCCTTCGCGTGTCCTCTTGAATGGTAGTAGGGCAAACCTCAGCGGGATGCTGAGTTTAGGCAAATCCTATACCACCAAAGTACGGAAGGGGTCAAACTCTGATGTGGTGGTTCTGATATGGGATCCTCCGAATATTTTAACAGAAATGTTTTGATGCATAGCATAATTTGATTAATAATTTTACAGTATTGAATATGATTTTGAACTTGATATGAGCATTGTTTATACAGTATCGCATACAGTTTGAAAGACTTGATTATGATTTTTGAACAGAGAATATTTGAAAATGCGGGTCCCATAAGAATGTACTTCTGAACGGTATATTTTGATATGATAAGTTTTACAATATGAGTACATCCTTATGTTGACCTGAGAAGTCATAGGAGGTGTTATCTGCTCACTGAGTTGTAAAACTCACTACACGTGGTTGACATATTTTTCAGATAAAGACCCAGAATTTGGTCCCGCAGCTACTTGACCGACTAGGTGTTGTGCCTCAGTGGTGAGCCTAACTTGTTTCTAGGCTCTCAGTGTATGATATTGTAATATATTTGTACTCTAGTGTTGCTCTGAAAGTCACAGGCAGGATCCTTGTTTCCGCTGTAAACTTGATGTATATAGATTTGGCATGTATAATTATTGGTTGTTGTAAACTTGTGAACGTTGAATAATATTTGAATATGTGTTATCGTGAGATCATTTGTACATGTGTAATGAAAAGATTTTCGGATAGTAACGGTATTCGCGTTCGTAAAGTACGGACGTGACAAGTTGGTATCAGAGCATTAGGTTTCCCTGTGACAATCAGAGCAAGGGATTCTTTAGTAGGACCTTTAGTATCGATATGAGCCGGACATATTTATACTTCAGGTGCTGCTGAGAGAATCTATAGGATATTCACTTCCTTTCCAAGAGTCTTTAAATTCCTTGAGTAAAGTTTGAATACATGCGTCTTAAAGAGGTGTTTTATTCTGTATAGTTAATGATGCCGCCAAGAACTAGAGCGGTCACTAGAGAAGAAGCTGTAGATCGTGCACCCTCTACAGAAGAGTCTGCACAATCTACAATACCAGTACAAAGAGGCCGTGGTAGAGGCCGACCTAGAGGAAGAGGAAGAGGTAGAGGTAGAGGACGTGCACGGGGTTTGAGAACCCCAAGACAAGGAGAACAGACTCCTGTACCTGATAGAGTTCCTGAGGAAAGAGTAGAAACCCCTCAGGAGCCACCTGATAGAAACGCTGATATGATTGCTGGTATCCATAGAAGTTTAGAAACATTGGCTGGATTTATAGTGGAACAGGGTAGAAGGGAAGGCCAGCCAGCAGAACATGATCCTGAAGTGCAAGAACTGGGAGGAACAGCTGACCAAGAGGATAAGCTGAGAGGGATTGAGGTGTCATTACCGCAATTCCTTAAGTTAAAACCTCCGACTTTTTCTGGGTCAGATGTTCAGGAAGATCCACAGATCTTTATTGATGCTGTGGAACGAATTTTCAGAGCTTTGGGGTGCTCTAGTAGAAGATCCGTGGAGTTGGTGTCTTTTCAACTATCTGATGTGGCCCAAGTTTGGTTTGAGACATTTGTACAAGGACGGGCAGCTGTTTTACCACCAATGGAGTGGAATGAATTTAAGGAAGCATTTATGAATCGTTTTCTACCAACAAGTGAAAGAGACAAGAGGGCTAGAGAGTTTGAGGAATTGAAACAAACACCAAACATGTCAGTTTCTGAATATGACATTCGTTTTACTCGGTTGTCCAGATATGCACCATACCTGGTCCCAACTGAAAAGGATAGAATTAAGAGGTTTGTTTTGGGATTGATACGCCCATTGTTTAAGTCAGTGGGTCCTCAGATGGATCATTTTTCAACTTATTCAGCAGCTGTGAACTGTGCTAGGATGATGGAAACACGAGAGCAAGCTGACATAGAAAGTTTTAAGAGAAGGAAGAGAGATCGAGATAGTAATGTCCAGACTAGATCTAATCCTACTGTTAGTGGGTCAAGATTTCAAAATCCACATCGTTTTAATCAAGCAGGAGCTGGTAGTTCTAACCAGCCATCAGTTAATATTAACAAGCAGAGAATGTTCCAAAGAGATATGAGACCCCCGAGTCAGCAAGACTCAAGATCAATTCCACTATGTCCACATTGTGGTAGGTCCCATACTGGACAATGTCGCAGAGAAACTGGTGCATGTTTTAAGTGTGGACAAATGGGTCATCTGATGAGGAATTGTCCACAACTGCGGAGTTTTAGTCAAGCAACAGTGCAACCAGCTTTACCCCCTACATCTGTGCCAGCACGACCTATTCGAGCAGCCTCGGTCCAAGCAAGTAGTGTGGGTCCTGGTAGAGGATCAGGAAATCGAGGGCGAGAACCAGCTCGAGTTTTTGCCTTGACACGACAGGATGCTCAGGCCTCAAATGCAGTTATGACAGGTACATTATCAGTAGGTTCCCATAAAGCATATGTTCTGTTCGATCCTGGTTCTACTCATTCTTATATATCACCATGCTTTGCTAAGAACTTGGATAGAGATCCTGCTAGTTTGCATTGTTCTTTCATGGTTGCTACTCCAATGGGAGAACTTCTAGTAGTAAATGATGTGTATAAATCCTGTGAGATTTCGATAGAAGGCAGGGAGACTCTTATAGATTTGATAGTTCTAAATATGATAGACTTTGACGTGATTTTGGGAATGGATTGGTTGGCATCATGCCATGCCATTCTAGACTGTCATAATAAGGTGATTAAGTTTAATGTACCTGGAGAATCTTCCTTTATGATACAAGGAGATTGTAGTAAGAAGTCTAGTAATTTAATTTCAGCCTTAACAGCTCATAAACTGTTACGAAGAGGGTGTCAGGGATATCTGGCAATAGTCAAGGATGTTGATATGAAGTATACAAGTTTAGAGCAAGTTCCAGTAGTTAAAGAATTTCCTGATGTGTTTCCTGAAGAGTTGCCAGGTTTACCACCAGACCGAGAGATTGAGTTTAGTATTGACCTTCTCCCTGAAACACAACCAATATCCATACCTCCTTATCGGATGGCACCTGCAGAACTCAAGGAATTAAAGGAACAATTACAAGATTTATTAGATAAAGGTTTTATTCGACCCAGTACATCTCCCTGGGGTGCTCCTGTTCTCTTTGTGAAGAAAAAGGATGGATCTTTACGTCTATGTATTGACTATAGGCAGTTGAACAAAGTGACTATACGAAATAAATATCCTTTACCCAGAATAGATGATCTGTTTGACCAGTTACAAGGTGCTCAATGTTTTTCAAAAATTGATCTGAGATCCGGGTATCATCAATTGAAAATAAAGAAGGAAGATATTTCAAAAACTGCCTTTAGGACTCGGTATGGGCACTACGAGTTTTTAGTAATGCCATTTGGTTTAACGAACGCCCCAGCTGCATTTATGGACTTAATGAATAGGGTATTTAAACCTTTCCTGGACCAATTTATTATTGTGTTTATCGATGATATTCTGGTGTATTCAAAGAGTTCAGAGGAGCATGAGCGACATTTAAGGATAGCTTTGCAAACCCTAAGAGAACATCAATTGTATGCTAAGTTTTCAAAGTGTGAATTTTGGCTTAGTAATGTTACGTTCCTAGGGCATGTGGTTACCAAAGATGGTATTCATGTTGATCCCAAAAAGATAGAAGCAGTACAGCAATGGTCACGCCCCACGACAGTTACAGAGATTCGTAGCTTTCTTGGGTTAGCAGGCTATTATCGTAGATTTGTTAAAGATTTTTCAAAGATAGCTGCTCCTTTGACTAGGTTGACTAGGAAAGGAATAAAATTTGAGTGGTCTGATGCTTGTGAAAAGAGTTTTCAGAAATTAAAGGAGTGCTTAACTACAGCCCCAATCCTTACCATTCCTACGGATACAGGAGATTACGTAGTATACTGTGATACATCTAGAGTGGGCTTAGGCTGTGTGTTAATGCAAAATGGAAGAGTAGTTGCTTATGCATCTAGACAGTTGAAGACGCATGAACAGAATTATCCCACCCATGATTTAGAGATGGCAGCTGTAGTATTTGCTCTAAAGATTTGGAGACATTACCTGTATGGAAGAACTTGTGAGATTTATACAGATCACAAGAGCCTCAAGTATATTTTTCAACAGAAGGATCTTAATTTGAGGCAAAGAAGATGGATGGAGCTACTGAAAGACTATGACTGTACGATTTTGTATCATCCAGGTAAAGCAAATGTAGTAGCCGATGCTCTAAGCAGAAAGTCAATGGGAAGTTTGGCTCATATAGCAGAGGTGCGACGACCATTGTTAGAAGACATCCATAAGTTAGAAAGTAAGGGAATAAGGTTTGAAATAAAAGAACCGGGAATATTATTGGCTCATGTGCAGCTCCAATCTTCCTTAGTTGAGCAAATCAAAGCCGATCAAGACAAGGATGCTAATTTGCTCAAGATTAAGAGTGAAATGAAGGATAGTAAGGATTCTGAATTCTCGGTGGATACTGAAGGGATATTAAGATACGGTAGACGATTGTGTGTTCCAAATGTTCATGATTTGAGAAAACAAGTTTTGGAGGAAGCACATCGATCTACATATACCATACACCCGGGAATGACAAAGATGTACCAAGACATAAAGGAATTGTATTGGTGGGATGGTATGAAGAGGGATATTGCGGAATATGTTTCCCATTGTTTGACGTGCCAGCAGGTAAAAGCTGAACATCAACGACCTGCAGGTTTACATCAGCGAATAGAGATACCAGAATGGAAGTGGGAGAGAATTACTATGGATTTTATCACGGGATTACCAAGAACTTCCAAGGGAAATGATTCTATCTGGGTCATTATAGACCGCATGACGAAGTCAGCACACTTTCTGCCTGTGAAAACAACCTACAATGTAGCTCAGTATGCCAGGCTCTATTTAAATGAAATAGTTAGGCTACATGGAGTTCCAATATCAATTATATCTGATCGAGGGCCGCAGTTCACGGCACGATTTTGGAAAGCTTTTCAAGAAGCATTAGGAACGAGATTGGACTTAAGCACAGCTTTCCATCCGCAAACTGATGGTCAGTCTGAGCGTACGATTCAGATTTTAGAAGACATGCTTCGAGCCTGTATTTTTGATTTTGGTGGAAGTTGGGATATGTATTTGCCTTTGGCTGAATTTGCATATAATAATAGCTACCAGACTAGTATACAGATGGCCCCATTTGAAGCTTTGTATGGTAGACGGTGCAGATCTCCCATTGGATGGTTCGAAGTGGGCGAGGCTAAACTTATAGGGCCAGATCTTGTACAAGAAGCATTGAACAAGGTAAAGCTGATAAGAGAAAGGCTGCAGGCAGCTCAGAGCAGACAAAAGGCATATGTTGACAATAGACGAAGGAAGTTAGAATTTTCAGTGGGTGAACAAGTATTCCTGAAAGTCTCACCCATGAAAGGAGTGATGAGATTTGGAAAGAAAGGGAAGTTAAGCCCTCGGTATATAGGCCCTTTTGAAATATTGGACAGAATAGGTGCAGTGGCATATCGCATAGCTCTGCCACCAGAACTGAATGTTCATCCATTATTTCATGTGTCTATGTTACGGAAATACTTACCGGATCCTACTCATGTCATTCAACCCCAGGAAATTCAATTAGATAAGAATTTAACCTATGAGGAAAAGCCGATGTCTATTGCTGATCGACAAGTGAAAAAGTTGCGGTCACGAGATATTCCAATGGTTAAGGTGATATGGCAAAATCACTCATTTGAGGAAGCTACGTGGGAAAAAGAAGATGACATCCGCGCCCGATATCCGCATTTGTTTGAACAATGAGGTTAGTATCTATCTGCTACTATGGTGATGAAATTCGGGGACCGAATTTCTTTAAGGGGGGAAGAATGTAATAGCTGTAAAGTTAACGAGAAAGTTCAACTAAAGGAATTTAGAATAAAAGAGATAATTTTGGAAAATGGAGATTTTAATTAAGGAAAATTTGGAATTAAAACAGAGGATTTCAAAAATGGAATTAGGACTCGGTGAAAATAAGTTATTATTTACATGGATTAAAGAATTATAAAAGAAATGTTAAGAATTTACGTTTCGGGGCAAAAAAATGCAATTTCTTAAAAGTTTCGGGGTTAAAATATAAATAAGAAAAATTTGCAAGGACCTCCCGCTAAAAGTGAAATTTTGCAGAAAGGTTCCTCGAGATATTTTAAGGGCCTCAATCACTCCGGAAGCAATCATTCGCAGATTTCTCCATCTCTCTTCAGAAAAACTCTCCCCGAAAATCCTCTAACTTCTCTCTAAGATTTCTTCGCCTACGGACCTCGGATTTCGACACCACCACCACCAACGGACTCAGGACGAAGAGTTCTTCGAATCCATCCGATTGGTTTCTGGAGAATTGGCCGGAAATTGGTCGGAAAATTGAAGGGAAAAACGGCCAAAAAGGTAACCTCCGAAACTCCTACTTTTAGTTCTCAAACGCAAAAACTGACACCGTAGATCGATCCAGAAGGCACCGAAACCTTTGGATCTCAAATTTCAGGCCGATCCACCACCGCACGTGCCCCCACGCGCCGCATCTCCCTCGGCGAGTGACGCCCACGCGCAGCTCCTCGGGCGGCGCGTGTAGCGCGTGGCATCCGAACCTCCTCGCGTTGACCTGCGTTGACCGAGCTCCCGGAGGCCAAATTTCGTAAATCCGGAGTCGTTTTCAAGGTTGTCGGACGTTCCGGACTCGATTTTGGGGTTTATTTCACTGAATTCGGATCAGAAAATAGGATTTTAAGGGTGTCCAACTTTGTGCTTCAAAGAGGTGAGTAGATGATTCTTTCTATGGCTTGGTTTTACTCTTCTTGAACTTTACATTGATAAATGAGTATGATTACATGTTATTTATACTTCCATATGTTTTTGAAATGGTTTGGAAATATCTGAAATATGTGATATATGATATGTAGTTCAAGAAGAGTTTGATTTTGCAATAAGTTTTGAAACACATTAAGCATGTGATTTTTACACGTATTTCGCATGACATGGCAAAGAAAATATGTTATACATGTGACATTGATTTTATAGTGATATGTTTGCCTTGGATATGGGCATGTATACATGTTTCCCCTGAATGGGAAGTTTTGACATATGAGTATTTTGAGACTGAAAGTCTGTATTATAATGAGAATTTATACTGGATTATATGGCATATGTGCATATGTTATTTTTCTGTGGAGGAATCCTATTGGAAACACTGTCTGCTAACAGCAGGTGATGTTAGCCTTGGTGCGCACCTTGATTGCCTCAGCTAGCAGGGGGGTGGTGCTAGCCTCGTGTGAGGGCCAACACACGGGAGATTATATGTGAAGGAGAGCGGAATGCCTCCTATATATGGGCGAGATGCCAGTTATGAGATGTTATTTTGCCTTCCCTTGCTGTGTGCTTGGGAAAGACCCATACAGAGTCCCTTCGCGTGTCCTCTTGAATGGTAGTAGGGCAAACCTCAGCGGGATGCTGAGTTTAGGCAAATCCTATACCACCAAAGTACGGAAGGGGTCAAACTCTGATGTGGTGGTTCTGATATGGGATCCTCCGAATATTTTAACAGAAATGTTTTGATGCATAGCATAATTTGATTAATAATTTTACAGTATTGAATATGATTTTGAACTTGATATGAGCATTGTTTATACAGTATCGCATACAGTTTGAAAGACTTGATTATGATTTTTGAACAGAGAATATTTGAAAATGCGGGTCCCATAAGAATGTACTTCTGAACGGTATATTTTGATATGATAAGTTTTACAATATGAGTACATCCTTATGTTGACCTGAGAAGTCATAGGAGGTGTTATCTGCTCACTGAGTTGTAAAACTCACTACACGTGGTTGACATATTTTTCAGATAAAGACCCAGAATTTGGTCCCGCAGCTACTTGACCGACTAGGTGTTGTGCCTCAGTGGTGAGCCTAACTTGTTTCTAGGCTCTCAGTGTATGATATTGTAATATATTTGTACTCTAGTGTTGCTCTGAAAGTCACAGGCAGGATCCTTGTTTCCGCTGTAAACTTGATGTATATAGATTTGGCATGTATAATTATTGGTTGTTGTAAACTTGTGAACGTTGAATAATATTTGAATATGTGTTATCGTGAGATCATTTGTACATGTGTAATGAAAAGATTTTCGGATAGTAACGGTATTCGCGTTTGTAAAGTACGGACGTGACAAAATGAGTACGGTCACATGGCAATCTGTGTGGTGCACCAGTAGGGGACACCCTACCAACGGTTATGATTATGATTATGAGAAAAGAAAGAGAAAGTGTGCCATGTCGGACGGAGTGAGAAAAATCCGTACCGGAGAGTAGAGGATACTCACCTTAACCGGGGTAGCTTGAAATGAGAATAAGTTGATGGCCATCATATGATATTCTAAAAATAGTTAATCCTGTCATACATATCATTACTGTATGATTCTTATGTGCATAGATATAATGCATTCATGTGACCAAAGATATTTTATGTAATTTATACAGCTGAACATGACGTGATGAGCTATATTGATGATGATTTATTGTTGAACTTACTGGGATTTAATTCTCACTATATTTCTATATCATGTTCAGAAAATTAGTTATGCAGATTTTTCTATAGCTCTGGCTTTTAGTGCACGTTGGATCGAGTACTTTATGTTGGGCAAATCCCAGAAGCAAATAAAATGTTTGTGGTCGAGTTGGCTTAGATCTCGGTGAAGGTACAACCACCCGCACTTGTATCTCCGGAATTAGTCAACCAGAATAAATAAGATGTAGATTTTTATGTGTTTGATATATTGTACGTATGTTTTGATTAATGACATGTATGTGAACTCTGTATTGTATAAATTAAATAAATGTTATATTGAGTTAAGTTGTAACGAGGTAATAACTTCATGATATTTATATAAAAAAATTGATACTTAAATGGAGTTATTACAAGACACATAAATCTCCTCACAGTGTCATTATGATTAACAATTCATATAATTAGTTATCAAGTAATCAAAATCATTAAAAACAATGTAGAAAAACTTAATTAAGAAAAATAACTCATTGATTAAATTGAATAGACAATACAAATGTTTATAATTAGGCTACATTGTAGCCCTAGAAAATAAATTAGTTCATAATTAAAAACATAAAAACAAAGAAGAAAGAAGAAAATAACTCAAATGGAGATGAAACTGGAACTGCCATCAAGAGAGATCCTAAGCTCCTCTCGTCCTCTCGTCCCCTCTCAATTCATAGCCCAAGGGTTCTTTTAAAAGTTGAAGTAGGTCATTCAATCCTACTTAAACTTGTATTTGCAAAAACTGATTTATCACACTAGCATCATGATGCCAAGAAGCCATAATTGTGACACTGAGGTATTAGGTCACGGCTTCCTTTCACATTCTTTTTGGCATAGTGACTTTAGGATTCACTATCACTATGTTGAAGCTTCTAGATTCTAAGTATCACTCTACTATTCTAGTGTCGGGACGTTGGAAGTTCTATCTAATTTCTGCAATTCTAGCTCATTTTCTCTAATTTTCTCCAAATTCTCTTAAATTCTTCATCATCTTTCTACCTACAAAATAAACACACAATCACACGTAAATCTAAGAAGAAATTTCCTAAAGACAAAAATAAATCTAAGCTAATGGTGATTAATTTATGAGTATAAAACTTACTCACCATGTATTCATATTTGTTGATTTTATATCCATTTTCTAAATGAGCAACTGATGTGAACCCCTGATATGAACCTTACCAAGAGTAGTGAGATCCGAAATCAATATGGGATCTGATTAGAAGGATAGTGTTCTAATCAAATTTATAAAAAAAAATTAAAAAAAATGATCTTGACCCATTATCTATAAAGAGATAAGAATCAAAGGTATAAGAAATATTGCAGACGCCACACTCAAGAAAGAGGAAGAAGATTGTGAGTGATAAGAAGTTCTTTAAAGAACCAAAGAGAAAACCCTCTCAATATTATAAATGATCAACTGAATTTTTCATGAGCATACGTGCCTATTTATAAGCCAATAACCTAAACTAACAAGGAAAACTATATAGGAAACACCTATAGGACAAAAAAAATTAGAAATAGGAAACTGTTTTAGAAACTATCAAATAAGAAACTCCTATAGGGCAAAGGAAAATATAAATAGGAAATTCTTCTAAAAACTATTAAATAGGAAACTTTCCTAATCAAATAAACAAAATACTAAAAGTAAATAAATCAGAAAAAAAAAACATAGCTTAAACTGGGCCACAAAATAACTCATTGATTTTGGGCCTATATTCAATCTTTAGGCTTGAATCTTCTTGTACTTTAGGTCCATATTTAAATTGGCTGGTCTTGACCCATATTTAAATGGGTTTTAATGACATGGACCAGTTTTGACTCTTTTTTTGTAGTAATGCAGGTATCTCCTTGATGGGTCTCTAGGATTAGACTATTAAGTGCTTCTTTGAATATTTTAGCCCGAGCCATGATCTTATCATTTCCTTCCTCTTGAAAATGATTTGTCCTCAAATCATCACCTACATTAAAAGGATACAAGTCAGAAACATTAAAAGTTGCACTAACATTATACTCGCTTGGAAGATCTAATTTGTAGGCATTATCATTGATCATTTCAATCACTTGAAATGGACCATCCCCTATTGGAAGTAATTTAGATTTCCTTTGAGCTGGAAACCTTTCCTTCCTCATATGCAACCAAACCCAATCACCGGACTCAAATACAACTTTCTTGCGCCCCTTATTAGCTTGTTTGACATATTGCTCAATTTTTCTCTTAATGTTTTGTCGAGCTTTTTCATGAATCTGCCTAACAAATTCAGTTTTCTTCTTTCCATCGAAGTTAACACGCTCAGCCATAGGTAAAGGAGTCAAATCCAAAGGAGTTAATGGATTAAATCCATACACAATTTCAAAATGTGAAAACTTAGTTGCAGAATGTACGCTCCTATTATATGCCTCAACATGTGGCAAACATTCCTCCCATAATTTCAAATTCTTTTGTATTATAGCACGTAACAAAGTAGATAAAGTCCTATTAACTACTTCAGTTTGATCGTCAGTTTGTAGGTGACAAATAGTAGAAAATAAAAGTTTTGTCCCTAACTTACCCCACAAAGTCTTCCAAAAATAGCCTAAGAATTTTGCATCTCTGTTAGACACAATACTCCTAGGCATGCCATGCAATCTCATGATTTCGTTGAAAAACAAATCAGCAGTATGTGATGCATCGTTAGTTTTATGACATGGTATGAAATGTGCCATTTTAGAAAACCTATCAACAACCACATATATAGAATCCCTACCCCTTTTTGACCTAGGTAAGCCTAATACAAAATCTATAGATATGTCCATCCAAGGTTCATTAGGTATAGGCAAAGGAGTATATAACCCATGAGGTTTAGTTGTAGACTTAGATTGTCTACAAATGATACACTTTTCACATATCCGTTCTACATCACGTTTTATATGAGGCCAAAAGAAATGTTCATGCAAAACAACCCAAGTATTGGATATGCCAAAATGTCCCATTAAAGCACCTCCATGAGCTTCTCTAACAAGCAAGTCACGTAATGAACATTTAGGCACACACAATTTATTTTCTCTAAATAAAATTCCATTATGCCTAAAGAACTTACCAAACACAACTTTCTCACATGCATTGAATACATTACAAAAATCAGAATCATCAACATACAAGTCTTTTATATATTCAAACCCAAGCAATTTTGCATCTAAAGTATAAAGTAAAACATTCCTTCGAGACAATGCATAAGCCACAATGTTTTCCTTACCTTTCTTGTACTTAATCACATAAGGAAATGTTTCAATAAACTCTACTCATTTGGCATGTCGCTTGTTTAGCTTGTGTTGACCTTCAAATGCTTTAAAGATTCATGACTAGTGTGAATCACAAACTCTTTGGCCAAAGATAGTGTTGCCAAGTTTTCAATGCCCTAACCAATGCATACATCTCTTTGTCATATGTTGGATAGTTTAGGGCTGCTCCACTTAGTTTCTCACTAAAGTAGGCAATGGGACGTCCTTCTTGCATTAGAACAGCTCCAATACCTGTTCCTAAGACATTACACTCAATTTCAAAAGTTTTTGTGAAGTTAGATAAAGAAAGTAAGGGTGCATTAATCAATTTTTCTTTAATCAAATTAAATGCATTTTCTTGTTTATCACCCCACTTAAACCCTACATTCTTTTTTATGACTTTAGTCAAAGGTGCAGCTAGGTTACTAAAATCTTTTACAAACTTTCTATAAAAACTAGCCAACCCATGAAAACTTCTAACATTACCCACATTTGTAGGACTTGGTCAATCTTGAATTTCCTTTACCTTTTCTTCATCCACCTCAATTCCTTTAGCACTAATAAAAAATCCAAGGAATACAAGTTTATCTGTGCAAAAGGTACACTTCTTGATGTTAGCAAACAACTTTTCTTTTATCAAAACATCTAAAACACGTTTTAAATACTCAACATGTTCATTCAAGTTTTTGCTATAAATCAGAATATCTTCAAAGTACACAACCAAAAATTTGCCAATAAAAGCACACAAAACATGGTTCATCAATCTCATGAAAGTACTTGGTGCATTAGTTAATCCAAATGGCATAACTAACCACTCATATAAACTATATTTTGTTTTAAAAGCAGTTTTCCATTCATCACCTTCTCTCATTCTAATTTGATGATATCCACTTTTAAGATCAATTTTTGTAAAAACACAAGAACCATGCAATTCATCAAGCATATAATCTAATCTAGGAATGGGATGTCTGTACTTTATAGTAATATTATTAATAGCATGGCAATTAACACACATTCTCCATGTCCCATCTTTCTTAGGCACAAGTAATACCGGAACTGCACAAGGACTCATGCTCTCTCGCACATACCCCTCTCCATGAGCTCTCCAACCTGCTTTTGAAGTTCTTTTGTTTTCTTCGAATTGCTTCTATAGGCTAACCTATTTGGAATTGATGCTTCAGGTATAAAATCTATTTTATGCTCAATTCCCCTAATTGGTGGTAAGCCGTTGGGTATTTTTTTGAGAAATACATCATCATAATCTTGCAAAAGAGAAACTACAACACTAGGCAAAGAAGAGTTAAATTCATTAATACTTAAACAAGTCTCTTTGTACAAGAGTAAAATTAAAGACTTATTTAAACACAATGCTCTTTTGGCTTCACTTTCTCTTGCATAAAAAATCATTTGTTTTCTCTCTCTTTCTCTTGATTCAGCCTCTCTTTCTTTTGAAACATCACTCACTTTTTTTATGTCATTCTCTTTTTTCAACTTCACTTAATCTTCAAACATTTTCTTTGGAGTTAAGGGCACAAGAGTGATTTTTCTTTTATTATGTACAAATGAGTATCTATTGGTATAACCATCATAAATTACATGTCTATCAAATTGCCATGGTCTTCCCAAAAGAATATGTCCTGTTTACATTAGCACCACATCACACAAAACTTCATCTTTGTACTTTCCAATGGAGATTGACACCAACACCTGTTTAGTCACCTTAATTTCTCCACAATCATTCAACCATTGTAGCTTATATGGCTTTGGATGCTTTAAAGTGGCCAAACTCAATTTTTCAACCAAACTAGTGCTAGCTACATTAGTACAGCTTCCCCCATCAATAATCATGCTACATACTTTATTATTAACATGACATCTAGTATGAAAAATATTTTCTTGTTGTACCTTTTCATCTTGTTTGATTTGCACACTAAGAGCTCTCCTTGTAATCAAAAGTTCTCCATCAATTAGATACTCAACGTCACTTGCATCCTCCAAAGGGGGCATAGACTCATTATCGGACTCACCTTCGGTCTCAATGTCACCATCTTCTTTCAATATCATTACTCTTTTATTTGGACATTGACTAGCAATATGACCCATTCCTAAACACTTAAAACATTTAACATCTCTAGTTCTAGAAGGTTAGGAAGTAGTTTTATCTGCATTTGGAGTGCCTCCATTTTTATTTTCTTTGGAAGGTTCAGCCTTGGGTTTTTCATCCCTTCTACTCCAATTTGACTTCCATGTTGAAGAAGAACTCGAATTTTGTCCCATTCTTGAGGATCCCTTCATTTTTAGTTGTTGCTCCACCTTTATGGCCATGTGCACCATGTCATCTAACTCCACATAATGTTGCAACTCTACCACTTTTGCTATATCACGGTTTAAGCCAACTAAGAATCTCGCCATTGTAGCTTCTTGGTCCTCTTCCACATTGGCTCGATGGCTATCTCCATCTCCTTATGGTATTCTTCAACACTTTTAGAACCTTGAGTAAGGCTTTGCAATTTTCTAAACAAGTCCCTATGGTAGTGGCTTGGAATAAATCGCCTCCTCATAACTGCTTTCATCTCCTCCCACGTCTCAATGGGTCTTTCTCCATTTCGTCTCCTACTTAAAATCAATTGATCCCACCAAATAATAGCATAGTCAGTAAATTCAATGGCAGCCAATTTTACCTTTTTCAACTCAGAATAGTTGTGACAATCAAACACCAACTCCATCTTTTTCTCCTATTCTAAATAAACTTCTGGATCATTTTTACCTTGAAAGGGTAGAATTTTCATTTTAATACTTTCTAAATTATTATCAACCCGATTCTTAACTTCTCTAAACCTCCCACCATATCTCCTATTGTTGTCACTCAAATTCCTATCAACTTCATCAAAACTATCTCTATAATACTCTTCATCTTCAACACTCTCCCTTGATTGAACTCTCCCCTTCCGACGTATATTAGGAGTGTTTTGTGACTCTTCCACATGCGCATTCTCTACTCGATCTCACCGTTCATGAATTTGCTCCATCTCCACTTTCAAAACTCTTCTCATCTCACTTACTAAAACTTCCATCATCAACTTTGGATCCACCATTCCCGACACACTTTTGGAAGTAGTTTTGTCCTTGTTGTGGGACATGATTTTCCTGCAAAACAATGTTAGAGTAAAACAAATTCTCACAACACTAGCTTACATGTTTCTCTCAAGATTAATGGCACTCACACTCGTGTTTACTCAAATTTTGGCTTTTACCCTCTTATAAACTCACACCCTTTTGCCTTTTTCCTCTGTTAGTCCTCTCTTTCAGTTCTTTATTGAACTCAAATAAACCCACACAAAAATTTTCTTACAAAAATTCAAACTCTACTAATAGAGTACAAAGAGAAAAGGAAGAAAAAAAACAAACAAAATTTTAAGAAGCAAAGGAAACAAAGTAATAGAACTTTAAGAAAAAAATAAAGACAAGATAAGTAATAGGATAAAAAAATTAGCACAAGAAGCAACTAGAATAGAAAGAAATCAATGACTAGAGGAAAGGAAACAATTGAGATAGGAAAAATAAGCAAAATAAGAAAACCAAATATCAAAGTAAGGAAAAAAAAGATTTGATGCAATTAGAATTACTAGATCACTTTTTGTTTTAAGAACAGAATGCAAAATCTAGGTGGAAACTTGAATTTCAACAACAATTGGTTCTAATTTTTTTTTAATTTTTTTTAAGAATCATGCACTTCTTTTTTTCCTTTTTTTAATTTCTTTTTTTTCAAATATGCACTTGAATTAGGAACACTAGAAGTAAAACAAAATTAGAAGATAAGAAGAACAAAGAACGCAGAAAAAAAAAGATACAAGATAGTGAGATGGAATAAGAACAAATAGGATAGATCAAACCTGATTTAGAACTTAAGCTCTAATGCCAAATGATGTGAACCCCTGATATGAACCTCACCAAGAGTAGTGAGACCCGAAATCAATATGGGATCCAATTGGAAAGATCGTGTTCTAATCAGATTTATAATAAAAATAAATTAAAGAAAATGACCTTGACCCATTATTTATAAAGAGATAAGAACCAAAAGTATTAGAAATATTGCAGACGCCACACTCAAGAAAGAGGAAGAAGATTGTGAGTGATAAGTCTTGCTTGAACGCCACAAGATAAATCTTGATAAGTTCAGAAAAAGTTCTTTAAAGAAACAAAGAGAAAACCCTCTCAATATTATAAATGATCAACTGAATTGTTCATGAGCATACATGCCTATTTATAGGCCAATAACCTAAACTAACAAGGAAAACTATATAGGAAACTCCTATAGGACAAGGAAAATTAGAAATAGGAAACTGTTCTAGAAACTATCAAATAGGAAACTCCTATAGGGCAAGAAAAAATATAAATAGAAAACTCTTCTAGAAACTATCAAATAGGAAACTTTCCTAGTCAAATAAACAAAATACTAAAAGTAAATAAATCAGAAAAAAAAACGTAGCTTAAATTGGGCCATAAAATAACTCATTGATTTTGGGCCTATATTCAATTTTCAGGCTTGAATCTTCTTGTACTTTAGGTCCATATTTAAATTGGCTGGTCTTGGCCTATATTTAAATGGGTTTTAATAACATGGACTAGTTTTGACTCTTCTTTTGTAGTAATACAGGTATCTCCTTGATGGGCCTCTAGGATTAGACTATTAAGTGTTTCTTTGAATATTTTAGCCCGAACTCTTGTGATAGGTCCAACTGAGACTTGAAGCGGGTCCGCATTCCATTTTCGTTTGTCAACCCTAGCCATGATCTCAACAGCAACATCCCCCCAATGACACTTAAAGAGGTGTATTTCTCTATCCCCCATGTAAGACAGCTCATAAATATCTGTGATGATGCAATAATATTTTTTCTTAGAATTTGAATAATCTCCTTTCACAAGAATTCTGCTATTTTGGATTTTTCTTTGAGATTTATTGTTTCTTATATGAAATCTAAACTCATTAACTAGAATTATTGTATATCTATATACTATTATTTATGGATCAATGGTTAAGCTAATTAGCTCATCATCTCTATGCCACTGTAACCTTTATTTTGTAATCTATTGGAAATTAACAACATCAAAAGGTTATGATATAGCTTATAATATAATGAATTATAGACCCAATTGATAGACACTTGGTGATTAAACTATTTTGAGAAAACTCTTTGACATGCCTTGAATCAATATTTGATGTATGTGTTTCAAGCTCTTTTTTGTGCTATCTACAAATCATGTTATTTCAATAATTAGAGTTTAATATACTAATAATTTAGTTGCTAGAAAACTATCGAATACTTACTCTAATGACAATTTTTTCAATAAAATCTAAGTCTTCCATGGTTAAATACTTTGAGCACAAAATCTTAAAAAATTATGCCAACTCTATTAGAGGATCACGAACCTCCATAGGTAACAACCCATGTATTGCAATTGAAAATAGTTCCTAAAACAATATATGATTTTTGTGACACTTCAGTCTAAATATCTTCTTTCCTACATAATACACCTTGAAATATTTAAGAATAATGCATTAGGAACCTTTAACTAAGTCAAAAAGTTGTAAATTTTGAAATTCTCTTGTGGTGATAGCACATAACATACTACTAGTAGCAAAATATTATTCTCATCGTCAATAAGGTGCAAACCTGGCTTGATTCTCAATTCCACAAAATTGTTCAAACTCTTCTGATGTGAACCCCTGATATTAACCTCACCAAGAGTAGTGAGACCTGGAATCAATATGGGATCCAAGTTCAAGGATCGTGTTCTAATCAGATTTATAACAAAAATAAATTAATGAAAAAGACCTTGACCCGTTATCTATAAAGAGATAAGAACCAAAGGTATAAAAAAATATTGCAGATGCCACACTCAAAAAAGAGGAAAAAGATTGTGAGTGATAAGTCTTACTTGAACGCCACAAGATAAATCTTGATAAGTTCAGAAAAGTTCTTTAAAAAACTAAAGAGAAAACACTCTCAGTATTATAAATGATAATCTGAATTGTTCATGAGCATACATACCTATTTATAGGCCAATTACCTAAATTTAGAAGGAAAACTATATAGGAAAATCCTTTAGGACAAGGAAAAATAAAAATAGGAAACTCTTCTAGAAACTATCAAATAGGAAACTTTCCTAGTCAAATAAATAAAATACTAAAAGTAAATAAATCAGAAAAAACGTAGCTTAAATTGGGCCATTAAATAAATCCATTATTTTGGGCCTATATTCAGTTTTTAGCCTTCAATCTTCTTGCACTTTAAGCCCATATTCAGATTAGCTTGTCTTGACCCATATTTAAGTGGGCTTTAATGATATGGATCAATTTTGCGCTCTTCTTTTAAATTGATGCAGGTATCTCCTTGTTGGGCTTCTAAAATTAGACCATTAAATTTTTCTTTGAATCTTTTAGCACGAGCTCTTATGATAGGTCCACTTGGGACTTCCAGCAAATCTGCATTCCATTTCCATTCGCTAGCCATGCTCACATCATTCCCCTCCTCTTGAAAATGATTTGTCCTCAAATCAGCACCTACATCAAAAAGAGTTAAATCAATAACTTTGAAACACACACTAACATTATCATTACTTGGAAGATCTAGCTTGTAGACATTGATATTGATTCTTTCAATCACTTGAAATAAACCATATCCTCTTCGAAGTAGTTTCAAATGCCTTTGAGGTACAATCATTTCCTTTCTCATATGCAACCAAACCCAATCTCCAGGATCAAATATAATTCTTTTGTGTCCCTTTTTAGGTTTATTAACATATTGTTCAATTTTTTTCTCAATGTCTTGCCTTGCCTTCTTATAGATCTGCTTAACAAAATCAACTTTCTTTTTTTCATCTAAGTTAACACAATCATCCATCGATAAAGGAATTAAATTCAAAGGAGTTAATGGATCTAAACCATGCACAATTTCGAAATGTGAAAACTTTGTTGCAAAATGCACACTCTTATTATATACAAACTTGACATGTTTCAAAAACAAATTAGACTCAATACTGGGCATGCCATTCAATCTCACAATTTTCTTGAAAAACAAAATTACCAATATGTGATACATCATCGGTTTTATGACATGGTATGATATGTGTCATTTTAGAAAATTTGTCAACAACCGCATATATAGAATCTCTACCCCATTTTGACCTAGATAAACTCAACACAAAATCTGTAGATAAGTCAATCCAAAGTTCACTAGGTAGATGCAAAGAAGTATATAATCCATTAGGCTTCATCTTACACTTAACTTGCCTACAAGTGATAATCTCCTCATATATTTGTTTCACATCATGTTTCATATGCAAAACATCTAAAGTCTTAGATATGTCAAAATTCCTCATCAAACCACCTCCTTGTGCTTCCTTAACAAGCAAGTCATGCAATGAATATTTAAACATAAACAATTTGTTTTCTCTAAACAGAAATTCATTATGCTCAAATAACTTATCAAATGCCACTTTTTCATATGCATTGAGAACATTATCCTGCAAAATAGAAACTTCAATATTTGGTAAGTAAGAGTTAAGCTCATTAATACAATCATTGGCAAAATTGAAAACAAAACATTTTTTTGTCACACTTTCTTTTGCATAAAAATTCATTTGTTTTCTATCGACTTTTCTTTCGATGACCCAATTGGTTCTTGTAATTTTTCCATCAATTTTCAAGGCCTCTCTTTCATTTTCTCTCTTAACTTTCTCGGCCTCTATCTCTTTTTCTTTCATAATTTTCTCAACCTCTCTCTCTCTTTTTCTCTCTTAATTTTCTCGGCCTCTCTCTCTTTTTCTATCATACTTTTTTTGTCCTCTATCTCTTTTTCTCTCATAATTTTCTCAACATCTCTCTCTTTTTCTCTCTTAATTCTTTCATTCATTTTCTTTTCTTCACTCTCTTTCTTTTGTAACCCCACATGATCAACATAGTAGTCTTTAACACTTTTGGACCTTTGAGTGGAGCATTGCAACTTCTTAATTAAGTCTCTATGGTAGTGACTTGGAATGAATCGCTTTCTCATAATTGCTTTCATCTCCTCCCACGTCTCAATGGGTCTTTCTCCATTTCGTCTCCTGCTTAAAATCAATTGATCCCACCAAATAATAGCATAGTTAGTAAATCCCATGATAGCCAACTTTACCATTTTCAACTCAGAATAGTTGTGACAACCAAACAACTTCTCCATCCTTCTCTCCCAATTTAGATAAGCTTCGGGGTCATTTTTACCTTGAAACGACAGAACCTTCGTCTTAAAACTACTCAAGTTATTATTTTCCCAATTCCTAACTTCTCTAAACCTCCCATCATATTTTATACTCAAATCGCTGTC
This sequence comes from Gleditsia sinensis, assembly GCA_037074535.1. Taxonomy (NCBI): domain Eukaryota; kingdom Viridiplantae; phylum Streptophyta; class Magnoliopsida; order Fabales; family Fabaceae; genus Gleditsia; species Gleditsia sinensis. Next base: position 56,261,105 of record CM073468.1, on the reverse strand, counting down.
AACTTCATCAAAATCATCTCTATACTCTATACCTTCAAAACTCACTTTTCGCGGTTGAACTATCTCTCTCCTATGCATATTGGGAGTATTTTGTGAATTCTCTACTCGATCTAAATGTTCATGAATTTGTTCTATCTCCTCTTTCAAAACTCGCCTCATCTCACTCACTAAATTTTCCATCATCAACTTTGGATCCACCATTCTCGACACGCCTTCAAAAGTATTTTTGTCCTTGTGTTACATGATTTTTCTGCAAAACAATGTTAGAGTAAAATAAATTCTCACAACACTATCTCACGTGTTTCTCTCAAGATTAATGGCACTCACACTCGTGTTTACTCAAATTTTGGATTTTACCCTCTTATAAGCTCACACACTCTTGCCTTTTTCCTCTCTTAGTCCCCTCTTTCAGTTCGTTATTGAACTCAAACAAACTCACACAAAAATTTTCTTGCAACAATCCAAACTCAACTAATAGAGTACAAAGAGTTAAGGAAGAAGAAAAGAACAGAATTTTAAGAAACAAAGGGAACAAAGCAATAAAACTTTAGGAAAAAATATGAAATTAAAGACAAGATAAGAAGTTGAATAAGAAAAATCACACCACGAAGCAACTAGAATAGAAATAAATCAATGACTAGAGAAAAGGAAACAATTGAGATAGCAAAAATAACCAAAATAAGAAAACCAAATATCAAAACAAGAAAAAAAAATTTAATGCTATTAGAATTACTAGATCACTTTGTTTTTTTTTTAAGATCAGAATGCAAAATCTAGGTGGAACTTGAATTTCAACAACAATTGGTTCTATTTTTTTTTCTAATTTCCTCTTCTTCTTTTTTCAGAATACTGCACTACTTTCTTTTTTTTTTTTCAATTTCGATTTTTTTTCTTTTTTTTTCGATTTTTTTTTCTTTCTTTTTTTCAGAATATGCAATTGAACTAAGAACACTAGAAATAAAATGAAAATTAAAAGATAAGAAGAACGAAGAACACAAAAAAAAATGAGATAGTAAGATGGAATAAGAATAAGAAAACAAATAGGATATATCAAACCTGATTTAGAACTTAGGCTCTGATACCAAATGATGTGAACCCCTGATATTAACCTCACTAAGAGTAGTGAGACCCGGAATCAATATGTGATCCAAGTTCAAGGATCGTGTTCTAATCAGATTTATAACAAAAATAAATTAATGAAAAAGACCTTGACCCGTTATCTATAAAGAGATAAGAACCAAAGGTATAAGAAAAGATTGCAGATGCCACACTCAAGAAAGAGGAAGAAGATTGTGAGTGATAAGTCTTACTTGAACGCCACAAGATAAATCTTGATAAGTTCAGAAAAGTTCTTTAAAGAACTAAAGAGAAAACACTCTCAGTATTATAAATGATAATCTGAATTGTTCATGAGCATACATACCTATTTATAGGCCAATTACCTAAATTTAGAATGAAAACTATATAGGAAACTCCTTTAGGACAAGGAAAAATAGAAATAGGAAACTGTTCTAGAAACTATCAAATAGGAAACTCCTATAGGGCAAGGAAAAATAAAAATAGGAAACTCTTCTAGAAACTATCAAATATGAAACTTTCCTAGTCAAATAAATAAAATACTAAAAGTAAATAAATCAGAAAAAACGTAGCTTAAATTGGGCCATTAAATAAATTCATTATTTTGGGCCTATATTCAGTTTTTAGCCTTCAATCTTCTTGCACTTTAAGCCCATATTCAGATTAGCTTGTCTTGACCCATATTTAAGTGGGCTTTAATGATATGGACCAGTTTTGCACTCTTCTTTTAAATTGATGCAGGTATCTCCTTGTTGGGCTTCTAAAATTAGACCATTAAATTCTTCTTTGAATCTTTTAGCACGAGCTCTTATGATAGGTCCACTTGAGACTTCCAGCAAATCTGAATTCCATTTCCATTCGCTAGTCATGCTCACATCATCTTCACTGTGCCCTTTGTCTTTTCAACCATATCCATCACCATAGAGAGAATGTTGTCTGAGAAATTTCTCTCAAAGTGCATGAAATAAAAATTATACCATAATAAGGTAGTGGGAAGAAGATTCTCTTCTTTTTCCAATTATAGGCAACACTAGACTGGCCAAGCATTCGCTTTTGGCATTTTCTAAACATCACATCAAGTAAGACTTCTAGTTATTCAAGTGCTTCCTCTCTACGCAAATATATAGGTGTAACATTATTTTTCACCTTGTCATCAAATGCCCTCCCATTCCAATGCTATGGGTGATTGGTTGGAAAGAAGCAACGTTGACCCATGCAACATAATTTGCATCTTAATGATATAAATTAGGTATATTTGTGAAAATAAAGACATACCAATTTTTCTTTTGTAGACTAGCCTAAAAGATTGTCATAAGTAGGAAAGTCATTCATTTTTCACATGATAACTGCTTACATACTGAAATTTGATTAGGAATAGGCATCATATGTCTTTGTCCCTACCTCTCACAATTATTTCAACTCCTCAATCATTGGTTCCAAATAGACATCTATATCATCTTCTAGAGAATTAAGGATTGGAATCAAAAGTGTTGTCATGAAGTGTAATTGTTTCATATATTTTCAAGGAAGCAAATTATATGGTACAAGAAGAACTGACTAGATACTATGGTTAGCACTAATGTTTTCATATGGTTAGAAGTTGTCGGTTGAAAAACCTATCTAACCTTTCTAGGATTAATAAAAAAATTAGGATGTTGCTTATTAAAGGTCTTTTAAGAAACAGATTCAGTTGGGTTCCTTAATACACTGTCTTCAACTCATTCTCCTTGGGCCACCTCATGTCTTTAGTAGTGTGTTTTTCCATGTAAATTCTTTGTAACCTAGGCTTTATTGAAAAACATTGCAACATTTTCTATGCTTCGTTCTTGATTTTTTGCCCCTTTGATTTCTATCTAGATAATTTGTACTTAAGGTATGATTATGCATTGGCATGGTCTTTCCTATATAGAATCTAATCATTCTTCTATGTATATATTTTTATGCAGTCTAAGCTTAAGTATTGAAAAACCTTCTTAGCTTTGTAATAGGAATTAGGTACCTAATCCCCCTTCGATAGTTCTTCCTTAAATAAGCCCAATAACATATCCACTGATTTATTAATCTTGTGATTAAGACACTTCAGATTAAGTAGTCTAACAATGAATAACAACTTTGACACATTCTCACAATTTGGATATAGATTTTTTTATGTATATTCTAGTAATTAGTAAAACGTATTTGTATATAAACTTGGCTTTTTACTATTTTCTAGATGATTATTCATCTCCTCTATGTTTACAACTCCATATGCATTGTCTATCATCTTATCTATGTCATCCTCTTCAACATGTCTTCTAAATGATCATTGCCTTTATTATAGGGATATGAATTCATTCTTACAAATTCTCCATGAAGATAACAAACCTTGTAAAACTAGCAAAAACTATTCTTCAATAGATCAAACCATACTTTGTGTTTCACCATAAACACTACATTTTTACATTTTATGCTTGAGCACCTAAGTCTGTTACCTACCTTCAGTTGACTGTATGCCTACTCTAGAAAATTATCCACCCCCTTTTATGTACCTTGGATCACCTCTATTTACAACTTTTAACTAACTTTTGTCCATAATATTTCATACAAAAGTGGTTGGAGTGAAAGTGAGCAACTAGAAAAGAAAAAGAGCAATGTATTTAGACAAAATAAAGTGTAAGGATATTGCTAGAGTTAAATGGGATCATGTTGACAAAATTACTAGAATTGAGATCATGTTGACAAAAGTACTAAAAAAAGAGCAATTCAAACACGTCGTTAGGATCATTCTGAGATAAAAGAATTCCTAGGAAGAGATGATGTTATGAAAGGGAGCATAAAAGAATTCTTTGGGTTTAAGGCATATGAAGAGAAAAAAAGAACATTAATAAAGAATTCTTAGGAAGAAAAGTTGTTATAGAGGCCCTTAAGCTCTTTCTTAAACATTGTAGTTTATATATCGTGTCTGTAATAGCCCCAATTTATGGGCACATGAAACAAACATTTTTTTTCACAATCAGATATTTTCCATAACATGCATACACTATTCTTTGCATGGAAATATATACATATATGTTCTCTTATATATACACATTATATAGACTAATTTATAAATGTCAAGATAACAACAGAAGTAAGGATCTTGCCTATGGCGTTCAAAGTATACTTTAGAATACAAAAAGAGTATAATTAAAAAATTGTGAGCCTTGGAAGTAATGTAGACTCACTCAAAGAATATTTCCCTAATTGATCACCTATCTACAGGATCAGACTTTGTATTCTTATCAGGAAAATATAGAAATATCGTGTAGTGAGTTTGACAACTCAATGAGCAGATAATACCTCCTATGACCTCTTAGATCAATATATGGATGTACTCATGTTTTAAAATTTGTCACATAGAAAATATAGTTCATAAGTGCATCCATATGGGACCCGTATTTCAAATATTTTCAAATCAAAGGATATTCAGATATCCAAAACCATATGCATCACGACATGATTATTAAACAAATATTGTTATGCATCAAAATATTTTACATGAAAATATTAGGAGGATCTCATATCAAAACTATCAAATATTTTCAAACACACTGTAACATCCCTAATTTCGTTTCTTTTATTGATAAAAGTACATAAATATTTAATTAAGGAAATAAAATTTATTAGACAATATTTTAGATAACTAAGAAAATATAATCCTTAGAAATTCTTCACCTTATGTATATGCATAGAAAATGTTTCTAACATTAAGAGAACAAATAAAGAGGGAAAACCTAATAGGAAAAAAAATTAGAAATAACATACTAAAGAGATGCAAAATTCTTAGATAAGGAAGATAAATTTTTAGAAACAAGTAAAGGTCTTAAAATTTCAAGAACATTGGATTAGGGTAATTTTTCCTAATTCAAGAACTAGAGTTACTAAGTTTAACATCTTTACCCATACATTGGGCTTTTACCTATGGAAACTTCATATAGAGTTTTTCCACTACACATAAGTTTCTAGCAAGCCCATTGGATAACCTAGGCAAGAAATAAAACATAGACTTAGACTAAGATATAGTAATTGGATCGATAGCCCAAAAATTATGAAAATGTGACCAAGCCCTCCAAGAAAGGTAGAATTTTATCCAAAGCAAAGAAAATGGGTAGGAATAAGCCCAAATCCAAGAGAAAAAATAAAATAAGATAAATTAGGTGATGATATAATAATGTAATAATAATAAAGATTAGGTTACATGGCATTAAGACAAAAATTTAGCAAGTGGTGTGATTTTACATTCATAATTTTGGCAAGTGGCATGATAATACAAGGCTTTAGGACAAAAATATTTATATCTTACACTCATAATTTTAGCAAGTGGTATGATAATACATGGCATTAGGACAAAACATTTATATCCCACACAAATAATATCAACCAAATAATGGAGATTCAAGGGCTAAAAATTTGCCACCTAAAAAGGCAAACCTATCATACTTGTTTAAGACAAAAGAAAATGGAAATGAATCCCTAAATCAAAGGGACCTTGTCCCTTATCTTAAGAACATATCATCATAATTTTTAAAATACAAATCTCCTTTTCCTATACATATCTTGACTAAGGAAGAGGAAGACAAGAACATAAGTTGTTTGTTTTCCAAAAATTCAACAAAGTGTATCCTAATTGCGATAAGGTAGACCCATGATCATGAAAGTTGTATTATTTGGTGGTCTATTTAAGCAAAACCCACCCCTACAACATTTTAATTTCGTCTAAGTGAGGAAGAGAGAGAAATAGAAGCAAGGTAGAGTGAGGAAAGAAGAGAAAGAGAGGAGAAGAAAGGAAGGAAGAAGAAGGAGAAGTTTAGAAGGCTAAGTACTCAAGGTAAGTTACCTTAATCTCCACTTGAATCCATTTTTCTTCATCCTTGAGGTTCAAAAACTCACCCTCCTTCTCTTACCTAAGCTGCTAGAAAAGTTAAGGGAAGGGAGGAATCTTGCTACTTCTTTCAAGAGGAAACAAGAAAACCAATTCACTAAGTGAGCTAGGGAGATTCTTAGGTAATTTTAACAATATTTCTTTTTGAAGAAAACTTTTGAAACTTATAATATTTATATGAGATTCTGATCTTAGAACTTTGATGATTGGTCATGATGTTGCTATATCATGTTACATATTGATCTTGCATGTGATGTATGTTTGAATACTTAGACTGGTATAGAAAGTTTTGCATAGGTATGGCTATGGGTGGCAAAATATTTAGCTTCTGTATTTTAATTTCTGAAAATTATCTATAGGGAATTAAAATAAATGGTTAACATAAGAATTAAAGATATATGTGTCACAGATTTTTAGCCACTGGAATAATTCAATTTGGAGTCCATATGAGGTAGATATGGTCCGATTAGTAATCAAAGGTCAGAAAATGGTTCATCAGGGAAGAATATGTTAGAATAGTTTCTGTGTTTTAATTTCTGGGAATTACCTGTAGGGAATTAAAATAAATGGTTAACATAAGAATTAAAGATATATGTGTCACGGATTTTTACCAATTGGAATCATTCAATTTAGAGTCCATATGAGGTAGATATGGTCCGATGAGTAAGCAAAGGTCAGAAAATAGTTTATCAGGGAAGAATATGTTAGGATAGCTTCTGTATTTTAATTTCTAGGAATTATTTGTATGGAATTAAAATAAATGGTTAATATAAGAATTATATATATGTGTGTCATGGATTTTTAGCCACTGGAATCACTTAAGTTGGAGTCCATATGAGGTAGATATGGTCCGATTTGTAGGTAGAGGTCAGAACCTATCCGAGAAGAAATAACATGTACATTTTGTGAGTAATATCACCTTGATTTATTAATATTTCGCTACAATGTTCAACATAATAGTTTTAAATAATTGTTTTATCTTGAAATTGACATTAAGATCACCTACATCGGAGTTCAATTGAGGGAGTTATGCTCTAATTAGTAAGAGAATGTTAGATATGATGAAAACCTGCATCAAGAAAATAAAGAAATAAAATTAATATTTAAAAAAAAGAAGACGAATCTTATAAATGATTAGTATATGCCATAGCCATTGCCATTTTATGAACTTCTTACCATCTTAAGTGTATAATTCTGACATGGAAATATTTTATAAAGTGATATTTGAAATGGTTATGTTCATAGCATGATTATCAATAATTTATGGTAATAGTTATATTTTGATGAACATACTTGTTATTGAAAGCATATTTTTGGCTATCATTGTGAAAAGAAAAGAAATGAGCATGGTCACATGGCAATCCGTGTGGTGCACCAGTAGGGGACGCCCTACCAACGGTTATGATTATGATTATGAGAAAAGAAAGAGAAAGTGTGCCATGTCGGACGGAGCGAGAAAAGCCCGTACCGGAGAGTAGAGGATACTCACCCTGACCGGGGTAGCTTGAAATAAGAATAAGTTGATGGCCATCATATGATATTCTGAAAATAGTTAATCCTATCATATATATCATTACTGTATGATTCTTATGTGCATAGATATAATGCATTCATGTGACGAAAGATATTTTCTGTAGTTTATACAGCTGAACATGACATGATGAACTATATTGATGGTAAATTATGATTTATTGTTGAACCAACTGGGATTTAATTCTCACTATATTTCTATATGATGTTCAGAAGAATAATGAAAATTTTCTCAATGACACTTATTATTTCCGTACGTTGGATCGAGGTGCCCTACCTTGGGCAACTACCAGTTATATTAGATGTATCTGTAGTAGATGTGACTGAGATTCTGGTGGAGTTGTCACCCGCACCAGTGTCCCCGGAAGTAGTCGACATAGATAATTAGAACTAATATGTATCTTTGTACAAATGTTTGTAAAATAATGGTGTGTAGTTTGTAAAATAATGGTGTGTATGAAAACTCAGTATAATATCACTGTTAATAACAATTATGCTTGGTTAAAGTGATTATTATTACGAGTTAAGTGGTTAGAATTAAAGTAGTAATAACTTCATGGAATTTTACAAATATAAAAAAAAAATTGTTACATTTACATAAATGGAGTTGTTACATAATTGGTATCAGAGGAGGTCTGTAACGCCCCTAATTTACGTTACGTAAAATAAAACAACTTTTTTTTAAATGTAAGATAATCTTCATAAATATACATAATTCAATTCTTTATCATGGGAACAAATACATATAGGATCTCTCATGTATACACAATATACAGACCAAGTCTATAAACATCAGAGTACAGCAGAAACAGGGATCCTGCCTGTAGCGTTTAGAGTACTCTAGAATACAAATACAGTATAATTCAAAGACCGTGAGTCTTGGAAGCAACGTAGACTCACCCAGAGAATATATCATCTATCTGCCGAATCAGACTCTGATATTCTTATATGAAAAATGTGAAAATATCGTGTAGTGTGTTTGACAACTCAGTGAGCAAATAATTCCTCCTATGACCTCTTAGGTCAACATATGGATGTACTTATATTTTAAAATGTGTCATATAGAAAATACAGTTCAGAAGTACATTCATATGGGACCCGTATTTCAAATATTATCAAATCAAATGATATTCAGATATCCAAAACCATTTGCACCATGGTATGATCATTAAACAAATGTTGTTATGCTCAGCTGTATAAGCTACAATAAAATATTATGATTTGAAGGTAAAATCATTACTTTTAATGCACCTGCCTCACTCGTCAATCTGGTCAATGTAATGAAAATATAACACATTTGCTATACACATAGTGACCTCGACCCCAGTCATAATAAGTGATCAGGGAATGTGAGTACATCACCCTACTGCCCCCTCACATTACCACTGTCACAATGCAATAAAAATAGTTGCTATACGCATAGTGACCTCGACCCTAGTCACAGTAAGTGATCAGGGAATGTGAGTACATCACCCTCCCGCCTCCTCATATTACCACTGTCACCTGGTTGGAGCGGTCCTCCCCCAGCTCACTCAGGCTAATAGGGCGTTCCCTATTCGGTACCGTCACAAGCCATACAATCAGCCGATATTCATCAATACATATATATACATGTAAAATATCAAGCAACTCGCCATGAGCTTTACGCTTGCCATTCAATCTCATTTATAATATGACATGCATCATTTTCACAAGTATATAGCTTTACAAATCAATGCATCATGCACATAATATTCACTTTATCAAATAATGATAAATACATTTAGAACCACATATTCAATGAGTTCCAAAATCTATTTCTAAAACCATACTCTTCTTGAACTATGTGCCAATTCGTAAGTATAACAGATATTTGAACATATTTCAGAAACTTATAATCATAAATAATTTATAATCAGAAACAATAATAAATTTATAATTCAAGAAGAGCATGGGGCAAGTCATAAAAAGAAGTATCTACTCACAGGGTAGGGCTCTTGATTGGACATCCCTAAATTGTACTTTTTCCAAGTTGAATTTGACCAAACGTGTCTGGAGGGTCCAAAAACTTAGGAAATGACCTTAGAATCTTGGTCAACGCTGGTCAACGCTCATGGTACTGTTCACCGCCGAAATCACTATTTATCGAACTATTCATCGCTGGAAATTACTATTCACCGCCACTATTCATGCCAGAAATCACTATTCACTGCCACATAAAAAGTTACCAAATGACCGAAAGAAATACATATCCTAATATTTATCTAACTTCTGAATCCATCTACAATGTTAGATTTTTAATTTGAGATCTCTAAGTAAGAGTTTTAGAATTTACCTCTTTCTGAGATTTTCTACTTCAGATCTACGACAATTCAACGGTTGATTTGAAAAATTGATCAGTCAAAACTAAAGTATTCTTTGTCCTGAATCCATTAACACCTTCAGTTTTGAGATCAGAAGCCAATACGCACTCCAGATCGAGAGATAAAGTTGAATGTTACTATTCACTCACTATTTGAAATTCTCGACTTCTCCCGAAAATTTTTTGCCTCTATACTCATTTCCCCCTTCCCTTTTTATTTCTTTTTTTTATTATTATATTAATAATAGTAATTATTTAATAATTAATATTAAGATTTTCTTTTATATAAATTCATATAAATTCCGTTTTTCATCCTAAAATATTTCAAAAATTTCTAAAAATTTACATTCTCATAAACCTCTGGTTAAACTCTTAAATCATGATTTTTCTTGATAAAAATCGTAATAAAACAAATATCAAAATAAATATCTTTATTCATATTAAAATAAAGAATATTTCTAAAAATACAACAAAAATTTATTAGAGGCCAATATAATTATTGTAACCAAAACATAAATCATTTTAATTAAAATTATACTTGCTTTTAGCAAAACATAATCATTTTTAAATAAATAAAAATATATTTGTTCATAGCAAAATATTATCATTTAAAAATAAAATTACAGGATATTACATTCTTCCACCCTTAAAAAATTCGGTCCCCGAATTTCAATTCATTATATCACAAATAGGGAATGAAGTCAAGGCATAAATTACAATTATTAACCTCATTACTCAAGCTATTGAGAGTATCTCATTTGTATATTATCTTTACTCTCTAAGAAGTCTCTTCACTTTAGTGATTTTACCATATAACCTTAACCATAGGGATTTTCTTCAACCATAAATTCTTCAAGAATATTTGGTCACCAACTGATAATGTCTAGTGCTCTAATATTTATGGTCCTTATAGACTTTTGGCCTGTACTGAGTTACTTATATTCTTTTTCTAATCAATTTCATCGCCATATTTGCAAATAAATACTAACATTCTCACTCAAAAATATGTGGGTATCTGGCGCGCATATTATTCTCTCTTTCCTAAGTAGTCTCCCTTGAAAAGTACTTTTACTACATCACTTTCATTGTGACATTTCTTTTGATTGTAATTTCTTCATTTGTCTATCTACTATAGTCACTGATTTTTCCTCATATGACAAATCTTTGTCTAACTAAATTTTCCAACATTGAATAACATGTGTTGGGCCTGGTAGATACTTTCGTAACATAGACACGTGAAAGATTGGATGAATATTACTCAATTCAGATGGCAAAGCCCAACGATAAGCTACTGGGCCGATCCTATATACTGTGGACTTAACCTTACTCAACTCATTTACCCATTAGGAGACATACAATGTTTTATGTAAAACTTTAAATAGTGTCATTTGTATGTTGGCCTAATAATTACTAATAGGGGCAAGTTTAACTAAGGATAAATGATTTTCTCCAAATTTTCACTAAAATTATATAAAGATACCTGAAACATAACTTTTAATGCATAAACACATCAATTAGATTTACTATCAGCTATACTATAATCTAACAAAGATCCTTTGGCTTCTTGAATAGTTCTCCTGAAACAATATATCCACACTTTTTTTTACTTGCTAACATACCAAACAACGAAAAAATTGTACTTAGATCTTCTTTTTACCATTATACTAGTACAATTCTTTCATATCTTATTATATCCTTATTGCCTCGGGTTATCCATATTTACAATTTATGGCTTCTTCTGAAACCGCATTTTTCAACAATTATTTACACGTGGAATTCCAATCTCAACATAATTCAAATCTTAAATACTAGACTCAACTTAGCATGGTATATTTTCTAATTTACACATAATCTGCCAACTTACACAGTTATACATACTTGATATAATAATTTTTTTTTGAAGTACCTTCTTTGGTAGATAAATCCTATCAAAATCTCTATTATTTTAACTTACTAATTACTCGAATATCATAATAATTGAGTTTCAAAGAAAAAAAATTAAATTTCCTTGTAATAAGGTAAAAGAACCTTGCATTTAATGCCAACCATTAATGAGGGAGAATGCAGTGAAACAAACGAAAAGCATAATAGAGAATGGTGCCAAAATAGAAAGTCAAAAATTTAGACAAAGCATTGAAAAACATTAAAATCGGTGGCCGTAATTCTTGAAAATCTGTAAATAAAATCTATCTACGATTTCGGCAAAAATCGGTGGCCGCAAATTTTGAATATATGTGCCAAAATCTACTTTAAAGCTGTTGATATTCGGTGGAAAAGAAACATTTTCGAACTTATAAAAGTTTGTGAAAAATAAAGAATACGTAGCTAACAGGTAGGATGCCGTTGATTGCTTCAAAATAGATGTAATCAATCAACTGTAAAATAACCAGTTCAAATTAATATTTTTACAATGACGGCTACCACCTACAACTTTTCTACAAGAATCGAGATATCAATGCTTCATCAAAGACAACAAGAAAAAGACAGATTTCTGGTGATATCTTATCTTATACTCTTTATGTGCTTAATATGGGTCATAGTCATAACTACTGTACATATACATGCTTGTCGTCATTTTTGAAAATTTTTACCTTTAATTTAGCTTATATCCACCAATCACTCACATAGTTGTTCTAATAATACCCGACCTATTCGCATAGCTATTATAAATATGCCCTTCTCTAAGTTCTATAAATACTTATATTAGTATCTTTGTCTATACTCAAAGTTAAGGTGATAGAAATTATGGAGGGAACCGCATTTCGTCAGTTTTAAAATATTTGTGTCTTTTGTGGTTCCAGTCCTAGAAAAGATGGGGAGTATGTTAAAGCAGCACAAAATCTGGGTATGGTGCTGGCTAGGAGAAGAATTCATTTAGTGTATAGTGGAGGTAACCGTGGGTTAATGGGGTGTGTGGCTATAGCTGCACATGTAGGAGGATGCCAAGTTCTAGATATTATTCCTACAGCTCTAGCTGCATCCAGCATCATAGGGAAAACAATTAGGGAAGAATATAGTGTAGCTTCCATCCATGAACGCATGGCTAGAATGATGAGCAATGCTGACGCCTTCATTGCCTTACCAGGTGGTTTTGGTACTTTAGATGAGATTTTCCAAATAGTCTCTTGGGCACAACTGAATATGTATCAAAAACCGATAGGTTTGTTAAATATTAATCACTTCTTTGATGGTCTGTTGTCTTTTCTAGATCAAGCTGTGGAACAGAGGTTTATCCCACACTCAGCATGACGAATTCTCATCTCGGCTTTAAATGCTAAGGAGTTGATTGATGCCTTACAAGCATATGTTCATGTACCTGATTCAACTATTGCTCAAATAGAATGGACGGCAGACAACTGCAGGAAGTGTAAATTGGATTTGGATCTTCATCTGTAACTGTAGTATAACGTAGCCATTGCTGTTCCACTTTTATTTTCTTAGGATCTATTTAGATATCATCCTTACTAAACATACTCTTAAAGAGTTTGTAAAACTATCTTTAATTATGATCCTTTAAACTCTTAGAATCTTTTAGTGATCGTCAATAATTATAATAACAAATTGATCCAGGAATGGCTTAAGTACTCTATTTATTAAGTCCATGAATAAAGCTCAGACATTTGTCAAACTAAATGACATAACCAAAAATTCATAATGTCCATAATGAGTCCTAAAAGAAATTTTTTTTTTTTGAATATCCTCTTCCCTTATCCTCAATTCATGATACTCATATCCCAAATCAAGTTTATTTTTTATTCCACATTGTCACCTTATTCAACTGTCTATAATCTATGCATAGTCATAGTGATCCATCCTTCATTTCCACAAATAGGTCTAGAGCACCTCAAGGAGAGTATAAATCCTTTGTCTAACAAGTCTTGTAACTATTTTTTTTCTTAAGTTTAGTCAATATCATTCTATAAGGGGGTATAGACAGACACTGGTTAGGTTTCAAGAAGTAAATCAATACCAAATTTTATTTTACGTTTCGAGGTAATCTTGGCAATACCTCAAGAATTACATCAAAAAAAATTTTTGACCACTAGAACTTGATTTACACTAGCATACGTTATATCAATATGTCTCACCACTGCCAAATATCCTTGGCACCTTTTTGTAATCACTTATGGGCTGCTAAAGTAGAGATTAGATTATTGGATATCTCACTATGGTCTCTCTATATCAAGAAAGAAAATTCTCCAAGAATACTGAATTTAATTACCTTAAAGTGACATTCCGAAATGACATGGCTTGATACCAACCAATCCATTCTCAGTATCACATCAAAGTCTATCATAACTAGACAACGGGGTAAAACAAATATTATATTCAGAAACTATCGTAATTGGCATTTGTCTCAATTCTTTAAATTCTCAAGGATGCCTATCCCTTTCACTTTCAGGCAATAATTGACCCATAGATATTTTTTTACAAATGTCACAATATTCAATAAACCTTATACTAGGAACTTTAACAATCTTGGAATAGAAAGGAATTTGAAACCCTATAGAATCCCTTAAAAGCACCTGAAGTATAAATATGTCCGGCTCATATCGATACTAAAGGTCCTACTAAAGAATCATTTGCTCTGATAGCCACAGCGAAACCTTGCTCTAATACCAACTTATAACGCCCATAATTTACGTTACATAAAATAAAACAATTTTTTTTTAAATGTAAGATAATCTCCATAAATATACATAATTCAATTCTTTATCATGGGAACAAATACATATAGGATCTCTCATGTACAAACCAAGTCTATAAACATCAGAGTACAGCAAAAACAGGGATCCTGCCTGTAGCGTTCAGAGCACTCTAGAATACAAATACAGTATAATTCAAAGACTGTGAGTCTTGGAAGCAACGTAGACTCGCCCAGAGAATATATCATCTATCTGCCGAATCAGACTCTGATATTCTTATCTGAAAAATGTGGAAATATCTTGTAGTGAGTTTGACAACTCAGTGAGCAAATAATTTCTCCTATGACCTCTTAGGTCAACATATGGATGTACTTATATTTTAAAATGTGTCACATAGAAAATACAGTTCAGAAGTACATTCATATGGGACCCGTATTCCAAATATTATCAAATCAAAGGATATTCAGATATTCAAAACCATATGCACCATGGTATGATCATTAAACAAATGTTGTTATGCTCAGCTGTATAAGCTATAGTAAAATATTATGATTTGAAGGTAAAATCATTACTTTTAATGCACCTGTCTCACTCAGCAATCTGGTCAATGCAATGAAAATATAACACATTTTCTATACGCATAGTGACCTCGACCCCAGTCACAATAAGTGATCAGGGAATGTGAGTACATCACCCTACTCCCCCCTCACATTACCACTGTCACAATGCAATGAAAATAGTTGCTATACGCATAGTGACCTCAACCCTAGTCACAATAAGTGATCAGGAAATGTGAGTACATCACCCTCCGGCCTCCTCACATTACCACTGTCACCTGGTTGGAGCGGCCCTCCCCTGGCTCACTTAGGTTAATAGGGCGTCCCCTATTCGGTACCGTCACAAGCCATACAACCAGCCGATATTCATCAATACATATATATACATGTAAAATATCAAGCAACTCACCATGAGCTTTACGCTTGCCATTCAATCTCATTTATAATATGACATGCATCATTTTCACAAGTATATAGTTTTACAAATCAATGCATCGTGCACATAATATTCACTTTATCAAATAATGATAAATACATTTAGAACCACATATTCAATGAGTTCCAAAATCCATTTCTAAAACCATACTCTTCTTGAACTATATGCCAATTCGTAAGTATAACAGATATTTGAACACATTTCAGAAACTTATAATCGTAAATAATTTATAATCAGAAACAATAATAAATTTATAATTCAAGAAGAGCATGGGGCAAGTCATAGAAAGAAGTATCTACTCACAGGGTAGGGCTCCTGATTGGACAGCCCTAAATTGTACTTTTTCCAAGTTGAATTTGACCAAACGTGTCCGGAAGGTCCAAAAAATTAGGAAATGACCTCAGAATCTTGGTCAACGCTCATGGTACTGTTCACCGCCAGAATCACTATTCATCGCCGAAAATCACTATTCACCGCCACATAAAAAGTTACCAAATGACCGAAAGAAATACATATCCTAATGTTTATTTAACTTCTAAATTCATCTACGGTGTCAGATTTCTAATTTGAGGTCTCTAAGTAAAAGTTTTAGAATTTACCTTTTTCTGAGATTTTCTACTTCAGATCTACAGCGATTCAACGGTTAATTTGAAAAATTGATCGGTCAAAACTGAAGTATTCTTCGTCCTGAATCCAGTAACATCTTCAGTTTTGAGATCGGAAGCCAATAGGCACTCCAGATTGAGAGATAAAGTTGAATGTTACTATTCACTCACTATTCACTCACTATCCACTCACTATTTGAAACTCTCGATTTCTCCCAAAAAATTTTGGCCTCCGTACTCATTTCCCCCTTCCCCTTTTATTTATTATTTTTTATTATTATAAGAATAATAGTAATTATTTAATAATTAATATTAAGATTTTCTTTTATATAAATTCATATAAATTTCGTTTTTCATCCTAAAATATTCCAAAAATTTCTAAAAGTTTACATTCTCATAAACCTCTGGTTAAACTCTTAAATCATGATTTTTCTTGATAAAAATTGTAATAAAACAAATATCAAAATAAATATCTTTATTCATATTAAAAGAAAGAATATTTCTAAAAATACAACAAAAATTCATTAGAGGACAATATAATTATTGTAACCCAAACATAAATCATTTTAATTAAAATTATACTTGCTTTTAGCAAAACATAATCATTTTTAAACAAATAAAAATATATTTGTTTATAGCAAAACATTATCATTTAAAAATAAAATTACGAGATATTACAAGGTCGATCCTAGATGGCCAGTGGGTGGATGGTTATCTGAATCGATCTTATAGTGTCTTGAGTATGTTGTGGTTGTGCTATGTAAGGGATCAATGATTCATATAGGTAAAAAATTACTAGTGTTTCCTATCTATATGCCAAGGTGGTGTTATGACTGCTATTAAATATTTTTGAACTAACTATTGGGCTTGATCACCTCAATAGCAGCATAGCTTTATTTTTGCCACAGTAGGAAATGGTACCACCAAGGAGGAATCCAGCAACCAATGCAGAGGAAAAGATAATGGCATATCCGAGTTCCTGAGGACTAGACCATATTGTTTCTAAGGTGGCTATGACCCAACGGTAGCCGAAAGATGGATAAGGGAATTAGAGAAAATCTTTGAAGTGATGGGTTGTACTGAAGAGCAGCAAGTTATTTTTGCTGCATATATGTTAAAGAATGAAACAGAATACTGGTGGCATGGAGCTAGAGAACTTTTAGCTCATCAGGGAAGACAGATCACCTGGCAAGTGTTCAAAGACATTTTTTTTTGAAAAGTACTTTCCAAGTACTGGACGGGCAGAGAAAGAGATTGAATTTCTCCAACTCAAGCAAGGCAGCATGACCGTGGACCAGTATATTGCAAGGTTTGAGGAGTTGTCTAAGTTCTCCTTTTATCTGCGATATAACCCAGATGAAGCATGGAAGGCGGTTAAGTTCGAAGCGGGACTAAACCCAGAGATAAAGAATGCTGTTATAGCTATGGAGATCAGGGAGTGTGTACCTCTGACAAATAAATGCAGACTCCTAGAAAAGAGTTTAAGGGCAGTGGAGGACGAGAAGTAAAGGCAAAACCTATGGAAGAGGAAGAAAAATTTTTCCAACCCTGGAAGGAACATGAGAAGAAGTGGATATGAGCTAGTAAGAGGCTATTGATTGCGGGTCCTAGACCTTTTCAATAAGACCTCACCCTAGTCAAGTGTGCTAAGTGCAGACGCATGCATGGTAACTGTCCATGCTACATGGGACAAGATGTCTGCTTCAATTGCGAACAAAAGGGACATTTTGCGAGAAATTGCCCACAGAATGTGAGGAAGCAGCCAGAACAGAGGCCTCAGGTGAAAGGAAGGGTTTTCACCCTGAGCAGCCAAGAGGCAGCTCAATCTTCTGAAATAATTCAAATTACATGCTATATCTATGGATTTTCTCTTATGGTGTTATTTGACTCTGGTGCTAGTCATTCATTTATATCAGAATAAAGTATTAGGAAGTTTCAGTTTTCTATTTCTGAAACTCCCTATGAGCTATCCGTAGTAACCCCTACAGGGGAACAGGTATTAACTTCCTCTGTATGTAAGGACTGTCGAGTCACCATCCAGGAGAAAACTTTTTTTGTAGACCTCGTCTCTTTACCTTTAAGAGGTATTGAGGTCATTCTAGGGTTAGACTGAATGTCTAGAAATTGAGTCTTGCTGAATTGTTGTAACAAGACCGTTGAATTTCTACCTCTTACTCTGAAAGAGGAGATCCAGTTATTGATGTTAAATGCCAATCAAGTTAATAGGAAGTTGAAGAATGGAGTACTTGGATACATTCTCTTGTATTTATCAAACCTAGAAGTCGAATTGAAGCTTAACGAAATTCCAATAGCCAACGAGTTTCCTGAAGTATTTTCATTAGATATTCCAGGCTTACCTCCCAAGAGAGAGATAGAGTTCTCTATTGATCTCCTACCTAGGACAGGGCCTATCTCTATTGCACCATATCGAATGGCCTCGAAGGAACTACAGGAACTCAATAAGCAGTTGGAGGAACTATTAAACAAGCAATTCATTAGACTGAGTGTATCACCTTGGGGAGCTTCTGTATCGTTTGTTAAGAAGAAAGACGGGAGCTTGAGACTATGCATAGATTACAGACAGCTGAATAAGGTGACTATCAAAAACAAGTACCATCTGCCTAGGATAGATGACTTATTAGATCAATTGAAGGGAGCCTCCATCTTTTCTAAAATTGACTTGAGGTTATGATATCATCATATTAGGATCAAGGAGGAGGACGTACCAAAAACTACCTTCAGGACTAGGTATGGGCACTATGAGTTTCTCGTAATGCCCTTCGGGTTGACGAATGCACCTGCAATTTTCATGGATTACATGAATCGCATTTTTCGACCCTACCTAGATCAATTTGTTGTAGTGTTCATTGATGACATCTTGATATATTCTAAGAGTGAGAAAGAACATGAACAACATCTCCGAATCGTGCTACAAGTGCTGAAAGAGAAAAATTTATATGCCAAATTGGAGAAGTGTGAATTTTGGCTATCAGAGGTGAAGTTTCTCGTACATGTCATCTCTAATAGAGGGGTAGCCATAGATCCTAGCAAGACGGAAGCAGTGATTCAGTAGGAGAGACCAAAGACGGTTACGAAAATCAGAAGTTTCCTGGGTTTGGCAGGATACTACAGGAGGTTTATACAAAACTTCTCTCGTATAGCCTTGCCATTGACTAAATTGACTAGGAAGGGAAGTCCTTTCAAATGGACTGATCAATGTGAAGCTAGTTTTCAGGAGCTGAAGACAAGACTGACCACTCCTCTTGTTTTAATTATTCCAAACCCCACAAGACATTTTGAAGTGTATAGTGACACTTCAAAGAAAGGGCTAGGATGTGTGCTGATGCAAGATAAGAGAGTAGTTGCTTATGCCTCTAGGCAACTGAGACCCCACGAAGGAAACTATCCAACCCATGATCTTGAATTGGCGGCAGTGGTGTTTGCCTTAAAGATTTGGCGACACTATTTGTACGGGGCAACCTTTGAAGTATATTGTGATCATAAGAGTCTTAAATACCTCTTTGATCAGAATGAGTTAAATATGAGGCAACGAAGATGGGTAGAATTCCTCAATGACTACAAGTTTGAGATAAAGTATGATCCCGGAAAGGCGAATGTTGTAGCAGATGCCTTGAGTCGAAAATCTCTGCACATGGGTCAGATGATGGTGTATGAGATGCAGATGCTAGAGGAGTTTTGAAATTTGAATCTATCCACTACTTTTACTCCAAAGAATCTAGTCATTAATGGTTTAAGTATAGGGTGTGACCTTAGAGCCCAGATCAAAGAGGCTCAAGCTCACGACCAATACTTACAGGATCATAAAGACCAAGGTAATTTTTCTATCATGGAAGATGGAGCAATCATGTATCAGGGAAGGATTTGTGTCCCTCAAGAACGAGAGTTGAGGACTAAGATCCTGCAGGAAGTGCATCAGAGTAAATACACAGTCCATCCTGGATGCACTAAAATGTACCAGGATTTAAAAAGGATGTATTGGTGGCCAGAGATGAAAAAGGACATTACCGAGTTTGTGGCGAAATGTCTCACTTGTCAAAAGGTGAAGGTGGAGCATCAAAAGCCAGCGGGATTTCTACAACCTCTTGAGATCCCTAAATGGAAATGGGACAGTATCTCAATAGACTTTGTTGTGGGATTACCTAAGATTTTAGTGGGACATGATTCTATCTGGGTAATAATTGACAGATTAACCAAATCTGCTCACTTTTTGCCCATAAAAATTAACTATTCACTGGATAAATTAGCCCAATTATACGTCCAGAAAATAGTTAGACTGCATGGAGTTCCCTTAAATATTATTTTTGATAGAGATCCGAGGTTCACATTGAGGTTTTGGAAGGCGTTGTAGGAAGCTTTTGGTACTCAGTTTCGGTTCAGTACTGCCTACCATCCTCAGACTGATGGGCAGACAGAATGAACCATTTAAACCCTAAAAGATATGTTGAGGGCCTGTGTGATAGAACAAGGTAAAGGATGGGATAAGTACCTACCGTTAGTAGAGTTTGCTTATAATAATAGCTATCACTCTAGTATTAAGATGGCCCCCTATGAAACTTTATACGATAGAAAGTGCTAATCTCCACTATGTTGATTTGAGGTAGGAGAAAAGAACTTGTTGGGTCCTGATCTAGTTCAACAAACCACTGAACAAATCAGGATGATACGAGACAAAATACTTACAGCTCAGAGTCGACAAAAGAGTTACTACAATAAGAGACATAGACCTCTAGAGTTTGAGGAAGGAGACCATGTATTTCTGAAACTTTCCTCGACTACTAGAGTTGGTAGGTCTCTCAAAACAAGAAAGCTAAGTCCGCGATTTTTGAAACCCTACCAAATTCTGAAGAAAGTAGGGACATCAGCATATCAAGTTGCTCTCCCACCTAATTTGTCCAACCTGCATAATGTTTTCCACGTATCACATCTGTGGAAGTATCTTCCAGATTCATCACATATGATACAGGATGAACCAATCCAAATAAAGGAGAACATGACATACCAGCTAGTACTTGCATCCATATAGGACACTGATGTGAAGCAACTGAGAAATAAAATCATTTCCCTTGTTAAGGTGTTATGAGAAGGTTTGACTCCAGAAGAAGCAACTTGGGAGCTGAAAGAATTCATGAGGAAGAAATATTCGCAATTGTTCTTATTAGGTAATTTCTGAAATTTTGAGGACAAAATTTCTTTTAGGGGGAGAGAAATGTAACATCCTAATTTTGTTTCTTTTATTGATAAAAGTACATAAATATTTAATTAGGGAAATAAAATTTATTAGACAATATTTTAGATATCTAAGGAAATATAATCCTTAGAAATTCTTCACCTTATGTATATGCATAAAAAATGTTTCTAACATTAAGAGAACAAATAAAGAGGGAAAACCTAATAGGAAAAAAAAATATAAGTAACATACTAAAGAGATGCAAAATTCTTGGATAAGGAAGATAAATTTTTAGAAACAAGTAAAGGTCTTAAAATTTCAAGAACATTGGATTAGGGTAATTTTTTCTAATTCAAGAATTAGAGTTACTAAGTTTAACATCTTTACCCATACATTGAGCTTTTACCTATAGACACTTCATATAGAGTTTTTCCACTTCCCATAAGTTTCTAGCAAGCCCATTGGATAACCTAGGCAAGAAATAAAATATAGACTTGGACTAGGATATAGTAATTGGATCGATAGCCCAAAAATTATGAAAATGTGACCAAGCCCTCCAAGAAAGGTAGAATTTTATCCCAAGCAAAGAAAATGGGTAGGAATAAGCCCAAATCCAAGAGGAAAAATAAAATAAAATAAATTAGGTGATGATATAATAATGTAATAATAATAAAGATTAGGTTACATGGCATTAAGACAAAAATTTAGCAAGTGGTGTGATTTTACATTCATAATTTTGGCAAGGAGTATGATAATACAAGGCTTTAGGACAAAAACATCTATATCCTACACTCATAATTTTAGCAAGTGGTATGATAATACATGGCATTAGGACAAAACATTCCTATCCCACACAAATAATATCAACCAAATAATGGAGATTCAAGGGTTAGAAATTTGCCACCTAAAAAGGCAAACCTATCATACTTGTTTAAGACAAAAGAAAATGGAAATGAATCCCTAAATCAAAGGGACATTGTCCCTTATCTTAAGAACATATCATCATAATTTTCAAAATACAAATTCCTTTTCCTATGCATATCTTGACTAAGGAAGAGGAAGACAAGAACATAAGTTGTTTGTTTTCCAAAAATTCAATAAAGTGTATCCTAATTGTGATAAGGTAGACCAATGATCATGAAAGGTGTATTATTTGGTGGTCTATTTAAGCAAAACCCAACCCTACAACATTTTAATTTTGTCCAAGTGAGGAAGAGAGAGAAATTGAAGTAAGGTAGAGTGAGGAAAGGAGACAAAGAGAGGAGAAGAAAGGAAGGAAGAAGAAGGAGAAGTTTAGAAGGCTAAGTACTCAAGGTATGTTACCTTAATCTCCACTTGAATCCATTTTTCTTCATCCTTAAGGTTCCAAAACTCAACCTCCTTCTCTTACCTAAGCTGCTAGAAAAGCTAAGGGAATGGAGGAATTTTGCTACTTCTTTCAAGAGAAAACAAGAAAACCAATTCACTAAGTGAGCTAGGGAGATTCTTAGGTAAGTTTAACAATATTTCTTTTTGAAGAAAACTTTTGAAACTTATAATATTTATATGAGATTTTGATCTTAGAACTTTGATGATTGGTCATGATGTTGCTATATCATGTTACATATTGATCTTGCATGTGATGTATGTTTGAATACTTAGACTGGTTAGAAAGTTCTGCATAGGTATGGCTATGGGTGGCAAAATTTTTAGCTTCTATGTTTTAATTTCTAGGAATTATCTATAGGGAATTAAAATAAATGGTTAACATAAGAATTAAAGATATATGTCTCACGGATTTTTAGCCACTGGAATAATTCAATTTGGAGTCCATATGAGGTAGATATGATCCGATTAGTAATCAAAGGTCAGAAAATGGTTCATTAGGGAAGAATATGTTAGGATAGCTTCTGTGTTTTAATTTCTGGGAATTATCTGTAGGGAATTAAAATAAATAGTTAACATAATAATTAAAGATATATGTGTCACGGATTTGTAGCCACTGGAATCATTCAATTTAGAGTCCATATGAGGTAGATATGGTCTGATTAGTAAGCAAAGGTCAGAAAATAGTTCATCAGGGAAGAATATGTGAGGATAGCTTTTGTATTTTAATTTCTAGGAATTATTTGTATGGAATAAAAATAAATGGTTAACATAAGAATTGTAGATATGTGTGTCACGGATTTTTAGCCAATGGAATCACTCAATTTGAAGTCCATATGAGGTAGATATGGTCTAATTAGTAGGTAGAGGTCAGAACCTATCCGAGAAGAAATAACCTCTACATTTAGGGATTAATATCACCTTGATTTCTTAATATTTCACTACAATGTTCAACATAATAGTTTTAGATAATTTTTTTATCTTGAAATTGACATCAAGATCACCTACATCGGAGTTCAATGGAGGGAGTTATACTCTGATTAGTAAGAGAAGGTTAGATATGATGAAAGCCTGCATCAAGAAAATAAAGAAATAAAATTAATATTTAAAAAAAAAAGACGAATCTTATAAATGACTAGTATATGCCATAGCCATTGCCATTGTATAAACTTCTTACCATATTAAGTGTCAAATTCTGACATGGAAATATTTTATAAAGTGATTTTTGAAATGGTTATGTTCATGGCATGATTACCAATGATTTATGGTAATAGTTATATTTTGATGAACATACTTGTTATTGAAAGCATATTTTTGGCTATCATTGTGAAAAGAAAAGAAATGAGCACAGTCACATGGCAATCCGTGTGGTGCACCAGTAGGGGACGCCCTACCAACGGTTATGATTATAATTATGAGAAAAGAAAGAGAAAGTGTGCCATATCGGACGGAGCGAGAAAAGTCTGTACCAGAGAGTAGAGGATACTCACCCTGACCGGGGTAGCTTGAAATGAGAATAAGTTGATGGCCATCATATGATATTCTGAAAATAGTTAATCCTGTCATACATATAATTACTGTATGATTCTTATGTGCATAGATATAATTCATTCGTGTGACGAAAGATATTTTCTGTAGTTTATACAGCTGAACATGACATGATGAACTATATTGATGGTAAATTATGATTTATTGTTGAACCTACTGGGATTTAATTCTCACTATATTTCCATATGATGTTTAGAAGAATAATGCAGATTTTCTCAATGACACTTATTATTTTCGTACGTTGGATCGAGGTGCCCTACCTTGGGCAACTACCAGTTATATCAGATGTATCTGTAGTAGATGTGACTGAAATTCCAGTGAAGGTGCCACCCGCACCAGTGTCCCCAGAAGTAGTCGACATAGATGATTAGAACTAATATGTATCTTTGTACAAATGTTTGTAAAATAATGGTGTGTAGTTTGTAAAATAATAGTGTGTATAAAAACTCAGTATTGTATCACTGTTAATAACAATTATGCTTGGTTAAAGTGATTATTATTACGAGTTAAATGGTTAGAATTAAAGTAGTAATAACTTCATAGAATTTTACAAATATAAAAAAAATGTTATATTTACATAAATAGAGTTGTTACATACACAGAAAGGGATGATGTTATATTCATCTGTATAAGTTACAGTAAAATATTAAGTTTTTGAGATAGAGTCATAACTTTTGTTGATGCATAATTAACATACAATATATGTACTGAAAATTCTTTTTTTTTTTTATATAATGCTCAAATATGTTATAGCTCTTAATACACTCAATTCACTCATTTGTTATATGCATAGTGACCAATCGACTACAGTCACAATAAGTGATCAGGGAATTTGAGTTCATCACCCATCTGCCTTTTTACATTACCATTATCACTCGGTTGGAGCGGCCCTCCCTCAGCTCACTTAGGCTAATAGGGCGTCCCCTACTCGGTACCATCACAAACCATACAACCCGTCAATATTCATCCAAACATTTAAATACATATATATATATATATATATATATATATATATATATATATATATATATATATATATATATAAATGCATATTCATCAAATGCATTGTATAATTATCAAGCAACTCGCCATGAGCTTCACACTTGTCATTCAATCATAATTAGCAACTTTATAGTTTTATAAATCAATAGCTTATGCACATAATATTCACTTCACCAACTAATAATAAATACATTTAGAACCACATATTCAATAAGTTTCAAAATCTATTTGCAAAACCATACTCTTCTTGAACTAGGTGCAAGTTCATAAGTAAAACAAATATTTTAACACATTTCATAAACTTATAATAGCATAAATAATTTGTAAACAGAACCAATTATACATTTTAAGTTTAAGAAGAGTATGGGGTAAGTCATAGAAATAATTATCTACTCATTGGTCAGGGCTCCAGGTTAGATAGCCCCAAATGTATTTTTTTAAACCAAATCTGATCAAATAGATCTAAAAAACGAGTTCGGAGGATCCAAAAACCGAAAAAAAGACTCTGAAATCGTGAAATTTGGTTTCTAAGAGCTTTGTCAACACTAGTCAACTAATGTGTACTATGCACGATCGAAATTACTATTCATCGCGCGAAAAATACTATTCATGACAATCAGATTTACTATTTATATTGGCCAGAATCACTATTTACGTCGGTCGGAATTACTATTTATGACACCAAAAATTGTTAGATGATTGTAAAACTTCACATCCTATAGTTTATCTATTCATGAATCTATCTACGGTGTCAGATTTCTAATTTGAAGTCTTTAAATAAGAGTTTCAGAGTATACATTTTTCTAAGATTTTCTACTTTTGATCTGCGACGATTCTGCAGTTGATTTGAAAAATTGTTCGGTCAAAATCGTAATACTCTCCATCCTAAATCCAATTGTACCTTTAATTTTGAGATCGGCCAGTATATATATAAATATTATTTTTCATCCTAAAATATTTCAAAAATTTCTAAAAATTTATATTATTGTAAAACTTTAGTTGAACTCTAAAATCGTAATTTTTCTTAATAAAATTTTAATAAAACAAATCACAATATAAAATATCTTCATGCATATTAAAAGAAAGAAATTTATAAAAACAAAAATAAAATTTATTTTAAGCCAAATATAATTATTTTAAGCAAAACAAAAATTATTTAAATTAAAAGCGTATTTATTTTTAGCAAAACATAATCATTTATAATAAAAATATATTTGTTTATAGCGAAATATTATTATTTAAAAATAAAAATTACGGGATATTATAGTGTCCAAGGGTGAACTTAGGGCATATGAAGTGGAGAGAGTTGAAGAAATTGAAGGAATTTAGATAATTCATACCTCAAATCTTAGACTCCTTCGTTGTTTCTTTATTTAACAAACAAGGAAAATGACATTAAACATCTAGTAGAGTTTCCCCATAAATTAGGATTCTCTCTTTATATGCAAACAAACAAAATGATATACAAATAAAGAGCTCCACTCTAATAAATACCAAATAACTAATCAAATACAACAAATGAGAGCTCAGTTCTTCAAATTGAACTTAAGAAAATTATATATATATATATATATATATATATATATATATATATATATATATATATATATATATATATATATTGCAAGTCGAGCCAATTTTTTTGTAGCCACCCATATTGAAGCCAACCGAATTTTCACTTCAGGTCATACTATTTGCAAACAAAATTAAATGTTCTTTGAGAACACCTTCAGCCACCATTTTCATTGATGCTGCAAGACACTATAGACAACCACAAAAATTTTAGCTCTTCTAGTAAGATGGAATACACAGTTAACTTTAACTTTAGGATGTAATGTGCATGGACCATTTTTTTTACTTCAAATGAAGGATGTAATTTTGCACCTTTAAAGTTAAAGATAAAAAAATATATACATAGTAAATTGCATGCTTCCTAAAGATAAAGTATTTCACATTGCTAAAAATTTTATGGTTGTTTGCAGCGTCTTGCAACATTAGTGAAAATGGTGGCACAAGCTGTTTTCAGCGAGCATTTAATTTTGTTGGCAAGTAATATGAATTTTTGTGGGAATTTGGTTGGCTTTAATATAGGTGGTTACAAAACACTAGTTTGACATTTAAAAATTCAAGTACCATTTAGATTATCAATACCATAGTACATCTTATTAAAATATAGGCACTTAGGAAAATTCCAAGGCTTCTTGGGAAATGAACAAAACATTTCAGAATATCAGCACTTAGATAAAAAAAAAGTTGGAAAAATATTACATGTTTGACCTTAGGTAGTTTGATGGCAAATTATTTTATGTAATCTCGCCTAATAAAGTGATCACAACTTTTGTTTACTAGGAACCTATAAAGGCATCAACACAATGAAAAGCAACGTGAGCTTTATTTGCATAAAAATACTAATAATGAAATCTTCATAAACAAATGAAAGGATTCTGCACTTTTAAATTCTTTCCGATATTGGTGGTAGCCTCTCCTTATATTAACAACGATATTTAGATTCATTTAAAAAATGTTCAAGTTTTTCTTTGACTATTGAATACATGCAGATAATTATTAAGGTTAAAGGAAGGGAATACATTTGAATGATAACCACTTTTAATAGATAATTAAGGGCATGTGTTGTAGTGTTTAAATACTACAAGTGCATGGCATAGTTGTAGCTAGACAGTCAAATACGGGTTGTATCCCTTAGAGACCAACATGTCAATTTTCAATATCTCACAAAATAAACTATTTGAATCAATGAAGTTTGAGAGAAATATCAGAGATATAAGATGAAATTCAATTATGAAAAGCCTATGACTAGGGTTCACCACACTTGTGAATGGATCAAGATAAATATTTCCAATTGCAATTATTTGAGTGATCTGGGATGATTTACCTGAGTTCATCACTAGCCTCTTGCAAGATCAAATAGCAATACCTAAATTAATCTAATTTCCTACTTCCATGATTTATATTAATTTAACCCATTAAGATTTACGCTAACCAATTGATTTAGTTCTTAGATGATATTAACCTACTTTTATGGTTAAAATATCCCTAATTAACTATTAGGTTTTGGTGATAACTTTCTCCTTTTAGTTCATTAGTTATCTACCTAAGATTGAGACAAAATAGTGGCCAAACATTTCATGAAATACATGTCATGCATAATAGATAATTTGATTACCAAAAAACAATCACCATGAAAATTTAGTTATTTAATGATAGCAATTCATAAGTAGGTTCCCTTAATCCTAGAATAAAATCTACTCAGACATAATTGAAACAAAAATAAAACTAAATTTCATTAAAAAAAATCATAGTTCTCAAATACAAATTGTTCAAAAGAGAATTAGAGATAGGGATAGAGAGATAAAATCAATTACAAAGATATAGAGATGAATCCAACTAGGTACAACCTTCAATCCAATGTAAAATCTAATCTAAAATATAATGAAACTAAAACTCAAATATATACATATATACCATCTTGAATGTACTAAAACATAAAAACCGCAAAGGTTTTTAGACTCGAAGCATGGTCGTGTCACAAGACATTACCATGCCATGCTTCTGGTTATTTTGATGGCCGTGTGTATTGTAATAACCCTAAAATTTAGTAATTTTCATTTATGTATGGATTATTAAAAGAAATAAAGGAGTAGGGATGTAATTTAAATATTTTAAGGATAAAAATGAAAACTTTTTAATATTTTTGGGGTCAAATTGTAATTTCTTAAAATTTTAAGAGTTAAAATATAATTCTTAAAAGTTTAGGGGTTAAAATATAATTTTCTAAAATTTTAGGAGTAAAATGTAAATAATGAAATTTGTAAGGACGTCCTCCAATAATTAGCAAATTGCTAATTCGTCCTTCCATTATTATTATTTCTTTTAAAAAAAAGAGGAGACGGAGAGAGTTTCGGGCGAATGAATAGTAAGAGTGAATATTACTTTTTCTCATTTTTTTTTCTTTAGATCTGGTGTACCTTTGAGCCTCTGATCTTAAAACTAAAGGTACCATTAGATTCAGGACGAAGAGTACTATGATATTTGTAACATCCTAAGTTAGAGTAGAAAATACATATGACAAGTGATTAAGATGCTTAGTTATATGATTATAAGGCAAGTATAAAATAAATAACATAGTTAATGTTGAATCACATAAATAAAATTTTTAGGATCAAAATAGATGGAGAGAGGACGCAAATACATATTCCTTAGGATGCTACTAATTTAAGATTAGCAACATAATATAGAAGGAAGAAACATTATGTGATGCAATATAAATATATATACATATTTCCTCTCACTTCCACCATACACATTATTATATATATATTTACACATGCAAGAACAATAGCTTTACGTATATTTATACCATTGCCTCATTTAAACCATGCATATCATAATATACACACATGCATGCACGTGAGGAGTTAAACCCAAAGAAGAAGAAAAAAATCAATAGCCTTGGTAGGTTAAAGACACACATGCACGTAGGAAATGCAAGCTAAAATTACACCCATCCTTGCTCCCAACATACAGCAGAAAACATGCCCAACCTTGCCCCAAAAATCCAGCAAGACCATGCTCCATTAGACAGCAGGAATCAGTGCCACATCAAGCAGCAACACACCCACATGGCAGCAGGAAAACAAACCATCTTGCCCAGCATAATGCATGTAACATCCCGTAATTTTTTAGATATTTTCCTTAGAAATTCTTCACCTTACATATATGCATAGAAATGTTCTAATATTAATGGAATAGGTAAAGAAAGAAAACCTAAGAGGAAATATTAGAAATAAACATGTTAAAGAAAGGTGAAATTCTTAGGTAAAGAAAGATAAATTTTTGTGAAGTAAGTAAATGTCTTAAAATTTCAAGAAGATCGGATTATGGTAATTTTTCTTAATTTAAGAGCAAAAGTTACTAAGTTTAGTATCTCCAGCCGTAATTGGGCTTTAACCTATAGACACTTCATATAGAGTTTTTCTACTTCACATGAATTTTTAGCAAGCCAATAGGATAGCCCAAGGAAGAAATAAAACATAGACTTGGACTAGGATATAGAAATTGGACCAGTAGCCCACAAATCATGAAAATGTGACCAAGCCCATTATGAAAGGTAGAATTTTAACCAAAGTAAGGAAAATGGGCAAGAATGAGCCCAAATCCAAGAGGAAAAATAAAAATAAAAATAAAAATAAAGTGATGAAATATTGGTGTAATCAAGATTAAGTGACATGGCATTAAGACAAAAATTTAGCAAGTGGTGTGATTCTACATTCATCATTTTGGCAAGTGGCATAATAATACAAGGCTTTAGGACAAAAACATCTATATCCTACATTCATAACTTTAGCAAGTGGGTAATAATACATAGCATTATGACAAAACATCATTATCCTACACAAATAATTTTAGTTAAGTAAGGAAAATTCAAGGGCTAGAAATTTGCCACTTAAAAAGGCAAATCTATCATACTTGATTAAGACAAAAGAAAAAGGAAATGAATCCCTAAATCAAAGGGATCTTGCCCCATATCTTAAGAACATATCATCATAATTTTCAAAATACAAATCTCCTTTTTCTATGCATATCTTGACTAAGGAAGAGAAAGACAAGAACATAAGTTGTTTGTTTTCCAAAAATTCAACAAAGTGTATCCTAATTGTGATAAGGTAGAGCCATGATCATGAAAGGTGAATTATTTGGTGGTATATATAAGAAAACCCACCCTTACAACATTAGAATTTCGTCCAAGTGAGGGAGAGCAAAAATAGAAGCAAGGTAGTGTGAGGAAAGGAGAGGAAGAAAGGAAGAAAGAGGAAGGAGAAGTCTAGGGGACTAAGTGCTCCAGGTAAGTTTAACAATATTTCTTTTTGAAGAAAACCTTTGAAACTCATAATATTTATATGAGATTTTGATCTTAGAACTTTGATGATTGGTCATGGATGTTGCTATATCATGTTACATATTGATCTTGCATGTGATGTATGTTTGAATACTTAGGTTGGTGTAGATAGTTCTGCATGGGCATGGCTATGGTTGACAGAATTTTAAGCTTCGGTATTTTAATTTCTGGGAACAATCTATAAGGAATTAAAATAAATGGTTAACATAAGAATTAAAGATATATGGGTCACTGATTTTCATCCACTGGAATCATTCCATTTGGAGTCCATATGAGGTAGCCATGGTCTGATTAGTAGTCAAAGGTCAGAAAATGAATCATCAGGGAAGAATATGTTAGGATAGCTTCGTTAATTTAATTTCTGGGAATTATTGGTAGGGAATTAAAATAAATGGTTAACATAAGAATTAAAGATATGTGTGTCATGGATTTTTAGCCACTGGAATCATTCAATTTGGAGTCCACATGTGGTAAATATGGTCCGATTAGTAAGCCAAGGTCAGAAAATGTTTATTCAGGGAAGAGTATGTTATTAATGCTTTAGGTTTTGAATTTTTGGGAATATTCTATAGGGAATTAAAATAGTGCACCAACATAACAATTATAGATATATGGCTCATGGATTTTTACCAACTGGAATAACTCAATTTGGAGTTCCAATTTGGGAGATATGGTCTAATTAGTCAGTAAAGGTCAGAACCTATCCGAGAGGAACTATCCTGTACTTTGAGGGAGTAATATCACATTCGGTTCTTAATTTTTCGCTACAATGTTCAACATAATAGTTTTAGATAATTGTTTTATCTTGAAATGGACACCAAGATCACCTACATCAGAGTTAAATTGAGGGATTTATGCTCTGATTAGTAAGAGAAGGTTAGATAGGATGAAAACCTGCATCAAGAAAATAAAGAAATAAAATTAGTATTTAAAAAAGAAGATGAATCTTAATAAATGACTAGTATAGCCATAGCCATTGCCATTGTATGAACTTCTTACCATCTTAAGTGTGAAATTTTGACATGGAAATATTTTATAAAGTGATATTTGAAATGGTTATGTTCATGGCATGATTACCAATGATTTATGGTAGTAGTTATATTTTGATGAACATACTTGTTATTGAAAACATATTTTTGGCTATCATTGTGAAAAGAAAATAAATGAGCACGGTCACATGGCAATCCGTGTGGTGCACCAGTAGGGGACGCCCTACCAAAGGTTATAATCATGATAATGAGAAAAGAAAGAGAAAGTGGGCCATGTCGGACGGAGCGAGAAAAGCCCGTACCGGAGAGTAGAGGATACTCACCCTGACCGGGGTAACTTGAAATGAGAATAAGTTGATGGCCATCATATGATATTTTGAAAATAGTTAATCATATCATACATATCATTACAGTATAATTCTTATGTGCATAGATATAATGCATTCATGTGACCAAAGATATTTTCTGTAGTTTATACAGCTGAACATGACGTGATGAGCTTTACTGATGATAATTTATTGTTAAACTTACTGGGATTTAATTCTCACTATATTTCCATATCATGTTCAGAAAATTATTTATGCAGCTTTTGTTTCTAAGGCTCTGGCTTTTAGTGCACATCGGATCGAGTTACTTTATGTTGGGCAGATTTCAGAATCAAATAAGATGTTTGTGGTCGAGTTGACTCAAATCCCGGTGAAGGTGCAACCACCCGCACCTGTATCTCCGGAATTGGTCAACCAAAATAAACAAGATGTAAATATCTATGTGTTTGATATGTTATACGTCTGTTTTGATTAATGACATGTATGTGAACTCAATATTGTATAATAATAAAGGAAAAAAAAGAGGTTGTTACAATGCACGCCACATTTGCACCAAAACCCAGCAGAAAACCTTGCCCCACATGTAGCAGAAACTCACACACTTGCAGTAGCTTCACGCCAAGAAAACATAGCATCTTGCAGTAGTTTTTTCTTGGCAGCCTAGGTCCCTCTTATGTGTAAAACAATAGCCACCCTTTCAGCATAATATAATAGAGTTATGCATGTAATAACCCACGTGGAGAGGCAGCAGAAAACCTACTCCCTACCTTGCAAAATCCAAGGGATTCCAACAACCTTTAGCGCCCAGCAGCTTGCATCTTTGGTAGCAGCAGAAATGCCTGGACTTGCCTCCCGCCAGCAGAAAAAAATGAGAGAGGGAAGTAACCAAAACCTCAAGAGGCAAGAGGAAAGAAGAGGGAGAGGATAGCCAGGAAGAAGAAGGAGGTTGAGGGAGGAGGAAGAGAGTGGAAAAATCAGAGAAAAGAATGGAGAGTTTCCTTCCCTCACCATAAAGTAGTGAGAGTGAGAGTGAGTGCTTAGGTTTGAAGCCTTGATCATCCCATATTTGGTACAAGAAACATGGTTGAGTTGCAAAGGAAACCAAGAGGAGAAGGAAGCTACAAATTGAGAGCCATAGGAGTAAATTTACACAAGGTAAGTCTGGCTTCTTATAAAAATCCGGTTTTGAGTTTAGCAGGTTAATATTCAGGCCTGTATGAACAACTTTCTGTCTAAAATATGTAAACATGTTCAACACAGAAGTTGTAACCCTATGTCTTATATTTCTATAGCATTTGGAATCACATCAATCGGACTTAAAATGAGAAAGTTATATGCCAGGTAGTGATGAGAGGTCAGAATCGGGTCTAGAATTCAGGCTGGTAAATAATAGTTTCGTTTTTGAATTTCTGGGACTAATCCATAAGGAATATGAAGTCGTGGTTAACATAAAAGTTGTAGATAAATTTCTCATGGTCACATAGACACTAGAATCACAAACGTTAGAGTCCATATGAGTGAGTTAGTGTCTGATTAGTGAGTAAAGGTCATAGAGCATAGAAGAGTTAGGTTGAGAAAATAGAAACCTTTTTGCACCTGAAAATATTGGCTTAGTCAATGTATTTAATGGCCTTTAAATTCTATAATTTTTGGTGATAATAGTCTTAAAATTTTCATAATAAATTATGGAAATTTTCATGATTTTTTAGAACCTACAACTAGGTCTTTTGCAATTAAAACCGTGTTGAGGACAATTTGCTGGACAGCTTAGACTGTTGATGGAAAAACAAAATATTGAAGGGGTTAGATGTTTAATTTTCGTATGAATATTTTATGAAATGTTATTGGCATCCTATTTAAGGATCTCACCAATTATTAGAAAATTCTAGGCAGTTTAAGGCATATAATAAAATGTAGAAATTAGGTAGGTTAGGAAATGAGTCAGAACATACCATAATAGGAGATAGCTTTAAATCTTGAGTTATTCAAGAGGCCAAATGAATTATTTTTTACTTGAAATTTTTATGGTGACTATATAAAATATCTAGAATGCTTCATATAAAATATCATGAATTTTTAAATATTTTTACTAATCCAAATGGATGCAAAACAGAATAGAAATGGAACCAAAACTAAATTGCACTGTCCTAGATATGGAGGTAGTGTTTGGGGATGAATGGAAGATCTAATGGCTGAGAGAATTATGAAACAAAATAAACATGTAAAGGTACCTCCATACAAAATTTTAGAATTTTTAGAGTACTTTTGTCATATTTAATAATAACCCCAAATCTCAACAAAATCATAGTTTTGTTTTGAGGAGCAGAAGATTTTAAACTAGAGATTTATGACTTTAGGTACTAATATGCATGCATTAACCAAGAACTCTTATATGTTTTAGTTTGAGTTGCTGGAAATAACATTGGCAGCCCTGGAAAGGAAGTGATTATGCTGGAATTGAGGTAGCTAGCTCTTCCTTAAAACACTCTTTATGTTTATGAACTTGAATTTATCAAATTTCACTGATTGCCTGACTTTTATGCTATGATGAATGATGGTCTAAAGATATGTTATGTATGGATTCTCAGAAATTAAGGGGGTGCATAAAAGGGTGCCAAGTAAGCCCCATTTCCCTCATGATTGACCAATAATAGGAGATGCATAGCCCTTTGCAAGTATGGCTGTATTTGACTGCACTGAGTAAGTAGACCATGATGTTATAGGTCTGTGTGACCAAGATGCCGTATGTATGATGTATGATCAGTGCTTATATTTCAGTGAAATAATTTGAGATGTTTTAAGAAATGGAATGTGTACTATTTTTCTGAAAATTTTGGTAGCTAGTTCTTCCTTAAAAAACTCTTTATGTTTAAGAACTTGAATTTATCAAATTTCACTGGTTGCCTAACTTTTATGCTATAATGAATTATGGTCTAAAGATATGTTATGTATGCATTCTCGGGAATTAAGGGGGTGCACAAAAGGGTGCCAAGTAAGCCCCATTTTCCTCACGATTAGCCAATAATAGGAGATGCATAGCCCTTTACAGGTATGGCCGTATTTGACTGCACTGGGTAAGTAAACCATGATGTTATGGGTCTGTGTGACCAAGATGCCGTATGTATGATGTATGGTCAGTGCTTATGTTTCAGTGAAATAAATTGAGATGTTTTAAGGAATAGAATATGCACTATTTTTTTTGAAAAATTTGCTAGCTATTGAGATTTTCATCTCACTTTTTATGTCCACATAATCACATTCTAGGTACTCCAGCAAAAGGTGAGCAACAGGAGTCTCAAGGTTGACTCATATGATCACGATTGTATTTTCTTTGGTTGTGTACCATTTATGTGGGATAGCCTAGATAAGTGACAGGTCCTTTTTAGACAGTTGATAATGTGATGTAATATAAGTTATGGACTGTACCTATTTTCTTTATGGTATGAGATCCTTTATGTTGTAAGTAATGCATATCAAGCCTAGCTAGTTGTCTATAGGGAAATGAGATTTGAAAATGCTTGGAATAGCTTGAAGTACTTGTATGCTTTCCCAAGAATGATAACAAACAATATAAGTTAATAGGTTAATGTATGGGCTAGGTAGTCATTGCTAGGAATTTATAGATAATAAGGAACATTTTACGACATAGATTTTGGAGGTGCTACAATATTGGCCGAATAATTTTTCAAATCAGCCGCAGAATTGACACAGATCGGAAGTAGAAAATTTTAGAAAAAAGTAAATTCTGAAACTCTTACTTAGAGTCTTCAAATTGAAAATCTAACACCGTAGATGGATTCAAGAGATAGATAAACCTCAAGATATAAAATTTTTCAGCCATCTGACAACTTTTTGTGCATCGTGAATAGTAAATCCGACTAGTATGAACAGTGATTCCAACGGTAAATAGTATCCATTAGTTAACCAATGTTGACAAAGCTCTCGGAGGCCAAATTTCACGATTATAGAGTCATTTTTATGTTTTTAGACCCTATGGACTCGATTTTAAGGTCTATTTTGTCAAATTTGGATTGAAAAATTGTATTTTAGGGCTATCCAACCTGGAAACTTACCATATGAGTAGATAATTCTTTCTATAACTTACCATATGCTTTTCTTGAATTTTAAATGTATAATTGATTGTGTTTACAAGTTATTTATACTTTTATATGTCTTTGAAATAGATTAAATTATCTGAATTGTTACAATTTGGTATATAGTTCAAGAAGAGTATGGTTTTGAAAATGAATTTTTGAACTCATTAAATATGTTATTTTAAATTGTATTTCTCATTATATGGTAAAAGAAATATATTGTGCATGTGCCATTGATATATAAAGTTATAAAATTGCCTTGGAATCGGGCTTGTATATTTGATTACCCTGATTAGGAAGTTTCTGATAGAGAAATTGTACTGAGATTGAAAATTTTGTATTGTACTAAAACCTCTATTTTAAATGATATGGTATATATGCAAATATGATTTTTGTGGAGGAATCCTTTTGGGAACACTGTTTGCTAACAGTAGGCAATGTTAGCTCTAGTATACCTTGATACATCAGCTAGCAGAGGTGGTGTTAGCCTCGTGTGACAACCAACACATAGGATATGATATGTGAAGGGGAGCGAGATGCTTCCTATATGGGCAAGATGCCGACTATATGATATGTGATTTGTCCTCCTTTGCTGTGTGCTTCAGAAATTGCCTATATTAAAGTCCCTTTACGTGTCTTTTTGCATAGTGGTAGGACAAACCTTAGTTGACATGCTAAGTATAGACAAATCCTACACCACCAAAGTACAGAAAGGGTTGAACTCTGATATGGTAGTTCTGATATAGGATCCTCCAAATGTTTTCATGAGAAATATTTTGATGCATAACAATATTTGATTAATGATCATATTGTATTGCATATGATTTTAGATATCTAAATGTGATTTGAACTGAGAATATTTGAAATATGTAATTTTTTACCTGATAAATTTTAAAATATGAGTACATCCATATGTTGACCTAAGAGATCATAAGAGGTATTATCTGCTCATTGAGTTGTCAAACTCACTATACGATATCTACATTTTTTTTTCAAATAAGAATACAGAGTTTGATCTTTCCCCTTCTGATAGTTGATCAGCTAGAAGACATATTCTCTGGTGAGCCTATTTTGTTTCCAAGGCTTATAGATTTTGATTTATTATGTACTTATACTCTCGAGTATGCTCTAAATGCCACAGGCAGAATCTTTACTTCTGTTGTTACTCTGATATTTATAAAATTGGTTTGTATATTGTATATATGTTGGAATACCTATCTGTAAAGGATTGTATTATACATGTTATAGAGAAAATATATTCATAAAGTATGTGTCTCACATGCCCTTAAAAGTAGGGGTGTGAAAAGTTGGTATCAGAGCATTAGGTTTCCCTGTGGCTATCGGAGCAAAAAAATTTGTAGTAGGACTTTAAGTATG
Source organism: Gleditsia sinensis (assembly GCA_037074535.1). Classification (NCBI taxonomy): domain Eukaryota; kingdom Viridiplantae; phylum Streptophyta; class Magnoliopsida; order Fabales; family Fabaceae; genus Gleditsia; species Gleditsia sinensis. The sequence continues at coordinate 56,223,207 of CM073468.1, read as the reverse complement.
GGTATATAACCGCATACATATTTATACTCACTGTACTACTGTGAAATTCTATAGGGTGTCATTCTCTTCTTCCTTCTGACTCTTATCTTAGGTATGTGATGGAGATCAAGGTGCTGTCAAAGCTACTCTAAACCATTCCCAAGATCTTTTGCAAGGGATAGGCGGTCCAATGACTAGGAGCAGGGAGAAGCGAGCCAAAGAAGTTTTACTGGGCTTGATCTTGGATGTGCAAGCTAAAGAGGAAGTTGTTGGGCCAAGTCTAGACATCAAGTGGGCCACACTTTGCAGCCTTGAGGATTGCATTAAAGAGGGCAATTCAGAGGCCCAATAAAGTTTGTTGGATCTTGAAGATAACTAGCTCAAATCTGCATTGATTTAAAGATGTATTATGGGCTTTAGTTTAAATGTTTTGTTTTGGATATTATTAGTATTTGGGCCCATTCTTTATGCAGCCCAAATAGTAGTTTAATTATGGGTTTGTTTTTTATTAGTTTAGTTGGGCCAGATAACTAATGTTATTTGGGCCATATTTTTATTAGAAGTCCAATTAGGAGTTTAAGGACTTTTGGCTTTCCTACTAGGGTTAGGTTTGATTGTCTATTTAAGAGTTCTTCAAGTTCATGTATTAAACAGATTTTGATTATTAATAAAGATTGAATTTTCTCTTAAAGTGAGAGCTTCCCTTAGTTCTTGGGCAAAGAACTAAATCTGATCTTATCGAGGCAACTCGTGGCGATCAAACATCCGTTGAATTTTCAAGATGATCCTTACTTTCGCCAAACACTCCGTTTCTTCGTTTAGAGGAACGCATCATTTGGTATTAGACGTGCTCTTAATATGCAGCCCAATGATGATATTGATTATGAACAGTGTGAGCACATCTTTCAGACCAGATGCCACGTGAATAACAAGGTATGTAGCTTGATTATTGATAGTGGGAGTTGCACTAATGTAGCTAGTACCTTGATGGTTGATAAATTGGGTCTACCCACATTGAAACATCCTAAGCCATATAGGCTAAGATGGTTGAATGATAGTGAAGAGATATGGGTGACAAATCAGGTTTTGGTATCTTTTTCTATTGGTAACTATAAAGATGAGGTACTTTGTGATGTAGTACCAATGCATGCTAGACACTTTTTGTTGGGACGTCCTTGGCAATTTGATAGAAGGGTTAATTATGATGGCTACAAGAATCGATATACATTGACCATGCATAAGAAAACCTTTATTCTAACACCCCTAAAGCCAGCTGAGGCTTATGCTGATCAAGTGCGAATTACAAAAGAGTGTAAGTTGAGAGAAATAAAAGAAAAAGAGGAGAAAGAGAGTAAGGCAAAAATTGAGAGTGAGAGAAAAGAAAGAGAGGTTGAGATATGTGAGCAAAAGAAAAAAAAGAGTATGGCCAAAATTGAGAGTGAGAGAAAAGAGATAGAGGTTGAGATATGTGAGAAAAAAGAGAGTATGGCCAAAATTGAGAGTGAGATAAAAGAGAGAGATGTTGAGATATGTGAGCAAAAAAAGAAAGAGAATTGTGAGACAGATAAAGAAAAAAATAAAAGAGTGAGTGCTTTTGCATTAAAAAGTGAGGTGAAGAGTACTTTGGTATGCAAACTAAACCTCCTTGTTCTCATGTACAAGGATATTTATTTTACTAATACTCCTAACCTTTCTTTGCCTAGTCTGGTTGTGTCTTTGATACAGGGATTCACAACACTAAAATATCCTACTTATGATAAGGAGTTATATGCATTGATGAGGACTTGGCAAATTTGGCAGCGTTATCTATGGCCGAGAGAATTCATTATCCATTTAGATTATAAGAGTCCGAAATTCTTGAAGTCTCAAGGTAAGTTGCATAAGAGGCATGCTACGTGGTTAAAATTCATTGAGACATTTCCATATGTGATTAAATATAAAATTGGAAGGGAAAATGTGGTAGCTAATGCATTGTCTAGAAGATATGCGTTATTGACATTTTTGCATGCTAAGTTGCTTGGGTTTGAATACATTAAAGACTTGTATGCTAATGATGTTGATTTTGGATCTGTTTGGAATTCTTATGATAAGCGTGTTATTGATGGTTTCTATAGACATAGAGGCTACTTATTTAAAAATAATAAACTTGGTGTGCCTAAGTGTTCTATGTGTGCCTTATTAAATAAGGAGAGTCATGGTGGAGGTATAATGGGGCATTTTGGAGCGACTAAAACTTTAGAAATTCTGCATGAATATTTTTATTGGCCTCGCATGAAACATGATGTCATTTCGTTTTGTTCTATGTGCGTGGCATGTAAACAAGCTAAGTCTAAGGTTTTCCCACATGGTCTTTATATTCGATTACCATATGTTGAGTTTGCTTACAATAGATCTGTGCATTCTACTACTGCTTATAGTCCGTTTAAATGTGTTTATGGCTTTAATCCTCTAACACCTTTGGATATTTTACCTTTGTCTACTAATGTGTTTGTTAACATGGATGGTAAGCAAAAGGCTGAATATGTAAAGGATTTGCATGCTAAAGTTTGAGCTAACATTGAGAGGAAGAATAAGAAATATGCAACGCAAGCTAACAAGAGCCGAAAAAAAATTGTATTTGAACCTAGTGATTGGGTTTGGGTACATATGCGCAAAGAGAGGTTCCCGGTTCAGATAAAGTTTAAGTTACATCCTAGGGGAGATGGACCTTTTCAAGTCTTGGAGCGAATCAATGACAATGCCTATAAGATTGATTTACCTAGTGAGTATGGCAATATTAGTGCTACATTCAATGTTGCTGACTTATCTTTATTTGATGTAGGTGATGCTTTTGATTCGAGGACGAATCCTTTCGAGGAGGGAGGGAATGATGGAGATCAAGGTGCTGTCAAAGCTACTCTAAACCATTCCCAAGATCTTTTGCAAGGGATAGGCGGTCCAATGACTAGGAACAGGGCGAAGCGGGCCAAAGAAGCTTTACTGGGCTTGATCTTGGATGTGCAAGTTAAAGAGGAAGTTGTTGGGCCAAGTCTAGACATCAAGTGGGCCACACTTTGCAACCTTGAGGATTGCATTAAAGAGGGCAATTCGGAGGCCCAATAAAGTTTGTTGGATCTTGAAGATAACTAGCTCAAATCTGCATTGATTTAAAGATGTATTATGGGCTTTAGTTTAAATGTTTTGTTTTGGATATTATTAGTATTTGAGCCCATTCTTTATGCAGCTCAAATAGTAGTTTAATTAAGGGTTTGTTTTTTATTAGTTTAGTTGGGCCAGATAACTAATGTTATTTGGGCCATATTTTTATTAGAAGTCCAATTAGGAGTTTAAGGCCTTTTGGCTTTCCTACTAAGGTTAGGTTTGACTGTCTATTTAAGAGTTCTTCAAGTTCATGTATTAAACAGATTTTGATGATTAATAAAGATTGAGTTTTCTCTTAAAGTGAGAGCTTCCCTTAGTTCTTGGGCAAAGAACTGAATCTGATCTTATCGAGGCAACTCGTGGCGATCAAACATCCGTTGAATTTTCAAGACGATCCTTGCTTTCGTCAAACACTCCATTTCTTCGTTTAGAGGAAAGCATCAGTATGCGATGTTTAAACATCGATAATTATGTCCTAGACAATGTCTCTTGCATGTGGACTACCAATTTAGCTTTTGAACTCGTGTTGATAAACAATGATAAAGAAAACCCTCTTGGGTATAAAGAAAAAGAATTAGTTGAAAATAAGAAAATTTCATCCAAACACAAAGGTAATGGTATGTTCGGATGTCAAGAAGGTTTGAATTGGTTGTTTGATATGTTTATGTGAAACAATATGACGAATGGCTAATACAATATTGATAGTGGGTTATGATGTGATCGAGGTAGTTAACTCCAAGATAACAGTTTGTAATAAAGTGAGTGTTTTGGAAATAGATGTAAACCTCTTTTTGGATAGATGAGTTGGAACCTATGTATATAAATAGATTTGGCAAGCTGTGAGGTGGATTGAATTTAAGAGCAGGGAATCTATGAAGATAATGTTTTCAATGATAGATTTTGTTGATATAAAGGATTCGCATACAGTTTGGTTTTGAATAATATTATGTATAAGCATTATGAGAAAGGAAAATTTGCCCATGAAAATTTAAAATTTAAGGCATAGAAAATGGGTAATTCATGTGAAGGAATCTTGGATAGACATAAGTTTTTTATGATTGATTGTTAAGACATTGCATAAGCATGTTAAAGAATAAAGTCAAAATGGGTTGACCTTGTTTAAGTGTTTTGAAGTGCGTTCTAACTGATTCAGTATGAAGATGTCATCAATAGTATAAAAGGTTAATAAAAGAGTTACAAGTAGTGAACAATTAATGGAAGCATAAGCTTGTTAAAGAATAAATTCGAAATAGGTTGACCTTATTTAAGTGTTTTGAAGTGTGTTCTAACTGATTCAGTAAGAAGATGTCATTAATAGCATAAAAGGTTAATAAAATATTGCAAGTAGTGAACAATTAGTGGAAACATGTACCAAGTAATTTAATTTTAGCTTTAGCAACCCATAAATTATTACAAAAAGGGTGCCAAGGATATTTGGCAGTAGTGAGATATGTTGATATAAAGTATACCAATATATGTCAAATTCCAGTAGTTAAGGAATTTCCTGATGTGTTTCTAGAAGAATTGCCTAGATTACTCCGAAACGAGAAATAGAATTTGATATTGATTTATTTCCTAAAACTCAACTAGTATCTACATCTTTATATAGAACGATATCAACTGAACTTAAGGAACTAAAGAAAATTTTTTTTGTTACAAGACTAGTTAGACAAGGGATTTATATGCCCTAATACTCTCCTCGAGGTGCTCTAATCCTATTTGTGAAAAAGAAAGATGGACAACTGTGGTTATGCATAGATTACAAATAATTGAATAAAGTGACCGTGAGTAATAAATATCCATTACTTTGTATAGAAGATTTGTTTGACCAAATAGAGTGTGCTCAATATTTTAAAAAAAATTGATTTGAGATCTAGGTATCATTAATTGAGAATAAAGAAAGAGGATATTTTGAAAAACTACTTTCAAGATTCGGTATGGGTACTATGAGTTCTTAGTAATGTCATTTAGTTTAACAAATTCCCCAGTCGTATTCATAGATTTGATGAATAGGGTATTTAAAAATTTCTTGTATTAATTTGTTATTGTATTTATATATGATATCCTAGTATATTCAAAAAGTTTGAAAGAGCATGAGCAACATTTAAGGATAGCTTTGTAAACCCTAAGAGAACACCAGTTGTATGTTAAATTTTCTAAATGTGAATTTTACCTTAGTAGTGTTATTTTTCTTGGTTTGGTAGGCTATTACCACAGATTCGTTAAAGTTTTTTCAAGAATAAATGCTCCTTTGACGAGGTTGACAAGTAAAGGAATAAATTTTGACTGGTCAGATAAATGTGAAAGAAGTTTCCAAAAACTTAAGAAATATTTGACTACGACGCCAATACTGTCTATTCCTTCAAGTACCGGAGGATACACGGTATATTGTGATGTATTGAGGATTGGATTAAGGTGTGTATTGATGTAATATGGTCAAGTCACTGCATATGCATCCAGACAACTTAAGCCACATGAGCAAAATTATCCAACTCATGACTTGGAAATGGTAGCAGTAGTTTTTACTCTCAAAATTTGGAGGCATTATCTGTATGGTGAGACATGCAAAATCTCTACATATCATAAAAGCCTCAAATACATTTTTCAATAAAAAGATCTTAATTTGAGACAAAGACGATGGATATAATTACTGAAATATTATTACTGCACAATACTATATCATTCAGGTAAAGCTAATGCAGTGGCTGATGCATTAAGTAGAAAGTTTATGAGTAGTTTAGCTCATATCATAGTGGTAAGGAGGTCGTTGGTTAAAGAAATGCATAAGTTGGAAAGTCATAGGGTAGTATTGGAAGTAAAAGAGCCTGGGATACTATTGGCCCATATACAGTTTCAATCGTCTACCTATTTATGCAAGAAAATTGAAGAGGTAAAAACTGGCAGTGATGTTGAATTTACTATAGACTCTGAAGGAATTTTGAGATTAGACAAGTAGTTGTGTGTACCTAATAAAAAAGAACTTAAGAAAGAGATTTTAGAGAAAACCCATAGATCCATATATACCATTCATCCTAAAGTAACTAAAATGTATAAAGATCTAAAAAAATTATTAATAGGATGGAATGAAGAAAGATATAATTGATTATATCTTTCGATGCTTAACTTTCCAACAGGTAAAAGCAAAACATCAAAGGCCTGCAGGATTACATCAGCAGATAGAGATACCTGAATGGAAATGAGAAATATTAACTATGAATTTTGTTACAGGGCTACCACGAACACCAAAAGGATTTGACTCAATATGGGTGATCATTGATAGGTTAACTAAATCAGCACATTGTCTACCAGTGAAAATCATATACAATGTAGCTCAATATGCAAATTTATATTTGAATGAGATAGTGAGACTTCATGGCATACTGATATCGATTATATCTGATCGAGGACCACAGTTCACAGCTCGTTTTTGGAGAGCCTTCTAAGAATCTTTGGGCATAAAGCTAAATCTCAGTACTGCTTTTCATCCTCAAATAGATGGATAGTATGAGCGAACCATCCAAATATTGAAAGACATGCTTTGGGTATATGTGCTTGATTTTCAAGGTAGTTGCGAAAGATTCTTGCCCCTAGCTAAATTTTCTTATAACAATAGTTACCAAACCAATATACAAATGGCATTATTTGATGTTTTACATGAAAAATTGTAGATTTCCTAATAGGTGAGTGAGTAAATGACATAAATTATGGTATGGAGAAAAGAATTATAATTTGTCTCTAAATTTATGAATTGTATAATATGGTTATGTAATGTAAATTTATGACTATTTTCGTATATTGAGATTATGACTTGGCTGATGTCTGAGATTTTGATAGTATGTTACTAAAATATATGAATGTGTGAAAAGTGAATTGAGATAGGTAGATAGTAGACATGTTAGAAATAGTGAAAGTAAGATATGTTAGGATTACTTAAGGATTGGCTAGTGATGGAAAAGTGTCATAAGAGGAAGATTTGAGTATATTGGGTTGACTTGAGGATAGGTAAAACAAAAATTAGGAAATCTTGGAGGAAGTTGGGCATTAAACTATTCATAATTTAAAATAGTGAGTTTGGACACTGAACTGTATAAAAAATTTTAGGTGAAAGGAATAATTGGATAATGGCCTTATGGTGCTTTGAGAAATGTAATCAAGTGAATTAGTAGTGTTGAAGTTGAATTAGTGGTATTGAAGTTCTTGAGGAACAAAATATGGGAAGTAGGATTCAAATTAATCTTTGAACTCTTAATTTGGAAATATGGTGAATATTTTGAGAACCCTGTCCGAAAATAATACAAAGTTATCAAGATATTTGTGTTAGGTAAAACAAAAATTAGGAAATCTTGGAGGAACTTGGGCATTAAACTATTCATAATTTAAAATAGTGAGTTTGGACACCGAACTATATAAAAAATTTTAGGTGAAAGGAATAATTGGACGATGGCCATATGGTGCTTTGAGAAATGTAATCAAGTGAATTAATAGTATTGAAGTTGAATTAGTGGTGTTGAAGTTCTTGAGGAACAAAATATGGAAAGTAGGATTCAAATTAATCTTTGAACTCTTAATTTAAAAATATGGTGAATATTTTGAGAACTCTGTATGAAAATAATACAAAGTTATAAAGATATGTGTGTTAAGAGTTTATACTATGTTAAATTGAATCTAGTATTTAAGATGTGAATTATGTTGAGATTGAAAATTCATGTGTGAAGAATTGTTTAGAAATGTCTTCTTAGAACGTACGGGTTAGTTAAATGGAATTGATAATAACTAGAATGATATGCTTTTAGAAATAAAAGTAAGAAATGTCTGAGATTCATGGGAGGATGTTGACACAAGAGAATTAAAGATGACTTGATAAAAGTTTGGAATAAAAAAAGTTAGTTACTCAATATGGATGTGTATATGTTCTTTTATGTGTATGGTTCCTAATTATACAAAAGAGATATTCACAATAGCTTGAGTAGTAAGGTTAATGACTATAACTTATGCCTTAACTTTAATCCTTACTTGTGATAGGTTGGTTTGAAATTTAAGGACCGAATTTCTTAAGGGGGGAAGAATGTAATAACCCTAAAATTTAGTAATTTTTATTTATGTATGGATTATTAAAAGAAATAAATGAGTAAGGATGTAATTAAAAGATTTTAAGGATGAAAATAAAAACTTTTTAATATTTTTGGGATCAAATTGTAATTTCTTAAAAGTTTAGGGGTTAAATATAATTTTCTAAAAGTTTAGGAGTCAAATATAAATAACAAAATTTGTAAGAACATCCTCCAACAATTAGAAAATTGCTAATTGGCCCCTCCATTATTATTTTAAGACGAAGAGAGTTTTGAGCGAATGAATAGTGAGAGTGAATAATAATTTTCTCTCATTTTCTTTTTCTTTAGATCTGGTGCACCTTTGAGCCTCTGATCTCAAAACTAAGGGTACCACTGAATTCAGGACCAAGAGTACTACGATATTGGCCAAATAATTTTTCAAATCAGCTATAGAATTGCCACATATCGGAAGTAAAAAATCTTAAAAAAAAAAAGTAAATTCTGAAACTCCTACTTAGAGTCTTCAAATTGAAAATCTGACACCATAGATAGATTCAAGCGATAGATAAACCACAAGATATGAAATTTTTCAGCAATCTGACAATTTTTTGTGCATCATGAACAGTAAATTCGGCTGGTATGAATAGTGATTCCGGCGGTAAATAGTAATTCTGACCGTGAATAGTATCCATCAGTTGACCAGTGTTGTTCAAGTTCTCAGAGGCCAAATTTCGCGATTCTAGAGTCATTTTCCAGATTTTTGGACCATCTTGACTCAATTTAGAGGTCTATTTGGTCAAATTTGGATTGAAAAAGTAGATTTTAGGGTTGTCCAACCTGGAGCCTTACCCTGTGAGTAGATAATTCTTTTTATGACTTATTCTATGCTCTTCTTGAACTTTAAATATATAATTAATTATGTTTACAAGTTATTTATACTTTTATATGTCTCTGAAATGGATTAAATTATCTAAAATTTTACAATCTGGTATATAGTTCAAGAAGAGTATGGTTTTGAAAATAGATTTTTGAACTCATTGAATATGTGATTTTAAATTGTATTTCTCATTATATGGTCAAGGAAATATATTGTGCATGTGGCATTGATATATGAAGTTATAAGATTGCCTTGGAATCGGGCATGTATATGTGATTACCCTGATTGAAAAGTTTCTAACAAAAGAATTGTACTGAGATTGAAAGTTATGTATTATACTAAAACCTCTGTTTTGAATGATATGACATATATGCAAATATGATTTTTGTGAAGGAATTCTTTTAGAAACACTATTTACTAATAGCAGGCGATATTAGTCCTAGTACACCTCGATACCTTAGCTAGCAGGGGTGGTGCTAGCCTCGTGTGACGGCCAACACACGGGATATGATATGTGAAGGAGAGCGGGATGCCTCCTATATGGGATGCTGACTATATGATATGTGATTTGCCCTCCCTTGCTGTGTGTTTGGGAAATTGCCCATATTAAATTCCCTTCGCGTGTCCTCTTAATTGGTGGTAGGGTAAACCTTAGCTGAGATGTTAAGTATAGGCAAATCCTACACCACCAAAAGTACGGAAGGGCTTGAACTCTGATATGGTGATTCTGATATGAGATCCTTCTAATGTTTTCATGAGAAATATTTTGATGCATAATAATATTTAATTAATGATCATACCGTATTGCATATGATTTTGGATATCTGAATATGATTTAAACTGAGAATATCTGAAATGCGGATTCTATATGGATGTACTTCTGAGCTGTAATTTTCTACGTGATAAATTTTAAAATATGAGTACATCCATATGTTGACCTAAGAGGTCATAAGAGGTATTATCTGCTCATTGAGTTGTCTAACTCACTACACGATATCTACATTTTTTTTTCAGATAAAAATATAGAGTTTGGTCTTTTTCCTTCAGATAGTCGATCAGCTAGGCGACATATTCTCTAATGAGCCTATTTTGTTTCCAGGGCTAGTAGATTTTGATTTATAATGTACTTATACTCTAGAGTATGCTCTGAACACTACAAGCAGGATTTTACTTATGTTGTTACTCTGATATTTATAAATTTGGTTTGTATATTTGTGTATATGTGGGAATACCTATTTGTAAATGAGTGTATTATATATGTTATGGAAAAAATATGTTCATAAAGGATGTGTCTCACGTGCCCTTCAAAGTAGGGGCGTGACATGTATCTCAAATTCATAACACGAGTAGGCCATGCTTACGGTTGTTTTGCCCTTTTCTGGATCTTCTGAAACTCGTTCTTTGCGTAATTCCTCATTTTCCTACTCATAACCAAGTATTATCCAAAAAAAATAGAACAAAAATAAAGAAATAATCACAAGTCAACAGCGAGTTAAGGGACAGAAGATAACACATTAATACACAATTTTTCCATCTATCAACAAGCATGAATAAAAATAAGCTTTTAACAAGAAAACTTGAAGAAAAGAATGGATAAAGCATTAAGCAATGATAAGAGCTGATTGTCACGCCCCTACTTTTAAAGACACGTGAAACACATACTTTATGGACCGATATTTACTATAATAGGTATAATACAAGTATTCATTATAGAAACAAATATAGATAGATTCTCTCATGTAAACACAATATAGAAACCATGTTTATAAATATCATAGTAAAAACAGAAGCAGCCTATGACGTTCAAAGTATACTTTTGAGTACAAATACAATATAATCAAAATCTATGAGCCTTGGAAACAAAATAGACTCATCAGAGAATATGTCGCCTAGCTGATCACCTATCTGAAGAAAAATGACCAAACTATGTATTTTTATCTGAAAAATGTGAAAATATCGTGTAGTGAATTTGACAACTTAGTGAGCAGATAATACCTCATATGACCTCTTAGGTCAGCATATAGATGTACTCATATTTTAAAATGTCACATAGAAAATATAGTTCAGAAATACATTCATATAGGACCCGCATTTTAAATATTCTCAGTTCAGATCACATTCAAATATCCAAAACCATATGCAATACGATATAATCATTAATCAAATATTGTTATGTATCAAATTATTTCTCATGAAAACATTAGGAGGATCCTATATCAGAACCACTATATCAGAGTTCAAGCCCTTCCGTACTTTGGTGGTGTAGGATTTGCCTAAACTCAGCATTTCAGCTAAAGTTTGCTCTACCACCATTTAAGAAGACACGCGAAGGGACTCTAATATGGGCATTTTCCAAGCACACAGCAAGGGAGGACAAATCATATATCATATAGTCAGCATCTCGCCTAGATAGGAGGCATTCCACTCTCCTTCACATATCATATTCCATGTGTTGGCCGTCACACGAGGCTAACATTACCCTTGCTAGCTGAGGTGTCAAGGTGCACTAGGGTTAATATCACCAGCTATTAGCAAACAATATTTCTAATAAGATTCCTCCACAGAAATCATATTTACATATATGTCATATCATTCAAAACAGAGGTTTCAGTATAATACAAAAAATTTCAATATCAATATAATTCATCTGTCAGAAACTTCCCAATCAGGGTTATAACATATACATGCAATTTTCTAAGGCAATATTATAGCTTTACATATCAATGCTATATGCAAAATATATTTTCTTTACCATATGATGATAAATACATTTAAAATCACATATTCAATGAGTTCAAAAATCTATTTTCAAAAAAATACTCTTCTTGAACTATATGTCAGATAGTAAACAAATTAGATAATTTAATCTATTTCAGAGACATATAAAAATATAAATAACTTATAAACATAAACAATTATACATTTAAAATTCAAGAAGAGCATATGGTAAGTCATAGAAAGAATTATCTACACACATGGTAAGACTCCAGGTTATAAAGAATTATAAAAGTCGAAATTACTGTTCACACATACTGGAATCACTATTCACGCTAGTCGGAGTTACTGTTCATGACACCAAAAGTTGTCAGATGACTATAAAACTTCATATCCTATAGTTTATCTATCTCTTGAATCCATCTACGATGTTAGATTTTAATTTTAAGGTCTCTAAATAGGAGTTTCAGACATTTTTTCTAAGATTTTCTACTTCTAATCTATGGGGATTCTACAACTAATTTAAAAAATTATTCAACTAATATCGTAGTACTCTTCGTCCTGAATCCAGTAATACCCTTAGTTTGAAATTGAATGCTCAAAAGTACTCTATATCCAGAGAGGAAAAATAGAGGAGAGAGAAACACTATTCATCACCGTTTTACAGAAAAAAAAAATTCGTCTCTTTTTTTGTTTTAAATAAATGATGGAGGGACCACTTGACAATTTGCTAATTGTTAGAGGAAGTCCTTTCAAATTTTATTATTTATATTTTGACCTCTAAACTTTTAAAAAATTATAATTTGACCCCAAAAATATTAACAAGTTTTCATTTTTATCCTTAAAACCTTTCAATTTCATCCCTACTCCTTTATTTCTTTTAATAATCCATACATAAATGAAAATTTCTAAATTTTAGGGGTGTTACATTCTTCCCCCCTTAAGAAATTCGATCCTCCAATTTCAAATCATCCTATTACAAGTAAGGAATGAAGCCTATGCATATATTACAGTTATTAACTTCATTACTCAAGCTATTGAAGATATCTCTTTTGTATATCATCTTTATCTTTCTAAGAAGTCTCTTTACTTGAGTGATTTTGCCATATAACTTTAACCGTAGGGACTTCCTTCAACCATAAGTTTTTCACTTGTTGATCAAAAATAGACATCGGTTTTCCCTCATAATTAAGGCAAATTCTTGTCCAATTAAATTTCTTGAAATTAGATAACATGAGAAGAAACTAATAGGTACTTCCTTAGTATTGATGCAAGAAAGACTGTATCAACATCACTTAATTCTGATGGTAAGGCTAGGCAATATACTACTATGCCTACTTTGTTCAAGATTTCAAAAATGTTTATATTCTAGAGCTTAACATTTTTCTTCTTTCCCAAACTTATTACCTCTTTCATGGGCAAGTCCTCTAAGAATATTCAGTCACCAATTGATAATTTCTAGTACTCAACATTCATGGTCTTTGTAGATTTTTTACATGTATTGAGTTGCTTGTATTCTTTTTCTAATCAATTTTACTTTATCAACGGCATCTTACAATAAGTCTGACCCCACTAAATCATTTAACAGAAAGTTAGTAATATATCTTACGTAAGACTTTAAGTCATCCAATATCACTTTATTATAGGCAAATTCTGCTAAGAGATCTCTCACCAAACTCGAAGACATATGCTTGAAGCATGCTCTCCAAACTAGCATCATCAATTTAGGTTAGTCATATTCTATCTATTGTATGTTATTCAGCACCATTTCTCCAAACTTAAGGTTATCCATATTCACAATATATGACTTCTTCTAAAATCTCCTTTCTCAATCATTATTCACACGTGAATTTCCAATCTTAACTAATTTATATCCTAGATACTAAATTCAACATAGTATGGTATAAACCCTTAACACAAATACCTAGATCACTTTACATTATTTTCGGACATAGTTCTCAAAATACTCTCCATTACTTTAAACTATTAACCACTTGGATACCATTATAATTGAGTTTCAAAGAAAAGAAATTAATTTTCCTTTTAATGAGGGAAAAGAACTTTGCATTTAATGCTAAACATTAATGAGGGAGGATGCAGTAGAACAGACAAAAAGCATAATAGAGAACGATGCCAAAATATAAAGTCAAAACTTGGACAAAGCATTGAAGAAAAATAAAATCGGTGGTCATGATTCTTGAGAAGCTATAAACAAAACTTAGTTGTTATTTCGACAAAAATCGGTGGTTACAAGTTTTGAATATATATGCCAAAATCTAATTCAAAGATATTGTTATTCTGTGGAAGAATATCACATGGAAAAAAAGTATTTCTGAGTTTATAAAAGTTTGTAAAAAGTAAAGAGCATGTAGTTTACTAGTAGGATGCAGTTGATTGCTTCAAAACAGATGTAATCGATCAACTGCAAAATAAACCAGTACAAATTAAAAAAATTCAAAATAACTAGTCAACGTAATAATACCAATAGTCAACTGGTAAGAATATTGAGAAAAACAAGATAAATCATTTGATTGTTCCTCTTCAACAACTAACTGGTTTACATTTTCACTCTCTTTTTTACAATGACGCCTATCATTTACAACTTCTCTACAATAATCAAGACATCAATATTTCATCAATTACTACAAGGAAAAAGAAAATTTCTTTTGATACTGTAATTTTATTCTCTTTATGTGCTTAATATGAGCCACAATCATAATTACTATATATATGCATGTGTACCGTCATTTTTTAAATTCACCTTTAATTTAGCTGATATCAACTAACCACTCACATAGCTGTTGTAATTATACCTAGCCTATTTGTATAACTATTATAAGTATGCCCTTCTCTGAGTTCTATAAATGCATATATTAGTATCTTTACCTTCATATTCAAAGTTAGGGTGAGTGCAATTATGAAGGGAACCGCATTCTGTCAGTTTTGAAATATTTATGCCTTTTGTGATTCCAATACCAGAAAAGATAGAGAGTATGTGAAAACAGCACAAAATCTGGGTATGGTGCTAACCAGGAGAAAAATTCATTTAGCCTATTATGGAGGTAACTGTGGGTTAATGGGATGCGTGTCTATAGTTGAACATGTAGGATGATGTCATGTTCTAGATATTATTCCTATAGCTCTAGCTGCATCCAACATCATATAGAAGACAATTGGGGAAGAATTTAGGGTAGCTTTTATGCATGAGCACATAGCTAGAATGATGAGCAACGTTGATGCCTTCATTGCCTTACTAGGTGGTTTTGGTACTTCAAAGGAGATTTTCCAAATAGTCTCTTAGGCACAATTGAATATGAATCACAAATCGATAGATTTGTTAAATGTTAATCACTTCTTTAATAGTTTGTTGTCTTTTCTTGATCAAATTATGGAACAAAGGTTTATCTCACACTCAGCACGACAAATTCTCATCTCTTCTTTTAATGTTGATGAGTTGATTGATGCTTTACAAGTATTTGTTTATGTACTTGATCCAACGACAGCTTAAATAGATTGGATGGCAGACAACCGCACGAAGTGCAAATTGGACGCGGATCTTCATCTATAACTATAGTTAGACAACCATTACTGTACCACTTATACTTTCTTATGATCTACTTAAATACTATCCTTGTTAACCACATGCCCTAAGAAAGTAATACAAGTAAGTCAAAATTCACATTTTGAATGCTTAGCATATAATTGATGTTCCCTTTGAGTTTGTAAAACTATCCATAAATGTTGTTTATGATCCTTTGAACTTGGAATATACTAGTATATCATCAATAAATACAATAATATGTTGATCCAAGAATGGCTTAAGCATTCTATTCATAAAGTCCATAAATGCAAATGGGGCATTTGTTAAACCAAATGATATCACTAAGAACTCATAGTGCTCATACCGAGTCCTGAAAGCTGTTTTTGGAATATCCTTTTTCTTTATCTTTAATTGATGATATTTAGATCTCAAATCAATTTTTTTTTTAGTTTCTTAAGTTTAGTCGATATCTATCTATATAGGGATATAGATACTAGTTGAGTTCCAATAAGTAAATCAATATCAAATTTTGTTTCTCATTTTGGGGTAATACAAGCAATTCTTTTAGGAACACATCAGGAAATTACCAAACCACTGAAACCTGATCTACATTAATATACTTTATATCAACATCTCTCACTACTGCCAAATATCTTTGGCACCCTTTTTGTAATAACTTATGAGCTGTTAAAGCTGAAATTAAATTACTGAGTACATGTTTCAACTGATTATTCACTACTTGCAACTCCTTTATTAACTTTTTATTCTATTGATGACATCTTCATACTGTATCAGCTAGAACACACTTCAAAACATTTAAACAAGGTCAACCTATTTTGACTTTATTCTTTAACATGCTTATGCAATATCTTAACAATCAATAATGAAAAGTTTATGTCTATCCAAGAGTCCTTTGCATGAATTACCCAATTTGCATCCCTCAAATTTTAAATTTCTATGGGTAAACCTTCCTTTCTCATAATACTTATACATAATACTATTGAAAATCAAATTGACTTCGAATCCTTTATATCAACAAAATCTATCATTAAAAAGCATTATCTTCATAGATTCCCTGCTCTCAAATTCAATTCACCCCACAACTTGTAAATTTCAATTATATGTGCAAGTTCCAACTCATACATAAAAAAGAGATTTACAACTATTTTCAAAACACATACACTTTATTACAAACCATTATCTTGGAGTCAACAATCTCAATCACATCATAACCTACTATCATTATTGTATTACCCATTCATCATTTTGTTTTACATAAGCAAATCAAACAAGCAATTCAAACCTTCTTGATATCCAAACAAACCATTACCTTTGTGTTCAGATGAAATGTTCATATTTAATTTCAATTATTTCTTTTACTTTGTACTCAAGAGGGTTCTCTTTTTTATTGTTCATCAAAACGAGTTCAAAAGCTAAACTGGTAGTCCACACTCAAGAGACACCGTCTAGGACATACGCATCAATGTTTAAACATTGCACACCTAAGGATAAGAGTCAAAAGGAAGAAGAGGATGGCACCCTATAGAATTTCATAACAGCACTATGAGTATAAACATGTCCACAGTTACATATACATACTCAAAGTTCTACTACAGAATCCTTATTCCGATAGCCATAGGAAAACCTATTGCTCTGATACCAACTTGTCACTCCCCTACTTTTAAGGGCACGTGAAACACATTCTTTACAAACACATCTTTACTATAATAGGTATAATACAAGCGTTCATTATAGAAACAAATACAGATAGGTTCTCTCATGTAAACACAATATACAGACCAAGTTAATAAATATCAGAGTAACAACAGAAGTAAGGATCTTGCCTGTGGCATTCAGAGCATACTCTAGAGTACAAATACAATATAATCAAAATCTATGAGCCCTTGAAACAAAATAGGCTCACCAGAGAAAATGTCGCCTAACTGATCATCTATCTGAAGAGAAATGACAAAACTCTGTATTCTTATCTAAAAAATGTGAAAATATCATGTAGTGAATTTGACAACTCAATGAGCAAATAATACCTCCTGTGACCTCTTAGATCAACATATGAATGTACTCATATTTTAAAATTTGTCACATAGAAAATATAGTTCGAAAGTATATTCATATGGGACCCGCATTCTAATATGGACATTTTCCAAATACACAATAAGAGAAGGCAAATCACATATCATATAGTTGGCATCTCGCTCAGATAGGAGGCATTCTGCCCGTGTGTTGGCCGTCACACGAGGCTAACACCACCGTAGCTAGCTGAGGTATCAAGGTGCACCAAGGCTAATATCACCAGCTGTTAGCAAACAGTGTTTCCAATATGATTCTTCCACAGAAATCATATTTACACATATGTCATATCGTTCAAAACAGAGGTTTCAGTATAATACCAAAATTTTCAATTTTAGTATAATTCGTCTATCAAAAACTTTTCAATTAGGGTTATCACATATACATGCCATTTTCCAAGGTAATCTTATAGTTTTACATATCAATGGCACGTGCACAATATATTTTCTTTACCATATGATGAGAAATACATTTAGAATCACATATTCAATGAGTTCAAAAATCTATTTTCAAAACCATACTCTTCTTGAACTATATGCCAAATAATAAACAAATAAGGTAATTTAATCTATTTCAGAGACATACAAAAGTATAAATAACTTGTAAACATAACCAATTATACATTTAAAGTTCAAGAAAAATATAGGGTAAGTCATAGAAAGAATTATCTACTCACAAGGTAAGGTTTCAAGTTGTACAGCCTTCAAATGCACTTTTTCAATTCAAATTTACCAAATAGACCTCAAAATCGAGTCTGGAGGGTCCAAAAACTTAGAAAATAACTTTGGAGTTTGGTCAACGCTAGTTTACTGATGGGTACTGTTCACAGCCAAAAATATTGTTTACAACGGGACGGAATCTCTATTCATGCGGGTTGAAATTACTATTCACATCTACTAAAATCACTATTTACGCTAGTTGGAATTACTGTTCATGACACCAAAAGTTGTCAGATTACCATAAAACTTCATATCCTTAGTTTATCTATCTCATAATTCCATATCCGGTGTCAGATTTTCAATTTGAGGTCTATAAATAGGAGTTTCAAAATTCACCTTTTTTCTAAAATTTTCTACTTTCGATCTACGGCGATTCTGTGGCTGATTTGAAAAATTATTCGACCAATATAGTAGTACTCTTCGTTCTAAATCCAGTGGTACCCTTAGTTTTGAGATCGAATGCTCGAAAGTACTCTAGATCTCAAAAGAGAAAATAGAGGAGAGAAACACTATTCATCACCGTTTTACAAAAAACTTTTTGTCTCTTTTTTTTAAATAAATGATAGAGGGACCATTTGATAATTTGCTAATTGTTATAGGAAGTCCTTTTAAATTTTATTTTTTACATTTTGACCCCTAAACTTTTAGAAAATTACAATTTGACCTTCAAAATATTAATAAGTTTTCGTTTTCATTTTCATTCTTAAAACCTTTTAATTTCATCCTTATTGCTTTATTTCTTTTAATAATCCATACATAAATGAAAATTACTAAATATTAGGGGTATTACACTGATAGTTAGTGAAAGAGAAACTGATAGAGAGAGGAAGACTTAAGTTGAAGGCTATTTAATTAAATCTTCCAATTGAAAGGCTAAACATATTAAAATCTGCTAAAGAAAGGGGACAATGCAGGCTAAAGACATTTATAGTTATAATAATGTGTTTCTTAAATACAGGACCACTTATGATGGTTATTACAGACTACCCAAGTTGCCTATTGATATATTTACTCCCACAATAATAAAAGTTTCAACTATTTTGATATTGTCCCAATCTTATTTATTCATATCATTTTTGTTAATTTACAATTTTGCAAACAAAAATACCATAAACACACCCTTGATGTAAAGGGATAGATTTTTTAGTTCAAATACCTCAAATCATATCAGTCTTTAGTTAGATTATGAAATAATATATATACATAATTATAAAATAAAAACTAGAGAGTGGTACATAGAACCTATTTTTTTGGTTTCTCTTTAGTTTATTTTTGTCAATATATGATCTACATATAACTAAGTACATGCATATCTGAGATAGGGTTGTGTATATGTAACTGTGTTAATCTTATAAATTGGTCCAAATTAACTTGATATTGGAATGAAGGCTAAGCAACCATAAACAATTATTTAACCAACATCACCACCTTAACCTCTTTTAAATCAAGACTTATAAGACCAGACATAAAGAAGAACCTATGGTTAAAAAAAATGCAAAGCCTTGTACTTTATACTTTACCCAGTTTAACTCAAATGAGTAAGCAAACCCATGTAAACCTATTTGAAGAACTTCCTTTGAAGTTATAATTAAACCATTATTTTGTGGAAGTTGGTGATGAAGGAGGAGATCATTTGAGGTAATTGGAAAATAAGGTTTTGTTAGTTTTTAGGCCAAACAAGAAAATAGAGAAATACATAAATAAATCCAAAAGATGGATGAGTAAGATACATATGTATAATTAAAAAGAGAATGATTATACATTTTATATTATAGAAGCAACAACATACAATCTTCCCTTTCAATTTGAAATTAGAGGTGCTGGGTGTACTTTGAACATCCTATTATACTCTAGAAATATGCTTCAAAACACCCCTCTTCGAAGAACCTATCAAAAACCTAAGGTGAGAAAGAGAAAGAGAGAGTTACCTCAGGAAGCCACACCAAATAATGGTAGAGAATGATAGAGAATAACAGTTTATAGCTTAAATGAAAGTAATTTAAGAGAGAAAGAGGAAAAATGCATCTAAGGGGGTTTTTAAGACATTTCATGGTGACCTTAAAATTCGCCACGAAATCTCTATATATTTTCCTTCCAGTGGCAACCTTGACCCTTCAAGGTTGCCACTGAAAGTGTAATGAAGGTAGGCATAGTCTGAGAAAGTGCATCTGGGTGTTTTAAGATATTCCATGGCTACCTTAAAAGTTGTAACAAAAAATCTAGTGATTTTCCTTTTATTGGCGACTCGTCAATGTCACCACTAAATATAAGGTACCTTTCAATGGTTACCCACACTTAAAGGTGTTTTCAGTTGCGACTTTTTCAGTCACATTCAAAACCCTTTTCTTGTAATGTAAATTATAAAATTTATTCATATTTTTTATTTTAGAAACAAATTGCCATTTGTTTGAATTATTTGTATAAAAATACAAATTATAATGAATTCAAATTTATTTTAAAAAAATTGGTGAAGTATTAAAACTTTAAACAATAGTTAATAATACATTAATGCATTAAATTATATAAATGATAATTAATACAATTTTGAAAATAATTAATAAAATGATATAGTTCAATTTAATAATTTATTATAATTTTTTAATGATGTATTAAATTATATAAATGTACTTATTATTTATAATTATGTAATAAATTTTTGTAAAGTAAGTAAAAGTTTTAAAATTTCAAGAAAATTGGATTCGGGTAATTTTTCCTAATTCAAGAGTTAGAGTTACTAAGTTTAACATCTCTACCCATAAATTGGGCTTTCACTTATGGACACTTCATATAGAGTTTTTCACTTCACATGAATTTCTAGCAAGTCAATAGGATAGCTCAAGTAAGAAATAAAATATAGACTTGGACTAGGATATAGAAGTTAGACCGATAGCCCAAAAATCATGAAAATGTCACCAAACCCTTCATGAAAGGTAGAATTTCAGCCAAAACAAAGGAAAGGGGTAAGAATGAGCCTAAATCCAAGAAGAAAAAAATAAGAATCATATGAGAAAATATATGTGTAATAATAATCAAGATTATGTCACATGGTATTAAGACAAAACATTTATATCCTACATTCATAATTTCAATAAGTAGGTAATAATACATGGCATTAGGACAAAACATCTATATCCTATATTCATAATTTCAACAAGTGGCTAATAATACATAGCATTATGACAAAACATCCTTATCCTACATAAATAATTTAAGCCAAGTAAGGGAGACTCAAGGGCTGAAAATTTGTCACCTAAAAAGGCAACCATATCATACTTGAGTGAGATAAAAGAAAAGGAAATGAATCCCTAAATCAAAATGACCTTGTCCGTTGTCTTAAGAACATTTTATCATGATTTTCAAAATACAAATCTCCTTTTGTTATGCATATCTTGACTAAAGGAGAGAAAGACAAGAACATGAGTTGTCTTTCCTAAAAAAACCAAGTGCATCCTAATTATGATAAGGTAGACCCATGATCATGAAAGGTAAATCACTTGATAGTTTAATTAAGTAAAACCCACCCTTATAATATTATAATTTCGTCTAAGTAAGGGAAAGAAAAAATATAAGCAAGGTAGAGTGAGGAAAGGAGAGAGAGAGGAGAAGAAAGGAAGGAAGAAGAAGGAGAAGTCTAAAGCACTAAGTACTCAAGGTAAGTTGGCTTAATCCCACTTGAATCCATCTTTTCTCTTCATCCTTGGGGTTCAAAAACTCACCCTCCTTCTCTTATTTAAGTTGCTAGAAAAGCTAAGGGAAGGGAGAAATCTTGCTACTTCCTTCAAGAGAAAATAAGAAAAAGAATTCACTAAGTGAGTTAGGGAGATCTGTAGGTAAGTTTAACAATATCTCTTTTGAAGAAAAGTTTTGAAATTTGTAACATTTATATGGGATTTTGATCTTAGAACTTTGATGAAATTTACAATATTTGCTACTTTGATAAGTGGTCATGGATGTTACTATATCATGTTACATGTTATTTTGCATATGATGGATGTTTTGAACATTTCGATTGGTGTGGAAAGTTCTACATAAGTATGGCTAAGGGTGATAAAATTTTATGATTTTTATACTACTATTTTGTATATTTGAATGTAGTGAAAAATTGATGTCATATGATTATATGTAAAGAAAATGGAAGAGGATGTAATATAATGATGAACTAAAACCTTAGGAAAGGTTTGGTTAGGAAACTGGATTTCAAAGTAATCAGGGAAGCTTCTATTTTTAAAATTCTAGGAATAATTGGTTAGGAATTTAAAGCAATGGTTAATATGAAAAATGTAGATCTATATCTCATAGAGTTTTAGCCACTGGAATTACTTAATTTGGAGTCTAGATGAGGGAGATATTACCTGATGTGTAAGCAGTGGTCAGAAAATAGTTAACCAAGGAAGAATCTGTTAAGTATGCTTTTGTGTTTGAATTTTTGAGATAAATCTATAGGGAATTAAAAGAAATGAATAACATAATAAATGTAGATATATGTCTCATGAATTTTTAGTCACTCTAATCATTCAAATTGGAATCAATATGAGGTAGATATGGTTAGATTAGTAAGTAGAGGTTAGAAATTAGCTAATTAGGGAAGAATCTATTAATTATGTTTTTGTGTTTGAATTTATGGGCAACATTTGTAGAGAATTAAAGGAAATTGTTAACATAATAAATATAGATATATATATCACGGATCTATAGGCTCAAAAATTACTTAATTTAGAGTCCATATGAGAGAGATATGACTGATTAATGAGTAAAGGTCAGAATCAGTCTAGAATCCAAGGTGGTAAATGTAAGCATTTTTGTTTTCGATTTTTTGGGAGTACTTAGTAAGGAACTTGGAGAAATTATAAACATGAAAGTTGTATATAAGTGTCTTATCGTTTTATAGGCTTTGGAATCATCTCAATTGGAGTTCTTATGAGGGAGATATGGTCCGATTAATAAGTAGAGGTCTGAATCTACCCGAGAAGAAATAACTTTAAATTTGAGGAAGTAGTAACATAATGATTAATTAAGATTTCACTAAAGTGTTCAACATAAAGGTTTTAGATGATTGTCTTATATTTTAATTGACACCAAGATCTCCTCAATCGGATTTAAAATGAGGGTGTTATGCTCTGTTTAGTGAGATAGGATAATAATATTTAAAAAAGAAGAATAATCTTATAAATGAAAATAATAAATGACTAGTGTATGCCATAGTCATTGCCATTACATGAACTATTTACCATCCTAAGTGTATAATTTTAATATAGAAATATTTTATAAAGTGATATTTGAAACGATTATATTTATGGCATGATTACCAATGATTTTTGGTAATGATTATATTTTGATGAAAAATTATGGCATGTGAGTATAATGAATATATTTGTTATTGAAATCATATTTTTGACTATTAATGTGAAAAGAAAAGAAAAGAAATGAGCACGGTCACATAGCGGTCCATGTGGTACACCAGTAGGGGATACCCTACCAACGGCTATGATTATGTTAATAAGAAAAGAAAGTGTGCCATGTCAGACGGAAAGAGAAAAGTCCGTACCAAATAGTAAAAAGTACTCACCCTGACTAGGGTCGCTTGATATGAAAATAAGTTGATAGTCATCATATGATATTCTAAAAATAGTTATTCATGCCATACATGTTATAACTGTACAATTTTCATGTGTATAGATAAATTGCATTCATGTGACCTAAATGACATGATGAGCTATATTGATGATAATTATAATTTATTGTTGAACCTACTGAGATTTAATTCTCACTATAATTCCATATCATATTCAGAAAACTAAGTTATGCAGATATTCTCTATGACCGACTTTTAGCGTACGTTGAGTTGAGTTGGCTAAGATCCCGGTGAAGGTGCAACCATCCTCATCCATATCTCCAGAACTGGTCAATATAGACGAATAAAATGTAGACTTATATGTGTTTGATTTTTGTACAGATGTTTTGATTAATAATGTGTATGTAAACCCAAAATTGTATAAGTGTTAATGGTATTTCATAAACCTTAATTATGTTTAGTTAATTTAATTGAATGTTATTATGAGTTAAATAGTTAGAAGTAAAGAGGTAATGACTTTATGAAATTTTAGAAATATATATATATGAAAAAAAATATAGAGTTGTTATAGTTATGAGGAGAACTCTAAGTATGCAAGTCAAAGACGATGATGAGGTGCAGCAAGAAAACATTTTTCATACTAGGAGCCATGTGCAAAATATGGTATGTAGTGTG
This sequence comes from Gleditsia sinensis, assembly GCA_037074535.1. Taxonomy (NCBI): domain Eukaryota; kingdom Viridiplantae; phylum Streptophyta; class Magnoliopsida; order Fabales; family Fabaceae; genus Gleditsia; species Gleditsia sinensis. The sequence goes on along the minus strand of CM073468.1, from coordinate 56,198,849 downwards.
ATTATTGATAGAGATAGGTGTACTAACGTTACTAGTACTACAAAGGTGGAAAAATTAGGGTTGCCAATAATTGAACATCCCTAACCTTACAAGTTGCAATCACTCAATGATAGTGGTGAGATGAGGGTGAATAAATAGGTGTTAGTTTCCTTTTGCATCAAAAAATATGAAGATGGAGTTTTCTGTGATGTAGTTCTAATACAAGCTAGACATTAGTTATTAGTTCAACCATGGTAATTTGATCGGTATATCAAGTATGATGACTTCACCGATAAATACTCATTTGTACATAATCAAAGGATAATCATTTTATTTTCTTTGACACCAAAATAGGTTTATAAAGATCAAGTGAAGTTACCAAAAGGGAGTGATCAAAAGAAAGAAAGAGAAAAAAAAGAAAAAGAGTGAAAATAAGAGAGAAAAAGATAGAGAGACTATGAAAATTAAGAAAGAAAATAAGAAAGCTGATTTGGCTATTGAGTGAAAAGAAGAGAGGAAATAAATGAATTTCTATACAAGAGAGAATGAGATCGAAAGAGCTTTATTTGCAAATTAGCCTTTGATTGTACTTTTGTATAAGGAAGGTTGTTTAGGTTATTAATGAACTTAACTCTTCTTTGCCTAGTGCTACAGTTTCTCTTTTCTAGAAGTTTTATTATGTATTTTTTGAGAAGGTTTCACATGGTTTACCATCTATTTGAGGGATTGAACATCAAATTAATTTTGTGCTTGGTGCCACCATTCCAAATCGACTAGCCTATCGGAGTAATCTTGAAGAAACAAAAGAGCTACAAATGCATGTTAGTGAATTGATGGAAGGGGTACATGAGAAAAAACATGAGTCCGTGCACCGTTTCAATAATTTTGGTTCCTAAGAAATATAAAATGTGAGAGTGTGCATTGATTTTCGAGCAATTAATAATATATCATCATCATATTCCTCACTTAGATGATATGTTAAATAAGCTGCATGATACTCGTGTATTTTCTAAAATTGATTTAAAAAATTTATATCATCAAATAAGAATGAAAGATGATGACGAATGAAAAACTACTTTTAAAACAAAATATGGTTTATATAAGTGGTTAGTGTAATGATCTCAGTTTTTTTTATTAATGCATACATGTGAATTAACTCATTCTAAAGTCATTACCTTACTTTTATATTTCTATTTTGTCTTGTTCATATATAAGCATCAAAGTAACAAAAATACACATTTTACATCAATAGTACAAACTAAATCTCAAAGAATTTCATTAAGTTTAATTATCTATTTACACAAGTTCATCAAGGATTTCAGATAGCTACGTGCGTATCCATTCCTCTACATAGACCCTCTCTAATGATAAGAGTGGAGGTGAAGGTACGTATGTTGAAAATTTTGAAAGAGATATAACCATCATTTCTTACACTATGGAATCATGCCCTAAGTAGGGCAATTCCACCTAGTTAACTGCCAATAGCAAGATCAGAGCATATACTAATATCTATTTCTCTTTATCTGAACGCAACATGAAATAATAATGAGAACTAAAGTTTCCAAGAGGTTTAACAGTAATTATAAGCAATATATATGGCATATCATGTTATGCTCAGCTTTATCAACTATATAGATCAATCATATACATATCTAATATAGATATAACAATGCAATCATGGCATATATATGTAATAACCGTAAAATTTAATGAAAAGGAAATGTAAAATAAAAGAGAGAATTTTGACAATAGAGATAAGAACCGTAGAAAATATGTATATTTATTACATAGAAAAAAAAAAATATTAGAAGTTATATTTTGGCGCGCTATAAGTAAATATATTTTTATTATGTAGAAATAATTATGATTTGTTAAAAGTAAGTAGATTTTTAAGTAAAAGAAGTATTGTGTTGCTTAAAATAATTATACCGGCTTCTATTGAATTTTTATGGTATTTTTAGAAATACTCTTTCTTTTAATATAAATAAAGATATTTGTTTAGAAATTTGTTTTATTACTATTTTTATCAAGAAAAATTATGATGTGAGAGTTTAACTAAAGATTTATGAGAAAGGAAATTTTTAGAAATTTTTAGGATATTTTATGATGAAAAATGGAATTTTTATGAATTTTTATAAAAGAAAATCATATTATTAATTATTTAATAATTATTATTATATTAAAAAAAAATTAATTAAATTTTACTGTAGCATTTTACTGTAGCACCAGCGTATATTTGCAGCATCCCGTAACCAGAGAGCAGAAAACCGCAGCCCCCCATTTTTCCCTTTTCCCCTTCGAATTTCAAACCCTTGTATCTGGAGCTACGGACCTCCGATTGACGAACCGTCTGGACCGTTGGACTCGTGGCAACGAGTACTTCAAAACCCACCGATCAATTTCGCCAGAAAGTCGCCGGAAGGTCGCCGGAAAATCGCGTGAATAGTACCTCCAAAGGTAAAATTTCATCCCATTGCGTTTTAGGCTTCGTTTTTACCGAAATTCTTCCCGTAGATAGCTTTAGAATCGAATATGGAGTTTTTAGGTTTCAGCATGAATAGTATTTTCCGGCGAGTGAATAGTGTTTTCCGGCGAGTGAATAGTGTTTTCCGGCGTGAATAGTGATTTTAGAATTTTCTAATTTTCATGCTCTGTCTATATTTTCTAGGTTATTGAGCCACTACGAGGTGAAATTCTCGTTGTTGGACTTCTAGTACGGTGAGTGGGTTTTTCATACTATAGCGCATGTTTTAGGAATTTGATTTATAACTCTCTCGTATGATTTTAACTAGTTGGAATGTATGTTAAATTGTTTTACTGCTTTGAAAACCAATATGTTCCAACCATGTTAGAAATTGTAAATTTCAATCCTAGTTGAACCCTAGGTATGCAGGGCAAGCATCTAGACTATTAATTCTCCATTTGAGCTAGATTTATAGAAATGCGAACTTAGTCATAAAAATGAACTAAGTTAGCCATGAAAGGATTTAATGCATGATGAGCATCTATGTGACGTCTACGGACGATCTATGTTTAAAAGGGAAAATTTATGATTGTAAAGGTCTCCATGGGAATTCATGGATGAGATATGTTTTAGAACGAGATTTTATGCATGAAAAGAGCTAGATGGAGAATTATAGCTGTATTGTAAAGTTATTGAAATGTTTTACTTTAAACTCTTTGAATAGCATATTTCACATGTTTTCTATTGGAGGGACCCTTTTAGATCACTGTTAGCTAGCCGCAGGTAGTGCTAGCCCTGGTGCACCATGATCATGTTAAGGCTTCGGCCTAGGATATTGTGACGGGCATATGACAGCCTAAGACATAAAATTTAGGGTGGACTTATGTCTACGCCTACAGTGATTACCCTACCCTTGCTGTGTGCTTGGGGGAGATGATAGATCTGTTAGGAAAGACCTCCAATAAATTAGTGCATTTTTCTTAAAGATTAAATATTTTTAAAATACCACATGCATCATTGTTATTGCATAAATATCTTCATTTATTATTTACCATGCATAATTGATTTGCTTACAGTTATTGATTTAATTCTGTTTTATCATGTGAACTGTTTAGCATTCTTTCAATAAATTATGATTAGATGTTTAATGTTTTCTATACCTTGATTTCAATTATTTAATTCATTGCGAAACACTCGTGCTTAGTTTGCCCTGTTTCTGTTATAGTATGATTTATCCATTCACTGAGATGTGGTAATCTCACCCCTCTTCTGTTTTCTCCCCACAGATAGTCAAAGAAACACTGATCCAGCTACAGCTCCATAGGAGGCTGAGTTAGCATTGGTGAGCCCCAGTTTGGGCAAGGCTTTGTTGTACTGGTTGTTTAGTTTAGTTATGTTTAGTATATCTCCATGAACATACAGGCAGGATCCTCGCTTCTTGTGTTGTTTGAAAAATGATTTTAAGTTTTACAATAATGTTTGTACTATGAGGCCATGGGCCAAGTTGAATCAAGGATGTTGGATTCATGAACTATATATATATATATACAGTATTTTCTGATATTGGATGTGGCGTATGTGGCCAGTTATATTATTATGTACTGGATTGTGTGCTGAATGGTTGTGCATGCTATGTGTTAGGCTTACGGCTAGGGGGAAACCCTTATGTCGTGCCGGTCATGTGTTCCATCATTTGGAGCCGTGACAAATATGGTATCAGAGGGTTAGGTTTCCCTGTGTTCATGGAGTAACGGACCTTTAGGTAGGACTTTGCGTATGGGTATGAATCCGGACATGCTTATACTCACGGTGCTGCTAAAGGGGTTCGATAGGATGTTGTCTTTTTGTTTAAGTGAGTCAGTTTATAGTATGCTATGATGGTATGGTTAAGTGATGGTTGAGCTATTTCTGTTTTATAGCGAAATGCCACCAAGAACCAGATCAAAGGTTAGGCAACCCGCGGTTCAAGAGCAGATGGCTGAAGAGTCTGCTCAGTCCGCAGTACCTGTGCCTAGAGGCCGAGGTAGAGGTCGTGGCAGAGGCCGAGGTAGAGGTCGTGGCAGAGGCCGACCTAGAGGCAGTGGCAGAGGTGTAAGGGCTGCTGAAGCAGCCGAACAAGCTGAGTTAAGAAGTGAGCAAGCTGAAACTCCCAGGACGGGGGAAATGTCTTCTCACCCCCGGGATGATGTGATAGCCCAGATGCTGGTAACCATGCAGGGTATGCAGCGGGCAATAGAAAATCTAGCTGAGAGAAGGGATGGGCAAGATAGAAGGGACCCGCAACAGCCCAAAACAACTACCTCCGTTCCAGAACCAGTTAGGTCCGTGGAGCGGCAGGTGAGACCCGCTGAGAGGGAAGTGGAACTATCTGAGTTCCTGAAGCTGAAACCGCCAACCTTTAAGGGGTTGTTGGCCAGTGAAGATCCCCAGGAGTTTATAGAGGCTACTGAGAAGATCTGCGAGGTTCTGAAATGTCCAGAGATTCGCTCAGTAGAATTGGCAGCCTTCCAGTTGTCTGGCGTAGCGCAGGTATGGTTCAAGACCATGATGCGCGGAAGGGGAGCTACAGCGCCACCTTTGAGATGGCCAGAGTTCAAGGAAGTTTTCATGGAGAGGTTTGTGCCTCAGAGTATACGATATGCAAAGTGTCAAGAGTTTGTGGAGTTGAAACAGACTCCTGGTATGTCAGTCACGGAGTATGACTACCGCTTCACACAGCTGATGCCGTATGCACCGCACATGGTCCCTACTGAAAGGGACATGATCAGGAAATTTATCCAGGGGTTGGTGCCAGCATTGTTTAAATCAGTGGCACCCCAGATGAAGCAATTCCCGAACTATGCAGAGGCTGTAGATTGCGCAAGAATGATGGAGACTAGGCATTTGGCCGATGTTGAGAATGCCAAGCTGAGGAAGAGAGATAGAGACGGGAGCTCCAAAGGAGGGCAAAGTTCTCATTCCCAAGGACCCCGATTCCAGAGCCAGCAGCGCCCAGCACCACAGAATGTTGGAAACCCCAACCAGAGACCAGATGCAAGTGGTAGGCTAGGTCTTAGCCAGGGAAACACCAGGTATCCAGGACAACCAGGACCAAGAGCCATTCAGCAGAACAGGCCACAATGCCCTATTTGTGGCAACCATCATTTTGGTCAGTGCCGCAGGGAGATGATTGTTTGCTATCATTGCCACCAACCTGGACACATGAAGAGGGAATGTCCTCAGTTGTATGGCTCAAGCCAAGGGCCAACTCGACCAGCTTTACTACCAGCCCCAGTGGCAGCTCAGCCTATAAGGACTATACCGGGCCAAGCAAGTAGCAGAGGTACTGGTAGAGGGATGATGGGCCGCGGTCAAAGCCAAGCAGGCCGAGGTGAACCGAGGATTTTTGCTCTTACCAGGCAGGATGCACAAGCTTCAAATGCGGTCATGACAGGTACTCTTTCAGTTTGCCTACATGAAGCATATGTTTTGTTTGACCCCGGGTCTACATATTCCTATGTTTCTCCTAGTTTTGCTAAGAGTTTGGGTAAAGATCCGAATAGGATGAATGCCCCTTTCTTTGTAACCACCCCAGTCGGTGATTATTTGCCAGTAGAGCATGTATGCAAATCATGTAAAGTGTCAGTGGGTGATAGGGAGACATCTGCTGATTTGATCATCCTAGACATGGTCGACTTTGATGTAATCCTAGGAATGGATTGGTTGGCAGCATGCTATGCTACCTTGGATTGCTATGAGAAGGCAATCAAGTTTAACTTTCCAAATGAAGTTCCTTTCCGGTTCCAGTGTGATCGAAGTAAAGCTCCAAGTAACCTGATATCAGTCTTGGGTGCTCAGAAGATGTTGAAGAAGGGATGCCAGGGATATTTGGCATATGTTAGAGATATGGATGGGAAGGTACTGGATGTAGACAACATGGCAGTGGTAAGAGAATTCCTGGATGTCTTTCCAGAAGAGTTGCCAGGATTACCTCCTGAACGGGAGATAGAGTTTGGTATCGACCTTATTCCAGAGGCTCGACCAATTTCTATACCGCCTTACAGGATGGCACCTACAGAGCTTAAAGAGCTAAAGAGTCAGTTGCAGGATTTGTTAGATAAGGGCTTCATCAGGCCGAGTACTTCTCCATGGGGTGCTCCAGTTCTTTTTGTGAAGAAGAAAGATGGGTCTTTGCGTCTTTGCATTGACTATCGGCAACTGAATAAGCTAACAGTGCGCAACAACTACCCTTTACCCAGGATTGATGATCTGTTCGATCAACTTCAAGGAGCGAAATGTTTCTCCAAGATTGATCTGAGGTCAGGGTATCATCAGTTGAGAATCAAGAAGGAAGATATTTCCAAGACGGCTTTTAGGACCCGTTATGGTCATTATGAATTTTTGGTTATGTCTTTTGGACTAACTAATGCACCAGCTGCTTTTATGGACTTGATGAACAGGGTGTTCAAGCCATTCTTAGATCAGTTTGTCATTGTGTTCATTGATGACATCTTGGTCTATTCTAAAGACCATGAGGAGCATGAACAGCACCTACGGGTCATTCTGCAGATCTTGAGGGATCAGCAGCTGTATGCCAAACTCTCTAAGTGTGAGTTCTGGTTGGACAGCGTTATGTTTCTAGGGCATGTAGTCACGAAGGACGGCATTCAAGTAGACCCCGAGAAGGTAGAGGCAGTACAGCAGTGGCCTCACCCAGCTAGTGTGACGGAGATCCGAAGTTTCTTGGGTCTAGCAGGGTATTACCGGAGGTTCATCAAGGATTTCTCCAGAATTGCTGCTCCTTTGACCAGATTAACCAGGAAGGGAGTTAAGTTTGAGTGGTCGGATGTATGCGAAGAAAGTTTCCAAACCTTGAAGAAGTGTCTAACCACAGCCCCAGTTCTAACTATCCCAACGGGCACTGGAGGATACTCAGTATACTGTGACGCCTCAAGAGTGGGTTTGGGTTGTGTGTTAATGCAGAATGGTCATGTTGTAGCCTACGCATCTAGGCAGCTCAGGAAGCACGAACAGAACTATCCTACACATGATCTAGAGATGGCGGCAGTGGTCTTTGCCTTGAAGATTTGGAGGCACTATCTCTATGGTGAACCCTGTGAGATTTACACGGACCACAAGAGTCTCAAGTACATCTTTCAACAAAGAGATCTTAACTTGAGACAGAGAAGGTGGATGGAGTTGGTGAAAGACTATGACTGCACTATCTTGTACCACCCAGGCAAGGCCAATGTGGTAGCAGATGCTTTGAGCAGGAAGTCAATGGGGAGTCTAGCCCATATTACCCTACTCCGGAGGCCGTTGGTAAGGGATATTCATCGGCTAGAAGGTGAGGGGATGCGTTTTGAAGTGAAGGAGCCAGGGGTGTTGTTAGCCCACATGCAACTACACTCTCCACTGGTTGAGCAGATTAAGGCAGATCAGGACAAGGATGCCAAGCTGTGCAAGCTCAAGGATGAATCCAGGAATAATCAGACTTCTGAATTCAGCGTGGATGCTGAAGGAGTGTTAAGATATGGGAAGCGCTTGTGTGTACCCGATGTGGATAGCTTGAAGAAGCAGATTTTGGGGGAGGCACATCAATCAGCCTATACTATCCACCCAGGAACAAATAAGATGTACAGTGACCTCAAGGACTTGTATTGGTGGAATGGGATGAAAAAGGATGTAGCAAACTTTGTGGCTCAATGCTTGGTTTGTCAGCAGGTGAAAGCTGAACACCAGAAGCCTGCCGGTTTGCACCAGCAGATTGAGATACCAGAGTGGAAGTGGGAAAGGATTACTATGGATTTCGTTACAGGGTTACCGAGGACCCCTAAGGGTTATGACTCAGTATGGGTGATAGTGGATCGAATGACCAAGTCATCCCACTTCTTACCAGTGAAGACTACCTTTAATGTGGCTCAGTATGCAAACCTGTATTTGAATGAGATCGTCAGATTACATGGAGTCCCTATATCCATCATATCTGACCGAGGTCCACAGTTTACGGCAAGGTTTTGGAAAGCTTTTCAAGAAGCTTTGGGAACGAGGTTGGATCTAAGCACCGCTTTTCATCCTCAAACAGATGGCCAGTCAGAACGCACGATTCAAATTCTGGAGGATATGCTTAGAGCATGTATATTGGATTTTGGTGGTAGTTGGGAAGGATACCTGCCATTAGCTGAGTTTGCATACAACAACAGTTATCAAGCCAGTATTCAGATGGCACCTTTTGAAGCTCTTTATGGGAGAAGATGCCGATCTCCCGTTGGATGGTTTGAAGTTGGAGAAGTCAAGCTGCTAGGGCCAGACTTGGTGCAAGATGCCATAGAGAAGGTTAAGCTGATAAGGGAACGGCTTTTAACTGCACAAAGTCGTCAGAAGTCTTATGTGGACCATAGGCGTCGGGAGTTGGAGTTTTCTCTAGGCGATCATGTGTTCCTCAGAGTTTCACCTATGAAGGGAATCATGCGGTTTGGTAGGAAAGGGAAGTTAAGCCCGAGGTATATTGGACCTTTTGAAATTCTGGATAGGGTAGGAGCAGTGGCATACCGCCTAGCCCTACCACCTGGGTTGAGTGAAGTGCATCCAGTCTTTCATGTCTCGATGTTGAGGAAGTATCTACCCGACCCATCTCATGTGATTCAACCGCAAGAAATCCTTTTGGATGACAAGTTGGCCTACGAAGAGAAACCCGTGGCCATTGTTGATAGACAAGTGAAAAAGTTGAGATCTAAGGATATCCCTACAGTGAAGGTGATTTGGCAGAATCATTCCAAGGAGGAAGCTACGTGGGAAGTAGAGGATGTCATGAGAGAGAAGTATCCTCAGCTGTTTCAAGAGTAGTCAAAGGTTTTCATGTTGTTAGTTTTTGTAAAATTCGGGGACCGAATTTCTTTAAGGGGGAAGAATGTAATAACCGTAAAATTTAATGAAAAGGAAATGTAAAATAAAAGAGAGAATTTTGACAATAGAGATAAGAACCGTAGAAAATATGTATATTTATTACATAGAAAAAAAAAAATATTAGAAGTTATATTTTGGCGCGCTATAAGTAAATATATTTTTATTATGTAGAAATAATTATGATTTGTTAAAAGTAAGTAGATTTTTAAGTAAAAGAAGTATTGTGTTGCTTAAAATAATTATACCGGCTTCTATTGAATTTTTATGGTATTTTTAGAAATACTCTTTCTTTTAATATAAATAAAGATATTTGTTTAGAAATTTGTTTTATTACTATTTTTATCAAGAAAAATTATGATGTGAGAGTTTAACTAAAGATTTATGAGAAAGGAAATTTTTAGAAATTTTTAGGATATTTTATGATGAAAAATGGAATTTTTATGAATTTTTATAAAAGAAAATCATATTATTAATTATTTAATAATTATTATTATATTAAAAAAAAATTAATTAAATTTTACTGTAGCATTTTACTGTAGCACCAGCGTATATTTGCAGCATCCCGTAACCAGAGAGCAGAAAACCGCAGCCCCCCATTTTTCCCTTTTCCCCTTCGAATTTCAAACCCTTGTATCTGGAGCTACGGACCTCCGATTGACGAACCGTCTGGACCGTTGGACTCGTGGCAACGAGTACTTCAAAACCCACCGATCAATTTCGCCAGAAAGTCGCCGGAAGGTCGCCGGAAAATCGCGTGAATAGTACCTCCAAAGGTAAAATTTCATCCCATTGCGTTTTAGGCTTCGTTTTTACCGAAATTCTTCCCGTAGATAGCTTTAGAATCGAATATGGAGTTTTTAGGTTTCAGCATGAATAGTATTTTCCGGCGAGTGAATAGTGTTTTCCGGCGAGTGAATAGTGTTTTCCGGCGTGAATAGTGATTTTAGAATTTTCTAATTTTCATGCTCTGTCTATATTTTCTAGGTTATTGAGCCACTACGAGGTGAAATTCTCGTTGTTGGACTTCTAGTACGGTGAGTGGGTTTTTCATACTATAGCGCATGTTTTAGGAATTTGATTTATAACTCTCTCGTATGATTTTAACTAGTTGGAATGTATGTTAAATTGTTTTACTGCTTTGAAAACCAATATGTTCCAACCATGTTAGAAATTGTAAATTTCAATCCTAGTTGAACCCTAGGTATGCAGGGCAAGCATCTAGACTATTAATTCTCCATTTGAGCTAGATTTATAGAAATGCGAACTTAGTCATAAAAATGAACTAAGTTAGCCATGAAAGGATTTAATGCATGATGAGCATCTATGTGACGTCTACGGACGATCTATGTTTAAAAGGGAAAATTTATGATTGTAAAGGTCTCCATGGGAATTCATGGATGAGATATGTTTTAGAACGAGATTTTATGCATGAAAAGAGCTAGATGGAGAATTATAGCTGTATTGTAAAGTTATTGAAATGTTTTACTTTAAACTCTTTGAATAGCATATTTCACATGTTTTCTATTGGAGGGACCCTTTTAGATCACTGTTAGCTAGCCGCAGGTAGTGCTAGCCCTGGTGCACCATGATCATGTTAAGGCTTCGGCCTAGGATATTGTGACGGGCATATGACAGCCTAAGACATAAAATTTAGGGTGGACTTATGTCTACGCCTACAGTGATTACCCTACCCTTGCTGTGTGCTTGGGGGAGATGATAGATCTGTTAGGAAAGACCTCCAATAAATTAGTGCATTTTTCTTAAAGATTAAATATTTTTAAAATACCACATGCATCATTGTTATTGCATAAATATCTTCATTTATTATTTACCATGCATAATTGATTTGCTTACAGTTATTGATTTAATTCTGTTTTATCATGTGAACTGTTTAGCATTCTTTCAATAAATTATGATTAGATGTTTAATGTTTTCTATACCTTGATTTCAATTATTTAATTCATTGCGAAACACTCGTGCTTAGTTTGCCCTGTTTCTGTTATAGTATGATTTATCCATTCACTGAGATGTGGTAATCTCACCCCTCTTCTGTTTTCTCCCCACAGATAGTCAAAGAAACACTGATCCAGCTACAGCTCCATAGGAGGCTGAGTTAGCATTGGTGAGCCCCAGTTTGGGCAAGGCTTTGTTGTACTGGTTGTTTAGTTTAGTTATGTTTAGTATATCTCCATGAACATACAGGCAGGATCCTCGCTTCTTGTGTTGTTTGAAAAATGATTTTAAGTTTTACAATAATGTTTGTACTATGAGGCCATGGGCCAAGTTGAATCAAGGATGTTGGATTCATGAACTATATATATATATATACAGTATTTTCTGATATTGGATGTGGCGTATGTGGCCAGTTATATTATTATGTACTGGATTGTGTGCTGAATGGTTGTGCATGCTATGTGTTAGGCTTACGGCTAGGGGGAAACCCTTATGTCGTGCCGGTCATGTGTTCCATCATTTGGAGCCGTGACAATATATATATATATATATATATATATATATATATATATATATATATATAAATTCATCAATATAATACTTGGTTGTATCATTGTATCACATAGACATCATGCTTTAAGGAACTTATTGCATCTTATGTCAAAGCCTTTCATATTATAGTTGTTTACTTTCTTTTTATTTTTCTCTGTTAATGTGAGCTCCCCCCCCCCTCGCTACCCATATTCCATTGTCACAAAGTCAATGTGAGCCTCCCTCTACTAACTTCTAAACAAGCCTTGCTTCGTTTAGGCATTGCCAAATTCTCATATAATATTTGGGAATAGGGCATTTCTTATCTGATGTCGACACAGAAGCCAAGTGATCTTTTTCAAGGTCACCATCATGAGTCATCCCCTATTTTCCCTTCCTCCATTATTTTTTTTTCTTTTTCATAAATAACCAAGACATGATGTCAATCTTTTCATAGCTAGCATATAGCAACATCATTATTCTTGACATAATTTGTCACTGATATCATGCATTTCATATATTCAACTCAGTTATTTTCAACTCATTTTATGCATATATCAGTCAATTTAGAAATTGCCTCTAGGATGTATACTCACAAATTTTCAAATAAGAAAATGCATCCATGCCATCATCACCATCACATTCTATAATTTACACTAAATGGAAGAATTATTGCTATGGAATGTTGGCTATATTGAAATCCCAATTTATTTAAGTTTAGTGTTTATTAGCATATTTAACATAGTTTAAACTTTTCCCTAAACTCATTTTCGGCCAAGCCCTTAAGTATCACTACTTCCTTCCTTTTATTTCTAGCATATGGTAATGCTAGTTGCACTTAGTAATTTCCAATTTACCTTTCTTACTTATTTTAATATTACTTAGTATAACACTTAACGAAAATTAATCTTCACTTATATTCAATTTCGGCCAAAATTCTTTTAATAGCACAAACTTCCTTTTTCACTTGACTTATCTTGATCCTAATTATTAACATTAAATTAGATTAATTTAATCTAATTTTCATTATTCATCTTAAACTTTATATTTACTTTATAAGAAATTCCATCCTTTATTTATTCTTTAAGCTATAATTCCATATCATCCCTTTCTTTTCTTACAATTTTCTTTAATTTCCTTAAGTCCTAATTTAAATTCTTACTTATCTATCCACTTTAATCATTTCCTTTAACCAATTCTTTCATGATTAAAAACTAAGATCAATTACATAATTCATTATGCAATTTCTTCTCATTTCGACCAAAATTTAATCCCACATCTTAATTGTATTTTGCATGAATTTAATCCTTCCATTATTCATCCTTTAGTGACATATATTTAAGGCATCAAAATATTTACCTATGTTTTAGCCATACTACACAAAATACCCAAAATTAGAATTTATTTATCCTAAGTTCCAAGAACCGAAATCTATCCCCTAATTACATCTTAATCTTAATTTCATAAATTAAACCCCCAACTCATTGAAAAGTATTAATTTATTGGTCCAAACAACCCTAAAATTTCATCCCACTCCATGCAAAACTTTCAACTAATTCAATACAAATTTCAAGCATAAGTATATGTCATGCATGCATCTAGATATGGATCTCTCTAGATATGGATGTCTCATGACCATCATTAAGAAATATTCCTTAACATCATTTTTTATGAAATTCCAAGGTTAGTACTCAAGGTATAACATGTAAATTTCAAAGTTTTTCAAATAGAAAATATTGTTAAACCAACCTAGTATCAACTTCATATATCATGCTATACTAGTTTCCTATGCCTTCCCTTGATTTCCTTCTTGTTGGCATTACTCCCCTTCTTCCTTTACTCACTATTTTCATATTTCCTCATGGGAAAAATAAGGGATTTAGAGAACCAAGAATGATAAAAAAAAAAAAAAAAGAGTTATAGAGGTAGGGAGGAGATGGCTTACCTTGGAGTTTCATTTTCTTATTTTTCTTCCTCCTTTTCTTTCTCTCTCCCTTGCATTTTGGCTCTTGCTCCTTTTCCCTTCTTTGGCCGAAGTCTTTCCCTTTAAGCCACTCCTCCACCGCCTTCATTAACCAAGGGTAAGATATTTTTAGTATGTTATAATTAAACCATGTAATTCCACCTTTACCCTTGCACCATTTTATCAATACCAACCTTATCCCTGATCCTAATCCTTTTCCTTATCTTATCCTTCCTCGTGGTTTTTATCCTTCTCCTTAACTCATTTTTGCACATTTTTCAACCCCTTATTTACTTCTCTCCACTGTCTTACTTGTAACATCCCTAATTTCGTTTCATGAATTAATAAAAGTACAAAAGCATTCAAAGCAACATTCTTAATTTCGTTTCTTTTATTGATAAACGTACATAAATGAAAAATTAAGGAAATAAAATTTATTAGACAATTTTTAGATATCTAAGGAAATATAATCCTTAGAAATTTTTCACCTTACGTGTATGCATAAAAATGTTCTAACATTAATGGAATAGGTAAAAAGAGAAAAACCTAAGAGGAAATATTAGAAATAAATATACTAAAGAAAAGTGAAATTCTTGGGTAAGGAAGATAAATTTTTGTGAAGTAAGTAAAGGTATTAACATTTCAAGAAGATTGGATTAGGGTAATTTTTCCTATTTTAAGAGTTAAAGTTACTAAGTTTAGTATCTCCACCCATAAATTGGGCTTTCACCTATGGACAATTCATATGGAGTTTTTCCACTTCACATAAGTTTTTAGCAAGCCCATTGGATAACCTAGGCAAGAAATAAAACATAGACTTGGACTAGGATTTAGAAATTGGACCGATAGCCTAAAAATCATGAAAATGTGACTAAACCCATTAGGAAAGGTAGAATTTTAACCAAAGTAAAGAGAATGGGTAAGAATGAGCCCAAACCCAAGAGGAAAAATGAAAATAAAAATAAAATTAAAGTAATGAGATAATGGTGTAATCAAGATTAGGTGACATGGCATTAAGACAAAAATTTAGCAAGTGATATGATAATACAAGGCTTTAGGACAAAACATCAATATCCTACACTCATAATTTTAGCAAGTGGTATGATCATTCATGGCATTAGGACAAAACATTTCTATCCCACACAAATAATTTCAACCAAATAATGGAGATTCAAGGGCTAGAAATTTGCCACTTAAAAAGGCAAACCTATCATACTTGATTAAGACAAAAGAAAAAGGAAATGAATCCCTAAATCAAAGGGACCTTGTCCCATATCTTAAGAACATATTATCATAATTTTCAAAATAAAAATCTCATTTTCCTATGCATATCTTGACTAAGGAAAAGGAAGACAAGAACATAAGTTGTTTATTTTCCAAAAATTTAACCAAGTGTAACCTAATTGTGATAAGGTAGACCCATGATCATGAAAGGTGAATTATTTGATTGTCTATATAAGCAAAACCCACCCTTATAGCATGAGAATTTTGTCTAAGTGAGGGAGAGAAAAATAGAAGCAAGGTAGAGTGAGGAAAGGATAGGAAGAAAGGAAGAAAGAGGAAGAAGAAGTCTAAAGGACTAAGTGCTCCAGATAAGTTTAACAATATTTCTTTTTAAACAAAACTTTTGAAACTTATAATATTTATATGAGATTTTGATCTTAGAACTTTGATCATTGGTTATGGATGTCGCTATATCATGTTACATATTATGTATGTTTGAATACTTAGGCTGGTGTAGATAGTTCTGCATAGGTATGGCTATAGGTGGCAAACTTTTTAGCTTCTGTTGTTAAATTTCTGGGAAGAATCAGTAAGGAATTTAAAGAAAAGGTTAACATTAAAAATGTATATCTATGTCTCACGGATTTTTAGCCACTGAAATCACTCAATTTGAAGTCCATATGAGGTAGATATGGTCTGATTAGTAAGCAGTGTTCAGAAAATGGTTAATCAGGAAAGAATATGTTAGAATAGCTTCTGTGTTTTAATTTCTGAGAACATTCTATAGGGAATTAAAATACATAGTTAATACACGAATTATAGATATATGTCTCATGGATTTTTAGCCATTGGAATCACTTAATTTAGAATTTTTATGAGGGAGATATAGACCGATTAGTAGGCAGAGATCAGAACCTATGCGAGAAGAAATAACATGTACATTGAAGGAGTAATATCACCTTGATTTCTTAATATTTCACTAAACTATTCAACACAATAGTTTTAGATAATTGTTTTATCTTGAAATTGACACCAAGATCACCTATATCGGAGTTAAATTGAGAGAGTTATGCTCTGATTAGTAAGAGAAGGTTAGATAGGATGAAAACCTGCATCAAAAAAATAAAGAAATAAAATTAATATTTAAAAAAAAAAGAATCTTATAAATGAAAATAATAAATGACTAGTATATGCCATAGCCATTGCCATTATATGAACTTCTTACCATTTTAAGTGTAAAATTTTGACATGGAAATATTTTATAAAGTGATATTTGAAATGGTTATGTTCATGGCATGATTACCAATGATTTTTGGTAATAGTTATATCTTGATGAACATACTTGTTATTGAAAGCATATTTTTTGCTATCATTGTGAAAAGAAAAGAAATTAACACGGTCACATGGCAATCTGTGTGATACACCAGTAGAGCATGCCCTACCAATGGTTATGATCGTGTTAATGAGAAAAGAAAGAGAAAGTGGGCTATGTCGGACGGAGCGAGAAAAGCCCGTACCGGAGAGTAGAAAATACTCACCCTGACCGGGGTAGCTTGATATGAAAATAAATTGATAGTCATTATATGATATTCTAAAAATAGTTAATCATGCCATACATGTCATTACTATATGATTCTTATGTACATAGATAAACTACATTCATGTGACCAAATATATTTGCTGTAGTTTATACAGATGAAAATGACGTGATGAACTATATTGATGATGATTTATTGTTGAACTTACTGGGATTAAATTCTCACTATATTTCCATGTCATGTTCAGAAAATTAGTTATGCAGATTTTTCTATGGCTCTGACTTTTAGTGCACGTTGGATCGAGAACTCTATGATAGGCAGATCCTAAATAAAATATTTGTGTTCGAGTTGGCTCAGATCCCGGTGAAGGTGCAACCACCCGCACCTGTATCTCCGAAATTAGTCAACCAAGAATAAATAAGATGTAGATATTTATGTATTTGAAATGTTATACGTACGTTTTGATTAATGACGTGTATGTGAACTCTATATTGTATAATAAAAAAATAAAAAAAGGTTGTTACATAATTGGTATCAAAGCAGGTCGATCCTAGATGGCCAATGGGTGGATGGTTATTTGAATCGATCTTATAGTGTCTTGAGTATGTTTGTGGTTGTGCTGTGTAGGGGATCAGTGAATTCATATAGGTAAGAAATTACTAGTGTTTCCTATCTATATGCCGAGGTGGTGTTATGACTGCTATTAAATATTTTTGAACTAACTATTGGGCTTGATCACCTCAATAGCAGCATAACTTTGTTTTTGCCATAGTAGGAAATGGCACCACCAAGGAGGAATAGGGCAAACAATGCAGAGGAAACCCTGCACAACCTGGCCACGGCAATTCGAGACCAAATCATGACCACCAACCAAATTCTACAATACCTCCAGAATGCTAATAACTTGAATGGTGCCAACAACCGGATGGCTGGAAATGATAACGGCATATCTGAGTTCTTAAGGACTAGGCCACCTTGTTTTTAAGGCGACTTTGACCTGATTGTAGCTGAAAGATGGATAAGGGAGTTAGAGAAAATCTTTGAAGTGATGGGCTGTACTGAGGAGTAGCAAGTAATCTTCGCTGCATATATGCTAAAAGATGAAGCAGAATACTGGTGGTGGGGAGTTAGAGAACTTTTAGCTCACCAGGGAAGGCAAATCACTTGGCAGGTGTTCAAAGACACCTTTTTAGAAAAGTACTTTCCAAGTACTGTGCAGGCGGAGAAGGAAATCAAATTTCTCCAACTCAGGCAAGGCAGCATGACCGTAGACCAGTACATCGCGATATTTGAGGAGTTTTCTAAGTTCTCCTCTTACCTGCGATTTAACCCAGATGAAGCATGGAAAGCTGTTAAATTCGAAGCGGGACTGAACCCAGAGATAAAGAATGCTGTTATAGCTATGGAGATCAGGGAGTTTATACCTCTGATAAATAAATACAGACTCTTGGAGAAGAGTTTGAGGGCAGTGGAGGATGAGAAACAAAGACAGAACTTTTGGAAAAGGAAGAACAGGCCACAAAATCCTGGCAGAAATGTCAGAGGAAAAAGACAGGGTACTGGTAAGAGGCCAATGACTATGAGTCCTCGACCCTTCCAATAAGACCTTGCCCTAATCAAGTCCACTAACTTCGGACGCATGCATGGTAACCGACCATGCTACATTGGAGTAGATGTTTGTTTTAAATGCGGACAGAAGGGCCATTTTGCAAGGAGCTGCCCACAAATTATGGAGAACCAGCCATAACAGAAGCCTCAGGTGAAAGGAAGGGTTTTCACCTTGAGCGGCCAAGAGGCAGCTCAATCTTCTGAAATGATTCAAGGTACATGTTATATCTATGAATTTGCTCTTATGGTATTGTTTGACTCTGGTGCTAGTCATTTATTTATATCGGAAGAATGTATTAGGAAGTTTCAATTTTCTATTTCTAAAACTCCCTATGAACTATCTGTAGTAACCCCCACAGGGGAAAGGGTATTAACTTCCTCTATATGTAAGGACTGTTAAGTCACTGTCTAGGAGAAAACTTTTTCTGTAGACCTCGTCTGTTTACCTTTAAGAGGTATTGAGGTCATTCTTGGGTTAGACTAGATGTCTAGGAATCGGGTATTATTGAATTGTTGTAATAAGACTGTTGAATTTCTACCTCTTACTCCAAAAGAAGAGGTGTAATTATTGATGCTTAATGCCAATCAAGTTAATAGGGAGTTAAAGAATGGAGAACTTGGATACATTCTCTTGTATTTATCAAACCTAGAAGTTGAATTGAAGCTAAATGAAATCCCAATAGCCAAGAGTTTCCTGAAGTATTTTCATCAGATATTCCAGGCTTACCTCTCAAGAGAGAGATAGAGTTCTCTATTGATCTCTTACCTGGGACAAGGCCTGTTTCTATTGCACCTTATAGAATGGCATCGAAAGAACTACAAGAACTTAAGAAACAGTTGGAGGAACTATTAGACAAGCAATTCGTTAGACTAAGTGTATCACCTTGGGGAGCTCCTGTATTGTTTGTTAAGAAGAAAGATAGAAGCCTTAGACTATGCATAGACTATAGACAACTAAATAAGGTGACTGTCAAAAAAAAGTATCCTCTCCCTAGGATAGATGACTTATTGGATCAACTAAGGGAGTCTTTATCTTTTCTAAGATTGACTTGACGTTGGGATATCATCAGATTAGGATCAAGGAGGAGGATGTACCGAAAACTGCCTTCAGGACTAGGTATGAATACTATGAGTTTCTCATAATGCCTTTCCGGTTGACAAATGCACCTGTAATTTTCATGGATTACATGAATCGCATTTTTCGACCCTACCTAGATCAATTTGTGGTAGTGTTCATTGATGACATCTTGATATATTCTAAGAGTGAGAAAGAACATGAACAACATCTCTGAATTGTGCTGCAAGTATTGAAAGAGAAAAAGTTGTATGCCAAATTGGAAAAGTGTGAATTTTGGTTGTCAGAAGTAAAGTTTCTCGGACATGTCATCTCAAATAGAGGGGTAGCCATAGATCCTAGCAAGATGAAAGCAGTGATTCAATGGGAGAGACCAAAGACAGTTACGGAAGTCAGAAGTTTCTTGGGTTTGGCAGGATACTACAGGAGGTTTATACAAAACTTCTCTCGTATAGCCTTGCCATTGACTAAATTGCCTAGGAAGGGAAGTCCTTTCAAATAGACTGATCAATGTGAAGCTAGTTTTCAGGAGTTTAAGACAATACTGACCATTCCTCCTATTTTAATTATTCCAGACCCTACAGGACATTTTGAAGTGTATAGTGACGCTTCAAAGAAAGGGCTAGGGTGTGTGCTTATGCAAGATAAGAGAGTAGTTGCTTACGCCTCTAGGCAACTGAGACCCCACGAAGGAAACTATCTAACCCATGATCTTGAATTGGCAGCGGTTGTATTTGCCTTAAAGATTTGGCAACACTATTTGTACAGGGCAACCTTTGAAGTATATTGTGATCACAAGAGTCTTAAATATCTCTTTGATCAAAAGGAGTTAAATATGAGGTAACGAAGATGGGTGAAATTTCTCAATGACTATAAATTTGAGATAAAGTATCATCCGGGAAAAGCAAATGTTGTAGCTGATGTTCTGAGTCGAAAATCTCTACATATGGGCCAGATGATGATATATGAGATGCAAATGCTAGAGGAGTTTCAAAATTTAAAGTTGGACACTACTCTCACTCCAAAGAAGCTAATCATTAATTGTTTAAGTATAGGGTGCAACAACTCCATTTATGTAAATGTAACAAAAATTTTCTTTTATATTTGTAAAATTTCATGAAGTTATTACTACTTTAATTCTAACCACTTAACTCGTAATAATAATCACTTTAACCAAGCATAATTGTTATTAACAGTGATACAATACTGAGTTTCCATACACACCATTATTTTACAAACATTTGTACAAAGATTCATATTAGTTCTAATCATCTATGTCGACTACTTCCGGGGACACTGGTGCGGGTGGCACCTCCACCGGAATCTCAGTCACATCTACTACAGATATATCTGATATAACTGGTAGTTGCCCAAGGTAGGGCACCTCGATCCAACGTACAGAAATAATAAGTGTCATTGAGAAAATCTACATTATTCTTCTGAACATGATGTGAAAATATAGTGAGAATTAAATCCCAATAGGTTCAACAATAAATCATAATTTACCATCAATATAGTTCATCATGTCATGTTCAGCTGTATAAACTACAGAAAATATCTTTGGTCACATGAATGCATTATATCTATGCACATAAGAATCATATAGTAATGATATGTATGACAGGATTAACTATTTTCAGAATATCATATGATGGCCATCAACTTATTCTCATTTCAAGCTACCCCGGTCAGGGTGAGTATCCTCTACTCTCCGGTAGGGGCTTTTCTCGCTCCGTCCGACATTGCACACTTTCTCTTTCTTTTCTCATAATCATAATCATAACCGTTGGTAGGGCGTCCCCTACTGATGCACCACATGGATTTCCATGTGACCGTCCTCATTTCTTTTCTTTTCATAATGATAGTCAAAAATATGCTTTCAATAATAAGTATGTTCATCAAAATATAACTATTACCATAAATCATTGGTAATCATACCATGAACATAACCATTTTAAATATCACTTTATAAAATATTTTCATGTCAGAATTTTACACTTATGATGGTAAGAAGTTCATACAATGGCAATGGCTATGGCATATACTAGTCATTTATAAGATTCGTCTTCTTTTTTAAATATTAATTTTATTTTTTTATTTTCTTGATGCAGGCTTTTATCATATCTAACCTTCTCTTACTAATCAGAGCATAACTCCCTCAATTTAACTCCGATGTAGATGATCTTGGTGTCAATTTCAAGATAAAAAAATTATCTAAAACTATTATGTTGAATATTGTAGCGAAATATTAAGAAATCAAGGTGATATTATTCCCTAAATGTACAGGTTATTTCGTCTTGGATAGGTTCTGACCTCTACCTACTAATCGTACCATATCTACCTCATATGGACTCCAAATTGAATGATTCCAGTGGCTAAAAATCCATGACACACATATCTATAATTCTTATGTTAACCATTTATTTTAATTCCATACAGATAATTCCCAAAAAGTAAAATACAGAAGCTATCCTAACATATTCTTCCCTGATCAACCATTTTCTGACCTTTGCTTACTAATCAGCTCATATCTTCCTCATATGGACTCCACATTGAATGAATCCAGTGGTTAAAAATCTGTGACACACATAGCTATAACTCTTATGTTAACTATTTATTTTAATTCCATACAGATAATTCCCAGAAATTAAAATACAGAAGCTATCCTAACATATTCTTCCCTGATGAACCATTTTCTGATCTTTGACTACTAATCGGACTATATCTACCTCATATGGACTCCAAATTGAGTTATTCCAGTGGCTAAAAATCCATTACACATATATCTTTAATTCTTATGTTAACCATTTATTTTACTTCCATACAGATAATTCCCAAAAATTAAAAAACAGATGCTATCCTAACATATTCTTCCCTGATGAACCATTTTCTGACCTTTGCTTACTAATCAGCTCATATCTTCCTCATATGGACTCCAAATTGAATGATTCTAGTGGCTAAAAATCCATGACACACATAGCTATAACTCTTATGTTAACAATTTATTTTAATGCCATACAGATAATTCCCAGAAATTAAAATACAGAAGCTATCCTAATATATTCTTCCCTGATGAACCATTTTCTGACCTTTGACTACTAATCGGACCATATCTACCTCATATGGACTCCAAATTGAGTGATTCCGGTGGCTAAAAATCCATGACAAATATATATTTAATTCTTATGTTAACCATTTATTTTAATTCCTTACAGATAATTCCCAGAAATTAACACACAGAAGCTATCCTAACATATTCTTCCCTGATGAACCATTTTCTGACCTTTGACTACTAATCAGACAATATCTACCTCATATGGACTCCAAATTGAATGATTCTAGTGGCTAAAAATCCGTGACACATATATCTTTAATTCTTATGTTAACCATTTATTTGAATTCCCTACAGATAATTCTCATAAATTAAAACACAGAAGCTAAAAATTTTGCCACCTATAACCATACCTATGCAGAACTTTCTATACCAATCTCAGTATTCAAACATACATCACATGCAAGATCAATATGTAACATGATATAGCGACATCCATGATCAATCATCAAAGTTCTAAGATCAAAATCTCATATAAATATTATAAGTTTCAAAATTTTCTTCAAAAAGAAATATTGTTAAACTTATCTAAGAATCTCCCTAGCTCACTTAGTGAAATAGTTTTCTTATTTCCTCTTAAAAGAAGTAACAAGATTCCTCCCTTCCCTTAGCTTTTCTAGTAGCTTAGGTAAGAGAAGGAGGGTGAGTTTTTGAACCTCAAGGATGAAGAAGAAAAATGGATTCAAGTGGAGATTAAGGTAACTTACCTTGAGTACTTAGCCTTATATATTTCTCCTTCTTCTTCCTTCCTTTCTTCTCCTCTCTTTCTCTCCTTTCCTCACTCTACCTTGCTTCTATTTCTCTCTCTTCCTCACTTGGACGAAATTAAAATGTTGTAGGGGTGGGTTTTGCTTAAATAGACCACCAAATAATACACCTTTCATGATCATGGGTCTACCTTATCACAATTAGGATACACTTTGTTGAATTTTTGGAAAACAAACAACTTATGTTCTTGTCTTCCTCTTCCTTAGTCAAGATATGCATAGGAAAAGGAGATTTATATTTTGAAAATTATGATGATATGTTCTTAAGATAAGGGACAAGGTCCCTTTGATTTAGGGATTCGTTTCCATTTTCTTTTGTCTTAAACAAGTATGATAGGTTTGCCTTTTTAGGTGGCAAATTTCTAACCCTTGAATCTCCATTATTTGGTTGATATTATTTGTGTAAGATAGGAATGTTTTGTCCTAATTCCATGTATTATCATACCACTTGCTAAAATTATGAGTGTAAGATATAGATGTTTTTGTCCTAAAGCCTTGTATTATCACGCCACTTGCCAAAATTATGAATGTAGAATCACACCACTTGCTAAATTTTTGTCTTAATGCCATGTAACCTAATCTTTATTATTATTACATTATTATATCATCACCTAATTTATTTTATTTTATTTTTCCTCTTGGATTTAGGCTTATTCCTACCCATTATGGGCTTATTCCTACCCATTTTCTTTGCTTTGGATAAAATTCTACCTTTCTTGGAGGGCTTGGTCACATTTTCATAATTTTTGGGCTATCGATCCAATTACTATATCCTAGTCCAAGTCTATGTTTTATTTCTTGCCTAGGTTATCCAATGGGCTTGCTAGAAACTTATGTAAAGTGGAAAAACTCTATATGAAGTGTCCATAGGTAAAAGCCCAATGTATGGGTAAAGATGTTAAACTTAGTAACTCTAGTTCTTGAATTAGAAAAAATTACCCTAATCCAATGTTCTTGAAATTTTAAGACCTTTACTTGTTTCTAAAAATTTATCTTCCTTATCCAAGAATTTTGCATCTCTTTAGTACGTTATTTCTAATTTTTTTTTTCTTATTAGGTTTTCCCTCTTTATTTGTTCTCTTAATGTTAAAAACATTTTCTATGCATATACATAAGGTGAAGAATTTCTAAGGATTATATTTCCTTAGATATCTAAAATATTGTCTAATAAATTTTATTTCATTAATTAAATATTTATGTACTTTTATCAATAAAAAAGAAACGAAATTAGGGATATTACATAGGGTGTGACCTTAGAGCCCAAATCAAAGAGGCTCAAGCTCACGATCAATACTTACAGGATCATAAAGATCAAGATAATTTTTCTGTCATGGAAGATGGAGCAATCATGTATCAAGGAAGGATTTGTGTCCCTCAAGAACGAGAGTTGAGGACTAAGATCCTGCAAGAAGCGCATCAGAGTAAATATACTGTCCATCCTGGATGCACTAAAATGTACCAGGACTTAAAGATGATGTATTGGTGGCCACGGATGAAAAAGGATATTGCTAAGTTCGGTGCGAAATGTCTAATTTTTCAAAAGGTGAAGGTGGAGCATCAGAAGCCAGCAGGATTTTTACAACCTCTTGAGATCCCTAAATGGAAATGGGATAACATCTCAATGGACTTTATCGTGGGTTTACCTAAGACTTCAGTAGGACATGACTCTATCTAGGTAATAGTTGATAGATTAACCAAATCTGCTTATTTTTTGCCCATAAAAATTAACTTTTCACTTGACAAATTAGCCCAGTTGTAGGTCCAGAAAATAGTTAGACTGTATAGAATTCCCTTAAATATCGTTTCTGATAAAGATCCGATGTTCACATCGAGGTTTTGCAAGGTGTTGCAGGAAGCTTTTGGTACTCAGTTGCAGTTCAGTACTACCTACCATCCTCAGACTGACGAGCAGACAAAACGTACCATTCAAACTCTAGAAGACATGTTAAGGGCCTGTGTGATAGAGCAAGGTAAAGGATGGGATAAGTACCTACCTTTAGTAGAGTTTGCTTATAATAATAGTTATCACTCCAGTATTAAGATGGCCCCCTACGAAACTTTATAGGTAGGAAGTGCCGATCTCCACTATGTTGGTTTGAGGTAAGAGAAAAGAACTTGTTGGGTCCTGATCTAGTTCAACAAATCACTGAACAAATCAGAATTATACGAGACAAAATGCTCACAGCTCAAAGTCAGCAAAAGAGTTACTATGATAAAAGATATAGACCTCTGGAGTTTAAGGAAGGAGACAATGTATTTCTAAAACTTTCCCCGACCACTGGAGTTGGTAGGTCTCTCAAGACCAAAAAGCTAAATTTGCGATTTTTGGGACCCTACAAAATTCTGAAGAAAGTAGGGACGTCAGCATATCAAGTTGCTCTCCCACCTAATTTGTCCAACTTGCATAATGTTTTCCATGTATCACAGCTCCGAAAGTATCTTCCAGACTCCTCACATGTGATACGGGATAAACTAATCCAAATAAAGGAGAACATGACATACCAGCTAGTACCAGCATCTATATTGGACACTGACGTGAAACAATTGCGTAACAAAGCTCTTCCCTTGGTTAAGGTGTTATGGGAAGGTTTGACTCCGGAAGAAGCAACTTGAGAGATAAAAGAAGTCATGAGGAAGAAATATCCGAAATTTTTCTTATTAAGTAATTTCTAAAATTTTGAGGACAAAATTTCTTTTAGGGGGAGAGAAATGTAACATCCCTAATTTCGTTTCATGTATTAATAAAAGTACAACAGTATTCAAAGCAACATTCTTAATTTCATTTCTTTTATTGATAAACGTACATAAATAAGTAACTAAGGAAATAAAATTTATTAGACAATTTTTAGATATCTAAGAAAATATAATCCTTAGAAATTTTTCACCTTACGTGTATGCATAGAAATGTTCTAACATTAATGGAATAGGTAAAGAGAGAAAACCCTAAGAGTTTCTATTAGAAATAAATATACTAAAGAAAGGTGAAATTCTTGGGTAAGGAAGATAAATTTTTGTGAAGTAAGTAAAGGTATTAACATTTCAAGAAGATTGGATTAGGGTAATTTTTCCTATTTTAAGAGTTAAAGTTACTAAATTTAGTATCTCCACCCATAAATTGGGCTTTCACCTATGGACAATTTATATGGAGTTTTTCCACTTCACATAAGTTTTTAGCAAGCCCATTGGATAACCTAGGCAAGAAATAAAACATAGACTTGGACTAGGATTTAGAAATTGGACCAGTAGCCTAAAAATCATGAAAATGTGACTAAACCCATTAGGAAATGTAGAATTTTAACCAAAGTAAAGAGAATGGGCAAGAATGAGCCCAAACCCAAGAGGAAAAATGAAAATAAAAATAAAAGTAAAGTAATGAGATAATGGTGTAATCAAGATTAGGTGACATGGCATTAAGACAAAAATTTAGCAAGTGGTATGATAATACAAGTCTTTAGGACAAAACATCAATATCTTGCACTCATAATTTTAGCAAGTGGTATGATAATACATGGCATTAGGACAAAACATTTATATCCCACACAAATAATTTCAACCAAATAATTGAGATTCAAGGGTTATAAATTTGCCACTTAAAAAGGCAAACATATCATACTTGATTAAGACAAAAGAAAAAGGAAATGAACATATCTTAAGAACATATTATCATAATTTTCAAAATAAAAATCTTATTTTCCTATGCATATCTTGACTAAGGAAGAGGAAGATAAGAACATAAGTTGTTTGTTTTCCAAAAATTCAACCAAGTGTAACCTAATTGTGATAAGGTAGACCCATGATCATGAAAGGTGAATTATTTGATAGTTTATATAAGAAAAACCCACCCTTATAGCATGAGAATTTTGTCCAAGTGAGGGAAAGAAAAATAGAAGCAAAGTAGAGTGAGGAAAGGATAGGAAGAAAGGAAGAAAGAGGAAGGAGAAGTCTAAAGGATTAAGTGCTACAGGTAAATTTAACAATATTTCTTTTTGAACAAAACTTTTGAAACTTATAATATTTATATAAGATTTTGATCTTAGAACTTTGATCATTGGTCATGGATGTTGCTATATCGTGTTACATATTATGTATGTTTGAATACTTAGGCTAGTGTAGATAGTTCTGCATAGGTATGGCTATAGGTGGCAAAATTTTTAGCTTCTATTTTTAAATTTCTGGGAAGAATCAGTAAGGAATTTAAAGAAATGGTTAACATGAAAATTATATATCTATGTCTCACGGATTTCTGGCTACTGGAATCACTCAATTTGGAGTCCATATGAGGTAGATATGGTCTTATTAGTAAGCAGTATTCATAACATGGTTAATCAGGGAAGAATATGTTAAGATAACTTCTGTGTTTTAATTTCTGAGAACATTCTGTATGGAATTAAAATACATAGTTAACATACAAATTATAGATATATGTGTCACGGATTTTTAACCACTAGAATCACTTAATTTGTAATTTTTATGAGGGAGATATGGACCGATTAGTAGACAGAAGTCAGAACCTATCCGAGAAGAAATAACCTGTACATTGAGGGAGTAATATCACCTTGATTTCTTAATATTTCGCTAAACTGTTCAACATAACAATTTTAGATAATCGTTTTATCTTGAAATTGACACTAAGATCAGCTACATCAGAGTTAAATTGAGAGAGTTATGCTCTGATTAGTAAGAGAAAGTTAGATAGGATGAAAACTTGCATCAAGAAAATAAAGAAATAAAATTAATATTTAAAAAAGAAGAATCTTATAAATGAAAATAATAAATGACTAGTATATGCCATAGCCATTGCCATTGTATGAACTTCTTACCATCTTAAGTGCGAAATTTTGACATGAAAATATTTTATAAAGTGATATTTGAAATGGTTATATCAATGGCATGATTACCAATGATTTTTGGTAATAGTTATATCTTGATGAACATACTTGTTATTGAAAGTATATTTTTTTCTATCAATGTGAATAGAAAAGAAAAGAAATGAGCACGGTCACATGGCAATTTGTGTGGTGCACCAGTAGGGGACGCCCTACCAACGGTTATGATCATGTTAATGAAAAAAGAAAAAGAAAGTGAGCCATGTCGGACGGAGCGAGAAAAACCTGTACTGGAGAGTAGAAAATACTCACCCTGACCAGGGTAATTTAATATGAGAATAAATTGATAGTCATTATATGATATTCTGAAAATAGTTAATCCTGCCATACATGTCATTACTATATAATTCTTATGTACATAGATAAAGTACATTCATGTGACCAAATATATTTGCTGTAGTTTATACAGATGAACATGACGTGATGAACTATATTGATGATGATTTATTGTTGAACTTACTGGGATTAAATTCTCACTATATTTCCATGTCATGTTCAGAAAATTAGTTATGCAAATTTTTCTATGGCTCTGGCTTTTAGTGCACGTTGGATCGAGAACTCTATGATGGGCAAATCCTAAATAAAATGTTTGTGGGCGAGTTGGCTCAAATCCCGGTGAAGGTGCAACCACCCGCACCTGTATCTCCGAAATTAGTCAACCAAGAATAAATCAGATGTAGATATTTATGTATTTGAAATGTTGTACGTACGTTTTGACTAATGACGTGTATGTGAACTCTGTATTGTATAATAAAAAAATAAAAAAAGGTTGTTACATTACTTACGAAGATTACAGATATTTTGGTTAAGTCAAACTTAGGTTGAGTAATTCCACTTATATCCTTCCTTCACCTTTTTTTTCTCTTTTTCTTCCTTACTTATTTTGCATATTTTTGAGAGATATTTCAGCCCTTGTTGACTCCCTCCATCACCTTAATTATGAGTTTTGAAGATATTTTGGGTGAAATATTTTTAGGTTATGTAATTGCCCTTAAATTTTTGCTTGATTATAACATTATCAAGTCAATTCTTTAATCATTTCCTAAGGTTTTGTTTGGTGGTTCCAAACTCACCTATTTCTTTTGATCCTTTATTAAGATTGTATTAACAAATTTTAAATCTCTAATTAGGGATTTTCTATAACTTTACCCTTTTCCAAAAATCCTACACCTAATTACTCAAAATTATCCTTTTTGTCCCTTTATTTTCCAAAAATATAAAATTTTGTAATCTTTCTTTAAGGATAATTTCCTAAGAATATTAAGGCCAACACATCTCATTTTATCTAAAGAATATTGCTCTAAATTGCTCTTACTCATTTTTCTCCTTTTTCCCAACTACTTTTATTATTTAGACACCGGTATATTTATTGATAAACTTTTGGTGCATTTTTCTTTACCATTTTTTCTAAAATTTTTTCCCACTTCTTATTGCTTAATTTTCCCTCTTTAATCTTGAAGAAGCGTGCTTGTATAATATTTAGTAAATAAAATTGAGAATGTTATAGTTAGTTATACTGTTTAAATTAACTAATACACTGACTACTTTCATGTGATTGATAAACCATGTTTTGTGTGCATTCATAGGCAAATTTTTTATTGTTTATTTTGATGATATTCTTATTTATATTAAAATTTTGGATGATCATGTTAAGCATTTAAATTCAATTTTAGATTTGTTTAGAAAAGAGAAGTTATTTGGTAAATTAAAGAAGTGTACCTTTTGCACCAATAAATTTATGTTTCTTGGTTTTGATGAGGGTGCACAAGGAATGCAAGTTAATGAAGAGAAGATTTATGCAATTCAAGAAAGGTTGAGTCCCACAAGTGTAGGTAATATATGAAGTTTTCATGGACTTGCTAGTTTTTATAAAAGGTTCATGAAAGACTTTAGTAGCATTGCTGCACCACTTACTGAAGTCATAAAAAATAATGTTAGATTCAAATAGGGTGAAGAGCAAGAAAAGGTATTCCAATTGATTAAGGAAAAATTAATTCCTACCCCTTTACTTGCTTTGCCTGATTTTACTAAAACATTTGAAATTTAACGTGATGCTTTAGGTATGGGTATAGGCACATTTCTTATGCAAGAAGGAAGGCCAATTGCATATTTTAGCGAGAAATTAAGTAAGGTAGCCTTAAACTAACCTTCTTATGATAAAGAATTATATGTGTTGGTTCAAGCCTTAGAAACATGGCAACACTATCTTTGACATAAGGAATTTGTAATTCATACCGATCACAAGTTCTTGAAACATCTTAAGGGCTAACACAAGTTGAACAAGAGGCATGCATAGTGGGTGTAATTCATTGATACATTTCCATATGTCATTCTATATAAGCAAGGTAAGAAAAACATCATTGCAAATGTACTTTCTTGAAGGTACGTATTAATGTCTACTCTTTTTGACGCTAAGTTGTTTGGTTTTGAACATGTTAAAGAATTATATCGTTTAGACCATGACTTTAGTGAAGAGTATATAACTTGTGAGAAAAACTACCAATGGTAAGTATTATAGGCATGATAGATTCTTATTTCACTAGAATAAGTTGTGTGTACCACATTTATAATAACCCTAAGTTAGAAAAGAAAAGAGAGAAGAAAAGAAAAGGAATGATTTATTTAATTCAAAGGATTTTAGTAATTTTAAGGATTTTATCTTATTTATTATACGGTATATGTTTTTTCTTATGGGAAATTATATGGTAAAATATGATAAATTGAGAATAAGGGTAAAAAGGTAATTTTCAAAAGGCTTTAGGGGTCAAAGTGTAAATAATCAAACTTTTTACGGGCAAGATGGTAATTTATTAAGGCAGCATGCCCTTTATCAAATTTTCAGGGGAAGAATCTAAAGAACAATTGTAGAAAACCTTGGAAGAGGCTAAACTCCATTTTCTCTCCTTAAAACCCATATTTCCTCTTGCAAAAAAATCAAGCACTTTTGGACCTCTAATCGCACCACCACCACTATCACCAATAGATTCATAACATCAAAGACTATAATCTTGGCTAAATAATTTCACCTAAACTGGTCGAAAACCAACTAGAAATTTAAGAAGAAAGCCTTGAAAGATGAGTTTCAAAACTTCTATTTAGAGTTCTCAAAATAAAAAACTAATACTATAGATGGGTTCAAGATGTAAAAAAACCTTGGGAGCTAAAATTTTACCGTTGGTACACATCTACAGAAAGGCTCATGCACCCCACACACCTCATTTTCCCTTGGCAAGTGAAACTCACATGCAGCCTTATTAGTGATGCACATGTCTCTGAGCCTTATTTTATTGACTAGCATTAATTGAGCTCCCCACTTTATGCATTTGGACATTTGAGACTCAATTTTGAGGTCTATTTTGCCAAACTTTGATCAGAAAATGGTGTTTTAGAGTTGACCAACTTAGGAACCCTTGCTTAGAAAGTAGATAATACTTACTATAGTCTATTTTATGATTTTCCTTTATTTTATATTGCATTTGGCATATAATGATATGGTTGGACTCCTTTTAAAACCTTTAGAAATGAATTGATTATCAAACTTGTTCTATTATTCTAAGTTTGAAATTTGTTTTGTGTAACATCCTAAGTCTCTAATAAAACTAGATAAATCTAAAAATAAGTAGAAAATACATATGACAAAGAATTAAAGTGCCTAATTATGTAACAATAAGGCATTTATAAAATAGGTGACATATAGTTAATCAAGAATCATATAAATAAAATTTTTAGGAGCATAATGGATGGGGAGTATATACAAATACATTTTTAAGACATTACTAATCTAGGATTTGTAGTAAATTAAGGCAATATAAAATAACTAAGGAGCTGCCAAGTAGTACCACAAAATTTTAGCCACATAGTATGCCATATTGCCCATAGAATTGTAGCCACCTTACACCTACCAAAGCATGCCATATTGCCCACAAAGTTATAGCCACATAGCATGCCACATTAGCCATAAAATTACAGTCACCTTGCACCTACCAAAACCTGCCACATTGCCCACAAAGTTGCAGCCACATAGCATGCTACATTGCCCATAAAATTGCAGCCACCTTGCAGCCACCTTGCAACCACCTTGCAACCACCAAAGTTGCAACCACATTGCCTACAAAGTTATAGCCACATAGCACGCAACATTGCCCACCAAATTGCAACCACCTTGCACCTACCAAAGCATACCACATTGCCCACAAAGTTGTAGCCACATAGCATGACACACTGCCCACAAAATTGCAGCCACCTTGCACCTACCAAAGCATGCCACATAGTCACAAAAATTTCAGCCAAAATCAGCCAAGAAAAACACCACCTTTCAGCAAGGAAATCCTGCCACATAACCATAATTATTTCAGCAACATTCCAGCTAAGAAACAGCTACCCACTTCAGCCATGTTTCTGCCCACAATCAGAAAAATGATGCAAAGGCTGCTACTCTACTTCATGCCTCTGCATTATCATGCCTCACTGTAGAAACCACAAGGGAATTCTTGCAAAAACACAATGGAATCCCTGCAAAACACAGCCAACTTTTTCTCTTGAGTGGTGGAAACTAACAACCAAGAATCATGTTGTCTAGGTATTATTTTGGGCAACAAATTCAAACCTCATTCGTCATATAATCAGCCCAAGAGGGAGAGAACGTAGCCAGAAAACTTAGAGCTAAAGAGGAAGATAAACCAGAAAAAAAAAAATGTAGCTAAGTTGCAAGGGAAACCAAGAGGAGAAGCAAGCTAAAATTTGAGAACCATAGGAGCATTTCTGCACAAGGTGAGTTTCCCCTCTTGAGGAAAGTTGGTTTATAGTGAGTAAAGCTTATTTTGGGTTCTGCATGGGTGATTCTTGAGCATGAGATGTAAGATGTTAAAGTTGATAACATGAAAATCTAGTGGTAGGGAACAATCTTTGCCATCTAAGTAACAAACATTCTGAAGCACCACACATGCTGCACCTAAACTTTTTATGCCCTATGTTCTTGGACTGTTTGATTGGGTAAATGGCCTTTAAATTTTTTAATATTTGGTGAGAAAAGTCTTGAAATATTGATAATCAATTTTAAAATTTTTTATAATTTTTGAGAACCTACAAATATGCCATTTACAATCAAAACAGTGCTGAGAACAATCTGTTGGATAGCTTAGGCTGTTGATAGAAATACTAAACATTGAGGGGGTTAGATGTTGAATTTTCGTATGAAAATTTTATGACATGTTATAGGGATCCTAATTAAGGACCTCACCAAATTTTAGAGAATTCTGGACAGGTTAAGACATATAATAAAATATGAAAATTCGGTGGGACAAGAAGTGAGTCAGAACAGACCAAAACTGGGAATAGCCATAAAAAGTGTGTATTTGAGGGGTCAAATAAATTAGTTTTTACTTGAAATTTTTATGGTAATTATATAACATATCTAAGATTCTCCATATCAAATATCAAAAAATTTGAAGAAGTGTTACCCATTCAAATGAATGAAAAATAGAATAGAATTAGAATTAAAACCAATATGCACTGTTCTAGATTATAGAGGTAGTTCTTGGGTTGAATGGAAGAGTTAAGGATTAAGAGAACCACAAAATAAAATAGACATGTAGTGGAACCTCCATGGAAAATTTAAAATTTTTAGAGGACTTTTGTCATATTTAATAATAACCCCAAATCTTAACAGAATCACAGTTTTGTTTTGGAGAGTAGAAACTCTTAAACTAGAGACTTATGATTTTAGGTGCTAATATACATACATTAACCAAAAGCTCTTATATGTTTTAATTTGAGTTACTGGTAGTAATATTGGCAGCTTTGGAAAGGAAGTGATTGTGCAGGAATTGAGGTAGCTAACTTTTACTTAAAACACTTTTTATGTTTATGAACTTGAATTTATTAATTTCATTGGTTGCCTGAATTTTATGCTATGATGAATAATGGTCTAAAGATATGTTATATATGCATTCTCGAGAATTAAGGGGGTGCCCAAAGTGTGCTAAGTAAGCTCCATTTCCCTCACGTATTGGCCAATAATAGGAGATGCATAACCCTTTTGTAGGTAAAGGATTGCATTAGGTAAGTAGACCAAAATGTTATGGGTTCCTAGTGTGACTAAGATGATGTATATATGTATGGTCAGTGCTTATGTTTCAGTAAAATAAATTGAGATGTTTTAAGGAATGGAATGTGTACTTTTTTTAAAAAAAATTGTTAGCTATTGAGATTGTCATATCATCTTTTTATATCCACATAATCACATTCGAGGTACTCCAGCAAGAAGTGAGCAACAGGGGTATCAATGTTGACTCATCTAATTATGGATATAAATTGTATTTTCTTTGGTTGTGTAATATTTGTAGGATGGCTTAGTTGAGTACCAAGTCCTTTTTAGACAACTTATAATGTGATGTAAAATAAGTTATAGAATGTACCATTTTCTTTTATGACATGAGAGCCTTTTTATTGTAAGTAATGCCGATCATGTCTAGTTAGTTGCCTATAAGGAAATAAAATTTGAAAATGCTTGGAATAGCCTGAAGCACTTATATGCTTATCCAAGTAAGATAAACAATATAAATGAATAAATTAATTTATGGGCTAGGTAGACATTGCTAGAAATTTATAGATAAGAAAAAAAAAATACTAAAAGGTAGTTTAGGGGGAATATTCTATGATGTGGATGTATGAAATAAGATGATAGTCAGTAGGTGTTGATATTTTGATTAAATATCATTGTAATGTTTACACATTCTTCATTTAGAGTCCTCAGGTGTTAAGGACAAGCTTCTTTTTTTCAAATTTCCATTCAAACTTAAAAAGGACAGAATTTGAGACCTAATGAATACTTTAAAGTATGTTAGAAAAGTGACATATAGTTAGTGAAGGTTGGAAGAAAAATGGTTTGGTGTATTATTGTTTATAATTCATTTGATATAAGTTAGAATCTTTATATTTTATATTTGAACATAGGAATCATTATGTAGAATAAGGTTTCAATGGAATATGTGAAATTGGGCTTATTGACAAAAGTATAGTTTGGATTAGTGAATTTGACATATGATGGTACTAAAGGAAGAACATTTGAAGAACTGTGTTATGGATTTGATATAATTTTGTTTGATGGAAAATTTGATTTAAAGACACCTTTTTTTTTTCCAAATTTTCAAGTATAAATTTACT
This sequence comes from Gleditsia sinensis, assembly GCA_037074535.1. Classification (NCBI taxonomy): domain Eukaryota; kingdom Viridiplantae; phylum Streptophyta; class Magnoliopsida; order Fabales; family Fabaceae; genus Gleditsia; species Gleditsia sinensis. The sequence goes on along the minus strand of CM073468.1, from coordinate 56,163,700 downwards.
TTTTATATACTAATTTTTTTGGGAAAAAACCTTATTTAGACATACTATTAGCTAGTAGCAATAGATGCTAGCTCTAATACACCTTGAAACCCTAACTAGTAGGGGTGCCACTAACTTTGTGTGCCGACCAACACATAGGTATTTGCTATTTGACAGAAGTGGCTAAATGCCTCATATTATAAGATCATAAGTGCTGGCTAAATGTGTGTTAAGTTGGTGATTTTCCCTTCAGGCCATGTGCTTGTTAGTTTTGTGATTTCCCTTTGGGTTATGTGCTTGTCAATTTAGTGATTTCCTTTTTTTGTTGTGTTCTTGAGATTTAGATAATGGTTTTGATGTGGAATTCTCTCGATTACTTATAAATTGATTTAAATATTTTGTTTACTATAACTTTGTTCACTACAATGAAAGTCCTTAAAATTTAGTAAACCTTCTTACAAATAACTATATTGCTTTTGTAATTTGTTTAGTTTATGTTGATCATACTTATCAATTGTTGTACTTTTTGACAGTAATTATTTTGTTGATTTATATTTTTATCATGGAAATCTCTTGATTTATATTAGACTATTCCTAATTTTTTAGTTCTTAATGAATTTTTTTTATCTAGATTATACCTGTTATTATGAAAAACTTGTGCTCATAACTTGTCCTATTAAATTATAAAGTATATTATCTATTAACTAAGTTGTAAAATTTACCCCAATTTCCTTCACATTTTCAAATAAAGACATAAAATCGTATCCATCCTTTGCAACGAAGTAGCAGTTAGGTAGACTCTTATGAGCCCAACTTTCTCTAGTGGGCTGTATATTTCTTGTTTATCTATATTATAAATTTGTACTTTAGAAATGTTCTATGTACCATATGCAGGATTCTTGCTTCCGTTTGTGTGTCTACAATGTTTAAGTTATGATGTGTGAGCTTGAACCTAATAAAGAGCAGAGATTTCTTATGTAAATATGCATGAGTAATAGGAATTATGTTGCATGAGAGTATATAATGATACATAACATGTTTTCATTATGTTTATATTATATTAAGGGCTTACGTGGTAGAACTGTTATTAGTACCCGTGCAAGTTATGTACTCCATATTTTGGAGTGGTGACAAAATTATTCCGTATAAGATTTGTTAATGAGGGAATCTTATGGAGGAGGATTGATCGAACACTTCGGGGTAGCTAAAACACTAGCTATGCTGCAAGAACACTTCTATTAGCCACACATGAAAAGGAACGTTGAGAGAATTTATGGTAGATGTGTCACATATAGGCAAGCAAAATCTCAAGTGCAACCCTATCGGTTATACATGCCACTGCTTGTTCCTAGTGAGCCTTGGATTGATATTTCAATAGACTTTGTGTTAGGTTTACCTAGGTCTAAACGTGGTAAATATTCAATTTTTGTGATTGTGGATAGATTTTCTAAGATGTCACATTTTATTCCATATCACAAAATTAATGATACTTCACAAGTTGTTGATTTGTTTTTTAAAGTGATTGTAAGATTATATGACATACTTAGAACAATTGCTTTGGATAGAGATACTAAATTCTTGAGTTACTTTTAAAAAACTTTAGGGTTTAAGTTAGGAACTAAATTATTGTTTTTTACTACTTATCACCCATAAATTAATGGTCAAACCGAAGAGTGAATATGACTCTATCTACTTTGTTGATGATTATTTTTAAAAAGAACATCAAAACATGGAAAGTGTGTTTCCTACATGTTGAGTTTGCTTGTAATTGTATTATTCATTCTACTACTAAATTTTCACCATTTGAAATTATTTATAGTTTTAATCCTTTAACTCTTGGATTTAACGTCATTAATTTTGTCCGCATGTGCTAAATTACATGAAAAGAAAAATATTGAATTTGTTAAACAGATACAAAAAAAAAAAGCAAAACTCAACATTAAACAAAGAATAGAACAATATGCAAAACAAGTCAAAAGGCATCACAAGCTAGAATTTGAATTTAGAGATTTGGCTTGATTACACATAAGAAAAGAAAGATTTTTAGCACAAAGGCATTCTAAGTTGCTTTCGATAAAGGATGGTCCTTTTTAAGTCCTTGAGTGCATTATGATAATGCATACAAGTTGAATTTGTTTAGTAAGTACAATGTTAGTGCCACTTTCAATGTTGCTAATTTAAAGTCTTTTTGATGTAGGTAATGATTTGAGAACAAATATTTTTTAAGAAAAAGGGAATGATGAGGGCCCAGGATAACAAATGGAAATAGAATGTATATCCACTTTAAGTTCTGGTTGGGCCTATTAAAAAAACTCGAGTTAAAAAATTCAAAAAAGTATTTAAATACTTCATCCAATAAGTCTAATAAGTAGAGAAATGTAAGTCAAGACGATAGAAATATAGTAGTTTCCTATTTATTGTTTTCTTGTTTAACTAATAAAATTTTTGTTGTTTTATTAAAAAAGTTTTCCTTATTTGATTGGGAAAACGTTTTATTATTTAATTAGGAAAGTTTTGTATTTTTTATTTTCTTATTTGACTATGAGAGTTTTGTATTTTTAATTTTTTTTACTAGCAAAAATTTCTATTTTTATTTTTTTTTGTTTGGCAAGAAAAGTTTCTTATTTTTAGTTTCCTTGTTTGAATAGAGTTAATTTTCTTATTTAATTAAGAAAATTTCTTATTTTTAGTTTTTTTTAAAATTAACTTATAAATAGGCATGAATAATTAATAAAAAGAAGTTAGATTATTATTGATAAAAATGAAAGTATTCTTTTTATTTTTTTGAAGAACTATTCAAACTTATCGAAATTTTCTGTGGTGTTTATTGTTGACTTATCAATCGCACCAATTGTGGTACCTTCCTTGTATTAAGATTATTTTCCATATAAGCAATAGGTTGTAGTTTCTATACAAATCTAATTATAAAAATAATCTTGGTTTCTTCTTAAATAACAAGTTTCATCAATTCTTAACAAAATTTGTATTGACAATTATTAAAATAATTTAAAATAATATTATAATTATTGAAGATTTAACTCAAAAGCTAAATAATATTTATAGTCGTTCATGCCAATTGAAATTTGAAAATAAATATAAACAAGTTTTTAACAAATGTGTTTTTAAATTTTCACAAATTATGTTTACTTTAAAGTTTTCATTTTTTTGTGAAAGATTGAAAAATCATTTATTATATTTTAAAGTTTATTTATGATAAAAATCATGAGAATTAAATTTTTTTTTCCGTAAGAGATTGCTCGTGTTTTAGTTAATGTACTAAAAATTATGATGACAATTTATTTATGAACGTATTTGTCAAATTAAATAAATTAATTTATAATTTATTTAATTAATTTATAATTTTTTTATTAAATTAAAATTATTTAATAAATAAATTTATTTAAATAATTTAAATTAATTAAAAATTTATAAACTATATGTTATTTAAAATAATTTATAAATTTATAAATAATTTATAAATTTTAAATTAATTTATAAATTTTTTTTAACAAATATAATCTATATCTATATCTCTATTATATATGCTTTTGCATTTTATCATTAAAATATTATAAAATTATAATTACTTCCTTATCATACGAACAAGAACTATTAATTCAATTATTAAGCGATAAAATAATTATTAAAAAAAAATTTAATATGCACCTTACAACATGTTAAGCCATTAAAAGGTCGAGATAATTATTTATCCCATTCATCATTTTTTTTTTCTTCAGAATATATGCATTCTCTCGCCCCCCAAGCCCTTTTCCTCCTCCACTTTTACCCCCCTTCCCAATTCTTCATTTTCCCTTCGGTACATGACCCCTACTCTCTTCCCTTTCTCCTTCCCAAACGAAGCCCCATCATCTTCTTCTTCTCCTTCAGCAAGCCAACAGCAAGCAACACCTACTCACATCCAAATCAGAATTGAAGCAAGCCATCCAAGAATCAGGCATACAATTGAAAATTTAGAAAGGGGCAGATGGAGAATGTTACTCTAAATGGCGCGCTGCTATTGGAGAAGGAGAACGAAAATCTTGCAATGGAGATCTGAGATGGAGGCTGGAGAGTGACTGACCGGTTAGACTAGGTGGAAATTTCTTTCCTATTTCGAAGAAATATTTGTCGGAATAATGGAATCTCTTGCTGAAACTCTCTCTTCTACTCTTCTCTGAATATGGTAAATCAGTTTAGCACCGGATAGGTTGATTTTGGAAAAAATTTCTTTCATATTTTATACGAAAAACGCAACGGTCGCAACGCCGTTGCGATGCAATGGGGAGAGTGACTTTCACCCCGCAATTTGGTACCCTCACAAGAAATTTTCAGCCTCGTCTTTTTTTTTTTTGAATCGGAATTTTAGGCAATCAAAAACTATGACATGCTTTTCTTAATGGCCGAAGAGTGAACATATTAGTTTTTCTTTTCTTTTTTTATCATTTTAAATGTGTTTCCTGTATACTTTTTTTTTTTTATTGTCTTTATTCCTACTTCTGATCATGATTCACAAATCAGGAGGCCGCCAGTGCGTTAACTGGATGAGAATGATGGGCCAGCTTCCACAGTTCAATTATCTTGCATTTGAAACATTTAAAGACTGTTTTCTGGAGTCTTAACTTTGGAGGTTCTGTGGCAATATACAACAACTTTTTTTCTAAATTTGATTCAGGTGATGATGATAATACAGAGTTCTCTTCCTAGTTCAATTGAAGCTCCTCTATTTTATGTTTCTGATAATGGGAAAGATGTTCTCTGTGACCGGATGCCTAGTGCTGAAACTTGGCAGGTGTGCCTGAAATGCAATAAACACCCTCTTGATTGGTGCAGAAAAGCTGAAGCAATGCAAGAGGACAGAAGGAATGCTGATGATCCTTGCAGCTCAAACTTTCTAGGTAGCTTAGGTAGGCCATCAACTGCCAGTACAATGACTGAAAATACTGTGCCTAATATAGTATACAGGAGAAAAAAACTACGGAAGAAATCAACTGCCCCTCTTTCAAAACTGGGACCGATGAATGTGCAGACAAGTGTGAATTGTCCTTCAGTCATAAGTTCCTGTGCTCATTTATCATCAGCCGAGGATCAGCCAGCTGGTTCTCAAGATAAGCATGAGATTGAAATGGTTAAAGATCCTGTTGTTTCTACCGTCTTGTGTGAAGGAGAAATAGAAAATGGCATGCTTAAAACATTAGGTATTGACAGTGTAAATGATAGTTGCTCCTCATCAAAATCAAATATGGAAATTGTTTCAGATTCCGTAGAAACTGAAATGGATGAAACTGGTGAATGCTCCTCCTCTAGTGTAGTAGTTATGGATGTCCAGAGGGAGGACCTATTAGCAAAGGAGTTCTGCATCACCATTTTAAGAACCCATGGACTTCTTGGAGGAGACTCCCATGCTGACAATGTAGCCTCTGTGGGAGAGGCTGCTAGCACATGTAATAGTTGCTGTTCACGGTCATGCAAAATATGTAGTCACTTAGATGGTTCATTGAACATGCTTATATGTGATCATTGTGAAGAGGCATACCATCCATCTTGCTGCGTTCCACGTTTGAAAAAGTTACCAGTTGATGAGTGGTTTTGTCATTCATGTCTAAAAAAGAAGCAAAAAATTCTTAGGGAGACGATTATTAGATGTTCGCCGGGTATCAACAATGAAATGGACATATGTAGAACTGAGTCAGTTAGGGGTGAATTGAATCCAATACTGTTGATGTTGAATGACACTGAGCCAAATACATCTGGTGTAAGGGTCGGTAAAGGTTTTCAAGCAGAAGTTCCTGACTGGTCAGGTCCAATAAGAAGGTATGCTCTTTTGTAATCTCAATGATTGTGAACTAATTTCGTTTATGGGATCCAATGATTGTACTGTCACTTTTGCCAAATGTTATCTTATGAAAATACTCTTTTATTGGGAGTCTCATATCAATTAGAGTGGGATTTCAATTGGTAGACATTGTGTCCTAGAGAGTCTGATATGATAGGTCAATACTCAATTTCATTTTTGTCTTTTATACAAGAGAGTGTAAGTTCCAGGCTTCAGTATCTGGAAAAGCTGTACTATCACTCGAATCAGTGTCACATTACACATTCCTACTACTTTTTCTAACAGAGAAAGTGGAAATGTTTAATGGCAGAAATAATGAGGTTTATTCTGTGCTAGTTTTAAGACATGATGTATTGGGGACGAGTAATCTTTTGGTAAACCATTTCCATCGATGTACCTCTGCTAAGCATCTACTTTTGATTTGATAAGTTAATCTTTATTAAGGTGGAATCACTTCACCTTCATCTTTATCTTCCGTCATAAGTGGAACTGGACAGATAACTGATGCTATAGTTGTGAGCAACTTCTCTAATACACAAAGATACATTCAATACAAGAACAGCTGAAGAGAGTTCTTTCCTAATTGATTGGTGGATGTTTGTATTCCTATGTGTCCTATTTGCAGACATGTCTTTTCTTTGCTTGACTGGAGAGAGTGCATCTTATTGTACATATGTGGTATATGATTGTATGTATCCATTCATAGACGTTATTCATTAAAAAGCTGTGTCACTGGAGAAAATAAGAAAAGGAGAATTTGAGAAAGCTGTAGCCATAGTCTGGGTTAGGCATACATTTATTTGTATACATATTCATAGGGTTTACACTGACTGGAAACTAGAACAAATTGCCCTTGGAAAAATTACCCCTCACCTAATCATGTCTAAACCACCCACACAACTTGGCCATATAGTAAGCCCATATAACTCATAACCCTCCCTATTAAACTTGAGCATTGATATTAGTCTTGCCTAGTCAACCCAATTTTGGTGAAGAGCTTTAGTGAAGATGTTTGCCAATTGTTCCTAAGGAAATATTTCAACCTTCCTAATGCCTTGATCTCAAACTCCTTATATAAGCATTGGCTTAAGATCTTTCTTTCTTTATCACCATCTCCTATCATTATTATATCATCAATAATATAAATTAATAGAGCTGTGATTTTCACTAAAGATGAATTTTAATGAACAATGTGTGATCTCCTTGTCTCTGTTTATACCTCATGGCTATCATAACTCTTTCAAATTTTCCAAACCATGCTCGTGGAGACTGTTTAAGCCTATACAAGGCTTTCTTCAACTTACACTTGTGGATGGCTAAGTTATTTTTATAGCCAGGTGGAATTCCCATGCAAATTTCCTCCTCTAATTCCTTATGCAAAAATGCATTTTTGTCATCAAACTATTGTAAGTTCCAATTAAAATTAGCTGCTAATGACAACAAGATCCTGACAGTATTAATTTTGGCCATCAGGACAAAGGTCTCCAAATAATTAGTTCCGCAGGTTTGTGTATAGCCACCAATTTCGCCTTATATCTTGCTATAGATCCATCTATTTTATATTTTACTGTATAAACCCATTTACTCCTCACTGACTCTTTTCCTCAAGGTAATTTTACCAACTCCTAAGTCTTATTTTTCTCTAATGCATCCATCTCTACATTTGTGGCTTGTTTCCATTTTTCATTAGACATGGATAGAGTGGTAGGAATAGAGATGGTGTTTAGGCTAACAAGAAAGGCCTTATGAGACGGTGAAAAGTTTTTGAAAGACATGAAATTTGAGAGGATATAAATGTCATTTTGTGCATTCTCTAGTTTTTTTTCTAATGGCAATAGAAAGATTTTGGTCACTATTATCCATATATGTTTTGGTCAAAGTTTGCAATGTGGATTTAGAAATTGTCATCGTATTCTTAGGATTTGAATTGGATTCTTGAACTTGCATGGATTTTGAAACAACACTCATCCTCCTCGAAAACACTTTACCATATCTCACATCCTCAAGAGCGGAACTTGGCTTTTTTGGAATTAAGGACGGAGAAAGAAAAATTTATAAGCTTGTGAAGGGTAGGGAAAGAAAGACAAGGGACTTAGATCAAGTGAAATGTATTAAAGATGAAGAGGGTAATGTTTTGGTAAGAGAGAAAGATATCCAAACACGATGGAGGAGTTACTTTCAAAGGTTTTTTAACGAAAGACATGAGTTGACTTGTGATTCTAGCAGATTAAATATTGCAGAGGAGGATCGTAATTATACTTTTTATCGTAGAATTCAGGAGTTTGAAATGGAGAAGGCTTTGAAGAGAATGAAAAATGGCAAAGTAGTAGGACCCAATAATATACCTATTGAGGTGTGGAAAAGTTTAGGAAGGAAAGGTACAAGTTAGCTCACTAAGTTGTTTAATATGATAATAAAATTTAAGAAAATGCTGGATGAATGGAGGAGAAGTATTTTAATCCCTATCTATAAAAATAAGGGGGACATATAGAACCGTTTTAACTACCAGGGAATTAACTTCATGAGCCACACTATGAAGTTATGAGAGAAGATCATTGAGCAAAGATTAAGACAAGCGACTCAAGTCACAGAAAACTATTTTAGTTTTGTGCCAGGAAGGTCAATTATGGAAGCAATTTATTTACTGTAGAGATTGATGAAAATGTATCAAAAAAGATAGAAATATTTGCATTTGGTTTTTATTGATCTAAAAAAAGAATATGATAGTGTTAAGAGAGGTTTTATGGAAGGTTTTAAAGAAGAAAAGAGTACGTATTGTGTATATTTGAGCAATCAAAGACATGTATAATAGGATCACGACTTGCGTGAGAACACAAAATGGGGACACAGAGAATTTTTCTACAACTATCGGACTACATCGAGGCTCTTCTTTGAATCTGTATCTCTTTAACTTGATTTTGGATACAATTACTGAATATATACAATAATTAGGGCCACAATGTATGATTTTTGCAGATGACATAGTTTTAGTTGGTGAATCGAAAGAGGAAATAAATATGAAGTTAAAGTCATGGAGACAAACTTTAGAAACACATAGTTTTTGTATAAGTAGAAATAAAACAGAATATATGGAATGCATTTTTAGTAAAAGACGAACAAATACAAATTTAGATGTAAAATTTGGAGACCATATATTAAAACAAGTTACAAGTTTTAAATATCTTGAGTCTGTTATACAAAATGACGGTGAAGTAAAAGAGGACGTAAACCATAGGATTCAAGCAGGATGGATGAAATGGAAGAAAGTTTCGAGTGTAACAAAATTTGTGATAAAAGGGTGCCATTCAAAGTTAAAGGAAAATTCTACCGTACAGTTATAAGACTTGCGATATTGTATGGTATTGAATGTTAAGCGGTTAAAAGACAACATGAAAATAAATTCAATGTTGCAGACATGCGAATGTTGCGCTGGATGTGTGGACACACCAGAAGAGATATGATTAAAAATAAGTGTATTAGAGAGAAGGTTGAGGTAGCACTCATTGTGAAAAAGATGGTGGAATCTTGTTAAGGTGGTTTAGTCATGTGTGGAGAAGACCTGCAGAAGTGAGAAGAGTAGATCAAATGAAGAATAGTTCGATAGTTAGAGGTAAAGGGAGACCAAACAAAATAATAGGTATAATTATTAAGAATGATTTAATAGTTAATAACTTATTTATTGTTCCCATTCATGATAGGCCATTGTGGCGCCGTTTGATTTATGTAGTTGATCCCACCTAGTGGAAAAAGGCTTAGTTGTTGTTGTTGTAGAAGATGAACTTTTTTGAATTTGAATATGAACCTGAGGAAGGAAGGGAAGATGATGGCAAATCAAGGGTGGGAAAATCAAAATCCTTCTTATCTTCCGTATAAGAATTCTCCCTATGGAGGGACAAAATAAGACTCTTGTTTATTGAAGGTAACATTAGTCGAGATAGAGAACCTTTTGGACGGAGGATGGTGACACTTATATCCCTTTTAGGTTGAAGAATAGCCCACAAAGACACATTTTGGAGCTCTTGGATCAAAATTTTCTCTATTTAGACTGTGAATATGGACAAATGATACATACCCAAAATATCTTAGGAACAAGTTTATTTTTGGTTCTTAAATCAGGATAAAAAGTGGAGAGCATTTCCATTGCTCTTAAGTCCCAAGACTCTATAAGGCAAACGATTTATAAGATGAATAGCGGGTAGAACAGCTTTCCCCCAAAAAGATTTTGGCACATTCTTTTGAAATAGTAAGGCACGTGTTGATTCAAGAAAATGACCATTTTTTCTCTCTGCTGTTCCATTGGGGGGTTGTTGACACAAGATGACTCATGTATGAAAATATGGAGTTAAGATTTGGTTAAAATAGTCTCTGGCCTTGTCTAAACGAAACCTTTTGATGTTGACTCCAAATTGATTTTTGGCTATGGAGTGAAAATTTGGAAGAACACTACTAACATCAGATTTATTTTTAAGCAAAAAAATTCAAGTAATATGAGTGCAATCATCAATGAATAAAACAAACTGTTGTGCTCCAAAAGCATTAGGAACAGTAGAGGGACCCCAAATATCACTGTAAATAGGATAAAATGGAGCATAACTTTTTTGGTTACTGATTAAAAAAGGTACATGCTTGTGTTTAGCCAGTTCACACACCTCACAATAAAAATTTTCAAGATTCATACCCTTAAACAAAGAAGGGAATAAAATGCTTATGGTCCCAAACGATGGATGTCTAAGACGACGGTGATAAAGTCAAAATTTTTCTTTATTAGATAAAAGACATTCAGAATTAAAGAAGTGAGATAACTTACTCTTAGTGATGTTTGAATTGCTTAGTGTTTCAAGTTAGTAGAGGCTATCTCGTTCTCTATCATGGCCAATTTTCCTCCCCAAATCCTTGTTATGAACAACACAATAATCATGGTGAAACAACACATTGCAACATAAGTTCTGAGTGAGTTTTTGAACAGATACAAAATTAGTGGCCAAAGAACATGGAGAACATGTTTTAAAATAAGTGATGGGCTTATCCTGACATCTCCTATACGTGGTACAGTAATCAAGAACCATTGGCTATAGCTATTTTCTTATTGCTTGGGCAAAGATAATATGTGCAAAAAAACATTTGGTGAATGCCAAATGTTCAGTAGTTCTTGAGTCCATGACCCAAGAGTCAACAAAGGCTATATCCAAGACATGTGATCCAATAGAAACAGGAAACTCACTTGTATATGGCAATGCGGTGGTACTGCTACAACACACTCCTGTGCTTCCACTACTCTTGACATAATGGAATTTTTTTTTGGGAAAAGGGTAAACAAAATAAGGAAAGAGGTAATGCGGGAAAAAACAGAGGACATGAGATAGAAGGAACAGAGGCTATTATGAAGGAAACAAAAACAGAGGCTTGCGATTGGTACTAGTCAGAAAAAAAAGGTTTAGGGCAGACTTGAGTGGAGGTTTTGGGCAAATTTGGACAAAACTAGCGATGGGTATAGATAAAAATTGGGCGGCGAAAAATAGTTTCAAGACTGGCAGAAAAGATGATGAGGTTGGGTGAAAAAATGATGGGTATTGGGCTGTGATGGACAGAATCGAATGATGGGTATTGGACAAGATGGGATGATGGGTATAGAGAAAACTAGATGAGGTTGTGAAGGTGACCGGCGATGATGGAGATGAAAAACACAGGAAATTAGCATGAAGGAGCATAATACAAAAAAATTGGGTGATTAAGGCAAGGAAGGAAAAACTTTAGCAATGAAGACTGGGCTAGGTGATGAAGGCTTAGAAAATAGCGATTAAGGCGGAGAGAATCAATGAATGTTGCAGAACTAGAAAAAAATTCAAGGCTGGCAGAGAATGAACTGGGTAAAAAATACACAATATGCAATGGCTACTAGTCTAGAAAGAAGGCTAAGATACCTATGATTAAGGCAAGCAAGACAAGGAGGCTGGGGGAAGGGCAATGAAGGCATATAAAAAAAATGCAACAACCAACGATGAAGGCTGGATAACTGGCTGGTCGGTGTTAAGGTTGGGTGGGCTGAAAATACTTTGACAGAGCATAACCTGGCTCTAATTCCATGTTAAATTCTTTTTGTATTTCATATATGAAAATGTACTAGGACACCCTATATATATAGAGAGAGAGATATGTAACAGCCTAATTCTATAAATTATAGAGGATTAAAACAGATCAGTCTAACTTAAATTTAGGAAAATCAAATCAATTTAATTTTAGGAGAATCAGAATATTTATGTCCCTAAAAGATTGCTACTACATATTGAGAAGATATTTTCCGCACCATACACACCCAAATATCCTAAGAGTAAGATTATTTGTGGTTTTGAAGTCAGGATAGAATGTAGAGAGAACTTTCATTAGACTTCTAAACCCCAAGACTTTAGAAGACAATCGATTGATAAGATTTGCAGCAGTAAGAACAGCTCCTCCCAAAAAGACTTTGGCACATTTTTTTGAAAAAGTAATGCGTGGGCAGACTCAAAAAGATGACCATTTTTTTTTCTTGCAACTCTATTTTGTTGAAGAGTGTGTACACAAGAGAACTTGTGTATTATCCATTTTTGTTGAAATATGGAGTTAAGACTTGATTAACATAGTCTTTGGCATTATCTGACTAAAAACGTTTGATGTAGATTCCAAATTGAAGTTTGATCTGAAGCAAAAATATCCAATTAACACGAGTACAATCATCAATGAATGAACCAAATCATCATGCCTCAGAAACATTAGGAATAGTAGAGGGATCTCAAATATCACTATGAATGAGATAAAAAAGAATTGAACCTCTTTTATTACTTACTGGAAAAGGTACACGTTTGTGTTTAGTCAGCTCACACACCTCACGATAAAAATGTTCAATATTCAATTCCTTAAACAAAGGAGGAAATAAAATGTTAATGGTCCTAAAAGATAGATGTCCAAGATGCCAGTTATAAAGCTAATTTTTTTATTTATTAGATAAATGAGATTCACAAATAAGAGAGGTAACTTGCTCTAAATGATGCTTGAATTGTTTAGTGTTTTAAGGTAGTAGAGGATATATCGTTCTCTAGCATGTTTGATCCTCCTCCCTAAATTTTTGTCATGAAAAATACAACAATTATGGTAAAACATTACATTGCAACATAAGTCCCGAGTGAGTTTTTGAATGGAGACAAGATTAGTGGATAATTTAGGGACATGGAGAACTTTTTTTAATGAGAAATGGGCTTATTCTGACGTCTTCAACATGTGCTATAGTAGTTAAGAATCTATTGGCTGTGTTTATTTTTCTGATACTTAGGCAAGGAGAATATGTGCAAGTGAATTGTTAATTTGGTGAATCTGTCATATAGTCAATGGCATCGGAGTCCATGACCCAAGAATCGGCAAAGTACTTATTCGAGACATGTAATCCAACAGAAATAAGAAATCACCTACATATGCTTATGAACAAGTATTTGAGGGTTTATCATGATTGTCAATAAGGGTTCTCAATCTTTCTACCTCATCTTGATTTGTGGTGCTGCTATGTGAGTTCAATTGTTATTCCTTGCCTATCCTTCTTTTTGCCTCCATTATCAACTTGAAGGTTTTTTATGGAGTTTCCAACACCGCTTTCGAGTATGGCGTGCTTTCTTTTAGTAAGTGCACCAGAAGTTATCCTTACCATTACCTTCATGGGCTTTCTATTGATAAGATTATTGATAAGATTTTTTAGCAATTAGTGCTTGCTTTGAGTTATTCCAATTTTTGCCACTATAGTTGGACTGTCAGTACTTGGTGGTTCAAGCATCAACCCTCTTCTACTTTCTTCACGTACTATTGCCACCACTTCATTAAAACAAAGAACTTCCTATTTTCCTAATATTTGGAGTAGTACTTGGTCAAACTCCGAATTGAGTCTAGCCAAAAGTCACAGACTCAATCTTGTTCAATGAAATTCTTTAGAATAATAGCATTTTTAGGAAACTTTATTTTTACCCCCCTATAATGATCAAGTTCCTACTAGAGAGATTTTAATTAATTGGCATATTCAGCAACTAACTTACTCCTTTGATTAGCGGTTTTTACCTTCACCTCATATACTTGAACAATATCCTTAATTTTAGAATATGTTTGTTGAATAATATCTCAAATATCTTTGGCAGTGGTCAAGAACATATAAGTATCACTGATCTAAGGAATCATTGAATTTCATAATCATGCCATAATCATTAAGTCTTCTTCGTCCCATGCTTTAAATTCGGGATCTCCTAACTTCGGTACTATTCTCATGAGATGACTCAACTTGTCCTTCCGTTTAAGTATGGTGTGGATAGGTTGAGACCAATTAAGATAGTTCTTTCCATCTAGTCTATAGGCAGCTTGAATATTTTGCAGTTCTCCAAACATGCAGGTGCAGAAAGGAGTGTTTTTGTGAAGTAGATAGGAACGCTGCAGGTGAGGTTTGCAATGGCTGGGTATCCTGCTATTAAGGCAGGGAAGGTGGTGATAAAGGTCGAATAGCAAAGAAAACAAATGATGGACACTTTGGGTAACTAGCGACGAAGGCTAGATGAAGGGCAATTAAGGCCGAAAAAGGGAAGGAACAAACAATGAAAGCTTTGGTGGGTAACAAAGCTTGAATTAAAAACTCAGAATGCCAAACATAGCTTTGATACCATGACAAAATTCTGTTTGTATTTTTCACTCTTAAAAAACTGTGCAAGGCAAGCCTATATGTATACATAAAAAGCAACGGCTATATCTCAAGAATTAAGGGATATTAAAAGCTGATTATCTTAAATTTATGAAGATAATCAAAACTGCCTAATCAGAATATTTACTTCTAAAATTACTACAATTTATGGAGAAGATATTTTTCACAATTATGATGGACCCCTAAAGTTATTAGAGGAATATGGGTGGTTACGGGGTTTTGGGCGAGGGACACGAGGAAGCTTGGGATAGGAGGGGTTATGGGTAGTTAGGGATTTAGTTATAAATTGGGGGTAAGGGCAGAAGGTGGAGGCTGGCATAAATTTGGGAATTGGGTTATGGAAGGGATATAGCCCTTTGAAGTGCTAAATGTGTTATCTGCCTTGTAATTTTCTATATTTTTCAGAGTGTAATTTCAGTATTTTCCTATACTTCTTTTAGTATAATTCTAAATGGAGATTGAGGTCTCCACAATTTGGTATCAGAGCAAAGATGTTTGCTTGGGTTATGGAGGAACGGAGGGAGGAATTCAAAAATTGGAGGGGAAGGTTGTAGAGATGAAGGGAGAGAAGAGCATAATAAAAGAATACATATTGGAAGCAAGGAAATCTCGTACTAGAATGGGGAATCCACAAGGCAATGAAGGCGGGCTGTCGATGCTTAAACCAGAAGGTTTAGTGATAGAGTATTGTGAGAGATTTGAGTTGCTTTCTACTCCTTTGAGAGAAGCTAGTGATGAGATGCTAATGGAGGTGTTCAAGAACGGATTAAAGGAGGAGATTTGAACTGAGATTTGTATGAATAGGGTTGTTACAAATGAATGAAGCTAGCTCATAAGGTAGAAGAAAGGAACATGGTGTTGGAAAAGGCCAGGGAAGCACGATACATGCGAGGGATTGGAACGAAGTGAGGTATTGGGGCAGAGTTTCACTTGAGCTTCAAATTCTCTAGACCTGACCCAAAGCACCAATGTTTTGCTCAGCTAGAAACCCCGAAACAAAGAAATCCAATTAGCCCAAGGCTTGAGTGAGTTATGTGATGTCAACGAACAAGGGAGGGGGCCTTCTCAGCATTAAATGAGGACAGAGATAGCCAAGAAATGAGAGATGGACCTATTCTATCTTTGTGATGAACAACACATCCCCACCCATCATTGTTGTAATTGTTAGTTGTAGGTCTTATTGCTAGTTGAGGACTTGAAAAGGGCAGAGGAAGATGCGTAAGAGAAAGAAATAGGGGAAGGAGATGTTGGGAGGAAACAAATCTGGTTGGATTGGTTTTGGGAAAAATGCATGAGCATTGTAGCACTATGAGCTTCTTTTTGCGTTGTTCAAGTTGTGCGAGCAGGAGTGGGTAGGTTACAACGGGTACATTTCTGAGGAGGGCTGCTCTAGTTATTTTTTGTAATCCTATTGGGCCTTGTACAAGTTATGGGCTGGCTGAAAATTCAACTAAGGGGGCGTTTGGTACACGGATTTTTTTTTGTTTCCTAGGAATCTGAATCTGAAAAATTATAATTCCCATGTTTGGTACAAACTTTTAAAAATTCATTCCTGAAAAACTAGGATTCCCAAGAATCATTTTTTAGTAAGTTTTTCACAAAAACATTTCCATGAGGAGGGGTGGGAATCGGGAATGAGAATCCTCTTATGATGTTAAAAGATAATTATACTCTTCATTAATGGCATAATTGTAATAATAACAAAAAATTACTCTCTTACTCTCTCTCATCTCTTTCTCTTTTCACTCTCTCACTTTCTCTCTCATCCTCTCTCTTCACTCTTACTTTCTCTCTCATAAGAATAAGGAGTTTTTGAAAAAATTATGAAGATTTACATGGAATTAAATATAATCAAACAGAAGAATAGAAATTTTTTAGTAATTTTAAAAGTCAACCAAACACATTTTATACATTCTTAAAAGAATTATAATTCCCATCAATTATGTTTCTTAGGAAATATGATTCTTGGGAACAAAAAATTTTACCGTTTACCAAACGCCTCTAGAGCTTTTGGAATTGGGAGTTGACAGTGCAACTCACAATGAATTGAGCCAAGAATTTAAGGCATCATTTGTTGGTAAAGGAAAAAAGAATGAAGAAAAAGGGGAAGGAAGAAAAAACAGATTCACACTAGGAAGAAGCCATGGTTCCAATTTCAACCTCTCACTTTGAGGGCAAGATATTGATGGACCCCTAGGGTTATTAGGAGGAATATGGGTTTGTTTTAGAGATTTGGCTAAGGCCATGTGGCAAGTGTTTGTAGGGGAAGTTAGGGATAGTTTGTTAGAAATTGGCTACAAATAAGGGGTGAGGGTAGAGGGGAAAGGCAGGCAAAATTTAGGGAATTTGGTTATGGGAGGGTTCTAGCCCCTTGAAGTGCTAGAAGAGTTTACTTTCCTATAATTTTCTATATTTTCAGTTTAATTGCAGTATTTTTCATTTATTTTCTTAGTAAAATTTCAGATGGAGATCTAGGTCTCCATTAAAATAATAGAGCTTGAGCAACTTCCATCGAATGGGTATTCTTTTGTTTGGCCACCCCATTTTGTTGAAGGGTAACAATGCGTGGTGACTTGTGGATAATACCATTTCGTAACATGAAGGATGAAAATTGTAGAGAAATTTTCAATATTATCACCACGAAGAAAATGAATGACACAATCAAACTATCCTAATCATAGCCCAAAATGCACAAAATATAGCAAATGACTTCGAATGATTTTTCATTAAATATAATTGTCATACAACAATATAATATATACAGAAGTAACTAAGTATCAAAAGCCAGATTTAATTAAATAAAATAAGGTTGAAATGAACAAAATCAGAAAGGTAATAATGTTTGATTATTAACATAGGGTAAGTAAGAAATTTGATAGTGTTTGGCAAATTGAGATGACTCACATTCTAGACGCAGACGATAAACAAGGATACAATTCTTTATTGTGGCCGAAGAAGGGTGATCAAGGCGACCATGGAGTTGAAGAGTTGAAGCAATAGTGGAATAGGAAATTGGTTGCGATAGAGGTTTAAATTTGCTATCAAGAACTTATATCTTATTGGTTGCTCCATATACACCTCTTCCTCAAGATTACCATGAAGGAAGGCATTTTTAATATCCAACTGATAAAGAAGTCAATGACACATTGCGGCAATAGAGAGTATAAGCTGAATGGAAGCCATTTTGGCAACCAAAGAGAAAGTATCACCATAATTCAACCCAAAAATTTGTGTATAGCTTTTGACAACTAGACAAGTCTTAAGGCGATCAATAGTATCATTAGGTCCAACCTTAATAGTATAAACCCATCGACAACCAATAGTAGATTTGTCAGGAGGCAGATGTGCCAGTTCCTAAGTGCCACAGGACTGCAATGCAGTCATTTCATCAACCATTGCTTGTCACCATCCAGGGTGAGAAAGAGCTTCCTGTATAGTCTGAGGAATAGAAACAGAAGATAAAGACGACACAAAGGTATAATAGGGAGAGGATAATCGATGATAACTCACAAAATTGTATACAAGATGAGGATTACGAGAGGGGCAAATACTTTTCGAACAGCAATAGAAAAACCATCAGTATGAGACAGGTTCGAAGCAAGTTTTGAAGTTGGAGTTAGGGGTGAATCAGCAGAAACATCCACAGGGTTTGCAGGAGTGGAGATAGGCACACGGTGACGATAAACCTAAAGGGGTGGAACAATCTGTGAAGACGAGGCCAAAGTGTCTGGAAAAAGAACAATAAAAGAATCGAAACAAGGAAGAGGAAGAGCATCAGTAACAATGTACTGATAAATAGAATGAGATGGTGAGTAATAAAAAGATTGCTCAAAAAAGATAACATCTGCAGATACAAAGAACTGACGAGTTAAGGGAGAATAACACTTGTACCCTTTTTGTAATCTAGAATAGCCCAGGAAGATGCATTTAAAATCCTTAATGGCAAGCTTATCACGATCTGAGATATGATTATGAACAAAACAAATACAACCAAACACAAGGAGAGAGATGATACAATGGTTGACTTGGGAATATGAGAGAATGAGGACTTGGCAAGCACAAAGGGAGGCATACGGTTGATTAGATAACAGACAGTAAGAATTGCATCACTCCAAAAGGAGGGAGGAATATGGTGATTAAGCAACATAGTGCGAGTTGTCTCAATTAATTGGCAATTTTTGTGTTTAGCTACACCATTTTGTTGTGGTGTGTAAGCATAAAAAGATTAATGAAGCATACTCTGTGCAGGCATAAAATTTTGAAAAGAGATAGAAAAATATTCACGTGCATGATCACTTTGCAAAATTTTAACAGATGTATTAAATTGAGTATGAATCTCAATGCAAAAATTTTTGAAAATAAAAAACAGTTTAGATCGATCCTTCATTAAAAATAACTAAGTACATCGAGAATAATCATCAATAAAAGTCACAAAATATTTAAAACCTAAAATAGAACGATGACGACTGGTTCCCCAAATATCAGTATGAACTAAGGAAAAAGGAGACTTAATTTTACTTTGACTCTGTTTAGGGAAAGAGAGGAAAAGAGATACATGTATGTGTACTTAATTGACATGATTCACACTCTAAAGATTCTAAAGAGGAAAGACTAGGCACTATCTATTGCAATTTATGAAGGCTGGGATGTCCCAAACGGTGATGAAGCATAGATGGAGAGGGAGAAGTGGTGCAGACTATTGGAGATGTAGGCATAGAGAGATAATATAGCCCGTGTGATTCACTCTCAGTTTCAATCGTTTGACTAGTGCTCTGATCTTGTATAAGCACAGAAAAATCTGAAAAAGTTAGAGAGCAATTCAAAGTTCGAACAATCTTACTAACAGAGATAAGATTGAAAGGGTAGTCAGGAATATAAAGAACAGACTTAAGAGATAGAGAGGGAAGTGGTTATGCTTGACCAATACCTTTGGTAATAGCTTTAGAACTATCAGCAAGAATAACGATAGGAAGAGAAGAAGATGAAATATCCAATTTGGAGAAAAGATTACGGTTACTAAATATATGATCGAAAGCACCTGAGTCTAAGATCCAAACCCCTGAGAAAGAAGACTGTGTCAGACAAGCAATAGGATTACCAGTATGAGCAACGGAAGTAACGATACCAGCATTTTTAGTGGCTTGATATTGCAAAACTTCCTAATAATTAGCCCCTGATATCGAAACGACTGTAGATGGTGGAACAGTATCAGGATTGTTTGTTTGAACAATATGGGCAGCTTTTTGAGGACGACCATGCAGAGAATAACATTTGTCACGAGTATGACCAATTTTATGGCAATAAGTGCATTGAGGGCGTTGCTCTCGATTACGTTCGCCACCTCGGCCAATATTATGGGTTCTGTTAGGATTGATAATTTGGGAAGCAAGAGTTGAGAGCTCAAAAAGTATACTCTCTATCTTGGGAGGAGTTGGCCCAGAGACACGCAATAAGCAAGTAAATACATTGTCTAAAGATGGAATGTCAGGACTAGAGATGATTTGCTCGCGAACCGATTCAAGTTCGGGTTTTAATCCAGCAAGAGTAAGAACCATAAAAAACTTATCCCGTTGCTTCTCTTGTTTACTGAGATCAGCTGTAATAGGCAATAACTCATTAAATTCTTCCTTGACAGACTAAACCATGCTCAGATAAGTGTTCATATTTGTATCAAACTGTTTCAAACTCATCATATCATTTTCTCTATAACCAAATGATAACGTTAAATCTCATTAGTGTAGAGAGATTTAACCTTTCTTCAAAAAGCATGGCATGTTTTATAAGTATAGAGGAGAGGCAAAATTTCAAAATCAACATAGTGCTATAACAAACTACATAATTGGTGGTCTAATTTTTTTCAAACAAGTCTATCTACTTCAGAAATATCTTTTAATTTTTTTATTAAATGGTCTTCATGACCCTAACTAAGAATCCAAAGCTCAACAGATGCAACCCATAAAAAATAATTAAACTCAGTTAATTTTTCGGTAGTAATAACAGGAAACCCAGAGATATAAGAGAAAATACCCGATTTTTGGGTGGTGGGAATCATGGACGAAGCAACCATCATGTCTAGACAAGTAATGCAGCCAGAAAGAAGAATGAATCAAACACTATGAGCAGGCAGAAAGAGAACAAGGACCTGGGTACCACGAATAGATCCAAAGAAGTGGAAAGTAGTGCCTGGGTAAGTCACAAGGATGAAAAAATGCTGCTGTCAGTGCAACCTAGGCCAAAAGACGAAAGCCAGATGAGTGCTCAGTGTTGTCTGGGCAAACACGAGCCAAGGAACCGCAAACAGAAGAGGGTATCGGCACTGTTTGGGCTGGTTGGACACCAACGGTGCCATCGACAGTGGCCAGAGAGACTCCGGCGATGGTGGTCGGCCGGTTTTTGGGTTTTGAGCATGACTTAACTCAGATGCCCAACAGAATCACTCTTTGTAGAGGCTGGACCTCTAGTGCGACGCTCTACTGGGAACTTTTCCCTTTTTTTTTAAATAAAGAAAAATAGGAAGCTAGATAGAGGCACAGCTTAAAGACTACTACTTGTACCTAACTCCTCCCTCAAAATTCGAGTCATGAGAAGGAAGATTGCTGAAACTTATAAAGATTCAGACATCCAATTGATGTAGAACTTCAACACAACCCGCTCATGCTTAGGGCTAGAAATCTGGAGCATGAAGTTTGCAGGAATGAACATCGGTGGATGGGCTACGTCGAAACTAGAATAGACTCTGATACCATGTGAAGTCAGAGAAAAATAGGAGAAAAATAAAATAGTAAGAATGTAGTCTATGAATTAGACCTATATCAGTCTCTGATATATATTAGAAAAAATGCAGACAAGACATTAATTAAATTATAATTATAATTCCCTAAATCAAAGAATATCACAACCAGCTAAAACAGGAAACTCTAAAAAATAGAAAACATAATGGTTACTATAATCCCTTACATCAAGGGATATTACTGATACTCTCTAATCACACAATTTATTTACATTAATTCTAACACTCACAATGAGTGAACTCACTATCAAACTCGTTTTTTTTGGTGAACTTGAGGTAAATTTTTGTTTTTTAAATCTTTGTTCACCTAGCTCCGCATTTCTTTGATTCTCTCTGGCCCAACTAAGCTTGAAAGGGAAGAATCTCTGTAATAGAAACTCAAAATGCTGCCCACTTGTGTTGAAGTTCAATCATCTAGTCCCTCCATATAATAGTAGCTCTGCAATAGGCATGTCAAGCCCTATGCTATCGTCATCCAATTCCACCCTTCAACAAGCTCTCCCATCTACCCATTTGCAGCAAGTTCTCAATCGATTAGTAATAAACATCTTTCTCAACAAGGAGCCTTCTTCAACAGGATTTTCTTCAATCAATAGCAGCAATCATCTCCCTTTCCTTCCCTTTTCTCTTCCTGAGCTCCCTTATCTAAAATCTCAACATTAAGTCTATCTATTGTGCTGTCGATTGCTCTGAATTAATAGGTCATTTTGAGGTATTTTTCTTCAAAGGTAAAACACAGTTTACTACCTCATGGTTTAGGCCATTTTCACGTTGCTACTATGTGGCTTACAAGTTGACATTTTGCTAGTTTGAAGTTTGATCTATGTTTTAATTCCGTTAAATATCCTGGAGAAATTCCCAAAACCCATCAACCAAGAAATTGAGGATGGGGCAAGAATTAAAGGATGTTAGTTGAATGATTAGGCAATAATTTGGGAGTGTGGGGCTCAATTGTGAAGAGAGGGGTTAGGGGTTTTGATATAGAATTAGGAGAAATTTGAAGAAATCAAGGATGCTAGATTAAACACATTAGGCATAAATTTAGGTATGGGGCAAGAATTTGGGTAGTGTGGGGCCTGGTTGGAAAGAGAGAGGTTAGGGATTTTGAGACTGAATAGGAAGGAATTTGGGGAATTTGGAAATGTTAGATTGTACGATTAGATAAGAATTTGGGGATGGGAGAAGAATGTGAGGATTGTGTGGCTTAGCTGGGAAGGGAGGGCTTAAAGATTTTTAAATGGAATGAGTGAAATTTGGGAAAATTGCGAAATTAGATAGGATTTGGTATGGGAAAAGTAGTTGGGGAGTGTGGGGTTCAGTTGGCAAGAGAGAGGTAGGACTTTTGAGATGGAAGTGAGAGAAATTTTGGAAAATTAGGAGAACTTAGACAGGATTTGGGAATTTCCATTTGCAAACTTTCGAACCACAGGATAGCAGAGTTAAAACGATAAACCAGAGTAGTAAACTATATTTTAAACTTTTTAAGGACTTTTTGTTTGTTACTTGACCCTTAGATATTGATTTATGGACAATTGATAATGTTATTTCCTATTACTTTTTTTTTCCATGCTTTGATGCATTTGGAAGTACTTTCCATGTTCTTTTTGGGAACACTTCTCGTTCTCCTCAGCTGTAATAGGCTTCAGCACATTCATCTTGTCATAAATGTGCTTGAACTTTGGGAAAATATTAAGAGAACTATCTTGCTGGTGGGCCCAATGTAGATCCTGGGAGACTTCATAGATGCAGGACAACTTCTCTTTCCCAGAATGAATAAACTCCAGATATTCCCACAGCTTCTTGACCATATCACTATGTGAAACCATTTCAACTATAGAGCTATCTAAAGAATTTTGAATCCAAGAAAATTTTATGTTGTCCTCAGACCCACCATTAATGTGCTTCTGGATCTGTGTGTGTCATCAGTCAAATGGTCCTATTTGTCTTCACCCATTAAATAATTTTTGACAATTGTCCTTCCCTGTGCAAAATTTTTGCTATCCAATTTCTTGTTTGGAATTTCATTTGATGAGTGAATCACCTCCAAAATAACTACTTTTCTCTCCATAGCTTCAGAATTCAGTATCATTTACTCAATATTTACTTTTTAACAGATAAATTTGAAATTAAAGAGAGATGACAAAATATAAGGGTTACGTCCTCTTACAGACAAAAACTGCAAACTGCCAACTGGGATGAGAGCCCAGCCTTGCAAACCATATAGTGAACCCATGCAACTCATAACAGGCTGCTCTGGCCATATGTTCTATGTTATCATGTTGTCACTGACATCTTTTTGTTGTCTTTTTTGCAGTGAAGATGATGACCTTGCTGAACCATTGGAAATTAATCCTTCAGAATTTTCCACTTTGCTGGTAAAGTGCCTGTTTATTCACTTTATGATCAGTATTTCCATTTGATTATGGGAATAACTGAAATATCATTTTTGTAGGAGGAGAATCGCAGAAAGCCAGCTAGACTTGGTTCCATTGGTAATTGGCTACAGTGTCGGGAGGTTGTAGATAGAGCCAATGGAACTATATGTGGAAAATGGCGCAGGTAAACCACACATCATAGTTATCAGTTGTCATTAGATGGTTTAATAAGTAATTATTAATTTAACTTAGGAAAAATTCTTTCTCCAACCATGAAAGAAAAATATTAATCTACCAAGGTGCATTTCAAACTTCAACCCAAGTTTGATTCCTAGGGGTAGGGGTATGGGAGCGTTTAGGAGTCTCATATAAAACAACAACTAAGCCTTTTACTAATAGGCGGAATTGGTTACATAGATTAAAAGACACCACAGTGGTTAATAATAAATGAGATCAATAAATAGATTATTAATTATTAAATCTTTCTTAATAGTTTTACTTATTGTTTTTTTTGGCCTCCCTCTATCTCTAACTATCAGACTGCTATCCATCTAATCTACTCTTTTCAATAAGACTTTTGCAGGTCTTCTCTACACATGGCAAAATAACTTTAAGTAAGATTCTACCATTTCCACAATAGGTGTTACCCTAATTTTCTCTATAATACACTCATTTCTAATAATATCTCTTCTAATGTGTTCACATCCAGCGCAATATTTTTATCTCTGCGATATCGAGTTTATCTTCCTATTGTCTTTTAACTACCTAACATTTAGTACCATACAATATAGCAGGCCTTATAGCTGGACGGTAGATTTTTTTCTTTAACTTTGAGTGTCACTTTTCTATCACAAATGACACTCGAAACTTTTTTCCATTTCATCCATTTTGCATGAATCCTATGGTTTACATCATCTTTTACTTCGCCGTCATTTTACATAATGGATCAAAATATTTAAAGCTTTTACTTGTTTTAATAGATGGTCTCCAAGTTTTACTTTTAAATTCGTATTTGTTCGCCCATTACTAAAATTACAGTTCATATATTATGTTTTATTTCTACTTATTCGAAAGCCATGTCTTTTTAAAATTTGTCTCGATGACTCTAACTTCATATTTTTTTCCTCTTTCGATTCACCAACTAAAACTATATCATCTGTAAAAAAAATCATATATTGAGGCCCAAAATCTTATATATGTTCAGTAATTGCGTCCAAAATCTTATATATGTTCAGTAATTGCGTCCACTGACACTCTATCATATATTTTTTTCAAATCAATACAAATCATATGTAGATTTTTTTCTTCCTTTGATATCTTTCCATCACTCTCCGCAATAAGCAAATTGCTTCCATGGTTAAATTTTTTAGCATAAAATCAAATTGATTCTTTGTGATTTGAGTCTTTTGTCTTAATCTCTGCTCAATAACCTTCTCCCGTAACTCTATAGTATGGCTCATGAGTTTAATCTCTCTACAGTTGGTACAATTCTGTATGTCTTCTTTATTTTTATATATAGAGATTAAAGTATTTCTCCTCCATTTATTCGACAT
The DNA here is from genome assembly GCA_037074535.1 of Gleditsia sinensis. Classification (NCBI taxonomy): domain Eukaryota; kingdom Viridiplantae; phylum Streptophyta; class Magnoliopsida; order Fabales; family Fabaceae; genus Gleditsia; species Gleditsia sinensis. The sequence goes on along the minus strand of CM073468.1, from coordinate 56,138,466 downwards.
TTTTTTAAATCTCATTATCATGTTAAACAACTTAGTGAACTAACTTATGTCTTTCCTGCCTACATCTTTCCACACTTCAATAAGTATATTATCAATTCCTATTGTTTTGTCATTTTTCATTCTTTTCAAAGTCTATTCTACTTCAAGCTCCTAAATTCTATGATAAAAAGTATAATTGTGGTTTTCCTCTGCAATATTTAATTGTATGGTTTTCCTCTGCAATATTTAATTGTAACAAGCCAACTCATGTTCTTTGTTAAAAAGCCCTTGAAAGTAACTCTTTTATCGTGTTTGAATATCTTGCTTCCTTACCATGACATTATCTTCTTCATTTTTAATACTTTTTATTTTATTTAGGTCTCTTGTTTTTCTTTCCCTACCTTTCTAAAGCCTAAAAATTTCTTTCCCTATTCTTAATTCTTAAAGATTGATAGAACCCTTCAAAAACTCTAAATTTTGCTTCACACACAGTCTTCTTAATGTCTTTCTTAGCAAATTTATATTTTTTTTAATTTTCATTATCTTTACATAAGTGCCACGCTTTATAACACTATCTTTTAACTTTAATTCTATCTTGCACCTCTACATTCTACCACTAAGACTCTGTACCCTTTGGTCCAACGTCTCTTGATTTTTCAAGTATTTCTCTTGTTATTTTCCTGATTTCTTTGGCCACTTCGTCCCACGTATCGTTAGCAATTCTTTGAACCTCCCAAAACCCCTCTTCCTCTACCCTTCTTTGAAAGCTCCTTTATTGTTTATTTTTCAAATGTCACCACCTAATTTTTGGAACCGTTTTCTTACTATTTCTTTCAACTCTTCTTTTAATCCGTACTTATAAAATTAAAATTCTATGTTGGGTAGCCAAACTCTCTCCGGGTATGACTTTGCAATATGTGCAAATTTTTTTATATAATTTCCTTACCAAGAAAAAATTTATTTGAAAGTTTTCCCTTCCACTCTTGTACATGATACTACCCGCTTTCTAAAGCAAGTGTTTGTTATTGTAAAATTAAAGGTTAAAGAAAAATCTAAGATAGTTTTACTCTTTTCATTTGTTACTCCTAATCTAAAACCTCCATGTATACTCTCGTATCTTTTAGATTTGCTTCCTACATGTCCATTTAGATCCCCTCCTAAGAAATTTTTTTCTCTCGAAGGTATTTCCTGAACCAAACCTTTTAGATCCTCTCAAAAAATTATCTTGCGATACTTCTCTAATTTAACTAATAGTACATAAACATTAATCCCATTAAAAATTTCTTACTCCACTACAAGCTTTGAAGATATAATTCTATCTCCTAATCCTTTTACATCTACCATATTGTTTTTTCACTTCTTATCGACTATTATATTTACACCATTGCTAGTTCTTGTTTTGTCAGTATACCAAAGCTGAAAACTCAAAGTATCTAATTCTTTAACCTTTTCTCCTACCCACTTAGTTTCTTGTAGGCACATGATGTTGATTCTTCTCTTAATCATGGTATCAATTATTTCTATTGATTTTCTTGTAATCGTGCCTACATTCTAAGTTTCAAAATAGATCATACTCTCGTTAATTAACTTCTTTACTTACACCCGCTCATTAAAGTGTGGGATTCCTTGCATATTTTTCACTACACCCGCGTCGATGGAGCAAGTCTTGCTCTTTTGTCGCAAGTTTAACACAACCTTTCTCTTTTATCTAGTTTTTTAGAGCCAAGCAATTGGGGTGTTCATGGTCCAGTTTGGTTTGGTTCGAGGGTTTTCCTCAAACCTAATTAGATTTGATTGTTCTTAAATTTTATATACTAAACCAAACCAAATCAGGATCATTATTACACCACCCATACCAAACCACCAATCTTGGTTTGTTTCGATTCCAGTTCATTGGTTTTTCTACTACTACTACCTTCTATCAATGCTTAATATATTCAAAATAGTATTATTTGGTAGCAACAATAAAGTATAATAATGGCAATTACAACAGTAATATAATAGTAGTAGGGGGGTTAATTTAGTCATTAGAAATCCACTAGTAGGAGAGAATCCAGTTTCTTGGCGAAGAAAGTTGAATGTGGCAGTGAGATAGAGTGTGGAGGCTGAATACTGTGCTATAGCCTAAACATGTGAACTTATGTGGGTCAAACTTTCTTATAAAACCTTGTTTAATAAGCAAGAACACATTAGCTGTCTGCTCTCAGGTTGGACAGTAAGGGTCAAAGAAGGGCAATCATTCATTCTTAAAACCAACATTCTTAAGACCAATGAGTCGGGCGAAAGGGGGGGAAGCTCTCCGTTCCTGATTCTCCTGTAGCTGGATCCTCTAGAACCACTTAGAATGGGATTCCAACTTAGCACCTTTTGAGATTTTGAGAAGAGTTGCTCTTTGGAGAGCGCAGTACGATGAAAGTTGTAAGCTGTGTTTGAGAGGGGGGGAGTTATTGCTATCGTTGGCATTAAACATTGGGCTTTCAGGTGAAAGTGAAGGTTTGGATAGGACTCTAGACTCGACCTATGTCTCTTCAGGTTTGGTTTTCATTAAAGGGCTTCTTTCCTTGAAAGTACTTTTAGGATACCGCTTTAATAACGAAAATTGGATTGGAATGGAGTTGGATTTGTTCCTTTGCTTTCCTAAGAGTTTTTTTCCTTTCAGAACTGGAACTCTGAGTTTGGAGTTTATTGTCTTTTGTAGCTTAATAGACTAGGGTCCTTGGGTCAAGACCCGTAGTCGAAGAAGCCCGAAATGAGCAAGTGAACATTAAAGCTGCTTTGATAAAGAGCTCTAATGTGAACGATAACCCGCTTAGGGCATAACCCCCGGAGAGCATGTCAGAAGGGCTCTAGAACTAGAACTACTTGCTTCACTATCACTCTGCTTTCGCTTCACTACTGCTTAACCCTAACCCTTGCCCTTGCTTGAATATGGGTTTATCATATTTGTCCAATGAAGTTATGGTGTGCTAATCAAGGAGCTTTGCATATCTCATCCAACCCTGTGTTCCATGAGAGAACAAAGCACATTGAAGTAGATTGTCAGTTTGTTTGGGATAATATCCTGCAAAATATGATTACTACATCATATGTTTGTTCAAGAGTTGATTCTATTTGTGACAAGCTAGGCTTGATTAACGTCTATGCTTTGGCGGGAAGTGTTATAAGTATAGGGGTTTTATCTTTGGGTTTATGATATCTTCTCCTAGTGCTAGTAGTATAAGTACTCCTAATATGAGTAGGATGCACTACATGTACTACACCATTATTTGTCTACAAATAAGATGGTTCAGGAGTCTAACAAATCAGATTAGTACCTCGTAAGCTTCTCTTCTCTCTCTATATTTACAGATGATTCATATATAAAATGGTTGAAAAAAAAGTATGAGGATTACTTTCTTATTGATTATGCTCAAATTGCCTAATCTGGCAAACATTTTGGTATGGCAGGGCTCCAATTTTTGAAGTTCAAACTGATGACTGGGAGTGTTTTTGTGCCATCCATTGGGATCCAGCTCATGCTGATTGTGCTGTACCTCAGGTGAAATATAAATTAACTCTCTCGTTTCTTGTATTTGTTGACTATCTTTCAATAGAAGCTTAATGTGAGGAACTGTTGGTGTTATATCTTTTCTGTATTTTTTTTATTTTATCTCTAGGAGTTAGTGTTATAGTCTAACTTTATTATTTTCAGTGTTACAAAGAAAGGAGGGTGCAAGGCCTGAATTATTCTTCCTACAATCTATGAGTTCTTCTTGATCTTTTACATAGTATCAGAGCTGGGGAAGAAGAAAAAAGAAAACTAGGTTTAGTTTGTGGTCTTACTGCCATAAAGTTTTTCGGTGGTAGTTTTGCTCATTGGACACTATTCTGGCACCCTCTTTTGGTCAAGTGACTGGAAGAATTTGATTTGCTGTTTCCCAGCAGCTTGACCTCTATCTGAGGAGTGACGCTTCACGACAACAGTTTTGTCAACTGTCCACACACCAGTGCGTGTGGCATCTTTGTTGCTGGCCCTTCACAGTCAGTGCTGATGGGATGTTTCTGGCATCCTTCGGATCAGAATAATTCATTTCTGGTAGTATTTTCACTATTGGACCTACATCTGTGCTCTCCCAAGTCTGTTAGACTTCTTAAGGCTACCTTCCATCTAAAATTACATTATGCTTTTTTGCATCCCCTATTATTACTTCTGAAAAATTGGTTGGGGTGCGAATTATTTCTCATGGACTGATGTTGAAACATGGTTCATAGGAAAGGGCTATAAAGATCACTCAGTCAAGGAAGACACGGATATTGCCATTGCTGATGGACCTAAGTGTATGCAGATTGATGCCCAATTGTGCAATAATCTTGGGCAAATCCTTAGGCCTAAGACTCTATACTAGTTATATTTGATGATTCTATATTCTTGTCTCTAATATGTATAGCTTGAAACAGCAGTTATGAATATGGAAACTTTCATTGGTCAGATAGAAGCCATTAAAGAATTTAATACAATCTTTTAGAGTAGGTGTGAACATGAGGTGTATATAGCTACAATATTTATTGTAGTTATTGTAGTTTAATATTGTGTCTTATATCAAGTCTCTATAAATGCCATAGTTGTGTAGGTTAGTAACACACCGACACATTTTGGAATTGAGGTTTCTTCCTTACTTTATATTGTTTTTCATGGTATCAGAGCCAAGAGAGGAAAATCCTAAGTGTGTCTTTTCATAATTTTTCCTTCATTTCCAGTGATTGAAATTATTTCAAGTCACTATGCGTCAAGAATTTTTGGAACACCACCCTCAGGAGCATCTAGTCACCTTCTGGCAAGTGATGTGCTGCTTAAACATTTTGGACTGTCTTCCATGCACTGGCATGTGGGAGTGTGATGACTCCAAGCCGTCGGCAATAATAGAATCGACCAACTGGCCTTACCCAGCCTATCTTAAGCCTCCACATGTTCTTTTAGCATGCTGTTGTAGTGACCCATTGCTGGTCTGGACTCTAAAGTCGTAGTTTAGTTCCTTCTACATTTGGTGTGTATAATCTATTATTTAATGTTCATTTGCCCATAGTTGGTGTTTTGTGATTTAGACTCATTGATGTCACACAAATGGCCGATCCTTTGGATTGTGTCACTCCAGCTGCCATCACATCAAAGAGCATTGCCTAGTCAACCTTTGAATTCTAGTTTAGGTTCAAATAATCGCTCCTAGATCCAAATTTGGTATTTTTACTTTAGCTTTTTCTACTTCTCCCATTATTACTATTAAAAAGTTGACCAAAGGAAAACATTAGATATGTGATCAGATGCACAATTCGGTACTGGAATTCTTTTGTTTGGTCATATATTTCATGGATTTTTGCCGTTAAAGAGTTGTTTTATATTAGGCTTAAATGCACTTTTGTCCCCTTTTTTGTATTATAAATGTTTCGATCTGGTTTCTCTGGTTTAAAACAAAGCAAAGTTTCCCTTCCATTTTGGAAAAAGTTACAATTAATCCTCAATTTTGTCATTGGTTTAAAAGAAAATGTTGACATGAATGTTAAACCACCAATATGGCACTAACATGGCATACGTTTTCCATGTGGATTACTTAGATGACAATCAAGCAACTGAAATCAAGTGTTTTTAGTTGGGGGAAATGATGTGGAGGAGCAATACCACGAGTAAAACATTATTTTAGTTGTTGGGGTGTCCTCCAGATTATCCACTTGGAAAAAAAAAACATAGGCCACATTGGCGATTCAACATCTATGTCAACATTTTCTGTCAATAAAATGACAGAATTGTGACAGAAGGATTTTTTTTTTTTAAATGGAAGGGTAACTGTAGAAAAAGAAATAGAAAAACTCTTCTCTATTTTTATTATCAGAAAGACAGAAACATTATATTAGAGAAACTTGACAACAAGCCTATCAATGAATCTTCAAAATTATGGGACCTGTCAATCCCTAAACATAAGGAGCCGTCAAACTCTAAAAATAAGGAACAATGAAGTCCTTAAATTGAGGAGCAAAAAAATAAGGAAAAATAAAGTCCTTGAATTAAGGAGTGGAAACAACAAATATCAGAGAGATATTAGGAAGACAATCCTCCCTAATCCCTTTATTAAAGGCGAACCCAATAGGAAATAAATCCTTAAAGATAGGGTACTGAAATAATGTCACCACCCCCTCAAAGCTGTGTTTCCAAGAATGACCATGCCCAACTCGTCAATTTGTTTCTTGAACGTCTTCCTAGCTAGAGCTTTTGTTAATACATTTGCAACTTGATCTCTAAAGACACATGAGTTATGCATAGTATGACATCCTCAATTTTTCCTTGATAAAGTGTCTATCTAACATTAGCCATAGTATTTCACATGTATTGTGAGCCACAACTCAAATTTCAAATTCAGCACTACGTCAAGCCACAACTGGCTGTTTTTTGCTTTGCCAAGTAACCTAAATTGCCCCAAATAAAAGCACAATATCCTAAAGTAGAGCTCTTATCGTTAATAGAACTTGCCTAATCTAGATCTATGTATCCCTTAGTGCTCTAGGACTTATTTTTGTTGAAAAACAACCCTTTACTTGGAGATCAAGTACTGTCTTCAATAGAACTTGCCTAATCTGCATCCGTATATCCCTCAAGGCTCTGGGACTTATTTTTGTTGAAAAACAGCTCTTTACCTGGAGATCCTTTAAGGTACTTTGGGATTTGGAGAACCTTCGTATGTTCTTCATAATGTATTGACTAACAATACTCATAGCAAAAGTAATATTTAGTCTAGTGTAGAAAACATAAATATTTTTCTCAACTAGGTGCTAGTATTTTCTATTATCAATTGGGATTTCATCCGCCTTGTTCACTATTTTTGTTGTGGGGGTCCATTGGTTTATGAACAGATTTACAGCCAAGTATCCATATTTCTTTTAACAAATCCAAAACATATTTCCTTTGAGTGAGTAATATTCTTTTTTTGTTTCTAGCAACCTCCATACCAAGAGAATAGCATAAAAAGCTGTAGATCCGGCCATTTATCATAAACAATGGTGATGCCCTTTTTCTTCCATGTTGGCTTTATAGGTTGTAACATCCTCTCAATATTTGTCATCTCTTACTGTAACAAAGAATTTTGCAATAAATTGTAGCCTGAAAGTATGAAACCGGCCAAATTATGGTTACAAGTATAAGTGAAAGAACTCATAATAAGAATTCCTAGCAAGATGGAATGGGGTACCGCTTGAATAGAACATCCTGACAATATAGGCTCTTAATTCATCTCTGTCCTAGTTATGGTATGTCTTCTTAAGATGGCTTTCCTCTACACCATTTTTTCTTTTTATTCTAACTCCTAAACTCCCAACTCTAAATGAATTGAATGAAGAAATGGTGGTACTAGATGAATCAATCCTTGATGCATCAGTAGATAGTGGCAACAAAACTTTCTTTGTCATAGATGCTAGTTTTCTTTCATAAGCATCATCTAATTTTTTTCTTGTTAGCAAGATCTTTTTTTAAAATTTTATTGCATGTCCCTATACCTAGCTCTCGTAGCTCTAATAAGTGAGTCTTTAACTTTAGAACAAGTTCTTTTATAGTCATCTCCACAGTAGTCGTAGCTCTAATTTTCATTATTTTGTTACCTTCATTGATGATTACCCTCATTGTTCTTGGTTATTCCTTACGGAAACTTGTTTCGAGTGGTTACCTATATGAAAACAATTGTGTTGAAAATTGTACACAGTTTAGTGCCTTTATTCTCACTTTACAATTGTGTAAGTCATAGGGGTTGCATCATCTTACTATGTCAATATCCTTATTCATCTGCGCCTTTGATGATTCACTTAACTTCTTCACAACTGTTTGGGACATCCTACTTTGTACAAGTTTTGAAAGATGGTCCTTAGTCTTTCCTCTTTACCTTCTTTAGATTATGCATCTTGTCAACTTGGCAAAAATACTCATGCTTCTTTTCCAACTCATACTCATAATAGAACTAAGTCTTCTTTTTCTCTAGTTCATGCTAATGTTTGAAGTCCTTCTACATTGGGTTTTCGTTATTTTGTTACCTTCATTGATGATTACCCTCATTGTTCTTGGTTATTCCTTACGGAAACTTGTTTCGAGTTGTTACCTATATGAAAACAATTGTGTTGAAAATTGTACACAGTTTAGTGCCTTTATTCTCACTTTACATGGTGACATTGCACATAAATACTTTTTCATTGCTTTTTAAAACTTTATGTTTGAATAAGGTATTCTTCAATAATCATCTTGTTCCCATACTCCTTAGCAAAATGGTGTTGTGGAATGTAAACATCATAATATGATAGAGATTATTCACAATTTGTTACTTCATAATAAAAAGATCTGCTATATTGTAGGTATTGAATGTTGGGCGGTCAAAAGACAAGACAACATGAAGACAAATTCAATGTTGCAAAGATGAGAATGTTGCGCTGGATGTGTGGACATATCAGAAGAAATATGATTAGAAATGAGTGCATTAAAGAGAAAGTTGGGGTAGCATCTATTGTGGAGAAGATGGTGAAATCTCATTTAAGGTGGTTTGGTCATATGTGGAGAAGACTTATAGAAGTCTTAGTGAAAAAAGTAGATCAGATGGAAAATAATCTTATAGTCAGAGGTAGGGGGAGGCCAAAGAAAACAATAGGTAAAACTATTAAAAATGATTTAATAGTTAATATCCTATCTATTGATCTCATTCATGATAGGTCACTGTGGCGTCGTTTGATCTATATAGCTGACCTCACCTAGTGGAAAAAGGTTTAGTAGTAGTAGTAGTAGTAGTTGTTGTTGTTGTTACTTCATAATAAAGTTCCTTTCCATTTTTTTTTGGGGGAATATTGTTCTCAATGCTTGTGATCTCGTCAACCATATGCCTTATCCTATCTTAAAACATCAGGTACCTCATTCCATTTGTTTCTTGATCAATCCACTTTGCTTCTCCCTCCTCGAGTTTTTGGCTACATCTTCTTTGTTCATGATTTGACTTTCCCAAGGGACAAACTCTCTACTAAGTCCTTTAAATGTATTTGCTTGGGTTATTCCTAATTTCAAAAAGGTTACTATTGTTACTCTCTAGACATCTATTGCTATTTCATCTTAGCTAACACTACCTTTTTCTGAGAAGCCTTCACAATCATCTTTTGATCATGCTATGGTGTCTAATGTTCTTCCAATTCCTTAGCTGGGGCCTTCATCTGATTTAACCCTTGAAAATCTTCTTGTAGCCATCGAAGCTCTTTTGTTCTTTCCCTTCCTCTCCAAGTTAGCTGTTGTTGCACTCAACATTCTGTCACTATAGGTATTGTTGATGTAACTGTTGACTCGCCTTCAATTCCAGCTCCTTTACCTTCGTTGGGCCCAATTCCTGCTGATGGATTTTGCATTTCTCTTCGAAAAGGTGCTCAATCCACTCCTAACCTCCATCACATTTATGAATTTTAAGCTTTCATCATTTATCTTTAATGATTATGCGTTTGTATCTTCCTTGTCTTTTGTCATTATTCCTCAAATAACTACATATGCTCTTTCTAATATGAGATTGAGGCAAGTAATGATTGATGATATGGCAACCATTTACTCTTGTGTCGCTCGGGAGCTTATTTCCTAACATCATGGGAAATCTAAAGCTGGCTGTCGTTGGGTTTATGTTGTCAAAGTGGGTCCAAATGGTCAAATTGATCATTTGAAAGCATGCCTTGTCACCAAAAGGTATACTCAGATCTATGGTTGGGACTGTGGTGATACATTATCTCTAGTGGCTAATATTGCTTCTATTTGCTTCTTGCTATCGATTGTTGCTATTCGTCATTGGCATTCTTTAGGGTGAACTCAAGGAAGTGGTATATATGGAGCAAGCAGGGTTTTGTTGCTCAAGAAGTCAAGAATGGTTTGCCAACTAGGTAGATCTATTTATGGACTAAAGCAGTCTCCCCAATTCTAGTTTAGCTGATTTAGTACTGTTTTGCAACTATTTGTTATGACTGAAAGTGTGGTTGACCATTCAATCCTTTATCACCATAGTGCCTCAAATTTATACAGTTACCTGATAGTATATATGTGGATGATGTTATTATCATTAGGGATGATCAAGAAAACATTTGCTAGTTAAAACATCTTTTCAGCCACTTTTAGGGAAAAGACAAGGGTAAACGAAAATATTTCTTTGGTATTGAATTCTCTCAGTCAGTGTAAGCATGACAATATCACAAAGGAAATAGGCCTTAAACATACTTGATGAGATAGGAATGCTAGATTGCAAACCTGTAGACACAGCCATGAACTTGAATGTCACAAGCTTCTTTCGAGACAAAGAGAGCCTCTTTCAGATTTTGGTAGATATTGTAAACTTGTTGGAAAGTTGAGTTATCTCACAATAACTAGACTAGATATTTCATTTATTGTGAGCATTAGGCAGTCAATTTCTGCAATCCCTATGTGACAATCATTGGGAGTATGTAGTTCGCATTGTAAGATAAATCAAGGGAGATCCATGCATGCAATTGCTCTATGAGAATTGCAAACATGCTCGCATAGTTAGATGTAGATTGGACAGGTTCTCTGCAAAGCAAGTAGTAGGTTGTTGCTAGGCCAAGTGCGGGAGCTAAGTATTGTGTTGTGGCCTTGGCTATTGAAACATTTATTTTAAGAATTGTGGTTTGGAGAAATAGGGAAGATGGAACTGATTTGTGACAAGGAGACAGCTTTACACATGCTTCCAACCCTTTTATGAGCGGACCAAGGACATAGAAGTTGCCTATCACTTTATTAGAGAGAAGTTTCTCTCTGGATTCATTGAAACTATATTTGTCAGCTTTAAATACTCAGCTAGCAAACATTCTCGCTGTCTTTGAGAGGTCCTTGCATCACCTATATTTGTAATAAACTTAGTGTATATTACATTTATGTTTTAGCTCAAGGTGGAATGTTAAAATTGGTTTAGGGTTTAGAATGGGTGTGAACATTTGTTATGTTATGACCTAGTGTGAACACGAGATGTATTTAGCTGTAATATATACTGTAGTTAGTCTAGTCTTGTATCCAGTCTCAATAAATACCATTGTTGTGTAGGTTAGTATAGCCACTGACACTCATTTTGAATCTTAGGTTTCCTCCTTACTATCTCTAGTTTTTCAGTTTGCATAATCTTTTTTTTTTTTTTTTGCTCTCTTCCTTTGGACGACATCTTGCGAAATCCTGTCTTAGTGATTATTGATTCTAAATTTTTAGCTTTCATTTAACTTCAAGCCTTTCTCCTATTTCAATTGCTGCAGGAGCTGGAAACAGATCAAGTTCTGAAGCAACTAAAGTATATAGAAATGGTATGTTTAGACTTTGTAATTTCAATATTGTTTTTATGTGTTAAAAGGAGGAGTCTGGAGAGATTACTTAACATGTATATAATTATTTGGGGATCTTGCATCTCTTTACTTGTTTGTAGTTCGTATATTCAAACTTAAACCTTCATTGATGATAGTTGAAATTTCTAATTACAAACCTTAGGGAGATTAAGCAGAATATGGACATTGGCTTTTTGGTTGCCCATTAAGTTACAAGTTTTCTGTGGATATAGGAATGTGGACTATATGCTGCAGGCTCCCATCCGCATCGGGGGAACCTTTTCTCTCTCCCCTTGAATGAAACTAATTTCTAAAGTACACTTTTTTCTTTTTCCATCTTTTGCGCATAATTTATGTGCTTAGCCACTCTTACAAGCATTGGAAGTTATTATTTGCTTTTGCTTGAGTTCTTATATTCTTTTTTGTCGTGCAGCTGAGGCCCCGATTTGCTTCTAAACAGCGAAAATTCCATTGCACAAAGAGTGGTGATTAAAAAATAGTCTGCTGAGAACAGGTTGATGTTTCCCCTTCCTTGTATATTTTATGTTCAGGTCATAAAAGGCCTAACTGAGATGTATTCCCATCTGAGCGGACTTAAATTCTAATTTTAAGGCATTATAATGGATTGAGAAACATTTGCATGAGTACGCAGAATACCATCATGGAAATTTAAAAATTGAGTCACAGACAGGCTCTATTGTTTTAAATTCCGGTAAGATTTACAAGAATTTTGAATTGCTACATGACTAATTTTCTATCAAATATGAGAAACTACTCCATAACTTTGGACATCTAAATTATCTCATGAAAGCTAATTTGATCACAATGGAAAATTGTCACCAATGTCAGCAACAGCACAATCTCTAGCACTGCTATCTCCATTGCTTCAACGATTACCACCCAAGTCAGGGTAACATTGCCAACATAATCAGTTTTCAAATTTCACAAAAGATGAGTTTGCGTCATGAACACTTATTTGATACATATTATATTAGAAAATTCCAAGGATGCCTCTAAATAATGAAATATAATATTTTATGGGCTTAGGCTATTAAGTTGAATTTATTAATGCTGAATTTTTTTTTTTTTTTTTGAGAAGGCAATCACAGAGTAGTCAAATAAAAAAGATCCAATTGTCCTCTTCGTGTTACCATGAAAAAAAAGATTCAGTCTCGGTATACACGCTACAAAATCGTCAGGATTTCATCCAGTGAGTTATCCGAAAGATGTGCTAGAACATCTCCGCCCAATCTACATCTTTACGCTACACATACCCCAAATTCAAACATCATACCTCAAAATTTTAAAATACAAACTCTAAAATTCGAGCCATAAACTTTAAACTTCATATCCATAAATTTTAAATTCTAAATTTTAAAATTTCAAACTGCAATTTTTAAATTTCAACCCGAAGTCCTAAATCCAAAATTCAAAAAACCTAAACTCCAAAAATTAAATCTCCATTTAAAATCTCTAATCTCAAAACTTTAAAATCCAAAAACTCAAAACTCTAAAATTTAAAACTCTAAACCCTAAACATCATATTTCAAATCACAAATTGCAAAACCCTAATCCTCAAAACACATAACTTCAAAATACTAAACCCTTAATCCAAAACTTAAAACCATAAAACCCAAAACCCAAAACCCAAAACATCAAATACCAAACCACAAAACCGTTACCCTAAACTCCAAACCAAAATCTCAAAATCTCAAATCCCAAATTTCAAAATCTCAAAACCTAAAATTCAAAATCTCAAAACTTTAAAACCTAAATATCAAATCTCTAACCTCAAAACTTCAAAACCTAAAAATCCAAAATCTAAATCAAAAACTTCAAAACCCAAAACTCAAATCCCTAAACCATAAATGTCAAATCTCAAACTACAAAACCCTAAATCCTAAATCTCAAAATCTGTTTTTTTATTTAAAATTTAGTGTTTTAGGTTTGGTGTTCAGGGTTTAGGGCTTTAGATTTTAAAGTTTTGAAATTTGTTGTTTTAGGGTATGAGATTTTGGGTTTTCTAGTTTAAGATTTGGGGTTTATAGTTTTGAAATTATAGTTTTGAAATTTGAGTTTTGGGATTTTAAAATTTAAAATTGAGAATTTTGGTGAGTTTTGGAATTTCGAGTTTGGGGTTTGAGATTTTTGGGTTTGAAATTTACAACTTGAAATTTTTGAGTTTGTAGTTTAAGATTTTAAAGTTTGTTGTTTGTTGTTTGGAGTTTAATGTTTTAAATTTTAAGTTTAAGACTTTAGGTTGAAGCTGTGGTGCTTGGAGTTTTTGAGTTTAGGGTTTACAATTTTACAGTTTACTGATTAGATGATTGGGATTTGAGGCAAATGTTTAGCATTTTGAACTTTAAATTTTGGGGTTTTGAAATTTAGGGTTTGAGATTTTTGAATTTAAGGCTTATGGTGTTTTAAGATTTGGGGTTTGCAATTTTTGGGTAAGAGATTTGATCTTTGGTATTTAAGATTTTGATGTTTGGGTTTTACAATTGAAGTCTGAGGTTTAAGATTTGAATTTTTAGTTTTTCAAAGTTTGAAGTTTTGGTATTTAACATCTTGAGTTTAGAGTTTAGAATTTTGTGTTTAAAGTTTTTGAGTTTTAATATTTTGAGTTTAAGGTTTTAGATTTTAGGCATTTATTGTTTAAAATTTATAGTTTAGAGTTTTAAATTTTAGAATTTAAGATTTAAATGTTTGGAGTTTTATGTTTTAAAATTTAAAGTTGTGAAATTTAGAGTTATAAATTTTGAAGATTGAGATTTTGAAATTTAAGATTTAAAATTTATAATTTAAGATTTATGATTTAAGTTTTAAAATTTAAAATTTTAAAATTTGAGATTATTAAGTTTAGTATTTTAAATTTTGTTTTTTAGATTTAAGATTTTGAGTTAAAGTTTAATATTTAGTGTTTAACTTTAAAAATTTTAAATTTAAAGTTAAAACTTGATGTTTAAATTTTAAAATTTTATTATTTTAAAATTTAAGATTTATTATTTATGGCTTTAAATTTTATAGTTTAGGTTCAAAGTTTAAGTGCCAGTTTTTTACAAAATTTTTTAAAAATTATTTTTAGTTAAAAGATTAAAATAAAATAAAATAAATAAGTTAAAAGAACAACAGAATATTTTTTTTATTTAAAAAAAATGGTGGCCGAACAATCTGAGTTAATATACCCTATTGGACTTAATATGCCACAATTATATTTAACAAATTACATCAATAATTTTAAAACTATAGATAAAAGTGAAATGATAGAATAAAGTAAATTATTTATTTTTTGATAAATTTAAAAATTAAATTATATAATAATATAAATTTAACGACTAAAGTTTAAAAATTTAATAAATTTAAAAGTCAATTTGTATACTTACTCTTAAATTTTAAAACAAAATAATAATTTTTATCATAGTAACCCTTCATTCAAATATACAATAAATGCATTATTTCTTTTCTTGCAAATATGCACATTATGTCAAAATCGACATTAAGAATTTGAATTTTAATATGGTAAAAAAAATTAAAATATGTGTAAACAATAACTGATTGAGTGCAGAAGATGCCATAACTTGATTGGAAGATACCTACGGATTTTTGAAAGAGCTGTTAGTTCTGGCAGCATTGTAAACGCGGCATCATCATAATACATACCAACTCGCTATGCGGCTCCCGGTTCCTTCCATTTTCCTGGATGACAATATTAATGTAATAAAGAGTCTGATAATTACTTTGGAACATAAGCTGACCAAATAATGGCCAAAAGCTTCTAAGTCTTCACTCAGAGAGCGCGTCCCCCGTTAATTGCACAGTCAAGAAACAAGAACTAAAAAGATCACTTAATTTGTTCCACGCAACCGCTGCATGATATGTTGATAACACATATAATTCAATAACCCAGTTCATCAACCAAGAATGGTCTTAAATTTAGACAAATGAAACACAAAGCATTTCCACAAAGCAAATAGACACTTAAATTATTTGCTCGATACAAATTCCAAAATCTGGGCTTCTCACTACTGTGATATCAGTCAAAAATATGGTTCTACAAAAATAGTAACTGCTGTTCCAGCACAGTGGCACGAACAAGTGTCTCCCAAAATCTCTATCACCAATAGGGGAAAAACTCATAACAACCGAAAAACCAGCAACAATAACAACTTAACTAAGGGCCAGCCGAAAAAGAAGATATAACATTTCAAAAAAAAAAAAAAAATGTGTACGTTATAATTTGAGGTTTCCTAGTAGTACAATTAAACTTATCATATAATGAGAATATTTACATCCTAAGCAAGAGGCAGCATCAAATTTTATAGGGAAGGAAGCAGAAGAAACCTATCAAGCACGGCGTTTACTCAATCGCCATGAATTTGGCTCATGGTATCTGTCATATAGTGGTTCTATACGCTCTTGACGCTTCCGCTTGCTCATCTTTGTAGGATCTGCCACTTTGAAAAATCTTGGAGCCAATTCTACTAGCCATTTGGGGTCTACGACAGTAACCTCACGCATGTATTCCTTAGTTGTCATCACAAGCTCATGGTAGATGACCCAGTCTGGCTGTCTCTGGAACAAAGCTGAACTGGGATGAATATATACAGGCTGGTTCTCAACTAGGGTTCTGTAACCCTCCTGAGGGTCCTTTCTAGCCGCATGAAAGAAGAAGCCTGCAGTGATAGCCTTCCTGATCTTAGTGAAGTTCTTTCCAGCACTTACAACATCCAATTTGTACCTGAAAAACAGAGTATGTGTTTAAAGCAGTTTAATCAAACCAGTAAAAAGGTGTTAAAAGGGACCAATTGCAACATCGTAACTAAAGGGACAAGAAAATCTTGGCTACAATAATGGCAGCAAGTCCTATCCCCTGCAAGAAGGGATCAATTCACATTATAAAAATGTAACTTGTAAAACTGGAGAAAAAGAAAAGTATACAAATTAAAACAGAGAGAACCTCAAAACAATTGGTCGTTCAAATTAGAAGTATAGAACTCAGAGATAAAAGCAAAACGAAGCAAAAGGTCAGGCAAAGAAAACATTTAGAAAGATATCAGATATCATACTTATCCATGATGGTGAGAAGCTGTTTCCTGACGTCCTGTGCCCTTCTCAAAGATCGAGATTGAACAAAATTCTCAAAACACCATGGTCCAGAAAAATTTTTAGCTTTCCAAGCTTCGTAAACAGCAAGTAGCGTAAGATGGTCACCCTCTGGCTGGAAAAACTTTGCCCTCTTCTGATCTGCTTGGGCTTGCTTTTCCCTAGGCCTGTAAAAAATATTGCCTGTTTGAATCATTGCAATTATGGTCAGTATCTCATCACTACAACCGAGATCCACACTGGCAAGCAGCATCTTGGATAATGGTGGATCTAGAGGAAATTCAGCCATTTTCCTTCCCAATTTGGTTAAAAGGCCCTCTTCATCCAATGCTCCAAGACTGTACAGTTGTTCCATGGCAGAAATGAGAGCTTGAGGTGAAGGAGGATCCATAAAATCAAAGGATAGAAGATCATTAATCCCCATGGCTTTCATATTAAGAGTAGTCATCCCAAGATTAATTCTCTGAATTTCCGGAATTGTAGTAGGAGACATCTCATTTCTGTATGCACTCTCAGTATAGAGGCGGTAACACTTCCCAGGCCCAGTACGCCCCGCACGTCCAGCTCTTTGCTTGGCTGATGCTTGTGAAATTGGAGTTATCACCAAAGAATCAAGACCTTGCTTAGGGTTATATACATTTTGCTTAGCAAATCCAGGATCAATTACATAAAAAATCCCATCAATCGTCAAAGAAGCTTCAGCAATATTGGTAGCCACAACAACTTTCCTCTTCCCTGGTGGAGCAGGATCAAATATCCTAGATTGCATTTCACTAGGAAGGGCACTATACACAGGTAAGATAATCAGTTCTGGGACATTCTTACCTAAACCTTTCATTCTCTCATAGAGAGATTGGCAGGCAAAATCAATTTCCTCTTGACCAGTCAAGAATAGAAGGATGTCTCCTTCTGGTTCCGTCAAGTGGATCTGTAGAACAGTGATTAAGGATGCATCTAAATAATCACTTTCTGGTTGCTTGGTATAAAGTATCTCCACAGGAAAAGTCCTCCCAGGAATCGTAAAGATGTTACAGTTAAAGAAATATCCTGAAAATTTCTCAGCATCCAGTGTAGCAGATGTGACAATCAATCTCAAGTCAGGCCTACGTTTCACCAGCTGCTTCAGTAGTCCAAAAAGAACATCAGTATGAATAGTTCTTTCATGGGCTTCGTCAAGCATTATAACAGAATACTGTGACAGATTCTCATCAACCAATATTTCCCTAAGAAGCATACCATCTGTCATGTACTTGATTACCGTATCTGGCCCAGTGCAATCCTCAAACCGAATGGCATAACCAACTTCCTCTCCCAATCGACAACCAAACTCTTCTGCAACTCTTTTTGCCACTGACATAGCAGCCACCCTACGAGGCTGAGTACATCCAATTTTACCCCTTGTAGTGTAACCAGCTTCAGCAAGATACTGTGTGACTTGAGTTGTTTTACCTGAACCTGTCTCACCAATGACCACCAGAACCTGATTGTCATGGACAGCTTGAATCAATTCTTTCTTTAATTTATAGATTGGTAAGCTCTGCCTCTGTTCCTGAATGGAGAGCTTTGACCTTTGTCCAAAAGTGATGGTTTTCCCATAGGCATCTTTCTTCCATTCAGGCATGTCATAGGCTGATAAACCAACGCCCCTAAGCTCCTGTGCAAGATGCCGCTCCCCTGTATCTGGCATTGGGTCTTCCCAAGGGCGATTGAGATCCTTTGGGATAGAGTCAAGCATTGTGCGTTGTTGTTGTTCTCGTACTTCTCTGCGCTCCTTTATAAGTGCAGATTGGAGTGCAGCAGCACGACTCAGAGAGCCTTCTGGGTTCTTGAAAATCTTAACAGGAGACATGTCCATTGAATATCGACTCTGCCCATTCAAAAAGGCGGGTTCGTCCTCATTCAGCTCAATCTCAAGCTCTTCTTCAGCACCTTCCTCTTGGTATAATACTCCATCTCCCTCCTCATCATATGTTGGATACTCTGTAACACTCATAACACCGGAAGCAATTAATTGTTTTGCTTCCCATTTCTCAGGAGAGCTCATTCTCTTTAAAGGTCTACGTGAAGAACCAATATCATCCTCTTCCACAATTCTAATCCCCGAAAGACCTGTCCTAGCTACAGGCCCATCCTTTGAATCTTGAGGATTCATTCGAAATGAATCATCCTCCAAGCTCTTCTTTAAAGGAAGAAGATCTTTCCCAGTATGTTGATCAACATCCCTCATAGAAAGACTCAACTTTTGACCAGAAATTGATATTACCTTAACGTAAACCTCCTGGTCCCGCTTCACAACGTCCTTAGCATTAGTAATCCTTCGACTCGCCATCTGAGAAACATGCACCAAACCCTCCTTTCCTCTAAATTCTTCTAATTGAACGAAGCATCCTGTTTCCATCACTCTTGACACCCTGCCTTTATAAACTTTATACAACTCAGGTTCATTAGAGCCGTGCCTTCGATCTCCATGAGCTTTCCTATCTCTATCTTCATTAATGTTCTCCCTTCCGTTCCCATTCTCTTCACGCCAATCTCTCCTACGCCTGTCATGTCTATCACTGTACCTCCCCTTACTCCTGTAATCCCTTCTCTCATCCTCATCTTCATAGTCTCTGTCTCTCTCTCTATGCCTCTCCTCTCTTTCATACCTATCCCTATGCCTGTCTCTCCTATCTCTATCTCTGTACCTATCTTCCTCTTCTTTTTCTCTCTCTACATGGTGTCGTATAACCTCCGTCTCTATTTCTTTCTCGAGTTCCTTTGCTCGCTCCCTATTGTCGGCAATGGCAAGAGCCTTATATTTGGTCTTACCTCCATCGGCAGAGCTATCCTTCTTCGATTCCTTTTCTGATTTGGACTTGGGAGGAAGAATGGCATGGATGATAGTCAGAAGTGTTCTTACAAAATAATCCGGCATCTCCGCGCCATTCTCCTTCAATTTGGCATCAAATTCCTCCACATTCTCAGAATTGCGACCCAATTCGGTAATAAACTCGGCGAGTACTTTATCACCGGTACCGGTGTGGGATTCGAGCTCGGTACACACCTTGGAAACAAGGGACAAATATTCAAGCTTCTTCAGTCCCTCATCGTCTGGATTACCAATAGCCATACCGGAATGTTACGATGCTCTCCCTCTAACACTTTGTGAGCCTCAGAGGAGAGTTCTGATCTGTTGCAATCACAGTGAAATTATCACAAAAGAAAACGATGATAACCTGACGAAACGAAGGACAGAAATCCGAGATGCCCCGGAAAAACAGAAACACTAATTAAATCAAATACAACCCAGCAATGGTGCTAGACGATGAAGAATTGACGATACAAGAAACCCGAGAGTTTCTGGGAATAATGGGTTTAGGGTTTCATTTTTCTTTTTCTAATCGGTGGCAAATGGCGGGCGGACGAGAAAAGGGATAAAATTTAGTTATTAAAAATTTTTACAAAATAAATTTTAGATTCGTATATTTTAATAAAATTAATATCTAATTCATAAATAAATTATTTATATTTATTTAAATATAAATGTTATTGTTTTTAAAATTTATTTTATAAAAAATTTTAAAAATGTTCAAGGATTCTAATTCTAGAGATATATCTCTTTTTTTTTCTTTTTTTAATCAAGATATTAAATTTTATTTTGATGTACTGTTTCAGTGATTTTAAAAACAAAAACATTTCGAAACGTTTCAAAAATTTTGAAAAAACGAAAAATTTTTTAAAAAACGTTTCAAATAATTTTAAATAATATTTTTTTAAATTTTAAAAATTTTTAATATAATATTAATGATATAGATATATAAAATTATATTAAAATTAATTCGAATTAATGTCTATAATTAAATCATAAGTAAATATACTATTACAATGGAGATTACGACTTAAATCTTAACAGTATTCAATAACAATCTCTTTTTTGCATCTATCTTTCCATCTTCTTTTTAACTCTTTCGTGGTATCTATATTTAAATTTATTTCTCTGTCAACCCATGATTATGTTTCTATCTTTAAATATCTTCTTTTTTCTTTGTCTTTCAATTCCTCTTTTCATCATTTTTACAGTTTTCTCTTTAAAATGAAGATAATGAAGGAAAATAATGTCATAAAAACAAAGAGGGAGAGTAAAAAATTAATAATGATGTTGTGACTTGTGGAAGAAAATAATTTGGTATTGGATGTAATATCATACTACTTTCATCTATTTTTAAATTGTCAATTTTTTTATTTTTCAAATTATTTTAATAATTTTCTATCAAAACAACTCGAAACAAAAGTATTTCTATCGAAATAACTCGAAACAAGGGTATTTCCATCGAAACAACTCGAAATAAGAGTATTTTCACCAAAATAAGAGTATTTTCACCGAAATAAGAGTATTTCCACCGAAATTTTTACTGAAATAAGAGTATTTCTATCTAAACATGTCGAAATATAGTAATTTCAATCGAAATAGCATAATTTCTTAACAAACACTTCGTTTTGTTTCAATAACTCCGTTTTGTATCAGTGACTTAGGAAACGAAAACGTTTCGGTCATTTTGATAGAAAAGAAAAAAAAATTAGTTCCTTATTGATAATCTCAAAATATGTCTCCATAAAAATTCAAATAAAACCTTTTGAAACAACCATTCAATAACTTGAAAAGAAAATTAAACATTACAACATAATAAATTTAACTCAGAAAAATTCTATTTTACAATTAATCTTATTTTTTCTCTTTATAATTTTTCTTTTTATACATATAGAAGTTACTGTTATAATTTTTTTATTTTTAGGAAGTAAACTATTCTTTTTTTTATTAATATATTTGTTACATAGTCTTTCCTTTCATATTAAAAATATGTATTATGAAAATATATACACCAAACTCATTTAAAGATCAAAATATGTCACAATTTAATTCAATTATCAAATATTTTTTTATAAAAAAATAAATAATAAAATAAAATAAAAGAGCACTCCTTCAATTTTTATTTTTAATTTAGTATCATTTAATATCAATTATTTTTTATCAAAATATTTATGTAGCGATTTAAGTTATCAAAATATTAATTGTGTTAAAGTAAAAAATTGGTTAAAAATAGAGGAAAATAAGAAAATTTAAAAAAATTGATCTTTTATTTATTTTATTTTTGTGTGTGTTTGTATTTGAAATATTTAAATTATATTTTTTATGTAAAAAAAGTCATGTATGTTTTCATATTCTAAGAAAGGATTATGTAATAAAAATTTTAATAAAAAGAAAAGAATATTTTCCTTATTTTTAATAAAAATTTATGTATATCCTTTTAATTAAAAAAATCATATAATAAAAATATTAATTAAAAAATTATATTTCACTTTTATTTTTTTAAAAAAATTGTATATATAATAAGACCATTACCAAGAGAAGAGAATATCACTCTTTTTATTGTACATGTATATTTATAAACTGTTGTGCTGTAACTACTTGAAAATATTGCTATACAATGTCATTAAAATATACTAAAATATTATTTGATCAAAGTATAATGAAAGTTGTTTAGATTAGATT
The DNA here is from genome assembly GCA_037074535.1 of Gleditsia sinensis. Taxonomy (NCBI): domain Eukaryota; kingdom Viridiplantae; phylum Streptophyta; class Magnoliopsida; order Fabales; family Fabaceae; genus Gleditsia; species Gleditsia sinensis. Next base: position 56,116,508 of record CM073468.1, on the reverse strand, counting down.
AATTATTAAGTAATAATTATTGTATGCCTAGTATCAATATCTAAAATTACAAAATAAATTATTTTCATGAAAAATTACAAAAAATAAATTAATACAGTTTAATTTATTTTATTTTTAAAAAAAAGTGCTAACGTTTAATACAAGTGAATAATTTTTAGACATTGCAGATTAATGACAGTCACCATAATTTTGAAAAATATCCTTAAAATAATTTTTAGAAAGTATGAAAGACGAAAATCACAACATTTTGAAATGAGACTTTACTCTAAATAGTTCTATAAAATACAGATAATGCCTAACGTAACTGAAAACTTTATTTAATACTGAAAATTAAAAATAAAATAAAAAATCCATATATTGTTGCAGTTGATATAATGTGCAATGTGTTCGAGTATAAAAGAGAGACTGAGGAACAGAGAAGCACCAGAATAAACATCATAACATCCACAAAGGACGTGCAACGAGCAAAATTCTCCAGGTTTCACTTTTTTTTTCCCATAGTATTGGCAAGAATTAACAAAGTCGCATCTAAAAAAACGGGAGCTATTCCAAAATACGGGAAATCAATGTTCTCCACCTTAGTATAATGATGAGGGATCACCTACACCTCAAGTTCCTACATTTGAAGGTCCTATCACTAGGGCAAGGGCTAAGGAGATCCAACAAAAATTGGACAAGGTGATGACCTTTTTCTTATCCAAGGAGCCTTCCATGTTAACAGCCTTCTTCGAGCCATCTATCAAAGATCTGTCCATCAAGTCAATGGTGGCCATTGCAGCTCATGAAGACCCTAGGGGTGAAGAGAAGACTCCATGAAGTGATTGGACGTTTTGCTTGTAGTCTTTTCTGTTTTAAGACAATTTCCTTATTTAACTTTTAGTATTTCGTTTTTTATAAAGGGAGGCCAGCACTAGGACTATAAAAGCCCTCCTTAGCATGTTTTTAGCAGATTAGACATTTTGTAACTCAGAAACTTATTTTCCCTTCTATCAAAAGAGTGCTTTTGAGATAAGAGAGCTTTGCTTATTGATCTTGCTTAGTTGTTCTTGTGTGTGTCAATCTCCCTAGAGATTGGTGTTTTCAAGCCTCCATAAGCCTCCTCCTTGTGCTTGGCTGCCATGGCCATTGTGTAAGGTTGTACTGTTAGGGTTTCTTCATCATTTGGTTCAGTTCTTGATTCATAGAACAAGGGTTGTTCCATTGTGTGAATTGGTTCTACTTCTATTCCTTTTATTTCTGTTTTCTTCCATTTTCAGATTTAACCTCCATTGTTGTCTTCTTTGAGTTCTGTCAAGGTTTGGTGTCTAGATCTAGAGTTTGTGGCTTACCCCACATCAAATTGGTATCAGAGCCTAACCTCGACCGGTCAGTGTGGACGGCATGCATGAAGGTTCCCTGCACAAGGACGTGCAGTCTAAAGGGGTCGGGAATGATGCAGTCCCACATCGGTTGGCGAGGGGGTCCTGGTGTTGAATATAAGGGTTCGCAACCCTCCCCCTTACAAGCTAGCTTTTGAGGTGGGAGTTAGGTGGGTCCATTAAATTGGTATCAGGGCAAGGTGACACCTTACCACCACCACATCACCACCAAAGCGCCGCTGCTGGTTAGCTTTGTTCATCTGGAGTCTTTTCCATTTCAGTTTTATGTCATTTTCGTTTTTGAGTCATTTCTGGTCTTCCATTGTTGTGCTTTGCTTGAATTGCTTGTGGTTTTGGAGATTTGAACACATTCCCTCTCCTACATCATCGTGAACCACCATAAAACACTTGCTGCAGCCTTGTTCAACCAACAACCACCATTCCTAGCCTTCACCATCCAGAAAAATGTCCATGACTTGCTGCAATAGCCAGATTTGATTTCTAAGGCTGAACATTAGCTGCTACCTACAAATCAGGCTCCATTCCTTTATTGCAACAACCAAGTTTGACTTCTAAGGCTGAGCATTAATTGCTCCTAAAAATCAGGGATTTGTTTTTTCAGCTGTTATATTTATTCCTTAAAATAAGGGAGATTTGATTTGAAGCTGTTATAATTGCTCCTAAAATCAGGGGATTTGATTTGCAGCTGTTATATTTGTTCCTCAAATCAGGGAGATTTGATTTGCAAATGTTATAATTGCTCCTTAAAATCAGGGGATTTGATTTGCAGCTGTTATACTTGTTCCTTAAAATCAGGAAGATTAAGTCCAATCTGCTATTAGAAGTTATTTTTGAAATTTAAATTGAAATTCCAGGTGTTAATTTCTTATTTCTGATATTCTAAAGTTTCATTTCTGTATTTTATTTATTCTTGAGACAAAAAGAAAAAAAAACGAAAAAAAAAGAAAAAAAAAAGAAAAGAAAAGAAAAGAAATTCAGGTCTCATTTCAGCATTTCATTTGTATTTCATACTATCCTAAGTTGTAATCATTTCATAGAAGTAGTTTATACTTAGTCATTTCTCAAGTGAAGCTCAAAGGGATTGCCAAGAGCCCTAAGATACACCAGGGAGTCCTACAAGCCCTAGCCATACCCTAGCCTTGTCCCACACTTAGCCAGATTTTGAATCTCACCCTTCTAATCTCCATTGGTATAAGTTGAGACAAGTAAGGTACAATTCTTCCTTCTTGAGTTCAGATCGATTGAGTATACTTCGTCTATCTGCATTACATTTTTGCAATTGTCTTCTTGAGTCTTGTTTTCTTTCTTTTACTGAGTCATTTTCTTGTTTAATCCTCTGCCGAGCTTATCTTTTCTATAACTCAACATTTATTGGCAATTGTTGGTTTAGAACACCCTGCTCAAGTGGGTTATTTGATCCATACAAGACAAAAAAAAACGTGCATCAACAACAATTGGGATAGAGAGATTAAACACAAGAGTGAAACACTAGTGAGGTGATTTTGATTTCTCTAATCTGATTTGTTTAGGTGTTAGTCTTCTTTTGAACATGTCTAGGTCACCAAGTCCTCCACATTCAAGGAGTTCCTCACCAATACCACCTGAGATGTTCAATATGCTCAAGACCATGTCGGACAACTTAGCCTGCTTGACCGCTCGGATGGTTGTTTTGGAGGCAAGGCCAGCACCACCTGCCCTCGTCCCTTTAGGCACCTATGCTGAGGATGGAGGCCCTTTCAATGTGGCCCCAAGAGCACCCCTACCAGATCAAAGGAGTGCTTATGACGCCGTTCGAGGTGCGCACCATCAAGTCCCACCAGGCACCGCTTCTCACCTTGGAAGATCAAAAGGCGCCGCCCCACACCATGGCACTCCAGTCCATGCTCACAATGAGCAACTCTCTGTCCATAACTCTCCTTTACCTAGACGAAATCATTATGCACCTAATCGTTTTAATGCATTTCAGGGTTATCAAGATGAGGAGTTGGAGTATGAAGGCTGGCAAGCTGAGCCTCCTAGGGGCTACCAAGCCAGAAGAGGACGTGAGCCAGAGCAAGATGGCATTGGGAAGATCAAAGTGAAGATCCCAAGTTTTGAAGGCAAGTGTGATCCAGATGTATACATGGAGTGGGAGACCAAAATAGAACAAATCTGGTCATGTCACAACTTTGCTGAGTATAAAAAGGTCCAGTTAGCTGCATTAGAGTTCAATGGCTATGCCCTCATATGGTGGGACAACCTGGTCAAGGAAAGAAGAAGAGTACTTGATCCAGACGTGGCCACATGGGAGCAAATGAAAGCTTTGATGAGGGCTAGATTTGTGCCTCAACATCATACAAGGATTTAAGGCAAAGATTGGAGAATTTGAGACAAGGGTCAATGAGTGCAGAAGAGACCTACAATGCCATACAAGTGGCAATGGTGAAAGCTAATGTGATTGAAGATGAAGAGACAAGCATGGCAAGGTATCTTAGAATTCTCAATTCATTTTTGGCTAGTGAAGTCGACTTGTATCCATACAGCTCTATGACAGAATTGCTACACTTAGCAATCAAAGTAGAAAGAAAGACAAGGGCTAGGAACCAAGGAAACAAGAGCTCAAGTGGAACATCCAACACTTGGAGAAACCAGCAAGGACGTAGCTCTCAATCCTATGGCCGGGAGTTTTCACAAAAAGAGCCACACTTGGAGCAAGTCGGATAGAAAAGAAGTGCACCACCTAGTGCCACACCCTACCCTTCACGAGCCACAACTGGTTCCTCTAATGGACCCAAAGGGAGTACCTCTAACCCTACTCTTAGAACTAGGGACATTGAATGCTTTAAATGTAGAGGAAGAGGTCATATGATGAAGGACTGTCCTAATAGAAAAACGCTCATGATTAACCACTTAGGACAATATGAATCTGAAAGTGACAAAGAAGATAATGAAGAGTGTGTTAATGAGGTGAATGAGCATGAATCTGGTTTTGATAATGAGGATGAGATTGAGTATGAGCATGGAGAGTCTTTAATTTGTAAGAGAACATTGCATGTACAACCTGCCCCTTGTGAGGATAATCAAAGAGAAAACTTGTTTCATACTAGATGCTTAGTTAAGGGAAAAGTGTGCAACATGATAATTGATGGAGGTAGTTGTTGCAATATTGCCAGTACTGAATTGATTTCTAAGTTGCAACTTACTACTTTTCATCACCCTAGGCCTTACAAACTGCATTGGATGAATGATTGTGGAGAATTGAAAGTGAATAAGAAAGTTAAAGTTACTATCACATTAGGTCACTATGAGGATACAATTCTATGTGATGTTGTTCCTATGCAAGCTTGTCACATCTTGTTAGGTAGACCATGGCAATATGATAGAAGAGTCATGCATGATGGTCACAGTAATAAGCATTCCTTTACATTTAATGGTAAGAATGTTGTCTTAAAACCTATGTCTCCTATGCAGATTGCCGAGGCCTATGAAAGGAAGAAGGAAAACGACAAGGAACAAGGAGAGGAGAAGAAGCAAGGCAAGAGCACAACTCGGCAGCAAGTAGGCACCCCCTCAAAGCCAAGCCAAGCCTTAGCAATACAGTCTTCTAGTGTCTTATTAGCATCCAAAAGTGAGCTACAAGGTGAGTATCTACCCTTAGAAACCACCCTCATGCTTTTGTGCAAGAAACTGGCCATGCTAAGTGAAGAAACTAAGGCTACCCTACCCCCTTCTATCCAAGCCCTTTTAGAAGAGTTTAAGGATGTATTTCCAGATGAGATACCCCCTGGCCTACCCCCTTTGAGAGGCATAGAGCACCAAATAGATCTTATTCCCGGAGCCACCTTACCAAATAGGCCAGCTTATAGAATGAACCCTAAGGAGAGCCAAGAAATCTAGACCCAAGTGCAAGAGCTCCTAGACAAGGGTTATGTAAGAGAGAGCCTATCCCCTTGTGCCGTGCCAGTCCTACTTGTGCCAAAGAAGGACAACACATGGAGGATGTGTGTTGACTGTAGAGCCATCAACAACATCACCATCAAGTACCGCCATCCAATTTCGAGGTTGGACGACATGTTGGACGAGCTCCATGGTGCCACCATCTTCACAAAGATTGATCTAAGGAGTGGATATCATCAGATTAGGATGAAAGAATGAGACTAATGGAAGACTGCATTCAAGACCAAGTTTGGTCTCTATGAATGGCTTGTGATGCCATTTGGTTTGACAAATGCTCCTTCTACTTTCATGAGATTGATGAACTATGTTTTGAGGAACTTTATAGGGAAATTTGTTGTAGTATACTTTGATGATATACTCATCTATAGCAGGTCCCTAAAGGAGCATGAAGGGCACTTAAGGGAAGTTCTTTCTACCCTTAGAGTAGAGTACTTGTATGCCAATTTGAAAAAGTGTGATTTCTGCACTAATAAAGTCACATTTCTTGGTTTTGTAGTGAGTACACAAGGGCTGCAAGTGGATGAAGAGAAGATAAGAGCCATTCAAGATTGGCTAACTCCAACTTCAATTGGACAAGTGAGGAGTTTTCATGGACTAGCCAGCTTCTATAGGCGCTTTGTCAAGGATTTTAGCACCATTGCTGCACCCTTGACTGAGATCACCAAGAAGCATGCTCCATTCGTGTGGGGAGAGGCATAAGAGAGGGCCTTCAACAATCTGAAGTGGAGGCTCACCAAGGCGCCACTTCTAGTGCTCCCAGATTTCACTCGCCCATTTGAAGTAGAGTGTGACGCTTCTGGAATTGGTATTGGAGGTGTACTCATGCAAGAAGGTAAGCCTATTGCCTTCTTCTCTGAAAAATTGAAAGGTGCATGTCTTAACTACTCTACTTATGACAAAGAGTTGTATGCTTTATATAGAGTGCTTAAGACTTGGCAACATTACTTATGGCCTAGAGAGTTTATTTTGCATACTGATCATGAGTCTTTAAAGCATTTTAGGAGTCAAGATAAACTTGATAGGAGGCATGGTCGATGGATGGAATTCATTGAAACATTTCCATATGTCATTAAGTATAAAAAGGGAAAAGATAATGTTGTTGCTGACGCACTTTCTAGGAGACATGTTTTGTTGACCACATTAGACTCTAAGGTGTTAGGATTCACTTACATTAAAGAGTTATATGCGGATGACATTGATTTTGGTGCTACTTATAAGCATTGTGTGCAGAAAGGTTCTTTAGATAAGTTTTACTTGTTTGAGGGATTTTTGTTCAGAATTGATAAGGTGTGCATTCCTAGGTGTTCCTTGAGGATGTTACTTGTCGAGGAAGCCCATAAGGGAGGTTTAATGGGACACTTTGGTAGGGATAAGACATATCATATGCTGCATACACATTTCTTTTGGCCACACATGCTTAGGGACGTAGAACACTTAGTGAAGAGATGTTTAGAGTGTCTAAAAGCTAAGTCTAGAATTAAGCCACATGGTTTGTTACTCCTTTACCTATTCCTACAGCCCCTTGGGAAGATATTAGTATGGATTTCATTGTAGGGTTGCCTAGGACTAAGAAGGGGAGAGATTCTATATTTGTGGTTGTTGATAGATTTTCTAAGATGGCTCATTTTATTGCTTGCCATAAAACTGATGATGCTTCTAATGTAGCTAACTTGTTCTTTAGGGAAATAGTTAGGTTACATGGAGTGTCTAGAACTATTGTGAGTGATAGGGATGTGAAGTTCCTTAACTATTTTTGGAAAACTCTTTGGGGAAAACTAGGGACTAGATTGTTATTTTCTACTTCTAGTCATCTACAAACTGATGGTCAAACTGAAGTGACCAATAGGACTCTCACAACTATCTTAAGGGCTATCATTAGAAAGAATCTAAAGGCTTGGGAAGATGCATTACCTCATGTAGAATTTGCATATAATAGGGCTGTTCATTCTTCTACTTCTCTGAGTCCTTTTGAGTGTGTTTATGGTTTGAATCCTTTAACCCCACTTGATCTTACGCCGTTGCCTATGAAGGAACGAGCAGATTTCAATGCAAGAAAACAGGTGGAGTTCATTCGGGAGATGCATGAAAGGACTAGGGCAAAGCTGCAACAAAAGGGAGAGTACAATGCTACCAAGGCAAACCAAGGAAGAAGGAGAGTGATCTTCAAACCGGAGGATCTTGTTTGGGTTCATTTGAGGAAGGAGCGTTTTTCAGAAAAACGCAAGTCCAAGCTTTCACCAAGAGGAGATGGTCCATTCAAGGTTCTGAAAAGAGTTGGAGATAATGCTTATGTGCTGGAGCTGCCCGGGGAGTATGGCGTGAGTGCAACCTTCAATGTTGGAGACCTTACACTTTATGAGGGACATGATGAGGAGCTGGATGATTCGAGGTCGAATCTTTTTCAAGAAGGGGAGGATGATGAGGGATCACCTACACCTCAAGTTCCTACATTTGAAGGTCCTATCACTAGGGCAAGGGCTAAGGAGATCCAACAAAAATTGAACAAGGTGATGACCTTTTTCTTGTCCAAGGAGCCTTCCATGTTAACAGCCTTCTTCGAGCCATCTATCAAGGATCTGTCCATCAAGTCAATGGTGGCCATTGCAGCTCATGAAGACCCTAAGGGTGAAGAGAAGACTCCATGAAGTGATTGGACGTTTTGCTTGTAGTCTTTTCTGTTTTAAGACAATTTCCTTATTTAACTTTTAGTATTTCGTTTTTTATAAAGGGAGGCCAGCACTAGGACTATAAAAGCCCTCCTTAGCATGTTTTTAGCAGATTAGACATTTTGTAACTCAGAAACTTATTTTCCCTTCTATCAAAAGAGTGCTTTTGAGAGAAGAGAGCTTTGCTTATTGATCTTGCTTAGTTGTTCTTGTGTGTGTCAATCTCCCTAGAGATTGGTGTTTTCAAGCCTCCATAAGCCTCCTCCTTGTGCTTGGCTGCCATGGCCATTGTGTAAGGTTGTACTGGTAGGGTTTCTTCATCATTTGGTTCAGTTCTTGATTCATAGAACAAGGGTTGTTCCATTGTGTGAATTGGTTCTACTTCTATTCCTTTTATTTCTGTTTTCTTCCATTTTCAGATTTAACCTCCATTGTTGTCTTCTTTGAGTTCTGTCAAAGTTTGGTGTCTAGATCTAGATTTTGTGGCTTACCTCACATCATATAAGCTTATCTACGCCAACAACTTCTTCAAAATGATCAGTAGACAAGACCAGTAGCCAATGGGAATCTAACTAGTTGCTAATCTCGCTATCCAGTTTCATCGTCTCTGAATTTTGTATCACTGGCACAGCACTACCCCGTGGCTAGATTGCTGTATCATGCCGATATGCAAAGTTAGCTCCAATTCCACATCCTCTAGAGCTGTTGAAATAGAAACAAGGCTTCATTATCTTAGGTTTTGGTTCCCTTAATCCAGAATTGTTTGTTGTCCCCTGGTTTGTCACTGGCTGCTGGATGTAACAGTTACTGGAGTGTGGAAGAGTCTCGTCTTTCTCCTCCATGTTGCTAAATTGATCTCTTATAGTAGTTAGCTCCTTGATTGGAGGAGCTCCAACAAGAGAAGAAACAGTAATTGCACTGACTGTAGGTGGAGGAAGACATTGAGAAGGAACAAGTACTACTTGACCCACAGTTGGGGGTGGATAGAAAGGACTGGCTGAAAAAGCAGCTGATGGTGTACTGGTTTCTGCTTGATTAACAATAGTTAGCGTATGTGAAAAATCCAATGGAGATGACCTTGCATTGGGTACACATTTCAAGCTATTTATAGTTCCATAATCTCTAACCAACTTCTCAATCACTTGTGGGCTGCTAAGAATTTTACTTAGTAGTTTATGGTCAATCAAAATTTCATGCTCACTGATATTCATGATATTGGTTAAAGCTACAGATGCAGCACCAACATCAGATTGTACATCATGAGCTAATTGTACACCTGCAAGAAAGTTTGAAACATTAGGTATGCCAAAAAGTAATGAAAAAGTCTGTGAACCCATTGAAACATCAAATGGTGACATGAATTCACGTATATGCTGCTGCGTCTTCATCTTCAATGGGCATAATTGGTGTCAAAGCAGTTGGATCATCAGTGTAACATGAATCTTCTACATCCATTGAGACAAGGGGGCTACAAGCACAGAAAGGAAAAGTATACCATTAAACAACAACAATGTGGAATTCAATAGCAATTATTGTACAAGGCATGAAGGAAATCAAACTTTGAAGGGATGGAAGATGGACAAGGATAAATAGCTTCAAGTTCTCTCATCTCCCTCTTATCCTGAGCCTCTACCTCTTTGCTTTCTTCGCCAGCCACCACTTGTGATGTGAAATTCAACAAAATCTGTGATATGGCACACATTGACGAATAATTATATTCTATGGAAACCAAACTTGACTAGTAAATGACACTTCGAATACTAAAAATTATTAAGAAGACTGTTCAACACAAACAAAATTACCTTAGGTGGATTAGTCCATCTAATCACAAGTATTTGGTACAAGCTCAATCTATAACTGACTTGAAGGATAAGTTCCCCCAAAGCCAGGAGGTAGGATTCCACTAGAGCCTGCTCCGCCTGGATGCAACAGCAATGATGTCTTTGCTTGGAGGTCATCTTGTGCATTTAACCCAACTTGCGAAGGAGATTCCTCTCATAAGAATAGTCTAACCTGCTTAATGAAGAAAGATAAATCATTTTCCTTTAACACCTCTTCCACCATTTGTTCATAACATATCTGGGCATCATCATGTTAAATGACTGAATATTGATTCCATCTTACATTATATCAAAGTTAATACAGCTTTAAGTAGAGAAGCATGGCGATAATTCAGATGCAATACTTCCCAAAAAGATAAGATCATCTTATCCCCTAAAGAGATTATATATAACTATATATGAACATAAGCTTATTGAGTGTATGCCACAAATACATAAAAAAAGATCAAATACCACTAATAAAAAATGATATCAATAAAAAGTGGTTGAACAGATATTGTGCACAAAATGATTAACATCCTCAAACTCTTCCATCAAAATTGCATTCAATCCTCACAAGTAAAAAAAAGTCAATTTTACTTGAGATTTTACAAACTCAAACAGAACCTAATAGATTTTCACTGGTATTTACTTTGATGGTTGCTCATGAACTACAATTATCATTCAAATACAACAAAATGAAACTTGTTGGCACAACCTTTTAAGTTTTGACCACTAATTGACAACAGAAGCAAAGACATTCGGAGATCACATATTATATCATGTCATTTCTGATGAAAAGTTCTAAGGGCAAGAAGAGCCCTAAGTTCTAGTGTGTTCAAGATTATGAAGTACAGACACTTCATTTTAAAATGTGTCGACGTGTCGGACACTCTACAGACACTGACACTTTTCGGACACTATTAGAACACATGCATGTTCAATTTAAAAAAAATATTAAAAAAAACTCGTGTCAAACACATTTTTAAACGTGTTCAACATTTATTTCGAACATTTTATATACAAAATCCTCCATCCCTTTTAGATTTTTATTTGAAGTTCAAACCCAACACCAATGATCATAGCTTGTATCTTAGTCATCGTAACATAATCATCCATCATAACTTATATCCAGGTCATCGCATCTCTATTGTTTGTTTTTGTTGACCATAAAGTAAGTTCTTCTATTTTTTCTTATTGGATTTAGCTGTGTACGTGGCTATGTGCATATTCTTTTTCAAAAAGTTTTCAAAGTTTGTTTTTATGCAAGCATATATACTTATTCAAAAGTTTGCTTTTGAACTTAAAACTTTTTTATATATAAAAAAAAAAAAACTAAATTCTTCTAATTTTTATATTATCTCTTTTTTATTTCACGTTTGGTGGACGAAACGGATAGGATAACCCTATCTGATAGGGTTATCCTATCCGGTCCTTTAGTGCAAATTCCTATCCGGTCCTTGGGTTAAGAAGCAGATATGAGACCCGTGACCCCTCGCCCTCGCAAGCCTCACCTGAGACCTTCACCATCGCGATCCCTCACCCTCGCAAGCCTCACCCGCGACCCCCACCATCGCCATCCCTCACCCGCAACCCCCACCATCGCAACCCTCAGCATTGTGGTCTTCACCATCGTGATCCCTCACCCTCGCAAGCCTCACCCGTGACCCCCACCCTCGCTAGCCTCACCCGCGACCCCCACCATCGCAACCCTTAGCATCGTGGTCTTCACCATCGCGATCCCTCACTCGCGACCCCCACCATCGCAATCCTCAACATCGTGACCCCTCACCCATGACCCTCAAAATCGACTCTCACCATCGCGATCCCTGACAGCGGTTCTCACCTGCGACGCAACAGTTGAGGTAAGCTCAAATTTCTCCTTCATTGTATATTTTCACCGATTGCTGTTCTTGAAACCCATAGCTTGTATCTGCTTGATTGATTGTTAAGCATGCTTGATTGATTGTATTGCGTATGCATCTGGCTTCCCTAAATGATGCATTTTTGGGTTTGAATCAGTTTCATTGTAGAAGAGATTTGTGCTGGTTGAGAGATTTATGAAATAGCTGTAAATTTCAATATGTTTATTTACTTCCTCTGAAAGTTGAATCGTTATATCTACATCTCAAGCTGATTGAATAGGTTCATTTGCGTTATTGTGTGATTGAAATTTGATTCTTGCATGTGAATTTGTAAGCGACCATAACAGAGTTGTGAGGGATAATTAGGATGGGGAGTGTTACTAGAAGTGAAACTCCATGCACTTGAGAAAGAGAAAGATAAAGCTAGCAAAGCCCGTCTTATAGAAATAAGTTTTGCTCCTTCTGCAATGTGAGATCCATTAGTGGTTTGTGTTTAATTGGCCTTAGGGTTCTAATTACTTGTTATGTTCAGGTGAGGAAAGAACTTGATGACTTAAGAGACAAACTCTTATTTTATTCTCATGACTTAATGTGCATTTTGTTTATTATTGATTTTCAAGAGTGATTGGTTGGTGGTTTTATTTTAGTATGCCAAGTTTGAGGTTCTGATTTAGATAATGGCTTCCCATTGTCAAAATTTGTTTGGGGTTTTGTAATATGATTTTTGACTTTGTGTGAACATGCTTTTGTGGTGAATGGAGCCTGACTTTGAATTTTTCCTGTAGAACTTTGATAATTTGCTTCTGCTTCTCATGAGCATTTCCCTTTTTAACTTTATTGGTAATATTTCCTATAGTCATAGATACAAGTACTGACCATGATCCAAACTAGCAATGAATGTGGTAGCCATTTAATTTTAATTTGGATGAAACAGAATTTCTGCAGATTAATGGAACTTCAGATATTTTCAATTTTGATCCTTTTTTTTGCCATGTTTAGGCAGGAGACGAAATCCGGAAAATATTCAAGAAGAAGTGCTCCCGATTTAGAAATCAAAAGGCTCGTCAAGATAGCTTCCAGTATGGGGATAAATCTACAACTGAAGTAGTAGAATTATATACCAGGATACTGGTTACAGTATGAACTGCTGAATCAATTTCCAAGAGAATTCAAAAACTGAAAGATGAAGAATTGTTGCCACTACTTGCTAAGCTTCTAAATGGGTAAGTCCCAAATTTTGTAGGCAAAATATTAGTTTCATGACAAAGTCAATTGTCATAACCCCATTTCCTCCACCTATGCAGCCTCATGAGAAACTGGAAGATGATGTTAGAATCACATGAAACTCAATACCAAATCTTGAATCAAGTGAGATTCTTCAATTGCCCTGCTTATGGAAAATTCTGCAACAACTCACATCGCCTAGCCACTATTGAGCTGGAGGTAGAACTTTAAAACTGGCGTGCTTGCTTTGCTGCCATTGTTTTTGCAAAGAAGGCCTATGTTGAAGCTCTTTATGGATGGCTATCCAAGTTCACTGTCAGTGAAGTTGAAATCTTCCCTTGGGGAAGGTATTCAAACTTGCCATATAAGATTAACAAGCCACCACTACTTGTAATCTCTCATGATTGGTTGGTTTGTTTGGAGAATTTGCCTAATAAGAAGGTTACCAATGCCATAAAAAGCTTTGGCAAGGGTATGCAGGCTCTTTGGGTTCAACAAGGGAAGGAGCTACGACAGAAGAGGAAGGTTGATGAACTTGCCAAATATGTTGATAGCAGAGTTATTACTTTTCAGAGGGTAGAAAGCAGGATTCTTGAATCAGAGCCCTCTAAACAAGAGGCTGAGGAAAATGTGCGTAGTCGAATTCAATATTTGTCAAAGAGGAAAGATCTTTTAGAGATATCTAAGAGGAGACTAGATGCAGAGAAGGCAAAGCACCACGCTAGTATGCAAGAGACCCATCATACTATTCTGAATGCTTTTCAGAGCGAATTCTGTTCAATTTTTGAGTCTTTAGCATTTGGTTTTGGTTACATGAGTATACATCTATTTTGGTTGTATGAGTATATATCTATTTTTAGGACAATGAGAATTTATTAGGGGAATCTATTTTTTTTTATGGTCTTGCTATTAGGTTGATTTAATGTTTATACTTTAATTGCAACTTTGTAGGTATTGCTTATTTTAATTATAACTCAATATTGTGTTTTTTAAATTAGATTTACTTATTTTAGCTTATTCGAACTCTTTATTATGCATTTTTTTTCTTTGAATTTAATTTTGTATGTTATTTTATTGAATGTATTGAAAATAGGATTACATTTTTTTTTATAAAAAAAGAAAAAAGAAAAAGAAAAGAAAGTTTATTGGTAAGTGGGTAGAGAGATAAATAAAAAATAAAAATAAATAAATTTTTATTAATATTATAGATATTATTTTATTAATTATATATATATATATATATATATATATATATATATATATATATTTATTTTATAATTTTTATCAATGTATAAAGTAATTAAATAAATTATATTAAAATTGATTTTAAATAAGTATATATGTAATTTTATTATAAGGGTAGTTTGGTCATTTTATACTATTTTTATCCTATCCTATCATTATTTGATTTATTCCAAACATAAGATAGGATAGTTCTTATCATATCCTATTGTACATCAAACACAGGATAGTATAAGAGTTTATCCTGCCTAATTCTATTCTGTTTTTATCCTATCATATCCTATCCTATCTTATTTTGATCACCAAACGAGCCCTTAATGTTAATCGTAGTGACAAAGAACTGAGACAGCTTTTATCTATAGTGAGAGAGTTGAATTATAATAATCCATATATAATTCTTTTTGGAGTTGCTCTCTTGTTTTTATTCTTTGTTATTACTGTACGTGTACATAATTTTTGTAATTTTTGTTATTTTTTTGTTGTTTTTAATGTTGAAATTTTATTGGTTACAAATCTATCTTTGTATAATTTAGAATTAGAAAGTTCTTTGCACGTACGAAGAAAATAAAAACAATAGCGGCGATGAAGAATATATTGAAAAAGAATGAATGTTGATTGTATTATAAATTTATGATAATTTTTTTAAAATTAAATTGTGAAATAAGTTATAAATATTACTGTTTTTTGGTAGTATATATATATATATATATATATATATATATATATATATATATATATATATATATATATATATATATATATATATATATATAATTTTTTTTTATTTTTTAATTCACATGTCTTTAACGTGTCGTATTCTATATTTTTTTTAAAATTTACATGTCACGTGTCCATATCCCGTGTTCGTGTCCGTGCTTTATAGGTTCAAAATATTCTCCCACGGAACATTCTAAAATCAATTTGGCCATTCTTATTTCAATCTCAAAATACATGCGTAGTGAGAAAATAGAGTTCAAAAGCATAACTAAAGGTACTCAAATTTTCATCAATAAGTTTCATATAGGCACCTTAACATCTCTAATTTCATTTCATGTATTAATAAAAGTACAAAAATATTCAAAGTAACATTTCTAATTTTTTTCTTTTATTAATAAAGGTACATTAATATTTAATTAAGGAAATAAAATTTATTAGACAAGTTTTAAATCTCTAAAGAAATATAATCCTTAGAAATTTTTCACCTTACGTATGCATAGAAATGTTCTAACATTAATGGAATAGGAAAAAAGAGAAAACTTAAGAGAAAATATTAGAAATAAATATACTAAAAAAATGTGAAATTCTTAGGTAAGGAAGATAAATTTTTGTGAAGGTATTAAAATTTCAAAAAGATTGGATTAGGGTAATTTTTCCTAATTTAAGAGTTAAAGTTACTAAATTTAGTATCTCCACCTATAAATTTGACTTTCAACTATGGACACTTCATATAGAATCTTTCTACCTCACATGAATTTTTAGCAAGTCAATAGGATAGCCCAAGGAAGAAATAAAACATAGACTTGGACTAGGATATAGAAATTGGACCGGTAGCTCAAAAATCATGAAAATGTGACCAAGCCCATTATGAAAGGTAGAATTTTAACCAAAGTAAAGAAAATGGGCAAGGATGAGCTCAAACCCAAGAGAAAAAATAAAAATAAGGTGATGAAATAATGGTGTAATCAAGATTAGGTGACAAGACATTAGGACAAAACATCTATATCCTACACTTATAATTTTAGCAAGTGGTATGATAATACATGGCATTAAGACAAAACATCTATATCCTACACTCATAATTTTAGCAAGTGGTATGATAATACATGGCATTAGGACAAAACATTCTAATCCCACACAAATAATTTCAGCCAAATAATGGAGATTCAAGGGCTAGAAATTTGCCACCCAAAAAGGCAAACCTATCATACTTGATTAAGACAAAAGAAAATGGAAATGAATCCCTAAATCAAAGAGACCTTGTCCCTTATCTTAAGAACATATCATTATAATTTTCAAAATAGAAATCTCCTTTTGCTATGCATATCTTGACTAAGGAAGAGGAAGACAAGAACATAAGTTGTTTGCTTTCCAAAAATTCAACCAAGTGTATCCTAATTGTGATAAGGTAGACCCATGATCATGAAAGATGACTTATTTGATGGTCTATTTAAGTAAAACCCACCCCTATAACATTTTAATTTCGTCCAAGTAAGGAAGAGAAAGAAATAGAAGCAAGGTAAAGAGAGGAAAGGAGAGAAAGAGAGGAGAAGAAAGGAAGTAAGAAGAAGGAGAAGTCTAAAGGGCTAAGTACTCAAGGTAAGTTAACTTAATCTCCACTTGAATCCATTTTTCTTCTTCATCCTTGAGGTTCAAAAACTCACACTCCTTCTCTTATTTAAGCTGCTAGAAAAGCTAAGAGACGGGAGGAATCTTGATACTTCTTTCAAGGGGAAACAAGAAAACAAATTCACTAAGTGAGGTAGGGAGATTCTTAGGTAGGTTTAACAATATTTCTTTTTGAAGAAAAGTTTTAAAATTTGTAACATTTATATGGAATTTTGATCTTAAGAACTTTGATGATTGATCATGGATGTTGCTTTATCATGTTACATATTATTCTTGCATGTGATGTATGTTTGAATACTTAGGCTGGTGTAGATAGTTCTACATAGGTATGGCTATAGGTAGTAAAACTTTAAACTTCTGTTTTTTTTTAAATTCTGGGAAGAATTGGTAAAGATTTAAAATAACTTGTTAACATAACAATTATAGATATATGTCTCACGGATTTTTAGCCACTGAAATCACTCAATTTGGAGTCCATATGAGGTAGATATGGTCCGATTAGTAAGCAATGGTCAGAAAATGGTTAATCAGAGAAGAATCTGTTAGGAAAGCTTCTGTTTTTGAATTTTTTAGAACATTCTGTAGGGAATTAAAATAACTTATTAACATAACAATTATAGATATATATCTTATAGAATTTTAGCCACTGGAATCACTCAATTTGGAGTCTGTATGAGGTAAATATGGTCTGATTAGTAAACAGTGTTCAGAAAATGGTTAATCAGGGAAGAACATGTTAGGATAGCTTCTGTGTTTTAATTTTAGGGAACATCCTATAGGGATTTCAAATAAATGGTTAATATAAGAATTATAGATATATGTGTCACATAATTTTAGCCACTGGAATCACTCAATTTGGAGTCCATATGAGGTAGATATGGTCTGATTAGGAAGCAGTGTTCAGAAAATGGTGAATCGGGAAAGAATATGTTAGGATAGTTTCTGTGTTTTAATTTCTGGGAACATTTTGTAGGGAATTCAAATAAATGGTTAACATAATAATTATATATATATATGTGTCACGAAATTTTAGCCACTAGAATTACGCAATTTAGAGTTCATAAGAGGTAGATATGGTCTTATTAGTAAGCAGTGGTCAAAAAATGGTTAAACAGGGAAGAATATGTTAGGATAGCTTCTGTGTTTTAATTTTTGGGAACATTATGTAGGGAATTAAAATAAATGGTTAACATAAGAATTATAGATATATATTTCACGGATTTTTATCCACTGGAATCACTTAATTTAGAATTTTTATGAGAGAGATATGGACATATTAGTAGGTAGAGGTCAGAAACTACCCGAGAAGAAATAACTTGTAATTACCCGAGAAGAAATAACTTGTAATTTGAGGGACTAATATCATCTTAATTTTTTAATATTTCACTAAACTGTTCAACATAATAGTTTTAGATAATTGTTTTATCTTTAAATTGACACCAAGATCACCTACATCAGAGTTAAATTGAGGGAGTTATGCTCTAATTAGTAAGAGAATGTTAGATATGATGAAAACCTACATCAAGAAAATAAAAAAATAAAATTAATATTTAAAAAGAAGAAAAATCTTATAAATGAAAATAATAAATGACTAGTATATGCCATAGCCATTGCCATTGTATGAATTTCTTACCATCTTAAGTGTAAAATTTTGATATCAAAATATTTTATAAAGTGATATTTGAAATGGTTATATTCATGGCAGGATTACCAATGATTTTTGGTAATAGTTATATACTTGTTATTGAAAGCATATTTTTGGCTATTATTGTGAAAAGAAAAGAAATGAGCATTGTCACATGGCAATCCGTGTAGTGCACCAGTAGGGGACGCCCTACCAACGGTTATGATCGTGTTAATGAGAAAAGAAAGATAAAGTAAGTCATGTCGGACGGAGTGAGAAAAGCCCATACTGGAGAGTAGAAAATACTCACCCTGACCGAGGTAGCCTGATATGAGAATAAATTGATAGTCATCATATGATATCCTGAAAAATAGTATTTATGCCATACATGTCATAATTGTACAATTTTCATGTGCATGGAAAAAGTGCATTCATGTGACCTAAAGATATTTTCTGTAGTTTATACAGATGGACATGACATGATGAACTATATTGATGGTAAATTATGATTTATTGTTGAACCTATTGGGATTTAATTTTCACTATATTTCCATATCATGTTCAGAAGAATAATTATGCAGATTTTCTCCATGACATTTATTATTGTCGTACGTTGGATCGATGTGTTCTACCTTGGGCAACTACCAGTTATATTGAATATATCTGTACTAGATGTGACTGAGATTCCGGTGGAGGTGCCGCCACCCGTACCAGTGTCCCCGGAAGTAGTCTACGTAGATGATTAGGGCTAATATGTATATTTTAGACCCTTGTACAAATGTTTGTAAAATAATGGTGTGTATGGAAACTCAATATTGTATCACTGTTAATAACAATTATGCTTGGTTAAATTAATTATTATTATGAGTTAAGTGGTTAAAATTAAAGCAGTAATAACTTCATGGAATTTTACAAATATATAAAAAAATTGTTATATTTACATAAATGGAGTTGTTACATAATTGGGATCAGACCAGGTCGATCCTAGATGGCCAGTGGATGGATGATTATCTGAATTGATCTTATAGTGTCTTGAGTATGTTGTGGTTATGCTGTGTAGGGGATCAGTGATTCATATAGGTAAGAAATTATTAGTGTTTCTTATCTATATGCCAAGGTGGTGTTATGACTGTTGTTAAATATTTTTGAACTAACTATTGGGCTTGATCACCTCAATAGCAGCATAACTTTTTTTTTTTGCCACAGTAGGAAATGGCACCACCAAGGAGAAATCCAGCAACCAATGCAGAGAAAACTCTGCACAACCTGGCCACGGCAATTCGAGACTAAGTCATGACCACCAACCAAATTCTACAATATCTCCAGAATGCTAATAACTCAAATGGTGAGAATAGTGCTAACAATCGAATGGCTGGAAAAGATAATGGCATATTCGAGTTTCTAAGGACTAGACCACCTTGTTTCCAAGGTGGCTATGACCCAACGGTAGCCGAAAGGTGGATAAGGGAATTAGAGAAAATATTTGAAGTGATGGGCTGTACTGAAGAGCAGCAAGTTATTTTTGTTGCATATATGTTAAAGGATGAAGTAGAATACTGGCGGCGTAGAGCTAGAGAACGTTTAGCTCATTAGGGAAGACAAATCATCTGGCAAGTGGTCAAGGACACTTTTTTGGAAAAGTACTTTCCAAGTACTGTACGTGTAGAGAAAGAGATCAAATTTCTCCAACTCAGGCAAGGCAACATGACCGTGGACCAGTATATCGCAAGGTTCGAGGAGCTGTCTAAATTCTCCTTTTATTTGCGATATAACCTAGATGAAGCATGGAAGGCGGTTAAGTTTGAAGCGGGACTAAACCCGGAGATAAAGAATGCTGTTATAGCTATGGAGATCAGAGAGTTTGTAACGTTGATAAATAAATGCAGACTCCTGGAAAAGAGTTTAAGGGCAATGAAGGACGAGAAGCAAAGGCGAAACCTATGAAAGAGGAAGAAAAATTTTCCCAACCCTGGAAAGAACGTGAGAAGAAGTGGATATGGAGCTGGTAAGAGGCCATTGACTGCGGGTCCTAGACCTTTTCAACAAGACCTCGCCCCAATCAAGTGCGTTAAGTGCGGACACATGCATGGTAACCGGCCATGCTATATGGGACAAGATGTCTGCTTTAATTATGGACATAAGGGACATTTTGCGAGAAACTGCTCACAGAATGTGGGGAAGCAGTCAGAATAGAGGCCTCAGTTAAAAGGAAGGGTTTTCACCCTGAGTGGCCAAGAGGCATCTTGATCTTCTGAAATGATTCAAGATACATGCTACTGTTGTTGTTTTAATTAAAACTCGCAAGTGCACGAATCTATTGGAGTATAAATTTAGTGGTATGCAAGGTCGATCCCACAGAGATTGTCAATTGAGAAAAAATTCTAATATAGATCCGAAATAAATACTTCTAACCTAGTTCTTGATGTCTTGTTTTGTGAGAGGAATATTGAACAAATTACACAAAGAACTAATATACTGAATTTAAATGAAGATGTATTCAAAGTAAAGAAGCATGCTAAGGTTAGGGGATCCACTCTTAGTATATAGAATAAAGATAAATTTAACGCTTTTGTTACTCAATTAGAATCCTTACACGAATGAAGTTCTAATCGGATGATATGTTAATTTAAGCTCAACTTTGTTTATACATGAATTATATTTTCCTCCTTACTAATAATCAAAACATTCTTGTAAAATGGATTCAAGTATATATTGTGCCAATCATTATATTGTCTACAATAAATCAAGATTGATTCAAGCATTCATTGTGCCAAAAATTGTCTACAATGTATCAGGATTCAAAGTTTACAAGATTAGAATGAAAAGAGGTAAGAAGAAGAAACATAACAAGAGACAGGTGGCAAAGCCAACCATAAAAATAATAAGAGATAGGCGGTCTGATAAAACCAGCCAATAAAATAATACGAAATCGGCGGTATGATAAAACCAGACATTAAGAAATAATCATGAGAAAAGAAATAAGAAGGTAAATACAATATCAAAGATAAACATTAAGATTAAGAGTTAGATAAATTATTATTCCCATACCAAGAGTTTCACCCTTTCACCTTAGCATTAGGAGATTATTTCTCCATAATTAAAGCGAGAAAGTAAAATGAAAGATGAAGAAACATGATAATATTACGAAAGAAAATGAAAAATACAAAATGTCTAAAGAGAGAATAACATTACAAGTACGTAGAATTCCAACAAAGATTTTCCAAGCTATCTCCAAAAAATCCCTCTCTCACCCCTCAAGCCCTCTATTTATAGATATAATTAGGTGTGGTAGGTGTGATAATTGTCAAAATTGTTAGGTAGGAAGTTGTACAAAGTTGACAATTTGGATTCCATCATGTGCACCGAAATTGATCCTTGAATATCATCTTGAAATCCGCCGAATTTGCTGACTTCATCAACACGAAAGTTATATAAAATTTCATTAGCTTTCCGTCAAGACAAATTGTGGACAAATTGGATACGTAATGTGTGACTTATGGTCAAAATACTAGAGCAAAGTTGAGCTGGACTGCAGCAGTAGTCTGATTCTCTTCTAGCCCACTTTTGGCCCTTTTATTGTCTGAATTTTTTGACCCCTTGAACATGAAAGTTGTACCCAATTGTGTCAGCTACACACCTACCAAATTACATACATATTGGATATGTATTTTCGGAGATATGGCCTAAGTACTACAGCAAGGTTGGGCTGGATTACAAACAACAAACATATTCTCAACATTGGGTGCTTTGCCGTGAATCTTTATGTTTTAGTTCTTTTGGAAATGTAATCATAAATTAAGAATAAATTTGTGCATATCTCCATTAGGATGCATCTTAAGAGTCAATATGATAATGCTCCTTACTCAGCCATCCTTAATGAATTTGTTTTATCTGCTTGATTTATAGACATCATTCCCAAAGAACCACAATTTAGCTTTGATTCTTCCAATTAAGTCCATTTTCTACTTTTCTCTCCATCTGTAATAAATACACAAACTAAAGACAAGTAAGTGAGATTTATGCTTAATTATGGCAAAAAGATAAAATGAAAATATTTAATTTATGAGTATAAAACTCACTCATCAAATACCCCCCAACTTAATCTTTTGCTTGTCCTCAAGCAAAACACATAAACTTCAAAATTCAAATGATGAGTGAGTGATGAATTGTTTTTGACTTACTAAGCAGTCCTCAAGGATCTAAAATGTGCAACCAAGAAAAATATCAGAATCCCAAGGTTATGTAGAACTTTTATTCAAATGCAACATATGGTTTACTCTTGAATCCCAAGTGTGTGTGTAGTAGTCTTATGACATTAGACTTTTCGCATTCAAATAAATTTATGTAATCAAATATTTAAAACAGATCTCTAGATATATGCATTTGAGACTCCATAAGGTTATTTTTCATGTCACTCTCCACTAATGTAGACTAATCATAACATTTAAGATCATTAAGACTTTCATTAGGCTTGTAATGTATAGCATAGGGTAAAGGTGGATAAAATGATATAAATGAAAGCTCAATTCACTCTTCAACATGCATGATCATTTAAAGCCTCCCAAATACTTTTGATATGATACTGTGAATTCTATCTCCAACCTTTTCATCATCCTTACATTTATTTGCTCATACTATATACATATATATATACATATATATGTATATATATATATATATATATATATATATATATATATATATGTATACATATATATATATATATACATATATATATATATATATGTATATATACATATATATGTATATATGTATACATATATACATATATACATATAAACACATAAACTTCAAAATTCAAATGATGAGTGAGTGATGAATTGTTTTTGACTTACTAAGCAGTCCTCAAGGATCTAAAATGTGCAACCAAGAAAAATATCAGAATCTCAAGGTTATGTAGAACTTTTATTCAAATGCAACATATGGTTTACTCTTGAATCCCAAGTGTGTGTGTAGTAGTCTTATGACATTAGACTTTTCGCATTCAAATAAATTTATGTAATCAAATATTTAAAACAGATCTCTAGATATATGCATTTGAGACTCCATAAGGTTATTTTTCATGTCACTCTCCACTAATGTAGACTAATCATAACATTTAAGATCATTAAGACTTTCATTAGGCTTGTAATGTATAGCATAGGGTAAAGGTGGATAAAATGATATGAATGAAAGCTCAATTCACTCTTCAACATGCATGATCATTTAAAGCCTCCCAAATATTTTTGATATGATACTGTGAATTCTATCTCCAACCTTTTCATCATCCTTACATTTATTTGCTCATACTATATACATATATATATACATACATATATATGTGTATATATATATATATATATATATATATATATATATATATATATATATATATATATATGTATGTATGTATATATATGTATATATGTATACATATATACATATATATGTATATATACATATATATACATACATACATATATATATATATATATGTATATATGTATAGATATGTATAGATTTATATATATATATATATATATATATATATATATATACACATCTATACATATCTATACATATATACATATATATATATATATATATATATATATATATATATATATATATATATGTATATATATATATATATATATATATGTATATATGTATATATATATATGTATAGATGTATATATATATATATATATATTTTAAAGATAAACACCCCCAAACTTATTTATTTAGGGAGTATTAACTTTCTTTTTCTCTTTTTTTTTTAAACTTGTACCACCACCCCTGAACCATAGCTTGTCAAATGATCATTCCTGTGAGTGAAAGGTAAGAGTTAGAAATATTTTTATTTAAAGGCTAGATAATAATATAGGTGTTCAAGAAAGGATGAATATAGGCTCAAAATAGATTGCTAGGGATAGCATCATGTATAGGTTGATTTGAAAGGCTCAAACGATTCCAACAATGTTAAATTCATTTCTTAAATGGAGAGTAGTCTAGGATTTCGCCTCAAGTGACAATTGAATAAGTTCTAGAGTCTTATGAGATCAATTAACATATCTGAATTACATAAATCTTTTCTGAATAAACAATCAGTCAAATGTAAAAGATTAAGTGCACTAGATATTCGAATTCTCAAATAAAATATAAGTTACATTAGAGTTCAAGTTCACACATAACACTTAGAACTCATCAATTTTTCAAAGGTTACAAGCATTTTAAACCATTTTCATCATTGGTGCTAGCTTTGCCTAATCCCAAAACATCACTCAATTTTTTTTTGTTTTTTTTTTGTTTTAGATGAAGAAACACAAAATAAACAATAAAGATTAAAAGAGATATTACCTGGAAGGAGATCTAAGAAAAGATGAACCTGCAGCAAACTAAACAGAAAATAAAAATTTATTCAAGCAAAAGGTGTTACAAATGAAGATCCAAGTCCAGTTTGCATTTTCTGCGATTTTTTGTTGTCCAATCTATTTGAGCTATAACTGGATCAGGTACATGAACAAATGCTTGTAATGCATCAATCAGCTCGCCAGCATTTGAGGCCAAGATTAGAATCCAACGTGCTGAGTGCGAGATAAACCTTTGTTCTACAGCATGATCAAGAAAAGACAACAAATCATCAAAGAAATTGTTAACATTCAACAAACCTATGGGTTTATGGTGCATGTTCAGTTGTGCCCAAGAGACGACTTGGAAAATTTCTTTTAGAGTACCAAAACCTCTAGGTAAGGCAATAAAGGCGTCAGCGTTGCACATCATTTTAACAATTCGTTCATGCATGGAGGATACCCTACATTCTTCCTCAATTGTTTTTCCTACGATGTTTGATGCAGCTAGAGCAGTAGGAATAATACCTAGAACTTGACATCCTCCTAGATATGCAGATTTAGATACACTCCCCATTAACCCACGACAGCCTCCACCATAAACTAAATGAATCTTTCTCCTGGCTAGTACCATACCCAAAGTTTGTGCTGCTTTTACATACTCTCCATTTTTTCTAGGACTGGAATCACAAAAAACACAAATATTTCGAAAGTGACGAATTGCGGTTCCTTCCATATCTGCACTCACCTTAACTTTGCGTATGAAGATGAAGATAATGAGGTGTGCATTTATAAGACTCAAATAAGGGCATATTTGTAATAGCTATGTGAATAGGCCGATGGCATAATTTCAATAGCTATAAGAGTAGGCCGGCGAATGTCAGCTAAATTAAAGGTGAAAAATTCAAAAATGAAGGCACACATGTATATGTACATAGTTGTGATTGTGGCTCACATCTTCCTCTGGTTTTACGTCCAGTAACGGCTTAAACGCCCTCTATGGGTCGAGGATATGCTTCCCATCCAATTTTCTTATAAATTGGCAAACAGGGTCTTTTAACGTCAGATTCCCAAGACTGTACCGTTTATGTTCTTTTTTGAAATGGGGCCATAAACCGACAATACCGATATGCACAGATCCACTAAGATGTGTATCATGAGACGTTGGATGAAAGTCATCATCCAATGACTCCTTACTCAATCTATCCTTAATGAACTTAATTTTGTCTTCCTGATTTACAGACACCCAACCCAAAGAACATCAATGTTTGTTACAAGTTTTACGTCCACATTTGTAACAAACACCCATTCGTTTAGCTTTGCGCTTTTTAGCAAAATTGCTTTTTCCTAAACCAGGCATGTAAGAGATGAAATCATTTGCAGACTCACCTGATAACCGTACCTTAGCTTCAATTAGCTAACAAATATCAGCAGGTATTCTCATGATCATCATTAACCTCAATCTTTCAGCCTGTACTTTGTAAATTTTTGTCAATGCATTGGGTGGAAGAGAAGGAAAATGATTTTTCATTTGTGCGAGAATGTCCTCCATTATCGACTCAAAATATTTTTTTTTTGAAAGATGAAGAAGCAAGAAAAACAAGAAAACAATATAAATTTAAAAGAAAATAACACTGAGGAAACCAATTAATGCAAGTTAAATAAAGAAAGATCTTACCTAGATAGCATGCACACCAACCTTTAACAACAGAAGAAAATTAATCCTGGTAAATAGGATCACATAAAGGTGTCTCTTCTACCTCTGGGTTATGTAATTCCAAAAATGCTTTCAATCTTTGACCATTCACTTTAAACACATCACTGTTCTTGGGGTTTTCGATCTCTACTGCACCATGTGGATAAATAGCTGAACAATGAATGGGCCTGTCCACCGAGAACCTAGTTTTCCTGGAAATAAATGCAAACGAGAGTTATATAGAAGGACCTTTTGACCTACATTAAATGATTTTCTTAAAATATGTTTGTCATGGAAAACTTTCATTCGATCCTTATACAACTTTTCATTTTCATATGCATTATTCCGTATTTCTTCCAATTCATTGAGTTGAAGCTTCCTGTGAGAACCTGCTTTGTCAAAAGCAAAGTTAAACTATTTGATGACCCAATAAGCTTTATGCTCTATTTCAATAGGTAAATGACAGGCCTTGCCATACACAAGCCGATAAGGAGACATTCCAATAGGGGTTTTAAAAGTAGTACGATAAGCCCATAAAGCATCCGAAAGTTTCAAAGACCAATCTTTCCTATTTGGGTTAACCATTTTTTCCAAAAAAATTTTAACTTCCCTATTTGAAATCTCAACTTGACCACTAGTCTGTGGGTGGTATGGGGTTGCCACTTTGTGTGTGATGCCATATTTCTTCATCAAATGCTCAAAATGCCTATTACAAAAATGTTTCCCTCCATCACTAATGATTGCTCGTGGTGTGCCAAACCTTGAAAAAATGTTTTCTTTCAAGAATTTCACCACAATCTTGTGATCATTTGTTTTACATGCAACAACCTCTACCCATTTTGACACATAATCCACAACAACAATGATGTATAAATTGCTAAAAGACTTAGGAAAAGGACCCATGAAATCCACTCCCCAGACATCGAATATCTCAACAATAAGAATGAGAGTCAGATGCATCATATTCCTGCGTGAGATACTACCCAATTTTTGGCAACGCTCACAAGAACTATAGTACAAATGGGCATCTTTGAATAGTGATGGTCAATAAAAACCACATTGCAAAACCTTTGCAGCAGTTTTTTTAGCATTAAAATGATCTCCACAAGCATGATCATGACAAAAATGAATAACACTAAATTGCTCACTCTCAGGAACACATCTCCTAATGATTTGATTAGGGCAGTACTTAAACAAGTATGGATCTTCCCAAAAGAAGTTTTTTACTTCAGCTAAAAATTTTGTCCGATCTTACTTACTCCAATGTGTAGGTATTTGACTTGTGACAAGATAATTAGCAATATCAGCAAATTAAGGTAACTGAGAAATCGACATGAGTTGCTCATACGGAAATTAGTCCTTGATAGGCAAGTTATTTTCACCCTATTCAACTATCAGCCTAGACAAGTGATCAGTCACAACATTTTTAGATCCTTTCTTATCCTGAATTTCTAAATCAAATTCTTGCAACAGAAGTATCCATCTTATCAATCGTGCTTTAGTATCTTTCTTAGAAAGAAGATACCTAAGTGCAGCATGATCTGTAAAAATTACAACCTTAGATCTTAATAAATAAGATCTAAACTTGTCTAAAGCAAATACCACAGCTAGTAACTCTTTTTCTGTTGTAGAATAATTCAATTGAGTATCATTAAGAGTTTTACTAGCGTAGTATATTACATAAGGAAACTTATCAAGATGCTGACCTAAAACAGCTCCAATTGCATAATCAGAAGCATCACACATGATTTCAAAGGGAAGATTCCAATCAGGTGGTCTAATGATAGGTGCAGAGGTGAGTAAAAATTTGAGCTTCTCAAAAGATTGACAGCAATCTTCATCAAAGATAAAAGATGCATCTTTGGTAAGTAAACTACACAAAGGTCTGGAGATTTTGCTAAAATCTTTGATGAATTTGTGATAAAACCCTGCATGGCCTAAAAAAGAACGAACCTCTTTTACTGTCCGAGGAGGTGAAAGACTAGAAATTAATTCAATTTTGGGTCTATCCACCTCAATACCTTGATGTGACAAAACATGTCCCAAAACAATCCCCTTTTTAACCATAAAATGACATTTTTCCCAATTCAAAACAAGGTTCTTTTCTTTACACCTAATTAAGACTAATCTTAAATGGTGTAGACATTCCTCAAAACTAGACCCATGCACAGAAAAATCATCCATGGATACTTCCAGAAATCGCTCTACCATGTTAAAAAATATGCTTATCATGCAACGTTGAAATGTAGCAAGTGCATTGCACAATTCAAATGACATTCGATAATAGGCAAAGGTTCCGAAAGGACAAGTGAATGTAGTTTTCTCTTGATCCTCAGGTGCAATAGGAATTTTGTTATAACCAGAATATCCATCAAGAAAGCAGTAATATGCATGTCTAGCTAACCTTTCTAGCATTTGATCTATAAAGGGAAGTGGAAAATGGTATTTCCTTGTAATAGCATTCAACTTACGGTAGTCAATGCAAACACGCCACCCGGTTTGTACTCTAGTGGGAATCAAGTAATTATTCTCATTCTTGACTACAGTAATGCCATATTTCTTAGGAACTACTTGAACAGGACTAACCCATGCACTATCAGAAATTGGGTAAATGACACCCACATCAAGAAGTTTAATCACTTCAGCTCTCACAACTTCTTTCATGTTTGGATTCAGACGTCTTTGTGGATCCCTTGAGGTTTTGGCATTGTCCTCCAAATGTATCTTGTGCATGCAAATTGATGGACTAATACCTTTAATGTCTACTATTGTCCAACCTATGGCTTCACTATGTTCACTGAGGACTTTTATGAGTTCAGCTTCCTGTTCTTTATTTAAGTCAAATGCTATAATAACAGGCAATGTCTCAGAGGGTCCTAGAAACACATATTTCAGCGAATTTGGCAAAGGTTTTAACTCTACCTGGGGAGGTTTCTCTATGGATGGTAATAGAACAGACTCAGAAGGTGTAAGTATCTCTGTTTTACCTTTCCATTTATTGGTATCCATTAATGGAGTGGTCTCTAACAAGGAATTTACTTCACTGATCAAATAGTCCTCATCTAAGTCCATGTTAAAGTGAGTCAAACATTTTTTCAAAGGGTCATCATCAAAACTTACAAATGAGTCATCAATCATGTTGACCTCACATACATCATCCATGTCCACAGGTTGATGAGAGACATTACAAATATTTAGTTCCACAGTCATATTTTCAAAAGATAAATTCAAAATTCCATTTCGACAATTAATAATTGCATTGGATGTTGCCAGAAATGGTCTATCCAAAATGACTGGAATTTGTGTCTCTATATTCTCAACAGGTTCAGTGTCAAGAACAATAAAATCTACTGGAAAGTAGAATTTATCAACCTTAATGAGCACATCTTCTATGACACCTCTAGGAATTTTTGTGGACCTATCAGCTAACTGAAGGGTCACTGATGTAGGTTTCAGCTTTCCTAACCTAAGTTTCTCATACACAGAGTAAGGCAACAGATTCACACTTGCTCCTAGATCAAGTAAGGCTCGGTTAATCACATGGTCACCTATAATACAAGAAATTGTAGGACAACCTGGATCTTTGTACTTGATAGGAGCTTTTTACTGAATTATAGAACTCACTTGTTCAGTCAAAAATGCTTTTTTTGGAATATTAGTTTTCCTTTTTACCATACAAAGATCTTTCAAAATTTTTGAGTAAGCAGGTACTTGTTTGATAGCGTCTAAAAAGGGATGTTAATACTTACTTGCTTAAACACCTTTAAAATGTCACTATATTGAGTACCTTTCTTGACTGATGTAAGTCTTTGAGGGAAAGGAGCTTTGGGGGCACAAGAAATCTGTTCACTTTTCTTTTCACTTGAGTCATTAGTTTGGGATTCATGTTGACTCTATTCCTCATTTTCTGGCATGTGAACATGATTATCAATGACCTTTCTAGATCTAAGGGTTGTCACAGACTTTACTTCTTCCTTAGGATTTACTGATGATCCTACTTCATATTGACCCTTAGGATTAGAAATAGGTTGACTGGAAAAATTTTCTTTTTCTCTCTCTCTTACAGCACTGGCTAATTGACCCAATTGTGTTTCAATCTTTGAAATGGATTGAATGTGAGATTGTAAAACTTGTTGGGTTGATTGCATGAATTGTTGCAGAGTATCTTCCAAAGAAGGTTTTCTTTGTTGTGGTACCCCAAAAGGATGAGCATGTTGAGGAACTTGAGGGTATGAATTGGAAGGGGCAAATTGTTGCCCACTTTGATTCATTGCAGGTTGATTTTGCCTCCATGAAAAATTTGGATGATTCCTCCAATTTGGATTATATGTGGGTGTAAATGGGCTGTCTGATGACTTCCCATAAGATTGAAGAGAATTAGCTTGCTCAAAGAATGCTTCTTGGTAAGCTGGTATGGATGGACAAGATTGTGTAATGTGAGATGTACTAGAACATAAGGCACATGCCTCTATCCTAGTATTGGTAGAAGGATTTAGAGTGTGACTTAAAGTTAAAACTTCTATCTTTCTAGTTAGGCTAACTAAGGCAATTCCACATCTGTGTCATCACTCACACCATAAAGTCCTCCCTTTTTTTGTGTTTGAGACTTCTTATCCCTGGGATCTATGCAGTTCCAATGTTGAGAATTTTCAGATAAAGATCCTAAGGATTTCTAAGCTTCCCCCTCATTCAATTGTAAAAATCTCCCACCATGCATACTTTGGATCATTTGACGGTTCGATGAAAATAAACCATCATAAAAATATTTCACCAATCTCCAAGTTTCAAAACCATGATGAGGACATTTCAAAAGAAAATCATTAAATCTTTCCCAACATTCAAAAAATTGTTCACCTTCTTTTTGACAAAAATCAGAAATTTCTCCCCTAAAGGCATCAGTTTTAGACATGGGAAATTTTTTTGCTAGAAACTTATTTACCAATTGATTCCAACTACTAATAGTTCTTGTAGGAAGACAGTTCAACCAAGATTTAACTTTATCTTTCAATGAAAATGGAAACATTCTAAGCTTGATTGACTCATCATTGAAATTTTGGAAGCGAAATGTCGAACCAATTTCAAGAAACTCTTTAATGTGCATGTATAGATCTTCTCTTTCCAAACCATAAAATGATGGTAAAAGTTGAAGTATGGATGGTTTGATTTCAAAATGAGTTGCAGTAGTTTGTGGTAAAACTATGCAAGATGGAGTATTGGCTATGACAGGTGAAAAGTACTCCATAAGAGTTTTATTATGCACAACTTGTTCTTCCATTTTTAATAGTGATCCAACAGAATCTAATGTCTCTATTGTACAATCACTAGTTGACCCTAAACTTTTCCTAACCAACCGCTTATCTTTATCACGTTTCTAAGCATGCATAAACTAAAAAAAATTGCTTCCTAATTATGAAAAAGAATCTAACTACACAACGGCAACAAAATGAAAATACCACAAAAAAAATCGCAAAATTATACAAACGCCTTTTTTTTTGAAGTGTTAGTAATAATGGGTAGTATTTAATCGGTAGACTTCCCAGGAAAATATAAAGGAATCACAATGGTTTCACTTAAAACCCATATTTCTTAGGTACTTTTTGCCTTGTTGACAGAATCCACTAATTTTATACACCCAAATTATTACACCAATTTTTAAGAAACAATTCTAAAGAAAAATTTCTATACACAGAATAAACAAATGTTCTAACTATAATTAGTGGAAGAAAAGTACTTACCTGGATCCAAATAGCTTTTCCATCGCAATCCCCGGCAACGGCGCCAAAAACTTGTTGTTATTTTAATTAAAACTCGCAAGTGCACGAATCTATTGGAGTATAGATTTAGTGGTATGCAAGGTCGATCCCACAAAGATTGCCAATTGAGAAAAAATTCTAATATAGATCCGAAATAAATACTTCTAATCTAGTTCCCAATGTCTTGTTTTGTGAGAGAAATATTGAACAAATTACACAAAGAACTAATATACTAAATTTAAATGAAGATGTATTCAAAGTAAAGAAGCATTAGGGGATCCACTCTCGATATATAGAATAAAGATAAATTTAACTCTTTTGTTACTCAATTAGAATCCTTACACGAATGAAGTTCTAATCGGATGATATGTTAATTTAAGCTCAACTTTGTTTATACATGAATTATATTTACCTCCTTACTAATAATCAAAACATTCTTGTAAAATGGATTCAAGTATATATTGTGCCAATCATTATATTGTCTACAATAAATCAAGATTGATTCAAGCATTCATTGTGTCAAAGATTATCTACAATGTATCAGGATTCAAAGTTTACAAGATTAGAATGAAAAGAGGTAAGAAGATGAAACATAACAAGAGACAGGTGGCGAAGCCAACCATAAAAATAATAAGAGATAGGCGGTATGATAAAACCAGCCAATAAAATAATACGAAATCGGCGGTATGATAAAACCAGACATTAAGAAATAATCATGAGAAAAGAAATAAGAAGGTAAATACAATATCAAAGATAAATATTAAGATTAAGAGTTAGATAAATTATTATTTTCATACCAAGAGTTTCACCCTTTCACCTTAGCATTAGGAGATTAGTTCTCCATAATTAAAGTGATAAAGTAAAATGAAAGATGAAGAAACATGATAATATTACGAAAGAAAATGAAAAATACAAAACGTCTAAAGAGATAATAACATTACAAGCACATAGAATTCCAACAAAGCTTTCCCAAGCTATCTCCAAAAAACTCCCTCTCTCACCCTTCAAGCCCTCTATTTATAGATACAATTAGGTGTGGTAGGTGTGATAATTGTCAAAATTGTTAGGTAGGAAATTATACAAAGTTGACAATTTGGATTCCATCATGTGCACCGAAATTGATCCTTGAATATCATCTTGAAATCCACCGAATTTGCTGACTTCATCAACACAAAAGTTGTGGACAATTTCTTTAGCATTCCGTCAAGACAAATTGTGGACAAATTGGATACGTAATGTGTGACTTATGGTCAAAATACTATAGCAAAGTCGGGCTGGACTGCAGCAGTAGTCTGATTCTCTTCTAGCCCACTTTTGGCCCTTTTATTATCTGAATTTTCTAACCCCTTGAACATGAAAGTTTTATCCAATTGTGTCAGATACACACCTACCAAATTGCATACATATTGGATATGTATTTTTGGAGATATGGCCCAAGTATTACAACAAGGTTGGGTTGGACTACAAACAACAAACATATTCTCAACATTGGGTGCTTTGCCGCGAATCTTTATGTTTTAGTTCTTTTGGAAATGTAATCATAAATCAAGAATAAATTTGTGCATATCTCCATTAGGATGCATCTCAAGAGTCAATATGATAATGCTCCTTACTCAGCTATCATTAATGAATTTGTTTTATCTGCTTGATTTATAGACATCATTCCCAAAGAACCACAATTTAGCTCTAATTCTTCCAATTAAGTCCATTTTCTACTCTTCTCTCCATCTGTAAGAAATACATAAACTAAAGACAAGTAAGGGAGATTTATGCTTAATTATGGCAAAAAGATAAGATGAAAATATTTAATTTATGAGTATAAAACTCACTCATCAGCTACATCTATGGATTTGCTCTTATGGTGCTGTTTAACTCTAGTGCTAGTCATTCATTTATATCAGAAGAATATATTAGGAAGTTTCAGTTTTCTATTTTTGAAACTCCCTAGGAGCTATCCATGGTGACCCCCACGGGGGAAAGGGTATTAACTTCCTCTGTATGTAAGGACTGTCAAGTCACTATCCAGAAGAAAACTTTTTCTGTAGACCTCGTCTGTTTACCTTTAAAAGGTATTGAGGTCATTCTAGGGTTAAACTGAATGTTTAGAAATTGGGTCTTGCTAAATTGTTGCACTAAGACCATTGAATTTCTATCTCCTACTCCACAAGAGGCGATGCAGTTATTAATGCTTAATGGCAACCAAGTCAATCGAGAGATAAAGAATGGAGTACTTGGATACATTCTTTTGTATTTATCAAACCTAGAAGTCGAATCAAAACTTGATGAAATCCCAATAGCCAACGAGTTTCCTGAAGTATTTCTATCAGATATTCCAAGCTTACCTCCTAGGAGAGAGATATAGTTCTCTATTGATCTCTTACCTGGGACATGGCCTATCTCTATTACACCTTATAGAATGGCCTCGAAGGAACTACAGGAACTCAAGAAACAGTTGGAGGAACTATTAGACAAGCAATTCATTAGACCGAGTGTATTACCTTGGGGAGCTCCTGTATTGTTTGTTAAGAAGAAAGATGGGAGTTTGAGACTATGCATAGATTACAGACAGCTGAATAAGGTGACTATCAAAAACAAGTACCTTCTCCTTAGGATAGATAACTTATTGGACCAACTGAAGGGAACCTCCATCTTTTCTAAAATTGACTTGAGGTTGAGATACCATTAGATTAGGATCAAAGAGGAGGACGTACCAGAAACTACCTTTAGGACTAGGTATGGGCACTATGAGTTTCTCGTAATGCCCTTCGGGTTGACGAATGCACCTGCAATTTTGATGGATTACATAAATCGCATTTTTCGACCCTACCTAGATCAATTTGTTGTAGTGTTCATTGATGACATCTTGATATATTCTAAGAGTGAGAAAGAACATGAACAGCATCTCCGAATCGTGCTGCAAGTGCTAAAAGAGAAAAAGTTATATGCCAAATTAGAGAAGTGTGAATTTTGGCTGTCAGAGGTGAAGTTTTTCGGACATGTCATCTCTAATAGAGGGGTAGTCGTAGACCCTAGCAAGATGGAAGCAGTGATTCAGTGGGAGAGACCAAAGACGGTCACAGAAGTCAAAATTTTCCTAGGTTTGGCAGGATACTACAGAAGGTTTATATAAAACTTCTCCCGTATAGCCTTGCCATTGACTAAATTGACCAGGAAGGGGAGTCTTTTCAAATGGACTAATGAATGTGAAACTAGTTTCCAGAAGCTTAAGACTAGATTAATCACTCCTCCTGTTTTAGTTATTCCAGATCCCACAGGACATTTTGAAGTGTATAGTGATGCTTCAAAGATAGGGCAAGGGTGTGTGCTAATGCAAGACAAGAGAGTAGTTGTTTACGCTTCTACGCAACTGAGACCCCATAAAGAAAACTACCCAACACATTATCTTGAATTGGCAGCGGTGGGGTTTGCCTTAAAGATTTGGTGACACTATTTGTATAGGGCAACCTTTGAAGTATATTGTGATCATAAGAGTCTTAAATACCTCTTTGATAAAAAAGAGTTAAACATGAGGCAATGAAGATGGGTAGAATTTCTCAATGACTACAAGTTTGAGATAAAGTACCATCTAGGAAAGGCGAATGTTGTAGCTAATGCCTTGAGTCGAAAATCTCTACACATGGGTCAGATGATGGTGTATGAGATGCAAATGCTAGAGGAGTTTCAAAATTTGAAGCTGACCACTACTCTTACTCCAAATAAGCTAATCATCAATGGGTTAAGTATAGAGTGTGACCTTAGAGCCCAGATTAAAGAAGCTCAAGGCCTCGACCAATACTTATGGGATCATAATGATCAGAATAATTTTTCTGTTTCAGAAGATGGAGTAATCATGTACCAAGGAAGGGTCTATGTTCCTCAAGACTGAGAGTTGAGGACTAAGATCCTACAAGAAGCGCATCAGAGTAAATACTCAGTCCATCCTGGATCCACTAAAATGTACCAGGACTTAAAGAGGATGTATTGGTGGCCAGGGATGAAAAAGGACATTGCTGAGTTCGTGGCAAAATGTTTAATTTGTCATAAGGTGAAAGTGGAACATCAAAAACCAGCAGGATTTCTTCAACCTCTCAAGATTCCTAAATGGAAATGGGACAGTATTTCGATGGAACATCAAAAGCCACCCCTATAACATTTTAATTTCATCCAAGTGAGGAAGAGAGAGAAATAAAAGCAAGGTAAAGAGAGGCAAGGAGAGAAAGAAAGGAGAAGAAATGAAGTAAGAAGAAGGAGAAGTTTAGAGAGCTAAGTACTCAAGGTAAGTTAACTTAATCTCCACTTGAATCTATTTTTCTTCTTCATCCTTGAGGTTCAAAAACTCACCCTCATTCTCTTATTTGAGCTACTAGAAAAGTTAAGAGAATGGAGGAATCTTGATACTTCTTTCAAGGGGAAACAAGAAAACAAATTCACTAAGTGAGCTAGGGAGATTCTTAGGTAGGTTTAACAATATTTCTTTTTGAATAAAAGTTTTGAAATTTGTAACATTTATATGGGATTTTGATCTTAAGAACTTTGATGATTGGTCATGGATGTTGCTTTATCATGTTACATATTATTCTTGCATGTGATGTATGTTTGAATACTTAGGCTGGTGTAGATAGTTCTGCATAGGTATGGCTATGGGTGATAAAACTTTAAGCTTCTGTTTTTTAAAAATTTTAGGAAGAATCGGTAAGGATTTAAAATAACTTGTTAATAAAATAATTATAGATATATGTCTCATGGATTTTTAGCCACTGGAATCACTTAATTTAGAATTTTTATGAGAGAGATATGGATAGATTAGTAGGTAGAGGTCAGAAACTACTCGAGAAGAAATAACCTATAATTTGAGGGACTAATATCACCTTGATTTCTTAATATTTCGCTAAACTGTTCAATATAATAGTTTTAGATAATTGTTTTATCTTTAAATTGACACCAAGATCACCTACATCGGAGTTAAATTGAGGGAGTTATACTCTGATTAGTAAGAGACAGTTAGATAGGATGAAAGCCTGCATCAAGAAAATAAAGAAATAAAATTAATATTTAAAAAAGAAGAAAAATATTATAAATAAAAATAATAAATGACTGGTATATGCCATAGCCATTGCCATTGTATGAACTTACCATCTTAAGTGTGAAATTTTGACATAGAAATATTTTATAAAGTGATATTTGAAATGGTTATGTTCATGGCATGATTACCAATGATTTTTGGTAATAGTTATATACTTATTATTGAAAGCATATTTTTGGCTATCATTGTGAAAAGAAAAGAAATGAGCACGGTCACATGGCAATTCGTGTTGTGCACCAGTAGGGGACGCCCTACCAACGGTTATGATCATGTTAATGAGAAAAGAAAGAGAAAGTAAGCCATGTCGAACGGAGCGAGAAAAGCCCGTACCGGAAAGTAGAAAATACTCACCCTGACCGGGGTAGCTTAATATGAGAATAAATTGATAGTCATCATATGATATTCTGAAAAATTGTATTTATGCCATACATGTCATAATTGTACTATTTTCATGTGCATGGATAAAGTGCATACATGTGACCTAAAGATATTTTCTGTAGTTTATACAGATGGACATGACATGATGAACTATATTGATGGTAAATTATGATTTATTGTTGAACCAACTGAGATTCAATTCTCACTATATTTTCATATCATGTTCAGAAGAATAATTATGTAGATTTTCTCCATGACACTTATTATTACCGTACGTTGGATTGAAGTGCCCTACCTTGGGCAACTATCAGTTATATCGAATATATCTGTACTAGATGTGACTGAGATTCCGGTGGAGGTGCCGCCACCCACACCAGTGTCCTCGGAAGTAGTCTACGTAGATGATTAGGGCTAATATGTATATTTTAGACCCTTGTACAAAAGTTTGTAAAATAATGGTGTGTATGAAAACTCAGTATTGTATCACTGTTAATAACAATTATGCTTGGTTAATTTTTCTGTAGTTTATACAGATGGACATGACATGATGAACTATATTGATGGTAAATTATGATTTATTGTTGAACCAACTGAGATTCAATTCTCACTATATTTTCATATCATGTTCAGAAGAATAATTATGTAGATTTTCTCCATGACACTTATTATTACCGTACGTTGGATTGAAGTGCCCTACCTTGGGCAACTATCAGTTATATCGAATATATCTGTACTAGATGTGACTGAGATTCCGGTGGAGGTGCCGCCACCCACACCAGTGTCCTCGGAAGTAGTCTACGTAGATGATTAGGGCTAATATGTATATTTTAGACCCTTGTACAAAAGTTTGTAAAATAATGGTGTGTATGAAAACTCAGTATTGTATCACTGTTAATAACAATTATGCTTGGTTAAATTAATTATTATTATGAGTTAAGTGGTTAGAATTAAAGCAATAATAACTTCATGGAATTTTACAAATATATATAAAAAAAATTTGTTACATTTACATAAATAGAGTTGTTACATATAATGCTAAGAACAAATATTTTTTGCTCCACTTGAAGCAGGTTTGAAATCATCCACATGAGGGGATCTGGATAGGGGACGCGTGCTGTTAATAGGAGCCTCTAGAAGGATCTAGTTAGGGAAAATGTGTTTAAAAGGGGTCTGAGGGAGAGGGAAAAGGTAGGCAAAAGTTGGGTGAAATTGGGGGGAGACATCTAGTAGTCTTGAAGTGCTAGAAACCTTTGGTATCAGAATTTGCCTCTGTTTTCTTGTGTCCATTTTTCTGTGTAAGCCAAGTTCATCCTTTAAGGGTGGATTTAGAGTTTAGGAGGAGTTTCTTAGTGAATTTCTGTTTAGGTTCCTGTTGGTATGACTGAAAAGAAATCACATCCACAATCTTTTCTCCTAAACGGAAACACCATGCAACTAGAAAGAAAAAAAAATGAAGATCTTGACCTTCTAGTAGACAAGATAGGATTCTTCTCATTGGGTCAGGATGAATAGTTAAATATTTTTCAAGAACTATGTATATGGGTTTTTGGACCTTCTTGCATTACTGCCACAATGTGTGCAAACACTACAGGTAACGCCAAGGTCAGATCATTGATCAGAAGTAATAGCATATTATTATATCCAATATGAAAGTGGTTTCAAAAAGTCTCTGGTCAAACCTTGTCACCCTCCATCTCTCCAGCCCATTGTTAGACGATAAAGAACTTATACAACTTATACTGAGTCCACTCTGGAAGGTAATATTTGGGTTAATTGGCTGGCCAACCATGGAATTTCTTCCCATTTTCTTCCGATACTTCTGCTTGCACCATCAATCTCTAGAAATTATCACAGTGACTTGGTCCTCCCATGTTGGAAGTAGCTGCAGTCTTGTGCTTAGTCTCCTTTCAAATAGAAAAAGAACAACATTTTAGCATTGAAAAAAAAATAAGAATTCAAGGGAAAGAGAGAAAGAGAAGGAATAAACCTTTTTAATTGCAGAGAAAAACAATATTGAAGAAAAGCATTATTCACATCCATTTGCCATAAGTTCCAGTTTTTGTTGGTTGCAAGTGCAAGTAAGGCTCATACAGTTGTAAGTTTCGCTATTGGACTAAACGTTTCATCATAGTCTAGTCCATACTGTTGAGAGAAACCACGAGCTACCAATCGTGCCTTATACCTCTCGATTGACCCATCTGGATGGCACTTTATCTTGTAAATCCACTTGTAAGATATGGGTTTCACATCTTTTGGCTTTGGTACGAGATCCCAAGTCTAATTTTGTTGGAGTGCATCAATCTCTTCTTTCATAGCTGTCATTTATTTAGGACTATGCGACGCTTCTTCGAACATCTCAGGCTCTATTGCTTCTCCAACTATAGTTGTATTGGCATATTTTGAATTTAGCCTTCGAGTTCTTGTTAACTTTTGGAGTTGAGATTGTGGAGTTAATTATTCCGCTTCACTCGGCCCATCTTCTTCATTTGGTTGCTGATACATGCCTGTCTATCAAGGATTCTGTGTCACTGTTTGTTTGACATCATCTTCATTTAGATCTTTTGATTAATTTGAACTTGGTTAGAGCTGAATAGTATGCTCCCCCATCCTTTATTGTAGCTTGTCTCCAAATTCTCTAGAGTTTGGTAATACCTCTTTCTCTAAGGACCACCAAGAAGATGCTTCATCAAACACCACATCTCGTGAAGTGTAGTATCTTCCACTCGTTGGATTACAACATTTCCACCCCTTTCTCTGGCTGTTGTATCCCACGAAGATACATCTAACAACTTTCTTATCAAACTTTCTCCATAAATGATCAGGAACAAATACATAACATACACATCCAAATACTCGAAAGTAGTTAACTATAAGTTTCATATTTCACAGTTTCTCAAAGAGTGAAAGAAATCCTAACATTAGTTGAGGAAGTCTGTTGATCACGAATGCTGTAGTTTTCATTGCTCCAGCCCAAAACCTTCTAGATACATTCTTTTCATGTAGCATACTCTGATAAATTTTTGCAAGATATCTGTTCTTTCTCTCTATTACACATTTTGTTGTGGCGTGTTAGCATAGGTGTATTGATGACGTATTTAGCAATCCCTTAACTAGTGAGGGAACTCACTTAAACTATATTTTCCTCCGTTGTCTATGCGCAAATAACGAATCTTCTTTCTTACTTCTCCTTCAGCTGACTCTTTGAAATCTTTAAATTTTGAGAATGTCTCAAATTTTTTTTCATAAAAAAAACCCACACATATCTTGAGAAGTCATCAATGAATGTCACTATGTACCACATACCGCCAATTGATTGTTGTTTAACTAATCCAAACACATTAAAGTGAACTAACTCTAACGATTCTTTTGCTCTAAACTTCGATTCCTCATATGGTAGTTGGTGTGCTTTACCATACTGGCATCCTACACATACTATATCTCTTCGCACCTCAAGTTGAGGAAACCCCTTAAACATTAACTTCTTCATCATCACACTTAGCTTGAAATAGCTAACGTGACCTAACCTAATGTGTCATAGATCAGCTGTCTCATTTTTCCTTGTCCTATCTACATATGCAGATTCTTCTGACATTACGTAGACTGATTCCAATTGTCACCCCTCCATTGTCGGTGTTTCAGAGATTTTGAGGTCACGAAACACCTTCACATCTTGAGGACCGAACAGGACATAGTGGCCTAATGATATCAATTGAGGCACAGATAGCAAGTTTTTCTTCATTCCTGGGACATGATAAACATCTTGAAATAGCACCTGATTAGAATTATATCGAGGCATAACTATCGTTTTACCGATGTGAGATATCGGTAATTTCGAGTTATCACCTGTCACCACTACACAGCTTCCCTTAGGTTTAGATAGATTTTGTAACTTTTGTTTATCTCCTATCATATAATTTAAGCATCCCGAAACTACGATCCCATCATTCTTGTAATCAATCTGTTTTGGTGTTATTACCATGAGAGCTAATTCTTCTTCCTTCGTAGTGAATAATGCTTTGGCATTCCAACTGTCTTCGCTATTCTCTTTAGAACTGGAAGTAGTAGTATTACTTTCAACAGGATTTTTCTTGATCCAACAATCTTTCGCCATGTGGCCCATCTTCCCGCAGTTGTAACACTCCCCATCGAACCATCTACTATTATCGTAATTCTTCGGAGCTCCCCTTGGACGAGAGCCTCCCTTTCCTTAGTAAATTTTCACCTTGTCACCATCCTTTTTAGATTCACCTATAGTATGCCGTTTGAAATTGCCTTTGCTTTTATTGATGTAAAGCGTTTCCTCTTCACTTTTTAGCGAAACTGTTCCCATTTGTTTGGCCATAGCTTCTTGACCTGCAAGTAAATTTTCAAACTCAACAAGTGATGGTTGTATCAACCATCCTTGTACAGCAGCAACGAACCCTCAATATTTAGGTTTTAAATCATGGATAATTATTATCTTTATCATGATTTTCCCAATAGGAGTTGTCAGATCTAACTTTAAAATTTCGTGACATATTGACTTTACCTTGTGAAAATACTGGGCAATCGTCATATCACGTTGCGCCATTGATAACAACTCGTTCTCAAAAAGTTGTATTCTTGTATCATTCTTATTTGAAAATAGTGTAACAAAGGTGTCTCATGCTTACTTTGGTGTTTTGGCATCCTGAATGTGCTCGAACATTTCTTCTTCAATTGTGGTATTTAAAGCAAACATTGATTTACCTATTTTAATTTTTCACTTTCACAAGGTTTCTTCTCCCGCCAGTTGTGTAACTTCACCACCATCGACAACCTCCCAAAGGTCCTCACCTTGTAGATGAGACTCCATACATGTTGCCCATGTGTTGTAGTTTTTATTGTTGAACTTCTTGATTCCTCCAACTACTTGAAGGTCACCCATCGTGCTGGCAAGACTTCAACTATACCGAACAAACTTGACTAACAAACTTGCAGAATACCAAACTTTTTACGACTTAAGATAGCTCCATCAAGAACGATCCCTGACCGTTTCGTTCTGATACCAATTGTTGAGTAAAATTTAAAGTACACAACTCTAAATTTACTAATATTTGATCCAAACAAGTAAACAAATTACTTGTATTATACTCACAATAAAAGATATTACAACACTTTTTAAAAACTATTCACAATTTGAAGAGTAATTCAAATATTCAAAGGAAAACTCACAACTCAAACTTGAAAGACACTACACTCTCACTAAGAATACAAAGACTTGTGTTTTTAGATGATGCTTAATCCAAATGTAAGGGAGGCTATTTATAGTTTTCACTATGCAATCTACACTACATAAATATAAAATTAAGAAATAATTCTAACTACATATTATTACCATATTCTATACACTTTTCTTAAAAAATCTCATCTCTATATCATTCTACACACTTTTCCTAAAATATCTTCTTTCTATATAATTCTATACATTTCTCCTAAAATATTTCCTTAAAATATATTTTTTTATATTTTTTGAGAAGCTTCCATTGTCTTGGGCTTAAATAAAATATGGATTAAAATTTATAATGGATTGATATTGATCTTCAACACACACGAGCAAGCAAAATGGCAACAATAAAAACCCCCAACATAGATGAGAAGCAAACAAGACTTACGGCTGAACCAAAAAAATAAAAAATAAAAACCAGAAGGGATAGGGGAAAAGAATCAACAGGTAATTAAGGAGCAAGGAAGAAAAGAAAAAACTCACATGAAACAAACACCCAACTTAGCACAAATCATCATACCAGCAGCAAGCAAAGGAACAAACTAGCAGAAAGAGAAATAACAAACAAAATGTACAAGCCTGTACACAACAAAGCCTTTATCAGAACAGAAGCGAAACAAAAACGACGGAAACCAACAGTATAACGAGACCAGACCAAAGCAAAAGGAACGTGTTACCGTGTCAATATCTGACGAAATAGTCTTTCCCTTTGTCTTTTGGACCTTTTTTCTATTTAGGAAACATCGTACGCAGTTGTCTGGTTTTCCATGTCCTGTTATAGCCGGCAAATTTTTTTCATTATGAGTAATATGTAAAACGATTTGCATTCTAAATTTTCAATAACTCCCACTTTTCACAATCCCACTACCAGTTGTATTTAACATATTATTTCATAGTTTGACTTAATATTCTAAAATTACATTTTTTATGTTAAAATTGGAAAATTATTATTTCTGAGTTAAATATTAAGATAACCCCTATATATACATTTTTTTTAAATCGATTTGAAAGCGATGATCCTACTCCCATTTTCAAACCCGGCCGGAGAAACTAAAAGAAACATAGGTGGAGACATTTGTAGACGATTTCGTTGTGAGAAACGCGCGCACCACAAGGTGATTAGAACTTGAGCCAAAGTTTGACCATCAAAACGCAGAACATT
The DNA here is from genome assembly GCA_037074535.1 of Gleditsia sinensis. NCBI lineage: Eukaryota > Viridiplantae > Streptophyta > Magnoliopsida > Fabales > Fabaceae > Gleditsia > Gleditsia sinensis. Next base: position 56,072,739 of record CM073468.1, on the reverse strand, counting down.
CCAAGCAGACGGTTCCAAGTTATACGTCTTCCTTTCTGAATTCTTCCTAAATATTTATGTTTGTACCTGGTCATAATGTCCATAGACATAGTTTTAATAAAAATTCGATATGAATAAAAGGACAAATGTCATAAAAATGAGGGTGAATGTACCAAAAATTCGATATGAATAAAAGGACAAATGTCATAAACATGTTACAAATAAAGTATTTTAGAAATGTTTGACCCTTACTTTTGTACCAAAAATTCTAGTAGGGATGGAGTAATACTTCCACTCGTCTCTTTTTTGGTATATTCTTTTGAACCTCCTCTCATATTTAATATTTGTTTATCATCAACCATTTATTACTATCATTTGCTTGTATTAAATGGATGGTAGAAGTGAGGCGTAAGGTAATAGGTAATAGGAATGAAATTATAATCGTTGTGAAAATAACATATAGATAATAACCACCCTTCAAATACTAGGCTAAAAGACACTGCCTCCAACAACAAAACAATCTTTCCCTACCATGTTTCATTTGTCTTTTGGACCATTTTTCTATATAGGAAACATCGTACCCAGATTGGCAGGTTTTACATGTCCTGTTATAGCCGGCAATGCCAAGCAGCTCGTTAACTGCAAGGATAATAATCAAAGTCTTTCTTTTTCCTATATAAAACTGAACATATGATCATGAATCTGGTTCCATCTATTGTCCTTGACTATGAAACCCTTGACGCTTCTACGCAGAGATGAAGCTATTTTCTATTTGCCATATCTTCTTCCTTATTTTCTGTGGTTCATCAGCCCTTGTGAGATCACAAGACTCTTGTTCCATTAATACTGTTCAGGGCCTCTCGCTTGATACAAGTTCGTTTCTGTGTGTTCCTGTTTGGGAGGCTCAGGGTTTCATTCTTAGAGTAAGTACATGTTCTTTTTTGTGCCTTCCAAGATGTTAACATTGGATTTAATTCTTCTAATAAAATATTAATGTAGCTTGCACATTTAAAAATTAAAATTAATAATTAATTTGGGTTTAGGTCCTCTAATAACTAATATACTGAATGAAAATTTCAAGGTAAATTGAGTTTTAATCTAGGGTTGTTAAATTTTATTTTAGTGCACCTTAATTAAACTAAAGAGGAGTTGAATTGGAGTCCAATTTTAATAATATTTGATATTGAACAGTATGCTCAGACTTCGCCAGACGTGTGGAGTTTTGTTCTCTCATTTTCCACGGACATAAAATCTTATGCGGCACTAGGGTTCTCCAAAGATGGCAACATGGTGGGTTCAAGTGCCGTAGTCGCGTGGAACGACGGTGTCACTGGTGTGGAACAGTACTATCTGGGTGGCAGATCACCGGACAAGGTGATTCTTAATGAAGGGGAGCTCCCATTGATCAATAGATCCTTACTTACAACTCCACGTACTTCCAGAGCGTACATGCACTTCCATTTGCAAACAAGTCAGCCTTCGCCACATCTGATATTTGCAGTTGGACCACATGGTTCCTTCCCCTCCGGTCCCAGCTTTTTCTTGTCCAAACACAGTGATAAGATCTCCCTCGAGATAGATTATGGAAAAGGTTAGTGAAGCAATATTTAGAGAGGATCGAATACAATATATAAATGGTATTACCAAAAAAAAAGTTTGATTATAGAGTAAAAAAAAACTAAACTGAAATATTTTAGTATTTCTGAAACAAATAACTATTTAATGATAAAAAGTAATAAAACATTAAAAATTCAAAACTATTTATTTACATGCATGAATTTCATTACAGAAATAAGAACTTTCTTTTAAATATATTTTGTCTTATTCAAAAATGTAGCTAGCTCAATATCTGAGCTCATAAAAAGGAAACAAAACTGAAGCGACGAGTTGAACTACAATTATTACTTAGGAAATGTCAAAATAAAAATAGTAAAGACATTTAAGAAATTACTGAGGTAAATTATAATTCAAACATTAAAGGGAGGATTTTAAATATCCTAAGCCTTGGACGGGCACGCATGACTCTTTATTAATGTGGTTAAAGTAATTTAGCAAAAATTTTTCAAGTGCAACTATATATATATATAGACACAGAGAGGAGAGGGACCAATTGACGCTAGTTGCCTTAATTTTATTATCAACTAGCGGTCGAAAAGTACTAATTCGTGTTGTGAATTTGACTAGGAAAGAGAGAAACAATTATGTAATTTAATAAATCAACTACATTACTCTCTCTCATCCCTCTCTTTAATTTATTATAAAAATTAAATAATTATATTATTGTGAATTATTATATTATTTTAAAATTGAATAGGTGCATCCACTAGCTAGAAATTAACGTGAGCTCAAAAAAAGTCTCATTTTGGTTTTTCATGAGAATCGGATTTTTAAAAAAAATTGTATTGTTAATAATTTCACATAAGCTTGAGGCCGGCCGGCTGGATCGAGATAAAGTGATCAGCCGAATGCTCACTGTTGCTATTAGTCTATTTGCTCTACCTGTCTCCTCGCATAGGCTCATAAACAATACAACTTGATTTATGGTGTCATGCAACAGGTACAGCTAGGAAAACCTCAAACCTAAAGCTAAAAAGAAGCCATGGAGTGCTGAATATGGCAGGATGGACTCTTCTCATGATAGTAGGAGCTATAATTGCTCGCCACTGCAAGCAATGGGACCCCATTTGGTTTTACTTGCACTCTTCCATCCAAACAATTGGCTTTGCTGCCGGAGTAGTTGGATTACTATCTGGATTGGCCTTATCGAAAAAAGTCAGCGCGAATGTTACTCATCACAAAAATATAGGAATCCTCATTCTTGTCCTTGGATTCCTCCAGGTTCGTCTTTAACTTTGCTAATTTACATTCAAGAAATTAAAGGCTAGCTCAGGCGGTTGGGTGGGGTGGGGTTGAGGGATAGGGTCGCAAGTTCGATCCTCTATGATATACCAAAAAAAGAAAAAGAAATTAAAGGTATATATATAGCTTTAAATATAAGATTTCTTACAAACTATTTAAATCCTTCGTCACTAGATCACAACCAAAAGTTGTTCAGTATATTGCTATATTTATTTTGGTACCTTTGAATATTAGAAGACATTCAAACAAGTGTTCGGTACGTATATTGGTATTTAAAACATTTGGCCATATTTAAGATTTGAGGAGACATAGGATTCTATACCATCATTTTGTATGGTAACTCATATCACCCAAAGACTACGGATCTCATATTCCTAAATTAACTTTAATAAAATACTAATTGCATTATTTCTTTAATGATCAATAATCAAATACCAAATATAAAAATTTTAAATATCATGATATCTTCTAATTTTTTTTATCATATACTATAATATTTAATATACCAAATAATGTAAACTACTTGTGTACCAAATAGCTTCTAGTGATATTAGAGACCATGGTTTTGAATTATACTTGTGTACTAAAATCACACTCACGCCACAATTGCAGTTTACCATGAACTTCAAACCTTTTTCCTACAATGTATTTTTTTTGTAATTATTCCAATTGCAGTTTAAAATCATACTCGAGATTAGAAGCACAAAAGCATATAATATATTCCTTAACCAGCTGGTGTATATGCATGCATCTAAGGACGTTTTAACGTCTATAATCATATGATTTAGCTAATGATTCAATTTTATTGATTTCGTTTCACAGGTGATGGCGCTTGTGCTGCGACCAGGAAAAGAGTCAAAAATACGAAAATATTGGAATTATTACCATCATAACGTGGGGAGGATCTTGATTATCTTTGCAGTTGCTAACACTTTCTTTGGACTACACTTAGGAGGGGAAGGATCTAAATGGTTTGCTGGTTATGGAATCACTCTTGCCATTTTGGTTATTATCGCTATCGTTTTGGAGATAAGAATGTGGACGATATCCAGAAATCAGTTGCCTAATTAATATACTCGGGATAGTTGATACTTTTATTAGAAACTCTTTTGATGTAATTGATAGGTAGTGGTCAACTAGTTCTTATAAGAGGAAGCATGCATTATAGCATTACGTAGCATTACGTAGAAAACAGAAATGAAACTGAGTCAGCTTTTCTGTTTTATATTTATTACTTCAGTTAGGTTAAGTGTAGGTTATAAATAAGCATGATCCACAATCACGTGTATTATTCTTTTACGTAATATCAGATCATACTTCTCTTCTCTGTTTTCTTTCTGCAAATCTTTTCTTCTTGCCTCATTCTATACTTCAACATGGTATCAGAGCCTAACAACTAAGGCTTGGCCGCCATGGATGCAATCTTGGATCCTTCTCTGGAAACAAACCAGAGAGGAAAAATTACTACATTTTCTTCGTCACTTTCTCTGAAGTTAGATGATACAAACTTTCTTCTGTGGAAAAGACAAATCGTTGCAGCTGTGAAAGGACTTCAACTTACAAAGTTTCTTGATGGTAGCAGTATTCCAACCAAATTCATTACTCAAGAAGACGTCTTATTGGGCAAGATTTCAAAGGAGTATACCGAATGGGAATTACAAGATCAACTTTTACTTTCTTGGATTCTTTCCTCAATGAACGTGAATATGCTGACTCGCATTTCAGACTGCGAACATACATTCTAGGTTTGGAATCGCCTAGTTGAATATTTTGAAGCACATACTAAAGCCAAAATAAGTTAGTTAAGAGTGCAATTACGACAGATGAAGAAAGGAAGCTTAACAATGACTGATTATCTTTTAAAGATAAAAAGTATTACAAATACCTTGGCTGCTATAGGTAATCCTTTGACTATTACTGATCATCTTGAGGTTATTTTTGCTGGTTTATCCTCTGAATATGATGCTTTTATAACCAGCATAATAACTAGGAAAGATACATATACATTACCAAAAATTGAGTCTCTTCTTTTAGCTCAGGAAGCACGCATAGAAAATAACAATATTCCTGAAAACTCTGTTTCTGTTCACTCTATAACAAATTCAAATTCTGTAAGTGCAAATGTTGCCTATACTCCAAATCAATCTCGTGGTAGAGGAACCACATATCAGAACTACTCAGGTAGAGGATATAATTCAAGTTACAGAGGTAATATACATAGAGGTTTTAGAGGTGGATACAGAGGTAACTTCAGAGCTCGTGGCAGAGGAAGGTTTTCTGGAAATCGAATAACTACAATCTGTCAAGTCTGCAATCGCTATGGTCACACTGCTTTACAATGTTATTATAGGTTTGACCAAACTTATCAAGATGCACCCACCACCAACTATCACAACTTCACACCGCAAGGAAATCCTTCTGCTATGGTAGCCACTGCAGATGGCTACACTGACAACGCTTGGTACATTGATTTTGGGGCTACAAATCATGTTACCCCAGAATCCAGCAACCTCATGAATAGATATCAGTATCAAGGTTCAGAAAAAGTCCATGTGGGTAATGGAGCTGGCCTAGCGATTTCCAACGTTGGTCAGTCATTAGTTTCTTCTCCATTCTCTTCAAGCTGTTTAACTCTACAAGATTTACTGCATGTTCCTCATATAACTAAAAATCTGCTTAGTGTGTCTCGGTTTTCTCATGACAATAATGTCTTTTTTGAATTTCACCCGATAAAATGTTTTGTGAAAGATCAGGTTACACACCAGATTCTCTTGGAAGGGACCATTAGGCAAGGCTTGTATGTATTTGATAAGTTCCAGCTCCAGCATTTACAACAACGTAGAACCCTGCTGAAGAACAAGACTCCAAAATCATCAGAGATTCAAAGTACAAGCTTCTTCCCTACAGATTCTAGAATTACAAACTCTTCAAGAAAATATTTTGTGAATAACTCCTCTAGTATAATTCCCACATATACGGTTTGGCATCAAAGATTAGCTCACTGTTCCCTCCAAGTTGTATCTCAAGTTTTAAATTCTTGTAATATGCATTCAATAAATAAAGAGAGTCAATTCTGCAAATTCTGTTGTATGGGAAAGTCACATAAACTCCCTTACTCAAATTCATCTTCGGTATATACTCAACCCCTTCAATTAATATACTCAGATGTCTGGGGACCAGCACCGCTAATTTTAAGCCAAGGCTATAGATACTATGTTTCCTTCATTGATGCATACAGCAGATTTACATGGGTGTATCTCATTCATGCAAAATCAGAAGTCCTTGAGAAATTCAAACAGTTTAAACTCATGGCAGAAAATGCATTTAGTTGTAAAATAAAAAGCTTGCAGTCTGACTGGGGAGGAGAATATCGAAGCTTTACTACCTTTCTCCAACAGAGTGGAATCGGCCATAGAATCTCTTGTCCATATGCTCACGAACAGAATGGGGTAGCTGAGAGGAAACATAGACATCTAACTGAAGCTGGCTTGACTCTACTTGCAACTTCATCTTTACATCGGAAGTACTGGGATTTTGCTTTCCTCTCAGCAACTCACATAGTAAATCTACTTCCCACGCCACTCTTGCAAGGTAAATCACATTTTGAGATATTATATAATAAAAAGCTTGATTATACTCACTTGAGAGTATTTGGGTGTGCGTGCTATCCTTTACTGAGACCTTACAACAAAAATAAAATGGACTTCAAGTCTCAAGAGTGCATATTCATTGGCTACTCACAGCAACACAAAGGCTACCAATGTCTTCATCCGTCTGGCAGAATTTATGTATCAAGAGATGTGTTGTTCAATGAATTACACTTTCCACTTTCAAAGTCTCCTGAAGGTTATCAAGTGAGCCCTGAAAACACAATGCAAGAGCACACGCCATCCAACATTCCAAATATCATTCAGCAAAATCAGCATCCCATTTACTCAGGAAATTATTCTGATTCTAACACACATACCATCAGTCCTCATCATTCAACTACACAAGCATCTCCCACAGATCAAAATACCTTTGATTCAAATGTGCAAATGTCTCAAAGTCCTGCATGCCATGATCCCAATTTTGATGTAAATACTGAACCATTTTACACATCCAGAAGTCCCTCTCCACTCAATCAACAAAATTCTGAATCTGAAGCCGAACCATCAGATCTTGATAATCAAAGAGCCACTATATCTCAGCAGGCCTCACTTGGCAATCATCCAATGATCACTAGAGGAAAGGCTGGTATCTTTAGACCAAAGCTGTACACAATTACTAGAGAACCAGAATCTGTTAATGAGGCCATGCAGACATCAGAATGGAAGAATGCAATGGTGGAAGAATACAATGCCCTCCAAAGAAACAATACTTGGACTCTTTGTGAGTTACCACCTAATAGAAGAGCTATTGGATGCAAATGGGTGTTCAAGATAAAAGAAAATCCAGATGGGTCAATTCAAAAATACAAAGCAAGGTTAGTTGCCAAAGGTTTTCATCAAGTACATGGGTTTGATTTTGATGAAACCTTTAGTCCCGTAGTTAAACCCACCACAATAAGAGTAGTCTTGACTCTAGCCTTGAGCAAAAATTGGTTTTTGCATCAAATTGACATAAATAATGCGTTTTTAAATGGGTTCCTCAAGGAAGAAGTCTACATGCAACAGCCACAAGGTTTTGAAGACACCAAAAGGAACTTGGTTTGCAAACTAAATAGATCCATTTATGGACTAAAACAAGCTCCAAGAGCTTGGTTTGAGAGACTAGCTGAAGCCTTGAGAAAGATGGGATTCAATTCCAGCAAATGTGATTCATCACTTTTTATAAGAATTACATCAACTCATGCTATCTACCTACTCATCTATGTAGATGATATAATCATTGCAGGAAGCTCCTCATCTGAAATTTCGAAGCTGATAGCTGCCCTGCATCAGGAGTTTGCACTAAAGGATCTGGGCACACTCAACTATTTCTTAGGCATACAAGTAAAAAGACTCACGGATGGTTCTCTACATCTCTCCCAGTCTAAATACATTCAAGACTTATTGGTCAGTACAAAGATGGACAAAGCCAAGCCCATATCTACACCCATGGCAGCATCAACGAAGCTCACACTAAAAGACAGTGAGCTAATGATAGATTCCCAACTGTATAGATCAGTAGTAGGTGCTCTTCAATACGTAACCATAACAAGACCAGAGTTGTCCTTCAGTGTCAACAAAGTCTGCCAGTTTATGCATGACCCTACTATAAACCATTGGAAAGCCACGAAGAGAATTCTCAGATATCTGGCAGGCACCATTTCCTTTGGTCTTCATCTTAAATCACAACCCTTGTCTTCATTACAGTTGCTGGGCTACTGTGACGCAGATTAGGGCTCGGATTTGGATGACAGAAGGTCCATCTCTGGGTCATGTATCTTCCTTGGGTCGAATATTGTCTCCTGGGCCTCCAAGAAACAACCGGTAGTCTCACGCTCTAGCACAGAGGCAGAATATCGCAGCTTGGCCAACACAGTTACAGAAGTGGTCTGGCTAAAATCATTACTTTGTGAATTACAAATAAATCTTCCTCATCTACCCACAGTCCTTTGTGATAATCTAAGCACAGTCTTAATGTCTGCAAATCCCATCTTGCATGCGAGAACAAAACACATAGAATTGGATTTATATTTTGTCAGAGAGAAGGTGAAAGACAAGTGTCTCAACGTGGAGCATGTCTCCTCGAAAGAGCAAATTGCTGATTGCCTCACAAAACCTTTAGCATGTACAAGGTTCCAGACTCTCAGAGAAAAACTCACAGTTGAAGACTTTGATACTCCTAAAATTAGAGATAACAGAAGAAGATTAGATGGAACAGGAGAAGGCTGTGATTCAAAGGAGGGTATAAGAGGAAGCATGCATTATAGCATTACGTAGCATTACATAGAAAACAGAAATGAAACTGAGTCAGCTTTTCTGTTTTATATTTGTTACTTCAGTTAGGTTAAGTGTAGGTTATAAATAAGCATGACCCACAATCACGTGTATTATTCTTTTACGTAATATCAGATCATACTTCTCTTCTCTGTTTTCTTTCTGCAAATCTTTTCTTCTTGCCTCATTCTATACTTCAACAGTTCTAAAATAAGATATGCTTTACCGTGTTTTGCGGAGTAACACTTAAGTAAGCGTAGGTAGAAAAGCTAGTCAAAGCAGTCGGTACGTACCAGCCAATTTGTCATGCTGTAAGTTATACATTTTTGGATTGTAATGCATTTGGAATGAATGAAATTTACAACCTACAGAAAATTCTTGATACTATTTTCTAGAAATTATATCAAAGCTTTAGTGATCCTAAATGAGATAGATTTTTAGAGAGAAACCCAGAGCGAAACAAAGAGAAAACCAGGAAGCATTATAAGAGTGAAACCAACAAACTCGTTTTTCAAAAAAAAATGAGAAGATTTCTTGATGGCATCATGCAGTTTCTCACTTCTTCCACCTCCAGTATTTATAGGGAAAAATTACATTATTTGGGTTATGTAGATGAAGGCTCATTTGTGAGTCTATGAAATTTAAGAATTGGTTGAGATAGAAAGAGAGCCAACACCTTTACCAAACAATCCTATTGTTGCACATATTAGAAATCACAGCGAGGAGCTTGCTAAAAGAGCTAGAGCTCTGGCCATACTTCACCCAGCTAAGAACTGTTGGGCACAGCGGGTAATACGAATAAAAATAAATGCGAAATAATTAATAAAAATGGTACTAAAAAATTTAACATGGTTCACCCTTGATTTTTGGACTACGTCTATGAAATCAAATCTAAATAAATCTTCTACTATAAAAATAATAGGTACGAAGAGAGTATTTTTCAGAATAAATCTAGAGGCTACAATTGAGATTTAACCAAAATAGTAGCACGCAATGTGTTTCCCACAATACCCCAAAAATATTAATTTCTTCACTATTTTGTCACTTACTATTTAGAAATTATTTTTTAAAAATACACCAAACTCTCCCTTATTTTTTCTCTCTTCAGAGAACTTCTCTAACTTATTTATTGCTGCCTAGTTTCTTTACTTCTTGGTGTGTTTTGCCCTCGTTCCTTTCCTGCATATTTATAAGCAAGGATGCGCCTACAATTAATGAAAGACGGTGCCTAATTTTTTGCCTTTTCGCAATTGTTGAACTTTTCTCATTCGGTGCTGAAAATTTCAGCTCTTGCACCGCAATTGAAATTGGCTACTTCTTCCTTCCTTTTATATTTCAATGGTGGTGGGCCTTCTATATTGGAGGGACCCACCACTAACAAATCTCCCCCTCTTGATTACACAGAGGGCTCCATCATTCTTACAGCTAATCGATAGAACTCACACTTCTTCCTTAGTAGAATCTGTCAGTATGTCTAATCCATTTTTATCAGTATGAATCTTTTCAAGCTGTTGTAGATTCTTCTCCAATACATCTCTAATTCAATGATATCTCACATCAATATGCTTAGATGTTGAATGAAATGAGGAATTCTTCCCAAGGTGAATAGCACTTTGATTATCACAAAATAGTTTATATCTATCCTACTGAAAATCAAGTTCATTTAAGAACTTCTTCATTCACAGCAACTCCTTACACGCTTCTGTTATTGCAATAAACTCTACCTCTATAGTTGAAAGAGCAATACATTTTTGCAATTTCGATTGCCATGACACAGCCCCCCTTGCAAATGTAATCAGATAACCTGAAGTAGACTTTCTTGAGTCTACATCGCCAGCTATATTTGCATCTGTGTAGGAAACTAACACAGGCTTGGCATCTTTAAAACATAAACATATTTTGGAAGTACTGCGAAGATATCTAAAGATCCATTTCATTGCAGCCCAGTGTTCCTTACCAAGATTAGAAAGGAACCGACTCACTACTCTAACCGAGTGAGTAATATTTGATTGTGTACATACTATGTCATACATCAAACTCCCAACTGCTAAAGTATATGGAACCTTGTCCATTTCTTCCTTCTCTTCATCTGTAGAGAGACTCTATTTAGAATTTAGTCTAAAGTGATTAGTAAGAGAACAACTAACTGCTTTAGCCTTGTCCATATTAAACCTCTGAAATATTTTCTCAATGTACTTCTCTTGTGACAACCACAATTTCTTGGCACCTCTATCTTTGGTAATATTCATGCCAAGAATTTGCTTTGCTGACCCCAAGTCTTTCATGGCAAAAGACTTGCTCAATTGTGTTTTTAAATAATTGATTCTAAAAAAATTCCGGCCAACTATCAGTATATTATCCACATAGAGCAAAAGAATAATAAAATCATCATCAGAGAACTTCTGAACAAAAACACAATAGTCTGAAATAGTCTTCCTGTAACCTTGCTCCCCCATAACAGACTCAAACTTCTTATACAATTGCATTGGTGCTTGTTTCGAGTCATAAAGACTTTTCTTCAATTTGCAAACATAATCCTCTTTTTTCTACTTGAAACCCTCTAACTGCTCTATGTATATCTCTTCCTCCAAATCATCATGAAGGAAAGTAGTTTTTACATCCATTTGTTCAACCTCCAAGTCAAGGTTCACTTCTAAGTCCAGCACTGTACAGATGGATGTCATTTTAACAACTGGTGAAAAAATCTCATTAAAATCAATGCATTTTCTTTGGTTGAATCCTTTAACAACCAGTCTAGTTTTGAATCTCGGATGAAGACTGTGTTCATCATGCTAGATCCTGAACACCCATTTATTTTTCAAAACTCTCTTGCCTTTTAGTAAGTTCAACAACTCAAACGTTTTGTTTTCATGCAAGGACTTCATTTCATCTTGCATGGCTTCTCTCCACTTCTGTTTGTGCTAATCTTCCATAGCTTCTTCAAAGCTATCAGGTTCTCCCCTATCAGTGAGTGTTACATACTCATCATCAGGATATCTAATAGAAGATTGTCTTATTCTACTACTTCTCCTCAATCGATCTGGGGAAGGCACAGGTGTTGATAGTTGATGGTGACCATCATCATCATCTTCTTCTGATTCAGCCTCTATAGGAGCATTGTCACGTCCCTAATTTTAGGACACGTGAAACACATACTTTACTTGATATGTATATTGTGTATACATAGGAATACCTATTTGTAAAGGAGATGATAATCATTAAACAAATGTTGTTTCGCATCAAAATATCTCACATAAAAATATTAGGAAGATCCCATATCAGAACCACTATATCAAAGTTCAGGCCCTTTCATACTTTGGTGTAGGATTTGCCTAAACTCAGTATCCCATTGAGGTTTGTCTTACCACCATTCAAGAAGACACGCGAAGAGACTCTCATATGGGTATTTCCCAAGCACACAGCAAGGGAGGCAAGTCACATATTATATAGTTGGCATGTCGCCCAAATAAGAGGCATCCCGCTCTCCATTACATATCATATCCCGTGTGTTGGCCGTCACACGAGGCTAGCACCACCCCTGCTAGTTGAGGTATCAAGGTGCACCAGGGCTAATATTACTTGTTGTTAGCAAACAGTGGATTCCTCCACAGAAATTATCATTTATACATATATCATATCATCCAATACATAATTTTTAGTATAATACAGACTTTCAATTTTAATATAGTTCATCTGTCATAAATTTTTCAATCAGGGTTTATCACATATGTATGCTCTTTTTCAAGGCAATCATATAGTTTTATAAATCAATGCGACGTGCACAATATATTTCTTTTACCATATGATGAGAAATACATTTAAAATCACATATTCAATTAATTCAAAAAATTCATTTTCAAAACCATGCTCTTCTTGAACTATATAGCAGATTGTAAATATTCAAATAATTTAATCCATTTCAAAGACATATAAAAGTATAAATAACTTATAAACATAATCAATTATACATTTAAAGTTCAAGAAGAGCATATGGCAGGTCATAAAAAGAATTATCTACTCACAAGGTAAGGCTCCAGGTTGGATAGCTCTAAAATGTACTTTTTCAATTCATATTTGACTAAAGAAACCTCAAAAATGTGTTCAGAGAGTCTAAAAACCTAGAAAATGACTCTAAAATTGAGAAATTTGGCCTCCAAGAGGTTGGTAAACTGCTAAGTACTATTTACAATTGAAAAATACTATTCAACGCCGAAAATCATTGTTTATACTAGTTGAATTTATTGTTCATAATGCACAAAAAGTTGACAAATGGACAAAAAATTTCCTATCTTAGGGTTTATCTAGCTCTTGTATCCATCTACAGTGTCAAATTTTCAATTTAAGGTCTCTAAATAGGAGTTTCAGAGTTTACCTTTTTCTAAGATTTTCTACTTCCGATCTGTGACGATTCAGCGGCTGATTTAAAAAATTATTCAGCCAATATCGTAGTACTCTTTGTCATGATTCCAGTGGTACCCTTAATTTTGAGATCAGAGGCCTATAGACACTCCAGATTTAGAGAGAAAATATGAATATTACTATTCATACTATTTATTTGGTTTACAGAGATTTCTCTTCTTCTGCATCTCCCCCTCCCCCTTTTCATTTCTTTTTTTTTACTTATTATTATTTAATAATTAAATATTTAAATTTTTTTATTATATATATAATAAGATTATTTTTCATCCTAAAATATTTCAAAAATTTCTAAAAATTTATATTATTGTAAAACTTTAGTTGCACTCTTAAATCATGACTTTTTTTGATAAAAATTGTAATAAAACAAATCACAAAATAAATATCTTTATACATAATAAAAGAAAGAATATTTTTAAAAATAAAACAAAATTTTTTAGAGGCTAATATAATTATTTTAAGTAAAAGAAAAATTAGTTTAATTAAAAATATATTTGCTTTTAGCAAAATATAATCATTTAAAATAAATATATATATTTTTATCGTAAAACATTATTATTTAAAAATTACGGGATATTACATTATTCCTTCCTTAAAAAATTCAGTCCCCAAATTTCAAACCATCCTTTCATAAGTAACGAATGAAGTCAATGCATAAATTATAGTTATTAACCTCATTACTCAAATAATTGGGGATATCTCTTTTCTGTATATCATCTTTACTTTCTAGAAAATCTCTTCACTTGTGTGATTTTTTCATATAACCTTAACTATAGGGATTTCTTTCAACCATAAGTTCTTCATTGGTCGATCAATAATAGACATTGATTTTTACTCATAATTAAGCCAAATTCTTGTCCAACTGAATTTCTTAGAATTAGATAGCATAAGAAGAATCTGATAGGTACTTCTTTAGCATTGATGTAAGAAAGATTATACCAACATCACTTAATCCTGATAGCAAAGTTAGGCGATATATATTATGCATACTTTGTCCAAGATTTCAAAAGACCCTATATATTAAATCTTAACTTTTTCCTTCTTTCCAAACCTTATTACCTCTTTCATGGGTGAGTCCTTTAAGAAAATTTGATCACCAACTAATAATTTTTAGTACTCAACATTCATAGTCATTATAGACTTTTGGCCTGTATTGAGTTGCTTGTATTTTTTTCTAATCAATTTCACTTTATTAACGACATCTTACCGTAAGTCTGACTCCACTGAGTCATCTAACAGAAAGTTTGTAACACCTCTTACATAAGGCTTTAAGTCATCCAATAACACTTTATTATAGGTAAATTCTGGTAAGGGATCTCCCTCTAAACTCGAAGATATACGCTTGAAGCATGCTCTCTAAATAATTAATATCATCAATTTAGGTTAGTCATATTCTATCTATTGCATGATATTTCAAATTAAATTTCAAAAAATTAACCTTATTAAACGCATCCACCTATTAGGAGACTTACGATATTTCATGTAAAATCTCAAATGCTGCTATTTATATATTAGCCTAATAACTACTAATATGGCAAGTTCAACTAAGGACAAATAACTTATAATATGCAAACACATCATTTAGATTTACTATTAGCTATACTATAATCTAACAAAGATCCATAGACTTCCTAAATAACTCTCCTAAAACAATATATTTAATTCTTACTTGTTGACTCACCAAACAACGAAAAATATATCACTCGTATTTTCTTTTTACCACTATACTAATACAAATATTTCAAATCTTAATATATCCCATCAATATTCAAAATTTATAACTTCTTCTAAAATCTCCTTTCTCAACAATTATTCACACGTAAATTTCCAATCTTAATATAATTCACATCCTAAGTACTAGACTCAACTTAGCATGGTATAAACCCTTAACAAATACCTTGATCGCTCTACATTATTTTTGGACATGATTCTCAAAATATTCTCCATATTTTTAAATTAAAAGTTCAAATATTAATTTAAATCATACGTCCCATATTTTATTTCTCAAGAATTTTAACACCACTAACTCACTTGATTACATTTGTCAAAGCACTATAAGGCCATCATCCGTCTATTCCTTTCAAAATCTCTATTACTTTAACCTACTAACCACTTGAACACCATAATAACTGAGTTTTAAAGAAATAAAATTCACTCTCCTTGTAATAAGAAAGAGAACCTTATATTCAATGCCAAACATTAATGAAGGATGATGTAGCAGAAAAAGAGAAATACATAGTAGAGCATGGTGCCAAAATAAAAAGTCAGAAATTTGGATAAAGCATTGAAAGAAAATTAAAATCGGTGGCTGTAATTCTTAAAAATCTGTAAACAAAACCTAGCTGTTATTTCGAAAAAAATCGGTGGCTACAAGTTTTAAATATATGTGCCAAAATTTACTTTAAAGCTATTAGTATTCTGTGGAAAAATAGCACATGAAAAAGAAACATTTTTAATCTTATAAAAGTTTATGAAGAATAAATAGCACGTAGTTAGCTGGTAGGATGCAGTTGATTACTTCAAAATAGATGTAATCAATCAATTGTAAAATAAATCAGTCCAAATTAAAAATTTTCAAAATAATTAGTCAACTTAATAATACCGATAGTCAACTGACAAGAATATTGGGAAAACAAAATAAACCATTTGATTGTCCCTCTTCAACAATGAACTTGTTTGTATTTTCACTTCTTCTTTTTACAATTTCGCCTATCACCTATAACTTCCTTACAAGAATCAAGACATCAATGCTTCATCAAGGATAACAAGAAAAATAAAATTTCTGGTGATACCTTAATCTTATTCTCTTTATATGCTTAATATAAGTCACAGTCACAACTCTGTACATATGCATACATGCCGTCATTTTTGAAAATTTTTACCTTTAATTTAACTGATATCCATCAATCACTCACATTGCTATTATAATAATGCCCGGTTTATTCGCATAGCTATTATAAGTATGCTCTTCTCTGAGTTCTATAATTGCATACATTAGTATCTTTACCTTCATACTCAAAGTTAGAGTGAGTGCGATTATGAAGGGAACTGCATTCCGTCGGTTTCAAAATATTTATGTCTTTTGTGGTTTCAGTCCTGAAAAAGATGGAGAGTATGTGAAAGTAGCACAAAATCTGGGTATGGTGCTGGCTAGGAGAAAAATTCATTTAGTCTATGGTGGAGATAACCATGGGTTAATGGGGTGTGTGTTTACAGCTGCATATGTAGGAGGATGTCAAGTTATAGGTATTATTCCTACAGCTCTAGCTAATCAAACATTATAGGGAAGACAATTAGGGAAGAATTTAGGGTAGCTTCCATGCATGAGCGCATAGCTAGAATAATGAACAATGCTGATGCCTTCATTGCCTTACTAAGGGGTTTTAGTAATTTAGAACAAATTTTTTAAGTAGTCTCCTGGGCACAACTGAATATCCATCACCAGCCGATAGGTTTGTTAAATGTTAATCACTTCTTTGATGGTTTGTTATCTTTTCTTGATCAAGCTGTGGAACAAAAGTTTATCTCACACTCACTACGATAAATTCTCATCTCAGCTTCAAATGCTGAGGAGTTGATTGATACTTTACAAGTATTTATTCATGTACCTAATCCAATTATGGCTCAAATAGAATGGAAGACAAACAACCGCAGAAAGCGCAAATTAAACTTGGATCTTCATATGTAACTGTAGTAAGACGTAGACATTACTGTATTGCTTCTATTTTCTAAGGGTCAACTTGGATACCATCTTGCTAGCCACATACCCTAAGAAAGTAACACTACTAGGTTAGAATTCATATTTTGAGAACTTAGCATATAGCTTATACTCTCTTAGAGTTTGTAAAACTGTCCTCAAATGTTGCTTATGATTATCTGAACTCTCGAAATATATTAGTATATCGTCAATAAATACAAAAATAAATTGATCCAGGAATGTATTAATTACTATTCATCAAGTCCATAAATGCAGCTAGGCATTTGTCAAACCAAATATCATCAATAAAAACTCATAGTGTCCATGGCGAATCCTGAAAGTAATTTTTGCAATATCCTCTTCCCTTTTCCTTATTTGATGATATCCAGATTTCATGAAAAGCGTTAAGCACCCTATAGTTGGTCAAACAGATCATCTATATGAGGTAATTAGTATTTATTCCACACTGTCGTCTTATTCAACTGTTTATAATCTATGCATAATCGTAGCGATCCATATTTCTTTTTCACAGATAGAACTAGAGCACTTCAAGAAAAAGTACTAGGACATTTAAATCTTTTGTCTAACACATTTTGTATCTAATTCTTTTTCAGTTCTTTAAGTTCAGTAGGTGCATTCTATATGGGAATATAGACACTAGTTAGGTTTCAGAAAATAAATCAATACCAAATTGTATTTATCGTTTCAGGGTAATCCTGGAAATTCATCAGATAACACATCAGGAAATTCTCTAAGCACTAGAACTTAATTTACATTAATGTATTTCATATCTATATCTTTGACCACTGCTAAATATCCTTGGCACTATTTTGTAATAACTTATGGGCTGCTAAAGCAGAGATTAGATTACTGGATACCTCACTACGGTCTTCTTGTATCAAGAAAGAAAATTCTCCAGAAATATTAAATTTAATCACCTTAAAGTGACATTCCAAAATAGTATGGTATGATACCAACCAATCCATTCTCAGTATCACATCAAAATCTACCATATCTATACAACGGGATAAAATGAATATAACATTTAGAAACGGTTATATTAGGCATCTGTTTCAATTCTTTCAATTATCTAGCACGCCTATCCCTACCTCTTTTAGGTAGAAATTCACCTATAGATACTTTTTAAAATATCACAATATTCAATCAATCTTATACTAGGAAATTTACCAAACTTAGAATAGAAAGGAAATTGAAACCCTATAGAATTCCACAGTAGCACCTGAAGTATAAATATGTCCGACTCATATCCATACTAAAGGTCCTACTAAAGAATTCTTTGCGCTGATATCAATAGGGAAACCTAATGCTCTAATACTAACTTGTCACGTCCCTAATTTTAGGACACGTGAAACACATACTTTACGATCATATATTTTTCATAACATGTATATTACACTCTTTTACAAATAGGTATTCCTATGTATACATAATATACAGATCAAGTCTATAAATATCAAAGTACAACAGGAGTAAGAATCTTGCATGTGGCTTTCAGAGCATACTCTAAAGTACAAGTATAATATAAATCAAAATCTATGAGCCCTAGAAACAAAATAGGCTCACTAGAGAAAATGTCGCCTAACCGATCACCTATCTGATGGGGAAGGACAAAACTTTATATTCTTATATGAAAAATATGAAAATATCATGTAGTGAGTTTGACAATTCAGTGCAGATAATACCTTTTATGATCTCTTAGGTCAACATATGAATGTACTTATATTATAAAATTTGTCACATATGAAATAATACAGTTCGGAAGTACATCCATATGGGACTCGCATTTCAAATATTCTCAAAATAGAGAATATTCATATATCCAAAACCATATACTGTACTATATGATCATTAAACAAATATTGTTATGCATCAAAATATCTCACATGAAAACATTAGGAGGATCACATATCAGAGTTTAGGCCCTTCCATACTTTGGTGATGTAGGATTTGCCTAAACTCAGCATATAACATCCCTAATTTCGTTTCTTTTTTTGATAAAAGTACATAAATATTTAATTAAGGAAATAAAATTTATTAGACAATATTTTATATATCTAAGGAAATATAATCCTTAGAAATTCTTCACCTTATGTATATGCATAGAAAATGTTTCTAACATTAAGAGAACAAATAAAGAAGGAAAACCTAATAGAAAAAACAATTAGAAATAACATACTAAAGAGATGCAAAATTATTGGATAATGAAGATAAATTTTTAGAAACAAGTAAAGGTCATAAAATTTCAAGAACATTGGATTAGGGTAATTTTTCCTAATTTAAGAACTAGAGTTACTAAGTTTAAAATCTTTACCCATACATTAGACTTTTACCTATGAACACTTCATATAAGTTTCTAGCAAGCCCATTGGATAACCTAAGTAAGAAATAAAACATAGACTTGGACTAGAATATAGTAATTGGACCAATAGCCCAAAAATTATGAAAATGTGACCAAGCCCTCCAAGAAAGGTAGAATTTTATCCAAAGCAAAGAAAATGGGTAGGAATAAGCCCATAATGCATAGGAATAAGCCCAAATCCAAGAGGAAAAATAAAATAAAATAAATTAGGTGATGATATAATAATGTAATAATAATAAAGATTAGGTTACATGGCATTAAGACAAAAATTTAGCAAGTGGTGTGATTCTACATTCATCATTTTGGCAAGTAGCATGATAATACAAGGCTTTAGGACAAAAACATCTATATCCTACACTCATAATTTTAGCAAGTGGTATGATAATACATGGTATTAGGACAAAACATTCCTATCCCACACAAATAATATCAACCAAATAATGGAGATTCAAGGGCTAGAAATTTGCCACCTAAAAAGGCAAACCTATCATACTAGTTTAAGATAAAAGAAAATGGAAATGAATCCCTAAATCAAAGGGACCTTGTCCCTTATCTTAAGAACATATCATCATAATTTTTAAAATACAAATCTCCTTTTCCTATGCATATCTTGACTAAGGAAGAGGAAGACAAGAACATAAGTTGTTTGTTTTCCAAAAATTCAACAAAGTGTATCCTAATTGTGATAAGGTAGACCCATGATCATGAAAGGTGTATTATTTGGTGGTCTATTTAAGCAAAACTCACCCCTACAACATTTTAATTTCGTCCAAGTGAGGAAGAGAGGGAAATAGAAGCAAGGTAGAGTGAGCAAAGGAGAGGAAGAAAGAAAGAAAGAGGAAGGAGAAGTCTAGGGGACTAAGTGCTCTAGGTAAGTTTAATAATATTTCTTTTTGAAGAAAACTTTTGAAACTTATAATATTTATATGAGATTTTGATCTTAGAACTTTGATGATTGGTCATGTATGTTGTTATATCATGTTACATATTGATATTGCATGTGATGTATGTTTGAATACTTAGGTTGGTGTAGATAGTTCTGCATGGGTATGGCTATGGGTGGCAGAATTTTAAGCTTCTGTGTTTTAATTTCTGAAAATTATCTGTATAGAATTAAAATAAATGGTTAACATAATAATTAAAGATATATGTGTCACAGATTTTTAGCCACTAGAATCATTCAATTTGGAGTCCATATGAGGTAGATATGGTCCGATTAGTAAACAAAGGTCAGAAAATGGTTCATCATGGAAGAATATGTTAGGATAGCTTCTGTGTTTTAATTTCTGGAAATTATCTGTAGGGAATTAAAATAAATGGTTATCATAAGAATTAAATATATATGTGTCACAGATTTTTAGCTACTGGAATCATTCAATTTGGAGTCCATATGAGGTAGATATGGTCCGATTAGTAGTCAAATGTCAGAAAATGGTTCATCAGGGAAGAATATGTTAGGACAGCTTCTGTATTTTAATTTCTGGGAATTATCTGTATAGAATTAAAATAAATGGTTAACAAAAGAATTATAGCTATGTGTGTCATGGATTTTTAGCCACTGGAATAATTCAATTTGGAGTCCATATGAGTAAGATATGAGCTAATTAGTAGTCAAATGTCAGAAAATGGTTCATCAGGGAAGAATATGTTAGGACAACTTCTGTATTTTAATTTCTAGAAATTATCTGTGTGGAAATAAAATAAATGGTTAACATAAGAATTATAGCTATGTGTGTCATGGATTTTTAGCCACTGGAATCATTCAATTTGGAGTCCATATGAGGAAGATATGAGCTGATTAGTAGTCAAAAGTCAGAAAATGGTTCATTAGGGAAGAATATGTTAGGACAGCTTCTATATTTTAATTTCTGAGAATTATCTGTATGGAATTAAAATAAATGGTTAACATAATAATTATAGATATGTGTGTCATGGATTTTTAGCCACTAGAATTACTCAAGTTGGAGTCCATATGAGGTAGATATGGTCCGATTAGTAGGTAGATGTCAGAACCTATCCGAGAAGAAATAACCTGTACATTTAGGGAGAAGAAATAACATGTACATTCAGGGAGTAATATCACATTGATTTCTTAATTTTTCGCTACAATGTTCAACATAATAGTTTTAGATAATTTTTTTATCTTGAAATTAACACTAAGATCACCTACATCGGAGTTCAATTGAGGGAGTTATGCTTTAATTAGTAAGAGAAGGTTAGATATGATGAAAACCTACATCAAGAAAATAAAGAAATAAAATTAATATTTAAAAAAAAAGACGAATCTTATAAATGACTAGTATATGCCATAGTCATTGCCATTGTATGAACTTCTTACCATCCTAAATGTAAAATTCTAACATGGAAATATTTTATAAAGTGTTATTTGAAATGGTTATGTTCATGGCATGATTACCAATGATTTATGGTAATAGTTATATTTTGATGAACATACTTATTATTGAAAGCATATTTTTGGCTATCATTGTGAAAAGAAAAGAAATGAGTATGGTCACATGGCAATCCGTGTGGTGCACCAGTAGGGGACGCCCTACCAACGGTTATGATTATGATTATGAGAAAAGAAAGAGAAAGTATGCCATGTCGGACGGAGCGAGAAAAGCCCGTACCGGAGAGTAGAGGATACTCACCCTGACCGGGGTAGCTTGAAATGAGAATAAGTTGATGGCCATCATATGATATTCTGAAAATAATCAATCCTGTCATACATATCATTACTGTATGATTCTTATGTGCATAGATATAATGCATTATGTGACCAAAGATATTTTCTGTAGTTTATACAGCTGAACATGACATGATGAGCTATATTGATGATGATTTATTGTTAAACTTACTGGGATTTAATTCTCACTATATTTTCATATCATGTTTAGAAAATTAGTTATGCAGATTTTTCTATAGCTTTGACTTTTAGTGCACGTTGGATCGTGTACTTTATGTTGGGCAGATCCCAGAAGTAAATAAAATGTTTGTGGTCGAGTTGACTTAGATCCCGGTGAAGGTGCAACCACCTGTACCTATGTCTCCGGAATTGGTCAACCAGAATAAATAAGATGTAGATTTTTATGTGTTTGATATGTTGTACGTATGTTTTGATTAATGACATGTATGTAAACTCTGTATTTTTTAAATTAAATAAATATTATATTGAGTTAAGTTGTAACGAGGTAATAACTTCATGGTATTTTAAAAAAAAATTGATACTTAAATGGAGTTGTTACACAGTATCCTGCCGAGGTTTGCCCTATCATCATTCAAGAGGACACGCAAATGGACTCTAATATGAGTATTTCTCAAGCACACAACAAGGGAGACAAGTCACATATCATATAGTTGGCATCTCGCCTAAATAAGAGGCATCTTGTTCTCCATCACATATCATATTCCGTGTGTTGGCCGTCACACGAGGCTAACACCACCTCTGTTAGCTGAGGTATCAAGGTGCACCAGGGCTAACATTACCTACTGTTAGCAAACAGTGTTTCCAATAGGATTCTTCCACAGAAATTATCATTTACACATATACCATATCATCCAATATATAATTTTTAGTAGAATACAAATTTTCAGTCTCAGTACAATTTATCTGTCATAAATTTTTCAATCAAGGTTTATCACATATGTATGCCCTTTTTCAAGGCAATCATATAACTTTATAAATCAATGTCACGTGCACAATATATTTCCTTTACCATATGATGAGAAATACATTTAAAATCACATATTCAATGAATTCAAAAAATCTATTTTCAAAACCATACTCTTCTTGAACTATGTACCAAATTGTAAACCATTCAGATAATTTAATCCATTTCAAAGACATATAAAAGTATAAATAACTTATAAACATAATCAATTATACATTTAAATTTTAAGAAGAGCATATGATAAATCATAGAAAAAATTATATACTCACAGGGTAAGACTCCAGGTTGGACAGCCCTAAAATGCACATTTGATTAAATAAACCTCAAAAACGTGTTTATAGGGTCTAAAAACCTAGAAAATAACTCTAAAATCGAGAAATTTGACCTCTAAGAGTTTGGTCAACACTGGTCAACTATGAAGTACTATTCACAATTGAAAAATAATATTTACCACTAGAAATCACTATTCATACTAGTTGAATTTATTGTTCACGATACACAAAATGTTGTCAGATGGCTGAAAAATTTCCTATCCTAAGGTTTATCTAGCTCTTGAATCTATTTATAGTGTCAGATTTTCAATTTGAAATATCTAAATAGGAGTTTTAGAGTTTACTTTTTTTAAAGATTTTCTACTTTCGATTTGCGGCGATTCAGCGACTGATTTGAAAAATTATTTGGCTAATATCATAAAATTCTTCGTCCTGAATCCAGTGGTACCCTTAATTTTGAGATCATAGACTTGTAGAGACACTCCAGATCTAGAGAAAAAATATGGAAGTTACTATTTATACTATTCATTCGATTTACAAAGATTTCTCTTCTTCTGCATCTCCCCCTCCCCCTTTTTATTTCTTTTTTTTACTTATTATTATTTAATAATTAAATATTTAATTTTTTATTATATATATAATAATATTATTTTTTATCCTAAAATATTTCAAAATTTTTATATTATTACAAACTTTAGTTGCACTCTTAAATCATGATTTTTCTTGATAAAATTTTTAATAAAACAAATTAGAAAATAAATATCTTTATACATAATAAAAGAAAGAATATTTTTAAAAATTAAACAAAATTTTATTATAGGCTAATATAATCATTTTAAGCAAAAAAATTATTTTAATTAAAAATATATTTGCTTTTAGCAAAACATAATCATTCAAAATAAAAATATATATTTTTATCTTAAAACTTTATTATTTAAAATTACGGGATATTACAAGCATCATCAGGCTGATCATCATCTCTAACTTGCCTCGGCACCATTGTTGAAGAAACTAATCTCAAGTTTGTTGAGCCAACATTAGAATTAGAAACATCATTCTCTATTTTGTTTACGTCTTCAATGGTCCGATCTTCAACAAACATAGCATCATAGCTTCTAATGAGCTTTTTTTGGACTGGGTCATAGAATCTATAGCCAAATTGATCTTGACCATATCCAATAAATACATATTGTCGTGTCTTGGCATCGAGCTTGTCTCTCTTATCTTTAGGGATATGCACGAAGGCTTTGTAGCTGAACACCTACAGATAATAATAGGAAACATCATTTCCTGACCACACTTTCTCTAGTGTATCATACTGTAGAGGAACACATGGTGATAAATTCAACACGTGTACAGCTGTCAGTAAGGTTTCACCCCAAAAGGTTTTGGGTAACTTTGCATGTGAGATTAAGCATCTAACTCTCTCCATCAAAATTTTATTCATCCTCTCAGTTAAACCATTTAACTGCGGTGTTTTTGGAGGCTTTGTCTAATGCTGAATACCATGCTCTTTACAATAAGCATCAAATGGTCTAGTATACTCTCCACCATTGTCTGTCTGGATGCATTTTAACTTCTTCCCAGTTTGTCTCTCAACTGAGGTATGAAACTATTTGAAGACATCTAACACCTGATCTTTTGTCTTTAAAGTATATGCCCATGTCTTCCTAGAATGATCATCAATGAAAGTCACAAAGTATTGAGCACTACCAAGTGACTTTGGCATTAGTCTACACATATCTGAATGTACCAGATTCAACATATTCTTAATTCTGGAAGGAGAGGAACTCTTGAAAGTAACCCTGTTCTGCTTTTCAGCCAAGTAATAAGCACATTTCTCTAAATGCACTTGATCCATTCCAGATAGTATTTTCTTCTTGGCCAGACATGTCATACTTTTCTCACTTATGTAGCAAAGTCTCCTGTGCCACAACTCGACTACATTTTCTTTCTCCACGGCATTCACAGTGTCATTGTTTGCATGATTAACTTCTATTACAAAAATGCCACCAATCATTTTTTAAAAACACTAAAAATACCTTTTTAAACATGTTTTATTTTACCTTGTTTTAAAAAATAATTTTAGAAAAAATATTCTTCAAAATTTTATCAAATATATTTTTCATAATATTTTTTGTTATCAATAAAAATGAAAACAAGAAACAACTAGATCAAACAAACTCTTAAGCATGCACTTTTGAATACACAACAAACTAGAGAGAACAGAAAAAATATAGAGCAATATGTTAAAAATTAAACTGGCGAAATGAGTGGTTTACATTTTAGTGATTTCACTATGATTCAAACATGATCAAACCAGTAATAAATTGAATATATATAAATATTTTTATATTATACATAATATATTTAAAATATAATATTCAAAATTTCAAAAATATAATTGAATAATTTAATTGCATGTAAACAAATCTATAATTTTACATGGTATAATATTTAACTTCAAAAATTCTAAAACATACTAATATGATAGGGATACTATAGACTTTTTTATTAAATTAACTTATAATTGATAAATAAGATGTGGTATTAATGTAAATTTTACATAATAATTCAAGATTAGATAATAAGCAAATATTTATTCTTTATTAAATTTAATAATCAAATTAATATATTACTTTATGTGACAACCTCTCTAAGAGTCCCCCACTTATTCATTAGATTACAAAAATTGTTTTCATTTGATTTACTTCTTCTTTTCATAAATTAAATTTTATTCTAATAGCTTAGTTGCAATCACGCGATTTTAAACCTGTAACTATGGAGAGACTGGTAGAGAGAAAAGTAACACCTGTCATTGTTCAACATAATAGGAAGTAACTAGTTATTTCTTACTTTTTTAGAAAACCCACATGAAAATCTAATAAAGCAACTAAGTAAGCAATATTCATAAAGGCTTAAACAAGGGCCTTTAGCCTTTTGCAGTACATCTTTTTCGACATTCGATATCTGTTTATTAAATACAATGATCTATTGATCTATTAAAAAAAATCATAAATTCACATAATATTAAATTAATTTTTCTAGGGGTTCAACTATAAAGTCTAGTTTTCTCACAAATCGGTTCCGATTTTTATTGTAAATTAGCTAGTTTTCCTTGATTTAGGTCAATTTTTTACCATTTTTAAATAATAATAAATAAATAAAAACAGTTTTGACTATTCTTTATTTTATTTTATTTGTTTTGGACGAGTTTTTAAATTCACCAATTTTTCTCATGTAGCCGGACCGGCGGGCGAGATTTTTTCTATATGATAACTCTGCAAGAACCCAATCCTCTGCTGTGTTTTGAGCACAACAACACGTGCTGTACTCAAAAAACACAGCCAAACGCAACTACTGCAGCGTTTTAAAAAAAAAAACAAAGGAAGCTTGCGTTTGGCTGTTGTACTGTGCTCAAAACACAGATCTAGTCTCATTGGGAAGAATCTCATATTGTGATAGTGATATTTCACTTGTAAAAAAAATAAAAAAAAAATCCCAGATTGCAGGAAAAACCGAAACAAGGTACAGAGGTGACGTGGAACGCGTCTGTCCGTCCATGGACTCCGACCAACCAGGACTGCCCTATCGGATTTACCGAAAACTGATTATTAAAAAATAATCATAAAATAGTAATAGTTGTGCTGCCACCTTCGGGAATCAGTGGGTTTCCTTTGTATTTTTGTTGCCTGCTCTGTATTTGTATTTTTGTTGCTTGCACTTTCATGATTGGCATTTATTGAGGATTATAAATTGGTGATAGGTGAGTTATGGATAAAAGAATATTAATATTTATGTCATAATGGGCCTTGTTGAGTGGAAGAGGGAGTGAGATCAAAAAATTGACTTGCAGAGAGGAAGAGAGAGCGAGAGAGAAACATGGAGGTAGGTTTCCTGGGTTTGGGGATAATGGGCAGGGCTATGTCCATGAATCTGCTACGCCATGGCTTCAAGGTCACTGTCTGGAACAGGACCCTATCTAAGGTATTTACTTTCTACAGTTCCTTCTACTAATGCTTACACTAGCTTGTTGATATTGTTACTGTGTTTGGTTTTTGTGTCAATCTGATTTGTGTGATGGAAGGACCCTGTTTAGTTTCTGAGTGTAATGAAACTTACTGGGATTTTACTTTTTTACTTACATAATCTGTAATTTGATTTTCATACGCAATTATATGATGATTTCTGTAGAATTAACATAATTTTTATTGGTTGCTTATGGTTTTCTATCCTAGGTTTTGATTGCTCGTTTATTTACGGTTAACTGATTCAGTGATAAGGTGTTCTCACTTCTTACTACTTTGCTATTTGATGGACTCTGTAATCAAAATATTTAGAGTGAAATTTACAAAGATGTGTAGTGGTTCCTGCATGTTCTCCTATACTTTCGAATTTAATGATATTCTCGGGCGTTGAAGCAAAATGAAATTGGAGTTTTGAAAATTAGGATCAAGCAATAGGTAATTTGAAAACATTTAATGAAAAGCTGTTATGCTTGGATTTTGTGAGGTGAAAATGTTGGGTCCTTCCTTATGTAATTATGTCACTCCCATGCACTTTTTAATGAATGGAATTTTATCACAAAAAAAAAAGGGAAAAAGAGGGGACGAAAATAGAAAAGAGTTGTTTGCTTTTGCAAGGATCTGGAATCCGTATAGTTATGAAACTCTTATTTTTTCAATTTTGTTCAAATTTCAGATTATGTAATACATTCATATTTATTTAAAGAATTGATTTAAATGCCCAAATCCTTGACAACAGAATAGCTAAAATCACTGGATAAAGGAAGGGTTAAATGCATAAAACCTGATTAATTTTTTTAACTCTGCTAAACAAAATGGCTTTTATTCTTATGCAAATTAAGCTAACATTGACTACTCTGCCAATCCTAATTCATATCTTCTGCAATCTCTAAATGCAGTGTGATGAACTTGTGGAACATGGTGCTTTAATTGGAGAAACCCCTGCTGCTGTAGTCAAGAAGTGCAAGTATACAATAGCAATGTTATCTGATCCTTTGGCTGCTCTATCGGTCAGTAATTGTGATACTTATTTGACGTATAACTTCGTTTCTTGTACTCATTTGAATTCCTTTTTATTGTGGTTTATTAGGTGGTCTTTGACAAAGATGGTGTTCTTGGGCAAATTTGCAATGGAAAGGGTTACGTTGACATGTCAACAGTTGATGCTGATACTTCTTTCAAGATATGTGAGGTTAGCATAGCTTTATGATGCTAAAATTTATTTCCCAATCATTTGAAAGTATTTTAAATATCTATGTTCTGTTTATAAATTATATTTCTTTGATTTATGTAAAATATAGTCATGTCTGAACTTGAGCTGCTTAGGATTTTTCTATTGCTCACTTGTGTTGACGAAAAACTTGTGAATAAAAAAGAAATTGTAATTTCTCCTATTGCAGGCCAGGTCCATATTTCTCAAGGAATTTTCTGTACAAAATTAAGAACTTTATGTTACATAGATCACTCCATCCGCAAGACCTCCAATGTTTCTGATTCTACAGAATACCTGGCTGGATATGTTGGCAGAATCTTCCCTCTTCTTTCTCTGTCTCTCTTTCTTCCAACTTATTGAAATAATAATCTTTTAGTGTAATTACCTTTCATGTATTGGGCACTGGCTTTTAGTAGTCTGTATCTGGGATTTCTATTTAATTAAGAGTATGCGATTATAAGTTATTATTTGGGTTTTAGGGTCCACATAATAATTTTAGCATTTAGAATTTCAGTTCAAAAGAAAATTTAGTTAATTAGGAACTCTATTGTAGTGGGGATTCCGGTTGGACAAGGAATATATTAATAAGTTAAGCATTCTTATTTTAGTAAATCAGGATTACTTGGGTTTTCCCTATGTGGAGAGTTAATTGCCTAGAATTCAGTTTTTGTTTTTTGATTGATTGTTGATAATTTGTAATTATTTATCTAATTCTGTTCTGTCCCTTCTTCTCTGTCCTTCTTTTCTTGATAGAAGAGGATTCCATCTGTTTTTTTTTGTGAAATAGGGATTTGACTAGTTCAGGAATTTTATTGAATTAGGACTAGGAACTCTAGAGTATTAAGTTAGGTTTTCTTATGCCAGTAACTATTTGAAATCTTCCGCCCATGAGGATTGTTAAGATGTCAAGTTATGGTGTTGATTGATTATTTATAAGTACATATTTGTCTTTCCTTTCCTTCTCTTTCTCTCTATTTCCCTCTTCTATGTCAAATAATATTTCCTTGATTTACTCTTCTGCATAATTGTCAACAGTTATTTCCTTGATTTATTCTTTTGTATAATTAGCTTAATTAGTGACAGATTGTATAGGGGCAGATTTTTAGCATTGTTTCCTTGAATCATGGGATCTGATTGTAAATACTACCTATATGTAGGAGGCTCCCTTGTAACATTAGAATCAATTGAGAATAATATTTGACCATTTTTGTCATGGTATCAGAGCTGGTTCTGTTCTTTGCTTTATTATCATCGGCGTGTTTTTTTCCCGGCTTCGTGTGTTGGCGTCTTCAGAGTCTCGGCCCATTCTGTGTCTTCGACATTCTGATTCTCGGCCTCTCCTGTTTCTTTGCTTGGTGTCTTTGGTTTTTGCTTCTCAACATCTTCGACGTCCCTGCTGGGCATTCTGGTTCTCGGTGTTTCTACGTGTGGAGAGAGGATCGAGCATTGCTTTTCTTGATTCTTGGTCTGTGGCATTCTATTTTTCGGCAATTTCTGAGCAATTCTTTGGCTGGGTTGCGTCTCAGCTTTGCGTTTCTGGCTGCGTCGCTTACGGCATCCAACGTCTCGGGATTTTCTGGGCAGTTTTTTGGCCGGGTCGTGTCTCCTGAGCTGCGACAACCATTTTTCGGTATTCTCTGTTTCTGCGTCTTGGGCCACTGGTTTAAGTATTCTCTGTTTCTGCGTCTTGGGCCACTGGTTTAAGTATTCTCTGGGCATTGTTATTCTCTCTGTTCTTTTTGACTGGATTGTTTTTTTTTTTTGTTTCATTTCCAATGGATTCTGCACCAGTGTGTGTTAAATTTACGAGTAAAAATTACTCTACTTGAGCTTTTCAATTTGAATTGTTTCTCAAGGGTAAAGACATTTGGGGCCATATTGATGGAACGGATGTTGTACCGACATCCGACACTGATAAATCCAAGGATGCTGTGTCTTTTCCTTCTTGGTCTGTGCTTGATGCTAGAATTATGTCTTGACTTCTTGATTCGGTAGAATCACATATTATCACCAACTTGCGGGCTCATCGTTCTGCTCAATTTATGTGGAGTTATTTAAAACAAATTTATCATTAAACTAATGATACTCGTCGTTTTCAGTTGGAACATGCGATTGCCATGTTTCAACATGGTAGTCTTTCCATTTAAGACTACTACTCAGTATTCTTGACTCTCTGGCATGAATATACTGATTTGGTTACAGCAAATATTCTTGTTGTTGCTCTTTCGACTATTTAGAATCTTCACAATACTAGTCAGCATGATCAGTTTCTTATGAAACTCCGTCTAGAATATGAATCGATTCGCTCGTCTTTGCTGAATAGATCTCCTATTCCTTTTCTTGATATTTGTTTTGGTGAATTATTTTGCGAAGAGCAACGTTTTAGTACTCAAGTTATTCTGGAACAATCTCATGGCAGTTCCAAAACGACCACTATGGCATATGCTGCCCAAGCCCGTGGATCATCTGTGACTTTTAAAAATTTGCAGTGTTTTTGTTGCAAAGCATATGGGCATATTGCTGCCAATTGTCCTAAAAAATATTGTTCTTATTGCAAGAAAAAATGTCATATTATCAAAGAATGTCGTATCCGTCCCCAAAATCGTCAGGTCCAAGCATTTCAAACTTCTGTTACTATTCCTCCAGCAGTGCCTTTTGCAACACATGTTCTTCCTCAAGTGCTTCCTCTGATCTTGCTTCTCCTGCAACAACTTATTGTACTCCTGAAATGGTGCAACAGATGTTAATTTCTACATTATCTACAATGGGGTTTCAAGGTAAAAATTCTGCTACACTTTGGTATGTAGACTCAGGGGCTTCTAATCACATGACAAATACTCCTAAAAATTTGTCGCATGTTTGGCCCTATGCTGGTCAATCTACTATTCAGACTGCCAATGGCCATTCTTTGCCCATCGTTGCTATCGGCAATGTCTCTTCTACATTTACTGATGTGTTTCTTGCTCCTCAGCTTTCCACGAATTTTATTTCTGTTGGTCAATTAGTTGATAACAATTGTACTGTTAATTTTTCTGGTGATAGTTGTGTTGTGCAGGACCGGGTAACGGGGAAGCCGATCGCGAAGGGACTTAAAGTGGGGCGCTTGTTTCCACTATTTTTACCTGTTCTAATTTCTTCTATTACGTCTTTTGCTTGTAATAATGTTCTTACTTTGAGCATGGTGTGGCATCATCGTTTAAGTCATCCTAATACTTAAATTTTATCTCATGTATTGAACTCTGGCTTTTTTGGTAATAAAGAACATTCTTCTTTCTCTCTTGAGTGTGATTCTTGTAAACTTGGTAAAAGTAAAACTCTTCCTTTTCCTTTGCATGCTAATAGAGCTTCTCGTTGTTTTGATCTTATCCATAGTGATGTTTGGGGACCTTCTCCGGTTAGTTCTCATGCAAAATTTAAATACTATGTGACTTTCATTGATGATCATAACAAATTCACTTGAGTTTATTTTCTTCGCTCTAAATCTGAGGTTTTTTGTACTTTCACCGAATTTTTAGCGTATGTTGATAATCAGTTTTCTACGACTATTAAGACTTTACGTACTGATTCTGGTGGTGAATATTTGTCTACGAGTTTCAGACATTCTTGGCTTCTAAAGGAATTTTACATCAATGTTCATGTCCTGCTACTCCACAACAAAATGGAGTAGCAGAACGCAAGAATCGTCATCTTTTTGATGTGGTACGTACTCTTTTGTTAGAATCCTCTGTTCCATCCATGTTTTGGGTTGAGGCTCTACAGACTGCTACTTACTTGATTAATCGTTTACCTTCCCAAGTTTTACGCATGGAATCTCTCTATTTTCGCTTGTTTGCTAAGGAACCTAGTTATGATAATCTTGGTTGGTTGTGTAAGTTTTGTTCATTTATCTTTTCCTGAGCGACATAAATTATCTGCTCAATCTGTTAGATGTGTTTTTCTAGGATATAGTGTGTGTCATAAGAGATTTGTTTGCTGTGATCTTACTTTACATCGTACACGTATTTCTCGAAATATTACTTTCTTTGAAAATCAACATTTATTTCCTGTGTCCTCTGTGCCCTCTTCTTCTTCTTCTTTTATTGTGGTCCTCCTCCCCTTTGAGCAGCAATTCCCCAATTTTCATCAAGTCAGGTCTCGCTTTAAATCAGGTATTGTGTATACAAGATGTTCCCACCCACAGTCTCTTCCGGTGGCTCACCCGATATCTGATCCTAACATGCACCAGAATCAGACAGTTGTAGCACCGCCAGAGCCTTTGGTACGTCGCTCTTCTCGAGTGTCTATACCCCCGATAGGTATGGATTCTCTTCTGACCCTTCTATTTCAGCTCTTACTGCTGCATTGTCTACTTTTGATATTCCCACATGCTGCTCACATGCTGTCAAGTATGACTGTTGGCGACGAGCTATGCAAGAAGAAATTGCTGCTCTAAAGGCCAATCACACTTGAGATATTGCGCCTTGTCCTTCCACTATAGTTCCTTTGGGTTGCAAAGAAGTTTACTCAGTCAAGGTTCGATCAGATGGCAGTTTGGATCGTTATAAAGTTCAGCTTGTTGTCCTTGAGAACAATCAGGAATATGGTGTCAATTATGAAGAGATATTTGCTCTTGTGGCTAAGATGACCACTGTTCGTATGATCTTAGCTCTTGCTGCTTCCAATGATTTGCTACTACATCAGATGGATGTCAAGAATAATTTCCTTCACGAGGATCTTAAAGAGTGTATTTATATGAAGCTACCTTCGGGATTGTTTCCTTTTCTGACCTCCAATGTGTGTAAATTTCGTTGCTCTCTTTATGGTCTTAAACAAGCTCCACGGACTTGGTTTGATAAATTTCAAACCACTTTATTACAATTTTCCTTTACGCAGAGTATGACACTTCATTATTTCTTCGAAAATCAGACAAGGGTCTGGTTGTTCTTTTGATCTATGTTGATGATATTGTGATCACTGATTCTAATTCTGCTCTACTTGCTCAGCTCAAGATCCACCTCTCAAAATCCTTTCATATGAAAAATCTTGAGTCTCTCACGTATTTCTTTGGTCTTAAGGTGCATCGTAGTGCCTCTGGTATTTCACTCAATCAACATAAATATGCTAGTGATTTGGTGGCTACCGCTGGACTGCAGGAAGCTACCTCTATCGATACTCCCATGGAATTAAATATCAAGTTTCGCAAAGAAGAGGGTGACTTGTTGATCCTAGTTTATATCAAAAATTGGTGGGTTTGTCTATATCACCATCACTAGACCTGATATTTCTTTTACTGTACAACAAGTCAGTCAGTTTCTTCAGACTCCTTGTCATCTTCATTTGGCTGCTGTCTGTCGGATCATCCGCTATGTTCATGGCACTTTTGCCCGGGACTTATTCTTTCCCACAGGCAATTCTCTTCGCCTTGTTGCTTATAGTGATGGTGATTGGGCTGGTTGTGCTGATACACGACACTCCATCACTGGTTGGTGTGTGTTCTTAGGTGATGCATTGATCTTCTGGAAAAGTAAGAAGTAAGACCGAGTTTCTAAGTCCTCTACTGAATCTGAGTACCGAGCAATGTCTCTTGCTTGTTCTGAAATTATTTGACTTCGGAGTTTGCTTGGTGAGTTAAACTTCTCTGTGAACGATCCTACACCTTTACATGCTGATAATACAAGTGCTATTCAGATCACGACCAATCCTGTTTATCATGAGCGCACAAAGCATATCGAAGTCGACTATCATTCTATTCGTGAAACCTTTGAAACTCGTGTTATTATTCTTCCTCTCATTTCCACTGAATTACAAATTGTTGATATCTTTACTAAGACTCTCACTCGTCATCGCCATTGCTTTCTAAGTAGCAAATTGATGCTTGTTGATCAACCCGCATCAATTTGAGGGGGCTGTCAAAAGATATTTTCTTGATTTACTCTTCTGCATAATTGTCAACAGTTATTTCTTTGATTTACTCTTTAGCTTAATTAGTGACAGATTATATAGGGGCAGATTTTTAGCATTGTTTCCTTGAATCATGGGATCTGATTGTAAATACTACCTATATGTAGGAGACTCCCTTGTAACATTAGAATCAATTGAGAATAATATTCAACCATTTTTGTCATTCTACTCGATCAATTTTTCCTTTCTTGATCGTATGTTAACCCCACATAAACTCAATTCCAAGCATTTCACTTTTTCAATTTATTTTTATCGTGAAAAAAACTATGTCCCAGGAGTTTCTTAAGAGCAATAATTAACTAAAGAGTCAGCTGCAGTTAGTAATACGAATCTCATAAAACATGGAAAACAAATTCAAATGGCGATTTTTACCTCCTGTTGGCCCTATGGCCTATGAACAAAGAAATAAAAAAGGATATACAATCATGAGAGAGGGGGTTAAGACTTTAAGCTTTGTTAGAGATGCATCCTAGTACATACGGTATCCTTCCCTCCCCTCCCCCAAAAACATAAAGAATACATAGAACCTAGTTACTATGTTTGAATGTGAACAAGTTAGTGTCCTCACATATTTAAGAATACAGCTGCAAGGATATGTTTACAAATGCAATACTATCGTGATGAGTTTCAAATATGCTACGCACAACTTCATGTGAGTCATGGTTGTTGCTGATAACCTGTCACATGATAAAAGAAATAAATAAATAAATAAATAAAGAAGACCAAAAGGATGAAAGCTGAGGTTGGTACTGAACCTCCTTTCTTTTGTTCCTTTTTTTTTTGAATTATTTAATAAATTCTTGTGTTGAACGTTTCACTGTGGTGTACTATATATTTGATTGTCCATGCTATATTCATAAGCTGGTGTTTCATATTACGATTGATTTTTAAGATGAAATTAAAAAGAAGTCTTTCAAGATAATTTGCTATTGACCTGATTTTTATAGGCCATTACATCAAGAGGTGGTAGCTTCCTTGAAGCTCCAGTTTCAGGTAGCAAGAAGCCTGCAGAAGATGGCCAACTAGTAATACTTGCTGCTGGGGACAAGGTAAATAAATATAATACTCAGCAAATGTGAAAAGAGTCATCTTGCTTGAATGCTGTTCTGTTGTACTTCTTTAAATATTTGAGGCATATGAATTGCTTATATATCTTTCCCCACCATTATATGATTAACATGTTTTTCTGGGCAGAAATTATCAGATACATCAGCAGACATAGTTGGTTGAGATAAAATTTCATTAGTAGGTGAGATATGATATGGAATAGGGAGACAGTGATCAATTTCCTGAGGAGCATAGGTCATGATGTAACATGGTTCAGACTCAAGAAAGATAACATCAGGCACTTGTAAAGAAACGGTTGAGAATAGGAATATAATATCTATAACATTTCTGGTGTTGAGAATATCCTAGAAAAATGCATTTAAAAGCTCTTGGATCTAACTTATCGAGGTTGTAATGTAGTTGATGTACAAAAGACACATCAAAATATTCTAGGAGGTAAAAAAAAAAAAATTTGGGAAAAATATCTGAATGTGGGACCTTACCATTAAGAACTAAAATGGGAGCCTATTGACTAAAAAACGAGCTGTAAGATCTGCATCGCTCCCAAACATTTTGGGAATGTTTATCTGAAACATCAAGACACGAGTAACTTCTAACAAAAGTTGGTTCTTGGTGATTGATGAATCATTTCTAGGCTGGACATATATTTAGTTAATTTTTTAGTAAAATATTCTTTTGCATTGTATACGCATAGTGGCATAGGCATATTGAATTGAGTCTTAATTTTAGTCAGAAGTTGCAAAATGTTGAAAACAATTCAGAATGGTCTTTCATCAAATAAAGCCATGCCATTCTTGAATAATCATCCACAAAAGTTACGAAGTAATGAAATAGTAATTTTGATTTGACATGACTAGAACCCCAAACATCTAAATGGACTAATTGAAAGGGAGTAGTAGCCTGTATACTGACTTGAGAAGGAAAATGAACTCTAACTTGATTTCCTAGCTAACAAGACTCACAGTCTAAGTTGGACAACTTGGTGCCAATTTTTTTCAACTCCAACTTTTTAAGAGATGGATAACCTAGACGACTCTGATAGTTAGAGATAGAGGGAGATCAAAGAAAACAATAGGTGAAATTATTAAAAATAATTTAATAGTTAATAACTTATTTATTGATCTCATTCATGATAGGTCATTGTGGAGCCATTTGATTCATGTAGTCAACCCCACCTAATAGAAAAAATCTTAGTTATTATTGTAGATAACCTAGACGACAGTGAATTACAAAGTGTAGATGTAACTGAGCAATGAATCAAAGTAGCAGAGGCCACTAAACTCATATCCCCTGCCAATTGTCTTCTTTGTCTTTAAATCCTGCATAACCACAGAATCAGGAAAGAAGAGAATAGAACATTTTAGATGTTTGGTTAGCTTACTAGTGGAGATAAGATTAGAAGGAAATTTAGAAACATGCAAAGTCAAGGACAAAGAAATAAATGGAATAGGCTGTATTGTTCCAATTCCATCAGCAGTGCTTGTATAGCCATCTGCTAATGTCACATTTTGAGTGGACTTGAAAGATTTAATATGAGAAAATTAGCTAGATATACCCGACATATAATCAGTAGATCTAGAATCTAGACACCAAGGTTTAGACATATCATAGCTAGAGGATAAACATGTAATGGAATTTCCTGGCTGAGTGTATGATGTTATAGAAGCAAATTCTTGCTGAGTGTATAAGATTGAAGGAGCTTGAAATATTCCACCTTAGAAATTGTTATAGTTTCTTGTTCATCATTGTTGAATGATAGGCACCCATGCAACTTGAGAATCCACCCTTAAAAGCTAGCCATTGATGAAGAGAATCAAGCCACTTAAATACCCTATTAAACATCCCATACTATCCGATGTGAGATTTAAACATCCCATACTACTAAGTCCCATCATAGTACCGCCTTTGAGAGCCGCTAGGATTAGGCAGCTGCACTCTCTGACACTTCACTTGGCATTGCTTCACTCGACCTTTCCGGTCATTTCCTCTGCAGGTAGTCCTTTCTATGACGTCGAGAGCTAACTCATTATATCAATGATAGGCACCTAAGCAACTTGAAAACCCGACCATAAAAGCTAGCTATCAAGGGGAGAGAAGCAAACCACTTAAATACTCTATCAAGCATCCTATACTACCCGATGCGGTACTTAGGCATCCCATACTACCTAAGTCCCTATCATTGGACAAAGGCTTTGAAGTTGAGGAAACAATATTTTTTGCATCTGTTGTGCAAGGTGGTATACCATTTGAACTCCAACATTGCTCACAAATGTGGCATGTTCATCTGCAAAAGATCATTTCATGAGATGGACCTCTTCGGTCGGCACATCCTCCTTGACCACTATTGATATTATCATATTAGGCCACATATAAGATAGGTTTATAAAAGAAGAAATTGCACCAAACAAACAGCAAGAGAGATGCAAATGTTTCATGGTATATAAAGCACATGGGGACAGCGAGGGAGCTAAGTGGGACAGGTGTCCTAAGGAGATTGGGCAGCCTGATTAAACCGTTAAGGCTGGTAATGATAAAAAGGGGTGTGCAAGAAAAGTGGAGGAGGAGGGGAGGTGATGCCAACCTAAAATGTGCCAGAGGAAGGGTGGATGTGCCACCACCATTTACAGCTTTCCTTTTTATTTCCGTTGTTAGTCACAGGGTAGCTTCTAAATATTATTCCTAATATACTACACCATCCCTTTCATTCTTATTTGTATCCCGAACACAAAACACAGGGAGTGTATTTTCTTTACTATTAGTTAATGCAATATACATCTAACACGGTTATCAGGAGAGGTCCTTATGCTTTTATTCTGTTATTGTAGGAGGTTCCTAACAAACTAGTATCAGAGCAATAACGATACCGGCGAATGGTAAACACTATAATAGAGTCCCGAATAGAACGTTTGGAACAAGATTATAGAAGTGTGGTAAAGGTGACCAGTATAGAAATTAATGTGCAAACAATCATGGAGATGCTGATGGAACTTCGAGAGTCTGTGACCCGGAGGGAGCAATAGGGAAAATCACCCATGTACCCTGAAGTTGAGCAAGGGAGACAAAAGGGGAACCCAAGGAGCGATGGAGACAAAGGGGGAGTGGTGCCGGCGAACCAAGAAGGAACAGAGATGGAGGAGGGGAACTAGTAACCCAAAAACTGGTACTACCAATATTTATAGAGGAAGACCCGAATGGATGGATTTTTCAGCAGAAAGGTATTTTATGATCAATGGAATCCCAAAGGAAGAGAAGGTGGCTTCAGTTGCAGTTTGTATAGAGGGCTGAGCACTCAATTAGATGTATTGAATGGAGACTCGGTTCCCATTTACAAGTTGGGCCGTGTTTAAAATGGAGCTGTTAGACAAGTTCTGCTCATCTTAAGGAGGCTCTGCCCATGAAGAGTTGCTATCTCTCAAGCAAGAGATGGACATTGGAGAATATTGGGAGCAGTTTGAAGTTCTCTCAGCTCCTCTATATGACATGTCTGACGAGTTATTCAAGGGAGCCTTTATCAATGGCCTCTGCGACGAGATTAAGGCCGAACTTCAGTTGATGGGGTCGAGATCTTTCGCCTTAGCCATGACAACGGTGCAGCGAGGGAAAGACAGAAATCACGCCCTAAAAAAGGGTAAAAGAATCAGAAGCTTTTGTGGGTTCACATAGACCCGACCCAGCCCAATTATGGAAGCAAGAACCAAATTTTTTTAGCCCAACAAAGGCCACATAGTCCAACCCACAGCTTTCAATAACCCAACGCAACGCTCCCCCTTAGTGGGATCTAGCAAAACAGACGAGAGAAGTAGAGGACCAGCAGAGAGAGAACAAAGAGGAGGGAATGGACGAAATTAGCAAGACAGAGGGTTTCGAAGACTGTCCGATGCAGAGTACCAGCAGAAAAGGGAGAAGGGCTCATGCTTCTGGTGTGACGAGAAGTATAGCCTCAACCATGTCTGCAAAAATCAGTAGCTACAGATTCTCTTGGTTGACTCTAATGGTAAAAAGAGTGATAGGGAGAGAGAAGACCACATTGAGGTAGTCGGAGCGACAATCAAAGCTAACCCCATTAAGATTTCTTTGAACTTCATTGTGGGGTTGGACTCTCCAAAGACGATGAAACTGCGAGGAGAGATCGAAGGTAAGGAGGTATTGGTACTCATCGATAGTGGGGCCACGCACAATTTTGTGTCCAAGGCAGCAGTGATTGAGTTGAACCTCTCAGTAACGAGCACTCCTTCATTTGGAGTGATCGTTGGCAACGGTTACCGCATTAAGGGGACGGGTGTGTGTCGAGGGGTCAAGGTGAAGCTACAAGACTTGCTGGTCATCCATAATTTTTTCTCTTTTGAACTTGGAAGTGTAGACATAGTGCTAAGTGTTGAGTGGCTAGGAATGCTTGGTAATGTATGCACCAATTGGAGCACATTAACGATGTCATTCCTGTGCGAGGGTAGGCAGGTGAAACTTCAAGGAGACCCTTCATTGACCAAACTACCAGTGTCACTAAAGACGATGCTCAAGATAGTGCATAAGTGGAGAGGGCCTCTTGATAGAGTTCGGGAACATGAAAATAGGAGGAAATGGGGTGGTGACAGCAAACAAGGTGTTGCAGGAACTTCTGTGATGTATTTGAAATGCCTTCTGGATTGCTCCCAAAACGCAGCCAAGATCATGCGATTAGGCTGAAGCCAGGTGTAGAACCACGCAACCTTAGGCCCTATCACTACCCCCATTACCAGAAGACTGAGATAGAGAATATAGTGAAAGAGATGATGGCTGCGGGATTATAAAATCAAGCATTAGCCCATTCTCCAACCCAATGTTACTTGTAAGAAAGAAAGATGGAGGATGGTGTTTTTGTGTTGATTACCAGGCCCTGAATGACTTCACCATTCCAGATAAATTTCATATCCCTGCGATTGATGAGATGTTGAATGAACTACAGGGAGCTACAATATTCCCTAAGTTGGATTTATCGGGCTACCATTAAATTCGAGTAAGGGAAGGGGACAATGAGAAGACTGCATTTAGAACTCATGAGGCACACTACGAATTCTTCGTAATGCTCTTCGGGTTATCCAATGCTCCATCCACTT
Source organism: Gleditsia sinensis (assembly GCA_037074535.1). Lineage (NCBI taxonomy): Eukaryota > Viridiplantae > Streptophyta > Magnoliopsida > Fabales > Fabaceae > Gleditsia > Gleditsia sinensis. Next base: position 56,032,223 of record CM073468.1, on the reverse strand, counting down.
TTTAATCTCTGATGAATGAAGTTTTTCGACATTTTCTTAGAGAGTTTGTTTTGGTGTTGTTTGACGATATTTTAGTATATAGTCAGGAGATTAAGACTCATCTCTCTCACTTGAGGATAATCCTCTCTATGCTGCAAAGTAATCAACTGTGTTAATAAAAAAAAAGTGCTCTTTTGGGATAACTGAAATAAGTTATGTGGGGCATGTGATTTCAGCCCTGGGAGTAACAACAGATTCAAAAAAAATTTCACATGTGATGAGTTGGCCCCTACTTGGAACATTGAAGGAGCTTTAGGGATTCTTGGGTCTTATCGACTATTATAGGGGATTTGTACCTGCTTGGAACATTGAAGGAACTTCGGGAATTCTTGGGTCTCACCGGCTATTATAGGAGATTTGTAAAAAACTATGGAAGGATAGCTGAGCCACTCACCCGACTACTCAAGAAGGACTCATTTGTATGGGGAGAAGAGGCTACTGAAGCGTTTGAAAAGCTCAAAGTTGCTATGACCGCCTTGTCGGTTCTTGCTTTGCCTAATTTCTAAAAGGTTTTTGTGGTAGAGACAGATACTGCAGGAACCGGATTGGGAGTTGTATTAATGCAAGAGAGTAGACCCCTAGCCTATTTCAGCAAAGCTTCTCTCTTAGAGGACAAAACAAGTCTATTTACAAAAGGGAATTGATGGCCATTGTAGAGATAGTTAAAAACTAGCGTCACTATCTAATGGGAAGGCACTTCATTATTCGCACAAACTAGAGAAGTCTTAAATTCCTCATGGATCAAAGGCTATTGGGGGAAAACCAGCAGAAATGGGTGATAAAGCTGTTGGGGTATAACTTTGAAATACAGTTTCGACAAGCCTGCAAGAATAAGCTGTAGATGAGGAACCCCAGCTGGACACCCTGGGTATATCCTCACCTCAAACTACATAATTCAAGACTATAAGAGAGGAAATTGGCAAGTATAAAAAATTAGCAACCCTGGTTCAGGAGTTGCTCAAGTACCCCACAAGCTGTCCAAACTACAACTTAGTCCACGGGAGGCTCTTGTACAAAAGGCAGGCTAGTACTTAGTCGCAATTCCCAACTCATTCCTAAATTATTGCATGAGTTCCATGCTTCCCCTGTAGGTGGGTATTCTAGCTTCTTCCGCACTTACAAAAGAGTGATCAATATATTCTTCTGGGAAGGATTGAAAGCGGATGTCAAAAAATTTGTAGCCTCATGTGATGTGTGCCAGCATAGTAAATATCAAGCCATGAGTCTTGCTGGTTTCCTGCAACCTCTGCCTATACCAACGCAAGTCTGGGATGACATTTCAATAGACTTCATTTAAGGGCTTCCTAAAACCAAGGGGTATGATAGCATTCTAGTGGTGATGGACTGGCTGACCAAATAAAGCCATTTCTTAGCCCTCAAGGATCGTTACACAGCTAAAGAGGTGGTTGAAATTTTCACCAAAGAAGTGGTTAGGCTCCATGGCTATCTAGAGTCAATAGTATCCGATAGAGATAGATTGTTTATTAGCCATTTCTTGTCGGACTATTCAAACTGTCAAGAACAACTCTTAAACTCAGCTCGGCCTATCACCTCCAAACAGACGGACAAACAGAGGTGGTTAACTATTGTCTAGAAACCTATTTTCGTTGTTTGATTGGGCACCATCCTAAACAGTGGCCAAAGTGGCTTCACTAGGCTAAATTCTAGTTCAACACCCCTTACCATAGTGCTTTGGGCATGATTCCATTCAAGGCCCTTTATGGCAGAGACCCACCCCTTTTGATTCGATATATAGAGGCCCCAACTAGGGTGGACGAAGTTGACTCTTGCTTGAAGGAGATAAATATTATTCTGGATTAGTTAAAACAAAATTTGAATAGAGCACAACAGAAAATGACTATGTTTGCCAACAATCATAGTCGAGAAGTCAAACTCGCGGTGGGTGATTGGGTCTTTCTGAAAATCTAACCTTATCATCTGCTTTTCTTGGCAAACGCCCAAATGAGAAGTTCAGTCCAAAATATTACGGGCCATACAAAATATTGAGCAAAGTGGGAGCTATGGCATACCATCTAGATCTCCCTGATACAGCCCGCATTCATCCTATCTTCAACATCTGCCCATTAAAAAAATGCCTAACACTGATACCTTCAGTCAACTACTCCTATGCTTAAATGAGGATCTATAGCTGAGGCTACAATCGGAACAAGCAATAATTATCAGAACTATAAGGGACGGCACCAGTGAGGTCCTAATCAAATGGCAAGTCTGTCCCCCTATGAAAACACTTGGGAAGATTTCGATTTGATCAAAGACATTTTTCTTGATTTTCATCTCAAGGACAAGGTGGCTCTCCTTGGGGGGTAATGTTAGGCATAAGACAGGTTTATAAAAGAAGAAACCGCATCCAAAAAACAGTAGGAGAGATGCAAGGCTTCACGGTATATAAAGCATATGGGGACAATAAGGGAGCTAAGTGGGACAAGTGTCCTAAGGAGATTGGGCAGCCTGCCCAAACCATTAAGGCCAGTAATGATAAAAAGGGGAGTGCAAGCAAAGTGGAGGAGGAGGAGGAGAATCAGAATAGTAGAGGAGGAGAGGTGATGGCAATCTAAAATGTGCTAGAGGAAGGGTGGACATGCCACTACCATTTACAGCTTTCCTTTTTATTTTCGTTATCAGTCACAGGGTAGTTTCTAGACATTATTCCCAACATACTACATCATCCTCTTCATTCTCATTTGTATTCTAGACCCAGAACACAAGGGAGTAGAGTTGAGTCAGTGTATTTTCCTTACTATTAGTTAATGCAATATACATCTAACACAGTTTATCATTGATGAGGAGAGATCCCTGTGCTTTTATTCTGTTAGCTTGATTCATTGCAGGAGGTTCCTAACATATCATCTCTTGAGAATTGGGTAGCAAGGTGATTGTGGCCATTTAACTTTCAATTTGTGATTTGTGGATAATAAACACAGACCCAGAGTTTTTGCATTCCGTCATATGCTTAGTACACTTTCTAATTAATTGTGAATCAATCTAGTCAACAAATATTCAAAGAATAGGTACTCAAATTTCATGTAATGAAGTAAAAAGAAGCCGAAAAGAAGCTAAACTGGTTGGGAATAAGGAGAAACAGCAATTTCGGAGGTGATCCAACATCACGCAGGTGAGATACTGTGCTTCACGTGTTGACGCATGGGGAGGAATCCACCAACCATATGCCAGGTTTTGAAATAGAAAAGATAGGGCTAGAGTTTGCTTGGAGAAGTGTTCAAAGCTCCAACCTTGAAATCTATAACCTACTAAAGGTCTACTCTTCTCTCAACCAAGGCACTAATACCATGTAAAATAATCACATGATGGAAGGAACTCAAGGACTAAAAGAAGAAGCTTACTTCAGCCCTTGTACCCTAGTTTATTTGTAACACTAAAAATAGTAGAATTTGACTATAACACTAACTCCTAAAAATAAATCAAAAATTATATGAGAAGATTAACATCAATAGGACTTCTAACTCACCGACAACTCTCCCTAACATGATCAAGTGACAAGAAGTTGTACAAGTAAGATGGCTAACTTCTGGAAATATCAATATGTGACTATTGTTCATATTAGCTATTCATAGTAGCCACAACATTCAGAGACCTCGAAATGATCATGAAAAAGTCTAGCCAGTCCATTTAAAATGCATTATTGCAAAGGCAGTGATAATCATATTGTTTTAATTAGAACCATATTTATTTTATAATTGTCGTAGACATGGCTATGCATCTAAGTTAAATTCAATCACTCATCTAGAGAGCAATAGCTACCTTGAAGGGAGGGAAAAGAAAGGTGTCTATTATGTGAGTTGGAGATTTGTTGAAAATATTGGTTATTTGTCTGGGAACTATCAAGGTGGTGTGCAAATATATAGACGTCCGGGTAGAGTTATAGTTGAAAAGCCTTGTGGCCCCAAGGTGATATGAGTTAGATATGTTCCAAAGGAGAATTATAGGAAAATCTCTCTGTTTCTTGCAAAACAAAGTGTGCTTATTCATTTTGTAGGGTAATTTGGGGGAACTGTTAATTTTTGTTGATAGAAATCTAATTGAAACCTCAAACACGTAAGCTTTTATACGAGGAAGAGAAACATATTAGCTAAGAAAGAAACTTTAAGCTTCCAAACTCCAAATTCTATGGTAGTGTTAAACCATGTATGATATATATCCTGAGTGATTGTTTTAAAAAAAGGCTTATTATGTACCTTATATATATAAATTATGCGATCTCTGAATTTTGTTTTGAAGTAATAACTCAAAATATTGGTGCAAAAGAGAAACAATGGATGTATTTGTTACATGGGGAAAGGAATGAAATACTTCTACTTCTAGAAAAATAAAATGAAGGAAATCTTCAATTTTAGGGAGCTGGTGATTCCAGATACTTGTAAATGCATTTTTGTATGCTTTACCATTCAATTTGATAAACTTTCTGCCATTCATTATGATGTCGAATTCAGATGATAGGTTTTGTGAGGGAATTTAAGCTTTCTACTTAGCATAAGGCCAATAGTTACCTACTGGAAGAAATAAATTGTTGAAGTCTCACATCGGTTAGATGTCTAAATATCGTGCTCCTTATAAGTCTAGGAAATCCTCCCTCTCATGACTTGAGTTTTAGGAGTGAAGTTGGGTCCAAAAATTTCTAATATGGTATCAGAGTCTGCTCCAGTTTCGATATGGTCCACCTGCAGATGTTCATTCCTGTAAACTTCACGCTTCAGATGTCCAGTCCTAGGCATGAGGGGGTGTGTTGAAGTTCTACATCGGCTGGATGTTTTAACATTGTGCTCTTTATAAATACAGGCAATCCTCCCTCTTATGACTCGAATTTTGGGAGAGGAGTTAGGCTCAAAAATTTCTAATATGGTATCAGAGTTGGTGGTTGATCTCTGCAAAAATGGCTACTTGACAGGGGTAACTGGGCCCGGTAAAAGTTGTCCGTTGTTGGCGAAAGTGGTAGCCGTCGGACCTGTCTGACAAAGTATCAGCCGTCATGAACGTCGGCTTATTCGAGCGGGGTGCTTTGTTACACATGCTTTCATAAGAGTCCCACATTGGTAAAAATATTAGTGTGGGTGTGGTATTTAAATTCAAGGGTTTTTCAACCTTAAAGGCTAGTTTTTAAGGGGTGGCTCTCCCTTGATTAAAATATGCATTGTACCAATGGTATCAGAGCCTGCTCCAGTTTCGATATGGCCCACCTGCAGATGTTCATTTCTGCAAACTTCATGTTTCAGATGTCCAGTTCTGGACGTGAGGGGGGTGTGTTGAAGTCTCACATCGACTAGATGTCTAAACATTGTGCTCCTTATAAGTACAGACAATCCTCCTTCTCATGACTCGAGTTTTAGGAGAAGAGTTAGGCTAAAAAATTTCTAATATAGTATCAGAGTCTGCTTCAGTTTTCGATGTGGCCCATCCGTAGATATTCATTCCTACAAATTTCATGCTCTAGATGTATAGCCTTGGACGTAAAAGGGGTGTGTTGAAATCCCACATCAGTTGGATGTCTAAACATTGTGCTCCTTATAAGTCTAGGCAATCCTCCTTCTCATTACTCGAATCTTGGGAGTGGAGTTAAACTCAAAAATTTCTAATATAAATTGGTAATGTTCATACAGGTTTAGAGGTATATGAAATTAATGATGGAAATGTGTTTGTACTTTGATGTGTAACTGGAAGACCTATAGGAAAAGAAAGCCAATTACAAGCTTTCGAGTTAATAGTTCAAGTACAATGCCTTTCCTAAAATTCATTGACAATAGTGATGTGATCAAGAATACCCAAAGGATGTTCTATTTGATTGATAGTGTGATAATAAGGGTAAGAAGGTTTATCTCTAGATAATGCCTTTATTCTTGTGGAAACGTGTAAGTAGTTAGAAGAAAAGGGATAAAGACTGCTTTGGTCTCCTTGTACAGCTCGGAGGACACTACTGAGCTTGTTCTATGATACCATTACAAAGTAAAACAAATATTGGCTTTTATTTATAAGCATATGGAGGTCCTTAAATTTATAAAAAAAAATGCCAAAGATGAGGAGTTAACTAGGGAACTGGTGATAAAATTTGCCACTACCTAACTCACTGTGAGGTACATTTTTGGAGTAAAAGATTGCTCCTGGATCTTGATTTGCATAAGGGACATATGGGCATGATGGACATAATCTTGAGGAATACAAGATTTTAAAGATCTACACAATTTTGTTTGATGTGTTTAACTCCACCTGTCTAAGTGTTGAGGCTTGTACATTGTTAAGAGGTACTAAGGATTTAGAAAAGTCTTGTCAAATAAGAAAGGAGTTACTTCTTGTGCACTCAAAGTAAAAGGTATAGGTGTCTTTATGTTGTTATAGTATTAATATAACTAGATGTTGAGGAATGTACACGCTGTCGCTGAGTATTCTAATAAGATATTTTGTTTGGTCCCTTCCTTTTTTGGCTAACTTCTGCTCTTCCTATTTTTCAATATGTATAATGCTGGTTCACATGATAGTTGATACGAGTCTCACATCGGTCCCATCTCATAAGATGGGATGGTACTTAAGTTGCATAGGCACCCTTTCTTAATGGACTAATTTTTTGGGGGTGAGTTCTACCTTTACAACTTGAGTTCTTATCATTTGATTCTTTACAGAAACACAATGGGAGGGGACGACTTAGAAAGGAGCGACTAAAAAAAGGGCTACTTGAAAAACAGAGTGAAAAACACCTTGAGTGAGCTTTTTGTGGGTGTCTGATTTCTCAAGGGGTGGACAATGATACGAGTCCCAAATTGGTCCCGTCTCAGAAGATGGGATGATATTTAAGTTACAGAGGCACTCTCCCCTAATGAACTAGTCTTTTGGGGTGAGTTCTACTTTCGCAGCTTGAGTTCCTATCAATAGCAATGTTATCAAACATGCGATGATATTTTAACTTCTAGAAATATATAAATCCCTCTTACCGCTAATTTAATTTTTTTCTTATGGTTTACAAATCTTATGATACACATTACTTGATTGACAAAAAATGTAGAAGGGGAAAGAAAAAAGAGAAAAAAAAAAATCATTCTAGCATCTGGCTCTATATCAATTGAGTTTTATTTTCTCACCCAAAAAAAAGAATTTTAAAAAAAAATTACTAAGTGAACCATCTGAAATAAGTTGACGATTTACATTCTGGTAATTTTCAGATCAACTTTAGTATATTAGATGTTTCTGTCCTTGCTCCTTATAAATCATGCAAAGCCTTTCCTAGAACTTTTAACTCATCTAGGATTCAGATTTTTAGCACATTGAGATTTAAACAAACAAAAATATGAAGAGAAAAATACTCTCAATGAATGAAGAATTTCTCTTGTAGCTTGTGGGGTCTATGCCCTCTTGGAGAATCCTTATTTAAACCTGTATGTACCATGTTTAATTTTCATGAATGATGTGTATCTTCCTGTATATTCAATTTCAGCAGCTTTATATTGAGAAAATAGGGAGAGCAAAAGTTAGGGAGATAAGAAAGAGATGCCAGACAAAATATATTATTGAAAGACTCGATGATGGTGTGTGTAAGATGACCCCACAGAATATCTATACTACTGAGAAAATTCACAATTTGGTTTTTGAATTTGACCCATTTAACTTTAATTCTTAAATTATTTTGAGTGCACAGTTAATCCTAAACTATCAAACTCAGTACACATTTTTTAGTCCCTAAAATTTACAAACGCGTTGTACATTAATCCGTGGACAATTGACAAAGGGACTAATATGCAATGAATTTATATTTTTTAGGAACTCACTCGTACACTCAAGAAAATTTTTAGTTTAAAGCTCAGTTGGTCTACTAATCCAGGAACTAAATTGTTAGTTTACTTTATAGTAATACTATAACCACATAAAGACATACAACCTTTTACTTTTGGCGAACTACAAATAATTATTTCCTTATCCTACGACTTTCTTAAATCCTTAATATGTCTTAACATGGTAACTCATTTATTAGCCTACTAGACTTTCTTGAATCTTAAATATCTCTTAACACTGCCCTTAAGCTAAAGCTTACAACTTGTTACAAATGTCACCAAATTAATAAAATAAAATAAAAAGCCAAAGAACAATACCCAACTCAAATAAAGACTATTACATTGACCAAGGAACTTAAGCAACTAAGACTTTATCGTGCAATGCCCTTGGCAGACTAACAGCTCCCAAAATTCTCAATCTACTTCCCATGAGCAGCCCCCTTGCAATTCAAACAACTTGGGCATTCTCTGATGATATCCTTGGCATAAATAGCTCCCAGTATTCTTCATCCTGCATCCCATGAGCAGCCCCTGAAGATTTTTCTAGTTGCTCTCCCCTCCTCATTTAACAAAATGACTTAGATCTTTGTAGTCTGCGATCTACTTCCAATGAGTAATCCTCTCAACCTTCTCCCAACTAATTTCTACTACTTGGGTTGCTCAACAGGGCACCCAACAACACCACTTTTTTGCTAGTGTCGAAGTCTTCAATATGCAACTCTAAAAATCTCTACTCTTTTACAACTCCATAGGTCAGGCTTTAACTATAACTTCCTTAACAGCAAAACTAGCAAATAAACACTAAAGCCAATCTACCAAATTACTATGGTAGAACTCAACTTCAACAACTCCATAACAAAGAAAAAATCTTTAACAGATTGAAATCCCATGAAAGAGAGGTGAACCTCAATGGAATATGTGACCAAACAAAAGTAGAACTCAGGTCGCCCATTTTTAGTTTTTGGGTTGAAGCTTGGGTTAGGATTCAACGTGGGTGATATCTATGCTCTAATACCATGTTGAGAAAATAGGGTAAGCAGAAGCTTGGGAGAAAATAACGACGCACAAACCAAAATATACTATTGAAAGGCTCAATGACAGTGTGTATAAGATGACCCCTTAGATTATAACCAGACAAAGACACTTGTACCTTTTTACTATGGGTGCACTACAAACTATTTCCTTAACGTAGAAGAGTTTCTTAAATCCTTAATATCTCATAACATGGCAACTCTTTTGTTAACATACTGGGCTTTCTTAAATTCTAAATATCTCTTAACAACTATTTTTTGGGGTAGGCTTTGTATGAAGAAGTGCTTCCAGCATTTGATGTACTGGGGAAGAAGTCTTTCTTCCTGGGTGAGGTTGGAAATGGTGCAAAAATGAAACTTGTCGTTAATATGACAATGGGCAGGTAATCTTTTTCTTTCCTATTTTCTTTTTTTTTTGAAGGGGGGAAGGGGAACTTCAGTTTTCAGGTTGCACTGTTAGTAATTCTGACTTCACTGTAAGCCAGTGGAACCTGTTGCATGTTCATTTTTTCTGTCTTACACAAATTAGTTGCATTGTTGTTTCTCTTGCAGTATGATGAATGCTTTCTCTGAGGGACTCACCCTAGCTGGAAAAAGTGGTTTGAACCCTCAAACTCTTCTTGATGTGCTGGTAAGAGATTGTGACCAGGAATATTCTTTTGACACCTTTTCCTATCACTTCTAAGCATAATTGGGATATTTTGTGCAGGATCTAAGTGCCATCAGCAACCCCATGTTCAGGATGAAAGGACCGACAATGATCCAGAACAATTACACCCCGGCTTTTCCTCTGAAACATCAACAGAAGGACATGAGATTGGCTCTTGCCATTGGAGATGAAAATGCTATATCAATGCCTGTAGCAGCTGCAGCAAATGAGGTTATACTATTCTCGTCACATTTTCCTTCTATACCAAAAAGTGAGACATGACTAGAAGATGCTTCATTTAATGCACACAACTGCTATCCCAGTGACTAGCAAGGAGAGACTCCATGAATTAGCTCACAACACTGGTGGAAAATGAGATGTCTAGCCTAGCTATAGGAAGATAATTCAGCCTGCCAAACAACCTCATGTATTGTCAAGAATGAGATCCCATGTTAGGATCCATATATATACCAATTGGCTTGGATCCTAATATTCCCATTTCAATTGACAAACTAAGAATATACTTCCTTTTAGAAAGGCTAGTGCCCAGAACAGATCTAGCTACTTCAATACCCAGCAAATATCTCAACGGCATTGATCCTTAGTTTGAAATATGGAAACAGGCATAATTCCTGTTTGGCCCTACTATTGTCTCTACTCTCGTCATATATGACCTCACATATAACAATAACAAGCAGTGTTGTTACTAACTTTTGAATGACACTGAGTTGTTCAACACGCATCTTTGAATTCCAAAACCAAGAATTCCATCAATAAAAGTACTAAATCAAGCTCTGGGAAAATGTTTGTAGCCAGCTAGTTTCCTCTCTCACATGCATAGTAACCCTAGCCTCCCCTCCAATGACAAACCCGGGGAATTGCTCCATGTATACCTCCATTTTTTATATCCTGCAAATGAAAGGGCCAATTAAAGGTGGCAACGTAGGCATAGCCAAAGAAGGGAAATCTCGAGAATTTTCTAAACCAGAAACCTTGGATAGGAGAGTAACCTAGCTACCGAGTGAGCATTTGACCTATCTACTGAAACTTCATTGTTGACTTTCATTCTATAAATATAACATACTTTCCAGAACCAGAAAGATATGACACAAGAGTCCAAGTACTATGAAATTGTCACTGCAGAAGGATTCATCCATACTTGAATTTGGAAGCACTGATGAAATGAATTTAGGAATAGGGACGGAGGAACAAAGGAATAACATAAAGGAGACAGAATCATGGGTTTGAATTGGAAATAGGATGAGGATGCTAGAAAGCTCTTTTTTATGGAGATGAACTATGGCAGAGTGAAAAAATTTAGATTTATCATCTTTCATTGATGATTTGGTATGTACATAAATAGGGATTTGATGATAATTATCAATCCCTAAAAATCAGCTCAAACCTAATTTAAGAGATTTTATTTATGGTAGTTATCTCTATACAGTTATTACAATACAATCAAAACAAATAAATACAATTAAGAAAATATAATTATCCCTTGATTCTCGGGATCAATACTGAGATTTCTATTTGATTTTCAACACTCCTCCTCAAGGTGAGGCATAGATATTGATCATATCCAGCTTTCTTGTTAATTCTTCAGCTCGAGATCCAAGGAGACTTTTAGTAAGCAGGTCTACTTCTTGTTGTCTTGTGGGTGGATATTGTAGATTAATAAGCCCATTATCAATTTTTTCTTTAATAAAATTTCGGTGAATCTCCACATGCTTGATTCTATCATGTTGAACTGAATTGTGGGCTATGTTGACTGCAGTTTGATTATCACAATATATTGTCAAGGGATGAGTAATAGGAATTCGAAGCTCACTGAAGATTCTTCTTAGCCATATATCCTCACACACCCCATGTGCTAGAGCTCGAAGTTTTGATTCAGTTGTGCTTCTCGCCACAACAGACTGTTTCTTATTTCTCCATGTTACAAGCTTTTCCCAAATATAGGTGTAGTAGCCTAAGCGTCTATCCATTATAGACCCAGCCCAATCTGCATCGGTGAATATCACAACGTCCCTCTTTCCTCCTTTCCTAAAATATAGTCTCTCTCCAGTGATTTTCTCTAAGTACCTCAAAATTTTGTAAACAGCTTCCATGTGACCTTCCTTGGGTGAATGCATGAACTGACTTACCACACTAACAGCAAAAACAATATCTGGTCTTGTGTGTGAAAGGTAAATGAGTCTACCTATAAGCCTTTGATACCTCTCTTTATCAATATCTTTCCCATCTTCTCCTTGTAGCTTCTTATTTGGCTCCATAGAGGTGTTGGAAGGCATGCACCCCAACATTCCCGTTTCTTGTAACAAGTCCAACACATACTTTTTTTATGAAATTGGAATTCCAGTATGATTTCTAGCAACCTCCATCCCTAGGAAACATTTTAGAGATCCTAGGTCCTTCATTTCAAGTCCAACACATACTTTCTTTGTGAAATTGGAATTCGAGTATGATTTCTAGCAATCTCCATATTTAGGAAATATTTTAGAGATCCTAGGTCCTTCATTTCAAAGGTCTTATTGAGATAGTTCTTGAGTAAACTTATTTCAGAAAAATCATCCCCTGTTATAATCACATCATATACATACACAATGAGAATGGTAATTTTTCCTCCCTGTGAATGTTTTAAAACCATTGTATTATCCATTTGAGCTTGGCAATAACCTCTTCTTCTCAACTTTTGTAAGTTTTTCAAACCAAACTCTAGAGGTTTGTTTTAGCCCATAAAGAGTTTTTTTTCAGCTTGCACACCTTCCCATCTGGTCCTTCAAACCCTGGAAAAATGTCTATGTAAACTTCATCATTTAACACGCCATTAAGGAAAGCATTCTTCACATAAAGTTGATAAAGAGGCCAATCCAAGTTTGCTGCGAAAGAGAACACCTTCACGGTATTGAGTTTTGCAATAGGTGCAAATATCTCTTGGTATTCAGTACCATAAGTTTAAGTAAACCCCTTTACCACCAATCTAACATTGTATTTTTCTATGCTACTATCACTTTTGTATTTTATATTGAACACCCATTTACATCCAACTGTTTTCTTACCCATGGGTAGACTTCTAAATTCCCACGTACAATTTTTTTCAAGTGCTTGTGTCTCCTCTAAAATAGCATGTTTCCATTCGGGTTTAGAGAGGGCTTCATGTATATTTTTAGGAAGAACAACGTTGAAGAGATTAATAGTAAAAGTATGGAAATTAGAAGATAACTAGCCATAAGACACAAATTTGGAAATTGGGTGTTTATTACATGCTCTTACCCCTTTCCTAATAGCAATAGGAAATTCTTCTAAGGTTTGATGTATTTCAGGCTACTCATATATGATTGGCTGGGTTTCAAGTGATTGCTATGTGAGATTAATATCATCAGAGCACACTATAGGTCCGGATGCTTGGCCTTGCTCTATGTCAAATTTATTATGGTCTGCAATATGATTTTTCTAGGTCTGATTTCTCCTAGAATAAACAAGCAACTTGGGTTGACCTTAAGAGTCTTCAGCACCATTTTCAGGTTGTTCAGAACTCGTCCCATGCTCAACAGTTAAGATAGGATCTATAGCAGTGCTTTCTGGAATAGGTAGAAGAGATAAAGTAGGAATGGTCTCAGGAATGGGTAGAGGAGATACTCCCTCTGAAATGGTAGGGCCAGTTTCGGATTGCTCACTCTCACATTCATTCTATATTCCCTGACACACATATTCACTGATATACTCTCCCTGAAGAGGAGTAGAAGGGAAAAATGTTGAGTTTCAAGAAAGAAAGCATCTTTGGTCACAAAAAACCGTTTAAAAATAGGAGAGTAACACTTATACCCCTTTTGAGTTGGAGAATATCCAACAAAGACACATTTATGAGCTCTAGGATCAAGTTTGGATTGTCCAAGGAATTGTGAGTGAATAAAAACTTTACAATCAAAAACTTTTGAATGGAGAGTAGAAAGTTTGAAGTGTGAAAAATACTGTTGGAGAACAAAAATAGGGGTTTTGAAGGTTAAAGTCTTGGAGGGTATCTGATTTATAAGATATGCAAAAGTTAGCACAGCCTCAACCCATAAGTATTTAGGGACATTCATGGTAAACATAAGGGATCTAGCCACTTCTAAGAGGTGATAGTTTTTCCTTTCAGAAATGCCATTCTGTTGAAGGGTATTTATACAAGATCTTTGGTGGATTATGCCTTGGGAAGTTAGATTTTCTCCAAGAATGGAATTGAAATATTCCTTTCCATTACCGGTCTTAAAAATCTAGATAGTAGTTTGGATTGGTTCTTGATCATGGAGTGGAAATTTTAAAAAATGTGAGTAGCTTCAGACTTATCCTTTAGAAGATAAATTCAACAAATTCTACTATGGTCATCTACGAACCATTTAGTCCCAAAAATATTTTTTCCACGTGAAGGGCCCAAATATCCCCAAATATTGCTATGAACAAGAGCAAAAGGTTTAGATGCAATATAGAGTTTAACATTGTACGAAACACGGGTTTGTTTATCTAACTTACACACATCACAAGATAAAGAATTTAAATTTTCATTGATGAACATGTTTGGAAACAAACGTTTAAGATACAATAAATTAGGATGCCCTAACCTATGGTGCCACATCATGATTTTGTCAAGTCTTAATTCTGTGGCAGCAAGAACTTGTTTATTAGGATGTCCACTATGTTTCCAAAGGTAGAGACCATTTGACATACTAGCTACCAATCATCTTTCTGGTAGCTTGTTGCTGTAGGATACAACAATCAGGAGTAAATTTAATTAGCCATTTGGAATCCTTGGTTAACTTGCTAATAGAAACAAGATTGCAAGTTAGGTTTGGTATATAGAGAACATAATGAAGAATCAAATTATCAAATAATTTTATTGAGCCAATCCCGATTATAGGTGAAAGAGACCCATTTGCAACTTTTACCTAGAAGTGGTGCATGTATTGCGGGATTCTAATCCCTGAATATTGGAGCATGTATTGCGGGATTCTAATCCCTGAACATTGGCGCAAATGAGATTAGGAAACTTTCTTATTCTTGTTGCTGAAGCTGCAGTGAAGATTAGGACACTTCCAGTTTTCACAGGATTTTAGATTATGTCCTGATTTTTGGGAGTTTTTTTTCTGGGTAATTAATTTTTTGTTTCCTATATTCCTCTTATGTATTTCCGAGACTCATGGGATTGTTTTACCGGAATATTTCTATATATTCTGGTCTCCCTCTGTTGGTCTGTATGAGTGCACCACTTAGACAATAATACACGCTGAGTTTGTCTTTCTCTCCGGTTTCTATTTTTCACATGGTATCAGAGGCTGGTTATCGTTGAGAGGAAGAAAAATAAGGCCAGCTTTAAGCAGGCTCTCACCGGGTTAAGCAAGGATGGGCAGGAGGAAAGGTCCTCAGAAACTTCTCCCGCCCCAAGCCTTACAATTAACCCATCTGTGCAACATCACCCCATTACCAACTCCTTTGATAACTCCTCACTTCAAATAACTCCTTACAAGCTAAATGGACACAACTTTCTTCTATGGTCAAGATCAGTTCAAATAGTTATCAGAGGAAAGGGAAAAATTGGCTTCCTGGATGGAACTACTCCAAGACCAAACCCCAGAGACCTTCTCTTCCCAACGTGGGATATTCAGAATGCCTTTGTGATGTCCTAGCTAATTAATTCAATAGAGGAGAACATAGGGTCACTCTACCTTATCTACAATATTGCTAAAGATATTTGGGATAAGGTAAGAATAGCCTACTCTGACCCTGAAAATTTTGCTCAACTTTGTGAGTTAAGGGATAAAGCAAGGAATCTTAAACAAGGGGTCATGTCTCTTACTGACTATTATACTAATCTCACAAAAATATGGCAAGAATTAGACTTGTTTGAATCCACTGATTGGTGTGACAAGTGTCAAGAAAAGTATGTAAAATATGTGGAGAGAACCCGAACCTATGATTTTCTTGCAGGGTTAAATAAAGAACTTGATGAAGTTCGTGGAAGAATGATAGGCATTCATCCAATGCCAAGAATTGAAGAGGTGTTTGTTGAGGTCCGAAGAGAAGAAAGTAGAAGGAAAGTCATGTTGGGTGATACTAGAGGAATTTAGACAGAAGCATCTGTTCTCTTTACTGAAAGGCGAGAGGATCAGAATAGAAGCTATCCTAATGACCAGCAAAGGATAAAAAAGGGGAATCTTTGGTGTGAACACTGTCACAAAACTAATCACACTAAAGAAACATGCTGGAAGCTACATGGGAAGTCAGCTAATCTACAGAACCGTGGACAAACCTCAAGAGATTCTCGTGCATACCAGATTAACTCCGAATCTGTAAACCAAAAAACAGCATAAAACTCTAGTAATCTCAACCTGAACAAGGAGCAATTAGAACATCTCTATAAGCTTCTAAATACAGAAAAACATTCTGGTACAGCACTAGTAGCACAACAAGGTATTTTTTCTGTTCTAAATTGTAAAAAGGAAGGAAAAAAATTATAGATTATTGATTCTGGAGCTTCAGATCATATGTCAAGTTGTATTGATCTCTTCTCCTCATATACTCCTAATGATAGTCAAACTAAAGTAAAAATAGCAGATGGATCTCTATCTCAAATTGCGGGAATTGGAAATATTAAGATCAACTCAACCCTTACTCTTAAATCTGTGCTCCATGTTCCAAACCTATCTTGTAACTTACTATCTGTAAGTAAGCTTATTAAAGATAATGAGTGTTATGCTATTTTCTCACAAAATCATTGTGAATTTTAGGTCCTGAGTTCGGGGAAGAAGATTGGCAATGATAAGGAATATGAAGGATTATATTACTTTGAGGAAGAAGACAACCAAACCAGCCAAGCCCTTACTACTAGATACTTTGAACCAAATACAAGGCAATATCAGATTATGTTATGGCATTATAGATTAGGACATCCAAGTTTTAAATATCTCAAACATTTGTACCCTACTTTATTCAAAAATAATGATAATTTTCAATGTGAAATTTTCCAATTAGCTAAACACCAAAGATCAGTTTTCAAACCTCAACCATACAAAGCTACAAAACATTTCTCTATGATTCACAGTGATATTTGGGGACCTTCACGATCTCATAATATTTATTCTAAACGATGGTTTGTCATTTTCATAGATGATCATACCAGGGTATGTTGGGTTTATCTCTTAAAAGATAAATCAGGTGTTGAACAAGTTTTTATCAACTTTCACAACATGATCAAAAATCAATATGACACCAACATTCAAGTTTTATATACTGATAATGGTAGGGAATACTTTTCTCAAGTTTTGGGATGTTACTTGAACAATCATGGCATTATTCACCAAAGCTCATGTCTTAATACCCCTCAACAAAATGGAATTGCTTAGAGAAAAAATAAACATTTATTGGAAGTTGCTAGGTCTCTCTTATTCACTACCAATGTTCCAAAAATGTTTTAGGGGGACGCTGTCCTCATAGCTTGCTATTTAATCAACCGGATGCCCACACAAGTTCTTCAATTTCAAACACCCTTAAATACACTCTTGAAATATTTCCTTAATAGCAGAACTCTTACCAATCTTCCCCTAAAAGTGTTTGGATGTACTGTGTTTGCTCATAATCATACACCAAATAGAAACAAACTTGACCCCAAAGCCCTTAAGTGCATCTTCATAGGCTATGCAACAAACCAAAAAGGCTACAAATGCTACTTCCCTGAAAAAAGAAAACTCATTGTCACTATAGATGACACTTTCTATGAAAATACTCCTTTTTATCCCAACAATTTTCTTCAGGGGGAGTAACATAATGAAGAAAATTTGATGTTATTTCTGCCCCTAGCAAACCTGCACTCACAACCCGAAGACCAGCAGCCAGCAAACCAGTCAGCAAACCTGCACTCACAACCCGAAAACCAGCAACCAGCAAATTAGCCAAAAAACCTGCATTTACAACTAGAAAACCAGTACCCACAGCAGACACATGCTCCTCTGCCTCCTACCTATTCTATTCTGGACATTACTGATACTGAAACTGAGAATGCAGAATCAGCAAGTAATATCCAAGAGCTGCAGACCCGAGACCTTCCTCAACCAGAACCAGAATTACAAGTGTATGTCAGGCGAAAAAAAAACTCAAAGTAATGTAGTTCCTTCTACCCCTGAACATAGCCAGAATTCTGCCTCAGACTCAGGTAAGACAATAAAATCATCTGCTGAAAATGTCTCTGATTTACTTCCCATTGTGTGGAGAAAAGGTGTTAGGTCGTGTACATAACATCCCATTGCTCATTTTGTTAAATATGATCACTTATCTACTTCTATGAAAGCACTAACAGCAGGTCTTGAAGAAACCTTTATTCCCAAAAATATAAAAGAGGCCCTTAAAATACCTGCATGGAAGAAGGCTGTGGAAGAGGAGATGGTAGCTCTTGAGAAGAATAGAATATGGGAATTAGGGGATAAACCAAGAGATGTTGTACCAGTAGGATGTAAATGAGTGTTTACTGTGAAATACAAATCAAATGGCACCATAGAAAGGTATAAAGCACGTCTTGTTACAAAAGGGTTCACCCAAACATATGGGATAGACTATCAAGAGATGTTTGCTCTTGTTGCAAAACTTAACACAATCCGGGTCTTTTTATCTATAGCACCCAACCTTGATTGGCCTCTCCATCAACTTGACATCAAGAATGCTTTTCTAAATGGAGATTTGACAGAAGTTGTTTACATGGATCCCCCTCCAGGTTTTAAGAGTACAGCCCACACAGGACAAATATGTAAACTCAAGAAATCTCTCTGTGGACTCAAACAATCACCACAGGCTTGGTTTGAAAGGTTCACTAAGGCCATTCTCAACCAAGGATATAAGTAAGCTCATAATGATCATACTTTATTCTACAGACATCATGGTGGTAAATCAACTATCCTAATTGTGTATGTAGATGATATTATTGTAACCGGTAATGATATTTCAGAGATAACATCCTTAAAAGGAAGACTAGCAGACGAATTTAAAGTTAAGGATCTTGGTATACTAAGATACTTTCTGGGAATGGAAATTGCACGAAATAGATCTGGTATCTCCGTATCACAAAGGAAATATACCTTAGATCTTTTGAAAGAGACTGGGTTTATTGGATGCAAACCAATTGATACTCCAATTGATCCTGACACTAAGTTAGGAAATAAAAATACAGGCGAACTAGTAGAGAAGGGGAGATATCAAAGGCTGGTCGAACTAGTAGAGAAGGGGAGATATCAAAGGCTGGTCGGAAAACTCATATATCTTGCTCACACCAGGCTTGATATATCATATGCTGTCAGCTTAGTGAGTCAGTTTATGCATAATCCACATGAAGAACACTTGAATGTGGTCCTACGCATCTTAAAATATCTTAAAGGTAATCTTGGAAGAGGACTATTCTTTAAGAAAGGAGAATCTCGTACAGTTGAAGCTTATACTAATGCAGATTGGGCTGGGTCAATTACTGATAGAAGATCAACATCTGGTTATTGTTCATTTGTTTGGGGAAATCTTGTGACATGGAGAAGCAAAAAACAGAATGTGGTAGCAAGAAGTAGTGCCGAGACTGAGTTGAGATCACTTGCTAATGGTGTTAATGAATTGATGTGGCTCAAATTACTTCTTGAAGAACTTCAAGTTACAAATAAAGGGCCTATGAGGTTATATTGTGATAATAAAGCAGCTATTAGTATAGTACATAATCTGGCCCATCATGATCGTACAAAGCATGTTGAAGTTGATCGTCATTTTATCAAAGAAAAGGTGGAAGAAAGAATTCTTGATATTCCTCATGTTGCCTCATCTAAACAAACAATAGATATTTTAACAAAAGGCCTTCTTAAGCCTCTCTTTGAGAAAATGATTCACAAACTAGGTTTATTTTATATATACAACCTAGCTTGAGGGGGAGTGTTGGAATTAAGAGCATGTATTGCGGGATTCTAATCCCTAAATATTGGTGCATGTATTGCGGGATTCTAATCCCTGAATATTGGAGCATGTATTGCGGGATTCTAATTCTTGAACATTGGCTCAAATGAGATTAGGAAACTTTCTTATTCTTGTTGCTGAAGCTGCGGTGAAGATTAGGACACTTCCAGTTTTCACGAGATTTTAGATTATGTCCTGATCTTTAGGAGTTTTTTTTCTGGGTAATTAATTTTTTGTTTCCTATATTCCTCTTATGTATTTCCGAGACTCATGGGATTGTTTTACCAGAATATTTCTATAAATTCTGGTCTCCCTTTGTTGGTCTGTATGAGTGCACCACTTAGACAATAATACACGCTAAGTTTGTCTTTCTCTCCGATTTCTATTTCTCACAAAACTTATAAGAGAATAGAAGGGAAAGACCACTTGTCATATGGTTTAATGCTCCAGAATCAAAGATCCAAGAAGCAAAATTATTGGGTAAGGAATTGGAAACAGAGAAAGCCATACCTTTGAGGGCAAAAGTACAAGTGGGTGATTCAATTTGAAGTTTGAGTAATGTGTGGGGAACTTCTAGTTGAGGTTTGGTAAGTTGAACACTAGAAATTTCTGCTCCTCACCAACTTCCTCAGATGCACACCCACTGGAGACTTTGTGTACTTTTCTTTCTTTCTTGTATTTAAGTTTCCATCTGAGTGGAACATCATGCAATTGGAAGCATTTTTCTCTATTGTGTCCTACCTTTTTACAATAACTACAGATAGGTCGTTCTCCAATTCTAAGTTTGTTGTCTCCTCTGGTGTTTAGATCAAAACTATCATTGGTGTAAAAATCAGTGGTTTCTGTAGTTTTCTCACTAAGATGTTGATCCTTCACTTCTCCAAGCATGACCATTTTTCTATTTTCTTCACGTTGGAGTTCAGCAAAGGCTTCTCCAATTGTTGGCAGAGGTCTACTTCTCAAAATTCTTCCACAAACTTCATCCAACTCCTTATTTAGACCTGCCAAGAACTCGTACAATCTCTCTTTATACAAGTGAGTCTTGAATCTTACGTGATCATCAACATCTCCCCAACCGGCTTCATAAATTAAATCCAGTTCTTGCCAAAGGAGCTTTAGGATATTGTAATATCCTGTGACATCCAGATTGCCTTGCCTAATATCTTTCAGCTTCATTTTTATTTCAAACACTTGAGAGGCATTCTCAAGGTCCGAATAAGTTTCTTTGACAGCATCCCAAATTGCTTTTGTTGTCTTAAACAAAAAGTAGGTTCGGCTAATGTGAGGCTCCATAGAATTTATGAGCTACGACATAACAATAGAATTATTGAGTTCCTAGGCAGCATAACTAGGATCGTCTGATTTGGATTTGCTGGTTTCACCAGTGATATAACCCATCTTTCCACATCCTCGGAACACCATGAGAACTGACTGAGACTAGTGGAGATAATTTTTCTCATCTAGCCTATGATTTGTGATAACTAGAAACAAGTTTTCTTAGAGAGAAGGGATTGCTAGAGTAAGAGAACTTGACTCGCTATCGGGCTTTCTAAGAATTTCCATGGTTGCTCTGATACCATGAAAAAATTTAGAAGAGAATTTCTCTCCTTTCATTGATGATTCAGTATATACATAAATAGGGATTTGATGATAACTATCAATCCCTAAAAATAAGCTCAAGCCTAATCTAAGGGATTTTCTTTATGGTAGTTCTCCCTGTATAGCTATTACAATACAATCAAAACAAATAAATACAATTAAGAAAAGATAATTATCCCTTGATTCTCGAGATTAATATCGAGATTTCCATTTGATTTTCAACATAAAGGGAATAAAAACTGCAAAACACTTTGTTAGAATTAATGTAAATAGAATATTTGTGATTAAGAAGTGTCGATTATATCCTTTGATTTAAGGGATTATAGTAATCGTCTTATCCTTTGAATTAAGGGATCGTAATATCCTTTAATTTAAGGGATTATAATCATATTTTGTAGTTATTGACTTATCTATAATTTTATCTAAGAACTAATTTAGGCCTTTTTCATGGACTATATTTTATGTTTTTCTCCTATTTTTATCTGACTTAACATAGTATCAGAGTCTTAAGAAAAACACAAATTAGTAGTCCTCTCTTATTTTTCTATTAGTTTTTATTTCCTTTCCAAGAAAAAAAAAGGCAACAACATTCGCATCGCATTGCAGAAGGGGTGGAAAGTCTCTCTGCCAAAGACGCTGTTGACCTAGCCATTGTACTAGACCACCACAGACAGATGCGTCCTGTCCTCACTATCAGACATCCTCCAGCACCCCTCCGGCCACCACAGATTCAATCTTTCTCTTCGTTCGTATCCTAACAACTTTAAGCATTGCGTTGTAGAAGCTACGAAGCCTCTGCCAAAGACACCGTTGCCCAAGCCAAGGAACCAGACCACCATATATGAGTGTGTTCGAGCATCCCTCACTGCTGGTAGTCATCTGGTCGACCACCACAGGTTGAGTGTCTTCTTTTGTCTTGTTGCGCAATTGCCTCTCAGCCACACTAGAGAGTGACGAAATTCATTCTTGGCACATACCCAGTTGCTACTTCGGCTATTTGTTCTGTGTTCGTGGTATTTTTTCGTAACAGGTTCTTTTTTTGTTTGGTTGCTGCTTCAGTCACTTTGCTTTTGCTATGATAGGTCGTTTTTTGGGCTTCTTTCTTCATTAACACATGATGGCTTCCTCCTCTATGGTGTCCACAACCCCAAAATCAGTAGTATCTTTGCCCATAGAAGATTATCATAAATTTTTACAATATTATGCCCCTAACACTACAATTATTGTTGGTTTCATTGCTTACGTTGTCCATACCGGTAATTCTATTGTCTACCTTAATAAGTCTCCTTATTCAGGATTTTGGATTTTAGACTAAAGGTGTTTCAGATCATATATCCAGTAACCCTCGTCTCTTCTCAAAATTGAATATTTCTTCTTCTTCTCTTCCTGTTATTATTTTCGCTGATGGTTCCAGAACTATTACTAAAGGTATTGGTCAAGTACGATCACTTCCCTCCCTGCCTCTTAAGTTTGTTCTTTATGTTCTTAGTTGTCCTTTCAATCTCATCTCTGTTAGCAGCTTATTTAAACTTTGAATTGCTCTATGATTTTTTTTTATTCTTCTATGCTTATACTGGATCGGAGCATTGGTTAGATAATTGAAACCGGATGTGAATCACAAGGGCTATATCATTTCTACATCTCCAGCAGTTTGTAATACCTCTGTCTTTCCATCTATGCTTCATCATTGTTTAGAGCATCCCAACCTTCGTAAATTGCAACAAATGGTACCTAGTCTTTCTTTTTTAGAGTCTTTAGAATGTGAATAATGTCAGTTGGGTAAATATACCCATGTGTCTTTTCCTAAACATAGTCAAAGAAAAACTGAGTCCCATTTTTTCTTAGTTCATACTAATATTTGGAGATCTAGTCATCATCGTTCTATTTTAAGTTTTAAGTATTTTGTCACTTTTATTGATGATTACTCTCTGTGTACTTGGTTGTTTTTAATGAAGGATCGATTTGAACTGTTTTTTATTTTAAAAAAATTTTACACTGAAATTTGTACTCAATGTAATACGTCTGTTAAAATTTTGCGAAGTGATAATGCACGTGAATATTTTTCTGCCTATTTTCAACATTTTATGACTGCACAAAGTATGCTTCATCAATTTTCTTACGTTCACACACCACAACAAAATGATGTAGCTGAACGCAAAAATCATCATTTAATTGAGACACCTCGCACTTTATTATTTCATCACAATGTTTCTCTTTTTTTTTGGAGTGATGCGGTTCTTACAGCCTGTTACTTAATCAACTATATGTCTTCCTCAGTGCTCAAAGGTCAGATCCTTCATTCTCTCATATTTTCAGGTCAATCATTGTATCATCTCCCTCCTCGTGTATTTGAATGTGTTTGTTTTTGTTCATAATAATATCCATAGGTTGCAATACGCTTGCAATCAAGTCTTTTAAATGTATTTTCTTGGGTTATTCTAGATTCCATAAGGGCTACAAGTGTTACTTTTCCTTAACTCATCAGTTCTTTGTGTCTACTGATATTACCTTTTTTAAACAATCTTTTTATTACTCATCATCTGGTTCTATTGATCAGTCTATTGTTACTGATGTTCTTCATCTTCTCTGTTTCGATTCTTCTATTGTTCCTTTGAGAGATACTTCAATTTCACCTTCACAGATTATTCACCCCTCTAGGTTTATCGTCGCTGTGTACCCATCTCTACTCCTGCAGGCCTTGTGGATGTTCCAGATGATTCACCACCGAATCCAGCTTCAAGACCTGCGTCAACCCTGTATCCACTTCAATTTCACCTTCACAGATTGTTCCACCCCTCCAGGTTTATTGGCGCTGTGTACCCACCTCTGCTCTTGCAGACCCTGTGAATATTCCAGATGATTCACTACCAGATCTAGCTTCAAGACCTGCTTCGACCCTGTCTCTTGCTGATGTTCTTCCTATTTCTATTAGAAAAGGTATTATCTCTTCTCATAACCCCCATCCTGTCTAAAATTTTATGAGTTATCATCGATTATCCTCTCCTTATTATGCCTTTATGTCTTTTTGTCTTCTGTTTTCATTTCTCAGACAACACAAGAAACTTTATCTCACCCAAGGGTGGTGACAAGCCATGGTTGATGAAATGACTGCACTATAATCATGTGGCACTTGAAAATTGACACATCTCTCTCTTAACAAATCTACTGTTGGTTGTCGTTGGGTTTAGACAGTTAAAGTTAGACCTAACAGTACTATTGATCGTCTTAAAGCTTGTTTAGTTGTCAAAGGTTATACGTAGATTTTTTAGTTGGATTATGGTGATACTTTCTCTCCAATTGCAAAAATGGCTTCCATTTGGCTTATGTTGTCCATTGCTGCCATGCGACATTGGCCTCTCTATCAACTGGATATTAAGAATAATTTTCTTCATGGTGATCTTGAGGAGAAAGTGTATATGGAACAACCACCTGATTTTGTTGCTAAGAGGGAGTCGGGAATAGTATGTCAACTACGATGGTCTATCTACGGTTTGTAGCAATCTCCCCGAGCCTGGTTTAACCTATTTAGTAATGTGGTTCAACAATTTGGGATGACTCGGAGTGAGGCTGATTACTTAGTCTTTAAACACACCAATCCTCTGGTTGTTGCATTTATTTAATTATTTATGTGGATGACATCATCATCACAGGGAATGATAAAAAAGAGATCTCCCAGCTTAAACAACATCTTCTTAATAATTTTCATATGAAAGACTTGGGGAAGTTGAAATATTTCTTAAAGATTGAAGTGGCACAGTCCAATACCAGTATCGTAATCTCTCAGAGAAAATATATCTTAGATCTTCTTAAAGAAATAGGTATGTTGGACTGTAAATCAGTTGAAAGTTCAATGGATGCAAATGTTAAACTTCTACCTGAACAAGGAGATTCTGATATATACAGGAGACTTATGGAAAAATTGAACTATCTCATGATCACTCGGCTTGATATCTCTTTTGCAGTAAGTGTTATAAGTCAATTCTTACAATCTCTACGTACAAGTCACTAGGATGTCATGTCATGACGTGCATTTTAAAATATATCAAAGGTGCTTATGTAAAAGGACTATTATATGAGAATAATCAACATACTCAAATAACTGAGTATGCAGATGCAAATTGGGCAGGATTTCTTTCAGATTGATATTCTATTACAAGCTATTGTGTATTTGTTGGAGGAAACCTGATATCTTGAAAGAGCAAAAAATAAGAAATGGTAACTAGATCTAGTATAAAGGCCGAATATCGGGCAATGGCCTTCGTTACGTGTGAGTTAATATGGATAAGACAATTGTTTCAAGAATTGCAATTTGGAGAACTTAACAAAATGGAACTAATTTATAACAATCAAACAGCTTTACACATTGCTTCTAATCTTATGTTTCATGAACAGACCAAGCATATAAAAGTTAATTGTCACTTCGTTAAAGATAAGATTTTATTAGGGACCCTTATTACAAGTTTTGTCAATTTTAATGATGAATTAGCTAACATTTTTACTAAATCTTTAAGAAGTCTACGAATAAATTATATTTGTAACAAGTTTGGTACATATAACTTATATGCTCCAGTTCGAGGGAGAGTGTTAGAATTAATGTAAATAGAATATTTGTGATTAGGGAGTGTCGACTATATCTTTTGATTTAAGTGATTATAGTAACCGTCTTATTCCTTGAATTAAGGAATCGTAATATCTTTTGATTTAAGAGATCATAATTAGATTTTGTAATTATTGACTTATCTATAATTTTATTTATAAATATCAGGAACTAATATAGGTCCTTCTCATAAATTATGTTTTACAATTATGTTTCTCTTCTATTTTTTTTCTAACTTAACACACTCATTCAGTCTGTAGGTTTCAAGCATAATTTGTTTCTAAACTACTTTATTTGTATCATTCTCTAGATCATATATAATTATATGTAACTTCTCGTATCTGTTTCCTAGTATTGAACAATCAGAACTTCACCACCAAACCCCTCGGAATGAACATATATCTCTCGTCCATCTTGTAGATAATTAATTGAATAATTCTAAAATCAAGATTTTCAGTAAAAGCACCCACCAGTTGATTTTCATATTTTTCTGCAGGTATTCATAGTAACCTTTCATTAATAAAATGCCCATTAATTCAAACTAATTTTGTTTTAAGGTAAAATACATTATTCTACCTTGTGATTTGGGCAGTTTTCACCTTGCTACCTGTGATTTAAAATTCGACATTTTGTTACTTGAGTTTTGCTCTAGTAGCATATCATTATCCTATACTTTTATTTCGTTAAATCTTAAATATAATTCTCAAATTCTATATGATTTTCTTAATTCTCTTCCAATTTCATCTTGAAATTCCCAACCGCTCTCTTTCTTATTGAGCATCACACTTTCTAATTTCTTGTCCCATCCCCAAACTGGTGCGAGTAAAAAAAAAAATGATTTTCAGTTTCTGATTAAGACATTAGTTGCATATGTCATATTTAATATTCTAATAAATATGCGAATCATTAATGATCTAATGAGTTAGCTTTAAAAAAATACATCTATAAGTTGTTAAGACTCTTTTATTGTTTTAAATTGTCTCATGGATGCATAGTTTCATAAAGATACTAAACTTCCAATTCTGTATTTTGTTTGTAGGCTTTTAAGAAAGCGAGAAGCATGGGTTTGGGAGACCTCGACTTTTCAGCTGTCTTTGAGACTCTGAAAGCTCTTAAACATTCATCTTGATACAATCACGTTCGATGCTGATGCATTTTAATAGAGTGATTGATTGAACCATGGTTATGGAGCAACAACAAAATCAATGGTTATATAACAAAGTCGTAATGCATATTAGCATAGACTATTATTGGACCTTGTAAATTTTCCCCTCTGCATCGCACCATGAACTCATAATACCTGAACTTTCGACTAGTCCAAATTGTAGTGCATTTCATTGGTTATCTACATCGTTTTGCTTCAAGTCGTGGGGCAGTGATTTGGGCAGGATGCATGTGTATTATATCTACCTATTGTGCACCAGAGGTTTTTCATAATAACTAGGAGTATTCTTAAATGGGCGTAGTTGGTCCTTTTCTCTCACTCCCAGTGGCCTAAAATCAGTCCAAATTATCACAGAACACTTTGTAGTAGAGACTAGGGCTGTTTAAAATATATTCCGTTTAATTCCAACCAAATCAATTCAATCAAAACCATTCTTTTAATAGGATAAATTGAAGAAAATTTTATTAAAATGGTTTATTAGTTCCATGATTAGATGTTCATTTTGAAAATTTAATTCTAACTAAATCAATTGATGATCTTATATATATATATATATATATATATATATATATATATATATCCTTCTGTTTCAATCATCTCTCAACTTGTCTATGAATTATGATAAAAGATGAAAAAGTATATAACTTTGAATTTTTAAAATTCATTACGAGGATGTTTTATTTTCTTTTCAAAAATCAACCATTTGACCCAATTCAAATTGGAGGATTGGATTGGTTTGATTGTCACCACTTTGATTGGATTATTTGATTGAATATTTCTATGAACTATCAATAAATTTGGTTGATAAAGTGTCTATATGGATTCAAACTAAATTGATATACACCCCTAATTGAGACAAATAATAGACTAAACCTAGTAGGAAAAAACTTAAGTTCTTTATATACTTGTCGTTAGGTTCTACAAGACTACAACAAAAAACGAAAAGTGGAAATTTTTTTGTAAAAGAGTCAATTATACAATGTTAAATAGAAAAAAAAATATTTATGTCATGTTTTTATTGTAAAACCTGATAGCAAACACATTAAAAATTTTAATCTTGTTTTATATAGTATTGTTGAAAAAATTAGACCAGTAGGACTAAAAAAATTAGAAGCCAATCCTTCCATTGATTTGGTTTTACCCATAAAGTTGTTTAGTAAAACAGATTATCAAGACTGGTGCACCATTAAATCAAAAGAAAAATAACAGAAAAATAACGATGACTTCAAAGTACATGACTTGTATTTTTGCTTCTTCTTCTTGTTTCTAATGAACGCATGATTTTGACTCTACCAATGTTTTTAAGTCTACGATTGTTATCTACACATTTTATTTTATTTCATAAATGTCATTGTAATACTTATTACTATTAAATATTGTAGTACATAAAATTATTAACTTATTTTGTATAATAGTAGTATTTAATGATTCTTTTTTTGTAGGAAGCAAGAAAACCAAAAAGTCTAAGGCTAGGCAATCACAACTCACTCCCAAGAGAACACTACCACATCCTTGAGGTGGGTTCACCATCTCCATGTCAATACTATTCATCTGACGAGCAAAATTCGCAAGCTAATCCGCTACTCGATTTCTCTCAAGATAAACATGCAAAAGCTTGATTAGCCAGCCATGCCCCAACAACATCTTATGCTACTAACCAAGTGTGAATAAGGATGTTTGACGGAGATCAAGGTGTGGTCAAATCTATTTCAAATCGTTCTGATAGAAATTAAGGTGTTGTCAAATCAATTCTAAACCGTTTTTAAGATTCTTTCAAGAGATAAATAGTCCAATGACTAAAATCAAAGCAAAACAGGCCAAATAAATTTTATTAAATTTGATTTTAGATGTACATGCTAAAGAGAAAGTTATTGGGCAAGTCAATATTTCAAGTGAGTTATATTTTGCAACCTTTAAGATAGCATTAAATAGAGTTTGTTGAATCTTAAAGACTGTTACCCAAATCTACATAAATTAAAAATATATTATGAACTTTATGTTATATGCTTTCTTTAAGAATACTATTAATATTTTAAGCTCATTCTTTATGGTCAAATATTTAATTATAGATTTATTTTTATTAACTTAATTGGATCAAATAACTAATATTGTTTGAGTCATATTCTATTGAAAGTCCAAAAGTTTTAAACTTTTCTACTAGTTTTAAGATTGCTTAACTATATAAAGATTCTTTATGTTCATATAATTCAGAGATTTTGATGATTAAAAAAATTAAGTTTTTTCTTAAAGTGAGAACTTCTCTTAGTTTTTAAACAAAAAATTAAATTCGACTTATCAAGTAACTCGTAACGATCAAATATCTATTAAATTTTTAAGATGATCTTTATTTTTGTCAAACACTCTGTTTCTTGACTTAAAGAAACGCATCCCGTTTCGAAAATTATATGACATTATATGATGGTATTTTGATATAAAATAAATATCAATAAATAGTAAAATGTTAAAATAATTAACAGAATATTTTAAATAAATTTAATTGTAACATTTTTTAAATTTTAAAAGAAATCAATCTATATATATATATATATATATATATATTGAAAATAGAAAAGATCATGTAATAAAAACAAAATACAAAAAAGTGAAGTTTTAAAAATATTAAAAAAACTATGTAATAAAAATATTAATAAAAAAAATTTACTTAAAAATATATTATATTTATTCATATATATAAATCTTTAAATAATTTAATATAATGTAAAAGTAATTAAAGTTTTGTTTTTATTATTTATTGATATTTTTAATAAATAGTATTATATGTTAAATAAGTTATATGCATAATATTAGAATAAATTTCGCTAAACACTTGATTCTTCTTTAAAAATAATAACCCACCATTAAAATTTTAAAATAATGTTACAAATACTTCCGTTAAGTTACTGTTCTCAATTTAAAAATACATTTTTGTCCCTACTAATTTTTCATCCTCAAAAGCTAGCGTGAAAAATGTCTACAAACTTTCTAATTTCTACGTATCTCTGCTTTGTGAGAAACAGAATTAACAAACAAAAAATAAATACACATTTACGTAAACTACAAATATTAAAAACATTTTCCCTACACAATTTTTCTCTTATCAAATAAAAAACTAAACCAATTAAATTTATTCTTATTGAAATAAATCTAAATTTAATGATATTAACTTTTAAAATTTCATTAATCTCACATAAATACTTATCAATTTAAATTTTAAGCAAAAATTACTAAAACAAATTATCGTTAATAAATATAATAAAATTAAATCCCACTTCGCTTGGTCACAATGTATAATTGTCTTTTAAAATAGGATAGCTGATTGTAATTTTTAAAACAGAAAAGCCAAAAATAACCTATTATTGTAAATTACTCATTATTAAATACCAATCTAACCATAATGAAACCATTACACCAATCGGATTTTTAGAACATTGCTTAAAACTCAAGTCCAAAATACAAACTAAATAGATTGCATGTGCCAAAGGCCCAGAACTTATGTAATCCAGATACAAAATATGTCGTATTAATTTATGACAACAGATGCATAAATTTCACTCGGTTCTAAACCCTCGAAAAATTTAGCATCCACAGTATATTTTACTTTTGAGATAGCCACCAAGACAAAGGAAAGCATGCCAGGATAATTATATGGTAAAGCAATTATCTCATGTAAAACATCCTTACAATTCAGACGCAAGGTCCAGGTAAGCCAAAGGAGTATCCAAAATTTGTTACCTACAAAAGAGACAGCACAAGCAACAAAATTTACGGGAAAAATAATTTTGAAAAGAGCAACTTGAAATAAGTATGCAGGGCTGCTTCCATAACGAAGCTTCACTCTTCGTCGTCCTCATCATCTTCAGGAGCATCAACTGCTGAGTTGAGAGCCTGCAACCGTGCAATCAACTTAGCCTTCCTCTCCTCATAGGTAAGCTTCTTTAGGTTGTACCTGCAAGAAGGCATAAAAAGACACTCTTAAGAACTTGAGGCGTGCCGTAAGATATAATGAGGAATTACCAGGCCACGGTTTCATCTCATGAAATATTATATGCTAATTGATGCAAAAGTAGATGGGCAGATTATACACCTCAACATAGTCAATAAGCTACACATGAAATTATTTAGAAACACACAATCACACATTTATTCTAGTCTACATATAGATAAATTCACAAACACTACTGATTTACCTCTTATGTTCCTTTGGTGGCTGCTTCTCTGACTTCTTCGTGGTGGGTTCAGCACGAATGGAAGCATGAACCTTTTTGTACATCTCCTCAAGTCCATCAGCCTCCAATCCTCGCTTGATATATTCACTGAAATGCAACTGGTATTTCTCTGGTTCATCTTCCATCAAAGTCTACAAAAAAGTGACTGGACTGTCAAAATACTATCTCCCTTGACTAAATGCAATATAAAATTCCAAGAAAAGGAAATCAAATTAAATATCTGTCCTTGCCTTCATATAGGCAGCAACGTGACCACCATAGAGATATTTGCGGTGAACATCAGCATCAAGCTCCTTCTTCTCCTTATTAAAACCAGCAAACCTCTTGTCACTGTGAGGAATATCTAGGCCTCCATCCAATGCTCCCTGTAAGAATATACAATTAATCAATTCCACTACCCTAATCAAAAACCTCAAAACAGATAATCACCCATTCCATTTTAAAATTTAGCAAGTTATAAAATAAAATAATCCAGAAAAACCCCATTTCCCAGATTAAGAACCAAAAAAATCAGCTGACATTGAGTACAGGTGCCTGCTACATTCCATGAAGGGTGTTAGGCAACAAATACAGAATGCTTGTTAAAACAATTTTTAAATAACATAATGAAATATAAATACAGAATAAAGACTAAGTATTTGATAACTATTAAACATAAACTTTGTGGTTAATAAAAGAGCCCAGAGAAACCCAACTACAACACCATAAGCTAGTAAGAACAATTAAGTTATTGATAAATAACAATGAAAATCATAAAAAGTAATGGAACATCAAACCAATTTAAAATTGATAAGCAAACGGAGATGTAAAATATTTCCTATATAATTTTACATAAACATAAATAAAATGAAAACTAGAAGAAAAAAAAGCGCATTTCCTTTTCATTGGACTTTTAATAGGAC
Source organism: Gleditsia sinensis (assembly GCA_037074535.1). Lineage (NCBI taxonomy): Eukaryota > Viridiplantae > Streptophyta > Magnoliopsida > Fabales > Fabaceae > Gleditsia > Gleditsia sinensis. The sequence goes on along the minus strand of CM073468.1, from coordinate 56,000,271 downwards.
GAGATCAAGAAAAGAAATAGGAAATTGCTAATGGCAAGACAGAACTGCAAGAATTGCAAGAACATTTAATTTGAGTACCTTAAGGGCACCAAAGACACGATTCCCAGTTGTAGTCCTAAGTAGACCAACATCAAGGAGGGCACGGAACGGCCTCCTGGTCTCAGCAGGCTCAACTGAAAAATCCTCTCCAGTAGCCTGACAACCACAATACAACCAATCAAAATACAAGATGGGGAGAGCAAGACATAGACAGCCAGTGTGTGTGTGTGTGTGTGCTTGTATAGTAAATCTATCAATGTATACCTCTACATTCCCTTCATACTCCTCATCCATTTCAAGCATTTTAAGGACCCGACGGGCCAAAAGTAGTCCAGTGCAATAGGCTGGTCACATTAAAAAAATTTCTATTCACAACCGTAACAAACTGTTGCAAGAGGAGAAGAGAGAGGGATTCCTGGTATAGTACCTGCAGCATAGTTTGTGAGACCTACTTCAAGACCATAGTGTGGCAGCTCATGTGCATAAGCTGCAGCAAGAACAATATCACCAGCAATGCTAGCAGATGTTATTTGGGCAATGACATCTTTATTCGTCTAATAATAAAGTTAAGGTTCAAACTTGAGAGAAACATTGCTAACTGAAATTATTGCATGATATCCTTCAAGTGCTTTGTTCAAGAAGCATGACAATTAATCAATGTTGATAAACAGAAAACTGAGAGCATATGAAACAGTAAAAACATGTCTTTTGTAGAAATTCCAAAAAAAAATTAAATATTTACAATAAGCAGCCAGTAAATCACTTATCAACATCATACACTAACAGTAGGATACAAATCGAACCACAAAGCGGTATTTTGGGGTGTTGTACTTGTTCTTGTCCTGATTAATCAATCGAATCCTGGCTCGGTAATCTGTTTTGCCCTCTGCAGATTTTTCAGTAAAAAATGTTACCAGATAGATAAAAACATGGGCATCATAAAGAAAAAACGAAGTGATCCAAGATATATAACTATATTACCTCTTCTTCTCTTGAACTTAACTTGATACCTCTTGAAGTAGGCCTTTGATTTCAGAGCCTTAACGTATGCCTTTGATGATAACGAAATTGCTGTTATAACTCTTGTTTTATAGGTGTATAAAAAGAAGGCAAAAGTAGAAGCTATGGAAATGCCCAAACATGTATACAATAATTTACAACTCTGGCACTAGAAGCTACCAAAAAAAACATTAAATTGGAACCACAAAATGAGCATATAAAACATTCGAGTTCTAGAAAGGAAGACCAATAAAAAACGGTATGCTATAAAGGCGAAGGTCCTGAAGCTTCAATAACTTAATAATCTAAAATGAATCAGGATCAGGCCGGCGTAAAAGATAGAGACGCAAAACTCAGTGTACTTCCTTAATCATACTAACAAGAAAGTAAGAACCCACCAAAATTGTCATATTCAGTTCTTACCTTTTCGCCAGGTATCGGAATCACCAAAAGATTGCCGGTCACAACTAACTTTCTCAGAAACCAAACAACCAACATAAGAATAAACATAAAAAGCATCCACAACAAAAACCCTAATCGCAGTGATCCAAATCCTAACCCAAAAGCTTTACTTTCCAACAAGAATAAGACTACAGATTCATTTCAAACAAAACCCACAATAGCCTACATTCTCGCAGCATATACTTTACAGATTTCTCTCAATCAAGACCACACACTCATGCAAATTTCCACACATCCTTGCAAATTCAAGTTTCAGCAGAAACAAAACAAGCTTTCAGCCGACATACGCACCATTGAGCCGCGATCTGCTCGCGAAAGAGAGAATTGTGAGCAACGCAGCGGCTGAGGCCTAGGGAAAGCGTGCTACTTGAACGAGTTTATAAAGGAGATATGAGTTTAAGATCGACGGCTGTGATTGGTTTGTTAGCAGGGCGCGAGGGTTTTGGGGGAACTGAGGTTTATTGGGCTGGGTCTGCAGCGCTAATGGATCGGCTTTCTAAGCCAGATTTTAAGTTACACTCACCCAGTCCTTGTTTTCAAATTTATAGACAAGAAAGAAAAAAAAAAATGGCTAGCCTTAAGTAGTGTGAGCTAGGCAACACGCGACCACTGAGCTGTTTCTTCTACTTTGATAATTTTTTTTTTATTTAAAAAAACTTAGGAGTGTTTTATTTTTTATATAAAAGAGTTTTTCTCCAAATTGAATAATTTTAAAATTTTACATATTTTATATCCAGATGAACAACTTTAAATTTAAATTTACAACTCTATGTTTAAATTTAAAAATAAAAAAATTAAATATACAACTTTATGTTTACTTAAAAGAATAAAATTGGAGATAACAAACTTTTAAAAAGAGTTAAGAGGTGTATTACTTTTTTAAAGAAATATCTCTATTTTTTTATTTTTTTTATAATTTATTGCTGTATATATAATATTTGATAAATTAATGTTTATAAAATATGTTGTTTCTACATTATCTGATTATAAAATTTATTTATTTATTTTTTATATTTTCAAAAGTTGTAAAATTAAGTTAATTAGACATGTTTCCCTTGTCTTTGTTTTTTAATATATTTCTTACCTTATGCTTGATGTAATTTTTTTAATAATAATTTTTCATTTATCCAAAAAAAATATATAATGTGAGCTAAGTTGACTTAGTTTTTAAACAAACTTATAAAAATTAAGTTTGAACTAGTAGGCTCACATGATAATAATATTTATTTATTTTAAAATTAAAAAAAAATGTAGAAAAATAATGAACGAATTTTCTAGTGGATGTATTGCACAATGAGGGAGGCCTCGATGATCATTGTCTACACGTCATTTGATGTGTTTTTTTAAACCAAAAAATAGAGTGTTTAAAAGAAGTAAGTATCGTCTTGAAAATTCAACAAATATTTTAATCGTCACAAATTGCTTCAATAAAATTGGATTTAGTTCTTTGCACAAAAATTAAGGAAAACTCTCACTTTAAGAGAAAACTCAATTATCATTAATCATAATCTCTGAATTACATAAATATAAAGAATTTTTATATAGTCAAACAATTCTAAAACTATTAGGAAAATTTTAAAACTTCTTAATGGACTTGCAATAAAATATGATTCAAACAACACTAATTATTTGATTCAACTAAATTAACAAAAATAAATCTATAATTACATTAATATTAGGCCAACATAAAGAATGAGTTCAAATACTAATAATATCTAAAAGAAAGCATATAATATAAAACTTATAATATATCTTTAGTCCATGCAGATTTAGACTAATTGTCTTCAAGATCCAACAAATTCTATTTGACCTCTTAGAATGTCCATCTATTTTACTTCAAGCTTATGTTTTCAAATTGTTTTTTTTTAATGTCATCCTCAAAACTACAAATTGTGACTCACTTGATGTTTTGACTTGACCAAACAATCTTCTTTAACTTGCACATCCAATATCAATCACAATAAAATATTTTTGACTCATTTTATCTTACTCTTAGTCATTAGATGGCATATTCTTTGCAAAAAATTTTAAAAACAATTTGAAATAAATTTAATAAGACCTTAATCTCCATTATCATTCAAAATTGATTGGTCGGGCCATTTGAATTCTACCTACTTGGTAAGTGGTAACATAGTTCATGCTCTCCGTGGAAACATGGTCAAGAAGTACCATGCACGGTTGTCCCCATCCTTTTTTACTCTTGATCTCACCCAACAAGATATGGCCCAGCCAAAAAAGTGCTAGCCTTATTTTTCTTGTAAAGTAAATTTGTTTAAGTGTTTTATGTGTATAAAATTTATTATTTACATATTAAATATGAATATAATATATATAAAGGGAGGAAATTAGCCTGTGATTGACTCTTTTAGACTGCAGGCCAAACAAACAAATTTATATTTAAATAAACTCAAAATGTTAAAGTTTAAACTTGCGACTGAATGTAGCTGCCCCTTTCTCTTCTACTCAAACCCTAACTACAGCAACTTGGGATTCACCTTTCCTCCCCTGAACTACGATTGAATGAGTTTTTTGAATATCTTTCTTATTTTAAGAAAGTTTTCTCTTTCTAATAAAAAAATATTTTCCTTTCTTTAAAAAAGATCGTTTTTAAGAAAAAATTTCTCTTTTTACAAAAAAAAAATTTGGTGCTAATCAAGAGTTTAGAAATTTTTTAATTTATTCTTTAAATATACGATATTTCAAGTTTAAAAAAAAAATTAGAGACATTAATCTTTAAAAAATATTAAAAAGTGTGTTGCCTCTACTTAAATTTTTTTTTTGATCAAAATTGTTAAAAAAAATTTATAATATTTAATTAATACTAGTTAAGAGGTGTATTGGATTTTAATTTGTAATTTTTTTTTTTGAAATATAGATTTGATCTGCATATTATTTTATTATTGTACCTTACTAAGATTTTGTTAAATTTCAAGTTATTGTACATAATTATTAAATAAAATAATTTTTTATCTGCCCCAAAAAAAAACTTGCACCGAATGTAAATTAAATGAGCCAAGTTACCACTATTAACAAAAAGTAGTACTTATTTTCACTTGAGTTTGAAACTTCTATATTTATTTATGAATTCGGTTGACTATAATATAATTTTTTTTGCATCATTTCTCAGACGAAACTTTAACATAGCTATGTGGTAGTAAAAGAGTATTAATTAAGGTAAGCTTTACAAAATTTTACTTAAATCTCTATAAAAAATATAAGTGTAGCCCTCTCAAACTTTTATCTTACACTAACTTTCTTATGGATCATTATTATTTTCCTGAATAAACTATGTCCATTCACTTTCTCTAAAAAATTTAAAATTTACACTTAAATTTCATTTAATTTTAATTTATATTAAAATATAGTTTCTATTTGCCAATATCCTAACAGCATGTCCATAAAAGTACGTGTTGAAAGACGCAGGAGTTTTGGAAAAATCTAATGAAGGCTCAAATGAAGTAGTGAAAACTTGCCCAAAAAAAAAAAAGTAGTGAAAACAAATCTAATGAAACTCAATTGATGGAAATACAAGCTCACAATACTCCATATACAGATGCCTTTACAAAGGCACTTTGAAGGACTACAGTATGACTATGCATTTGCTTTACCATGATTAATAACAAACTCAACTTATTAACTAATATTTACTTAATTATTAGGATAAATATGTATTATTATTTTAATGATAATCATTAAAATAATTATATTTTAATTAATTATTTATTTAATTATAATTTTATACACACACACACACACATATATATAACTAAGTTTATGGTTTTGGCCCCACTATTATATCAGACTTGCTGGGTCATAATTAAATGTAAATGTTAACATTAATTTTGCATTATTGAATTATTCTTTCACAATTTATAATAAAATTTAATATATTTATAGTTATATATTTTTTACTTTCCTTTTTAAAACAACTTTTTCATGACATAACAATCACAAAAACTTGAACCAGACTCAGTCGGACAAATGGAATTTACAACAATGTCTGCATCGAGGCCATCAGAATATTTCTCTTCTATAGTAACCTATACAGGGTTTGTAAAAGATTTTGAGGCCTCTCCCGAACATATAAAATAGTTCTCGAGCATCTCTAAAATTTTATTAACTTGTGTGGGTTAAAATGTAAATTTTTTTGGATGACTTGTTCAAAAAATTGCCATCGATTTTTTTCATCAACTTAGAAGATACCACTTGGTTGCACATTGGAGCCACTTGCAGCTTCTGTAATTGTGAGAATCGTATGGTTTACTTTTCAAATCTTACAATAGCCACAAAATCGATGATAGAAGTCGAATGTTGAATTAGACGCAAATCCTAAATCGACTGTGAATTGTATTAATGGATGCGATTTAAGTCAATATGAAAGAATCACAAGATTCCATGATTCAGAAAAATGTAATAATATTAAATATCATCTTATTTGAATTACAAAGTCATAGTCATTACAAAACGATAAAATTTGTCTGCTCAGAATACAATTTCCTGTGTCTTTCTTTCTTTCTTTTTTCGTATTTAATTGGAAGCCCATAATGGCACCTGACAAGTCATTTAGGTCTATGAAACACATATTATCTATGTTAGTTAGTTTTCTACTTGTTAAACATCAATTTTTCTGGAACCATGAGTTGGTGCAACAGTGTTGTGTTGTTGACTTATATAAAGAAAGCAAAGAAGAATATTGCTTGGGATCATTTCAATAATTAATTATTTATGAATTATGAGCTCAACCATGACTAATGGTTAAAATTCTTTTTAGTAGTGTTAAATTTATTATCTTGAATATTTTGTTCACATTAAAAGTATATACATATTTTACATTTTATTTTTCAAATTATTTTTTAATTTGTTGCTGAATCTGATGATTTAATACAATTTAAAAATCAAAATTCAAAAATAGATTTTCTGATTCATGATTCATATCGTGATCGACAATTATGGTGGCAGCATAAAATCATCTACAAAGAAAGTAAGAGAGCAGTGCCAGAAAAAAGAAAAGAAAGAGCAAAGAAGAAAAATGGGTGGCTTATAGATGCGTCTTGTTGGACTTTGGACGTCTGCTTGCATGTGGTATGTGAAGCTCACATGTTTAAAGGACAAAGAAGGGCCGAAGCCTCTAATCCTGTCAGCAACGATCACGTACTAACAGATACTGATTATGCTCAATGAGGTCAACCAGAAGCTACTGAAGTCGTTCGTCCAAAATCAGGTACATTGGAACAACAATCCAATGAAGATTCTGCTAATTTGAACCTAAGTAAAGCATTGCAACCGGGTCAAACATTAAAATCAGTTAGATTAGAGAACCCAGATAGGGATTTTGATTCTAAATTGACAGCTGCTCAGCAGCCTATGGAGATGCAGTGTGAAGTCAAAAGCCTTAACAAATAATGAATGATTTAATAAGATGTATGAACACTGGAATAGCAGTGATTTACAGTTCAAATCTTGAATATGGAGCCATTCACGGCAAGTCAGGCCACATGATTCTCCATCAAAGGTGACTTTTAATTGATGAAAAATAAAAGCAGGGCAATCATATTGAAGGTACAAGATAGAGGTAAAATCATTTCTAGAAAGATCGTCCATGTCAACCTTTTTAGGACTCTTCTGAAGAAGGTTGTAATGCTCGAATCTTTATGGTGAACTTTCTTTGAGAACTTGAACTGGGAGAGTCAAATCCACAAAAAGCAGGTGAATCTCCATAACCATAACCAATATGAACCCCACATTTACGGCAAAGCAGCTTACTCTTTGAACGATAACGACCCCATGAGACAGGAAAACAATTTATTTTATCCACCTGTGTAAATCGGCTGAGATCAACTGAAGTAAATGAGATTGATCCTTTCTTAATAGATTTGTGATATTTGGAGCCTATGTTGGACGTGATTCGATTTGAGGATGTCAAGTTCAGAGGATATCCACAAGAGCCACAACTGCAAAGGTAAAAACGACATTCAAAAACTAATAATATGAATCGTAGAATATAACATCCAAAGAGACAATTTATCCAACAAAATAACTATAAAAAGATATAAAAACTATAACAGTTCAGATGACAAAGATATCAACATGCTGAATTATGTTTTGGGAACTGTAGAATTTTTTATCTACTCTAGGATACTGTAGAGTTTTCTTTCGCTACATTTTATAATATTCAGCAACTGAAGAACCAAATTTAGATTAGTCCAATAATGGCAAAAGTGAGACAGATTGAATCTTGATATAAGAATTAGCTGAGGTTTAATAGTTCTAACAGGACCAACAGCTGGGTGTTCTTAAAAGAGAGAAAAAGACACACAACTTGAAAAAAAGAATACATACTAATGAGGAGGGAGTACAATTTAGATGGAGATTATCATAAGGCACAGAAATAGGAAGAAATCATACACCAGGAAATCAGATTATAGATTGTTCAGGTAGACTATATAATGTTTGGGAAATACTATATTTCTCTTCCCTGCTCTCCCTCTCTCTAACTGCCCTAGTAGTCCCCTCTTACTCTTTCCTTCCTTTATCTTGTATTCTAGTAATCACACACCAAACAGTATTCTTTCATGCTGCAGATATTGTATTGTAAATCATCATAAAAACTAACATTATACACAAACACGCAAGAGTTATAAACCTTGAAAAGAACATTGGTAGTCTTTAAATCCAGTAAAAACAAATGCATTATACCCTTTACTACCAAAAGCTAAAATGATAAGTTCAAAAGTAGAATGAGCTACCCAATTCATATAATTCTAAAGTGGAATCATGTTTGTGGAAAGGAGAGTCAAATTAATAATAACAACAAAGAAATCCTCTCCAGCTCTGAATCTTTTATCTGCAGGGGAAGAAAAATTTTGCAAGTTCATTATGAGAAATCCAAACCCAAATCCAAAAAGAAAAATCAAAAAACAAAAGACACTAGATGGAGAAAAAGAAGATTAATTATTAGTGCTAAAGGTAAATCCAGCTTCACTTCCCATAATGCTAAATCTACTCATGGAATCCACGGGAGTCTTCATTTACTTCTACCACAATCTTGAAAGCCCGAGGTCTCATTTGGTAGTTGACAAAAAAAAAAAATGAGAATGAAAATTGAGAATGGAATGGAATACTATTTTTAAAATTATGTTTCGTACAACATAAACAAAAATGGAATAAAAAACTGACAAAAAGACAAAAATAAAATTGACGAATAAAATTATTAAAATAGTATTATTTTAACTTAAAACATAATTTTAAATATTATAAATAAAAGGTAAAATAATTTATTTATAATATAAAAATTTGAATTAAATTTTGTTAAACTGTATTAAAAATTTTAATTTAAATATATATATTTTTAATTACAAAAAAGTTTAGAAAAAAATATTTTCAATTCTTTCACCGAAGATAATCAACATTCCGTGTGACCCATATTTTTCACTGATTCCGTCAACCAAATGAGGGAATGGAATGAGGATTCTAATTCCATTCCCTCAATTCTATGTACCAAACGGAACCTGAATGAAAAATAAGGAAAGAATCTAACTAAAATTAACATATTCTTAATCATCCCTTCTCTCATTGATTGAAGGATAGTAGCCCATGCTTTACTTGCTGCTTAACTTTCCTATCAATTGTGCTAGAAATAAAAAATATCATTCCTGACCTCCCAAACACACAGTCAACATCCTTCAGCTTGGTCAAACCCATACCTTCAACTCCACAATAAATGCCAAGGCCTCAAACACTATTATACTTTATCTTTAATTCTGATAACACCCCCACTGCGTTTCAATCGTCAATACTCATAAGAGGAAAACTAATAAGATATGCTTCTCTATATTACTATTGGGGTTGGACTAATTTGAGATATCCCTTCATAGAGGTAGAGACCCCTTAGTGTAGAACAAAAAGAACACTATAGAGAATCCACTCTGAAAAAAAGCACCAAGAGAATCCACTCTGCACTAAATTCAATATCAAGTTTTATTAATCAATAATCAAAGCCTAAAGAAACAATAATCAAGCAGACCCATATGTATAAGTATATAGGCTGCAAAAGTCTAGACCAACTAAAACGCTTAAACAAATAAAACTATAGTTTATCAATAGATATAGATAACTAAGTCTCAAACAACTTAACTAACTAAACCTAATCCCCAAATCAAAAACTCTAATTTAAAAATTAAAATAACTAAAAATAAGATAACTCAAGATCCACATTATTCTCCTCCTCTAAAAGAACTCTCCTCCAGAGAGTTAAAAGATAAGTAATCCTCCGAAAGAAAAAGTTTGAGATGCTAGAAATCATCTTTTGTAATCTAGGTACCCATATGATCCGCAGTTTGACCATGAAGCCAAATAGGGATAGGGAGGAACCAAAACCCTATTTTGGAGACCTCAAACAATGAAAATAAGTTAAAAAAGAGTTCATGAGGCCGAAAAACCTAGGAAATCGGGCCAAGTTTGTGATCAATAGAGTCAGAATGTGAAGTCAATCAGCTGGTCAACAAATAGTCAACACTGATGTCAGTGATTATTATAACAGAAGGCAACAGGGAGACTTGCGTGTGACAGAAACAAAATTGAAAGGCTCAATTGTCAGCGAATTGACGTAGTCTCTAATACCAATTTGGTGTAAAATCAAAAGAACACTTCAGATAATCCATTCTAAAGAAAACACTCAAAGAATCTAATATGTACTAAATATCAGGTTTTATTAATCAGTAATCAAAGCCTAAAGAAACAATAACTATGTAGATTCATATATATAGATAATAGATATATACGTTGCAGAAGTCTAAATCAACTAAAACATTTAAACAAATAAAATAATAGTTTATCCATAGATATGGATAATTAAGACCCAAACAACTTAATTAACTAAATCTAATCCCCAAATCAAAAACTCTAATTTAAAAATTAAAATAACTAAAGATAACTCAGCATTACCCTCCTTAGGTAAGGCTAATTGTTTTTCTATAAAACTACAAATAATAAAATCTTGGAAATCCCCTCTTAATACAAAAAGCAGTTGATGTAATTGAATATGTATGCATATAGCAATATACATTAAAGGATCCCATTTATGGCTGGGATATTATGCTTTTAAGGGTTTCTCCAGCAAATTAACTCCTTTATATTTGCTTTTATACATGTTTAAAAAACAGTTGGAAGATCTATAAACAAAACACTAGCAATGTCTTAGTGGTTGAAATTTAAACACATTCAAGAGTCAAACCCCAAAGCTAACTCAACCAACTATTTTGATTTTTGGCAACAATAAAAAATTATAAAAGTGATCTTAATTTTTCATGATAAATTAATAAAGTTGGTATTTATTTATTACTAAAATAGTAAAAAGACATTAAAAGAGAAGAACAAACAAGAACAAAGAATAAGGTATCCTCCTACAAAATCAAAATACAACCACAAAAAAGAAAGAAAGATAAAAAGGATATACATTACCAATAGAGATCTATCGAGTCCCTTTTCAAGAAAAAAGTTTAATGTTGTAACAAGAACTGGCATATTCACAAATAGCTAAAATAAAATGTTGATAACGTTAAAAATCAGGTCAAACAGCACGGTGGACACAATTATTTATTTACTTTTCAATGTTAATAAAATGAATTGACAGAAAATTTATGAAGATATAATGTAACTTAAAAAATTCAAGGAGTAAACATTCTCATAAACCAAAGGAGTGAATAAGGATGGTGAAACAAAAAGCCACCCTTTAGCACCTCAACAAACAATTTTCATCCTTATGCTCCTCTTAACCAATAAATTAAATACACAATATCAACAAGTTAGGAACCAAATTTCACATTAGTCGTCTCCTACCATGCTGATACAGAAACCCCAAATATTGCTGGAATAACTCAGGAAACATTAAAATCTGAAAGGATTAAATGGTACAACTCTTGAGATACTGAATAATGCAGCAACAAATGATCTCTGAGCAGCTTGTCATGCTTCAAACTACAGTTGGAAAAAATGAATCAAAATAAAACATGTGAAAAGTAACATATAAGGAGAAGTTAAGATACTAACTCTTGCAAAACACCTGCCTTTCATCTCTCGTCAAGAAATGCTTGTTAATGTAATTAGAGATAAGAAAAGGAAAAATATATGTATATACATCATAATAACTTAACTATGTTATTGTAAATACAATTAGAGGAATCAATCACGAAGGATGCAACAATAGATTATATTTTTTAGCATGATACCATGATCTCTATGCCTCTCTTGCTAAACTTGCAAACCAATATAGGAGATTCATAAAGTATCTCACCCATGTATTAGACAAGTAGGGCCTAATTGCCCCTAAAATGATGGCCGGTCTATTTCTAGCATCTTGCTGAACAAGAAACTTCCAGTGAGTCCCTTACCCTAAAGAATGTCTAACTTTACACTGTCTCATATATACCTAAATTAAATACTGCCTAGGAAGTCAACATTGCAATACAGGTGGCTCTTGTGAATCATGTTATTCTTAGGCTGTCATTTTTAGACACTGTTAGACACACAGCTGTGTATGAAACTTTGATTAAGACTAGTCTTATAGAGTTTTAAAGGTTGAATTATTAGCATTTCTATTGTAATTATTTTTTTAATTGACTCATTATATTATGAGCTACCAGTCTTCTTCTGCACACAAAAATTTGAGACTGTAACTGTTGCAAAATTCAACCAAGAAACTGCTCACTCTAATCCAGAAAAAAATAACCAGCAATGAATTCAAACAATTAACTCGCACACACTTGACAAAACCAAAGAACACCAGAGTTTAATGTAGTTTGGCTACATCCACGATGAGGACAGCTTCTATTGATGATCAAAAGAATTACAAGACTTCCTTGCTCAGTACAATCTCTCATACAGTATTGATTTCACTCTCACTGTATTTTCACTCCAAGAACCCAGTACAAGAGTATTTCCCAATACCTGATTTCCCCTTGATCAAGCCTCTCTAATTCTCTCATCAAAGTGTCAATTAATCTCTCTTCTCCAGTCACATCCTAGGCCTTTTATATCATCTGTATATACCTGGCTTCCAATGAAAGAATAGCCCAAGATCTTCCCAAAACTGGCTTTGCTACTAAAAAACCAGTACTGACTGGTTTTACAGTTATTTTCATCTATTGTCTTTTGCTGAAAATAACTAACTCCCTTGGTTTGACTAATAGAACAATTTTGAGACAATTTATCAGTAACCATAACCAAAAAGGAATGAATGCAAAATCATTGTTTTCTGAATACTTTCTTTATCATGGTTTAGCGTCATAGCTTATAAATTTCTATTCATGTTTATCAGGTTTACTTCATCCCTCAAAACATTTCTATTTACTTTCCCTTGTAACTGCACCCTGTGAACAGGAATTAAGCCGAATAACATTTTCTCTCTCTACCTCCATAAAATTGCTAAAATCTCCACTTCCATAATTTCTTTTACCCTTTTCCTTCTCAAACTCAATCTTTTAAAATCATGAATCAATTTTCCAAACCATAAATGAATAGTTTTCAACTTCCAAACTTTTAAAATTCATAGCTTAAGAATCCCAAGCCAGGCCAAGGGATGGCCATAGGCATCTATCCAGATTAGAAGAGACCGGAATCACAAAAATACACAAGAAAAAAAAATATTTTTCATGTCCCAACTCCCATTATACTTAGGAACAAAGACTAAAGTAGTTACATTCCGAAGTAAGGCAAACTTTTACAGAATATGATATGCACTTCTGCAGCATTAGAAACACTGGGCATGAAGACTGCATGTCTAAACTCTAAGTGGCCTCCAACATGTAGGAGAAGGCTGAAGGGTGGCACCATTTAGCTCAGGCAAGCTAAAAGCATGTGATGACCAAGCATAGCCCAGCATATTTGAAAATTTCTGACAAAAATTTGTTTGGACACAGATTAAATACTTACACCAAATAAGTTAGTAGAAGAGCACATAGATAGAGAAGGATAAGAAAACATAAATAAAATCAACTATAATTTTTATCAATGAGAAAAACAGCATTAAGATTTAACGCCTGATACCAATCAAGCCAACTACCTATTCCTACTCTTGAACTGCAACACATAAATTTATTACAGCAACCTCTCTTGGATAGTGAAATTCAAGAGCAAATTTTTAAATGAAATCTGGCAGTGCTCCTGATCTAGATGGCTTGCCTGAAAGATTTTACATCAAAGGTCTTTTTTGAATTCATATCTTTTTAACTTGATTTTGGACGTAATTACTGAACATATTCAAGATTTGAGACTTCAATGTATGATTTTTGCAGATGATATAGTTTTAGTTGGATAAGTCGAAAGAGGAAATAAATATGAAGTTAGAATCACGAAAACAAACTTTAGAAACACATAGTTTTCGTATAAGTAGAAATAAAATAAAATATATGAAATATATTTTTAGTAAAAAAACGAACAAATACGAATTTAAAAGTAAAATTTGGAGACCATATATTAAAACAAGTTACAAGTTATAAATATCTTGGATCTATTATACAAAACGACAACGAAGTAAAGCAGGACGTAAACTATAGAATTCAAATAGGATGGATGAAATAGAAGAAGACTTCGAGTGTCATTTGTGATAGAAAAATATTGCTCAAAATTAAAAGAAAATTCTACTATACAGCTATAAGACCTGCTTTATTGTACGGTACTAAATATTGAGCAATTAAAAGACAACATAAAAATAAAATCAATGTTGCAAAGATAAGAATGTTGGGCTGCATGTGCGGACACACTAGAAGAGATATGATTAGAAATAATTACATTAGAGAGAAAGTTGATATAACACTTATTGTGGAGAAGATGGTGAAATCTCGCTTAAAGTAATTTAGACATGTATGGAGAAGGCCTGCAGAAGCTCTATTGAAAAGAGTATATCAAATAGAGAATAATTTGATAGTTAAAGGTAGAGGGAGGCCAAAAAAATCAATAGGTGAAATTATTAAAAAGAATTTAATAATTAATAATCTATCTAATTATCTTATTTATAATAAACTGCTGTGGCGTCATTTGATCCATGTAGTCAACCTCACCTAGTGAAAAAATGCTTAGTTGTTGTTGTTGTTTGTATTGGCCTGTGATTAAAAATGCAATTTCTCACATGGTGCATTCCTTCTTTACAAGAAATTTTATGTCAAGACAAATATATCAAACACATATTACCCTAATTTCAAAGTGTGATTCTCCACAGACAGGATTTCAGACCTTTTAGTCTCTGTAATGTTATCTACAAAATTGTTTATAAGGTGTCATGTAATGGATTAATAGGTCTTCTGGCTGAAATCATAGCACCTAATCAGAATGCTTTCATAAAAGGTAGGCATATATTATATAATATTATTTTGGTCTAAGAACTAATGCAGTTTTGCACAAGGTAAAAAAGGCTAGAAGGACTGAGACAAGATGGTGTACTCTTAAGTTGGACATTCACAAGGCTATTGACACTTTTTTGCTGGCGGTATTGACCAGAATGAAATCCTCTTCACACTGTATTCAATTTATAAGAAAATGTGCATCAACTGTATCTTATAATGTCATTCTAAATAGAATGACAGGCTTCGTACTGCACCATGTTTCCCACAAGGAAGTTTAAGACAAGGTTTATCACCTTATCTTTTTATTCTATGTTCTAATGATCTTTCTTGTTTGATTGATAAAGCAAAGCAGGAAAAGAAATGAAAGGGAATTACAGTGGCACAAAACTCCTCGCTAGTGACTCATTTGATGTATGCTGATATTACCATATTCTTTGAAACCACAATTGATGCTTGTGAAGTGGTTAAGAAAACCTTAAATCTGTATGGCAAGTTTTCTGCTCAACAAGTTAGTAAAAGTAAGTCAGAATTGATTTTTAGTCCAAACACTTCTCACTGTTTAAAAGATATATGGCTGGAATTCTGGGAGTAAAATTTACTGCAGACTAGGGAAATATTGGATGCAGATAGAAACAAAAAACACATTTATAAAAGTTTGATACATGGAGTTCAGGCCAAGTTGCAGGCTAGCAACGAAAATTATCATAAGCAGCTTGAGTGACTCTTGTCAAGTCAGTTACACACTCTATTCCAGTATACCAGCTTTCTTGTTCTAAACTTCTAGTACAGTACTGCCATAAATTGGATTCAATAGCAACTCATTTTTCTGGGGGTTTAACAAAAACAAAACAAGATTACACCTGCTTAGTTGGAACAAACTCTGTCATCATCCAAGCAATGAGGAACTAGGGTTTAGGAAGATGCAATTGTTTTATGAGGCACTTCGAGCTTGACATGTTTGGAAACTTACTGATTCACCAGATTCCACGTTCCTCTAGAGTGTTGGCACCAAAATATCTCAGGATTAATCTGTGTAGATACTTCACAAGCAATCAAATCAAACACAACATAGATGTGGAGAGGTACTTATAATTCTAAGGATCTAGTTTGTCATAATCTAAGATGGCAGGTTGGAAATGGAAGTCATATAAAACACACATGGTAGCAGGTGCAGACAGCTATCCCTCCATAATTATCTTATTTACAGGATCTTATTCTGCACAATCTTGGGGTTTGGAATAAAACTAGTTTTCTGAAGATTTAAGACAGCCAACAAACAGAATAAATTGCTAATACCTCAATTTCAATCACAAGAGCTCAGAATAAACTGATTTGGACTTACACAGTCAAAACTGGTTATGAAGTGCTATTTCTGATCTCACTGGAAGATCGAGCTGAACTTAAATACTTGGAGCTGGTTATGGAAATTGAAAATGTCATTGAGGTTAATTCTCTTCTTAAGGAAAATTCAATGGAAAGCAAAATCAGTGGCACAAACTTTGAAAGAACATCATATGTGGATTGATTGGCATTGTCCTACTTGCAATCAGGATGAGGAGACAAAGGATCATCTTTTTATTAGGTGTCAATTTACAAGAGTTGTATGGTTTGTATCTCCTTTATCTTTGAGAGTATACCACATTCAGCCTCAAGATACTGGGAGTTGGATCAACATATGGTCAGGAAAATTTACATGAAACTTTAAAGAAATCAGCAGCACACTATGTTGATTAACCTGGTTTTATACTCCATTTAATTATCCAGAATGGCCATTATAGCCTTCTCTTCAAACTGCAGAAGACATCACATTAGGAAAATGTTTATGGTCATGATCTGGAGGAAAACTTCTCAAAAGTATGATACTTTGTGAGCCTAGGAAGATTGGCAAAAATCAAATTTTAATGGAGGGAATTCAAAGGACATTATTGATCAAGATTGTCTTACTACTGTACATACTGATCTTTCTATCCCCATTTTTTCAGCTCATTACATAAAACTTCTGACTGAAGGATATAATGCTCGTACTTCAGTCAATGTTGCAGGTCAAGACATCAACATTTTGCTGCAGAAATTTGTTTCACATGATATTACCAGTTCATGTTTGTTAAGTTACTTTAGGCAGGTTACTCGGTATGTTAGACCTGGTTGGTATGACTTCTTAATAAATCTGTATTTCAAGTGTTAACTTAGAAAAAAAAAATTTGGTGCATGACCCCTCATCACTATAATACACCCAATGGTCTTAGAAAATCTTGATTTGAAACTAGGATATTTTCTTGATTATGTGATCCCACATCTGTTTCATGTTGGGTGTATTTCAAACCATCAATCCCTAAAAAGTGGTGTACATGTTGTCGCCTAGAAGCAGAAGTTATTTTCTTTAGGGCACACACACTTTCAGTGCAGTGAAATTTGTGCCAAATTATTGGCATTACAAAATTTGGCAACGTCTAAATACAAAATAGTCCTCATGAATAACAGATTCGAAACCCTGAAATTTTTATAAATGCTATAAACCGTATAAGAATAACCACACAACAAGAAGTTGAAAATCAATCAGTTGTACCCAATAACAATAGCCAGTAGCTTCAGTCAAACCATAACCCAGAATTTAAAATCAGCCAAGCAGCCCACGTTTGGACATATAATATTCAGATAAAAAGAGAATTACTTGTAAGAGACTTCAGTTTGGGACATCCTCTCTGCTGACGGTAACGATAGCGTTGACAATGATGATTAGGAATTGCCATCCTCTTCCATCGAGTTCACCACGATATGCAGTCAGTTGAGAGAAAACAACCTTAAATTACGGTTGACGAAGCGTACTGCAAAAGAAAGCACAACTCACAAGGTTTAGTTCTCTAGACTCAGATCAAGAGATTCCGAAAATAGAGGAGCTGCATATACCGCTGCCTTGACTTCAGCTCTTTCCTCATTTACTTTCCTTCTCTCTTTTTTCTCTTTCTTTTTTTGGGTAATAGAAGCTTTCCCATTCTTTATGGGCAAGCAAGTAAGAAATTTGGAAGGAACTCTTTTCAAGTGTGTTACACAATGCGTCTTTATAAAACATTTATTTTTCTTATTCAGCAAAATTTTTAAAATAATTTATAGAAGCCATTGAAAGTGATTAAAGGAAAAAATTGAATCTTATTATTATTAAATAATTTAATTCATGATATATTAACCACAAGGGTATATTATTATTATTGTTTTTTTATTTATTATTTTTTTGCATTAAAAGGAAGACAATTGTCAAAGTGACAATTATTTTAGACTATGAAACTAATAGCAAAGCTGTGGATATCTTTCCAAACGACCAGAGACTCATTGTTAAAATCAAAACTCTATAAGATGGTTCTAATGTAGTGTTGTTTAAGTTCAATTATACCTACTTGAAGATTTATCAAGGTTTTTAAAATTTTTAAAATACCATATAATGATAATTTTACTTACAAACTTAAATAGAGTACCATACACAGTTTGATTAGATTTTATGGTACTAATCAATTATCTTTAAATTTATACAAGACTCGTTAAAATAAATCGACCATATAGTAATTAACCAACTAAATATGACATATTTTTATCACTCTAATAATGCATCAATGATCTGTGTTGATAATTATTTGAATGTCCTTAATCTCATGTATACATATTTCATCCACATTTAGAGCTCTCCCACACGCAAATATTGACATTACGATCATATAAGCACTAATCTATAAATAGAATGTCACTTTCTTGGATAAATCCCTCTAGTTTGTACATTTCACTTTTACTCCTATTTCTGAGCCCCACACTAATTTAGGCATCGAAGTCCCTACTGAAACAAAAGCTTCATTAGGTGCTCACCTTTCTCTTGTATGTTCTTGTGAAGCTTAATCAAGCGTTGGAACTAGGAGTTGAGGAACACATCAACACCTTCCGTGAAGTCTTTGTGTGTTTCTCTCCTTTGATGCACTTGGAAGAAATATGGGGAGCCACAATACCTGGGGCTAAATATTTCTTTTATTTTCTTCTCCCCAACCCAAAATCCCATCAAGCGCCAAGAATAGTGATTTTGGGTAGTAACACTTGAAGGATGGGGCAAATGAAGGGAATTATGAAAAGAAAAGGAATTTTGGAGAGATTTGTGATCATTTGTATTTCATTGATTGTTCTTGTTATTTAGACCCCAAATTTTTCCATGAATATTCCGAAAATTGCATAATACCTTGGTGAAATTTAATTCAGTATTGTAAAAAATAACTTTATTCTAGTAAAATAAATGTACCAATAAAATAAGATAATATCAAATAGGAGATGTTTCAAGACTTTCGACCATAACTTTTAATATAACTTGTTTTACTTTAGGACCAACTTGAAATTGATAACGGGTTGATTTTTTTTATTATTTTGAATGTGAGAATGTGAGGTCTCTACCAAACCAAACAATCGTACTTAGTTGGCAGGAAAAAAAAAATTATCCATATTCTAGATATAGGGCAACCAAAATGACATGAACTTGGAATATGATAGTAATGCTTAAGAAGATTTTTTTCCAACAAAAATATTTTGTGGCGCAATTTTAATAAGACTTATGAAATAATAATACTTAAAAAATAAAGACATAATGTATTCAATATATGTCCAACCCTCATATCAAATATAATACTTTAATTTAATATGTATTTAAATATTAAATATTTTATAGTATCATAATACTTATATCGTATTGTATTATGAGTTTGTGTCAATATACATACTTCTTAAAATAAGACAAAAGGATTGGGAAGATTAATTTTACAAATCATAGGTCATTTTTTCATGCTTTGAGGTAGGGACATAAGTGTAGCAACTCCAGTTCAAAATATCATTACTTCCATAACGGGAAATTGGTTGGAAAGTAATCTCTTGAATCTTATCCCGAGGGTATATAGAGTTGAGAATGTCCCATTTCTATTGTTTTCGATCCTGATCAATGAGGTCAGTGACCTTAGAGAGGTTGTAGGGGATAGGGCAGAAAGTTGGCAGGTGCTAGTGCCCATTATTCCACTCAATGGAATTACTGGTACTAATGGACCATCTTAACCAATGATGAATTTAGACCCCACTAACCTTACTATTTTTCCAGAAAGAAGAAGCTTGAGATGGGCATTTAAGCTTATCTTCATATTTATTCCCATAATAACTCCTCGTTAACCAACTATACAAGCAGCTCGAGTGTCCGAACGCTCCTTGCTCTTTGTCGGGAGGGCCTGGTTATGGAACTTGAGGTAGGACAAGCCGAGACCATCATTATCTTTTGGATAATAAAGTTTCTGTCAAAAATACATGTTTATTTTCTTTTTCCTTGATCCTGCCCCAAAAAGAAGTTCGATAAAATAATTTCACACTCTTTGGTTTCCATGGTAGATAATTTGGTGTAGTTTATGGGGTAGACATTGGACTAGCTATATTATATTAGTTTCAAATTTTTATATATGTTAGATTTTAGGAACAATAAATTTAGAATGCAGTATATTAAAAAATTGAATAAAACACTTGACCTTACTTGCATTTTATACACTCACTCTCTTCTATTTTAAAACATATACATAAACCTTTCTTGAATTTTTCATAAAATACACTTATCCTTTTCTATTTTCAAAATTATAAACACACCTTCATTGAACTTTATATTTAAACACACTTACCCCCTTCTTTTATAAAAAAAAATAGAAAAAAACCTCTCTTATATTTTAAAAATAAGATCAGTTAATTGTTTTTTTTTAAATGAAACTTAATATATATATATATATATATATATATATATATATATATATATAATTTTAAACTTCATATATAGATTTGATTACGGAATAAGTAGTCTATCTGACTCAATCAAGTCTAGCATGTAAGTATTTAACCAAGCAAGGCAGGTTACTTGGCTTGGTCTATTTTAAATATTTTAAATAATAGATATATTAAATATTATTTTAAAAACAAATAAATAATAATATTTTTAAAATAGAGGAGGTAAGTGTATTTAATATAAAATAAATGTATTTAGTATAAATGCTAAGGAAAGTGTGTATATTAAAGGAGTTTGTGTATTTAATGTAAAATAAAACAGAGATGAAAATATTTTACTTTAAAAAACTTGTCATTACATCATATTTTAAACCTTTTATTTATATTAAAATTTTCTTAATATTAACACTTAATAATATTTCATTTGAATAATAAATGTTCAGAAGCCCTTAAAATGAATGTATTTATAAAGTATTTATCATTTTGATTATTATTGAGTTTTAATTGGGCAAAAATGTAACTTTAAGCCCTTTATAAGTTTTGTTTTTCATCATTGAACCTTTATTAACTCACAAAATATTGTTAATTTTTATTTCTTTTCCATGGCTCGCTACTCATGTAGCAATTGTGCACTACATAGCCTATGTGTAGCACTGATAAATAGACCAAAATCCATAGATTGGTCCATTTAATGTAAAATAATACAGTCTTGACTTTTAATATATTAAACTCGTTTAAATTCAAACTATTCTAGTTTGGACTATTTAATTTGCAGTCTAAAACAGGCTGGTCTGAGTTGATCATGGACTGACCTTTTGTTATTTATAACAATATAACTTATATATTCAATATACATTATATAGTACATATAAATGTGTTTATTTATGAATCTATTTTTGTTAAAATCTATTTTCATTAATGTCACGATTCCTCCCATTTTTATCTCTCTGGTTTAGAGTAATTTCTGCCTCATTTTTGTGAAGCTTTTCGTATATTTCTTTTATTAATTTCAGGCGGTATCAAAACAAGACTTTTGAGAAACGGAGTTGCAATTCATTTTTCTGTGATGTCATGTACACTTGCTAGGACATAGTTACTGTTAATGATTCTTTGCTGCCTGGTATAGCTCATCTTCTCTTTTCAAATGTTTTAATTTCAACTGTAATTCTGAAACCTGAAATTTAAAAAGAAAAGAAATATATTTAAGTGATGTAAGATTTCAACTTGCAGCCAGATTCTTCTGGATGTATGAAATGAGATTATATCAATTTTATTTTTGTCCATTCTCTTTTCTATACCCAGCTATGGCCATCTGGCTAGCATAGTAGACATTTTTTTTTTTAATACTGACAGTGTCTATGTTTAATATTTTTTTTAATAAAAAATTATAGACACAAATTAACCTGATTAACTTACGAACCTATTCGTAGATTTTAAAATTTGAATGGGTAAATAAACATTTTGGTCTAACCAAATCGTTTAAAGTCATGAGCTGACTTATTTTTCCAATGTTATCTACCTCGATGATTAGAAGTCAAATATTAAAAGGAAAGAGATTTGCATGTAAGTATTTAATCTCTTGCTAAACCGTTGTGTTTTTATTTTTGTCAAAATAAAAAGAATGAAAAAAGAGATGTAGCCACACAGCAAGTAGGGAGCCTCACCCTTCTTGGGTCTTCAATGAATTAAAAGAATAAAAAATAAAAAATACATCCCTCTCCTATAAACGAGCCAATTATAATTCATATCCATTAACTATCCTATTCCAATTTTGATATAACTCAACTAATTTAACTACTTGTATCAATGGTTAAATGGGTTGGATTGTTAAGTAAACTTTTTGAGAACAGGTTTTAGTAAGCCAAACCACAGCTAACCATTAACTCACTTTCATTTCATTAATCTTTATTTACTCATTATTCCCCTCTCTTCTCAAGATGATCTCTATAACTATGAAATATAGTGTTATAACTTAACAAAATTTAAAATTTATTGATAAAAATAAAATAATCAACAAGATATAAAATAGAGAATCATTTTATGAGTCATATTTGGTGAGGTAAATTTTTAAAAAATATTATGAAGTTTATTTAATTGATTGAATGAATTAAAAAGAACGATTAGATTATTAATGATAAAATAATTAAAAATAATGATTAACTTCAAAAAATGATTAAAAATTAAAACTATTAATACATATAAGTGAGTTAATAATCAATAAGGTCTAACCTTACAACGTTCTTTAAAAGGCTGAAAAATGGGGTATTCTAACTAGTTTATTGTTTACTTAGAGTTTAAGATACAAAAGATTACTGTGAAAAATGACTCTAGTACCTTGATTTCTTTGCTTCAAGGAGATAATTGCCTAGACAATAAGGATAATCACCTCTTTGGTCCAATCAGGAAATGCAAGAACTGTGATTGGAACTTGAATTTTAGACCTACTTACAGAGAGGCAAATCTTTGTCCAAATTGGCTTATAAACCATAGTCTTTCAATTCAACCAGGCCTTCATTTTTTAGTGTTCGCAATCAGAATTAAGCCTTTGGTCAAAGCTGACTTAAGGGGTTGTGCCATACCCTGCAGGATATATGTTTAGCTTATTTTCTTTGATGTTTTTGCCATTTAGGCTTTTCATCCCTCTAATTATTAAAAAAAAGAGTCATTTAATAACCTACCAAAAATTTTAATGAGGCACAAATAGTTAAATAGGTTATAATTGACCCAATGATTTTTTATCCAACTCAACAATTTAGCACCTTGGTCAAAGGGTATCTCCATGTTCTGTTTAAGAGTTATCAAGCCAGAGTGATAAAGCTAAAGTATGGGTAATCACTACAAGAAAAGCGGGGAATGGCGACGGGTGTTTAACGACGGTCATAAAAAACCGTCTCTAAAGCCAAGTTTAACGACGGTTTATGAACCGTCGTTAAAGTTCGACACCTAACGACGGTTTTAAAAAAAACCGTCGTGAAATACGGACGGGTAAGATCCAAGGAAATATTTGGCGGACATTACGACGGTTATTGTAAAACCGTCGTGATTTAACGACGGTTAAACATAAAACCGTCGTTATTTTACGACGGTTGTTACTATAACCGTCGTTAAATCACGACGGTTTCATTAAAACCGTCGTGAAGTTATAACGTTCGGAATTCAGACCGTTACTCGATGTTCGTGTAGTTTAACGACGGTTCTAGTAAAAACCGTCGTTAAAGTTACACGTTACGACGGTTTTTTTTGGAAACCGTCGCTAAACCCATTTAGCGACGGTTTTTGGTCGGTTTAACGACGGTTAATAACCGTCGTTAAACCGCGCGTTCGTCTATAAATTGGATGGTCTCCTTTATTTTTCTTACAACAGTTTCTTGATAGATTATTTTTCTATAATATAGTCTCTGAATTTATTTATTGTGCTGGTGAAGTTTTTTGACTGTAGTGTTATCTCCGGCGTGTTTTATTTACTCTCAAGGTATGTCATTTAATTTTTTAATTGTATTTGATTAATTTCTTTTTATATTGTATGTTCAAAATATTTTCTTATATTTTTTTTATTTTATTTTGTAAAGATATTGTGACGTTGGGACGACACTTTAATTTTGATTTTTGTGCGTTATTTATTTAGAATCATTTTGAATGTATGTAATTTAATTAATTAGATTTTGAATGAATTTATTTCAAATTATTATATGTTAGATTGAGATAATATTAGATATTTTATTTACTTACTACTTTTGTTATAAATATATTTGTCATTGTGATGTACATTATTGTATGAATCAATTTTAAATTTTGTGTTATTTTTGTGATATTTATGATGTTTAATATTATAATATACGTATATTTTAATAAAAATTTAAGAAATATATATAATATTATTAATTTAGTATAAAATGATAGTAAATTTTGTTTTAAATACAAGTTATTTACTGTTTTTCAAATATTATTAAAATTAATGTAAATAAATTGAAAGTAGTTATTATATTGATAAACGTATTTAAATAATATACATCAATTAAAAATAGTCAAATTATATTACAGTTGTTAATAAAATAGTAAAATATTTATTTAGGTGATGAGATAAAATAATAAATATTAATAAATAGACAAAATTAGTATTAGGAATTAGTTTTAAAAAAATAAAACTCATTTAAAAATACACATAATATTTAAAACATGAAAACAAATTTACAATAACATAATTTTAATATGTATGCTAGTAGTGTAATAATTTTTAATGAATTAATAATAACATAAATTGAAAGTAGTTATTATATTGATAAACGTATTTAATTAATATTCATAAATTAATAATAGTCAAATTATATTACAGTTGTTAATAAAATATTAAAATATTTATTCAGGTGATGAGATAAAATAATAAATGTTAATAAATAGACAAAATTAGTATTATGAATTAGTTTTAAAAAAATAAAACTCATTTAAAAAAACACATAATTTTTAAAAAATGGAAATAAATTTATAATAACATAATTTTAATATGTATGCTAGTAGTGTAATAATTTTGAATGCACTTTGTTGTTACACTAGATTCTCTATTAAAGAACTAACAAGATTTTATATGTAATTGAGTAGAATTATTCTTGAATATATGGCCCTTATATGGGCCACAGATTTTAATTTTTTAAATAGGAAATTGAAATTTCAATTCCTTATCTGAATTAGTTAGAATGTTTACCATGTAAATACTATAATTGAAATTTTTGCGGCAGCTGTAAAATAATATTTTAATTTTTTGCTGCTAGTGGTTTTTCCTTTGCAAAAAATTTACATTCGTAGAAATTCGATCATGAAACTCATTATTTTAATTAATTACACTAGATTCTCTATTAAGGAACAAACAATATCTTAAATGTAATTGAGTAGAATTATTCTTCAATATATGGCCCTTGTGTGGGCCACTGATTTTACTTTTTCAGATAGGGAATTGGAAATTTCAATTCCCTTTAAGAGTTCGTTAGAAATTTTACCATGTAAATACTATAATAAAAATTGTAACGGCAGATGTAAAATCATAATTCAATTTTTTTCCTGCTAGTAGCTGTCTTTTCCAAAAAATTCAGATTCGTAGAGATTTGATTATGAAACTCATCCTTTTAATTAATGACAATAACGAAGATTTTTTATTTAGTGCTTCATTAAATGTCTATTATCATAAAATTTGTCAAAAATGTTTTACATGTAAAACATTTTACACCTCTTCAAAATGTGTTGTGTTTTATGCACAATCAATTGCAAATCCCTTCTCATGTAAAATAGTCATGTTTTCTTTTAGTTCAGATTAAGAGTTATTTAAGTTAATTGATATCTAAATTTATAATTATTTCAGAAATGGATAAATCTTGGATCAATAAACCTCGACATTCAATAGAGTACCTAAATGGTTTAGACGGATTTTTGGAATTCGCAAATGCTAACTCTGGGGTCAAAGGTAGAATAATATGCCCATGCCCAAAGTGTAGATTCAAAAAATGGCAACTCATCGAGGTCGTGCGCCAACATTTGATCGTCAAACCATTTCCGGAGGGATACACTTTTTGGAGTTTGCACGGAGAAATGATTACAGAAGAACCTGCTGTAGGACATGCTATAATGCCAATTGAGGTCTCAGAACCCATAGTTCGAGATGACCATGTCCAGAACATAGTCCGTGATGCATTCGGGATTCACCCCGAAAATGAGAGCATCGCTTCTGTGGATATGCCAGATCCGCAGTCAGCAGAAAGGATGGATGATAGTGTCAAATATTTTTATGAGTTACTGAAAGATGGTGAACAACCGCTCTATGAAGGGTGTGAAAAGTATTCAAAACTGTCTTTCTTGGTGAAGTTGTATCACATCAAGTGTTTGTGCGGCCTAAGCGACAAAGCAATGTCGATGGTACTTGAGTTGCTTGTCGATGTATTCCCAGATGCCAAGATTCCGCCTTCATTTTACGAGGCTAAAAAAATCATTAATAAGTTGGGATTGAACTACAAAAAAATTCACGCATGTCAGAATGATTGTATGTTATACTGGGGTGAGCATGAAAGTAGAGAAACTTGTTGTAAGTGCTCAGCACCAAGGTGGAAATCGAAACAAAAGGGGGAGAAGTTAGGAGGACCAGTCCAATATCGTTGGATGTATCCCGTCGAAAGGTAAAACATTAAAAACACAGTCTGTCCAATTTCTTGCATTATTGTTAATCCAATTTTATTCATTTAATCTATGTTCTCTAGATACTTGGGTAAACTTAAATCTTTCGTGCGGAATAGAGCAAGGCCAGAAGGCTCAATAGCAGAGTCGTATATTGCAGGAGAAGTTTTGTTATTCTGTTCCAGATACATAGATGGTGTTGACACTGTCTTCAATCGTCCTCCTCGTGTGGATGATCGACCCGATGTTGAGACGTCTGACAGGAGTTTGTTCCCACCAATAGGAAGACCAGTTGGTGGATTTGATTATTTCACCATTTCTCCCCGGGAAAAATTGCAGGCTCATCGGCATGTCTTAACAAACTGCAAAGAAGTTGATCCTTACTTACAGTAAGTTAACTCACACTTAGCTACATGATTATACAATTTTTCTTCCTGTGTAGCATTAAGTGTTTAGACAATGTTTTCTCAACAGGGAATTTAGAGACTATGTACGGCATAGTTTAAGAAGTCGGACGCGATCATCTACCGAGATAGACAAAAAAGTCCACAGAGAATTTGCCTCTTGGTTTTCGCGTCGTGTAAGTATTTCAACATGGTCACATTTAATTCATATGTCAAATATGAGTACAACTCATCCTGTATTCGTTTTCCAGATCGCAAATGATGCTGATGGATCGCAGTGTGCTGATTTAAAATATCTCGCACTTGGTCCACTAGATAGAGCACGTCGATACAGTGCTTACAATGTCAATGGATTCAAATTTCGAACTTTAGAGCGAGACCAAGGGATGACATCTCAAAATAGTGGAGTTTACGGTACTTTCGGGACGAGGAGTTATGCAAGTACTAGTGATACGAATATGCAATTTGGTGGCGTCCCGTATTATGGAAAACTGTTGGACATTGTCGAGTTAAACTACCATGGCCATTTTACAGTCGTATTATTTAAGTGTATGTGGGCCAACACAACTACAACGAGAGGAATTGCAATTGATGACTTCGGGGTGACATCGGTTGATTTTTCTCGGTTGATTCACACTGGTGAAAATGATGATGGCGAACCATACATCCAGGCATCTGAGGCTCATCAAGTATACTATGTACAAGATGAGTTGGACAAGAACTGGAGTATAGTGATGCATTTAAAACCCCGTGACTTATACGAGATGGGTGATGAAGATGAAAATCTTATATACGAGAGCGATCCGTTACACACGCAAAATTTAGAAAGATTGTTTTCAGAAGAAGAAGTTAATTTATGCTTGTTACGGTATTAGTTTTGTTGTTGCCGCCTATTTATATATATTTTAGACTACTTATAATTACTATACTATTTTATTTATTTCCATCACTTTTATTAGGCAAAATTTATTTTATAATTGTTTTATTACATTCATTTTGCCAGTAGCAGTGATGATGAAGAAGGCTAGATCAGACATGGCAGGGGCGTCCAGTTCTCAGACTCCCACGCCCCGTGGGGCGATCAGTGAGGAGGGCGGAGAGCCCATTATGGAGTCGGAGGCTGCCGCATCATCAGTCCCTCTTAGCGACTCCCAGCCACTGGATTCGCAGGTCGTCCCCTGCACACTCCCCCCACCCGACGCTCAGGCACCGGATGACGATTATTCGTTCGATTTTGAGACGATCTTTGGCGGTGTAGAGGCGGAGCATCAGCCCGGTGAGCAGGAGCGCAGACGCAGGAGGAGTTGGACAGTTGATGTAGTCGGTGAGTATTGTAATCATGTACACTTTATGCGCTTAATAATTTTGTCTTAGTAATATAAATATATAATTGTCACTAATTATTTTGATAGACGGGACCGGGCACACGACGTCCAGACAGTTGACTGTCCACGACGTATGGGCCCTGCCTGAGCAGTCAAAGGTGGTTGTCCAGTTCAACGACAACCACCAGCCTATCGGAGACAGTGGCGGTTTGCTCGGTGTCTTCCTCGGCACCATCGGGGATAACTTTCGGTTATTCCCGATCTCTTACAGGGATTGGAGGAGCATTCCTCAGCAGTCGAAGACGAATGTCTTCGTAAATAATATTCAGGTATGAAAACATATATCTTTTGCAATTAATTATAGATATTCGTAATTTATATATTATTTATGTGTAACTAGTTTTTTAATTTCGTTTGCAGACACATTTTATTGTGACGGATCAACACAAGAAACTGATCATGCAGTCGCTAGGAGCGAAATGGAGAGCAGCACGATACAATATATTTCGCCTAGCGTACGATGGTACGAAGACCAGAGATCAGTTGCGGAGTGAACTCCCGACAGGCATCCCACCTGATCAGTGGGCTACTTTCGTAGACTATCGCCTAGACGCGAAGTCTAGGGTAAGTTGTTAATATATATATTTTTAAAATTTAACTTTTAAATATTGTCACTAATTATTTTTCCTATGTGATTAATTAGGATGTGGCTGCGAAGAATAAACGGAACAGAAGACAGCTGACAATGCTACACACTACTGGATCGAAGAGCCTTGCACGCAAAAAGGCGGAGATGGTAAGTTTAAATCTGATATAAATATTTTGTTTTTTAAAATGTTTATAAGACTATAATCATAAATTGATTGATTAATTATTTTAATATTCAGGAGATTGAGCTTCAGGGTCCAGTGACTCGTGGTGATGTATGGACGGCAGCTCATAAAAGAGCTGACGGATCGTACATCAACGACGAAGCTCGGGCTGTTGCGGTGAGTAATAAAATCTTATCAACCTTAAGTGGATAATTATTTAATTTTTAATAATGTTTAATATTATTAATTTCCTGTTATTGAATGTTAGGAGAAAATTGCTTCGATCCAGCAGGAGGACAGCTCGTCCCAAGAGCTCTCGACGGCCGATTCACTTGCGAGAGCTCTTGGCACTAAGGAGCACTCCGGCCGCGTTCGAGGATTTGGGTTGGGTGTTTGCCCAACTCAAGTCTTCGGCCGTAGTTCGTCTGGGTCGAGCTCACAGTCTGGGCCGTCATACCACGACTTACAGAGTGAGGTGGAGCGCCTGAAGACAGCTATGCAGGAGCGGGACGTCGAGCAGCAGCGCCTGAAGACAGCTATGCAGGAGTGGGACGTCGAGCAGCAGCGCCTGAAGACAGCTATGCAGGAGCGAGACGCTGACCTCCAGCGACGAGATGCTGAGCTCGCAGCACGCCAAGCACAGATGGAGGCTGCTATGACGTTCCTGTTACAAAAATTTCAGGGTCAGCTGCCACCTGAAATTTCAGGACTTCATAGTCCCGCACCCAGGGTAACATTTTAATACATAAAAATTGTTGGTATAATTTTGTTTATTTTAATAACATTCAAAATTTTAACAAACAAAATTGATTTTTCAGGACCCCAGCGATCGTGGTAGTGGACATCAGCGTGATCAACATCCGTAGGGTCCAGAAACTTGATTTAGTTATTATATTTGTATATGTAATTTCGTCACTTTTATTACTATTAATTTTCTGTATATAAATTTTTTTGTATATGAAGATTCATTATAATTCAATAATTTATGCATCTTTAGTATTTAGTTAATAATTCAAACGTTTAATTATTATATAATAAAATATATAAAAATTAATTTAGAAAATATTAAAAATATAAATTAATTTTTATTTTACATAAAAATTTAATAATCAAAACAGCATTAGTAGTTTTATGAATAATATAAAATATTATATTTTAAATTATAAATAAAATTGTTATAAAAATTTTAATTAATTTTAATAATAAAAAATTAAAAAATAAATAGAAATAACGACGGTTTTAGCTCAAAACCGTCGTTATAATTTTTTTAAAAAAGGAAATTACGACGGTTTTTTGGTAAAAACCGTCGTTATATAACGACGGTTTTTGTCAAAAACCGTCGTTATATTTAATTTTATTAATTAAAAATAGTTATTAACGGCGGTTTAGAACCGTCGCTATGTCTGGTTTAACGACGGTTATAACAACCGTCGTTAAACCAGACATAGCGACGGTTATTCCCACGGTTGATAAAACCGTCGTTAGACCTAGAGTTCCACCACGGTTTACAAACTGTCGTTAATGGGTTTAACGACGGTCGGAACCGTCGTTAAACCTACTAAAAAACCGCCGTAATGCCGCGGTTTTGTTGTAGTGAATGCTGGTTACTTTTTCTTTTGATTTTTATTATTTTAAAGGGAAGAAAGGGGAATATCTTTAATTTTCTCCTCATTTTCTCAAAAAAAGGGAAGAAACATTTATCAAAATTGAGAAACATTCACGAAAGGTTTTTACCTAAAAGTTTTAGGAATGTCCGTACAAGAGAATTTGAAGAGTTGAAACTGACCCAAAATATGATGTTCTCTTCACTCAACTGTCTCAATATGCCCCACATTTGATTTATATTGAAAGTGATAAGATTAAAAGGTTTATCACAAGATTGGTACACCCATTATTTAGAGCAGTGGCTTCACAAATGAAACAATTACCAACTTATGCAGCAGCGGTTGATTGTGCTAGGTTGATTGAGACAAGAAAACTAGCTAAAATTGAAGGGCAAAAGAAATGGAGGAGAGATAGGGATAGTAGTTCCATAAATGGGTATAGCTTTGCTATAAAGGGACGTAAGATTCAAAGCCAACAATGCCTATTATAATTAGAGTTTGAAACTTCAAGTCAAGTATTGACTAGCAGTGGTAAGTGAAAGTTAGTTTAGAAGAGTGCCAACAAGCAGATTAGTCATCAAGGGTTAATAATATACTATTTGAAAGATTTTTTTGTGATCTTTAATTTAGTACCAAAAACTCCCAAAATTAAGATCATCTTAATGTTCAAAAAGCTATTCTTTTGACTATTTGTTAAGCATCAACCTACAACAATTATGCTTTGAGTCAAATAAATATAACATAGTAAAACTAATTAAAAACTCAATAGATTATTCATTTTACTCAAGGATAAATATTACATAAGGAGATAAATCAATGCTAAATAACTCTTAAATAGAGAGTTATTAGGCAACTTTAGAATTTAAGTTGTTTTCTATTTTCCCCTTTTATGTATAGTTTATAAAGGGACATTAGGGCTTTTGTTAAGGAGTTCATTCACTCATGATTTAGAGCTATTTTTTAAAGTTTGATAGAATCAAAGTGAAGAAATTCATGGAGGAACAAAAGATCAAAGATTAGGCATTTGGTATTTGAGAGAATTCAATTCTTCTTCTTCTTCTTCTTTTCACTTGTGGTTTTAATTTTATGTTTTCATTTTTTTTTTCAGGTTTAGTATGGAGTAGTTTTTTTATTTTAGGTGATTTGATGGATCTTATTATATAGTCTATTTTGAAACCCATGTTGTATCTTAATGAAATTATTGTTGCGTTATTTATTCAATGATATGCTTAATGCTTTTATTGGATTGATCCCCCGAGTAGATGATTAGGGAAGAATTGTTTTTCTTGTAAGATGTTAGTTCAAATAGAGAAACATTCAAAAAGATGGGATTCAATTGGGTGTACCAAGTTTAAACTTTTTTTGTGTGCAAAATATGAAGTATGCTAGGAAATATGAGAAAGACTTTGTAAAATAACGAAGCAGAATCCTTTTTGAAAATAATCACTTGATTTTAACTTATTTAAACATGATATAAAACATATCTTAAAATAGAAAAATAATTAGCTTAAATATGCTCCAATAGAACAAATTTGATAAGAAAGGAAGTTACCAAGATCTTTAAAGTGAGTGAGTGGAAAACCAAATTTGCTTTGATGACTTTGAATAACACACAAGTTTAAAAAACTTTTCTTTCAAGTATTTGTTTAAAACTGAGATGCCCTAAAGTACTTTAGTGAAGCAAGTTCTTTTTTAAAAAGATTCAAAAACTAATGCAACAAGAAAAATAAAGAGATATGAGAGAAAAGATCAATACCACGATATTTATACTGGTTTATATATCTTTGCAAAGATCTTACATCCATTCCCCAAACACACAGCAATGGAATTTATATTCATCAATGGTAATAACCAAATTTACAAGTTTTGCCTTTAGCGTTTACAACTCTAACACAAACAACTTATTTTGTCACACAAATTACTATATTTTTCTCTCAAGAACCCAGAAATACCTCAATAAACAAGCTAGTGAAACTGCCTTTATAGACTTTCTAGAAAACCTTACGAATAGGCTAAACTCTTTAACTTTTACACCATACTGGTAACCTTGCAAATAGGGAGTCAAAGTTACGTTTACACCACAATTGGGTAAACTTCAACTCCCTAAATTTTTACAATATATTGGAACTCAAAAGATGCTGACAATGAAGATGATACACTTTTGGATAAGCATATGCATCATAAAGATTGCAGCAATACTTTTAAAAAGTTGATAAAACTTGATATGCAATGGTAGAGCACTTAGCTTTTGTTCTTTGGAGAATTTTTAAGTGAAACCTTGTTCTATGTTTTCTCCAAGTGTCATTTTTCATATGGCAGACTTAATGCTTTATAATCATCCCTGAAATTAGCCATTTGGATATCTAGTTTGATATTCACACAGCCTCTAACGTTCATTTCTATGCTTTAATGAAATTCAAATTTTGACTCTAAGTTGACAACTTCCTTCTTTATGTTTTCCTTTATATCAGCATTACTTTTAAGTAAGAACATATGTGGTGTAAAGTTTAAGCTGAGTAGCTCGCATTCCTTCTAAAAGTTGTTTGCTTAAGTTTAAGCTGAGTTAGAATGACTATTTCAAAAGTCTATGTTTTAGGTGTTTAGACATCCCCTAATCTTTCTCTTTAAGCTTCTTTCAGCCTCTTTTTTATTAGGCTTTAGTTTTGGAGTAAATACATTATTCATAATTTCATATAACCACTTAATTACTGGTTTTAATCCTTAAATTCAAGTTCCGTTAAATCACAACAATAAGTTGCTATGATTAAAATCATCAAGGAAACTAATAATTTTCACAATGGAGATTAATTAAAATTATATACCTTGCCTTGTTCCAACATAAGAGAAGTTTAATTTTTTGAAATTAATTGAACAACACATAATTGATCATATTAGCCCCTAATGAATTGATTAACTTATGTGTATAAATAGCAATATACATGCATGCCATGGGTAGCTGTTAAGAGCTCAAGCTAATTAAATTAATTCTTACTAATTGGTTCACCATAGTAATATAGGGAATTGATTCAATGATGTTTATATGTTTTTGAAAGAGACTTATAAATAAAGAAGTGCTCTAGGTAATAATTCAAGACAATGAAATTAGAGAGGAATTAGGGCTAAATATAGATGAAATAATAAGTGAAATTAAATTGCCTAAGTCTTCTTAAATTGATAGTTAATATGCTATTTGCAAGTGAATTGCCATTATCTAACTTGCTTTTATTTTGTTCTCATTTTTATTCTTCATTTAATGATTGTCTAAGTAAAATTAAGAGGTTAAGAGCAGTAATTGTCAGAACAATACTTTACTTAGTCCATTATGTTGCATCACTATACATGCACTTGCATGATTGTCTCATTAAAATAAACTAACAAGTTTTTGACACCATTACTAGGAACACTAATAACTTTTCAATTAATATTTCTCTTTAATTTTTTGGACTTAATTTAGATTTTTTTTATTTCTTTTCATATTTTTTTAGGTATCCTTGTTATTTTATGTGCAGATTTATGAGTTTATAAGTACTCCCTATTTATCAAAATAGTGAAAGAACACTTCATAAAAGGATAAGGAAGAATTCTGATTAGACAAGAACGATTATAGAAGAGTTTGAAAATAAATCTTTAAGGGAGTATGTTGTTCCCTTAGTAGAAGGCTTGTAGAGTAGTATTAGAAGGCTTGTAGAGTAGTATTAGAAGGCTTGTAGAGTAGTATTAGAAAGCTTGCAAAGAAGACAAAATAATTTTGAAATCAAGATAACTATTATTCAGATGATCTAGACATTAGTCCATTTTGGGGGAATGCCAAATGATGACCTTAAATTTTCTAAACATATACAACACATTCAAGCATAATGACATTTCTAAGGATCTTCTAGAAAATTTTCGTCTAATTTGTCACCAGCCAAGATAGCTAAGATAAGGAATGCCATAACCTCATTTATGCCACTTGATTTAAAATCACTATATGAGGCCTGAGAGAGATTCAAGGAGTTGCTAAGATGCCCACATCACGGACTACCTATATAGCTTCAAATTCAAACCTTTTATAATGGGTTTTCAATTGTACTAAGACTACTATAGATGTTGCAACTGGCAATACACTAATGGAAAGTTTAATACTGAAACTTATGACTTGTTGAAAGAGATGGCCTTCAATAATTATCAACAGCCAGTAGAGAAGTTAGTTCAAAGGAAAGTAGTAGGTCTTCATGAGGTTGATGTGAGTATTGCATTATTAGCACAAGTTGTCGCCAATAATAAGAGGCTAAAGTATTAGAGATTCAAAGTACTCGAAGCCTATTTATCTCTTGCGATCTATGTGGAAATTTCTGACATAATGTATACATATATTTGCTCAACATCTTTCATATGTATATATCAATGTAATCACTTAATTACTGAAGATTTCTCTTAAAAAATCATTAAGAATAATATATATGATGCATCCATAATGTCATATGTATTAATGTTATAAATGAAAATAGTTTATATGCTTGGACAAGGTTTGGCCTTGCATACCTTTACAAAGTCTTCATTTCTAATGCCGTAGTTATGCTTTTAATCTTCTTTAGTTTTTCACTTACCCTAAACATAGAACATACCTTATATCCCCTTTATCCTTACTAAGGCTTATCTTAACCGGGTAAATTTTAGTTATACGACTTAGTTCACAAGGTAAGCATATTATTAATTCTAGCTTAATTTTATTCTATAGTCATTTTTTAAAGTTATTCTTATCTAATATTAAGGATTCTAAGACATTCATCATCTTATTGCATGAAGATATATTTATAGTATTCCATCCATTTACTATATTCCATCTCTTATGTATTGCTCATTCATTAACCAAGCTAAATTTGAAAAACATGCATATACAAACCCTTCATTATGAGTTTATACTCAGCCAAGTTAATCCAATATATATCAAAGCTTGCATGCATTTCTTTCTTAATTATCTTGTTTCTAATTCAATTACAATCTTAAACACAGCATAGACGTGTTCCATGACACTGCTGTGCTTAAAATTAACACAGTTGTGCCCCTGATCCTTGAGGCAGCATGAAGCGCGACCTGTCTGTGTTCTGAGGCACGACCGTGCTTTAAGCTCGTAGCACTTTATTTTTCTTCCGACACCCAAAAATGCTACCTTCTCAACCACTTCTTTTCTTCTTTAACCCTCATGACTATAAGTTTTATTCATCCTATATTATTTTTGACTAAATTAGCAATTGTTTCCAAGAAAAACTATCATATATATATATATATATATATATATATATATATATATATATATATATATATATATATATATATATATTCACATATAGCTATTTTAACAACTCATATAGAGGAATCTTCTATGAGAAAATATGAGATGAAGAATTCATGAAAAACATCAAAAGATTTTTCTAACTTTGCATCATATCAAATTTTTCATGATAAATCACTATGAAACCTACCTCAAAATTACTTTTAGATGCTACCTCTTCAAGCTTTGATTTAGTTTTCTTCCTTGCCTCGTTTCTCTCTCTAACTACTGCTATTGCTATGCACTTTTCCAAGAGCAGAACTCAGCTTGAACTCATGGAGAAGGAGAAATCATAAGGATATAGATGAAAGAAATAAAAAAAAAACCTACCTAGGACTGCACAATCTCCTTCCTCCTTTGTCATCTTTTTCCTTCTTCTTCTTTTGCATTTTCTACTCCTTATACTTGTGCTTCTTTTGATTTATGATCCAATGAAAATATCTCCTATATTGTCCATTAATACACCATGAACTGCCTCCCTATTTCTTAACTGCTACCTCAATGAAGTGTCCCCCTAAGCCTACGTGAGCATTATGAGTTTCTGATGATATTTTGTTTAATTAATATTATTTTTTTCTTTTCCTTTTTAACTTATTTATAAACTATAACTAATGAAATTTACATGTATAATTAAGACAACTTCTCATGTTTTAATATCTTATTCCAAATTTTGCATTTCATTAGCTCAATATCCCATAATATAGCATTTTTTAAAAATATAAATTTACTCCATTATCAATTAATTCATGTTTTTCCTTAATCTTCTCTTTACACCTTCTAATTCTTGTTTATATTTTCCTAAAATATTTTTGTATTAATTTAAGATAATTAAAATTTGAGAATATTACACTTGTTGACAATAAAGTCAGCCAATTTTGTAGGTAACTTTAACTAGCAAAACAATTCATATTCTAACACCTATAATCCCAATTGGAAGAATCACATAAACTTTTCTTAGGGTAATTCATAGTGTAACATTCTCAAATTTTAATCATCCTAAAATCTATATAAAAATATTCTAGGAAAGTATAGAAAAGAAGATTATGAAAGAATGATTATTTATTTATAATGGAGTAGATATTATATTTTTAGAAAATAGGATAAAATACATTAATCCTATTTTGCTTAAGGAAAATATTTATTTATGAAAATAATTAAAAATGATATAATATGGAATATTGAACTGATAAAATGAAAAATTAGAATAAAAAATTAAGACTTGAGAAATTGTCTTAATTATCCATGAAAATACCATTATTATGTTATATAAATGAGTTAAAAGAAAAATAAAATAAATAAGAATTATTAAGCAAAAATATCACCAGGAAAATCATCATTTTATGTAGGCTTAAGGGGACACTTTAAAGGGGTAGCCATTAAGAGATAGAGTGGCAACTTATGGAGTCTTAAATGGGGGATTGATTTTCGATTGGAGAAAATATAAGGGGAAGTAGAAGTATAAGTAGCAATAAAATGTAGAGGAAGGAGAAGAGAAGAATAAGGCAAATGAGGAAGAAAACTATGCAATCCTAGGTAAGTTGTGGTTCTTCTCATCTCTGTGTTTATGATTTCTTCTTCTCCATGAGTCAAGCTCGGTTTTGCCCTTGAAAAAATGCAAAGTAGTGGCGTAGTTAGAGAGAAAAAGGATCAAGGAAGAAAGTTGAACCTAACCTTGAAGAATGAGCATCTAAAAGGAATTTTGGGGTAGGTTTCATTATGTTTTAGCTTAATGTGATGCAAATTAGAAAAATCTTTTGACGTTTTTACAAACATTTCATTTTGTTTCTCTCATAGAAGATTTTGATTATAAGATGTTAAAGTTAGCCATATGTGAATTTATGTTTGATGTGTGTATATATTATGTGTTCTATGGCTAGAAATTATGCTGGTATGGTTTTGGTTTATGGCTGCAATGGATTTGGCTTGCTATCTTATTGGTTGAAGATGTGACAGCCTCACAATATTTTTCTTTTGACTTGAAAATAATTTTCTAAGATAATCATTGAGTATATAAAGAGTAAAACTAAGAGGTCTTGAGGACTTAAGAACCAAAAGAAAGGGTTGGGAAAATAGCGTTTTTTGAATAACAGGAGAAAAATAAGGTATTGCGAGTTTGAAGCATGGTCGTGCCCTAGGACACGACCAAACTGTTCTTTAGGTTGCTTCAGGATATGCACACCTGAGATTGACATGACTAGGCCATGTCACAGAACATGGCCAAGTTGTGCTTCGTGCTTCCTCGTGAGTTTGCATAAGTTTCAAATACGGCTGTGTCTTAGAGTACGCCCAAGTCGTGTTTGAGGCTATAAATTGAACTAAAAATAAGATAATTGAGAAAGAAATATATGCAAGTTATGATGTAAGACAAGGGAATGCATATTGAAGTGAATTGGATAAACATAAACTTATAATAAAGTATATGTAAATACATGCTTTCAAATTAAGCATAGTTAATGAATAAGTAGTACATAAGAGATGGAAATTATTGATGGAATTGAGTATCATAATTATATCTTCATACAATGAAATGATGAATGTTTTAGAATCCTTAATATTAGGTAAGAATAGCTATTAAAGGATTTATAAAATAAAATTATGCAAGAGTTATTATTACACTTTCTTTGTGGGTTGAATTGTAAAAATGAAACTTACAAGGTTAACACCAGCCTTAGTAAAGGTAAAGAGAACATAATGAAATACTCTATAATCAAGGTAAATGGAAAACTAAAAGAATACTAGAGTATAACTATGCAAGGCCAAGTCAAATTCCAAGCTTATGAACCATTTCCATTCATAGCATTAATACATATGATATTATGGATGCTATATACATATATTGCTAAAATGATTTCAAAAGTAACCCATAGTAATTGATTGATTATACTGATATATGTATATGAAAGATGTTGAGCAAATATATGTATGCATTATATCAAAAGCAGGCTGTATTATGTTAATGCATTACAAGCTGAAAGAATCAATATCATGATTTGTCTATTTTAAGGAAAGAAAAAGAAAACACTCACAAGGGGGATGATCCTTGGTAACATAAGGTGACCCTAGGTTTTATGGCCTCTGCATTGGTACCAAAATAAGGGATATCCTATTCACGGATGGAGAAAATGTGATTTATGCAATGCCTAGATAGTGTGAGGTAAACACATTTAGGGGTGAGTGTTGCTAAAATTGTATATGCAATATAAGCACGCAAGTGCACGTGTTGCAGACAAATAATAAAGTGATGAGAGAGTATCGTCCCACGAAGAATTGCTAAATAGAAATTAACAGCAATTATAGTGACAAAACTTTGTTGGTGATTAAGAAATTAAATTCAAAGATAAACTAGGTAAATGAGTTAAGTAAAGGAATAACTGAAATGATTACTTGCAACAATACTAAATTAACAAAATAAAATCTGATGATAATGATAACTAGGAATGCTTCATGATTGATATGAATTTCTATACTAATTTTGCTCAGACTTTGCTGCAACAAACACTCCAGTAACCAGTTTTATATTATAAATGGGTTCTTTTCAGAATTGTCGTTCCTAGTCATTCTTAAGGTTTAATTTCATACATTCCTATATAAATCTAACCTTACGAACTTCAATTAATGCTCCAAAACCATTGGGTTATATGGGATAACTATATATTCCTATAATAGTTGCAAATTTAACATCAATCTTAGATTTAACTAAACTCATAACATTCAAACTTGGTTCAACCTCCATTAACCTTTTCAAATTCAATTTCAGTTTTTGTATCCTACGATTGGTGATCAAACAATGGTAAAAATCAAGATTTGTGAACTTAATTTGAATATCAAGAACATTTACTTAAGCAAAATCAATCAATTACTTAAGTGTGTTTAAAATCCATAATCAATCATTTTGTAATCTTAGCTGAAAAATTAGCCCAGCAGCATATCCAAGTTATTTACGAGTTTGAAGACCAAAACAACCATAATAACAAAGAAAAAATGAAGTAGAAGCAGAAATGACAGTAGACAAGTGAAGAAATTCTATTAGATGTTTTCTTTCCTTATCCAAGTTGTCATCATCCTGCTCTTTTCTTTTCTGCCGCCTTCGTCCTTTTCTTTTAGACCAGCAATTAATTTTTCCTTCTTCTGTCCAAAAGTTCCCCAATGGAACAGTGGCTGCTATGCCTTCATGTGCGTCCCCCTCTTTTCTGCTAGCCTTTTCATTTATATGTTAGGGTTGTACTCTTGGTGAGGTGGCATTCTTTTTGAAATCTTCCAAGTTTGCCTTCCAATTGCCAACTACCTTCCTATCTCCACTTCCGTTGAATTGTCACACTTCATCATTGAGAAATGAAGAAATAAACTGTATCATAAAGTACAAGATTCAGCTCTAATTTTTGTAGTAAAATATTATATTGATTATAGCTAAATGCATTATATAGTTTATACAACTGAATATAATTTGAAATTTAAATATTATATGCATCGTGATTACTGTAAAACTTATTGGAAATTTCTATTCTCAATGTTGTTTCATATTATGTTCATATCAGTAGACTACCATGTTAGTATATGTAATGACTTTAGTATTTGTGATATATTTGGTAAAGCTACCCTATCTGAGTCAATTTTCGATAATATAAAACCTAGTTATTCTGGATATGTCTAAACTCCCAATGCATATGCCTCCACTACCACCTTTAGCACTGGGAGATCTAGATGGACATTAAAGTTTATAGTCATCGAGATCTATGTATATAGATATATGTACTAACTTGACTCATGAGATTATTCTTTTGAATAATAAGTGAGTACTTTTCTACTTTTTGTACTACAGATAGTACCATAGTTACTTTATTTTATGTATTAACTTCTCCTTTGACAGTTGAACTGGTGTAACGGCTCCTATGCCACTATTAATCTAATGTTAGGCATGTAATTTTAAACTTGGGTTGTATTATATTATTGCTAAATGGCATCAAAAATAAAATCAGACTGGATAAAAAAGAAAAAGAAACTTTTTTTTGAGGTCATTACACATAGGGCCCAAAGCAACCCATTTTACCTATATTTGCACCATAATAATGACCTATAAAACCTAAGAGAAAAAAATCTAGCAAAGAAGAAACTAGATAGAAATATAGTTGATAATAGCGTAATTGTTCAAAACCAAGGAATAAATTTTCAAAATATAGGGAAATAGTTAGACTAGTTAGCTACAATGTTCAATAATCGCCCTTGAGGCCAATTGCTTAGCAACACTAAAAAAAATCCAATAGAATAGGTAATGGCGATAACTATTAACCATGAAGAAAAATGGGAAACAATCCTATATGATAGCATTAATTAAGAACCTTTGAGGGAAGGAATACTAGATACAAAAAGAAACGATTTAGGGAGTTTTCATATACCTTATTTTATTTCTAATTTTGACTTCCCTAATTCTTTATGTGATTTAGGAGCTAGTATAAATTTAATGCCTTTCTCTATTTTTCAAAAGATAAATTTAGAAGAATTAAAGTCTACAACCATCTATTTGCAATTAGCATATCTGTCTGTTAGGAGACCTAGATGAAGTATAGAGAATGTGCAAATTAAAATTAAGAATTTGCTTTTTTGACTAATGTTATTGTTCTAGACATAAAAGGTGACGATGATGAAGTTCCCAAATTTTTTAAAGACCATTCCTAGTTGTAGAGCCAAGGTAAAGTATTATAAATGCCCAGTCAAGGAAGTTAACTTTGAGAATTGGGAACAAAAATTAAATATTTATCATGTATCGCCATTTAACTAAAGTTGTATTGCAAGTTGAAATGGTAAGAAAGGAGGTTCAAAACACAAAAGAAGAATCAATTAAAAGGAAAGAAGAACTTGAGCAGTCCTAAGAAACCACTAAAACCACCAAAGCCTAAGTCTATTGACACTAACTTAGCTGAGGATGAACAATTCTTTACCTTATCTATTATTACTTCTTTACTACATTGTTCTTGGTATGCTAATATTGCAAATTACCTTACAATTTATGGAGTTCCTAAGGACATGACATATCAACAAAAGAATAAGTTGCCATCATATGTTAAACATTATTTATTGAAAGAACTATACCTCTATAAAATATGTGTTGATTGAATAATTTGGAGGTGCATGATATATGCGTAATTAAGCATGATTTTAATACCTTTAAACTTAATTTTTATTTGATTTAAGTAAAATATGATTAAGAATTAATTTAATTTTGTATTTTGTGTTATAGGAGTAAATGAAGAAGAAAACGAGAAGAAATTCATGAAAAAATGTTGAATTATAGTGAGTCCAAACCTTTTGGTACTAATAAGGCCATAACCCCTTAATATAAACTTCAATTGAAGTGATTCAAAACTTTTTAGAAATATAAGACAATAATCTACAACTTTCATGTTGACCTAAAGTATAAATATGTCTGACTCATATCCATACTAAGGGTCATACTAATGAATCTTTTGCTCCGACAGCCATAGGAAAACCTAATGTTCTGATACCAACTTGTAACACCCCTAATTTAAGGGCACGTGAAACAAATATATTTTTTTCGCAATTAGATATTTACCTTAACATGCATATCACTATTTTTTGTCATGAAAATAGATACATATAAGTTATCTCATGTATACACATTATATAGATCAAGTTATAAATATCAAAGTAACAACAGAAATAGAGATCCTATCTATGGCGTTCAAAGCACACTCTAGAATAAAAACACAATATATTTCAAAAATTGTGAGCCTTGAAAGCAACGTAGACTCACCTAGAGAATATGTCACCTAACTGATCACCTATTTGCAGAATCAGACTCTGTATTCTTATATGAAAAATGTGAAAATATCGTGTAGTGAGTTTAACAACTCAGTGAGCAGATAATACCTCCTATGACCTCTTAGGTCAGCATATGGATGTACTCATGTTTTAAAATTTGTCATATAGAAAATAAAATTTAGAAGTACATTTGTATGAGATCCGTATTTCAAATATTCTCAAATATAAGGATATTCAGATATCTAAAACTATATTCAGCACAGTATGATCATTAAATAAATGTTATTATACATTAAAATATTTCACATGAAAACATTAGGAGGATCCTATATCAGAACCATCAAATATTTTCAAGCACACAGCAAGGGATGATATTATGATAGGCTATATAAATTATAGTAAAATATTAAGTTTTTGAGATAAAATCACAACTTTTGTTGATGCATAATTAACATACTATACATGCACTAAAAATTTACTCTTTTTACATAATGTTCAAGCATGTTACAGCTCTCAATACACTCAATTCACTCATTTGCTATAAGTATAGTGACCAATCAACTACAATCACAATAAGTGATAAGGGAATGTGAATTCATCATCCATCTGCCTCCTCACATTACCACTATCACCCGGTTAGAGCAACCCTCCCTTGACTCACTTAAGCTATTAGGGCGTCTCCTACTCGATACCATCACAAGTCATACAACTCGTCAATATTCATCCATATATATATATATATAAATACATATTTATCAAATGCAATGTATAATTATCAATCAACTTACCATGAGTTTTACGCTTGCCATTCAATCATAATTAGCAACTTTATAGCTTTACAAATCAATGCCTCATGCACATAATATTAACTTTACAAAATAATGATAAATACATTTAGAACCACATATTCAATGAGTTTCAAAATCTATTTGCAAAACCATACTTTTCTTGAATTATGTACCAGTTCGTAAGTAAAACAGATATTTTAACACATTTCATAAACTTATGATAGTATAAATAATTTGTAAACAGAACTAATTATACATTTTAAGTTTAAAAATAACATGTGATAAGTCATAGAAAAAAATTATCTACTCACAAGTTAAGGCTCCAGGTTGGACAGCCTTAAATATATTTTTTCAAGTCAAATATGATAAAATGGAGATAAAA
Source organism: Gleditsia sinensis (assembly GCA_037074535.1). NCBI lineage: Eukaryota > Viridiplantae > Streptophyta > Magnoliopsida > Fabales > Fabaceae > Gleditsia > Gleditsia sinensis. The sequence goes on along the minus strand of CM073468.1, from coordinate 55,956,100 downwards.
AATGAATATAGAGGGTCCAAAAACCTAGAAAATAACTTTGAATTTGTGAAATTTGGCCTACGAGAGTTTGGTCAACACTAGTCAACTGATGGGATACTATTCGCAATCGAAATTACTATTTACCACTAGAAATCACTATTTATGCCGCCCGAATTTACTGTTCATGACGTACAAAAAGTTGTCAGACGGTTAAAATTTTTTATATCCTGAGGTTTATCTATCTCTTGAATTTATCTACAGTATCTGATTTTCAATTTGAGAATTCTAAATAGGAATTTTAGAGTTTATATTTTTTTAAGATATTCTACTTTCGATCTACAGTGATTCTGCAGCTGATTTAAAAAATCATTCAACCAATATCGTAGTACTCTTTGTCTTGAATCCAATGGTACTCTTAGTTTTAAAATCGGAGATTTAAAAGTACTTCAGATCTAAAGAGAAAAAATGAAGAGAGAGAAAATACTATTTATCACTACTCATTCGATTTATAGAGATTTCGCAGATTTCTTGCATCTTCCCCCATTTTCTTTCTTCTTTTTATTATTATTTAATTATTGAATAGTTGAAATTTATATATATATATATATATATATACATAATAATATTATTTTTCATCATAAAGTATTCCAAAAAGTTCTAAAATTTATATTTTTACAAAACTTTAGTTGCACTCTTAAATCATGATTTGTCTTGATAAAAATTTTAATAACATAAATCATAAAATAAAATATCTTTATGCGTAATAAAAGAAAGAGTATTTCTAAAAATAAAACAAAAAATTATTAGAGGTAAATATATTTATTTTAAACAAAACAAAAAATTATTTTAATTAAAAGTATATTTACTTTTAACAAAAAATAATCATTTAAAATAAAATATATTTTTGTTTATAGTAAAATATTATTATTTAAAAATTACAGGATATTACAACAGTACTTCAGGAGAGAGCCACATCATTGTCATATGTAGTAGCCCAAGAAAGAGAGTGCCATGACGCTCCTCGTATACAGGGACCCCAAAAAGTGCTAAAATCACCCCAAAATGGGCTTAAAACGTAGCCCAATGGCTCAGAACTCAACCTAAAGAAATCCGAAGCCATTAGTGTTTTAAAAATATATAAATAAAAGGCCAAAAAAATTATCAAGATCATCCTATCATCTAGAAATCATTTTATTTTCTTCTCTTACACTTTCTTATGGCCCTACGTGACTGATTCTCTTTTGTTGGTTAAAGAAAATTGAAACCTTAAGGATTTTATATATTGTGAGATTTAATTAAGGTTTAATTATTTAATTTTATTTAAGTATTAATTATTTATCTGTTCTTCTTTTCTTGACTATTTTAATTGATAGCTAGGATGTATACTAGTAGTTTAGTTGTTTCAATTTACTACTGAATCATATATCAACAAAGTTTTGATCCCTCTTATTTAAGAGGCAAATAAGATTAAGATTGTATGATGATGAATTGTTATCCTATTATGAATAATTAATGATGTATCTTTGTTGTTTAGTTTTATAAGTTTCACTAATTTTTCATGTAATTAATAAGTTAAATTTTATTGATTGGTCAATGTTTCTTATTAATTAGGATTAGTTTAAGTAATTGTTAAACCTAAGAAGAAACGGTGATAACATCCGAATGGTAGATATTTAATATAGAATTAATCATATTATTGATTATCAATATAATCATTAATGGTTGATATCAACTAAAACTAACGCTCTCATCTTTGATTTACTCTTACATTTAGTTTATTACTTTTGTTTCTTTCTATATCTAATAGTTTATTTATAACTTTCAAAATTTTATTTTTATATCCACAAAAGGTAATAGTAATATCTGTGAGATTGACCTTTACTCCCACTACTACAAATAGTTTTGAGGTAAGATATTAATTATATTTGGTGTCCTGCGATAGTACCTATCAAATTATGGTGTCGTTGTCAAAAACTTCGTCCATTATCTTTTGTGATTTTTACTTTTATTTATGTTTGTTACTCGTTCTACTAACTCTCAAAATTTGTAATACAATTCAAATATTGAAAAATCTATATATAGGAACAAAAGAAAAATTCAAAAAGATATTGATCAAGAGAAGGAAGAGGTAGTCATGGCTAGAAATCTTACTCTAAAGGAGCATACGACCCCATATTTGTATCAACAACCCCTATGTATTACTTTCTCTCATCTTGATGAAAATGTTAATTTTGAATTAAAATTTAGATTGATACATCTCTCACTTAATTTTTATAGTCTTGTAGGTGAGAATTCACACAAGCATTTAAATGAATTCTACGTGGTGTCTACCAATTCTCTAGAGTAACTAAAGAACAAATTAAACTCAAGGTTTTTTTCTTTCTCTTTTAAGAGATTTAGCCAAAGGTTGGCTATATTAATTATTGTCTAGAACCATCACTACTTGGAATGATTTGACAAAATTAATTTTAAAAAAATAGTTTCATGCATCTAGAGTCGCGAATATAAAAAAAGAAATATGAGGTAATAGGCAACAATATGGAGAAACTCTTTATGAATACTAAAAAAAATTTAAAAATTTTTGTGCAAGTTGGCCACATAATCAAATTAGTGAACATCTATTACTTTAATATTTTTATAAGGGCCTTTTGCAAGGTGACAAAAGTACAATAGATGTAGTTTGTAAAGGTGCATTAGTAGACAACACTTTTGAAGCAGCTAAAATCATGATATTAAATATAGTTGTTAACTCCCATCAGTTTGACAGTAGACATGACCCTCCAATTAGTATATCCATGAGGTAAGTACTTTTTTCTTTGAGTAACAAATGACTGAATTTACTTCTATTGTACATCACGTTATTACACGTGCAATCCACCCAGTTAAAACATGTGGGATTTGCTCAATATGGATGGTGGTTTTCAAATTGGGCTAGGGATAAGAAATTCAAAGTGCATCGTTATAGGTAACCAAATAAACTTGTAGTTGACTTGGAAGCTCTAGAGTGAAGTTGTAAGAAATGGGGATTAAATGGGCTATCATGCCGTCATTCAATTCGTTCCATGACTGAAATGAGAGAAAATAGGGAAGATTAGAGGGGAGCAGAATGTGGAATGCTCCCAGCTTATGATACTCCCCACTAATGGACCTAATATGTCACGGCCCCAAATGATGGAATACATGACCGGCACGACATAAGGGTTTCCCCCTAACCGCAAGCCTAACGCATAACACATACAAACATCCAGCACACAATCCAGAGTACATAATAAATATAACTGGCCACATATGCCACATCCAATATCAGAAAATACTATATATATATATATATATATATATATATATATATATATATCTCATGAATCCAACATCCGTGATTCTACTTGGCCCATGGCCTCATAATATTCATGTGATTCAACTTGGCCCAAGGCCTCATAATACCAACATTGTTGTAAAACATAAAATCATTTTCCAAACAACACATCAAAATACGCAAGAAGCGAGGATCCTGCCTGTATGTTCATGGAGATACACTAGACATAAAATAAACTAAACAAACAATACAAAAGAGCCTTGCCCAAACTGGGGCTCACCAACACTATCTTCAGTCTCCTACGAAGCTGTAGTTGGATCAAAGTCTCTTTGACTATCTGTGGGGAGGAAACAGAAGAGGGGTGAGATTACCACATCTCAGTGAATGGGTAAATCATACTATAACTGAAACAGGGCAAACCAAGTACGAGTGTTTCGCAATGAGTTTAATAATTAAAACATTAAGCATTTAACCATAATTTATTGAAAGAAAAGCTAAACAATTCAAATGTATGTTCAAAAAATAAAACATGATTAATTCAGTAACAATAGAGCAAATAAATTATGCATGGTAAGTAATAAATGAAGTTATTTATGCAATAATAATGATGAATGAGATTGTTTAGAAATATTTAATCTTTAAGAAAAATGCACTAATTTCTTGGAGGTCTTTCCTAACAGATCTATCATCTCCCCCAAGCACACAGCAAGGGTAGGGTAATCACTGTAGGCGTAGACATAAGTCCACCCTAAATCCCCCAAGCACACAGCAAGGGTATGGTAATCACTGTAGGCGTAGACATAAGTCCACCCTAAATCCCTGTGTCTTAGGCAGTCATATGCCCGTCACAGTATCCTAGGCCGAAGCCTTCGCATGACCATGGTGCACCAGGGCTAGCACTCCCTGCGGTTAACTAACAGTGATCTAAAATGGTCCCTCCAATAGAAAACATTTGAAATATACTATTCAAAGAGTTTAAAGTAAAACATTTCAATAACATTACAATAAAACTATAATTCTCCATCTAGCTCTTTTCATGCATAAAATTCTGTTCTAAAATATATCTCATCCATAAATTCCCATGGAGACCTTTATAATCATAAACTTTCCCTTTTAAATATAGATCGTCCGTAGACGTCACATAGATGCTCATCATGCATCAAATCGTTTCATGGCTAACTTAGTTCATTTCTATGACTAAGTTTGCATTTCTATAAATCTAGCTCAAATGGAGAATTATCAGCCTAGATGCTTGCCCTGCATACCTAGAGTTCAACTAGGATTTAAATTTATAATTTCTAACATGGTTGGAACATATTGGTTTTTAAAGCGGTAAAACAATTTAGCATACATTCCAACTAGTTAAAATCATACGAGAGAGTTATAAACTAAATTCGTAAAAAAAATGCGCTATAGTATGAAAAACCCACTCACAAGTAAGGGCTCCAGATTGGATAGCCCTAAAATCCTTGTTTCTGGTCTGAATTCGGTAAAACAAACCCCAAAATCGAGTCTGGAAGGTCCAAAAACCTTAAATGAGCTTGGGTATTGTTCACCGCCAGAAAATACTATTCACAGCACTATTCATGCCGGAAATCACTATTCACCACCGTATAAAAAGTTACCAAATGACCAAAAAAATTATATATCCTAATGTTTATCAAGCTTATGAACTCATTTACGGTGTCAGATTTTTAATTAGAAATTTCTAAATAAGATTTTTCAGACTTACCTTTTACTGAGATTTTCTACTTCAGATCTACGGCGATTCAACAGTTGATTTGAAAAACTGATCGGTCATAACTGAAGTACTCTTCGTCCTGAATCCAATAACACGTTCAGTTTTGATATCAGAAGTTAATCGGTACTTCAAATCGAAAGAAATTGTTGGATGTTACTATTCTTATACTATTCATTACTATTCATTTTTTTCCGTTTTTTTTTTCTTCGAATTTGTCGCCCCCGGTTTCTCATGGTTTCTGAAACTTTTGTTTTCTTTTTAAATATAATAATATTATTATATAATTAATAATAAGAATTTCTTTTATAAAAATTCATATAAATTCCATTTTTCATCATAAAATATCCTAAAAATTTCTAAAAATTTCTTTTATTATAAATCTTTAGTTAAACTCTTAAATCATAATTTTTCTTAATAAAAATCGTAATAAAACAAATTTTTAAACAAATATCTTTATTCATATTAAAAGAAAAAATATTTCTAAAAATACCATAAAAATTCATTAGAGGCCGATATAATTATTTTAAGCAACACAATATTTCTTTTACTTAAAAGTCCACTTACTTTTAACAAATCATAATCATTTCTACATAAATAAAAATATATTTGCTTATAGCGCGCCAAAACATAAATTCTCATATATTTGTTGTAATTTTTTAATCCATGTAATAAATATACATATTTTCTACGATTCTTATCTCTATTGTCAAGATTCTCTCTTTTATTCTAAATTTTTTTTAATTGGGATTTTCGTTAAATTTTACGGTTATTACATAATATGTGGCCACCAAAAATGATGTGCTACCTCCACCATATAGGAAACCAACAGGGAGACCTAAGAAGAGGAGAAAGGAAGTTGATGAGAAGGAGAAGACTCAATCACATACCAACATAATGAGAAGTATAGGTACCAAATAAAGTGTTCCAAATGCGGCAAGATGGGACATAAGTACAATGATTTAGGCATGGTATGTCTTGGTGTTCTTATGTTCAATTATATATCCAATTATTTGTGTAAATGGTATGACTTGCTACTGCAATTTGGTGTCATGAAAATAGTTATTCAGTTTAAATGGTTTGTAGTGTAGCTACATTTTGGTACCGTTGCTTGAGAGGGAAGAGAGCTGCAAAACTATTCCACTTTCTAATATTCAAAGAAGAGCCTTTGTCCCTGAACACGAAATGAAGAATATGGATGAGGAGTTAGGGCTTAACGGTATGAGGAAAAGATTAGCTTTACCAAACACAATGTTTTGTTGTTGAAAGTTGGAGGTAGTCAAATCCCACGTGGCATTGACTGGTCCATGTGAGCAATGTCAACTCCGCCTCGGTGCAACTTTAATGTTTTATGTTAGTAAGTTGACAGAGTTAAGGTCAAGGAATAATGAGACATCATCTTTTGAATTACATGATTTAAATAAAATAAAAAAATTATAGACTAAAGTGAAATTCAATATAAAAGGACGCACTTCTGCCATTTTTCTAGTCCCATTTTTTTTAAAATACAAATGATCCAAAACCATTAATGAGGGTTTTGTACAGAAATATACTAATTTAAATAAAAAAAATCCTATTTTAATTTATAAAAAATAGCACAGCCCAATATATGAATATTTTTGTTGTTGCTTTTTTCTTTCTTATGAATTCGCCCGTGTTGGGCAAATTACATGCTTTCCAGAGCATGTACTTCATCCAGAAGGGAAATTATGATATTTTTTAATTGTAATATCTATAGTAATTTTTTTTTTCTTAATATGTAATTCGTCCAATACAGGGGCAAATTACAGGCTGTTTGCAACATGTAATTCGCCGGTGAATTTGTTAAAAAAAAGTATATAATGAGAAATACTATTTTGATAAATTAAAATATAATTATTTATTTTTGATTTCTTAATATATTCTTAGATAAATGTTAGCTTGAATTTGTATAGTTATCTCAACATTTAATAGTAGAATTACATAATGCTTTTTATGATGAAAAAGAAAACCATTAATGACGAAAGGTTAGAAAAAAGAAGAAGAAGAGGAAGGGCAAGGTAACAAAAAAGAAAAAAAAGAAAAAGAAAAAAAGAAAGAAAGTGAAAAAAGACCCGTTTATCTCTGCACGGACAAACAGCCATTGACAACGCCGCGGAATTAAAAAAAAAAAAAGGGATTGGGAAAACCTGGATAGATCGCTTCAAAAGAAACGAAATTTGCAAAGAGCACTGGAATTTGGTTCTCTCGTAAACGTAGTGTGAGTTTGCGAGGGTGGGAGACCTAGAAGCTTATTCTCAGACCTCAGTTTAGGGTAATTTCTTAAACTTTCTTCATCGTATCGGGTTGCCGCCGCTGCCGTGTTGTCATTTCTAGGCGTACCATCTCCTAAATTACTTGCTACTCAAATTTTCGTCAATTTTTATTTTATGCGAAACAATGTGAGTTGTGAAATCATTGATCAGCGTGTTGTGTTGGTTGACAGATACAATTTTGTATAGCTATGGAGTTGGCGCAACTGGAAGCATTGTGTGAGAGGCTGTACAATTCACAGGATTCGGTGGAAAGGTCTCAGGCGGAGAACACACTGAAATGCTTCTCCATGAACACCGATTACATTTCTCAATGCCAATACATTCTTGATCATGCCTTGACTCCCTATGCATTGATGTTAGCTAGTTCCAGTTTGTTAAAGCAAGTCACGGAACACAGCCTTGCTTTGCAGCTTCGTTTAGATATAAGTATATATTTACTTCGACCATTTTTTCATTTTTCAGTGACTGGAAAAGTAGGAACTAATTTATGGTTAACTCTAGGTTGATAATTTTTTTTAAATAATTTTTTGTATCATAGGGAGTTACCTTATCAACTATCTAGCCACCAGAGGACCAGAGTTACAGCCTTTTGTGACTGCTTCTTTAATCCAACTTGTGTGTCGTGTCACGAAATTTGGGTGGTTTGATGATGATCGATTTCGAGACCTGGTCAAAGAATCAACGGACTTCTTAAGTCAGGTGATGTATAGTGAGTGTACTTTCAATTTGTCAGAAAGTAGTCGACTAATGTTAATTGGTATGAGCAATTGTATGATGAGTTGCAAGCTGATTCACTGCTATGAAAAAACACCTTGTAATATACTAAACACTCAATTTCAGAAATGATAAGCATCAACATAGTCTGTTGTAACAAATTCAACAGCCAAGGACTGCAAAGCCTCAACAACTTGACAATGTCCCTCAAGCGAGAAGATTCATCAACCCTCACCTGACTCAACCATTTTATCAACTATTCATGAAAGCATGATTTTGTTTTTTCAAATTATTATTTGTTAGAATCAAGACTAGTGAAAAATAAAGCAGAGAAATTCTGAAGTTTCAAGCCACCAGACATCCATCGTTGCAAAAAATCTACCCTGCCTGAATTAAGTAGTTTTTACAATAAAATGATTGATCTTTTAATTTTTCAGCAAGTGAGATAATTTTCCAAGATTTTTTTCAACCTATAGAGAAAAATCCATTGGCAGTTTCTGCTTTCTCATATCTAAACATCTAACATATCTTTCCCATTTATATAGGAAGCGATAAGGGCTTTTCTGGGGCGTGTTTGATAAAACTGAAAATTTAGTACTGAATTTTTTATTAATGAAAAATTAAATTTTTTTAAAAATAATTTTCATATTAAGTGCTGAATGCATATTGTTGAAGGAAACTGTTGCATTTTATAAAATCTATGAAGCTATACTAAAAGAAACTACTACTGTCATTTAAAAATTTAAATAAGGAAAAGGTTGCTGCTGAATGCTGTCAATGACCTCTCATATGCTGAATGTTAATGTTTTCTGCACTTCTTCACTTAGATTCATTTTTGGGTATTAACTATCTAACAAACACCACTAAATCATTTTCTTTGCTGAAAATTTTTAGCACCTAAATTTCTTATAGGCCCCTTGAGTTGCAATCAAACTTAGATTAGGGGATAACTGGTTGGGACTTCTTTCAACATGTAGGATGTTTAAATGAGTGGGATAGTTTTTGCTTATTTTTCTATTTACTGATTGGTAGTATATAATGGAAACTTGTGCCTCTAGATTTTTTCCCCTGAAGTCAGTTGAAAGAATTCCCATGCCCCCAATTGATGGGGCTGTATTAACATTTATGTTTTTGCTTCCTAGTAAACTTCGTCCATGTGTGACTGTTACTTTTTTATTACTTAGTCAATGGGCTTTAAATTGACTCTAAAAGTGAGAACATAAAAATTGTAAAAGTAGTTTATTAAAAGAATAAATTTATGTGATATAATGTATAAAATATTGTTAGAAAATAGAAATCCTTCCAAAAGAGAAGTTCATGAACTTGAGACTCTTCTTCTTCTCCTTGAGCCCATTCGTCTGGCATTAAGATTCTTTGGGTTTTTTTTTTTCTTTCAAATCTTATTTTGAATTTTGCATTTCTTCGATCTTTTCCTCTTGGGAAGCCAATCTGGAAATCTAAAGCTCTTTTGAAGGTGAAGTTATTTGTGTGGACAACAATACTCAACAGGATTAACACTAAGGACATGCTGTAGCCTTGAAGGCCAAATTCGGCAATTCCCTCTAATACTTGTTTCATGTGTAGGACTAACTTAGAAAGTAATGGGCATATGTTCTTATATTGTAGTATGGCAACTTCTTTGGAATAAATCATTTGGTATCTTTGGTCGGAGTTGGGTTGGCTCTGAAAATTTAGACTCTAATTGTTGGTTATATTCATTTGGGTCATAATAAAGATGGGAATGTTTTGTGGCAGTGTGCAGTCTTTGCTGTAATTTGCTGCATCTGGCTAGAGAGGAATGCTAGGATCTTTAAGGAATCTTAGTGACTTTTAATGCTTTATGGAATGGGATTTTTGCCCTTGCATCCCTTTGGTGTTTTGTCAAAGGCTGTTTTAAGAGATTTATCTTTGATAGATTTAAATAGGGATTGGGTGGCTTTATTATTTGTCTAATTTAAGTTTTACTTCTTTTTGGTTTCTTGTTGATTTTAGCTTAAGGAGGCTATCGTATCCTCTTTTCTTGCATTTCTCTTTCTCTCTAATGAAATTTCTTTCTCTATAAAAACTAAATGTATATGTAGAAACTCAAAACAGAGGCTTTTCTGCTCTGATTGATTCATTCTGGAAACCATCATGTACATATATAAAGCTAATAACAATCCTAATCCAGAATCCCACTAAATAAGGGATGAGGCCAAAACAACAGAAAAAAATGATGGAAAACATAAAGATACGTAAATTCAAAAACAAAACTTCCTAAAATAATATCAAAGCTATCGGTTGGATAAAATCAAAGCCTAAAGCTTTAGCACACCAACACTCCCCCTCAAGTTGGGGAGTAGATATTCAGCATACTCAGCTTGTCACTGGGTTCTTCAAACTTAGCTCTTGGAAGAGCTTTAGTCAATAAATTAAAACTTGAGAGCTAGTAGAAATATAAGAAAGATCAATCAACTCAGATTCAATTTTTTCTTTTATGAAATGACGGTCTATCTCTACATACTTGGTCATGTCATGATGAATTGGATTGTTTGTAATCCCTATTGTCGCCATATTATCACACCACACCTTAATAGGAAATTGGATGTCCTTTTTCAATTCTCCTAGCAAACGTTTTATCCAAAGTACTTTACATACTCTCAAAGTTAGAGCACGGTATTTAGTCTCTGCACTACTTCTAGCAACTACAGGTTGCTTTTTACTTCTCTAAATAACAAGCTTACCCCAAATAAAAGTACAATATCCTATTGTGGACCTTCGATCAGTGATAGACTTTGCCTAATTGGCATAAGTGAATACTTCAACACCCCTTGAGGTTCCTTTATGGAAAAATAAACCTTTTCTAGGTGTTATCTTTAGGTATTTCAGAATTCTGTACATTGTCTCCATATGTTCTTCATTTGGCTTGCTTATGAACTGACTAGCAACACTGACCGAAAACCTTATGTCAGGCCTAGTATAAGAGAGATATATTAGTTTACCTACTAGCCTTTGGTATCTTCCAGTATCAACTGGTGTTCCTTTTTTTTCCAAGTTTAGCTTGCAGGTAGTTTTCATAGGTGTACCTGCTAGTTTGAACCCCATCATACCAATCTCCTTTAATAAATCTAGTGTATATATTTTTTAAGATATTGTAATTCCTTTGCTTGACCTTGCAATCTCCATCCCTAGGAAGTATCTCAAACTCCCTAAATCCTTCACATCAAATTCAACAACCAATAATTCTTTCAAACATTGTATCTCATCATGGTCATCACCTGTGATCACTATATCATCAATATAGACAATAAAAATTGATAATTTATCTCTAAAACCATGCTTGACAAACAGAGTGTGATTTGTTTGACATAACCATGTTTTACCATATTTGTAAATATCTCAAACCACGCTCTAGGAGACTGCTTCAACTCATAGAGAGATTTGTAGAGTTTTCATACTTTGGTTGAATTACTGTTTGTCTCAACTCCTGGTGGGATCTCCATATACACTTCCTCCTTTAGATCCCCATTCAAAAAAACATTCTTTATGTCTAGCTAATGTAAAAGCCAGTTTAAATTTGCTGCAAGGAAAATAAGTACCTTTAAGGTATTAAACTTTACAATTGGTCCGAGTGTTTCTTGATAATCAATGCTATGGGTTTGAGTGAACCCTTTTGCAACCAATCGGGCCTTGTGTCGACTTATGCTACCATTTGAATTGGACTTGATGGTAAACACCCACTTACAATGCACTTTAGTCTTACCAGGAGGAAGTTTAGTTATCTTCTAAGTTTTATGTTTTTCTAATGCCTCCAATTCTTCTTGGATAGCCCTTCTCCATTTTGGTTCCCTTACTGCTTCAGAAAAATTCTTAGGCAAAATCTCAGCTAATACATTAGTCACAAAAGCCTGAATAGTGGGTGATAATCTTTCATATGAAATGAAGTGACTAATAGGATGTTGGGTACAAGTTTTTACCCCTTTCCGCAATGCAATTGGCATGTTCAACTCCTCAGAATTTGGAGTAAGGGAAGTTTCTTGGCTGTGCTTAGGAATAGTGCATGTTTCTTCACTGCATTGTTGCTGGGCAGCCTCCAACTTTTTCTTTTTCCTCCTGGAATATACCAAAATTTCCTTATTCTGGTTGGCATTGGATTGGTCCACCTTGGGTGCAGAATTTTGGGCCAAAGATTCACTGTTTTGGGTGTTGTTTGGTGTGATTTCAGGTGCAGGGGCAGATTCTGTAGGTGTAGGGGCAGATTCTGTAGGTCCAGGGGCAGATTCTTAAGATTAGGTGCAGGGGCAAATTGGTTGCTGTTATGTAAAAACAGCCATTCATCACTTGATTTCTCCCCTTGAATGGATGTTTTGTGATAAAAAGGTTGATTTTCGAAAAAAAATGGTATTCATTGTGACAAAAAACCGTTTCAAGTTAGGAGAGTAGCACTTGTAGCCCTTTTGTGTAGGAGAATATCCTAAGAAAATGTATTTAATGGCACGTGGGTTAAGTTTTTTTCCATGATCATTGTGTACAAATGTAGTACATCCAAATATTTTTTGTGGAATGATAGTCACAAGTTGAGTGTTAGAGTATGTGTCTATGATTTTATATAATGGTGTTTGGAGGTTTATTGGTTTGGATGGCATTCGGTTTATTAGATAGGCTGCTGCGAGGATAGCTTCTCCCCAATAAAAGTGTGGGACATTAGATGTAAGCATTATGGCTCTAACAACCTCAAGTAAATGACGGTTTTTTCTTTCAACTATTCTATTTTGTTGGGGGCTGTTGACACATGAGCTTTGATGTATTATCCCGTGGCTATTTAGGTATTGTTCAAAGGAGGAATTAAAGTAATCCTTAGCATTGTCTGTTTGGAAAATTTTGATATTGGCTTTGAATTGATTTTGAATTAGGATATGGAAGTTTTTAAAGATGTTTGCAACTTCTGATTTTTCTTTTAAGAGAAAGACCCAGGTTAGACAAGTGTGATCATCTATGAATGTTACAAATAATCTTGCACCTTTTATTGTTTTCACATGGGAGGGTGTATAATGGTAAATAGTTGAGTTGGTTTGTAATTGTGTGCAGGATAAGATTGTTTGGCATATTTAAAAAGTTGACAAAACTCACATTGAAAAGAAAGATACTTTTTATTGATCAAATTTGGGAACATTTGTTGCATGTAACGGAAATTGGGGTGGCCTAACCTAAAATGCCATAACATAAATTTGTCATTAACAGAAATACATGTAAAACTACTCTTGGTACTCTTGGTCACTGCCTTCTCAAGCCTATTTAAGTAGTATAGTCCAACACTTTCCTTAGCATTGCTAATCGTCTTCCTTGACTCTAAATCTTGAAAAATACAACTATTAATAGAGAAATTAGTAATGCATCTCTGGTTCTTTACAAGTTTACTAATGGATAGCACATTACAGGTCAATTTAGGGATAAATAAAACATCCTTCAACACTAAGGTGTCTGAAATTCTAACAGAACTAGACCCACGCACTTTTGTGATTGTCCTGTCAGCTATTCTTACATTTAAATTCTCATGGCAAGGTCTGAAGTTATTAAGTAATGAAGTATTATTGGACATATGGTTTGTTGCCCCTAAATCAACTCTCTAGGTGTTTGCTTTGTGAATTTTAGTATTGAGAGCCATAGAGAACTTACCTGATTGTGCTATAGTACTAGTTCCAACAATTTTCTTAGTAGGCTGATTATTATGTTTTTCTATCATCCATTTTAAGAGTTCCATTTCTTCCTTACTAAAAGTCATATTTTCAGGTTGTATCTTCTCTTCTCCAGCTACCATATATTCCTTGTTATCGGTTCTGAGCTTTGGTTTCCAATTTGCTGGCTTACCATGAATTTTTCAGCACACCTCCTTGGTATGATCACCTTTTTGGCAGTTCTCGCACCATCTATTCCCTTCCCTTTCTGATCAAGTACTAGACTTCCTTTGGCAGCCAAGGCTGAAGATTCTGACACAGGTTGGGTTAGTGGTTTTCTAAGAATTAATTGCTTCCTACTTTCCTCCTATTTGACAGTATTAAACAGCTCCTTCAGAGTGGGAAGAGGACGGGTCCTCATAATTCTTCCTCTCACTTCTTCAAATGCAGGTTGGAGGCCTAGAAGGAAATCATAAAATTTCTCCTTTTCAACAATCTTTCTATACAATGCAGCATCTACACCACAGTTTCGTTGGTGGGATTCATTCACATCTAATTGCTGCCAATATTTTATCAAGGAATTGTAGTATTGTGTTACATTCATCTCCCCCTATTTCAGCTCTCTAAGGAGGCCTTTGATTTGAAACAGAGTTGCTGTATTTTTTAGGGAGGAGTAGGTCTCTTTTACTGCATTCCAAATTTCCTTTACAGTCTCAGCCATCAGATAAGTCTCTCCAATTTCAATAGTCATTGAGTTCACAAGACTCATCACCATATTGTTCTCGGCAAACCAAGTCTCATGCTTTGGATCTGCCTCACTTTGTTTAGCCTCTGCTCCTTCCATCTGCCTTTGATAAACATTAACACACATTGGGACCACTGAAGATAATTGCTTCCATTGAGCCGGTGACCTGTGATCATTAGGGAAGGGTTGTCGGCACTCATGGATGAGACCGAACTAGTGGATATCGCATTTGACTGAGCCGACGTGGTTGACCCAGAAGCAACGTCCATGGAGCTCACATTAGCGCATCCATGGAGCTGAATGAGATCATAGTTTTAGACCCATGCCAGTTTCGGCTCTGATACCATGTAGAAACTGAAAATATAGGCTTTTCTGCTCTGAATGATTCATTCTGGAAACCATCATGTACATATATAAAGTTAATAACAATCCTAATCTAGAATCCCACTAAATAAGGGATGAGGCCGAAACAACAGAAAAGATAAAGATACGTAAATTTAAAAATAAAACTTCCTAAAACAATAGCAAGGCTATTGGCTGGATATAATCAAAGCCCAAAGCTTCAGCCCACCAATGTCGCACACCAATAGTATACAATATTTTTTATATAAATTATAAGGTTGCCACATCTCTTTGGTTGTGAACTTGAATCTTCATGGCTTATTGGGTATGTTTGAAACCAAATCTATTAAGATTTTTTTTTTTTTTGACAATAGAAGAAATTGTATTAGAAGAAGAAAGAGATAAGTACAGAAGGTTTGACGATAAGATATCCTCACACCAAAAACCAGGAAAATAGAACCATTAGGGAGCCAAAAAACCAAAAGCCCTACAAATCTAATTAGTGTAGAAGAGTTGCCCAATCTCTTTGCATATATGAAATAGTGGTTCCCTTAAATAAATCTTTTGCTGAACACCAAAGAGAAGCCATATACACAAGTCTATCCCATAACATATTTAAAGTGAAAGATATACACTTGAAGATGCGAGCATTCCTTTCCAACCACAAAAATCACAAAATCGCATTAACCACATGTTGCGCCAAGGCTTTGTGTTCCTTCTTCTTAAAATGAATATGCAGAAACCTATCTAGCTAACTAGGACACACCCAAAGCCCAACATACCAGTCGTTTTTGCCATTTAGATTATCGAAAATCCCTTCAATAAAATTTATATTTGTCATTTTTTTTTCATGTAGTTCATTTTTCATTGCATCTAGCAGTCTGTTGTGGGCCTTTATGTTGTAAATTCAGTTGCTTTGTCTCAATTGACTCAAAGTAGTTATCCTCTCACTCCCTTTTGATACCTACACCTTGTCATATATATTGATTGTTTATGCTACCATTTCTTGGGTTGCCATCTATTCATTTTTACCAATTTTGATTGTTATTTTTTTTTTCTTCTTATTTGATTATATTCGCTACAGATCTATTCACAATAAATTGTTGCCTTGCCCAATGATTTTTTTGATAGAAAAATAGAATTCATTAAGTATGAAGGAAAATTTTCATGAGAGAAGGATGGAGTATCCTCCTAAGATAAAATACAAGAATTGCAACAAGAACAGGAAAGGTAAAAAAAAAAACCAAAATATAAAACCAATCATACAATAAAGTTGCCCAATCCCTCTGCATATCTAATAAAGTGACTCCCTTAAAACAGTCATGAGCTGAACATCAGAGAGAGGCAACAAGAGTTATTCTGTCCCATAAAGCACATAAAGGCTGAGAAACACTGTGAAGATATGAGTATTCCTTTCCAACATGTTCCAAATGATGGCAAAAACACTGCAATACAACCAAGTTTCCCTCATTTTTCTGTCCAAAGCCTTGGTGCTGTAAGTAGGAACTTCTCTAAGTCCTGTTGGCAGATCCAATTCTCACCTAGAACCCCAAACAATTTATCCCACAAATAAACAGCCACTCTGCAGTATAAAAATAAATGGGCACCATTTTCTACACTAGAATGCACATAACACAAATATTAGGAGACAAAGCTGTATTAGGCCTGCTAATTTGTGACATGTTATTTGTTAATTCTATAGAGTACCATTGTCCAAATTAAAGATTTGACCTTTGAAGGAGTTTTAGATTTCCAAATAGTTTTCTCAAGAAGGAAAACATCTCTAGTAGGTGTGTAAGTAAGGAAATGAAAATAGGATTTACAAGTGTACACACCTAAAGAATCTAGAGTCCAAACTCTTTTTTCCTTAGTAGTTGATAAATGGGTAGGATCAAGTAGTAAAAGGGATTTGAAAACAGAAAGAAAGAAGGATATTTTATTCTGTCTTGAAAAACTATACAAAGGCTTTCCTCTTTATAGAGGATTTCTATAGCTACAAAAAAAGAAACAACTTGACTGCCAAACCTATACAGCTGTCACACTAAGTACATATTAAAAAACCCTAAAAACTATACAACAAAATACAATAAAAGTCAGCAAATCCTAACACAATAAATCCCTCAAAATCTGGGCTGATTCCTGGTAATTTTCTGCCAAATACTTTGGCAGAAACACTGTTGCTCCAACAGCAGAATATTTGGGCTTGTTTGAAAACTGTTTTCAAAACTGTTTTTTTGTTTTTTTGTTCTACAAAAACAAAAAAATATGTTTGCCATATTGTTTTTATAAATTGTTTTTAAAAAATATTTTGTAAAAATATAACTCAAAAAACAATTTTCAGGAAACACCATTTTGTTGTTTTCCTTGTTTCTGTGTAAAACTGTTTTCAGTTTTTTTCAAAAACAAGGAGAACTATACAAAGTTGTAAATAATTTATCAAAATTAATCTCTAACCGTCACGCAAATAACAGCATTATATTCTCAAATATTATTTTTAAAATTTACATCCAAACAAGTCTTTTATTTTTTTATTCTAAAAAAATAGTTTTTAGTATGGTTTTTAAAAAACAGTAAAACAAAAATACTTGAAAACACTTCCAAACAAGCTCTTCAGTTCTTTCAACACTCACCCTCAAGCTGACTTAAAGATATCTTCCATAGCCAGCTTGCTAATTAACTTATCAAACTGTCTTGTAGGAATTCCTTTTGTAAGAACATCAGCCACTAATAAATAAAAGTCAGCAGATCCTATCACAATAAATCCCCCTAAATCTGGGCTGATTTACTGAGCTAATTCCTGGTAATTTACTGCCAAACACTGCAGAAACACTACTGCTCCAATAGCAGAATATTCAGCTCTTTCAACAGGATTCAATTTTAGTTGCATGTCTATGAGTAAGATCCCTTGAAAAATAAAAATTCCAAGATGATAGAGAAGAAAGGTGATAGAGATTTGGGTAGGCCTGAAATAAAGGAATATCCCAACTCAAGTATCCTCCTAGAAACTAATCCTATGACTATCACCAACTTTCAAAAAACCAAAGATATGGAAAGTATATTCCTGAAAGATAAATTTCCAAGGCCTAATATGAGTAGCATTAATCAACGAATTGGCATCCCATCCATTTTGATCGAATTCATACTGTCTTCAAATAACTTGATGCTGTAAAGAAGGTAGTCTCTAGAGGAACACGCCATAGGCATTTACTTCCAAAACCATGTTTTTAGACACCAAATGACCAAGGCCTAAACCCTCATCACTCTTAGGTCTGCAGCAAATCTCCCAATTTATGAGATGGTCTCTTCTTATCTCTCCTGTACCAGAATAAAGGAAATCTCGCATTATGTTTTCTATCCTCTGTGCCACACCTGCTGCAGCGTTGCTCAGTGTTTTAAAACCTGGCCTAGACAGTGAATCAGAAAGATTGTTGGGTCACAGGTTGGTTAGTTCAATTAGCTTGACAATGGTTTAATTGAATTATATCATAATTATATAATATTAATTAATTAATTAATTTTAATGATACATATGTACATATATTAATAATAATTTATACTCCAAAAAATTTAATATGATCATAAATAAATATAGATAAAGCAAATAATGATAGAAAAATAACAATATAATCTATGAAACTGACTAAGGGTAACTGGTTTTTTCGGTGTTGTTCGGCAAAGCCTGCTTTCATTGGGCCAATCATAAAATTGGGTTTATGCTTCAACCTAGCTCGCGTGTAGTTGTTGAAGTGGCCGGGTCTTAAAACATTGGCTGACATGAAGGAAATGCCTTAAGGAGTAATCATTTTCAAACGTCAGGTTGTTGGGATGAAGGTGCCTGAGGTCTTATAAACCCTCCACCTACTGGTATTCTAGTCGATGTGGGATTTTACTGATTGTGACTCGATAATCACTCTTACCGTTGCACAGTTCACATCATTCATCCACTTTTTTTGGCTTGCATGTCTTCATGCAAGGTGTACGGGCTACACGATGAGTTATCTCATGGCGAAGTTTTTTTTTTTCTGCCTCAGTCGACGATTTGACCAACCTACACTGACCAGTCAAACCAAGGCTCTGATACCAAATGATACGTTTCCTTAAACCAAGAAACAGAGTGTTTGACGAAAACAAGGATCGTCTTGAAAATTCAATGAATGTTTTGATCGCCACGAGTTGCCTTGATAAAATCAGATTTACTTCTTTATCTAGGGAAGCTCTCACTTTAGGAGAAAACTCAATTATCATTTATCATAATCTCTTAATTACATGAATATAAAGAACCCTTATATAGTCAATCAATCCTAAAATTAGTAGGAAACCTTAAAACTCCTAATTAGACTTTGAATAGAATATGGTCCAAACAACACTAGTTATTTGGCCCTACTAAACTAATAAAAAAAATAAACCCATAATTAAACTAATATTTGGCATGCGTAAAGAACGAGTCCAAATACTAATAATATCGAAAAGAAAGCAAAAACATAAAACTCATAATACATCTTTAGTCCATGCAGATTTGGGTTAGTTGTTTTCAAGATCCAACAAATTCTATTTGGTCTTCAAGAATGTTCGTCTATTCGGCCTCAAGCTTATGCTCCAAGTTGTCCTCTTTAATGCCATCTTCAAGACTATAAAGTGTGACCTACTTGATATTTTGGCTTAGTCCAACATCTTCTTTAGTTTGCACATCTAAGATCAAACCCAATAGAGTTTTTTTGGTCCGCTTTGCTTTACTCCTAGTCATTGGACCGCCTATCCCTTACAAAGGATCTTGGGAATGGTTTGGAATAGGTTTGATAGCACTTTGATCTCTATCATTCCCTTCTTCCTTGAAAGAATTCGTCCTCGAATCAAACGTATCACTTACATCTAATAAAGATAAGTCAGCAACATTGAATGTAGCACTAACATTGCCATACTCACTAGGTAATTCAATCTTATAGGCATTGTCATTGATTTGCTCTAAAATTTGAAAAGGTCCATCTCTTCTAGGATGCAACTTAGACTTCCTCTAAGCCGGGAACCGCATTTTGTGCATATGTATCCAAACTCAATCATTAGGTTCAAATACAATTTTAGTTCGGCTCTTGTTTGCTTGTTTTGCATATTGCTCATTCTTTCTCTCAATGTTAGATCGAATTTTAGCATGCAAATCTTTTATATATTTAGCATTTTTTTTACTATTTAAGTGAACAAACTCATTAGTAGACAAAGGTAAAATATCCAAAGGCGTTAGAGGATTAAAGCCATAGACAATCTTAACAGGACTATAAGCAGTAGTAGAATACACAGATCTATTTCAAGTAAACTCAACATGTGGTAAAGTTCTTTCTCACTCTTTCAAGTTTTTAGACATAATAGCATGTAAAAGTGTAGTAAGTGTCCTATTAACTACCTTAGTTTATCTATCTGTTTGAGGGTGTGTAACAGTAAAAAATAGAAGTTTAATCTCTGATCTATCTCATAAAGTATTAAAAAATGACTTAAGAATTTAACATCTCTATCACTTACTATTACTTCGTTTATCCATGTTCATGCGGTTACGACAAAGTTTTACATTGGCTGTTGCACGCTTAACACAACCCTCCTCTTTTATCCGGGCTTGGGACCGGCTATACGAATGTGTTTAGTGTATATGTACCCCAAGTTGGATTAGAGGAGCATCATAAGAGAACTTTTTGGGAGGATCTAGAAGGTTTGATTCAAGAAATACCTCTGGGAGAAAAGATTTTCCTAGTAAGGGATTTGAATGGTCATGTAGGGAGGGAATCAAAAGGATACGAGGGTATACACGGAGGTTTTGGATTAGGAGATGCAAATGAAGAGGGTAAAACTATCTTGGATTTTTCTTTAGCCTATAATTTTACTATAGCAAATACTTGCTTTAGAAAGCGGATAGAACATCTTATCACATACAAGAGTAGAGGAGCAAGCTCTCAAATAGATTTTTTCTTGGTAAGGAAATCAGATAGAAAGTTCTGCACAAATTGTAAAGTCATACCTGGTGAGAGCTTGGCTACCCAACACAGAGTTTTAGTTTTGGACGTACGAGTTATGAGAAGAGTAGAAAGAAAGAGTAAGAAAACAATTCCTAGAATTAGGTGGTGGTCTTTGAAGAATGAACAACAAAGAAATTTTCAAAGAAGAGTGGAGGAAGAGAGGCTTTGGGAGGTCCAAGGAAATACTAATGATATGTGGAACGAAATGGTCAAAGGGATTAAGAATATAGCAAGAGAGATACTTGGAGAATCAAGAGACGTTGGACCTAAGGGTAAAGAATCTTAGTGGTGGGATGCAGAGTTGCAAGATAAGATTAAGATTAAAAGAGTGTTATAAGGAGTGTCACTTATGTAAAGATAATGCAAATTGGGATAAATATAAAGCGGCTAAGAAAGACGCTAAGAAGGCTGTGAGTGAAGTAAGAACTAGAGCTTTTGAGGGGTTATATCAATCTTTAGGAACTAAAGAGGGAGAAAGAAAAATTTACAAGCTTGCGAAGGGTAGGGAAAGAAAGACAAGGGACCTAGATCAAGTGAAATGTATTAAAGATGAAGAGGGTAATGTTTCGGTAAAGGAGCATGATATCCAAGCACGATGGAGGAGTTATTTTCAAGGACTTTTTAACGAAGGATATTAGTTGACTTGTAACTCTGACAGACTTCATATTGCAGAAGAGGACCGTAATTATACCTTTTATCGTAGAATCCAAGAGTTTGAAGTAGAGAAGGCTTTGAAGAGAATGGATAATAGTAAAGCAGTAGGACCGGATAATATACCTATTGAAGTGTGAAAAAGTTTAGGAAGGAAGGGTATAAGTTGGCTTATTAAGTTATTTAATGCGATAATGAAATCTAAGAAAATGCCGGATGAATGGAGGAGAAGTACTTTAATCCCTATATATAAAAATAACGGAGACATACAGAATTGCTCCAACTATCGGGAGATTAAACTCATGAGCCACACTATGAAGTTATGGGAGAAGATCATTGAGCAAAGATTAAGACAAGAGACTCAAGTTACAGAGAACCAGTTTGGATTTATGTCAGGAAGGTCAACTATAGAAGTAATTTATTTACTATGGAGATTGATGGAAAGATATCAAAGCAGACAAAAAGATTTGCATATGGTTTTTATTGATCTGGAAAAGGCATATGACAGAGTGTTAAGAGAGATTCTATGGAAGGCTTTAGAAAAGAAAGGAGTACGTATTGCGTATATTTGAGCAATCAAAGACATGTACGACAGGATAACAACTTGCGTGAGAATACAAAATGGGGATACAAAGGATTTTCCCACATTTATTGGATTACATCAAGGGTCTTCTCTGAGTCCGTATTTTTTTAATTTGATTTTGGACGCAGTTACTGAACATATACAAGAGTTGGAGCCTCAATGCATGATTTTTGCAGATGATATAGTCTTAGTTGGTGAATCGAAAGAAGAAATAAATATGAAGTTAGAGTCATGAAGACAAATTTTAGAAACCCATAGTTTTCGGATAAGTAGAAATAAAATAGAATATATGGAATGTATTTTTAGTAAGAGACGAACAAATACGAATGTGGACGTGAAACTTGAAAACTATATATTAAAACAAGTTACAAGTTTTAAATATCTTGGGTCCATTATACAAAATGATGGCGAAGTAAAGGAGGACGTAAACCATTGGATTCAAGCTGGATGGATGAAATGGAGGAAAGTTTCGAGTGTCATTTGTAATAAAAAAGTGCCGCTCAAAGTTAGAGGAAAATTCTACCGTACGGCTATAAGACTTACTATATTGTATGGTACTGAATGTTGGGCGGTTAAAAGACAACATGAAGATAAACTCAACGTTGCAGAGATGAGAATGTTGCGCTGGATGTGTGGACACACTAGAAGAGATATAATTAGAAATGAGTGCATTAGAGAGAAGGTTGGGATAGCACCTATTGTGGAGAAGATGGTTGAATCTCGCTTAAGGTGGTTTGGTCACGTATGGAGAAGACCTGCAGAAGCCTTAGTGAGAAGAGTAAATCGGATGGAGAATAGTCCAATAATTAGAGGTAGAGGGAGGCCAAAGAAAACAATAAGTGAAACTATAAAAAACGATTTAATAGTTAATAACTTATCTATTGATCTCATCCATGATAGGCCACTATGGCGTCGTTTGATCCATATAGCCGACCCCACCTAGTGGGAAAAGGCTTAGTTGTTATTGTTGTTGTTGTATCACTTACTATTGTTCTAAGCAACTTATGCAAACACATTACTTCTTTAAAGAACAAATTAGCTATGTGTGTTGCATCATTGATTTTAACACATGCAATGAAATGAGTTATTTTGCTAAACCCTTGAACAACCACAAAAACACTATCTTTACCACTTTGAGGCTTCAGTAACCCTATCACAAAATCCATAGAAATATCATGTTAAGGCTGTGTAGGTATAAGTAATAGAGTATAAAGACCATGCAACAGAACCTTAGACTTAGTTTGTTTACATGTCACACATTTAGCACAAAACGAAATGATATCATGTTTTATGTGAGGCCAATAAAAATGTTCATGCTGAATTTCTAAGGTTTTAGTCACTCCAAAATGTCCCATTTAACTTCCACCATGACTCTCCTTAATTAACACGTCATGCATAGAACACTTTGGCACACAACATTTATTCTTTTTAAACAAGTAACCTTCATGTCTATAGAAACCATCAATAGCACGCTTATCACAAGAATTTCAAACAGATCCAAAATCAACATTATTAACAGACAAGTCTTTAATATATTCAAAATCAAGCAACTTAGCATGTAAGGATGTCAATAATGCATGTCTTCTAGACAATGCATCAACTACCACATTTTCCTTTTTAGTTTTATACTTAATCACATAAGGAAATGTTTTAATGAATTTTAACCACTTAGCATGTCTCTTATGCTATTTACCTTGGGACTTCAAGAATTTCAAACTCTCATGATCTAAATGGATAATGAATTCTCTCGGCCATAGATAATGCTGTTAAGTTTGCAAAGTTTTCATCAATGCATATAACTCCTTATAATAAGTAGGATATTTCAAAGCCGCCTCTTTAGCTTCTCACTGAAGTATGCAATTGGTTTAGAATAAGTGATTTTGTTGATGTCTCTGCAATCTACGCACATGTGCCAAGTCCCATCCTACTTAGGCACAATAATAACATGTACTGAACAAGGACTAAGACTCTCCCTCACGAATTTCTTTTGAACTAGCTCATCTACTTGCCTTTGAATTTCCTTCGTCGTCTCCTCAGGATTAGCTTGGTAGGCAAGTCTGTTAGGGATGGATGATTCAAGAACAATGTCTATCTGGTGCTGAATGCCTCTCAAAGGTGTAGCCTATGTAGAATTTCCTCAGGAAAAACATCAGTAAATTCCTGTATCATAAACACAACCATATTCGGCAAATAAAGGCTATGAGTGTTAGTAAAATAAATATTTTTGTATATAAGCACGAGGAGGTTTGGCTTGCATATCAAAACACTCTTCACCTCACCTTTTAGTGTAAAAGTATTCACTCTTTTATTTTTCTCTTTCTCTGGCTCACAATTCTTTTTTATTTTTTGCTCACATATCTCAACCTCTCTCTCTTTTCTCTCACTCTCAATTTTGGCCTTACTCTTTTTTTTTTCTTTTGTTTTTTTCAACTTACACTCTTGTAATTCTCACTTGATTAGCAAAAGTCTCAGTTGGCTTTAGGAGTGTCAAAATAAAGGTTCGATTATGCATGGTCAATGTATATCGATTCTTGTAACTATCATAATTAATCCTTCTATCAAATTGCCATGGATATCCCAACAGCAAGTGTTCAGCATGCATTGGTACTATATCACAAAGTACCTCATCTTTGTAGTTACCAATAGAGAAAGATATTCGAATTTGATTTGTCACTCATATATCTTCTCTATCATTTAACCATCTTAGCCTATATGGCTTATGATGTTTCAATGTAGGTAGACTCAATTTATCAACCATCAAGTTACTAATTACATAAGTGCAATTCTCACTATCAATAATCAAGTTACATACTTTGTTATTCACATAGCACCTAGTCTGGAAGATGTGCTCACGCTGTTCATCGTCAACATCATTATTAGGATGTTTATTAAGAGCACGTCGAGTAACCAACACTTCTCTATTCACTCACTCACTAATCTCCATATTATTATAATCCTCCAATAGTGGCATCTCATGATCACTAGAATGTCCACACTCCATACGTCCCCTTTATTTCTCACCAAAACCAAACTGTTTAGTAGGTTTAGGCTTAGATAGTGACTTAAGATTATTCAGTTTCATATGCATCAACTTAAGCTGCTCCTGAATCGCCTTCATATAGAATTTAAGATTAATTTTAGGTTGATCTATTTCACTACTCATATTTGTCTCACAAACTTCACGTGTTTACACTCAATTTTACTTTCTTTCCTTTATTGCTCTTAAACAAGAATTTGTTCAACAAGTTTATAAAAAAAAAAAAACAAGTGAATTAAGAATCGTAAGAAAAAAATTTCAGACGATAACAACCTTAAGAACTGAATTTGAAAAAATGAAGGATAATAAAATCAGTATGCTATTTTTCGACTTCTTTTTTTTTTGAACGAAATTCTTTTTTTTTTTTGAATGAACTTTTGCGCATTTTTAGTGAATTTCTACTCTTTTTTTTTACGAAATTTTAATTTTTGGAAGAAGAAACTAAATTGCACTAAGATTAGAACTCTTTTTTTTTTTTAAGGAATTATACTATAAGTAGGAAAAGAAAATTGATTAGAACTAAAACTCTATTCTAACCCAAAGAAATATAGAAGAAGAAGAATATCTCTAGAACACAAATTAAATATGAAAAGATAGGACACAAACTAAATTTTAAAGAGTCAAATCTCTTATACCAAATGATACGAGGGAAATGCCTTAGGGAGTAATTATCCCCAAAAATTAGGATGTTGGGACGAGGGTGCCTAAAGTTTTATAAACCTTCAAGTTAGTGGTATTCTAGTCGATGTGGGACTTTACTAATAGTCATTCGATAATCATCCTTACTGTTGTACAATTCACATCATTGGCCTTTCCTGTCATTCTAGTTGGTAGATTAAAATTCTTTTCATGTTTTGCTTATAAATTTTTGTTTTTTTTTCCAGGCAACACCAGGTCACTATGCCATTGGTTTGAAGATATTAAATCAGCTTGTCGCTGAGATGAATCAGGTGAGATTTTATATTGTGCTGCTCAAACATATTTGTTGCTGGAAGTGAATAATACTGTAGAATAATAAGGGAGTTTATTTTATGATTGTTTTACCTTTAGATTGGGTTGTTATCCTATATAGTTTAAATTCAAACTCAAATTAGATGCTTATCTCCTGAAAGATAGGATAAAGATTATTTACCGGATTGTTAGGATTCTTGCCGGTAATCTATGTATATATATATAGCTGTACCATATCATGCAATATACAAGTGAGAAAAATTCAGTTCTCAGGAAATTTACATGGTATAATCAGAGCATATGGAAGCCGTAATGTAGGAAAGACATGAAACAGGGTTCCGTAGTCGTGAAATAGAGCCTCTTTGTGGGACTTTTAGTGCATCACCACCACCAACAGGACTACTCTGCTAGATGTCCAAGACCACCACGCACACTCCCTCGACATCCCCACCTTCATCGTCTTGCTCTAGAATGTGATGAGACACAGCATCGCACTCTTTTGCTTTTGTTCGTGAAAACAGAGACTCCACTGCATTCTTTTGCGTTTAATCCTATAAGTAGGAAATCGATCCCATTCCTCTGCTTCTGTTCTTACAAGCAAAGCCCACTCTTTGGATTGCCACATGGCTGACAAAAAAAGCAGCTCCACCTCGAAATCAAAAATTGTCGCATCAATGAGCACCCGTGGTGAAATCAAAAATCTCACCTGGTGATCACTAGCCATAAATTTATTGGTCACAATTACCTCCAATGGTCTCAGTTTGTGATAATATACTTATGTGAAAAAAGTAAAGACGAATATATCACTTGTGAGATTACTGCACCCGACAAGACAAATCCTAAAGATCAGGTATGGAGAATTGAGAATCATATGGTAATAACTTAGTTGATTAACTGGATGAATAATGATATAGGAGAAAATTTCCTACTCCACGAAACTGCTAAAGTAATATGAGATGCAGTAAAAGAAACCTACTCAAGTTCTGATAATGCATCAAAATTTTTTCAAATTAAAGCCACACTACATGACCTTCAACAGAAGGAATTGACTGTGACTTAGTACTTAAATAACATCTCTCGTCATTGGCAACAATTGGACATGTTTGAAGTCCACACTTGGAATTGCTCCAAAGCCAATGCCCTTTACAAGAAAATTATGGATAAGAAATGGACATTTAAATTTATGCTTAGCCTTAATAAAAACTTGGATGAGGTTAGAGGATGGGTAATGGGGACTCCTCTTCCTAGTCTATATGAAGCTTTTTCAGAGGTACGTCATGAGGAAAGCAGAAAAAGGATAATGATGGGAGTTTAGAATTTTTTCCCATCTGAAGGTTCAGCCCTTCTTGTGAAAGGATCCTATCCCAATTTTGAGTAGAAAAAAGGGAAACCATGGTGTGATCACTGCAAAAAAGAAGGAGACACAAAGGAAACTTGCTAAAAATTCATGGAAACCAGCTGACTGGAAGCCATACAAATCCCGAGAAAGCCGTGCTAATAATGTTGCTATTACATAAGATAAGTGCCCTACTCTTGAATACAACCCATTTACCAAAGAGCAACTTGATATGCTTAAGTAACTTTTAAGCCAACATTCTCCATCACAAAGCAATAATTCAGGTACATGCATGGTGGCACAAAAATGTAATTATCTGAATGTTCTTATTGTTAACAAATAGTAATTGAATTCATGGATTGTTGACTCAGGCGCCTTTGATTACATGACGGGAGATAGTACCCTATTCTATAAATATAACCCATGTATTGAAAAAATATGGTTTGAACTACTAATTGATCTTTATCTTGGAATTGGTTCAATTAGGGGGACTAATACCCTCTACCTTAGTTTTGTATTACATGTTCTTAATTTGGATTGCAATTTGCTTTCTATTAGCCAATTAACTTATGATCTTCAGTGTAAGGCTAATTTTCCTTCCAATCTGTGTGAATTTTAAGTGTTGGGTTTGAGGAAGATGATTGGCAGTGTTAAGATGAGTGCTGAACTCTATCTTCTCAAAGGTGATAATGCCCTAATTAGACAAGCTCACGATGTCAGTTGTGAGTCCTTTAGATATCGGTTTAATTTAAATTTTGATGTCTTTAAAGATAAGAAAATCATGTGATGACATTACCGTTTTGGCCATCCAAATTTTACGTACTTTGAAAAGATGTTTCCATCTTTATGTATCAATAAAAGTTCAAATATTATTAAATGTGAAATATGTGAATTTGTAAAGCATTTCCATAGTAACTATCCTAGTTTTCTCTACACACTATTCTACCCATTTGCTATAATCCATAGTGATGTATAGAGACCTTTACGAGTAAAAGAATATGTCGAGAGTACAATGGTTTGTCTCTTTTGTTGATAACCATACCAGATTGTAAATTCAGTGTATGATATATATAGGAAAAAATATAGACAAGACATCAATTATATCATAATTACAATCCTCTAAATCAAGGGATATCACACACCGCTAAAATAGGAAACTCTAAGAAATATGAAGGAAACATAACAATTACTATAATCCCTCATATCAAGGGATATTACTGATTTCAACCTATTTACATTAATTCTAACACTCCCCTTCGAGCTGGAGCATATAGATTATATGTGCCAACCTTGTTACAAATATAATTTATTCGTGGACTTCTGAGAGACTTGGTAAAAATATAAGCTAATTGATCATTGGAATTGACAAAACTCGTAGAAAGGATCCCTGATAAAATCTTCTCTCTATTGAAGTGGCAATCAACTTTTATATGTTTGGTCCGTTCATGAAACATGGGATTAGAAGCAATGTGTAAGGCAGTTTGGTTATCACAAATGAGTGTCATTTTGTCAAGATCTCCAAACTGCAATTCTTGAAGCAGTTGTATAATCCATACCAGCTGACATGTAGCTAGAGCCATAACTCGATATTCAGTCTCTGCACTAGATCTAGTCACTACTTCTTGTTTCTTGCTTTTCCAAGAAATTAGGTTTGCTCCAACAAATACACAATAGCCTGTAGTAGATCGTCGATTTGAAGGGGATCTTGCCCAATTTGCATCTGCATATCTAATTATTTGAGCATGTTGATGATTCTCATATAATAGTTCTTTTCCAGGAGCACCCTTGATATATCTTAGAATGCGTATGACTGCATCCCAGTGACTTGTGCAAGGAGATTTTAGGAATTGACTTACAACACTTACTTCAAAAGCGATATCTGGCTGAGTGATCATGAGATAATTTAGTTTTCCCACAAGTCTCCTGAATCTACCATGATAAGATAAAGGCTCCCCCTGTTCAGGTAGAAGTTTAGCATTTGGATTCATTGGACTTTCAACTGGTTTACAATCCAACATGCCTGTTTCTTTAAGAAGATTTAAGACATATTTTCTTTGAGAGATTAAAATACCAGTATTAGATTGTGCCACTTCAATTTCTAGGAAATATTTCAACTTCCATAGGTCTTTAGTTTGAAAATTCTGGAGAAGATGTCGTTTGAGCTGCAAAATCCTTTCTTGATCATTTTTCGTGATAATGATGTCATCTACATAGACTATTAGATAAATGCTGCGGCCAGAGGTTTGGTGTACATAAAATATTGAGTGATCTGCGTTACTATGGGTCATCCCAACTTGTTGGACAATGCTACTAAATCGGCTAAACCAAGTTCGGGAGATTGCTTCAAACCATATATCGCAGTCTACATACTAATTCAAACTCCTCTTGAACAACAAAACCAGGTGGTTGCTCCGTATACACCTCCTCCTCAAGATTACCATGAAGAAAAGCATTCTTAATATCCAACTGATAGAGAGGCTATTGTCGCATTGGAGCAATAGAGAGCATAAGCCCAATGGAAACCATTTTAGCAACCGGAGAGAAAGTATCACCATAATTCAACTCAAAAATTTTTGTATAGCCTTTGGCAACCAAATGAGCCTTAAGGCGATCAATAGTACCATCAGACTCAACTTTAATAGTATAAACCCATTGACAACCAACAGTAGATTTGCTAGGAGGCAGATGTGCCAGTTCCCAAGTGCCATTGGATTGGCAATTATTTCATCAATCATTGCTTGTCGCCACCCAGGGTGAGACAAAGCTTCTTGTGGTGTCAGAGGAATAGAAACAGAAGACAAAGACGACACAAAGGCATAATAGGGAGAGGATAATCGATGATAACTCACAAAATTGTATACATGATGAGGATTACGAGATGAGCGAATACCTTTTTGAAACAGGTTTTGAAGTTGGAGTCGGGGGTGATTCATCAGGAGCATTACAGAGTCTGCAGGAGTGGAGGTAGGTAAACGGCGACGATAAACCTAAAGAGGTGGAACAGCCTGTGAAGGTGAGGCTGAAGTGTCTGACAAAGGAAAAATAGAAGAATCGAGACAGGGAAGAGGAAGAGCATAAGTAACAATAGATTGATCAATAGAATAAGATGGTGAGTAATTAGAAGACTGCTCAAAAAAGGTAATATTTGCCGATACAAAGAACTGACAAGTCAAGGGAGAATACCACCTGTATCCTTTTTGTAATCTAGAATAGCTCAAGAATATGCATTTAAAAGCCTTAATGGCTACCTTATCACGACCTGGAATATAATTATGAACAAAACAAACACAACCAAACACACGAGGAGGGAGATGATATGATGGTTGACCGGGGAATATGAGAGAATGAGGGACCTGACCTTTAAGCACAGAGGAAGGCATACAGTTGATTAGATAACAGGCAGTAAGAACCGCATCACTCCAAAAAGAGAGAGGAACATGGTGATGAAGCAATATAGTGCGAGCTGCCTTAATTAAGTGACGATTTTTTCATTTAGCTACACCATTTTGTTGTGGTGTGTAAGCACAAGAAGGTTGATGAAGTATACCCTCTGCACTCAGAAAATTTTGAAAAGAGGTACAGAAATATTCACGTGCATTATCACTCTGCAAAATTTTAATAGATGTATTAAATTGAGTACGAATCTCAGGGCAAAAATTTTTAAAAATAGAAAACAGTTTAGATCGATCCTTCATTAAAAATAACCAAATACATCGAGAGTAATCATCAATAAAAGTCACAAAATACTTAAAATCCAAAATAGAATGATGGCGATTGGGTCCCCAAATATCAGTATGAACTGAAGAAAAAGGGGACTCAGCTTTACTTTGACTCTGCTTAGGAAAAGAGACACGGGTATGTTTACCCAATTGACACGATTCACACTCTAAAGACTCTAAGGAGGAAAGATTAGGTACTATTTGTTGTAATTTATGAAGGCTGAGTGTCCCAAACGGTGATGAAGCAGAGATGGAGAGGGAGAAGTGGTGCAGACTGCTGGAGATGTAGGCATAGAGAGATAATATAGCCCATGTGATTCACACCCAGTTCCAATCGTTTGACCAGTGCTCCGATCCTGTAAAAGCATAGAAGAGTCAGAAAAAGTTAAGGAGCAGTTCAGAGTTCGAATAAGTTTACTAACAGAGATAAGATTGAAAGGACAGTCAGGAATATAAAGAACAGGCTCAAGAGACAGAGAGAGAAGTGGTCGTGCTTGACCAATACCTTTGGTAAGAGCTTTAGAACTATCAGCAAGAATAATAACAGGAAGAGAAGAAAAAGATGAAATATCTATTTTGGAAAAAAGAGTAGGGTTTCTAGATATATGATCAAATATATGATCGGAAGCACTTGAGTCTAAAATCCAAGCCCCTGAAGAAGATTGTGAAAGACAAGCAACAGAATTACCCGTATGAGCAACGGAAGCAACGGTACTGACATTATGCCCAGCAAAGGAACCAACAGTTGTCTTAGTGGCCTGATACGGTAAAAATTCCTGTTACTCAGCTCCTGACATTAAAATTACTGTAGATGATGGAGTAGTCTCAAGATTGTCTGTTTGAACAATATGAGCAGTCTTTTGAGGATGACTATGCAAAGAATAACATCGGTTTCGAGTATGACCAAGTTTATGGCGATAAATGCATTGAGGGCGTTGCCCTTGAGTACGTCCACCACCTCGGCCAACATGATAAGTTCTATGATAATTGGTAACCTGAGACGCAGGAGCTGAGGGCTCGGAAAGTATACCCTCTGTCTCGGGAGGGGCTGGTCCTGAAACATGCAAGAGGCGAGCAAATACATTGTCCAAAGAGAGAATGTCAGGACTAGAGAGGATTTGCTTACGAACAGGTTCAAGCTCGGGTTTTAAATCGGCAAGAGTAAGAACCATAAAGAACTTATCACGTTATTTCTCTTGTTCACTAAGATCAGCTGTAATAGGCAATAATTCATTAAATTCTTCCTTGACAGACTCTACCATGCCTAGATAAGTATTCATGTTGGTGTCAAGCTGTTTCAAACTCATCATATTCTCTACAACTGAATGATAACGCCGAATGTCATTAGTGTAAAGTGACTTAACCTTTTTCCAAAAGGCTTGACACGTTTTGTAAGCATACAAGAGAGGCAAAAACTTAGGATCAACGGAGTGCCATAACAAACCACATAACTGGTGGTCTAATTTTTTTCAGGTAGGTTTATCATTTTCAAAAATATCATTTAATTCTTTTATTAAATGGTCTTCATGACCTTGACCAAGAAACCAAAGCTCAAGAGATGCAGCCCATGATGAAAAATAATTAGAGCCAGTTAATTTTTTGTAGTAATAACATGAGAGTCAGTGGTCTAATTTTTTTCAGGTAGGTTTATTATTTTCAGAAATATCGTTTAATTCTTTTATTAAATGGTCTTCATGACCTTGACCAAGAAATCAAAGCTCAAGAGATGCAGCCCATGAAAAATAATTAGAACCAATTAATTTTTCTGTAGTAATAACAGGAGAGTCAGATATAGCAGGAGAGATAATACCCGATTTGTTGGAAACCATGGAGGAAGCTGCCATACCACGGACCAAGTGGGAAGATAACCCACGAATAGAATACACGCAGTGGGAAGGACTTGGGCACCATGAACAGAATGCAAGAAGTGAAAGTGGTACTTGAGCAAGCCACTGGGATGAATATCGCTGTGGTCTGCGCAGTCTAAGCCAAGAAACAGAAGTTGGGGTGGATGACTTGTGGAGTTTGGGCAGCACGAACCGAAGAACTGCAAACAAAAGAAACTGTTGGCGCTGTCTGGGCTGGTTGGACACTAGCGGCGCCGTCAACGGTGGCCGGAGACGTTCCGACAGTGGTGGTTGGCCGGTTATCAGGTTCTGAATAGAACCCAACTGAGGCGCAGGCAGAAGACAATCTTTGTAGAGGTTAAATCTCTAGCGCAATGTTCTGCTGAAGACAATTTTTTTATTTATAATAACAGAAAATAGGAAGCTGGAAAGATGCACAGCCGAAGGACTACTAACGTTTTTCTCAGGGTTCTGATACCATGTAAATTCAGAGAAGAATAGGAGAAAAATAGTATAGAAGGAATGTAGTCCGTGAATTAGACCTACATCAGTGTCTGATATATATATATATATATAAATATAGTAAAGACATTAATTACATTATAATTACAATTCTCTAAATCAAGGGATATCACACACCGCTAAAACAGGAAACTCTAAGAAATAGGAAGGAAACATAACAATTACTATAATCCCTTATATCAAGGGGTATTACTCATCTTAACCTATTTACATTAATTCCAACACAGATTAACATGGGTCTTTTTCTTGAAAGAAAAATTAGAAATTGTACAAATCTTTCAAAATTTCGGCCACATGATTCAAACTCAATTTAATACTGAAATTCAAGCCCCTGAGACTGACAATGCCAAAGAATACTTTAGTCATATCTTGGGAAATTTTTTTTCTAAACAAAGGATTATCCACCTAAGTTTAGGTGTTGAGACCCCCCAAAACAAAATGGCATTGCCGAAAGGAAAAATAGACATTTGTTAGAAATAACAAGATCCTTTATGTTCTCTACAAATGTCCTAAAACAGTTTTTGGGGGAAGTTGTTCTTACAGCTACATACCTCAATAGTATGCATCTAGAACTCTTAAATTTCAAAGTTTTTGCCAAACCCTACTCCAAACCTTTCCACGTACAAAAATCATCTCATCCTTTGACCCTAAAATCTTTGGATATATACTGAGTATTTGTCCATATACACCAATAGCCCTGTAGTAAACTAGATCCTAAAGCAATAAAATATATCTTTATAGGATACTCTCCACACCTAAAAGGTTAATGCTAGTCTCCAATCACAAAAAGGACATACACCTCCATGGATGTAACTTTCTTTGAACATCAAGCATATTTTATCCAAAATGATATGCAGGGAGAGAATATAAACTCATATCAGCCTTGAAAAAATATCCTATACCATCTTGCACTATAAACTGAGACTACTACTGCACCTACAGATGCTGTATTGACACCTATACCTATATCACAAATAGAAAATATTAAGTAGCTTGAACCTGAACCCCCATCACACATTGCAAATGATTAGTTTCGTGTCTATACTAAGAGAAGAAATCCTGAAAGGACAATATAGCAACCAGTTT
Organism: Gleditsia sinensis; assembly: GCA_037074535.1. NCBI lineage: Eukaryota > Viridiplantae > Streptophyta > Magnoliopsida > Fabales > Fabaceae > Gleditsia > Gleditsia sinensis. Next base: position 55,921,590 of record CM073468.1, on the reverse strand, counting down.
CTCTCACACAAAATCAAGAGTCCCAATTGAGTCCAACTCCTACTCAAAGTCCCTTAGGTAAGGAAATTAGTGATCAAGTACTATTAATAGACGACTTGAATATTCCTGTTGCTTCAAAAAAATGTGTCAGATCTTGTACAGAACATCCTATGAACATATTTATTTCATATAATGGTTTTTCATTACCATATTGAGCCTTTGTTACATATCTTGATAGGATACAGGTCTCTAATTCTATTCAGGAGACCTTTACTAATTCAGAATGGAAAAAAGCTGCTAATGAAGAAATCAGTGCCTTGGAAAAGAATGGCACATAGGAAATGTCTGACCTTCCTCCAAGAAAAAAACCAGTGGAATATAAATGGATTTTCACAATCAAACACAAGACTAATGGGAGTGTTGATAGATTGGAAGTACAATTAGTTGCTAGAGGCTTTGCTGAATAGACTATCAATAAACATTTACTCCAATAGCCAAACTCAACATTGTTCGAGTCCTTTTTTACTAGTAATAAATCTAGATTAGCCATTACATCAGTTGGATGTTAAAAATACATTTTTATATAGTAACCTAGAGGAAGAAGTATATATAGATATACCTTCAGGTTTTGAAACTTTCACCAATCACAATAAGGTATATAAACTAAAAAAATACTTGTATGGTCTTAAACAATCATCGTGTGCATAGTTTGACATATTTGCAGTTAGTCACCAAACAAGGATATATTCAATGTTAGGCTAACCACACCTTATTTTTGAAGTTTTTTTCAAGAAGATATCAATCTTAATAGTGTATGTGGATAATATCATCTTGATAGGCGATGATGAAGAAGAATCAGTAAAGATGAAAAAGCATTTAGCCAAAGAATTTGAAATTAAAGACCTTGGCTACTTAAAATACTTTCTAGGCATGGAGGTGGCTGGTTCTAAGAAAGAAATATTTGTTTCTTAATGCAAATATGTCTTAAGACTTGCTAAAGGAAACATGTATGTTTGGATGTAAACTGACTGATACTCCAATGAATTTAACAAAGAAATTGGGAAATGAACAGATCAATACACCAGTGGATAGGGAAGATATCAGAGACTTGTAGGGCATCTCATATACTTTTTTCATACTCGACCTGGCATTGGATTCTCTGTTGGAGCAGTCAGTCAATTTATGAAAAATCCAGCAGAAGAATACACAGAAGCAATAAATAGAATCCTAAGATACTTGAAGATGAACCCTGGAAGAGGAACACTTTATCAGAATAATAGCATCAGAGACATTGAAGTTTTCTCTAACGCTGATTGGGTTTGAAGTGTAACTGATAGGAGATCTACTTTGGGATACTATTCTTATGTATATGGAAATCTTGTAACATGGAAAAGTAAGAAAAAATCTTTGGTTTCTAAAAGTAGTGTGGAGGCAGAATTTAGATATTTAACTCTCAGTACTTGTGAAGGAATGTGGATAGAAATATTGTTAAGTGAATTGAGAATTATGATAGAGAAACCTATTAAGATGTTTTGTAATATTCAAGCTGCTATTAGCATTGCAAAGAATTAAGTATATCATGATAGGACAAAACATATTGAAATAGACCGACATTTCATCGCTGAAAATATTGACAAGTCAATTATTTAGTTAATTTATACCCTTACAAAATCATAGATTACTGATATACTCACTAAAGCTTTTTCTAGAACTAATTTTAAAGATCTAATTAGCATGATGTGTATGTACAACATCTATGACTTAGCTTGAGGGGGAGTGTAGAATAATAAGGGAGTTTATTTTATGATTGTTTTATCTTCAGGTTGGGTTGTTACCCTGTATAGTTTAAATTAAAACTCAAATTAGATGTTTATCTCTTGAAAGATAGGATAAAGATTATTTATTAGATTGTTAGGATTCTCACTGGTAATCTATATATATATATAGCTATACCATATCATGCAATATACAACAACAACTACTACTACTACTAAACCTTTTTCCACTAGGTAGGGTCAGACATGGATCAAATGATGCCATAGTGGTCCATTATGAATGAGATCAATAGATAGATTATTAACTATTAAATTCTTCTTAATAATTTTACTTATTGTTTTTTTTTTTTGCCTCCTCTACCTTTAACAATCAGACTATTCTTTATTTGATATACTCTTCTTAATAGGACTTCTGCAGGTCTTCTCCCTACATGATCAAATCACCTTAAGCGAGATTCTATCATTTTCTTTATAATAGGTGCTACTCCAACGTTCTCTCTAATACACTCTTTTCTAATCATATTTTTTCTATTGTGTCCACACATCCAGCGCAACATTCTTGTCTCTGCAACATTGAGTTTATCTTCATGTTATTTTTTAACCGTTTAACATTCAGCATCATATAATATAACAGGTCTTATTGCTGTACGGTAGAATTTTCTTTTAATTTTGAGCTGCACTTTCTTATCACAAATGACACTCGAAGCCTTTTTATCAATCTTGCTTGAATTTTATGGTTTACGTCCTCCTTTACTTTACCATCATTTTGTATAATGGAGTCAAAATTTTTAAAACTTGTAACATGTTTTAATATATGGTTTTCAAGTTTTACTTCTAAATTCATATTTGTTTGTATTTTACTAAAAATACATTCTATACATTCTGTTTTATTTCTATTTATACGAAAACTATTGTATATGTTTACTAATATATGGTCTCCATGACTCTAACTTCATATTTATTTCTTCTCTTGATTCATTAATTAAGACTATATCATCCGCAAAAATCATATATCGAGGGTCCAAATCTTGTATATGTTTAGTAATTGCGTCCAAAATTAAGTTAAAAAGATATGAATTCAGAGATGACCCTTATTTTGTCCTCATTTTGTGTTTTCATGCAAGTCGTGATCCTATCGTACATATTTTTTATTGTTCAAATATATGCAATATGTTTTCCTTTCTTTTCTAAAGCCTTTCATAAAATCTCCCTTAACACTTTGTCATATGCTTTTTCTAAATCAATAAAAGTCATATGCAAATCTTTTTGCCTCCTTCAACAACTTCTCATCAATATTAGTAGTAAGTAAATTGTTTTTATGATTGACCTTCTTGGCGTGAAACCAAATTGATTCTATGTGATTTGAGTCTCTTGTTTTAATTTTTATTCAATGATTTTCTCTCGTAACTTCATAGTGTGGTATATGAATTTAATCTCCCTATAATTGGCACAATTCTGTATGTTCCATTTATTTTGATAGATAGGGATTAAAGTATTTCTCCTCCATTCATCCGGCATTTTCTTATATCTCATTATCACATTAAACAACTTAGTGAGCCAACTTATGCCTTTCCTTCCTAAATTTTTCCACACCTCAATAGGTATATTATTGGATCCTACTGCTTTGTGATTTTTCATTTTCTTCAAAATCTTCTCTACTTCAAGCTCCTGAATTCTACAATGAAAAATATAATTATGGTTTTCTTTTGCAATATTTAATCTATCAGAATCACAAGTTAACTTATATACTTCATTAAAAAGCTCTTGAAAGTAACTCCTCCATTGTGATTGAATATGAATATCTTGCTCCCTTACCAAAGCATGCATGACATGATTGACCATATCATGCAATATACAAGTGAGAAAAATTCAGTTCTCAGGAAATTTACAAATACCATTTACTATTGGAAGACTTATCATATTTTTATAGGTTTTTGTTTTGTGTTCTTATCTTTGTTCGTGCAAACATATACATATGCTTATAAGATGTATACAGAGCATTATTTCTTTTTTTTTTTGTTTATTTTCAATATTCAATTTTTGATACAATATATCCAAGTAGCATCTTAAAACCCTAAATAAGACCTAGAAGTCAGCTGAAATTAAGAAATTTAGAAGGAACCAACTGTTTCATATGTTTGTTGAATGTTGATTGTATTGTCGGGTCTGTTGAAGAATTACATTATAGCTCATATGTCATGGGAGCCTCTGTTGGAGTTATTGGGCTGGAATATCTCTATATTTATTTATTTTTAATGAATTTTCTTGTATCAAATCCCTATAAAACCCATAGTTGAGAAAACTGGACTGAACTGGCTGGCTTTTCTGGTCTGGTCCACCCCCATAATTCGGATTGACTGTGAACTACTGGTTAACCAGTTGATTGAGTTGCTGAATTGGGCCGCATGTCTTTGCTGGGCGGGTGGGTTTCACTTGGGCATTATAAAAGCACATTGGGTGGGAAGAATCTTCTCCAAATTCAGTCCAGAGGGCAAGTGATTTCTTCCCATTTGGATAGATTCTTGTTGATCTATGTTGCACACGTATGGGTACTGGTATGGGATATGGCAATTTTTTCAAATCATTGAGTGCAGGTACAAAATTATATACCTTATAAATAAAGATTATTTATAGTATATAATAATTCTTACAATAACAAAAATAGATAATGAACTTTCTGTATTATATATATACAATCAACCAAAGTAGTAATCCAAGTTTCCTAATACGATCTCAAAGTTCATATAACTTTATTAAAAGTAAGTCAGAGTAATATATGGATATCAAAGCTTCACATACTAGTGTGTGTATATTTTTCTTTTTAATATTATTGTTGAGTTAGTAAGATTTAATTATAGATCTCTTAAATTCAAAGTTAAAATTTTATAGTTGTACCTATAGTTTACCCAATATGTATACAAACCAAACTTGTTGAGACTCCTCTATGATCATTTTTCCATTGTTTTGGAATTTTCTTGGGTTAAGTGGGGTCCTACTCCTTTTAAATTTGAGAATATGTTTTTTGGTCATCCCTCTTTTATACTTTTGTAAAATAGTGTGGGGAGAGACTTTTGTTGAGGGGTGGAAGGTTTCAAGTTTATTGAGAAGTTGAAAACTCTCGTGGAATAGAGAGGTTTTTGGGGATGTGGGTCTTATGAAGGAAAGATTATTCAAAGACATTGATTGTCTATGTAAAGAATAAAAGAAAGAAAGAGAATGCTTTGGAAGATGTAAGATAAAGTAATACTATTCTAATTGATTGGTGAGCTTCAATCTCTTTTGGATTTGATTGATTCCGTTCATTTTTCTTTTTAATGATATGGGAGTTTGGAACCTTGACATTTGTAGTGTTTTTACATGCAAATCTTATTCAGTTTCTCACTCATTCTCCTACAAGGGAGAGATTTGCTCTTGATAATCATATTTGGAAATCTAAAGCTCCTTCTAAGGTCAAATTTTTTGTTTGGACAACAATAATCAATAGGACTAATACTAATGACATGTTGCAAATTTGTGGGCCCCATATAGCTCTTTTGCCTTATATGTGTGTTATATGTAGATTGGAGTTTGAGACTTTACCTCACTTGTTTCTCTATCGTTCAGCTGTGAATTACCTTTGGAATAAGTTATTTGGTATTTTTGGTGAGAACTGGGTTTGTCTTAGTTCATTGGGACAGATTCTTCACATTCATTTTCAAGGGTTTGGTAAGAAGAAGGAACACAAAGCCTTATGGAAATGTGGGGTCTATGGGATTTTGTGGTTCTTGTGGTTGAAAGGAATGCTCACATTTTCAAGGGTGTTATGATATGGGATAAAGTTCTGTATATAGCTTCTCTTTGGTGTTCAACACATGGTTTATTTAAAGGTTTCACTATTTCGGATGTGCAAAGAGATTGGACAGCTCTTCTTCACTAATTAGTTTTCATAGGGCTTCTTGTCTCTCTCTGTATTGTTTCTTTCTAGTTTCTTTTCCTGGTTTTGAGGATATCTTATCCTCCACCTTCTTGTACTGTTTTCCTCGTTCTAGTCTAATACAATTTCTTCTTTAATAAAAAAAAGGGAGTTAGGTGGGTTGCTCCCTATTGAAGATAAGGAGAGGAAGACCCTTTTGAGGAGTAAAATAGAAGAGGTTTTGCCTAGAGAAGATATAAGTTGGAGGCAAAATTCTAGAATTAAGTGGGCCAAAGACAAGATGCTAATAGTTAGTTGTTTCACAGAGTGGCCATTGGTAGAATAGGGAAAAACTTGATAAAGGAATTAGAGCTTGAGGATGTGAGTCATGTCATGGAAATGGATATCATTGCTGATAAGATAACACAGTTTTTTGCTGGTCCTTATGAAGAGTACCCTCTTAGTAGACCTTTTCTTGAAGGCTTGGATTGGGCTACGAATATGTAAGTTAGGCAGCTTGGTTGGAGAGACCTTTTGAGGATGAAGAAATAAGAAAAAATATTGGTTGCTTGGGTAAAGACAAGTCTCTTGGTCCTGATATTTTACAGTGGGCTTCTTTCAAAATTGTTGGGACATTGTCAAGGAGGATGCGAAAAGAGTGTTTAAAGAGTTTGCAAGTGATACCATTTTATTCCTCCTTGAGGATAGAATTATTTTTCAAAAGGTAATGTCTATTTACAAGTTTAAGTTTTTGAGCTTGTGGCTGGTCTTTATATTAACCTTTCTAAGTGTGGGTTGGTTGGGATTAATGTTCACGATGGGTTAGTGAAGGGATTTAGCAGAGATGGTTAGTTGTGGGGTGTTAACTTGGCCCCTAGCTTATTTGGGTGTCCCCTTAGGTGGTAATCTCTGTTTAGATAAAAAAAGATTCCTACGAGTATCAACATTAAAAGAGATGCAGGTTCTTCTAGTTTAGATAGAAGTTTTTTTTTTTTATTTGTTTTTTTACCAGTGAGTAAGACTTGTTTCCAAACTTAGTGCAAGAGGTTCTGTCTTGCCTAGTTGGGGATCATTTTCCTACTATCTTGGAGTCTAATAAGGTTAAGTGGGGTCCCATACTGTTTTGTTTTGAGAATATGTGGTTGACACATTTTGCTAAGGATGTATGGGAAAATACTAGTTTGGTTGGGTGGGAAGTGTCTAATTTTACGAAGAGGTTTAAGGTTGTTAAGGAGAGGTTAAAGGTTTGGAATAAGGAAGTTTATGGAGATATTCAAGTGAGAAAGGAAGAGATTATTAAAGACTTTGATTTCTGAGGAACAACAATTTAGAAAGAACTGTTTAAGGATTGAGGTGGATGAGATTTTGATTAAAGAGGATATGAGTTGGAGGGAAAAGTCTATGTTGCTTTGGGCACAAATGATGGGGATGCCAATATTAAACTTTTCCATTGAGTGGCCACTGGTAAAAGGAGGAGTTTTATTAAGGAATTTGAACTTGAGGATGGTAGTTAGGGTAGGGGCACAAGTGTTGTTACTAGAGAGATTACTTTTTTTATTTATTCTAATCTATTTTATGATGATTTGCCCTATAGGCCCTTTTGATAAGTTTGGATTATAATTCCATTTCTTTCAAAAAAGAAGCTTGATTGGAGAGACCTTTTGAGGAGGAGATTAAAAATGTTGTTTGGGCTATGAACAAGGAGAAATCTCTGGGGCCTGATGGGTTTTTCTGTTGTGTTTTTCCAAAGTTGTTGGTATTTAAAAAAAATGACCTCCTAGTGTTTGAGTACATTTTTTGGAATGGTAAGATTGGAGTGTGTATGAACTCTACCTTTATTACACTTGTTTTGAAAGAAGATAGGTCTATTTGGATAGAAGGACTACAGGCCTATAAGTTTGGTGACCAGTATTTGCAAAATTATCACTAAAGTTCTCTCTTGCAGGCTCAGTAGTGTTTATTAGATACTATCTCTTCTAATTTGAGTGCCTTTATTTTAGGATGGCAAATCTTGGGTCCGGCTTTGGTTGCAAAAGAAGTGGTAGATGATGTCAGGTGTGAGAGGGATTGTGGTTTGGCATTTAAATTGTATTTTGAGAAGGCTCATGATTGAGTCAGCTGGAGTTTTTTTTTTTATGAAGTTCTTAATATGAAGGGTTTTGGGAAAAAAAGGTGGGGAGGTTCGATTTTTGGTTGTCTTTTGACGACTACTTTTGTGATGATTGTTAATGATGATCCTCAATCTTGGTTTTGTGGGTAGATAGGTGTTATGCAAGGGGACCCTTTTTCTTCTTTTCTCTTTGGTAGTTGATGTTCTCAGTTGGTAGCTTTCTAGAGCTGTTGATATGGGTCTTGTTAAGGGTATTCATACTATAGTAAATTTTATATAATGCAATTTTAAAAGACTCAATAGTTGACGCCACTGCTCTTCTAGGATTCCTCTGGCCAGAGTAGAGTTCTGTATCCAAATGCGAAGTAATTTCTGTTTTTCAAAAAAGCTCTACTGAAGAAAACTTTGCTAAAAAATTTGTTTATTTATTTATTTATTTTTTGTTGTTGCTTCTCACCAACAAAATTCTTTTATAACTAAAAGGAGAAATTTTATCTAAATTATTTGGAAGGGGAAAAGAGTGTAAGAGCCTTTCAAGTTTGGAAGTGTGCTCTTTTTGCTACTTGTTGAAAATTATTTTAAATCATTTGTTCACGCGTCGTCATTAGATCATTGTTGAAAATGTCTGTGCATTAAAAATACTGGTGTTGGTCACTGATGCTTTGTCGTGTTATAGCTGTGTCACTTATTTAATTTCAGTCTTTTAAAAAATGTATACTTCTGGCATTCTGCTCAAGTTTGATGGTTTCAGAATTCTTCCTTAGGCTAACACTGGGTTGCCTGCAACACATCATCGAAGGGTGGCTTGCTCCTTTAGGGACCAATGTCTCTTTCAAATATTTCAGATATCTTTAACATCATTGCATCAACTGAAAAATGATGGTAAAAGACTTATCCTAATATTTTGTCCCTTATTATTTTATTACTTCCCGGTTATTGTTATTTTGAGGATTGAGTCTATGTAATGGGCAGCTGTAAGTCAATTGCAAGAGTTGGCGCTTGCTCTTTCTTTGAAATGCTTATCCTTTGATTTTGTGGGGACATCTGTTGATGAAAGCTCAGATGAGTTTGGCACTGTTCAGGTATCTTCTTTGATTTAACTCTAAATTTTAAAATTTGGAGTTCCTACATGATTTCCTTTTATGTTTGTTCATTTATCACGTAATATGGTTTCCTACAGATTCCATCTCCTTGGAAGCCAGTTCTGGAGGACTCTTCAACCCTTCAAATATTTTTTGATTACTATGCCATTACAAAGGCCCCTCTTTCAAAGGAGGTCTGCACATGTATTTCTTTTTGCTATTTTAGACTTACCTATATATAAACCAAAGTTCTCTAATTATCTGGCTTTCTTGTAATCTTCTTTCTTAATATAAGTTCCTTCCCCCCCCCCCCCCCCCAAAAAAAAAGTTCTCTAATTAGTCACCGCATTCTGGTTCTGTTTTAAGGAATTAAATTTTGTCATGCATATTGATTTGAATGTGTGCATATGTAGTATATGTCAAATGTTGGAAATATAATCATATTCGGTCCTCACATATCTCGACCCACTTATTCTGAGACTATGATTGATTGAGTTTGTTGTTTTTAATTAATTAGTTATTTTTTAGTTTCCTTTTTTATTTGGCTTGTTTTCCGGCCTTTATTAGATTATTATTATTATTTATTTTATTGAGATTTTATCCCAAAACTATCAGGATTTCTCTTCCATCCAAGATGCCTATAAATCCTTCTTGGCTTTCTTTATCTAAATGAACGAAAAAGAGTAGTATTCCTCTTCTAGTTCTCTCTCTGATGCTTTCTTCACATGGTATTAGAGCATAGGCACCATTGAGAAGGGACGATGGTCAGCTTCAAGTAGGCTCTCACAAGGTTAAGCAAGGATAAGCAGAAAGAATCTTTTTCTGCACCAAGCCTTACAATTAACCCTACTACTCCAAACCTTCCTACTTTGATAACTTTTCCTACCAAATCACCTCGTACAAACTCAATGGAAGGAATTTTCTCCAGTGGTCTAGGTCGATCCAGATGATCAAATGAGAAAAGGAAAAAAATTGGCTTTCTTGACGGCACCATAGCAAAACCAGTACCCATAGATCCAACGTATACTTCTTGGGCACTCAAAACGCTCTTTGTGGGAGTATAGAGCACAATACAAATGCCTGATACCATCAATTATTCCATATCTATATCAAAACTTGATTTTTCTCTTTCATTTTTTCTGTTGTTGTAGTTTAGGAGTTTCTCTTTATTTTTTATGTTATCTACTCCATAATAGTAGGAGCTACCTGTGTATATATTCTCTTTTATGCTTTGAATAAAAATAACTCTGGGTCACTATCTACTCTGTTTTCCTTTGGCTTACGCTCGCATGGTATTTGAGCCGGTGTAAGATCTGCTTGTCTCTCTTTGTTTGTCTCATCCATCACAGAGGAATTGTATCCAAGCCAGACGCAAATCTAAACCCCGATGAACACAACCCAAAATTGAAAACGTGAACTTGATGGTTGGAAGTCCGAACCTGATGGCAAGCTGCACCACATGGAAGACTGCCTTGATGGGAATGACCAACCAAGACTCACTTGTACATGACGGAACAGGTCGAGAATCACCAATACTTGGAGATAGCAGTGTATCGCCTACACGGAGAGTTGTTGTAGATGTCCAGAACTTGGGAAATTCCGTGGGCAGCGTTATACCAGGGAAGCAACGGTTTGGAATTATCTTCAACCTCACTCTAGGTAAATATCCACAGACTCAATGGTAAGAATTACGTAGAATGGACCTAAACTGTGAAGTTGATACTGGATAATAAAGAAAAAATTGGATATTTAACTAGAGAAATTTTCAAACTAGTAAAAGGTGATCAACAATGGAAAATGTAAAATTAGAAAACTCTCTAATTATTGCTTAGTTGATAAATGCAATGGAACCAACAATTGGAAAACTATTTATGTTTCTACTCACTGCTAAAGATGTTTGGAGGCTGTCAAGGAAACATACTCGGACTTTGAAAATATTTTACAAATATTTGAGCTGAAATCAAAGTTGTGGCATGCAAAGAAGGGAATCGAGATGTCACATCTTATTATAATGAATTAATGACACTTTAGCAAGAGTTGAACTTATGCTATGACAATGATTAGAAATGTTCTGAGAACAATATCTGATTTTAAAAATGTCAAGAAAATGACTGGGTGTTTATGTTTTTAGCCGAATTGAACAAAGAGTTAGATAAAGTACGTGGTTGTATTTTGGAAAAAAAATCCTTTACCCATTATCAGGGATTGATATAGATATAAAATAACTTATGGTATCGGGCCTAGTATTGGGCTCTATACTCCCACACTCTTGATATGTCATGGCTTATCAATTCTGTAGAACACATTGGGGACTTATATCTCATCTATCTTATAGCTAAAGATATTTGGAATAAGGTAAGAATTACTTATTCTGACTTAGATAACTCAGTCCAATTGTGTGAATTGAGAGATAAGGTAAGGGAACTCAAATAAGGTAACTTAAGTGTAATCAAATACTTCACTACCCTCACTAAAATATGGCAGGAGTTAGATCTCTTTGAACTGAATGACTGATGTGAGATATTCCAAGACAAATACATAAAATTATTAGAAAAAATTCGCACCTATGATTTTCTTACAAGGTTAAATAAAGACTTAGATGAAGTCCAAGGTAGAATAATAGGAATATGTCCATTACTACGAATTGAAGAAGTTTTTGTAGTGCTGGGTGACTATCAAGGGACTAGTCAAACAAAAGCCTCTACTTTAATCTCTAGGAACCTTGAGCAAAAATGAAAAAGTGAAAGGACAAATGAAAATAGACTTAGAAAGGGGGAAATCTCTGGTGTGATTTTTGCCAAAAATTAATATCACCTGAGATACATGTTGGAAGCTACATGGGAAGCCACCAAATAATCCTAACCATGAGAAGCAACCTCGGCAGCACCCAAGAGACAATAGAGCCTACTTGTCTAGTGTTGCACATAGTGATCCGAAGGGTGGAGAGAATCTGGGAGGCTTTAATCTCAACAAAGAGCCACTTGACCACCTTGACTAGCTCCTTACTCCAAAAAAAAAAAGCATTTGTACCTCTCTTATAGCCTAACAAGGTAAATTTTTCACTGTTCTACACTGCATTAATGAAAGAAAAGGGCCTTGGATTATTGATTCTAGTGCCTCAGACCATATGACAAGTAGTTTCCAGTTATTTTCCACTTATACTCCTTGTTCTAGCCTTACAACTGTAAAGCTAGTTGATGGATTGTTATCTCTAATTGCTAGAATGGGAACCATCCAAATCAGTCCAACTCTCACCCTTAAATTTGTCCTACATGTCCCTAAACTATCTTGTAATCTCTTATCAATCAGCAAAATCTCAAAAAACTATGATTACAAGGTTGTCTTGTCATAGAATAATTGTGTTTTTCATGGCCAGAGTTCTGAGAAGATTATTGACAATGTTAGGGAGCATGAAGGGCTATGTTACTTCTACTTTGATGAGGATAAACAAGTTCTACCTGCTAGTTGAGAAACTTTTTCAAGGCAAAGTCAAGTCATATTGTGATATTATAGGTTAGGACATCGTAGTTTCGCATATCTAAAGTATTTGTTTCCTTTGTTATTTAATAAAACTGACAATTTCTAATGTGAAATATATCAATTGACTAAACATGAAAAATCTGTGTATAAACTCAAGCTTTATAAAGCCACTAAACCATTTGTTATGATTCATAGTTATCTTTGGAGTCCTTCGTGATCTTATGACATTTATTTGAAACCATCGTTTATAACTTACATTGATGACCATACACAGGAATGTTGCCTATACTTGCTTAAGGATAGATCAAATGTTAAACAAACCTTTATGTACTTTTACAATATGGTTAAAACCCAATTCTCCACAAACATTCAAATTTTATTCGAGGAATATTTTAACCAAACCTTAGGTAACTACCTTAATGAAAATGACATCATTCATCAAAGTACATGTACCTATACACCTCGACAAAATGGGATCATAGAAAAAAAAATAAACACCTTTTGAAAGTAGCTCAGTCAATAATGCTCACCACTAACACACCAAAATACTTGTGGGGAGCTGCCATACTCACAACATGCTACCTAATAAACAAAAGGACCACCAATGTCCTCAAATTTCAAATTGCTTTGGATATTTTCTCAAAATCTTTTCCAGAAAATAGAACCTTCAACACCTTTCCCTTAAAAGTCTTTGGATGTACTGCCTTTGTTCATAACAATAAATTCAATCATAACAAACTTGACCCCAAAGCCTAAAAATGCATATTTATAGGGTATGCAGTCAACCAAAAAAGAATATAAATGCTATGTTCTTGAAAAGAAAAAAATTATGGTGACTATAGATCTCACATTCTTCGAAAATGTCTCTTCACCGAAAATTCCCTTTAGGGTGAGAAAACTATTGGAGGAAATTTTTTGCAATTCCCCTCTCCTATCTTGGAGAACCCTAGCAGTGAACCTGTACCCATTCTGGAAAACCTTGAACAAACTAGTGATGTGAACCCTTGATATGAACCTCACCAAGAATAGTGAGACCCGGAATCAATATGGGATCCACATTCAAGGACCGTGTTCCAATCAGATTTATAACAAAAATAAATTAAAATAAAATGACCTTGATCCGTTATCTATAAAGAGATAAGAACCAAAGGTATAGAAATATTGCAGACGCCACACTCAAGAAAGAGGAAGAAGATTGTGAGTGATAAGTCTTGCTTGAACGCCACAAGATAAATCTTGATAAGTTCAGAAAAGTTCTTTAAAGAACAATAGAGAAAACACTCTCAATAATATAAATGATAATCTGAATTGTTCATGAGCATACATACCTATTTATAGGCCAATTACCTAAACTTAGAAGGAAAACTATATAGGAAACTCCTATAGGACAAGGAAAAATAGAAATAGGAAACTGTTCTAGAAACTATTAAATAGGAAACTCTTATAGGGCAAGGAAAAATACAAATAGGAAATTCTTCTAGAAACTATCAAATAGGAAACTTTCCTAGTCAAATAAATAAAATACTAAAAGTAAATAAAAAAAAAAAACGTAGCTTAAATTGGGCCATTAAATAAATCTATTGGGCCTATATTCAGTTTTTAGCCTTCAATCTTCTTACACTTTAAGCCCATATTCAGATTGGCTTGTCTTGACCTATATTCAAGTGAGCTTTAATGATATGGACCAATTTTGGCTCTTCTTTTGAATTGAAGCAGGTATCTCCTTGTTGGACTTCTAAAATTAGACCATTAAATTCTTCTTTGAATCTTTTAGCCCGAGTTCTTATAACAGGTCCACTTGGGACTTCCAGCAGGTCTGCATTCCCTTTCCATTTGCTAGCCGTGCTCACATCAACTAGAAATTTGGAAAGTTTGACTGAAAACCGAGAAACCAATTTTGCCAACACTGAAGCAAATCCTAACCTTGAAACCGGTACTGTTGAAGTGAATGATGATGTCCAGCCACAAAAAACCCAACTCGAACTTGAACTTCATGTTTATACTTGTTGTAAACATCAAGTAGGTCTTACTGCTGCTAAAAATTGTCATGAATCCAAACCAAACTCAAGTAATACTACTGATTCTGGTTTTTTGGAAGATTCATATTATTTACCTATTGCCCTAATAAAGGGAACTCGCACATGTACTCAACATCCTATAGTCAAGTTTGTGCAGTTTGGTCATTTATCTACCTCTATGAGGACTTTTGCATCCAAACTAGAGGAAACCGAGATTCCAAGACTATTGAAGAAGCACTTAACAAACTAGAATGGAGAAAAGTTGTTGAAGAAGAAATGCAGGCTCTTGAGAAAAATGGGACATGGGAGGTGGAGAAGAAACCTAGAAATGCTATACTCGTGGGTTACAAATGGGTGTTTACAATTAAATATAGATCCAATGGAGAAATTGAGAGGTACAGAGCTCGCTTGGTTGAAAAAGGATTCACGTAAACCTATGGGATAGACTATCAAGAGACATTTGCTCCAGTTGTCAAATTCAACACTATTCGAGTCATTATTTCACTAGCAGCTAATCTTGATATAAAGAATGCATTTCTCATTGGAGACTTGACTGAAGAGGTTTAGATGGAGTTACCTCTTGGTTATAAAAGCCCAATGCAAGCTAGGTAAGTTTGTAAGTTAAGAAAATTGCTCTATGGCATGAAACAATCATAAAAAACATGGCTTGAGAGATTCACCAAAGCCATCCTTTAGATAGGATATAAGTAAGCTTGTACTGATCACACTCTTTTTCAAGCATGAAGGATGTAAGTCAAACATACTTATGGTATATGTTGACGATATTATTCTAATAGGTGATGATATCTCAAAGATAAAATCCTTAAAAGAGAGGTTAGCTAAGGAATTTGAAGTCAAGGATCTTCGCGTGCTATGATATTTATTGGGAATGGAGTTTGCTAGGAATAGATTTGGAATTTCTGTTTCTCAAAGGAAATACAGTATTGATTTGTTAAAAGAAACTAGATTTCTTGAGTGCAAACCAATGGACACTTCTACGGACCTAAGCATAAAACTTGGAGACCAGAAAACCAGCACTATGTAGATAAGGGTAGATATCAGAAGTTAGTTGGAAAGCTTATTTATCTAGCTCACAGTAGACTTAATATAGCCTATGCTGTTAGTAGTATGATAAGTCAGTTTATGCATGACAGGAACACTTAAAGGCTGCTATTCGGATCTTAAAATACCTTAAATGATGTCTAGGAAAATGATTTTTTTTAAAGGGGAAGATCTCGTGAAATTGAAACTTATTCTGATGCTAATTGGACATTTTCAGTAATTGATAGGAGGCTTACATTTGGCTATTACTTATATGTTTAGGGAAATATTGTAACATGGAGAAATAAAAAGCAAAATGTTGTGGCAAGAAGTAGTGATAAGGCTGAGTTTCAATCTCTAGTTAATAGACTTAGTGAATTAATCTGGCTAAAACTACCTTTAGAAGAGCTTAAAATTGAAAGTAAAAGGCCAATGAAGCTATATTGTGATAACAAAGCAGTCATCAGTATTGTTTATAATCCAGTACATCATGACATAACTATACATGTAGATGTTGATTGTCATTTCATCAAATAAAAAGTTGAAGATGAAACCATCTCTTTCCCTCAAGTGACCTCTACAAAATAGATAGCCAATGTCCTCACAAAGGGGCTATGAAGATCCTTGTTTGAACAAATAAGAACAATATTCCTCTTCTAGTTCTCTCTTCTAGTTCTCTCTTCGGTGATCTCTTCACATCAAAGTTTAGTTAAAGTATGTCAGGTAGCATGAATGATGGAGGCCCAAGTCCGTATGCTTCTGGTTTTATTGTATTAGGGTATGAAGAAATGAGCCCTTTTTTCACCTTTTTTACTTTTGATAGAAAAGCAACTTTATTAAGAATCAAAGAAGGAAAAAATACACGGGACAAGGAAGTATCCTCTTGA
This sequence comes from Gleditsia sinensis, assembly GCA_037074535.1. NCBI lineage: Eukaryota > Viridiplantae > Streptophyta > Magnoliopsida > Fabales > Fabaceae > Gleditsia > Gleditsia sinensis. The sequence goes on along the minus strand of CM073468.1, from coordinate 55,905,326 downwards.
GAACAGATACAAGAACAGAAAGTGGAGAAAAAAGGAAATCAATCATGCAACAAAGGTACTAAATCCCTTTGCACAACTAATAAAGTGATTATCAGAACACAGCCATGAGCCGAACAGAAAAGGGAAGCCACATAAGTTATTCTCTCACATAAAGCATCTAAGGACTGAGAAACACCCATGAATATTTGAGCATTCCTTTCCAATTAAATATTCCATATTACAAGAAAACTGAAAAATACCACAAAAATTTCCTCTACTCTTTCTTTGCAAAGCCTTCACATCAAAAGATTTGTCTTCTTTTGGCACAAGTGTGTCAAAAGTGAAATTCATGCTTGTTAAATCGAAAGAAAGAGAGACTAGTTTGCAAAGTGTGAGTTAGAAAAAGCTCACGAATTACTATATTTATAATAAGGAAAAACTTTATAGTGGAGGATACAAGAAATGTGGGACTAACATAGGGTACTATTTACTCTATTTTAACACTTCTCTAGTTGGAGCATATAAATCATATGTGCCAAACTTGTTATAAATATTACCAAAATGAGGACCTCTAAGGGATTTGGTGAAGATATCTACTAGTTGATCACTTGAGTTAACGATGCTTGTAGTAATGCAACTAGACAAAAATTTCTCCATGAGACAGTGACAATCAATTTCTATATGCTTGGTTCTCTCATAAAAAACATGATTAGAGGCTATATGTAGGGTAACTTGATTATCACAAATTAGTTGCATTTGAGTGACCTCGCCAAACTTCAACTCCTGAAGGAATTGTTTCAACTAAATAAGCTCACATGTAGTTAATGCCATATCCTAATACTTAATATCCATAAGTGGAATGCTTGGTAGATAGAAGTCTTGCTCGGGTGGCATCAATGTAACCAATCACTTGTGTGTGACCACTATCTTCATACAATAGTCCTTGGCTTGTCACATAGCATCCCAATGACTATCACATGGTGCTTGTAAAAATTGACTAACCACACTACAAATGAAATATCTAGTTGTAAAATAGTGAGATAGTTCAATTTTCCATGAAGTTTCCAATATCTACGTGGATTTGTCAAAGGCTCCCCTTATCCTAGTAATAATTTAACATTCAAATCTCTGGGTGTCTTAATAGGCCCATAGTCTATCATATCAGTTTCTTCCAAAATATCGAGAGCATACTTTTGTTTGAAAAATGACAACACCAGAGCTAGACTAGGCATCCTCACTACCAAAGAAATACTTAAGTTTTCCTAGTTATTTAGTGTGAAAGTGATCAAAGAGATGATTCTTTAATGATTTAATGCCATCTTGGTACTACTTATTATAACAATATCGACTACATAGATTACCAAATAGATGTAATGACCATGAGAAGTATGTCTATATAATACTGATTTGACTCACTCTAACTCATTCTAAATTTTTGAACAATTGTGGTGAATCTGGCTAAACCACGCTCAAGGAGATTGCTTCAACCCATAAGAGACCGACATAACTTGCATACTACCTAGACTCCCCCTAAGCAACAAACTCAATAGGTTTCTCCGTATACAGTATACGCCTCTTCAGCAAGTTTACCATGAAAGAAGGCATTCTTAATGTTCAATTGATAAAGAGTCTAATGATGCATAGCAGCCATAGAAAGAAGTAAGCAAATTGAAGCAAGCTTAGGCATTGGGAGAAAGTATCACTATAGTCTAACAACAACAACAATAAACCAAACCTTTTCCCACTAAGTGAGTTGGATACATGAATCAAATGACGTCAAAGAACCTTAATACAAATGAGGTTAATAGAGATATTATTAATTAATAAATCATTCTTAATAGTTTCACCTGTTGTTTTTATTTTTTTATTTTTTTCTACCTCTAATTATCAAGTTTCTTTCTATTTGATCTACTCTTCTTGTCGGGGCTTTCGAGATCTCCTTCACAGTGGACAACCCACCACCCTAAGTGAGATTGTATCATCTTTTTTACAATAGGTGTTATCCCAACTTTCTCTTTAATGTATTGATTTTTAATCATATCTCGTCTAGTGTGTCTACACGTCTAACGCAACATTTCATATATGGAATATTGAGTTTATTCTCATACTGTCTCTTAACCATCCAATATTCAGTACCATTTCATCCACCCAACTTTTTTTTATCACAAATATCACCTAAAGCGTTTCTCTATTTCATCTACCCAGTTTGAATCCTATGATTTAAGTCTCTCTTTACTTCTCTGTCATTTTATATAATAGACTCAATATTTTTAGAAGTTGTGACTTGTTTTATAGAATGATCTCCAAGTTTCACCTTTAAAATCGAATTTATCCGCCTTTTATTAAAACTACATTCCATATATTATGTTTTATTTCTACTTATATGAAAGTCGTGATTTTAACTTTGTATTTATTTTCTTTTTTCATTTATCGACTAGGACTATATTATCTGTAAAAATTATATATTGAGGCCCCGATTAATTTAAGTTTAGGTTTTAACAACAAAAAGTGAGCCTTAAGGCAATCAATTTGATGATCAAAGCCTTTTTTTATTGTGTACTCAGGGACAGACAACAGTGGTTCTCCTAAACGAAAGTGGAACTGAATCTTTATTACCACTTGAATGAAGGGCGGTCATCTCATCAATCATAGCCTAGTTCCTCTTAGGATGTGAAAGGGCTTCACTGGTAGTTTTAGACATAGAAACAAAAGAGAAAGATGATACAAAAGCATAATAAGGTGAAGACAAATGATGATAGCTCAAGAAATTATAAATAGGATGAGGGTTTCAAGTAGAACAAATAATTTTCTAAAGAGCAAGTGGGAGACTATCATTTGCAGGTAGATTTGGGTTGAGTGAAGACATTAGAGCAAGATGTAAGTCATTAGGTACTACGTCAATTGCATAGGAGGATTGGGATGTTGACAATGTTGATATGTCTAAAGAGGTAGACGACAAGAAACAATAAGGGGACAAATGTATGGGATAGGAAGTACCTCATTCAGATGAGAAGAGTCAACTGATGTGGGAAAGAAAGGGGAATGCACAAATAAAGTAACATTGGCAAAGATAAAGAAGCAGTTGGTAGATGGAAAGTAGCAATGATACCTTTTCTGAAAATGTAAATAGTCATGGATGATATACTTTGTGGCTTTGGCAGAAGGTTTATCCTCCCTAGGGTTTTGGATCATGAACAAAACAAGTGCAACAAAAAACTCGTAGAGGAAGAGAATGAATAGGTTGATAAGGGGATAAAATACAATGGGGTACTTGATGATGCCAACACAGATGAAGGCATGTTATTTATCAAATAACATGCAGTAAGAACAACTTCCCCCTAAAATGAAAGGGCACTTCATTATGTAGTGACAAAGTTTTAGTGGTTTCAATAAGATGACGATTTTTTCTATTCGCAACTTCATTTAGTGAGGGATATGTGCACAAGAGCGATGAAGAATTCTTTGAAGAGTGTCGAGGAATTCTTTGAGAAGTCAAAATTTTGAAATGGTGTAGAGAAATATTTATGAGCATTATCACTACGTAAAATTTTGAAATGGTGTATAGAAAACATCTTTGAACTTTTTTTCATTAAAAAACCCTAGTTCAAAGAGAATGATCATCAATAAAAGTGATAGACTAACATGACTTGGGCTCCAAACATCATACTGAACATGGAAATTTGGCATGATTATCAATATGCTTTGGAAATGAAACTCTAGTATGCTTACCAACCTGCTATTAGACTTTAAGGATGACCAATGAGTAATGATCTTTGTAGCTTTGAAAGGCGAGGATGAACCAAGCAACTTTGAATGAGGGAGTGTGAATCTGTAGAGGTGCATGCAATTGACGATGAGAGATGGTAGAACCCTTGTGACTTATGTCGTGTGCCAATTGTCTTGTACTTGGATCCTGCACTATGATAGATTTATCAAAGAAGGTGATGAAACAGTTAAGGGTACAAGTTAGTCGGCTAACAGAAATCAAATTAAATGGGCACTCAGGAACATAAGAACATAATCTATTGGCATAGAAGAAATAAGGTGAGCTTGGCCAATACTTTTAGCCACTGTTTGGGATCCATTATCTAAGGTAGTTGTAGAAAGAGGGTGAACATTAGTGTTATGAAAAATATGATCAGAAGCACTAGAGTCAAGAATCCATGAGCCAAAATAAGAAGACGGTGTCAAACAAGCAATAGAATTACTTGTTTCAGCCACATAAGCAGTAATAATAGAAGGCATATTGTAATTTTGGATGGAAGGAAACCCTAAGAAGTCTTAAACATACTTGGAAGAGGTACCAATGTAGTCCATATAGCCCTAACATCTCTCAGAACATGGCAAACAGCGAAAGGACAGCTTGAACATGTCCCAAAATATTGCGGATAACAGAAGGAGGATGACCAAGGCTGGAATCATAGGAGGGAGGCTAAAAATAGGCTAATCGGCCCTTCTCTAGTCTGAATGTCAATGTAATTGTCAGAATAGGATGTTGGAATCAATGACAAGGAGTATCAGAGCCTACTGCCCCTGATTGGAGGGCCACCAGACCAAAAAGGACTAGTCAGAAATTTGTTCCTGTCAATAAAAGAATGCTTGGTGAGCTGCTTAGCAACCAAAAAGTTTTGCTACAGTGGAAAATTGCTCGGCTCTTATACCACAGAAAGAGATAGGCTATTTTGGAAAGTGAGTTAGAAGGATCACAGTGTACTCTTGGTTTTTTGAATAAAAGAACCTACATTAGAGAAGGTAAAGAGGAATAGTATAGTATAGAGAAAGGGAGGATAAGACATCCTCACACCAAAAAAACCAAAATAAGATGTACTCTATTTATAATAAGGAAAACTTTACAATATAAGAAACAAGCAATGTGGGACTAACATTGCCTACTATTTAAACTATATTCTAACAAAGCTAACCCCCCTATTTCCATTATGATGGAATTTTTCAAACACCTTCAAAAGGTAAGCTTTAATTGTATCCCAATAGCTTTGGAAAAACAATGTTGTGAAATCGTTAGGACATTGGGATTTTTCCTTATCCTTATTCCGAACTACAGTCGAAATCTCCTCTTCCTCAAAATGCCTTTCTAACCTAGTTGCTTTCTATAACACTACAATTCATCCCTTCTAAAATGGCCCAACATGATAATTCTTTGTGTAAAGCTTAGATACAAAAGTTGACTTTCGCGGTTAATCGGGTGGAGGTAAAGGTAGGCAGGTGAATAAATTGTGTCAATAAAGATCTTTAGTTGGAATGTGAGGGGGTTAAGTAGTCATGGTAGGAGTGCAAAGGTTATGCAAGTTATTTCCAAGGTTCAACTTGACAAAGTTATGTTGCAAGAGACCAAGCTTGAAGTGTTAGATGGCCAGATTGTTAGAAGCTTGTGGGACACACGATTTAAGGATAAGGAATGCTTTCTTTCAATTAGGGCTTTTGGTGGAATGGTTTTGATTCGGGATACAAGAGTAGCTACTAAGGTTGATTTCTTACAAGGTAATTTTATTATGTCAGTGTTGCTTGATTTTTGAGAGAGGGGTCAATGATGGATTACTTTTGTTTGTGGACCTTCAAGTCTTGGTTTGCACTCCATTTTCTAGTAGGAATTGAGTTTTATTTGTGGTTTTTGTGCTCCTTATTGGTGTTTGGGAGGCAATTTTAATGTTGTGCGGCTCCTTCATGAGGAATTAGGAGGTGATCGAGTTCCTTCTACTACAAGGGGTTTTCATGCTTTTATACGAGAGTGTGAACTTAGAGATTTACCTCTTGACATGCCTAAGATTCTCTAAGCATGGAAAAAGGCCTACTCCATCTAGAAATGGCTGCCTGCTAATGTTAAATAAACGTGCAGTTGGGAGGATACATGGGTGGAAAATGTTCTTTTTATTGAAGTTTATCCTCGGCTTTATTAGCTTTCTACTGTGTGTAATTCTCCAATACAAAGTTTTCTTAATTTTCAACATTCTATTTGTTCTTGGAATTTTCACCCTTTTAGAAATCTGAATGATAAAGAGTGCAGTGAATTTCGTCCCTTATGGCTTTGTTCGATTCTGCTCCCTTCTCTTCTAATCATGATATGAGAATTTGGAACCTTGATTCTTCAGGAGTTTTTCCTTGTAAATTTGATTTTTAGTTTGTTACTCATTCTTCTACAAGTATTGATAAGCCAATTTGGAAATCTAAAGCTCCTTCTAGGGTCAAATATTTTGTTTGGACAACAATAGTGAATAGGATTAACTCTAATGACATGTTGCAGGCTCAATGGCCCCATATGGCTCTGCCCCATATATCTCTGTCCCCTAATATATGTGTCGTGTGGATTAGACTTAGAGAATGTGTTTGATTTATTTTTCTGTTGTTCGGCTGAGTTACTTGTGGAATAAGTTCTTTGATATTTTTGGTGAGATTTGGGTATGTCCTAGTTCGTTGGATTAGCTTCTTCAAATTTGTTTTCAAGGATTTGGTAATAAGAAGGCTAACAAAACCCTGTGGCAATGTGCAGTTTATGGGATTTTGTGGTATGTGTGGCTGGAAAGGAATGTTGCATCGTGAAGGGAGTTTCTTCCTATGAAGCACGAACACTTCATTTTAGGCCGTGTTGACGTGTCGGGCACTCTACGGACACCGACACTCCTTAGACACTCTTGTGTCCCGAGTCCGACGCGTGTCCCGTGTCCAACTTTTAAAAAAAATTTTATAAAAAAAACTTGTGTCGAACACTTTTTTGAACGTGTTCGACACTTATTTCGGATATTTTAGACATAAATCATCCATCCCCTTTAGATTTTTATTTGAAGTTAGAACTCAATACCAATGATTGCAACTTGTATCTTGGTCATCGTAATATGTCTTCCATTGAAGTTGGGTACCCATCATCTATCGTCGCTTGCATTCTAGTCATCGTATCTTTATTGTTTGTTTTTATTGACAATTGAGAGTAAGTTTCTCTATTTTCTCTTATTGGATTTGTCTGTGTGCGTGTGGCCATGTGCATATTCCTTTTCAACAAGTTTTTGAAGTTTGTTTTTTTATGCAAGCATATATACCTATTCTTTGCTTTTGGAGTTTAAGCTTTTCTATGGAGGAAAAGAAGGCCAAATTTTTTTATTTTTTGTGTTGTCTCTTAATGTCTTACATAAATGTAGTGATAAAGAACTGAGGTAACTTTTATCTATAATGAGAGGGTTAAATTATAATAATGCACATATTATTCTTCTTGGAGTTGCTCTCTTATTTTTGTTCTTTGTTATTGTTGTATGTACACATAACTTTTGTATTCTTTGTTATTTTTTGTTGTTGTTGATGTTGGAGTTTTATCTGTTGTAAATATATCTTTGTATAATTTAGAATTAGAAAGTTTTTTTCAATGACAAAAGAAATGAAAACAAAAGCAATGATGAAGAATATATTGAAGAAGAATAAATATTTATTGTATTATAAATTTATGATAATTTTTTTTAAGATTAAGTTGTGAAATGAGTTGTAAATAATATTATTTTCTGGCTATATATATATATATTTTAATTCATGTGTCTTCAACGTGTTGTGTTCTACATTTTTTTTAAAATTTACGTGTCCGTGTCCGTACTTCATAGGTTTCTTCTCCTTTAAATCTGTTATGGGACTGAATTGTTCACATAGCTTCTCTTTGGTGTTCAGTCCATGGTTTTTTTAAGGGAATCCCTGTTTTGGATATGCAGAGATTGGATAACTCTTTTACACTGATTTATCTCCTCTAGGGTTTTGTTTTCTTTGTATTTGCTTTGCTCTTTTGCTTTTCAAGTGTGAAGATTTCTTATCCTCCTATCATTTGTACTGTTTTCCCTTTCTCTTTCTAATACAGTTTCTTTTTCTATCAACTAACAACAACAAGTAAGCTTATTTCCATTAGGTGGAATTGACTACGTAAACCAAACAACGCCACAAAACAACACTTCACACATGAAAAACAATGATTATCTAGCATTCCTCAAGTTGTATGTTGCATGAATTTTGGACTTGATAAAAATGTACTATAAGGAATAAAACAAGTCCAGAAAGTGATTTTTCTTGATTATTCCATTTTGATATTTATCATGTGTTATATAATAGAAAAATAGTAATATTTGTTTTACATATTATAGTTTTCTTAATGGATTATGTTGGTCACTATGTAAAGTTGAAGAAATAAAGTATTTTCTTGACTCATGATGGGTTAATGTTTTTCTCGAGTAGTAAAATGTTCTTTTGCTGGTTCATCAGTTTACTACTTTTGACTCTTCTCTCTTAGGTTTAATTATTTTTCTTTCCAGTCACTGGAGTGCTTGGTGCGACTAGCTTCTATAAGACGTTCCTTGTTTACGAATGATGCTGCTCGTTCTAAGTTTTTGGCCCATTTAATGACGGGAACCAAAGTAATCCTGCAAACAGGGCAAGGTATTGGTTTGTTACTTCTCTGCTTGATCAGTATTGTAACGATTCTAACTTGAAAGACATACATACATATCTATATGTTTGAGTCAGTGTGTGGGTGGGAAGTGCTAATCTCCACACTAGCTATGTGGATGTTAGCAATAGCCACAAAATAGTCCTTACTCTTTCACTTGAAGACAGAATAATGGCAGGGGTGTTTAGGTCATTTCTTCACAAAAAATAAATGCAAGGTAGGTATTAGACATTTTTGTCATCGGGAAATGACCTGCATTTATTGGGTCTTTTTTTTTCTGGTTCATTTGTGTCTTTAAGTGAAAGAGTGAAGACTTTGCGGTCAAAATACCCAATTTTGAGATTGCTAGCCTCCACATAAGTAGTGTGGAGGTTAGCATTCCCCTATATGATTTTTCACTCTAATACTTGCAAGAAAAAGGAATATCTCTCATACTTAGTCTTAGTTTCATTTTGAACTCTGTCAATTCTCTGCATAGAAAGTAAATCATAAAATTTTTTCATTTGATTTTTATTTATGCATGTGTCATAAAAAAATTCATATTTACCTTGTACAGTTCAACTTCAATCTTGCTGCCTCTTCTGTGCACATGCACACACACATACATATATACGAGGGATTCTGTTGTCAATTTTGGCAATAAGAAAAGTTGGGTTAGACATTTTGCCAATGATGGTTGTATTGTATCTCATCAACCACTACTCAAGAGGCATAAAGTTAATTCAAGATTTTTTTTTTCAATTTTTAAATTTTATGAATAGACATGATTCTTTTTAATAGCATTGGAAGGGGAAATCCCAGAAAAAATTATAAGCGTATAAAATGGCACTTTTTAGGTGTAACAGAGTATGAAAAAATTATTATATGATGAAAGAAAATATGTATAACAAATGTAAGTAGTTCATTTAGCTGAAATTGCTGTGACTTAAAAGCCATTTATGCCAATTTGCTTTTTCTATCAGTATTTTAATTATTTATCTTGTTGGCCATTAATTTACAATTTTTATTTTATGTTGCAAAGCAGGTCTCACAGATCATTATAATTACCATGAGTTTTGTCGTCTTCTTGGTCGGTTCAGAGTGAATTATCAGGTAAACTTTAATACAGTTTTCTCCTACTGACTAAACTGGTTTGTTTCTTGAGTGGAGTGCGTACATGTGGTTGCAATGTACATAGGCAGGGATGTGGGATTCATGTGCTCGGGGCTAGGTCTCAATTCAGCTGGGAGGGGTACTGTACTATGCAGTGTGTAAATTGGCAATTTAGATGCTCGTTGGGTGGTATCCACACACAACTGTCAAATTATTAATTGACAACATTTTATCTAAACAATCAAAATAACCTGTAATATTAATGTAATAGTGTATTAAAGAGAAATATAGATGGTAGGGAATAAATTTTATTAATTTAATTCCATATGAAATAATTCACTTACTTTAATGTGACTTTCTACTTTCTATAACTAATTTGTGGGTTTTTCCTTTCATAAAAATTATTCATTTGTAAAATAAAGAAAATACTGTTTTTTTTTTGGAGAAAATAATTGTAAAATTATATCCTATGGAGAAGCCATGAGTGAGAAAAAAAGGATAACGATAATAGACATTCAAGGGGGGCGATCTCTTGTGAGGATAGAGTGGGGAAAGCATATTTGGGAAATTGTTTAGAAGAGATATCTCTATAAAGAAGAAATTAATTTGAGGTAGGATCTTAGATTTAAGTGGGTTAAGGAGGGTGATGCTAAAGTCATTTCATAGATTAGCAACAGAAAGAAGGAGGAAAAGCCTTACATGGATTTACCTACTAGGCCTTTTCTAGAGAGGTTGAACTTTGAGTTGATCTCTTTAGCTAAAGTGGCATGGTTAGAAAACCTTTTGAAGAAGAAATAAGGAAAGTGTAAATTGTATGGATAAGGATAAATCTCTTGGTCCAAATGGTTTTACATGAGTTTTTTTCTCTCAAAATTGTTGAGATATAATCAAGGAGGATATGTGTAGATTGTTTGAAGAATTTCATCGAAATGGTAACATTCTTGTGAGTGTGAATTATACTAATCTCTTGCGCCAAAGAAGGACAAATCTCTCGGTTTAAGATTTTAGGCCTAGTTTATAAGTTGATTACTATTAGAATATAGTATAAATAGTAGATTGTTAGTCCCATATTGCTTATTTTTTATGATGTACACTTTTTTAATTATTATAATAGAGTATCTCTTAAGATTTATAATCCATGCTTTCTAAACTTTTCTCTCTCGTTCTTTAGTTTTAACATGGTATCAGAGGCATGAAGAGAGAACTCGATTTTTGCTAGTACAAAATTTTCTTAGAGGTTGTGAATCTCTCAAACCACTTTTCTAGTGACCAAAACATTTTTTGGCGAGTTCCCTTTGAGTTCGATGACCCTCTGATCATGGTCAGAAGATTCTGGCTAGCCTATCCTCGACAATGACAAGACAATGTCTCACGTGGCCCCACATGGCAATGGTTGTTTTTTAGCAATGCTCTACGCATTGGTGTGTGAGAGTACGTGGTAGCAATGACGATGCTTTGAGCAATCTAGACTTAGGCGACATGGCCCCCCCCCACCTTGTGTAGCCATTCACTCGCCTTAGTTGTTTTTGTGGTGTTCTTGGTTATGCCCTAGCTTTTTTCGACATTTTTCTCCATTTTTCAACAACCTCTAGTTTGTTTTTCAGCCCATTTTTGTGGTCGTGCTGTCTTTTGATCACCGTTCACTCTGCCTTCCATCTAAAAGTATGTCTATCAGGCAATCCTTACTTGCTTCTTTGCTCAGATTGGTTTATTATTTGCTTGACACTGTCTTTTTCACTTGGTCCATGGATTCTTGACTTACATCTTGCTTCAATGTTTTTATTTTTCCTCGAAACTGCTTCCTGTGGGAGTATAAAGCCCAACATAGGGCCCTATATCATTAAGTAGCATATCAGTTTCAATTCTTGATCTTTTTCTCTTTGTTTTTCCCGTTACAATAGTTTAGGAGATTCTCTATCTCATTTGCTTTATTTGCTCCTTAATTATCGGAGTTGCTGATGTATATATTCTTGCTTTGCTATGAATAAAATTATCCTGGCTTAAACTCACATGGTATCAGAGCATGGAGATGGGGTAAAGACCCGTTCATGTTCTCTGTGCGTTCTCTGCTTCTCTCCGTTATCACAGAGGACTCATCCAAGCCAGACACAAACCATCCAGGCCAAACCCAGAAACACCATCCAAACTAGTCGCGCATCCCAACTCGCATAACCAAGGTAGACAGACACCCAGACCCGATAAACCAGAACGCAAACCGCGACTCACGTAACCAAGGCAGACGCACACTCAGACCCCGATAAACCCAGCCTAGTATGAAAACGCACGCTTCAAGGCCGGAAGTCAGCACCCAATGGCAAACTGCAACACCTAGAAGACTGTCTTAACGGGAACGACCAGCCAGGCTTCACCCGTGCATGATGGAACAGGCCGGGAATCAACTATACTGGGAGAAAGTAATGTATCGCCCGCAGGAAGAGGTGCTGCAGATGTCCAACACAACTGGGCCAATGTTTTTCCAGTAAACCAGGGGAGCAGCAATGGGATGGACTCATCTATGACCTCCCTCCAGGTAAGTATCCACAGATTCAATGGTAGGAATTATGTAGAGTGGGCTTAGACCATGAAATTGATTTTGGATGGTAAAGGAAAACTTGGGTATATAACTGGAGAAATTTTTAAACTAGTTGTAGAAGGAAATCATCAATATTGGAAGATTTGGAAATTAGAAAACTCTTTAATTATTGCTTGGGTGATCAATGCAATGGAACCAATAATTGGAAAACTCTTTATGTTTTTACCCACTGCTAGAGATGTGTGGGAGGCTGTCAAAGAAACATATTCGAATCTTGAAAATTTTTCTTAAATATTTGAGTTAAAATCAAAACTGTGGAATGCAAAGCAGGGAAATCGAAATGTCACTTCTTATTATAATGAGTTAATGACTCTTTGGCAAGAGTTGGATTTATATTATGATGATGATTGGAAATGTTCTGAAGACAGTATCCGATTTATGAAACGTTAAGAAAATGATCGGGTATTTATGTTTTTAGCCGGATTGAACAAAGAGTTAGATGAAGTACGGGGTCGTATTTTGGGCAAAAAATCTTTGCCCACTATTAGAGAAGCTTTCTCTGAAATTCGTCGAGAAGAAACTCGACAGAGTGTTATGATGAACAAACGCTCTCATGATTCAGAGGTGGAGAACTCTGCTCTTTTTACACAAAGTGCTCATGAGACTGCCAAGAGAGATGGTAAAATATCATGGTGTGATTATTGCAAACGTCTTGAACACTCCCGAGATACTTGCTGAAAAATTCATTGTAAGCCGCCGAATCAGAAGAAGAACCCTGGAGGAGATGGACGCGCATTTCAGACTAGTGTATCTGATCAAGAGCAGCAGTCATTTTCAAGTTCATTTCCTTTCACAAAAGAACAAATAGACGAACTGTGCAAATTATTGAAATCTTAAAGGACTCCCTCCTGTTCTTTAGCTCAAAAAGGTACCTATTCTAAAATATCCTTTCTGAGTGTTAACTTTGATCACACTTGGATCATAGATTCAGGTGCAACTGACCACATGATAGGTATATCTAGTCTTTCTCGTCTTATAGTCCATGTGCAGGAAATCAGAAAATAAAACTTGCCGATGGCTCTCTATCAGCTATTGCTAAAAGAGGTTTTATCATAGTTTCTCCTTCTCTTATCCTGCATAATGTTCTTCATGTTCCTAACTTGTCTTGTAATCTGCTGTCTATTAGTAAACTTGTCAGTGATCTAAATTGCCAAACTAATTTCTTTCCTACTTATTGTGTTTTTCAGGAGTTAACGTTGGGGAGGATGATTGGCAGTGCTAGGAAACATGGTGGCCTATATCTCCTTAATTCTGAATCAAAACTGAGTCAACCATCGCCAAGTACAAGTTCTAGTTCTTGTTTCAAATCTATTTCTGTTTTTGAAAATAATGACATTATGTTATGGCATTTTAGGCTAGGGCACCCTAGTTTTTCTTATCTTAAACATTTGTTTCCTCATTTATTTTATAATAAAAATGCATATTCTTTTCAGTGCGAAATTTGTGAATTAGCAAAACATCACAGGACATCATTTCCATCACAACCATATAAACCTTTCAAACCATTTACAATTATACATAGTGATGTGTGGGGTCCTAATAAGATAAGTATACCTATTAGTAAGAGATGATTCATCACTTTTATAGATGACCATACTCGCCTATGTTGGGTATACTTATTAAAAGAGAAATCTGAAGCGGAACAAATTTTCAAAAACTTTTATTATATGGTGCAGACTCAGTTTCAAACAAATATACAAATTTTTCGAAGTGATAATGGAAAGGAGTATTTTAATAGAATTTTGGGAACCTTTTTCTTAGAAAAAGGAATTGTTCATCAAAGTACTTGCATCGAAACACTCCAACAAAATGGCATTGCCGAACGGAAAAATAAACATTTGTTGGAGGTGGCTCGAGCTCTTCTTTTTTCTACTCGTTCCCAAGTATCTTTTGGGGGATGCAGTTCTAACAGCTGCATATCTAATAAACAGAATGCCCTCCAAAGTTTTACAATTTCAAACTCCTTTTTATACATTCATGCATTACTTTTCATCAGCAAGAGTTTCAGCTGATTTGCCTCTAAAAATATTTGGGTATACTGTTTTTACTCATGACCACAAAAACGGTGGAAAACTTGAACCACGAGCTATCAAGTGTGTCTTCATCGGGTACTCCCCAAGCCAAAAAGGCTACAAATGTTTTGATTCTATTTCAAAGAAAACTTATATTTCTATGGATGTCACCTTCTTTGAACATCAATCGTATTTTAAAGACATTCATCTTCAGGGGAAGAACTTGAAGGAAGATTCACTTGATTCCTCTAATCTCTTTGAAGTTGTCCTTTTGCCAGAACACTTAGATTCATCTGCACCTACAGCAAAAGGCCGAGACTCATCCTTTGGACATCCTCCTTCCATGAGCGAATGTCAAAATGAGCCTCGGCCTACATCTACTAAAATTTTTGAAAATCAATTTTTTGAACATGAAAAACAAAGTGAGGAACAACCTACTATGCCACAACATAAGAAGGACATGGAAAATGGAACTTGGAAAGGCTCGTTTACTCAAAAAGGAAAAATAGAGATAAGACTGAACTTCAGCACTGTCATGACTCCAACTCAGGGGCAAATAAAGGTAACTATAACTCGTTGTCTGATAATCTATCTCTTGAATGTGATAAGCCTATTGCTCTTCGAAAAGGAGTTTGATCCTGTACTAAACATCCTTTGTCTAACTTTGTTTCATACTCAAATTTATCACCTTCATTTGCTGCTTTCACATCTCACTTGTCTAGTATAGAGATTCCTAAAACTGTACAGGAGACTTTTAAATGTCCAAAGTGAAAGGAAGCTGTACTTGAGGAGATGAGAGTTTTTGAGAAGAACAATACCTGGAATGTTGAAGCCTTACCAATAGGAAAGAAGACAGTGGGTTGTAAATGGGTCTTCAATGTGAAGTACAATTCAGATGGTTCCATAAAAAGATACAAAGTTAGACTAGTGGCTAAATGATTCACTCAGACATATGGAGTTGACTACTCTGAAACTTTTGCACCTGTTGTAAAGTAGAATACAGTTAGAGTGCTGCTATCTATTGCTGTTAATTTAGACTGGCCATTACAGCAACTTGATGTAAAAAATGCTTTCTTGAATGGTGACTTAGAGGAAGAGGTATTTATGGAGTGTCCCCCTGGTTTTGAGGAAAAGTTTCATCACAGAGTATGCAGATTAAAGAAATCCTTATATGGCTTCAAGTAGTCCCCAAGGGCTTGGTTTGAAAAATTTACTCAGTCAGTCAAAAGACAAGGATATACTCAAGGCCAGATTGATTACACGTTGTTCTTTAAATTTTCTCCAGAAACAAAAATTGCTGTATTAATTGTTTATGTTGATGATATCATTCTTACAGGAGATGATATGGCTGAAATGAAACGGTTAAAAAGAAATCTTGCATCAGAATTTGAAATCAAGGACCTTGGAGCTCTTAAATATTTTCTTGGCATGGAAGTTGCTCGCTCTAGAAATGCAATAGTAATTTCTCAACGAAAATATATCCTTGATCTTCTGAAGGAAACATGGATGAGTGGATGCAAATCAGCTGAGACTCCTATTGACCCAAATATAAAATTATGAGAAAATGGGAATACACCTGTTGACACTGGAAGATATCAAAGGTTGGTTGGAAAGCTAATCTATCTCTCTCATACTAGACCAGATATTGCCTATTCCGTTAGTTTGGTTAGTCAATTCATGCATGCTCCATATAAAGAACACCTTGAAGCTGTTTACAGGATTCTGAGATATCTAAAATCATCTCCTGAAAAGGGTCTATTCTTCAAAAAGACCAATCACAGGAACATTGAAGTCTTCACAGATGCAAACTGAGCTGGATCAGTCACGGATAGAAAATCTACATCAGGATATTGTACCTTTGTTTGGGGCAATCTAGTTACTTGGCGGAGCAAGAAACAAAATGTTGTGACCAGAAGCAGTGCAGAAGCTGAATTTAGAGCTATGGTTCAGGGAGTATGTGAGAAATTATGGGTTTATATAATTCTTTGTGAACTTAAACAGACTATAGACCTTCCTTTGAAACTATACTGTGATAACAAAGCTGTTATCAGGATTGCACACAATCTTGTTCAACATGACAGGACCAAGCATATTGAAGTTGACAGACACTTTATTAAAGAAAAATTAGAAGTTGGAACTATTTGCATGCCTTTTGTGCCCTCAAATCAACAAACAGCAGATATCCTTACCAAGGGGCTTTTACGATCACAATTTGACTACTTAATTACCAAGTTGGACATATTTGATATCTATGCTCCAACTTGAGGGGGAGTGTGGGAGTATAAAGCCCAACATAGGGCCCTATATCATTAAGTAGCATATCAGTTTCAATTCCTGATTTTTCTCTCTTTGTTTTTTCCGTTACAATAGTTTAGGAGATTCTCTATCTTATTTACTTTATTTGCTCCTTAATTATCAGAGCTGCTAATGTATATATTCTTGCTTTGCTATGAATAAAATTATCCTGGCTTAAACTCACACCTCCAGATGATAGTCTGCCACTTGCTCTTCAAAAAAGTGTTTGTTCTACTCAAAACCTTCATCCTATTTATAATTTCTTGAGCTATGATCATTTGTCTTTACCTTACCATGTTTTTGTATCCTCTTTATCTTTTGTTTTTGTGCCTAAAACTACTAGTTAGGCATTTTCAAATTGTGGATGGCGTAGGCTATGTTTGATGAGATGACTACTTTACATTCTAGTGGTACTTGAGATTTAGATCATTTCCATCTAGAAAGTCCATTGTTGGCTGTCATTGGGTTTACATAGTATAAATTGGCCTTGATGGTCAGATTGATTGCCTTAAATCTCACTTTGTTGCTAAAGGCTACACTTAGATCTTTTGTTTGGACTATGGTGGTACTTTCTTCCTAGTGGCTAAGATTGCTTCAGTTCGCTTATTCCTTTCTATGGTTGCAATGCATCATTGGCCATTTTATTAGTTGAACATTAAGAATGCATTCCTTGGTTAGCTTGGCGAAAAGGTTTATACAGAGCAACCTCCTTGGTTTGTTGCTTAGGGGAGTCCTGCTTAGTATGCATATTATGTTGCTCTCTTTATGGGATGAAGCAATCACTTTGAGCATGGTTTAGTAGATTCAACATGGTTATTAAAAAAATTGGAATGACTTTAGAGTGAGTCAGATCATTTAGTATTCTATCGACATACTTTTCATGTTTGTTGCTTTTATTTGGTGGTATAAGTAAATGACATTGTTATAATAGGCAATGACCAAGATGGCATCCAATTATTAAAGCATCATCTCTTTGATCACTTTCAGATTAAGAACCTAGGGAAACTTAAGTATTTATTGGGAATTCAGGTCGCTTACTCTTGTTCTAGTGTTGCCATTTCTCAATGGAAGTATGCTACAGACTTTTGAAGGAAATTGGTATGACAAACTGTAGGCTTGTCGACACACCTATGGAACACTACAAAAAGCTCCAAACAGCAATGAGTCACCACATTTATGAACAAGAACAAAGATGTGAAGGGCTGGGTTGAGCTAAAAAACACTAGTTGTCCTATTCTGGTTTGGCTGGATGCTGCTAGAGCTCCCATGTACTGTTGTGTGGGCCACCTGATGTGACTAGACTTCATAGGTGTGCTGGCTGACAACTTCTGAGGAGTCTTGTGGGGGCAATGACTAAAAATAGGTCACATATATCGATTGGAAAAATATACAATCACTAATATAGAGCACTACGTATAGCGGGTGATTAGGTTTTTTCCTTTCTTGGGTTTGATACCATGAAAAGCTAGAAAAAATAGGGTGGAAACCATAAGATTAGAATGCGTGTTATTGATGATATTGACCTACACAACTATTTTATTTATAGTGGCTTAATACGAGACAAGATATTAATGGTGGATGTTTTGAGCCGGATGCTGGTTAGAGCTGTTGAGAGGAGTTTGGTAAAGGGACTAATAGTTGGGTCTAAGTATGTAACTATTTCTCATTTGAAGTTTGTTGATGATACTATTCTGTTTGTCAAAAATGATAGGTGGAGAGCTTCATACATGTTGTCTTTATCCTTCAATTCTTTGAGATGATTTCAGGTTTGAAGATCAGTTTGGCAAAGAGTGGTGTTGCAAGTATTAAACTTGATAATCGTAGTCTTTCTTCTTTTGCTACTTTGGTTGGTTGCCAAGTGTTGACCCTTGGGAGATAATCCATGGGCTACCTCCTTTTGGGATCTAGTTGTCCAAAAGATTTCTAAGAGATTAAATAATTGGAAAGGGGCTTGCTTTTCTTTAGGTGGGTGCATCACTCTCATACAATCCTGTTTGTC
The DNA here is from genome assembly GCA_037074535.1 of Gleditsia sinensis. Taxonomy (NCBI): domain Eukaryota; kingdom Viridiplantae; phylum Streptophyta; class Magnoliopsida; order Fabales; family Fabaceae; genus Gleditsia; species Gleditsia sinensis. The sequence continues at coordinate 55,886,928 of CM073468.1, read as the reverse complement.
AAGCATTCCTATCTATTTTATGTTTCTTTTTAAGATGCTAGCTGGTGTGGCTCACTAGATTGAGAGGATTATGAGGAATTTCCTTTGGTTAGGGCTTGGTGTGGATAATAGAGTTCATTTAGTTAGCTGGGAGATTTGTTGTAGGCCTAAGAATAAAGGTGGATTGGACTTTGGTTATTTGTTGTTCAAGAATTTTGCCTTGTCAGCTTAGGGCTATGGCATTTTCCTACAAAGGTAACTGCTTTATGGCATAAGGTTGTTTGTATTAAGTATGGCTTACATTCAAATGGTTGGGATGCCAACATTATGGTGAATGTGACTCATGTTAGTCCTTGGAAATTTATTTCTTAGGGATATTTATCTTTCATGTCTCCTGTTTATTTAAAATTTGGGGATGCTTCAAAAATTATATTTTAGGAGGATATTTGGGTGGGAAATATTCCTTTTATTGAGGCTATCCTTGGTTTTATCAGGTATCTACTGTGCATAATTCCCCTATCCAAAGGTACCTTATTTACCAAAATTCTAATCGTTCTTGGAATTTTCACTTCAGAAATTTGAATGATAGAGAAAGTAGTAAACTTCAATCTCTTTTGGCTTTGCTTGACTTTGCACCCTCTTCATCTAATCCTAATATGGGAGTTTGGAATCTTGATTCTTTGGGAGTTTTTTCTTCTAAATCTTATTTTTAGTTCCTCAATCATTCTTCTACAAGGTAAAGATTTGTCCTTAATTAGCCAACTTTGGATATCTAAAGCTGCTTTTAAGGTCAAATCTTTTGTTTGGATTGCAATACTCAATAGTATTAACACTAATGACATGTTGCAAGTTCAATGGCCCCTTATAGCCCTCTCCCATGGTATATTCGTTATGTGTAGATATGATGCAGGGATGGCATCTCATTTATTTTTCCATTGTTCAGCAGTGAGATACTTGTGGAATAAGCTCTTTGGAATTGCTGGTGAGAGTTGTGTTTGTCCTAATTCTTTAGATCAATTTCTTCAAATTTGATTTCAAGGGTTTGGTAACAAGAAGGCTAACAAAACCTTGGGGAAATTTGCGGTTTATGAAATTTTGTGCTTTGTGTGGTTGGAAAGGAATGTTCGTATTTTTAAGGAAGCGTGTTTGCCCTTAACTGCTATGGGACAAAATTGTGCACATAGTCTCTCTTTGGTGTTCAGTGCATGGCTTCTTGAAGGAAATTTCTGTTTCGGATATGCAAAGAGATAGATTGGTTAGCTCTTCTATGCTAGTTTATTCCTTTGGGCTTTCCTATCATTTGTGCTGTTTTCCCTTTCTCTTTCTCATACAAATAAAATAAAATTTCCATAGACAACAGTACTCAATAGAATTAGTATGATTGACATACAACAAATAAGAGGGTTAAAATGGTTCTTCCCCCAATACTTGTTTAATATGCATGAATAGTGCCAAAAATGATGCTTACTTTGTAGAAGATCTCAGTTTAATCCCTAGAATCATGGGATACTTATCCCATCTTAATTGTAAATAACTGTAACTAGCAGGATATCAGGAAAAGGGATAATTGTCATAAATAAAATTCCTTAGATTAGATTGCTCTAATTTTTAGGGATTGATTAAAAGGAGGTCTAGTGCACGAGGCTCGGGGAGGGTAGATATATGCAGCCTTATCCCCGCAAGTGGAGAGGCTATTTTTAAGATTTGAACCCATGACCTCCAGGTCGCAAGACAGCAACCTTATCGTTGCGCCAAGGCTCACCCTTTTTTTAAGGATTGATTGTTATCATTAAATCTTTATTTATGTATAGTTCCTCTTTTTTTAGTAAAGTTTGGAAAAAATATTTTCCAAAATTTTTCATGGTATAAGAGCGCCATGGAAACACCAGGAAAACCCGATGGCGGCGAGCCCAGTGCGCACACACTGGCTATCTCGTCTCATGGTGAAAATTTCTCTCTAGTTATTACAAATCATAGGCTAGATAGAAAAAACTTCCTTCATTGGTCTCAATCTGTCCTCATGGTGATCAGAGGATGTGGCAAAATGGGGTACATTACTGGTGAAACCAATAGGGTAAATTGCATGATCCAAGCTATTCTGCTTGGGAACTCAATAACTCAATAGTCATGTTGTGGCTCATTAATTCTATGGAGCCGCACATCAGTTACACTTATTTGCTGTTCAAGATAGCTAAGGCCATTTGGGAGGCTGTTAAGGAAATCTACTCAGAGCTTGAGAATGCATCTCAAGTATTTGAGATAAATATGAAGTTAAAGGATCTTTGGCAAGGAAGCCTGGATGTCACAAGCTATTACAATTCCTTGAAAGTTCTTTGGCAAGAACTAGACTTATTCTTTGAAGCAGACTAGGGAGATGTAGATGATCATATCAAAATTAAGGCCCACTTGGATAAAGAACGATTGTATGAATTTTTGGCCGGTCTGAATAGAGAACTGGATGAGGTTCGTGGACAGATCTTGGGAAGGAGGCTTCTGCCATCAATTGGATAAGCATTTGCAGAAGTTAGATGTAAGGAAAATCGGAAATGGGTCATACTTGGAGAGGGAAAATATCAACTCACTGGGGAAAAACTTGCAGAGATTATTGCACTTTATACTAAGGATAGCTTTGAGGCAAAAATCAAAGGAGATAACAAGCAACTAAGAATTGGAGAATGTCCTGGCTGCAGCTATTGTAAGAAGGTAAGACCCACCCGTGAGAAGTGCTTCCAACTTCATGGAGTACCACCAGGATGGAAACCAAAGAGCAAGAAAGAGGGGAAGACACATAGAGTTTTTAGTGAATGTGCATTAAGGGAGACCTGTGAGGAGGCATAAGTTTCTAGTGTCTAGCTCACTAAAACCCAATTAGAAGTTCTCCCTAGGTTGCTTAGTGTTCATCCTGATACTCCTACTTGTAACCTAGCTCTCAAAGGTATGACTCTTTCTATTTCTATCCCTATGCTTCATTGTACTACTCCCTAGATTTTTTATTTTGGAGCCTCAGACCATATGACAGGTGATCTCTCTCTCTTTTATCCTCATACAAACCTTGTATTTATGATTACCAAGTAAAAGTTGTCAATGGATCTCTTTCTCCTGTTACTGGAAAGTGGGTAATCAAATTGTTTGAAAATCTAACCCTTCACTTTGTTCTTTATGTGCCAAATTTAGCTTGCAATTTTGTATTCATTAGCAATTTAACTAGAGACTCCAATTGCCTAATGAAATTCACCCCTGAATGTTGTATCTTATGGGAGCAAGTTACGAGAAAGATGACTGACAATGCTAGTATGTCATGGAATATTTATCTCATCTTAATTGTAAATTGCTGTAATTGGTAGGATATAAGGAAAATGGATAATTATCATAAATAAAATCTCTTATATTAGGCTATCCTGATTTTTAGGGATTTATGCATAGTTCCTGTTTTTAGTAAAGTGTGGAAAAAATATTTCCCAAAATTTTTTGTACTTGTTTTTTCATTTTACAATTGCTACTTCATTATAGCATAAGTTGTGTACTATACTTGCTGAGATTTGGGTGTGCCCTTGAGATATAGACCAATTCCTTTTAATTTGGTATAGAGGCTTTGGACGGAAAAAAGATGACAAAGCTCCATGGCTGTGTGCCTTTTTTATGTGCTTTAATGATGTGAACTGTGCAACGGTGTGGGTGATTATCGAGTTACTATTGACAAAGTTCCACATCAGCTAGAATACCACTAGATGGGAGGTTTATAAGACCTTAGGCACCCTCACTTCAACAGCTTGGCTTTTGGGGATGATTATTCCCTAAGGCAATTCTCTCATATCAATTGGTATCAGAACCTTGGTTCGTCTGGTCGGTGTGGGTTGGCCAGATCGTTGACTGAGGCAGGTCGTAAAAAAAAATCAGATCGCCGATTGAGGCAGGTTGTCAAAAAAAAAAAACTGCATCGTGGGGTAGCTCGTGGTGTAGCCCGTACACTTTGCACGAGGACGTGCAAGCCAAAAAGAGTGGGCGAATGATGTGAACTGTGCAAAGGTGAGGGTGATTATCAAGTTATTATCGGAAAAGTCCCACATCGGCTAGAATACCACTAGGTGGGGGGTATATAAGACCTTAGGTACCCTTACTCCAACAGTCTGACTTTTGGGGATGATTACTCCCTAAGGCAATTCCCTCATATCAACCGTTGCACAGTTCACATCATTCGTCCACTCTTTTTTTGGCTTGCACGTCCTCGTGCAAGGTGTACGGGCTACGCCACAAGCTACCCCACGACACAGTTTTTTTTTAACAACCTGCCTCAGTCGGCAATCTGATTTTGTGTTTTACGACCTGCCTTAGTCGGCGATCTGGCCAACCCACACCGACCAGACGAACTAAGGCTCTGATACCAATTGATACGAGTGAATTGCCTTAGGAAGTAATCATCTCCAAAAGCTAGGTTATTGGAGTGAGGGTGCCTAAGGTCTTATAAACCCCCCACCTAGTGGTATTCTAGTCGATGTGGGACTTTGCCGATAATCACCCTCACTGTTGTACAGTTCACGTCATTTAATGTATTTGATTTTCACAAAATGGCTATTAATTCAAGGGTTTATGTTAAAATTAATGTAAATAGATTATGAGTCAATTAGAATATTGTGTGATCAAGAGGTAACGATTATATCCCTTGATTCAGGGAATTGTAATTATGAGTCTTTTATATTTGTAATTAATGTCTTGTCTGTAATCCCTCTTATTAATATAAGGGACTATGTAGGCCTCTCTTGTGGACTACATTTTATAATTATATTTTTCTCCTATTTTTCTCTTACCTCGTGGTATTAGAGCTTGAGAAAAACATAAAATCAATAGTCCCTCAGTTGTGCCTCTATCCAACTCTTTTTCTTATGAAAAAAGAAGAAGAGTTCACGTGTACGTCGCACGGCAAAGAGTTGAAAAGCCTTTGCCAAAGAAGTTGACAAAGCCAAGGCATCGGACCACCATAAACAGGTGCGTATGGCCAGTCCTCATTGCTGACTATCCTTTGGCATCTCTCTGACCACTATGGGGTCGCATTTCCCTCTTGTTATGCCTTTCATCTACCTCTCAAATCACATAAACAGTGCCTAAAAACACTTCTTGCAACCCAAAAAGTGTTGAAACTCACCCTAGGTGCCTACCAAGTTGCTGATTCTACCTTTTTGCTCTCTGTTTGTGTTGTTTTCCTTTGACTGCTCTGTTTTTCGTGTGATTCTTCATCAAGACGTTATGGTTGTCTACTTCATTGTTCCTAAGGCTCAAAAATATGGTCTTCTCTCTCTTGTTATATCTAGGTTTCCTATTATTACTACAAAAAAAATAAATGGGTCATTATTTTTCATGGGCTTCTTCTATTAAACTTGGATTTCTTGGTCAAGGTCACGAAGACTATTTAACAAATGAATTAATTGATATTTTTGAAATTGATAGACCTGTTTGGAAGAAATTAGATAATCAGTTATGTGGTTTGTTATGGCACTTTGTTGACTCTGAGATATTGCCCTTTCTTTGTACTTATAAAACATGCATGCCTTTTGGAAAAATGTTATGTCTTTTTACACTAATAATATTTAGCGTTATCGTTCGGTTGTAGAGAAAATTATGAGTTTGAGATAATTTACACAGATATGAATACTTATCTAAGCATGATCCAGTGTATAAAGGAAGAGTTTAATGAATTGTTTTTTATTACTTATGATGTTAGTGAAGAGGAGAAATGAGATAAGTTCTTTATGGTCCTCACTCTTACCATGTTCAAACTGGAGCTTGAAATTCGTGAGCAAATCCTTTCTAGTCCTGACATTCCATCTTTGTACAATGTATTTGTTTGCTTGATCTTGCCATGTTCAAACTGGAGCTTGAAATTCGCGAGCAAATCCTTTCTAGTCCTGACATTCCATCTTTGTACAATGTATTTGTTCGCTTGCTGTGTGTATGAGAACTAGTTCCTCCAAAGGCAAAATGTATACTTTCTGATCCCTTACTCTTGCTTCGTAGATTACCAATCACAGCAAAACAAAATGTTGGCTAGGGTGGCGAACGAATTCGAGGGCAATGCCCTCAATGCACTTACTATAATAAACCTAGTCATAATTGGGATAAGTGTTATTCCTTGCATGGTCATCCACCGAAAACTTTTCATATTGTTTAAGGAGACAATTTTGAGACTATTCCATCATCCACAATAGTTTCTTTTTTAGTAGCCAATTATTAGGAATTCTTACAATCTTAAGACACTAAAAATGCTGCTAGTTCCATTACTTTGGTTGCTCAGTAATCTTGTTGCCTATCCTATATCATTTTCTCCCTTTGATCTTGGATCTTAAACCCTAGTGTTTCAAATCATATCTTTGATAACCCTCATCTTTTCTCAAAAATTGATATTTTATCTTCTTCTCTTCCTATTGTTATTCTTGCTAATAGTTCTAAAGCCGTTACTAAAGGTATTGGCCAATCATGACCCCTTCCTTCTCTACCTTGAGATTTTTCTTTACATTTCTGATTATTTTTTTAATCTCATATCTGTTAGTAAACTTATTCGAACTCTTAATTGCCCCCTCATTTTTGTTAATTCTTTTGTGCTTATACAGTATTGGAACAGTGGTAAGACAATTGGAACTGAGCGTGAATTACAAGGGTTATATGCCCACATCTCTAGCTGTCTTTGCCTCTTGGGCTATGCTTGATCATTGTTTAGGACACCTTAGTCTTGCTAAACTATATCGAATGGTGCCTAGTCTTTCTTCTTTAGGTTCTTTAGATTGTGTGTTACGTCAGTCAGGTAAACATTCCTGTGTATCTTTTTCTAAACATAGTCAAAAGTAAAGTTGAGTCTCCTTTTTTCTTAGTTCATATTAATGTCTGGGGCTTAGTTGTAATCATTCTATTATGAGTTTTAAGTATGTTGTTATTTTTATTCATGATTACTCTCGTTGTACTTGGTTATTTTTAATGAAGAATCGATCAAAATTGTTCTCTATTTTTAAAATTTTTTGCACTAAGATTTGTACTCAATTTGATTCATTTGTTAAAATTTTGAGAAGTGATAATGCACTTAAATATTTTTTTCCTTCTTTCGCCAATCTTTTTGTGCTCACACACCATAAGAAAATGGTATGGTTGGATGTAAGAACCACCATTTAATTGAGACAGCTCGTATTTTGTTGCTTTGTCACCATGTGCCTTTTTCTTTGTGAAGAGCTGTTGTTCTTATAGCCTATTATCTAATCAATCACATGTCATCCTTGGTGCTAAAATATTAGGTTCGTCAGTCTCTCATATTCCCAAGTCAATCAATATCATCTCCTTCCTCGTCTCTTTAGATGTGTTTGTTTTGTTCATAACCATACCCCAAGTCATGCTAAGCTTTCAGTTAAGTCTTTTAAATGAATCTCCTTGGGCTATTTTAGACTGCAAAAAGGGTACCGTGTTATTCTCTTTTAACTCTTTAGTTCTTTGTGTTTGCTGATGTCACTTTTTTTGAGCAGTCTTCTTATTACTCACCATATGCTTTTGTTGATCATTGCTCTTCCTATTCCATGTCTTGATTCTTCTATTCCTCCATTGCTAGACACATTAGTTGATTCACCTCCATAGTTAGCTTCACCCATTTGGATTTATCATCGCCGTATACTCACCATGATTCTTGTAGACCTTGTGGATATTCTTGATGATTCACACTCGGTTTCAACTTAAGAACCTGCTTCGAGCTAACATTGTTTATCATCTTCCTATTATTTCTTTGTGTTGTCTTTGTTTTTTGTTTGTATTCCTGATACCACTCAGGAGGATCTATCTCACACTGGGGCAACAAGCAATAGTTGATGAAATGACTGCATTACAGTCAAGTGACACTTGAGAATTAACATGTTTGCTTGCTACACTATTAGATGTCGTTGGGTTTAGGCAAATAAAGTTGGGTTTGATGGTATTGTTGATTGTCTTAAGGCTCGTCTAGTTGCCAAGGGTTATAGACAAATTTTTGGGTTGGACTATAATGATACCTTCTTTTCAGTTGCCAAAATAGCTTCTATTCGGCTTACGCTATCCATTGCCACTATGCGACATTGGCCTCTTTTTCAACTTCACATTAACAATGCCTTTCTTCATGGAGATCTTAAGGAAGAAGTGTATATGAAACAATCGCTTGGCTTTGTTGCTTAGGGGGGAGTCTATACTATTATGTCAGTTGCGACACCTATCTATGGTTTATAGCAATCTCCTCAGGTTTGGTTTAGCCGATTCAGTAGCATGGTTTAACTAGTCGAGTTGACTCGTAGACGACATTGTCATCACTTGGAATGATCAAGAAGGAATTTTTTAGCTTAAGTAACATCTACTCAAGCATTTTTAGACTAAAGACTTGGGGAATTTAAAATATTTTTTACGAATTGAGGTGGCATAGTCTAGCACTTGTATCATAATCTCTCTGAAAAATTATGTTTTAGATCTTCTTGAAGAGACAAGTATCTTGGATTGTAAACTAGTTGAAAATCCCATGGATCTAAATGCTAAACTTCTACTTGAACAAGGAGAGTCTTTGTTTGATCTTGGTAGATCTTGGAGACTTGTGAGAAAATTGAACTATCTCATAATCACTTGGCTAGATATTTCCTTTGCAGTGAATGTTGAAAGTCAATTCCTACAATCTTCACACATAAGTCATTGGGATGTGATGGTTCGCATTTTAAGATATATCAATGGTGCTCCTGAAAAAGGGCTATTGTAAGAGAATCATCAACATGCTTGAGTAATATGGTATGCAGATGTTGATTGGGCAGGATTTACCATAGGCTATTGTGTGTTTTTTAGAAGAAACCTTGTTTCTTGAAAAAGCAAGAAACAAAAAGTGGTGGTTAGATTTAGTGGAGAAAATGAATATTGGGCTATGACCTTTGCTACATGTGAGCTAGTATGGGCCAAACAATTGCTTCAAGAATTGCAGTCTAGAAAACTTGACAAAATGTCATTCATTTGTAATAATTAAGTTGCATTATATATTGCCTCCAATCACGTGTTTTATGAATGGACTAAACAAAGAGAAGTTGATTTCCATTTTATTAGAGAAAAGATTCTATTAGGGACCCTTACCACAATCTTTGTCAATTCTAATGATTAATTAGCTGCCCTTTTCACAAAGTCCCTGATAAGTCCACGAATAAATTATATTTATAGAAAATTTGGTGCATATAACCTATATGTTCAAGCTTGAAGGGAAGCGTTAGAATTAACATAAATAGATTGAGTCAATTAGAATAATGTGTGATTAGTAGGTAACATTCATATCACTTGATTTAGGAGATTGTAATTATTTTATATTTGTAATTAATGTCTTTTCCGTAATTTTTCCTATAAATATCAGGGACTAGTGTAGGCGAACTACATTTTACAATTTTATTTTTCTCTGAATTCACAGTGTCGTCGTGCTTTTAGATTTACTATGGTACATGGTATTGTTTGTGGCTTCATTATGGTTCTTTGTTCGAGGTTTCTTTTGGAGCGAGTATCTCTATAAGATTTGTGCAGCAGCATAGTGATTGAGCAGCCTTGCTACATGTTTAAGAAATTGTATTGTACTTCTTTTTATCATTGTTTTCTTGCTGTAGGAGAAATTCTTATTTTCTACTGCTGTATTGCTCTTTGCCTAAGAAAATTTCCTTTTTTTTTCAAAATATTGAAATCTGTAGGGGATTTAATGCGCCACAAAACTGATCTCCTCCCTAAAAAAAAGAAAATACTGTGCCAGCCACGAAAACTACAAAAGGACTGCTAGACATCTCTCTTATAATTCTATGCCTATCACTATGTAGGTATTAATCTGCCCATTCTAAAATCGGTCCTTTGGTGGTTTTTTGGATTTTTTGGTTTCTTTATACTTGTTGCATATTGAAAGGTATTTTTGATTAAATTTGGAGGATTAAACAATCTGTGTGTTTTATAATTTATTTCTTGTGAACTTTTTGCTCCTTTATTACCTTCTTTCGAGATGCACTACTTAGCATGAATAGTTGCATTGACTAAATTTGCAAATTCATGCTGCAGTTGTCGGAGCTTGTTAATGTTGAAGGCTATAGTGATTGGATACGTTTGGTTGCAGAGTTTACTCTGAAATCTTTGCAATCATGGCAGGTGAATTGGTTTATATCACTTTTAAGCATTTTCAAGAGAATAACTAATGTATTGTGGCTTTACAAAATTACAAACACAATCGTTATGACTAAGTGAACGAATTATCTTTAGCATAATGGCACCTTCCCCCTTAGAAACAGAAGTTGGGATGCCATCTAGTGAGAATTATCAATGAAAATATAGGGCATGTTTGGTTCTTTTTATGTTTTATTGTTTTTGAAAACAGCTTTGTGAAATAGTTTTTAAATACAGTTTTCAAGAATTAAAAAAACTTGTTTTGATAATTTTTTGAAAACAAGTTTAAAAATTAAAACACAAAAAATCTTGTTTGGATTCGCTGCCACCATTTCAAGATCAGTTGCTTCCCTAACTGACACACTGGTAATAGTTTTGGCACTGCCACCAACGCAACCTCCTCCTCCATCCATGCCTCCACTGCTACTATCAATGTTGTACCTGTCATCCTTTCCAAGATATTAGTCCCAAAATTGAGAATCACCGTCAACAATCCCACCCATAATTGGTGCTTTGCAAATTGGGAATTGGAATTTGACTTCAACCATATGTTACTGCATTTCACATGAAAAGCATCGCCACAGCAATGGGAAAAGAAAGAAAAGAAATTGTGGAGAACTTGCTTGTGTGCAGCAACCAGTGTGGAGAACTTATAAAATACAATTTTTGAAAACATGGTAGGGGTGTTTTCTGTTTCATATTTTTAAAATAAGAATGCTGAATTTTTTTTGAAACACCCCCGTCAAAAACACCATTTCCAAACATGTTTTAACTTTTTTCATTTTTAAAAGAAGAAAAATGATTTTTAAAAACAGTAACTAAACAACCCCATAATTTCATATGTTATCAAAATGGTGAGTTAGCTCATTTGCAACTGTAATATGAAATTGTGATTAAGTTGATACTATCTTGTCAGTGGGCCAGCAATAGTGTATACTACCTGTTAGGGCTGTGGTCCAGATTGGTGTCTTCTGTTCCATATTTGAAGGGTGATGCACCAAGCTTGCTGGATGAATTTGTTCCTAAGATTACTGAAAGTTTTATCACATCAAGATTTAACTCTGTGCAGGTATTGGCTATTTTCAATGCATGATTTACTTATTGTCTCCTGTGTACTTTCTGTTTGATCAATGAGATAAGTAGTTTCAGAAATTGAGCTTCTTCTTTCTGTATTTGTCAGGTTGGATTACCTGATGATCTTTCTGAAAACCCTTTAGACAATGCAGAACTTCTGCAGGATCAATTAGACTGCTTTCCTTATCTTTGCAGATTTCAGGTATCTTGCAGATTAATAAGATTATTGTTATTTTTTTTTTCTTTTGTTGACTTTGCTGTAGTCTACTAAAATATGTTGGTTGTTTTAATCCCTTTGTATTCTTTGTGCAGTATGAAAGCAGTACCTTATATATAATAAATATAATGGAGCCAGTACTGCAAATATACACGGTGTGCTTATAACTACTACTGAATCCTGCCACTTTTTTTTTTTATATGTAGTTTCTATTGGGGGAATGAGTCAGTAATTGGTGTTTTCAATCACTTGAATAGGAAAGAGCAAGAGTACAAGTTAGTGATAATAGTGATCTCTCTCTGATTGAAGACAAACTGGCTTGGATTGTTCATATCATTGCTGCAATTCTTAAGATAAAACAATGTACGGGTTGTAGGTAAAAATCATTTCACTCTTTACCTCTGAATGTTTATGAATGTGTGAATAGTCCAAGGGTTTATATGCAAGTGAACTTGTACGCGATCTTTATTTTCTTGGTAATATTTCTATATACAGTGTGGAGTCCCAAGAAGTGCTTGATGCAGAAATTTCAGCTCGAGTTTTGCAGTTGATTAATATAACTGACAGTGGAATACACAGTCAGGTATAACAGCAAAAATGTTAATTTTTGCATAGCTTGACATGGATTAGTTTTGCAGAGTTTAAAACTAAAGAAATTAATCTGCATCACCAAAGACTTTTGGTTGAAGAATGTTTCTCATTGGTGGTGTATTTTACTTACGTTGATTGGCTAAAGGGTGATTTATTGCTTTCCTGAGTACAATTGATAACTGCAGGTGCAGCTGATAAGGCACTATTATGTCTGTAGATGTAGTAGTGAGCCTGTATATGGGGGTTTTAAAATGTGTCCTGCTTTTCAGTTTATAAATGATGAAACATGAGAACTTTTTCTTTTTTCTTCTTGGAGATGTAATCTATATAATGATTGTAATTCGTTTGTTTTTGGGTTAATTGATGCCAATAAAGGCTGTTGGTACTAAAGGCATAATTGCCAATTGAACAAAGATGGTAAAGAGTGAATTCCCTTCACCTTTTCGATTACAAGAAACAAGAATATATACAACCAAAATCCCCTAGAATCAGGGAGGAAATTAAGGAAATAAAAGAGATTCTATCCTATCTAATCAAATCCCATAAATTTGGGATTTAGTGAATCATATTTACAGCTAATGCATTAAATGTCTAATCTTGCATTAAACTAGTGTAATCCCAGGTTATAATCTCGAGATTTTCCTCCAACACTCTCTCTTAAGCTGATGAATAGATATCAATTATTTCCAGCCTGCTAATTAGGAATTTGAATCTAGGTTTGGATAAAGCCTTGGTAAGGACATCTGCTTGTTGATGCTTTGCTGGAACATAAGAGATATGTATAGCTCTCGAGTCAATCTCATCTTTAATAAAACTTCTGTCAATCCTCACGTGCTTCATTTTGTCATGTTGAATGGAGTTATGACCTATACTTATAGTTGACTTATTATCACTGTATAGCTTCATAGGGCCTTCTAGAGAAAATTGTAGGTCTGCTAGGAGCTTCTCATTCCAAATAAGTTCACATACATCTTGGGCAATGGCTTGATTGTTGATGCTTTGCTGGAACATAAGAGATATGTATAACTCCCGAGTCAATCTCATCTTTAATAAAACTTCTGTCAGTCCTCATGTGCTTCATTTTGTCAAGTTGAATGGAGTTATGACCTATTGATGTGTTCCTCTAAACGAAGAAACGGAGTGTTTGGCGAAAGCAAGGATGGTCTTAAAAATTCAATGGATGTTTGATCGCCACGAGTTGTCTCGATAAGATCGGATTCAGTTCTTTGTCCAAGAACTAAGGGAAGCTCTCACTTTAGGAGAAAACTCAATCTTTATTAATCATCAAAATCTGTTTAATACATGAACTTGAAGAACTCTTAAATAGACTATCAAACCTAACCCTAGTAGGAAAGCCAAAAGGTCTTAAACTCCTAATTGGACTTCTAATAAAAATATGGCCCAAATAACATTAGTTATCTAGCCCAACTAAACTAATAAAAAACAAACCCATAATTAAACTACTATTTGGGCTGCATAAAGAATGGGCTCAAATACTAATAATATTCAAAACAAAACATTTAAATTAAAGCCCATAATACATCTTTAAATCAATGCAGATTTGAGCTAGTTATCTTCAAGATCCAACAAACTTTATTGGGCCTCCGAATTGCCCTCTTTAATGCAATCCTCAAGGCTGCAAAGTGTGGCCCACTTGATGTCTAGACTTGACCCAACAACTTCCTCTTTAACTTGCACATCCAAGATCAAGCCCAGTAAAGCTTCTTTGGCCCGCTTCGCTCTGCTCCTAATCATTGCACCGCCTATCCTTTGCAAAGGATTTTGGGAACGGTTTATAGTAGTTTTGACAGCACCTTGATCTCCATCATTCCCTCCTTCCTCGAAATGATTCGTCTTCGAATCAAAGGCATCACCTACATCAAATAAAGATAAGTCAGCAACATTGAATATAACACTAATATTGCCATACTCACTTGGTAAATCAATCTTATAGGCATTGTCATTGATTCGCTTCAAGACTTGAAAATGTCCATCTCCCCTAAGATGCAACTTAGACTTTCTCTGAACTGGGAACCTCTCTTTGCGCATATGTACCCAAACCCAATCACCAGGTTCAAATACAATTTTTGTTCGGCTCTTGTTGGCTTGTGTTGCATATTGCTTATTTTTCCTCTCAATGTTAGCTCGAACTTTAGCATGCAGATCTTTTACATATTCAGCCTTTTGCTTACCATCCAAGTTAACACATTAGTAGACAAAGGTAAAATATCCAAAGGTGTTAGAGGATTAAAACCATAAACAATTTCAAAAGGACTACAAGCAATAGTAGAATGCACTGATCTATTGTAAGCAAACTCAACATGTGGTAATGGAATATAAAGACCATGTGGCATAACCTTAGACTTAGCTTGTTTATATGTCATCCACTTAGCACAAAATGAAATGACATCATGTTTCATGCGAGGCCAATAAAAAAGTTCATCCAGAATTTCTAAGGTTTTAGTCACTCCAAAATATCTCATTAAACCTCCACTATGACTCTCCTTAATTAACAAGTTACGCATAGAACACTTAGACACACAAAGTTTATTCTTTTTAAACAAGTAGCCTCTATGTCTATAGAAACCGTCAATAGCACGCTTATCACACAAATTCCAAGTAGATCCAAAATCAACATCATTAACGTACATGTCTCTAATATATTGAAAACCAAGCAACTTAACATGTAAGGATGTGAATAACGCATATCTTCTAGATAATGCATAAGCTACCACATTTTTCTTCCCATTTTTACACTTAATCACATAATTTAATGTCTGAATGAATTTTAACCACTTAGCATGTCTCTTATGCAACTTACCTTGGCACTTTAAAAATTTTAAACTCTTATGATCTGAATAAATAATGAATTCTCTCAGCCATAGATAATTCTGCCAAGTTTGCAAAGTCCTCATCAATGCATATAACTCTTTATCATAAGTAGGATATTTTAATACTATGAATTCCTGTATCAAAGACACAACCATACTAGGCAAAGAAAGATTATGAGTGTTAGTAAAATAAATATCCTTGTATATTAGCACAAGGAGGTTTGACTTGCATACCAAAGCACTCTTTACCTCACTTTTTAATGTAAAAGCACTCACTCTTTTATTTTCCTCTTTCTCTGGCTCACAATTCTCTTTCTTTTTCTACTCACATATCTCAATTTTGGCCTTACTCTCTTTCTTATTTTGTTCACATACCTCAACATCTCTCTCTTTTCTCTCACTCTCAATTTTGGCCATGCAATCTTTCTTCTCTTTTTCTTGCTCACATCTTTCAGCCTCTCTTTCTTTCCTCTCACTCTCAGTTTTGGCCATATTCTCTTTTTCCTCTTTTTCTTTTGTTTCTCTCAACTTACACTATTTTGTAATCCTCACTTGATCAGCAAAAGCCTCAGCTAGCGTTAGGGGTGTTAGAACAAAAGTTCGATTATGCATGGTCAATGTATATCGATTCTTGTATCCACCATAATTAACCCTTCTATCAAAATGCCATGGACGTCCCAACAACAAGTGTCCAGCATGCATTGGTACTACAGCATGCATTGGTACTACATCACACAGCACCTCATCTTTGTAGTTACCAATAGAAAAATATACCAAAACCTGATTTGTCACCCATATTTCTCTACTATCATTCAACCATCTTAGCCTATATGGCTTAGGATGTTTCAATGTGGGTAGACCCAATTTATCAACCATCAAGGTACTAGCTACATTAGTGCAACTCCCACTATCAATAATCAAGCTACATACCTTGTTATTCACATGGCACTTGGTTTGGAAGATTTGCTCACATTATTCATATTAAGAGCACGTCTAATAACCAATACTTCTCTATTCACTAACTTACTAATCTCCACATTATTACAATTCTCCATTAGTGGCATGTCATCCTCACTAGAATCACTAGAATGCTTACTTTCCATACGTCCCCTTTCTTCCTCATGAAAACCAAACTGTTTGGAAGGCTTAGGTTTGGATAATGACTCAAAATTATCTAACTTCATATGTATCAACTTAAATTGCTCCTGAACCGCCTTCATGTAAAATTTAAGATCAACTTTAGGTTGATTTATTTTATTGCTCATGTTTGTCTCACAAACCTCACGTGTTTGCACTCAATTTACTCTCTTTCCCTTAAAGCTCTTAAACAAGAACCTGATCAACAAACTTATCTAAGAAAACAAGTGAATTAAGAAGAATAAATTTTCAGACAATGACAACCCTAGGAACTGAATTTAAAAAATATGAGGGATACTAATATCAGTATGCTGCTTTTTTTTTTGAACGAATTTCTCTTCTTTCTCTTTTTTTTTTTTTGATTGAACTTCAGCTCACCTCTTTCTTTCTTTTTTTGAGCGAATTTTTTTTTTTTTTTGCAGAAGAGACTAAATTCAACTAGGACTAGGAATCTGATTTTTTTTTTTTTTTGAATTTTGAATTTTTGAACAAGAAACCAACTTGAAATAGGAATAAGACTCTTTTTTTTTCGAAATTCAAATTTTTTTGGAAGAAGAAAACTAAATTGACTAGTACTAGGAGTTAGAATAAAAGTAGGAAAAGAAAATTGACTAGAACTAGAACTCTTTTTTTTTTTTCTAAAAGAACTAGAAGAACATTAACTAGAACTAGAATTAGAACTCAAATTTGACCTAAAGAAAGGTAGAAGAAGAAGAACGACTCTAGAAAATAGAAAAGAAAAGATAGGACACCAACCAAATCTCAAGGAGCCAAAGGTCTGATACCAAATGATGTGTTCCTCTAAATGAAGAAACGGAGTGTTTAGCGAAAGCAAGGATCGTCTTGAAAATTCAATGGATGTTTGATCGCCACGAGTTGTCTCGATAAGATCGGATTCAGTCTTTTGCCCAAGAACTAAGGGAAGCTCTCACTTTAGGAGAAAACTCAATCTTTATTAATTATCAAAATCTGTTTAATACATGATCTTGAAGAACTCTTAAATAGACAATCAAACCTAACCCTAATAGAAAAGTCAAAAGGCCTTAAACTCCTAATTGGACTTCTAATAAAAATATGGCCCAAATAACATTAGTTATCTGGCCCAACTAAACTAATAAAAAACAAACCCATAATTAAACTACTATTTGGGCTGCATAAAGAATGGGCTCAAATACTAATAATATCCAAAACAAAATATTTAAACTAAAGCCCATAATACATCTTTAAATCAATGCAGATTTGAGTTAGTTATCTTCAAGATCCAACAAACTTTATTGGGCCTCCGAATTGCCCTCTTTAATGCAATCCTCAAGGCTGCAAAGTGTGGCCCACTTGATGTCTAGACTTGACCCAACAACTTTCTCTTTAGCTTGCACATCCAAGATCAAGCTCAGTAAAGCTTCTTTGGCCCGCTTCGCCCTGCTCTTAATCATTGGACCGCCTATCCCTTGCAAAGGATTTTGAGAACGGTTTATAGTAGTTTTAACAGCACCTTGATCTCCATCACCTATGCTTATAGTTGACTTACTATCACTGTATAGCTTCCGAGGGCCTTCTAGAGAAAATTGTAGGTTAGCTAGGAGCTTCTCATTCCAAATAAGTTCACATACATCTTGGGCAATGGCTTGGTATTCTGCTTTAGCAATACTTCTTGTTACTATTGACTATTTTTTTCTTTTCCAAGGAACAAAATTGCCCTATACCCTTGTGCAATACCTAGTAGTAGATTTATTGTCTTATGCACTTACCCAATCAACATCTGCAAAGCCTTCTATGCTTCTTGTGTTATATTTTTTAAAAAGAATCCCTTTGCCAGGTGCCCCTTTAAGGTATTTTAATATCCGGTTGGCTGTTTCCATGTGCCTTTTGGCAGGACAATACATAAACTGGCTGATTATGCTCATAGTATGGGTGATGTTTGGTCTAGTGAGTGTGAGATATATCATTTTCCCTACCAATCCTTGGTACCCATCCCGATCTACTGGAGAATCATCAGGGAGATGTTTCTATTTCCAGTTTCTCTCCAAAGGTGTGCTAGCTGGTTTACATCCAGTTTTTTCAATTTCTCGTAAAAGGTCCGGTGTGTATTTTTTTTTAGTAACATATATACCTTGTTAGCTTCGGGCCACGAAAATATTTCAAAGCCTCAACGTTGTTAACTTGAAATTCACTTTTCAAGTGGTTCTTCAATTTGTCTATCTCTTTTCTGTCATATCCAATAATGACAATATTATCGACATATACAATAATATGTTCCGTTTTTTCCCCTTGCTTAACAAACAAAGATTGGTCAATTTGTCCTTGTGGATAGCTGAAGGACCTCATAACCTCATAACAGAACAGTACTAAATCTGGTGAACCAGGCTCGAGGGGATTGTTTTAATCTATAGAGTGACCTCTTTAGCCTACAAACTCTTGTATCTTCACTAAAACATGGCAGCATCCTCATAAATACTTCTTCCAATTCTCCATTTATAAAAGCATTTTTAATGTCTATTTGATATAGTTTTCAATCGAGATTAACATCCAGAGAAAGTAGCTCCTTAGTTGAGTTCATTTTTGCAACTGGTGCAAAGATTTTTTCATAATCTATGTCACGAGTTTGAGTATATCCTTGCTTTGAATCTTTCCACTTCTCCATCGAGTTTGGTCTTCACTGAGAATATCTATTTACATCCCATAATGTTTTTTTCGGGTGGTAGATCAACAACCTCCCCTGTGTCATTTTCCAGTAGAACCTTCATCTCTTCATCAACTGCTGCCTTTCATTTAGGATCTTCAAGAGCACTTTGGATATCTTTTGGTATTTTGATGCTATCAACTTGTGTAACAAAGGTTTTGTACTTGGGAGATAATTTCGTATAAGATAAATAATTAGATAAAGGATACAAAGAGCACTTTCTTACCCTTTTTCTGAAGGCAATTGGGATGTATAGGTCCATATCTTTTTCTTGAGTGATTTGAACTCACCTTCGGTTCAGATGACTGTACAGTAACTGGAAATTGAGTTTTTGGCCTTCTAGAATACACCATGATAGATTTGTCTGAGTGTTATTCTCTCCCTTGATGTGATGTGTGATCATGGCTTGTTTGGGTTGTGTCAGAGAGTGAGTTATTGGTGGTTTGAGGTGGTGAGTTTTTTGTTATTTGAGAATTTTGTTCCTAGTTAATCGATGGAAGAGATATGGGAAGAGACATGGTTGGATGCCCATGATGTTCAACATTTTGATTTTCTTCTTGATGAGTTTCAAAAGAATAAAATGGTTGGTTTTCGAGGAAAATAATTTTTTCGAGGTAGGATGATAGCACCTGTAACCTTTTTGTGCAGATGAATATCCTATGAATATGTATTTGAGAGCCTTAGGGTCAAGTTTTCCTTTCTAGGGGTCATGATTGTGTAAGAAAACAGTGCAGCCAAATATTTTTAGAGGGAGATGATGAAAAAGATGATTGTGAGGAAAGGTGTCCAAGAGACAGCTAATGGGGGTACGAAGGTTGGGAGGTTCTGAGGGTATTCTGTTGGCAAGGTAAGTTGTAATAAGGACGGCTTCACCCTAGTATTTACTAGGAACATTATTGGTGAACATTATGGATAGAGTTATCTCTAATAGGTGTCTATTTTTATGTTTAGCAATCCCATTTTGTTGAGGGGTATATGTGTAGGAATGTTGGAGGAGAATGCCTTTATGTGATAGGTAATTTATTAGGCCTTTTGTGAAGTATTTTTTTCCATTATCAGTTCGAATAATTTGTATTGTGACTTGAAAGATGTTTGAAACATACTTATAGAATTGTTTGACAATGGGACCAACTTCACATTTTTCTTTCATGAGATAAACCCAACGAATCCGGGTATCATCATCAATAAAAGTGATGAACCATCTAGCTCTTGTGAGGGAGGCAACTTGTGATGTGCTCTAAATATCATTGTGTATGAGTTAGAAGAGTTTTGTTGGTTGATAGGAGTGGGGTGTGTGTGTGTTTCAATTTTATTTGGTTGAAATTCAGTGTTCACAATGGAAATTGGAAGCATTTTTATTCATAAATAATTGAGAATACAACATTTGTAGATACAAGAAACTAGGTTGGCCTAGGGGTCTATGCCATAGCACAATTTTCGTGTTGGAGGTAGTAGACAAAGAAGCTTTTGTGTCTGAGTTTTCTTTTGAGGAAGAACCAAAATTTGTGAGGTAGTAAAGGCCATTGCGCTCCTTAGTACTGCCAATCATTTTTCTTGAAGATAGGTCCTGAAACACACATAATGAAGGAAATAATGTCACGGCATAATGCTAGTCTTTAGTAAGTTTACTAACAGAAACCAAATTGCACTTCAAATTAGGGACATAATTGACAAATTTGAGATTTAATCTTGGGAGTTTTATAGTACCATGTCCCTTGACTTTTGCACTCTTCCTATCGGCCACAGTGATTTGTATACCTTCAACACATGATTCATATGTAGAAAATAGATTCAGATTACTGGTCATATGATCAAATGCATCAATATTTATGATCCAATCTTTATTCTCCTCGGTTTGGGTAGAAAACAAAATTATGATGGCTGAGAATTGTTTGCAGTGCCTTGACTTGCTCAGAGATTAGGCTAAGTTGTCCTTCGTTACTATTCTCGCAGGCTGACTCGGCTACATATGCCTTGTTCTGCTCCCTCTGATTTCGGGTTTCCATCTTGTTGGCTTTTCATGAATCTTCCAACAAGTTTCTCAAGTGTGGCAATGATCACACCACAATTGTCCTTTGCCTTTCTTCCCAGGTCTTTGGTGTTTCAACGTATTTTGCTTGAACAGATGGGTGACCAATGCTGATCCAGAAGGCATACTTGGTTCAGCAAGCATCCTTTTTCTACTTTTCTCTCTTCTCAACTTAGCAAACACTTCTCTAGTAGTTGAAAATGGTTTCCTTCCCAACAGCCTTCCCTTTACTTCATCCAAATCTTTGTTTAGTCCCTACAAGAAATTAAATACCCGCTCCTTCTCTATCATCTGCATAAACTAGATTCCATCCTCATAACATTTCCATTTAATCTCAGAACAAATTCATCTCCTGCCATAGTTCGGTAAGAGAGTTGTAATATTTTGTGACTGACTTGTTCTCTTACCTCATTCCTCAAAGTTTCAATCTAACCTCAAAGCATTTGGGAGGCATTTTTTATGTCCAAGTAGATCTCTTTAATTGCATCCCAAATGTCTCTGGTGGTTTTGTAGAAAAGATAGGTGCGACCTATTTTGGATTCTATGGAATTAATTATCCATGCCATAACAGTTGAATTTTCAGCATCCCATGTGCTGAATTTTGGATCTGTTGGAGCTGGCATTGGAACCTCGCCAGTCACGTACCCAATTTTCCCTTTGCCTTTGAGGAATAGGGAGATAGATTGGAACCACTGTCTAAAGTTGGTTTTGTTGAGTTTATATTAGGTGATTTGAAAGGAATGATTTTCAAGAGTAGGCTAAACCGAAGAGTTGATGGGTGAGTTGGTTTCAATAACTTCTTGGAAGGATTTGGACTCAGCCATGGTGAAACCTAAACGAGACTCTAATACCATGAAAAAAGATGGCAAAGAATGAATTCTTCTCTTCACCTTTTCGATTACAATAAGCAAGAATATATACAACCGAAATACTCTAGAATTAACAACAACAACAACAAAGTTTTTTTTATTAGGTGGGGTCAACTACATCGATCAAACACCGCCACAGTAGCCTATCGTGAATGAGATCAATAAATAGGTTATTAACTATTAAATCATTTTTAATAGTTTCACCGATTGTTTTCTTTGACCTCCCTCTACTTCTAACTATCGGGCTATTCTCCATCTGATTTACCCTTCTCACTAAGACTTCTGCAGGTCTTTTCTACACATGACCAAACTACCTTAAGCGAGATTTTACCATCTTTTCCACAATAGGTGCTACCACAACTTTTTTTCTAATGCACTCATTTCTAATCATATCTCTTCTGGTGTGTCTACACATCCAGCGCAATATTTTGATCTCTACGACATTGAGTTTATCTTCATGTTATCTTTTGATCGCCTATCATTCAGTACCATACAATATAGCATGTCTTATAGTTGTACGGTAGAATTTTCTTTTAACTTTGAGCGGCACTTTTTTATCACAAATAACACTCGAAACCTTCCTCCATTTCATCCGTCCTGCTTGAATCCTATGGTTTACGTCTTCCTTTACTTCGTCATTATTTTGTATAATGGACTCAAGATATTTAAAACTTATCACTTGTTTTAATATATGGTCTTCAAATTTTACATCTACATCCGTATTTGTTCGTTTTTTTACTAAAAATACATTCCATATATTCTATTTTATTTTTACTTATACGTAAATCATGTGTTTTTAAAGCTTGTTTCCATAACTCTAACTTCATATTTATTTCTTCTTTTGATTCACCAACTAAGACTATATCATCTGCAAAAATCATACATTGAGACCTCAAATATTGTATATGTTCAGTAACTGCGTCCAAAATCAAGTTAAAAAGATACGGACTCAGAGAAGACCCTTAATGTAGTCCAATAGTTGTGGAAAAATCTTTTGTGTCTCCATTTTGTGTTCTCATGCAAGTTGTGATCCTACCATACATGTCTTTAATTGCTCGAATATATGCAATACGTACTCATTTCTTCTCTAAAGCCTTCCATAAAACTTCTCTTAACATTCTGTCATATGGCTTTTCCAGATCAATAAAAATCATATGTAAATCTTTCCATCTTTTTTGATACATTTCCATCAATCTCCGCAGTAAATAAATTGCTTCTATAGTTGACCTTCCTGGCATAAAATTAAATTAGTTCTCTGTGACTTAAGTCTTTTGTCTTAATCTTTACTCAATAATCTTCTCCCATAACTTCATAATGTGGCTCATGTGCTTAATCCTCCGATAGTTAGAACAGTTCTGTATGTCCCCTTTATTTTTATAGATAAGAATTAAAGTACTTCTCCTCCATTTATTCGGCATTTTCTTAGATTTCATTATCACATTAAACAATTTAGTGAGCCAACTTATACCTTTCCTTTTTAAATTTTTTCACACCTCAATAGGTATATTATTGGGTCTTACTGCTTTGCCATTTTCCATTCTCTTCAAAGTCTTCTCTATGTCAAGCTCTTGAATTCTACGATAAAAAGTATAATTACGGTCCTCTTTTGAAATATTTAGTCTCTGTCTGAGTCACAGGTCAACTCATATCCTTTGTTAAAAAATCCTTGAAAGTAACTCTTCCATCGTGCTTGAATATCTTGCTTCATTATAAAAACATTACTCTCGTCATCTTTAATACATTTCGCTTTATTTATGTCTCTTGTTTTTCTTTTCCCATCTTTAATTCCTAAATCAGGGAAGAAAAAAGGGAAATAAAAGAGATTCTATCCTATCTAATCAAATCCCAGAAATTTGGGATTTAGTCAATCATATTTCCAGCTAATACATTAAATGCCTAATCTTGCATTAAACCAGTGTAATCCAAGATATAATCCTGAGATTTTCCTCCAACACCAATATTATTTTCTTCAAAATTGTAATGTTGGGAATATTGCAGAATTTTCAGTAGTCTTTTCCAGTTTATTTTTTAGAAAAAACCATGTTCCAAAAGTGAAGAACTTTTTCATTGTGAAACTAGTTAGAAAAATTAAACTCTTATTGTTGATTCGAAAAGTCATTGAAAGTAAGATTAAAAAGGAAATTGTTCAATTACAATCTTGCTGTATACTTTTATAGATCATTCAGCCTTGGCTGATCTTTATTAATTTGCTGAGACATCTATAAGTGAATGGCATTTCATCCCAAGTGTTTAGGATTATGTTGTGTGTCATTGGAAGATTCCTTTTGAAGAAAAATTGGTGGTATAAGGGTGAGTGGGAGTGACTGTTTAATGGAGTAATAGCTAAAAAGAATTGTTAGAAGTGTTAGAATAAGGTTGATTTCTATGTTAAATAAGTGTGTTAATGAGACTGTTTAATGGAGTAATAGCTAAAAAGAGTTGTTAGAAGTGTTAGAATAAGGTTGATTTCTATGTTAAATAAGTGTGTTAATGATTAGTGGGTAAGGCTAGTACCAATTGTAATGCACATGTACATGACCTAATATATAATTATAAATAGACACATATAGGGCTTGGCTAAGTAAATTAGTTATTCCATTTAGTCTTTCTAAGTGGTATTAGAGCAAGGTTTGTGCTGGTGTGCGACATTGGTGGGTTGAAGCTTTGGCCTTTGATTTTATCCAGCCGATAGCCTTCCTATTGTTTTAGGAAGTTTTATTTTTAAATTTACGTATCTTTATGTTTTCCGTTATCTTTTCTGTTGTTTCGGCCACATGATGGTTTTCGAAATGAAAAAATCAGAGCAGAAAAGCCTCCGTTTTTTGTTTCTACATGATATCAGAGCCGAAACTGGCCTGGACCTAAAACTATGATCTCATTCGACTCCATGGATGCGCTGAACGTGCGCTCCATGGACACTGCTTCTAGGTCGACCACTTCGGCTCAATTAAATGCGATACCCACTAGTTCGATCTCCTCCATGAGTGTCGACAACCCTTTCCTAATAATCACAGGTCACCGGCTCAATGGAAGCAATTATATTCAGTGGTCCCATAGTCCGTTAATGTTTATCAGAGGCAGACGGAAGGATAAATATCTCATGGGAGTAGAGGCCAAACCAAGTGAGGTAGATCTACGGTATGAGACTTGAATTGCGGAGAACAATATGGTGATGTCATGGTTTGTGAACTCATTGACTCTTGAAATTGGAGAGACTTATCTGATGGCTGAGATTACAAAAGAAATTTGGGATGCAGTAAAAGAGACTTACTCCTCTTTGAAAAATACAACAGCTCTATTTCAAATCAAAGGCATCCTTAGAAAGTTGAAACAGGGGGAGATGGGTGTAACACAATACTACAATTTCCTAGTAAAATATTGGCAACAATTAGATGTAAATGAGTCCCACTAATAGAACTGTGGTGTAGATGCTACATTGTATAATAAAATTGTTAAAAAGGAGAGAATTGCCTCCAACTTGCATTTGAAGAAGTGAAAGGAAGAATTATAGGGACCTGTCCTCCTCCCACTCTAAAAGAGGTGTTTAATACTGTCAAATAGGAAGAAAATAGGAAGCAATTAATTATTGGAGTTCCACATACCCAACCTGTGTCAGAATCTTCAGCTTTAGTTGCCAAAGGAAGTCCAGTACTTGATCAGAAAGGGAAGAAAGGGAATTGATAGTGTGAACACTGCCAAAAAGGTGGTCATACTAAGGTGTGCTGGAAAATTCATGGTAAGCCAGCATATTGGAAACCAAAGCTCAAAACCAATAACAGGGGATATATAGTGGCTAGAGAAGAGAAGATACAACCTAAAAATATAACCATTAGCAAGGAAGAAATGGAACTCTTAAAAAGGATAATAGAAAAACATAATAATCAGCTTACTGAGAAAATTGTTGGAACTAGTACTATAGAACAATTAGGAAAGTTCTCTATGGCTCTCAATACTCAAATTCATAAAGCAAACACTTGCATAGTTGATTTTAGGGGCAACAAACTATATGTCCGATAATGCTTTATTACTTAATAATTTCAGACCTTGCCATGAGAATTTAAATGTGAGAATAGCTGACGGGACAATCACAAAAGTGTGTGGGTCTAGTTCTGTTATAATTTTAGACACCTTAGTGTTGAAGGATGTTTTATTTGTCCCTAAAGAATCAAAGATGCATTACTAATTTATCTGCTGACGGTTGTATATTTCAAGATTTAGAGTTGAGAAAGATGATTGGCAATGTTCAGGAAAATGATGGACTATACTACTTAAATGGGCTTGAGAAGGCAGCGACCAAGACTAGTTTTACATGTATTTCTGTTGATAACAAACTTATGTTATGGCATTTTAGGTTAGGCCACCCCAATTTCCATTACATGCAACAAATATTTCCAAAGTTGATCAATGAAAAATATCTTCCTTTTCAATGTGAGTTTTGTCAACATTCCAAGCATGCCAAACAATCTTATTCTACACACAATAACAAACTAACTCAACCATTTATCATTATACAAAGTGATATTTGGGAACTCTCCCGTGTGAAAACAATAAAAGGTGCAAGATGATTTGTAACATTTATAGATGATCACACTCATCTCACTTGGGTCTTTCTCCTAAAAGAAAAATCAGTAGTTGCAAACATCTTTAAAAATGTCCATATCCTAATTCAAAATCAATTCAAAGCCAATATCAAAATTTTTCGAACAAACAATGCCAATGATTACTTTAATTCCTCCTTTGAATAATACCTAAATAGCCATGGAATAATACACCAAAGTGCATGTATCAACAGCTCCCAACAAAATGGAATAGCTGAAAGGAAAAATCGTCATTTACTTGAGGTTGTTAAAGCGATAATGCTTACATCTAATATCCCACACTTTTATTAGGGGGAAGTTATCCTCACAGCAACCTATCAAATAAACCGAATGCCATCCAAATCAATAAACCTCCAAACACCCTTACATAAACTCATGGACACATATCCTAACACTCAACTTGTCACTACCATTCCACAAAAAATATTTGAATGTACTACATTTGTACACAATGATCATGGGGGAAAACTTGACTCACGGTCCATTAAATGCATTTTTTTAGGATATTCTCTTACATAAAAGGGCTACAACTGCTACTCTCCTAACTTGACACAGTTTTTTGTCACTATGAATGCCACTTTTTTTAAAAATCAAGTGACGAATGGCTGTTTTTACTTAACAGCAACCAATTTGCCCCTGCACCTAGACCTTCAAAATCTGCCCCTACACCTGAAACCGTGCCAAACAACATCCAAAACAATGAATCTTTGGCCCAAAATTCTGCACCCGAGGTGAACCATTTCAATGCCAACTAGAATAAGGAAATTTTGGTGTGTTCTAGGAGGAAAAAGAAAGAGTTGGAGGCTACCCAACAACAATGCAGTGAAGAAATATGCACTATTCCTTAGCACAGCCAAGAAGCTTCCTTTACTTCAATTTCTGAGGAGTTGGACATGCCAATTGCATTGCGGAAAACGGTAAGGACTTGTACTCAACATCCTATTAGTCACTTTATTTCATATGAAAGATTATCACCTACTATGCAGGCTTTTGTGACTAATGTATCAGATGGGATTTTGTCTGAGAATTTGTTTGAAGCAGTAAGGGAACCAAAATGGAGAAGGGCTATCTAAGAAGAAATGGAGGCATTAGAAAAGAATAAAACTTGGAAGATAACTAAACTTCCTCCTGGTAAGACTAAAGTGGGTTGTAAGTGGGTGTTTACCATCAAGTACAATCCAAATAGTAGCATAAGTCAACACAAGTCCCACTTAGTTGCAAAAGGGTTCACTCAAACTCATGGCATTGATTATCAAAAAACATTTGCACTAGTTGCAAAGTTTAACCCTATAAAGGTACTTATTTTCCTTGCAACAAATTTGGACTGGCCTTTGCATCAGCTAGACATAAAGAATGCCTTCTTGAATGGGGATCTAGAGGAGGAAGTGTATATGGAGATCCCACCAGGAGTTGAGACAAATAGTAGCTCAACCAAAGTATGCAGACTCTACAAATCTCTCTATGGGTTGAAGCAGTCCCCTAAAGCGTGGTTTGAGATATTTACAAATGTTGTAAAACAACATGGTTATGTCAGACAAATCACACTCTGTTTGTCAAGCATGGTTTTGGAGGTAATTATTAATTTTGATTGTCTATATTGATGATATAGTGATCACAGGTGATGACCATGATGAGATACAATGCTTGAAAGAATTATTGTCTGCTGAATTTGATGTAAAGAATTTAGGGTGTTTGAGATACTTCCTAGGGATGAAGATTGCAAGGTCTAGTAAAGGAATTACAATATCTCAAAGAAAATATACATTAAATTTATTAAAAGAGACTAGTATGTTGGGATCCAAACTAGTAGGTACACCTATGGAAACTACCTACAAGCTAAACTTGAAATAAGAAGGAACACCAGTTGATACTGAAAGATACCAAAGGCTAATAGGTAAACTAATATATCTCTCTCATACTAGGCCTGACATCAGCTTTCCAGTCAGTGTTGCTAGTCAGTTCAGGAACAAGGCAAATGAGGAACATATGGAGGCAGTGTATAGGATTCTAGGGAACCTAAATATGACACTTGGAAAAGGTTTATTTTTCCATAAAGGAACCTCAAGGGATGTTGAAGTATTCACTAATGCTGATTGGGCAGTATCTATCACTGATCAAAGGTCCACAATAGGATACTATATTTTTATTTGGGGTAACCTTGTTATTTGGAGAAGTAAGAAGCAACCAATAGTTGCCAGAAGCAGTGTAGAGGTTGAGTACCATGCTCTTAATTTTGGAGTATGTGAAGTAATTTGTATAAAAAGTTTGCTAGCCGAATTGAAAAAGGACATCCAATTTCCTATTAAGGTGTGGTGTGATAATGTGGCGACAATAGGGATTGCAAACAATCCAATTCATCATGATAGGACCAAGCATGTAGAAATAGACCGCATTTCATAAAGGAAAAAATTGAATCTGGGTTGATCAATCTTTCTTATATTTTTACTAGCTCTCAAGTTGCTGATTTATTGACTAAAGCTCTCCCAAGAGCTAAGTTTGAAGAATTCAGTGACAAGTTGGGTATGTTAAATATCTACTCCCTAACTTGAGGGGGAGTGTTGGTGTGCGACATTGGTGGGCTGAAGCTTTGTGCTTTGATTTTATCCGGCCGATAGACTTACTATTGTTTTAGGGAGCTTTGTTTTTAAATTTATATATCTTTATGTTTTCCGTTATCTTTTCTGTTGTTTCGACCTCATCTCTTATTTAGTGGGATTCTAGATTAGGATTGTTATTAGCTTTATATATGTACATGATGGCTTCCGAAATGAAAAAATCAGAGCAAAAAAGCCTCTGTTTTTAGTTTCTACTGTTTGAGAGTAGTGATCTTTCAATAGTTTATAGTTTTTACAGCTAGAGCACCAACCAAGTCTCCAAAGAAGCTTTGACCTCCCTTTTATCCAGCATAATACCAATTTATGTTGTTCACCATCCTTATCCGACAACTAAAGTATTTTTCAATTATCAAAATTTTGTTTTGGCAATCCCTTTATGGCCAGTAACACTCCTATCTATCATTTTATCTATTTGTTCCCTCTGCCAGGTGCTGCTTGCTGCAAGATGAGAATTTCAATTAAAGCTTTGGTGTTTTCATTTGTAATTTGTAGTTTGATTGATGTTTTTGAAATTTTGTTAGTTTAGTTTAAGTCTTATTGATGTCTTTGCAAATTGAAGAATACAGTACAGTTGATTTGTACATTATTGTGTGCGCTACTAAGTAGCCCACATAGTGGAGAATAGTTGGGAGATCAAGGGGACTGCTCCGGTTAAGTAGGTTGAAGACTTCTATGAGCTGTATCATGTGTTTGATGATGTGGCCATGGAGAGCTGTTGGAAGGATATTGAGGGGGTTGCTCATCCGATGTAAGTTGAAGAATATTGGGAGCCATTAGAAATGATAGAATCAGGTTGACAACAACTAGGTCAAAATAAGTATTAGAGAGAAAACTAGGTTTTTGCTACAAAGGCTATTCCGATGGCTGTGTAATCTACCAAACCTTTTTTTGGGGTATAGGGCTTTGTTAAAATTTTAATTGGGCTGAAACTATTTTCACGTCTTGATCCATATCTTATAAGTGTATAAGTAGTATTTTTGTTCCAAAATGATTTAAATCATTTTAGAACTACTTCTTTCTACCTTATAAGTTGTCTTTCATTAACGTCAGATTTCTCATTTTCCAACACTCACCCTCAAGTACAATTGAGACTTTCCTTCATATTTCCTGGGCTTGTGTTTCTTGAGTCTCAGATGCTCCAAGTCTTCTTTTATTTTTTGCCTGGGCTTGTTTCTTTGAAAACCTCAAAGGCCAAAGGTTCGTCTTTTTTTTTTTCTTCACATTATTGGTCCATTGAATCCTCTAGTGCTGTTAAGCTTTGAAGCTTTGATACTATGTTGAAATTTTAAATGAGCTAAAATCATTTTCACGTGAGGGAGAAAGTTGGTCCATATCTTATAAGTGAGTAAGTAGCCTTTTTTGTTCCAAATTGATTCAAGTTATTTTAGAGTTACTTATTTCCATCTTGTAAGTTGTCTTTCATTCTCTTGTTTTTTCAATGTGGGACTTCTCATTTTCCAACAAGCTACAATTAGGTTCGAGGAGGAGGATAATGTTTAGACCAATCTCCACGAGTTGCCATAACATAACTGCTGCTTCATCCGCAGACAGCAAAAGAACCTTCTTTTCTTGCGTTTTTGACTGTGCTCAACTAGATGATGTCGATAGTTCAAATTTTGGCCTTCATCTTGCATTTCCAACCTTGGGTCATCCTTCTTTTGCTTTTTGCAGTACCTAGAGATGTGTTTAGGCTTTTCTAGAGTCTCCAGCCTTGGGTCATCATTTTTTAACTATTTGCAATACCTAGAGACATGTTCAAGCTGTTTTCAAGGTTTGTTTAAGGGTTTCTTAGGGTTCTTTACATCCAAATCACAATATGTCTTCCTCAGTTGCATCAGTGGCCAAAATTGGTAATTATGTTTTCTTTATGCAATCATCTTCTTCTAGCTCATGGATTCTTGGATTCGGTGTCTCTTATCATATATTGGGTAACAAAAATCATTTCTCTAGTCTTAATACTACTCTAAATCCTTGTCCCATTGTTACTTTAGCTCATGGATCTAAGGCTGTAAGTAGAAGAATTAGCAAAGCTCGTCCTCTTGCTTCTATGCCTTTAGACTTTTTTCTTTATGTGCATGAATTCCCATTTAGTTTAATTTCTATTAGCCACTTAGCTTGTACTCTACATTGTTCCCTTACCTTTTTTTATAAATTTGTTTTCGTGCAGGAACGGGGTACTAGACGAATGTTTGGCACAGGGCATGAGTTGTTGGGGTTGTATTACCTTTTCTTCTTCATTGTCAATTTCATGCACTACTACTAATTCACCAACCCTCCTTCGTACTTGTGTGGAACACCTTAGTCTTTCATGGCTCCAAAGGATTGCTCTTGTTTTGTTTTCTTTAAAGCCTTTTGCTTGTGAGTCTTGTTAACTTGGCAAACATACTTGAGCTTCATTTTCTAAGAGTGTCAATAATTTGGTTGTATCTCCTTTTAAATTTGTTCACTTTGAAGTTTGGGGTCCTAGTTGTGTGATTTCATTGTTGTAACTGACACACCGATAATAGTTTTGAACCTTGCTCTGTTTCTGAAGCCATTCCTAAGTCCATTCCAAATATCAGCACTTGTGTACCAGAGAATAGTTCTTTTATGCTAGAAACGAAGGTGAATTCTGATGTAGGTGCTAGTACGCAAAATAAAGAGTTAAAAGTCTACTCTCGGAAGATGAAATTGGGTAGTGCACTTCTTGTTCTTGACGCAATACCAAACACTAAACCACTACAGGATCCAGGAGAGGAATAACATGGTGCTGGTGAAAAGGAATAGGAGGAGGTAAGTGATGATTGAAATCTTCCTATTGCCTTAAGGAAGAAAACTAGAACATGTACTACACATCTGATTGAGAAATTTGTGTTTTATGATGCTTTATCTTCACAATATCATTCTTTTATTACTAATCTGGATAGAATTAGAATTCCTAATGATATTTAAGAAGCTCTTGAAGTACCAAAGTGGAGAGAAGCAATCTTGGAAAAGATAGGAGCATTTGAAAAGAATGGAACATGAAAGGAAGTTAATCTTCTAGTAAGAAAGAAGCCTATAGGTTGTAAATGGATTTTCACTGTGAAGTACAATACTAATGGTTAAATTGAGAGGTACAAAACTCATTTTGTAGCAAAAGATTTCACCCAAACTTATGGATTGGATTACAAGGAGACATTTGCACTCATGGCAAAGTTAAATACCATAAGTATTTCTATCTGTAGCAGTCAGCTTATATTGGCCCCTTCAACAATTTGATATTAAGAATGCTTTTTTAAATAGGGAGTTAAATACCATAAGCTCCTTTCATGTTTTGAAAAGAAAGGGGGAGAAAATAGAGCTTGTAAACTAAAGAAGTCCTTGTATTGTTTAAAGCAATCTACGAGCCTGGTTTGAAAGGTTTATTAGAGTTCTTAAATCTAAAAGGTATACACAAGCTCAATTAAATCATACAATATTTCTCAAAATTAGAGAAGGTAAGAAGACTATTTTGATTACTATGTGGATAATATTATAGTCACTGGTGATGATGCAGAAGAAATGAAAAGACTCAAGTCAGCCTTGATAAAGGAGTTCAAAGTCAAAAACTTAGGGGAAATGAAGTATCTTTTAAGAATGGAAGTGGCCATATCAAAAAGGGGGATATACATTTCACAGAGGAAGTATGTCCTCTTGAAGGAGATTAGTATGCTTGGTTGCAAACCGAGTGTTATACCCATAGAGAATACTAAGTTTGAGGATGATGACAAATTGGTTGACCGTGAAAAATACCAAAAATTTGTTGGGAAATTAATTTACTTATCTTATACTAGACCAAATAGTGCTTTGTAGTAAGTGTGGTGAGTTGTTATATTCATTCTCAAAAAGAAAGGCATCTTGAGACTGTTTATAAGATTTTAAGATATTTGAAAGGAATTTCAGGAAAAGGGTTATTGTTCAAAAAGGGTGATCAAAGAACTATAAAGGTTTATACGGATGTTGATTGGGCAAGTTCAATGGATGGTAGAAGATCAACCACTGGATATTGCACTTTTGTATAGAAAAATTTGTTCATATGGCAAAATAAGAAACAAAAGGTGGTAGCTAAAAGTAGTGCAGAAGTCAAATTCAGAACTATTGCAAAAGTTATCTGTGTAGGACTCTGGTTGAAAAGGATGTTATGAGAGCTACATATTACCTTTGAATTATCAATAAAACACTATGATAACAAGACTGCTATCAACATGTCTTATAATACTATTTATCATGACAGAATTAATTGAAGTTGATCGACACTTTGTCAAAGAGAACATAGAAGATGGGATTATATGCCTAACTTATATATCAACTAAGAGGCAAACTATTAATATGTTCACAAAAGGACTTCAAAAGACAATGTTTTGAAGAATGTGTCAACAAGTTAGACATGATAAATATCTATGATCCAATTTGAGGGAGAGTGTAATCAAGATTATCTTTGATTGCATATTTTGTGGGATATGATTTTGTATATATTTTACTGATTCTGTGAGAAGATTACCGTAATCCTAGGTCTGTTAGGATTTCTTTTTTTTTAAAAAAAAAATCTCGGTATTAATCCCGAGAATCAAGGGATAATTATCTATTCTTAATTGTATTTATTTGTTTTTTTTTATTAAGATAGTTGTACAAAGACAACTACCATAAATAAAATCCCCTAGATTAGGCTAGAGCTGATTTTTAGGGATTGATTGTTATTATCAATCCCTATTTATGTACAAACTGGATTATTAATGAATATATGGAAAATCTTTTTCATATTTTCATGGTATCAAAGCAACATGGAAACTCTTGAAAAAATCGGTGGCGAGTCTAACTCACTCACTCCAACAATCTCTTCTCTTGGTGAAAACTCCTCTCTAGTTATCATAAATCATAGGCTAGATGGGAAGAATTTTCTCCAATGCTCTTAATCAATCCTCATGGTGATCCAAGGATGAGGGAAGATGAGCTATATTACTGGTGAAACTAGCAAACCCAAACCAGATGATCCTAACTATGCTTCGTGGGAACTCAATAATTCCATCGTTATGTCTTGCCTCATTAACTCCATGGAGCCACACATTAGCCGCACCTATCTTCTGTTCAAGACAACAAAAGCTATTTGGGATGCTGTTAAAGAAACCTACCCAGACCTTCAGAATGCATCTCAAGTGATTGAGATAAAGATAAAGCTGAAAGACATTCGGCAAGGCAACCTGAATGTCAGAGGTTATTACAATTCTTGAAGGTTCTTTGACAAGAATTGGATTTGTTTTATGAAGCCGATTGGGGAGACATTGATGATAACATAAAATTCAAGGCTCACCTAGATAAAGAAAGCTTTACGAATTTTTGGTAGGTTTGAATAAGGAGTTGGATGAGGTTCATGGACGAATTTTGTGAAGAAGGCCTCTGCCACCGATTGGAGAAGCTTTTGCTAAAGTTAAACGTGAAGAAATCAGGAAAAGGGTTATGCTTGGAAAGGTGAAAGATCAACACTTTGGTGAGAAATCTGTAGAAACTACTGCCCTTTGCACCAAGGTAGTTTTGATCCTAAAACCAAGGGAGACAATAAAGTTAGATATGGAGAACGTCCTATCTACAGCTATTGTAAGAAGGTAGGACACACCTGAGAAAAATATTTCCAACTGCATGGTGTTCCTTCAGGATGGAAACTAAGAAACAAGAAAGAGGGAAAAACACAGAGTTTCTAGTGAATATGCATCCGAGGAAGTTTGTGAGGATATAGAAGTGTCTAGTGCTTAGCTTACCAAACCTCAACCAGAAGTTCTCCACAAATTACTCAATGTCTAAACTGATTCCTTAATTGTACTCTTGCCCTCAAAGGTATGGCTTTCTCTGTTTCTAATCCTGTACCTGATAATTCTATTCCTTGGATCTTTGATTCTAGAGCTTCAGACCATATGACAGGTGATCCCTCTCTTCTATCCTCTTATAAACCTTGCACATATGACTATTGGGTAAAGGTTGCAAATGGGTCTCTTTCACCTGTTATTGGGATTAGATCAATAAAATTATCTAATAACCTAATTCTTCACTCTGTACTTTATGTACCAAATTTAATTTGCAATCTTGTTTCTATTAGCAAGTTAACAAGGGATTGCAAATGACTAATCAAATTTACCCTTGATTGTTGTATTTTACTAGCTATGGGGAAGATGATTAGCAGTGCTAGTATGTTAGATGGTCTCTATCTCTAGAAAAACAATGGACATCCTAATAAACAAGCCTTTGTTGTAACAGAATCCAAACTTGACCAAATCATGATGTGGCACCGTAGATTAGGGCATCTTAATTTCTTGTACTTTAAACGGTTGTTTCAAAAAATGTTCATCAATGAAAAGTTAACAAGGGATCCAAATGCCTAATCAAATTTACCCTTGATTGTTGTATTTTACTAACTATGGGCAAGATGATTGGCAATTCTAGTACGTTAAATGGTCTCCATCTTTGGAAAAACAATGGACATCCTAATAAACAAACCTTTACTGTAACAGAATCGAGACTTGACCAAATCATGATGTGGCATCCTAGGTTAAGGCATCCTAATTTCTTGTACTTTAAACGGTTGTTTCAAAAAATGTTTATCAATGAAAATTTAAATTCCTTATCTCGTGATGTGTGCGAGTTAACTAAACAAGCCCCTGCTCCATATAATGTTAAACCTTATATTGCATCTAAACCTTTTGCCCTTGTTCACAGCGATATTTGGGGATCTTCATGTGTGAAAAATATTTTTGGGGCTAAATAGTTCATAAATTTTATAGATGACCATACTAGAATTCGTTGGATTTATCTTCTAAAAGAAAAGTCTGAGACCTCTCAAATCTTTAAAAACTTCCATTCCATGATCAAGAATCAATTCAAAACTACTATAAAGATTTTTTAGACTGACAATGGAAATGAATACTTCAATTCCATTTTTTAAGAATATCTTGCTCCTTAGGGCATAATCCATCAAAGTTCTTATGCAAATACTCCACAATAGAATGGCATATCTAAAAGAAAAAACCATCACCTTTTAGAAGTGGCTAAATTCTTTATGTTCACTATGAATGTTCCTAAATACCTATGGGGTGAGGCTGTTTTTACCTCAGCCAATTTTATAAATAGGATGCCCTCTAGAGCTCTAAGCTTCCAAACCCCTATTTCTATCTTTAGCAGTATTTTTCACACTTCAAGCCTTCTACTCTTTCCCCAAAAAATTTTGGTTGTAAAGTCTTTGTTCACTCACAATTTCTTAGGCAATCCAAACTTGATCCTAGGGAACATAAATGTGTTTTTGTTGGATATTTTCCTACTCAAAAAGGTTTTAAGTGTTACTCTCCAATTCTCAAATGTTTTTTTCTTGTCTAAAGATGTCTTTCTTGAAATTGAATCCTTTTTCCCTTTCACTCCTCTTCAGGGGAAGTGTACAAGTGAAGATGTGTGTCAGGTATTAGAGAATGAATGTGGAACTAAGCAACCCAAAATTGGTCCTACCATCTCCACTCTATCTCCTTTACCCATTCCCGAAATCATTGCTACTAAACCTACCTTAGCCACTGGATATGGAATAAGTTCCGAACAAATTAAAAAAATTGGTACTGACATACAACAAGTCAAGCGTCAGGACCTGTACTATGCTCTAATAACACTAATAATGAGGAACACCTTATGCAGCAATCAACAGTCAACCATACAATAGCAGCTTGAAATACACCAAACCTTGGGAGAATTTCCTATTACTATTAGAAAAGGGGTAAGAGCATGTACAAAACATCCAATTTCAAAATTTGTGGCTTATGGCAGTTATCTCCCAATTTCCATGTTTTTACTACTAATCTTTCTAATACAGTACTTTCTACAAATATACGTGAAGCTCTATGTAAACCTGAATGGAGACATGCTGTTTTGGAGGAGATGCGAGCTCTTGAAAAGGACTATACTTGGAAATTCAAAAGTCTACCCACTAATAAGAGGACATTTAGATGTAAATGGGTGTTTAATGTTAAATACAAAAGCGATGGCAGTATAGAAAAATACAAGGCTAGATTGGTAGCAAAAGAGTTTACTAAAACTTATGATACTGATTACCAAGAGATATTTGTACCTGTTGCAAAACTCAATACTGTGAAGTTGTTGTTTTCCTTAGCAGCAAACTTCGACTGTCCTCTTCATCAACTTGATGTGAAAAACACTTTTTTTAATGGAGTGTTAAATGATGAAGTTTCCGTGGATATTCTCCCAGGGTTTGAAGGACTAGAAGGCAAGGTGTGCAAACTAAGAAAGACCCTTTATGGACTAAAACAGTCTCCTAAAGCATGGTTTGAAAAATTTACAAAAGTTGTGAAGGATAAAGGTTATTACCAAGCTCAAATCGGATAATACCATATTTTTTAAACAGTCACCTAGAGGTAAAATTACTATTCTTATTGTGTATGTAGATGATATGATTATAACGAAGAACGAATTTTCTGAAATAAGTTTACTAAAGAACTATCTTAATAAGACTTTTGAAATGAAAGACCTAAAATCTCTAAAATATTTTCTAGGGATGGAGGTTGCAAGAAATCACATTGGAATTTCAATTTCACAGAGAAAGTATGTGTTAGACTTGTTACAAGAGAGGGGAATTTTGGGTTGCAAGCCTTCAAACACTCCTATCGAACCAAATAAGAAGTTAGGGGGAGAAGATGGCAGAGATATTGATAAAGAGCGGTATCAAAGGCTTGTGGAAAAGCTCATCCACCTTTCACACATAAGATTGAATATTGCTTTTAGTGTGGTTAGCCAATTCGTGCATTCAACCAATGAAGGTCACATGGAAGCAGTATATAGAATTTTGAAATACTTAAAGGGAACTACTGGAAAGGGACTATATTTTAGAAAATGAGGATAGAGGAATGTTGAAATATTCACCGAAGTAGATTAGACAGGATCCATATCTGTTAGGCGCTCAACTTCAGGCTATTGTACTTATGTTAGGGGGAACCTAGTAATTTGGAGGAGTAAGAAACACTCCGATTTGGATAGAAGTATAGTAGAAGCAAAATTTCAAGCCTTGGCACATGGAGTCTGTGAAGGTATCTAGCTATGGAGAATACTAAGTGAGCTTCAAATTCCTATTACTCATCCCTTGATAGTGTATTGTGATAATTAAGTCGCGGTCAATATAACCTACAATCTAGTCCACTGTGATAGAACCAAACATTTGGAGATTGACCGAAATTTAATTAAAGAAAAATTGATAATGGAAAATCTAGTCCACCACAAAACAGCAAATAGTTGATCTGCTTACTAAAAGCCTTCTTGGACTTCGGGCTGAAGAGTTAATAAGCAAGTTGGGCATAATCAATATCTATGCTTTAGAGGAGTGTTGGAAATCTCGATATTAATCCCGAGAATCAAGGGATAATTATCTCTTCTTAATTGTATTTATTTGTTTTTTATTAAGATATCTGTATATGGATAACTACCATAAATAGAATCCCTTAGATTAGGCTAGAGCTGATTTTCAGGGATTAATTATTATCATCAATCCCTATTTATGTACAGATCGGATTATCAATGAATATATGGAAAATCTTTTCCATTTTTTTCAATTTTCTTTCTTGATCTTCTTCATAATTATAGCTCTTGCCTTGGTGTATATATATATCAAATATGTTTCAATAATACACAAGCAATTATTTTCTCATGATCGCAAAAACGTCAACTTCCTATCACAACTTTGAAAAGGTATTAAAATAGGTTGTGACATTCATATTGGCTAGGGTTAGATTCCAGGCTTTGTTCTTAATTCAAATCATTGGGATGAATTTTCAAGGTTGGAGTATTGCTGCTTAGCTACCTTGGCAGTTTTGTGGCACATGAACCTCTCACTAATCTTTTCATTCATTGAGTTTATCAACCAAGCCATGACCTTTGAGTTCTAGGCATCCCAAGTCTGGAATAAAGAGTCGGATTCTGCTGGTTTCTCATCTGAACCATCCAAGTATTGTATCTTCCTTTTCCCTGTGCTACCATCTCCACGGACCTTGAGCAGGCTAATTTTTTCCAGTAAGCTTATCTGAGGTAATTTGCGAAGATGAATGATCAAAGTAGGTGGTAGGAGGGGTGGCAGACATCCTTGGGTTGACTTCCAAAAAGCAGAACCTTCCGAGTTGCCATTCCCTTTGGTGACAGTCATGGCTGTCCCTAGGGGAAAGTTACCTGGGGTCTTCCTGCCATGGAGGTTGGAGAAGATGCTTTGATACTATGTAGAAAAAAGGAGTGGAAAATTCTTTAATATATTATTCACAGAATTACAAGAGGAATATATTTAGGGAACCTAAAATGTAGGCAACAGAAAAATAGATAAAAACAGAAAAATATGAGGGAAATAATTTCCCCTAATCCGGATGTTAATGACTGATAAGAAAAGGAAATAAAATCCTAAACCGTTGAGGAGACAAATGTGCCAACAGTCCTAGCCATGAATCAAAAGTATTCTCTATTTTAGCAGTTTCCTTGTGGTATAAGTGCCTTTGTTGAGAACAGAGTAGAGCTCTGATTTCTCCAGCTCTTATCTTGTCCCCTTTATATTGTAGATGTTCAGTTACTTTCTCTGGCTATTCCTATGCTAATTCTCTTGGCAGAGCTCCTCTTTGGTGCTCTGCATGACCAGAGAAAATGGATGAAGAATAGTTGGAGAACCACCAATCAAAAACTCCTTCAAAAATCAAATGTTTCATTGGGACAGCGGTACTCAATAAAATTAATACAAATGATATGTTGCAAATTTGAAAACCTAATACAATTTCTATAATGTGTATGAATAGTGCAGAAACTGGTTCCCCTTTATTTTTACATTGCCCTTTTGGTTGTTACATGTGGGATAATCTTTTTGGGGTCCTAAGTGAGGGTTAGGTTTGTTCAAAGGACCTACAGCAGTTTCTCCTTATACAGTTCACAAGTTTTGGCCATACAAAGGAGGGTAGATCTTTGTGGCAATGTGCAATTTTTGTAGTTATTTGGAATGTTTGGCTGGACAGGAATGCACATTTTTTTAAAGGTGATTCGATTTCTTTGATTGACTTATGGGCTAGGATTGTCTTCGGAGGCTCTTTCTCGTGTTCAGCTCAAGGGTTATTTATTTAAGAAAGTGTCCTTTTTGGAAATGCAAAGAGACTGGGCAGTTCTGCTGCTTGCTCAATTTTATTTCCTGTGCTTTTTTTTTTCTGCCAGTTTTTTATGTTCTCTGTTTCCTCAAACAGATAACTAATCTTCCTATTTTCTACTTCTTTCTTTTCATTAAAATTTCTTCTTCTATCTAAAAAAAAAAATAGTTCAAGAATCACCAGAAAAGTAGTTGAAGTTTTGCTAGATAGGTCCCAAAAGCCTTGTTGAAGAAAGAGGCCTAAAATCGACAAACAGGTGTTTTGTCAGAGAAGTCACCAGAGGACAGTAAGAAAAATGGTTGGACATGCATAGGAGAAGGGATCTATAGACCACCAAAGAAAGTTGTAAAGAATAAAAAAAGAAGAGAAAGAATACTTTAGAAAGCCATGATGAAGGAAGTGTTATATACAAAAGGGAAAAGTTGTCCGAAGACTGCCAGAGGACTACTGGAGAAAGTTTAAAGAGTAGAGGAAAGAGAGAAAATACCTTGGAAAGCCTTGATAATACACCTATGTGGGACTTAACAGTGTCACTATTTATTCGCTATAATTTTATGTTAGTAGTCTTAGGTTGATGCCCCTTCTTTTTCTGTTATTCAGTGCCATATGTGCGTATGTCTCCTTTGTGAAGTCAATGCTGACCTGATATTTTCACTAAATATAGTAAGAATAGTAAGAGTAGACATCATTTTTGTTGCCTTTTGTTTTATTATTCCTTTCTTTTGCTTTTAATTTTTCCTTAAGATTACTTTACATCCATATGCTTTAGAATATATTGCGTATGTGCTGATATTATTGGCGTTTGACAGAGATATGGTGAAATAAGCAAACAAAGACTTGATAGAGCAATTCTTACCTTCTTTCAGCATTTCCGAAAGTCTTATGTAGGTGATCAGGCCATGCATTCTTCTAAGGTAATTAAGTGCCTGTTTAGATAGGCTATTTCCACAAAAGCCCTAAAGTGTTTTTGGTACGAAGAAAGCTTTATTTGAAAGATTTAATGATTTCAACTTTTAGAAAAAGCTGAAAACAGAATTTTAAGTGACACTACATATTGATAATGAACGAAATAAAATACCTAGTTAGCTCTCTATTCATCATTTGATGTTTAGATTTTGTGTTGCAGCAGTTATATGCCCGGTTATCTGAGCTTCTTGGACTGCATGATCATCTATTACTATTGAATGTGATTATTGGCAAAATTGCAACAAACCTTAAGTGCTACACAGAGGTGAATTTATATATCCGGTTCTTTTTTTCCCTCCTTTTTATGTCCTCCCCTGTTTCACTACATTATTTGTTATTTGTGTTAATTTCAGTGTGAAGATGTCATTGATCACACCTTGAGTTTATTCTTGGAGCTCGCATCTGGGTTAGTGTCACATGGATTTAAAAGTTTAATCTATTTTTTGCTTTCTTGGTGAAGATAAGCCACCCAGCATTACTGACTTGTTTGGACCTTTGCTTTTCTGTTCTCTCTCCCCCCCCCCCCCCGGGCAGTTACATGACTGGAAAGCTACTTCTGAAGTTGGACACTGTGAAATTTATCGTTTCCAATCATACGGTACTATCTCTCTTAGGATAATTGCTCATCATTTTCCATTGGATCATCAAATTTTGCAAAAACTATAGCTGACTGGTAAATGATGATTCTATGCATATCAGCCTAATACATATTGCTTCAAACCAACTGAGCATGAGACATATCACTAAATATTTATTAAAAATGAGATTTCCTGTCTATAGCTTGTATACTAAATGTATATTTGGCGGTACTTAATAGTCCTTTTTATTCCTTGCAAAACTATTTGAAAGAGGGTTTTGAGACTTTTTCTTGTTTACTTATTTATAAATGGATAATGCTATTTAAACACCTGTTTCCTTTAGTAAAAAATTAACAAAATACATCTGTGTCTGCTGGCTGTTGATCTGATAAATAGTCAACCATCCCACTGCCTTTAGACTGGTCTTTCTTTTTTGTAAGACAAGTGGCTATGGGAATAATTAATCTTTAAACAACCAGCATTGACTATTGCATTTGATAGTCAAGTGTTGCAGAAGCAAACCAGTAGACTAAGGGTCCAACCCTTGGGTTAAACTGTTCAAGATATAGCATTTATGATCCAATAAGATATAAATTACTCTGCATCTTTGTCTAAAGCTTCTTTCCTTGAATTTATTCTCAGAGAGAGCACTTTCCATTTTTGGAAGCAAATAGATGCTCTCGGAGCAGAACAACTTTCTATTACACTATTGGCTGGTTGATATTCATGGACGATAGCCCAGTGAAGTTTAAATCCTCAATGGATCCTCTTCAGAAGGTACTCTCTATCACTCAACTTATTAACATGAAGGCATACACATTTACAAAACCTTGCCTATTCTAGTGTATGCAGATTGTGCAATAAATGAAATAATTTGTCTGACAGTTTAATGAAGAGTACTAAATTATTTTGTCTGGCATATCAGGGATAGGGGTAAGCATCACTAGCTGAAGCCAAACCCAAAAAAAAAAAAATGAATGACAGGATCAGGCCGGATTAACAGGCTTGAATGGGTGTGTTTTTTTTTTTCTTTTTGTTTTTTAAAACCTAGGTTAAGTCTGTTGGATCTGGCCTGGATGATAAAACCCACCATAACCTGAACCTGACAAAACTAGTAAACCACTGTAATAGGAATTCCATATTTCTTATCAAATCTTCAAATTCCAATGATCCCATCCTTCCGAGGAAGATCTTTCCATTGCTGCAGAAGGGAAAAGAAGTCAAACAAGGTAAACCACGGCACTAAAATCATAAGGGATGCAATGAAACAAGATGCTTTTGTCATCTTCAATTTTATCCGAGTTTATTGTTAGATCCCATATTCTTTCAATGCATTGAAAACCCAAATGGGAACCTTTCCGCACTGCTCTCTTTGATGGGCTTGTATTGTTTGACTGTTACTTTAATGTTCTTAACTTATATAGTTGAATAGTTAAGAAATTAATTTTGCCTGATAATTATGCAATTACTTCAGTCATGAAAGCCTTTGTGTACTGCAGCTTACATTAGTTAATGGCAGATGAGTACATGGTCGAGTTTTAAATTTAAGAGATAAAAGTATTGAAGCTTATGAAACGATATGGGAAATGGGGCTAAACTGCAGAGTAGACGCATGGAAAGTTTTTGATAAAATGCCTGAACGTGATGTTATTGCATCTTCAGTTATGATAACTTGCTATTTTGCCTTCGTGTTTGGACTTTGGCTTCAATTTGTTGGCTTACCATAAAACTTCCAGCACGTTTGGTATGCCATGGTTTTTGCAACGACAATGCCATGGCTTTTTAGACCCTTTACTGTTAGAATCAATGCATTTAGAAAGTGTAGATTAAAACTGCTAACAATTAAAAAAGCAAATCAACTCTGTCTCCATAATTACAGATTTGACTTGACAAATCCTAAAAATATTTCCTAAATAATTCTGGAAATTTATAACAAGCTGAAGCCTGAATGATCTGCTTGAAGGGGAGTGTTGAGAAACCTTTTTAAAGGGGAAACCTAAAGGATTAGGAGTATATCAATATGTAGGAGTCATGTAGTTTATCATTATCTATGGGAGTTTATCTTATAGTTAATCTCTATTTTCGAGTATTTTAAATAATAGAGAAGGGGCTGCTACTAGGTGTGTGAGAGTTCTACATGTGTGCAAGCCTTTCCATTCACCATATTTAGGTTTTTTTATCTTGAATTTTACAATCTTCAACTAGGAAATTTTACAAACTAGATAAATTTTTCTTGTAATTAACTGATGAACCGATGACAATTAGTTTTTTTTTTTTTAATTCAGGCTTTCCTCAGTTTGGAATCAACTCCTGATTCATTGTTTCGAACAGATGCTGTAAAGTATGCACTTATTGGGTTAATGAGGGACCTTAGAGGAATTGCAATGGCAACAAACAGGTTGGTGCTTGGGTTGTTTCTTTCTTTTTAAATTTTGTGAGCAACATAACTGACCTCTCTTTTATATTTCTGTTGTGCATGTCACAGCCGCCGGACCTATGGCCTTCTATTTGATTGGTTGTATCCTGCACACATGCCACTACTATTACAGGGAATCTCACATTGGACAGACACACCGGAGGTATGGGACCTTGCAGATAATTTTTGATATCTACCCCTACATTCAAATAGTTAATTTCACTTGATTGTGTGTCACCTGGAATTTCAAAAACTGAGTAACTACTATGTCTTGAAACCCATATCCTGCAGATGCTGGCCTACTATATTACTTAGCACATAGTATTGTAACATCATAATTTACTGTTTGCAGTTCCATGGACAGCAACTTCATTTTAGCTTTAAATCATGAATTACAAGTCTGATTAATTTTCAAGCGTAGATGATAAGATATTACGT
The DNA here is from genome assembly GCA_037074535.1 of Gleditsia sinensis. Classification (NCBI taxonomy): domain Eukaryota; kingdom Viridiplantae; phylum Streptophyta; class Magnoliopsida; order Fabales; family Fabaceae; genus Gleditsia; species Gleditsia sinensis. The sequence continues at coordinate 55,842,611 of CM073468.1, read as the reverse complement.
GATAAAAGTTTTTGAAAGGATCCACTGTATTTTACTAGTATGTCTGTTGAAGACTAAAACCCCTGATCTAGAGGGATTTGACAGGGATTATTCCTAACTTATATTGCTTTTATTGTTATTCTGTTTTCAGTTAGTTTTGTAATTCTCCTAGTTTTAAACTACTTTCCTCTATAGTTGCTGTATAAATCTAGCCCTAGACATTTTCCAAAAATTTTTAGAGAACTTTATCTCTGAGTCTTCTGTTTTCATGGTATCAGAACCTACCTCTGATTCAAACCTCTTTTTTTTTTTTTTGGCTGGCCAAATGGCCATGATCTGGGGATCAAGAACCTGTTCCTTGGAAGTTTCTTCTTACTTGCCACCACTTAATACTTCATCCATGAAGCCTCAAAATGCTTCCAACTAGTGATCACCATTCCCTTCAAATTTCCTAGCATACACTCAATAGGACTAACTTTAGGGAGGGATCTTGATCTGTTTTGTTGGTGATCTAAGGAAATGGACGAATAGGCTACCTTACTGGAGCAACAAAACATTTTTAGATGGTGAGGTTGGCTACAAGACTTGGGAAGCTGAAAATTCCTTGGTGATGACTTGGTTGATAAATTTGGTGGAGCCTAAAATTTGCCGTAAATTAACAGATGTATTATGATCTTGAAAACACAACATAGTGCTTTGAAAGTCGATCTTGTTTAATGAATACCCACCATGGTACTATGACTGTGACTGAATACTTTAATTCTCCCACTCAATTATATCAAGAGATAGATATGTTTTTTGACACTAAATGGAGTTGCCCTAAATATAGTTCAACATATACCCAAATGCTTGAGAAACGACAAGTCTTTGGTTTCCTTCATGGGCTGAATAAGGAATTGGAGAAGTAGAAGGTTGTTTACTGGCACTGAAACCTTTTCCAAGTGTGCAAGCATTTGCAGAGGTTTAGGAGGAAGTCTGAAAAATGGTGATAGTTGGAAGTAAAAAAAGGAAATAGTCTGGGAAGTCCACACCCAAAACTCCGCCCTTTTGTCCAGAAAACCCGAATTGGGACCACTGTTAAATCTAAAGACAGAGAGAATATTTGGAATGCTTGAGTTGAAAGGCTCACAGTGGACCCTATTTATAATAACGTGCGAGCTCTACAATATATAAAATAAGCAATGTGGGACTAAAAGCTAAGCTGCTACTATTATGTACATCACACTCTTTAACACTCCTTCTCAAGGTAGAGCATATAGATCCTATGCACCAAGCTTGTTATTGTAGAAAAAAATAGGAAACATTCTTCCCTGTTGTATTATTCACGGAAAAAACGAGAGAGATATATGCAGGAACCTTTGACAACAATACTGCCAAATTGTTCTTTAAAAGGAGGCAACCAATCCCTAAAAAATAGGGAATAGAAAGATGTGTGGGAAATAATTTCCTTTAATTGCGATATTAAAGATTGTAAAAATAAAAACCAAATCCTAGATATTCCAACGGTACTAGCCATGAATCAAGGAGAAATATGAGAGAAAAATAGAATCTACAACCCCTCCCCCCCCCCCCCAAAAGCTGGATTTCCAATGTTGAGCATGCCTAGCTTGTTGACCAGATTTTCAAACATTCTCCTTGCTAGAGCTTTTGTTAACACATCTGCAACTATTGAGACATAAGTTATGCAAAGAGTTCTATCATCAATTTGTTGCTTAATAAAATGTCTATTCACTTCAACATACTTTGTTCTATCGTAATAAATCGAATTGTGTGAGATATTTATGGTAGCCTTATTGTCCACAATAGATTTTTAGAAAAAACTTTAATTTCACCTCAAGTTCTTCAAGTAACAATCTGAACCACAACATTTCACAAGTATTGTGTGCTATAGCTCGTAATTCGTAATTCAGTTTCAACACTACTCCTCGCTATAACTGACTGCTTCTTGCTTATTTAAGTCATCAAATTTCTCTAAACAAAGTTACAATATCTAAAAGTGGACCTTCTGTCTTCAGTAGAACCTGTCTAATCAGCATCATTGTATCCTTTAATGCTTCTAAACTCATTTTTACCAAAGAACAACTCTTTGCCAAGAGATCCTTTAAGATATCTTAAGATACAGAGGACAAGCTCCATGTGTTCTTCGCAGGGAGAGATATTGCAATCAATCTAGATTACACGCACAATAAAAATGGGAAACAAAATAATTAACATATATCCAAATCCTACCAACCCAAATCACGAGAATTAAGGCCCAAGAAAGGAATTTTAACAACAATAATTAAGTCTTTTCTCACTAGATAAGGTCAGCTACATAAATAAAACGACACTGCAATGGCATACTATAAATGAGATCTATAGAGATATTATTAATTGTTAATTTTTTTTTAATGGTTTCACCTATTATTTTCTTTGCCTCTCTCTACCTCTAATTATCGAGCTATTCTCTATCTGATCTATTCTTCTCAGTATAACTTTTTTTCTCCACATATGGCCAAACCATATTAGCGAGATTCCACCATCTTTTCCACGTGCTACCACAACTTTCTCTTTAATACACTCATTCTTAATTATATCTCTTCTAGTGTGTCCACACATCCAACGCAACATTCTCATCTCTGCGACATTGAGTTTATCTTCATGTTGTCTTTTAACTGTCTAATATTCAGTACTATACAATATTACAAATCTTATAGTTGTACGATAGAATTTTCTTTTAACTTTGAGCGGCACTTTTCTATCACAAATGACATTCGAAGTCTTCCTCCATTTCATCCATCCTGCTTGAATCTTATGGTTTACGTCATTTATTTCGCCGTCATTTTGTATAATGGATCTAAGATATTTAAAACTTATGACTTTTTTTAATATATGATCTTTTAAGTTTCACTTTTAAATTCGTATTTGTTTGCCCTTTACTAAAAATACATTCCATATATTCTATTTTATTTCTATTTATACGAAAGCTATGTGTTTTCAAAATTTGTCACCATAATTCTAATTTCATATTAATTTCCTTTTTCGATTAACCAATCGAAGTCCTAAATCTTAGATATATTCAGTAACTGCGTCTAAAATCAAGTTAAAAAGATATGGACTCAGAGAAGACCCTTGATGTAGTCCTATAGTTGTAGAAAAAATTTTTGTATACCTATTTTGTATTCTCACACAAGTCGTGATTCTATGATGCATATCTTTGATTGCTCGAATATAAGTAATACATACTCTTTTTTTCTCTAAAGTTTTCCATAAAGGCTATCAGCGCTCTATCATATGCCTTTTCTAAATTGATAAAAACTATAAGTAAATCTTTTTGCTTTCTTTGATATCTCTCTATCAATTTCTGTAGTAAATAAATTGCTTCTATGGTTGATCTTCCTAGCATGAAACCAAATTGATTCTCTATGACTTGAGTCTCTTGTCTTAATCTCTGCTCAATGACCTTCTCCCATAACTTCATAACTTCATAGTATGGCTCATGAGTTTAATCTCCTATAATTGACATAGTTCTGTATATTCACTTTATTTTTATAGATAGGGATTAAAGTACTTATCCTCTATTCATTTAACATTTTCTTATATCTTATTATTACATTAAACAACTTAGTGAGTTAACTTATGCCTTTTCTGCCTAGACCTTTCCACACCTTAATAGGTATATTATTAGGTCTTACTGCATCGCCATTATCCATTCTCTTCAAAACTTTCTACTTCAAACTCTTGAATTCTACGATAAAAGATAATTTTGGTCCTCTTCTGTAATATTTAATCTATTAGAGTAACAAGTCAACTCATATCTTTCATTACAAAGCCCTTGAAAGTAACTATTCCATCGTGCTTAGATATTTTGCTCCCTTACCAAAACATTACTCTCTTCATCTTTATTACATTTCTTCAACAAAATGCCTATCTATCTTTATGTGTTTTGTCCTATCATGATGAATTGAGTTCTTTACAATGTTAATGGCAGCTTGATTGTCACAAAACATTTTAATAGGTTTCTCAATATTGATTCTTAATTCAATCAATAGTCGTTGTATCCACATTTTTTCACAAATACCGAGAGTTAAAGATCTAAATTCTACCTCTGCACTACTAGATACCACAAATTATTTCTTGCTTTTCTATGTTACAAGATTTTCCCATACATAGGAACAATACCGTGAAGTAGATCTTTTTTGCCCAATCTGTATAAGAGAAAACTTCAATGTAAAGTATAAAGTATCCCTTTTCCAAAGTTCATCTTCAAGTATCTCAATTTTATTTATTGTTTCCATGTGTTCTTCTATTGCATTGTTCATAAATTAACTCACAACTCTACTAGTGTATTATCCCGTCGATACCCTAACTTTTTTGTTGAGTCCATTGAGTATCAGCAGGTTTACATCTAATCATACATGTTTCCCTTAGCAAGTCTAAGACATATTTGCATTGCGAACAAATATTCCTTTTTTAGAACGAGGTACATCTATGCCTAGAAAATATTTTAGGTAGCCAAGGTGATGCATTTTCTTAAGCCAAGAAACGAAGTGTTTGGCAGAGGTAAGGATCGTCTTGAAAATTCAACGGATGTTTTGATAGCCATAAGTTGCCTCGATAAGATCGGATTTAGTTCTTTGCCAAAAAATAAGGAAAACTCTTACTTTGGAAGAAAACTCAATTTTTATTAATAATCTAAATCTCTTTACATAAGTATAAGGAATCCCTTATATAGTAACTTTATGAAAACACTAAAAAAAACCTGATTAGACTTCTATAGAATACGCCCTGTATGGCCCAAATAACATTAGTTATTCGGTCAACTAAACTAATAAAAACATAAATACATAATTAAACTAATATTTAGCCAACATAAAGAATGAGCTTAAAGTACATTAAATACTAATAATATCCTAGAAGAAAATATGTAACATAAAATTCATAATACATCTTTAAACTATGCAAATTTGGACTGGTTGTCTTTAAGATTTAACAAACTCTATTTGGCCTCAAGGCTGCAAAGTGTGATCTATTTGATGTCTTGGCTTGATCTAACAACTTACTCTTTAACCTACACGTCCAAGATAAAATTCAATAAAACTTCTTTGGCCCGCTTCGCTCTGCTCCTAATCATTAGACCGCATATCCCTTGCAAAAGATCTTGGAAACAGTTTGAAATAGATTTGGTAATACCTTGATCTCCATCATTCTCTTCCTCCTCGAAAGGATTCATCCTCGAATCAAACGCATCACCTACATCAAATAAAGATAAGTCAGCAATATTGAATATAACACTAATATTACCATACTCACTCAGTAAATCAATTTTATAGACATTATCATTGATCTGCTCAAAAACTTAAAAAGATCCATATCCCTTAGGATGTAACTTAGACTTTCTCTGAGCCAAAAATCTCTCTTTGCGCATATGTACCCAAACTCAATCACTAGGTTTAAATGAAACTCTAGTTTGGCTCTTGTTGGCTGGTCGGTTAAGAATGGATTCTCCAGGACCAAAATCTGTCTGATACTCAATACTTTTAAAATGTGGTAGTCCATGTAGAATGTCCTCAGAAAAAATATCAATGAATTCCTATATAAAAAACAACTATACTAGACAAAGAAATGTTAGGAGTATTAGTAAAATAAATATTTTTGTACATAAGCACAAAGAGGTTTGGCTTATATACCAAAGCACTCTTCATCTCACTTTTTACTACAAAAGCACCTACTCTTATTTTTTTTTCTTTCTCTTGCTCACAACTCTCTTTCTTTTTATGCTCATATGTCTCGGCCTCTCTTTTCTCTCACTCTCAATTTTGGCCTTATTATATTTCTTCTCTTTTTCTTTTGTTTCTCTCAACTTACACTCTTTTGTAATCCTCACTTGATCAGGAAAAGCCTCAACTGACTTTAGAGATGTTAGAATAAAGGTACAATTATGTATGGTCAATGTATATCGATTCTTGTAGCCATCATAATTGACCTTCTATCAAATTGTCATGGACATCTCAACAAGTGTCCAGCATACATTGGTACTATATCACAAAGCACCTCATCTTTGTAGTTACCAATAGAGAAAGATATTCAAACCTAATTAGTCACCCATATATCTCCCCTATTATTCAATCATCTTAGCCTGTATGGCTTAGAATGTTTCAATATAGGTAAACATAATTTATCAATCATCAAAGTACTAGTTATATTAGTGCAACTCCTACTATTAATAATCAAGCTACATACCTTATTATTCACGTGGCACTTGGTCTAGAAGATGTCCTTACGCGGTTCATCATTAAAATCATTATTAGGCTGCATATTGAGAGCACATTAAGTAACCAATACTTCTCTGGTTTATCAATCTTCACATCACTGCAATCCTTCAATGGTGGCATCTCATCATCACTAGAATGCTCACTCTCCATGCTTCCATTATCAAGAAGAATAATGTTTCTCTTGTTAGAACACTGTGATGCAATATGTCCAAACCCTTGACACCTAAAAAATTTTGTATCTCGTGTTCTAAAGGAAGTAGAAGTCTCATCCATACCTTTGGAGTTAGGAGCTGTAACTGAACTACTCCCCTTGCCCTCTTCTTTCGGCCTAACAAAAGCCTTTTGGTTGTTTTGCCAATTCGGCTTCTATGGAGTTTTAGAAATTAAGTCAAATTTAGAATATACTCTAACCTTTAACTGATTCTCAACTTTAATTGCTTTATGTAGTAGATCTTCCATCTTCACATAATGGTGCATATCCATTGCATCTGCAATTTCTTTCCTCAAACAGCCAATAAACCTTGCCATTGTAGCCTTCTTATCCTCCTCAATATTAGCTTTCATTATGACAATTTCCATCTCATTGTAGTAATCCTCTACACTCATATATCTTTTATGTAAGTTTTGTAGTTTTCTGAACAAGTATCTATAGTAATGACTAGACACAAACTGTTTTCTCATCACAATTTTCATCTCTTCCCACGATCAAATGGGCTTTTCACCACTCCTCCGCCTATTAATTGCTAAATGATTCCACTAAATACTAGCATAGTCAGTAAACTCCACAGCAACTAGCTCTACCTTTTTTCCTCAGTATAGGCATGACACTCAAATACATGTTCCACCTTCCTCTCCCAACCCAAGTTGTTTGGTATGCTTAGGCTTAGATGGTAACTCAAGGTTATCCAACCTCATATTCAACAATTTAAGCTATTCTTGAACTGTCTTAATGAAGAGTTTAAGGTCAATTTCAGGTTAATTTCTTTCACTGCTCATTTTTGTCTCACAAACCTCACGTGTTTACACTCAATTTTACTTTCTTTCCCTTAAAACTCTTAAACAAGAACCTGATCAACAAGCTTATCAAAATAAACAAGTGAATTAAGAATGATAAGAATAAAATTTTAGATTATAACAACCTTAGGAGCTGAATTTGAGAAAAAGAGAGATAATAGAACCAGTATGTTGTTTTTGGCTTCTTTTTTTTAACTTTTTTTTTTTCAATGAACTTCCGCTCACCTTTTTTTTTTGTATTCAGGAAACCAAATTGGACTAAAACCTTTTTTTTGGTGTTTTTGAGGAATTAAACTATAACTAAGAAAAGAAAATTGAGTATAATTTGGACTCTTTATTTTTTGGAATGAATTAGATTATAATTAGGAAAAAAAAATTTGACTAAAACTAGGACTCTTTGTTTTTTAATGAAATATACTATAATTAAGAAAAGAAAATTGACTACAATTAAGACTCTAACTTGACCTAAAGAAAGGTAGAAGAACAAGAACGACTCTAGAACACGAATAGAAGAAAAAAAGATAGAACACTAACTGAATTTCAAGGAGTTAAGGCTCTAATACCAAATGATGTGTTTCTTTGAACCAAGAAATAGAGTGTTTGGTGGAAGCAAGATCATCTTGAAAATTCAACGAATATTTTGATCGGGACGAGTTGTTTCGATAAGATCAGATTTAGTTCTTTGCTCAAGAACCAAGGGAAACTCTCACTTTGGAAGAAAACTCAACTTTTGTTAATCATTCAAATCTCTCTATATAAGTATAAGGAATCCCTTATATAGTCACTCTATGAAAACCCTAAAAAAAACCTAATTGGATTTCTATGGACTATGCCCTATATGGCCCAAACAACATTAGTTATTCGACCTAACTAAACTAATAAAAAAATAAACCTATAATTAAACTAATATTTAGCCAACATAAAGAATGGCCCAAAGTATATTAAATACTAATAATATCCTAGAAGAAAGCATATAACATAAAGTCCATAATACATCTTTAATCCATACAAATTTAGGTTGGTTGTCTTCAAGATCTAACAAACTCTATTTGGCCTTAAAGCTGCAAAGCGTGATCCATTTGATGTCTTGGCTTGGTCCAATAGCTTTCTCTTTAGCCTGTACGTCCAAGATCAAGCTCAATAAAGTTTCTTTGGCCCACTTTGCTTTTCTCCTAAATTGGACCGCCTATCCCTTGCAAAAAATCTTAGGAACAGTTTGGAATAGGTTTCAACACCTTGATCTCCATCACAAGGTCTTTAATTTCAAATTCCTTGGCTAAATGCTTCTTCATCTTCACTAGTTCTTCCTCATCATCACTGGTCACGACCATATCTTCAACATATTAGTTGGATCACTATCTTCTTTTTTGGAGTGAACTTCACAAATAAGGTATGGTTTGCCTAACATTAAGTGTATCCTTGTTTGGTAACTGACTGTGCAAATCTGTCAAACCAAGCACGAGGTGATTATTTAAGACCATATAAGGATTTTTGGAGTTTACATACCTTAGTGATTAGAGAAAGTTTCAAGGGTTGGAGATATCTTCATATAAACTTATTTCTCTAAGTTGCCATTTAAAAATGCATTCTTCACGTCTAGTTGATGTAATAACCAATTTAGATTTGCTATTAATAAAAAAAGGACTCAAACAGTATTAAGTTTGGCCATTGATGCAAATATTTCTTAATAGTCTATCCCGTAAGATTGAGTAAAACCTCTAGCAACTAATCTTGGTTTCAATCTATCAACACTTCCATCAGACTTGTGTTTAACTATGAAAATCCACTTACATCCCATTAGTCCTAGAGGAAGGTTTAGGGTTTTCCGTGTACCATTCTTTTCCAACACTGATCTTTTCACTGATAGCCTTTTTTCATTTTGGATTCTTAAGAGCCTTTTGAATGAAATTAGGGACCTATATCCTATCAAACTCTACAACAAACACTTGATAGGGCGGTGATAAGCCATCATATGAAATAAATTTGCTGATGGAATGTTTTGTACAAGATCTAACACCTTTTCTTGAAGCAACAGAAATATTTAAGTCATCTACTAACAATAGGGATTGAGTAGGAGTTGGACTCAGTTGTGACTCTTGGTCATGTGTGAGAGAAACTAGTTGCTCTATTATCCTTTCAAGTCTTATTCTTTTATTGTAGATAATGTGAACCGTGTAATGGTGAGGGTGATTATTGAGTGAATATCGACAAAGTCCTACATCGGTTAGCAAGGGAGGTCTTGGGTGTTATATATATGGGTTCACAATCCTTTACTTATGAGTTAGCTTTTGAGGTAGAGTTAGGTGGGTTCATATCATGTGGTATCAGAGTCTACTCTCAACTGGTTGAGTGGCTTGGCCAAATCGCCAACTAAGGCAGGTCATCAAAAATTATGCCATGAGGGTAGCTTGTGGTGTAACCTATACACCTTGCACGAGGACGTGCAAGCCAAAGAGTGGACGAATAATGTGAACCATGCAATAGTGAAGGTGATTATCGAGTGAATATTGATAAAGTCCCACGTCGGTTAGCGAGGGAGATCTTGGGTGTTATATATATGGATTCGTAATCCACTCTTTACGAGTTAGCTTTTGAAGTAGAGTTAAACAGGTTCATATCAATAGACACGTAGCTCATCTCTTTAGTGTGAGGTGAATTTAGGTTCTCTTCGGTTTGAGGAGGTACAATTGGTGTAGTGGGATAAGGTTCCTCAGGTTTTGGTTCAGGTTCAATATGCTGTATAATTTGTTGGGTAGGAGATTGTGTAATTGTGATGTTAGTAGGTTCTGTTTTCAAAGTCCCAAGGTTTTTCCAAGGCTGATATATATTTATATTTTCTCCTTGCATAACAGTTTTGATATAATAAGCTTGGTTTTCAAAGAATGTCACATCTATAAAGGTGTAGGTCCTTTTAGTGATAGTAGAGTAGCATTTATAACATTTTTGATGTGGAGAGTATCCTATGAAGATGCATTTAATTGATTTAGGATCTAATTTGCTGCAGTGTTGCTTGTTTATGTGAACAAAGGCTATGCATTCAAATATTTTAGAGTCAAAAGATGCGATGACTTTTGTATGTGGAAAAGTTTGGAGAAGGGATTGGCCAGGAGTTTGATATTTTAGTGTCCTAGATGTCATTCTATTGATAAGGTATCCTAATAGCCATATTTCATTAATATCAGAATTTAAAATAGACTTACTCTCACAACTGACATTTTGAGCTTGTCTTAGAGGAATATCACCCTTGAGTAGATAGAATGCAGCTTTTATCTCAGTACTACTAATCATCTTTCCCAAATACAACTCCTAAAATTCACAGAAGGTTGAAGAAAATTTAGCATGACATTGAAGAACATGAGTTAATTTACTTATGGAAAGTAAGTTGCAATCCGAACATATAGAATAGAATTAAAAATGGCTTGTTTGTTCCAACAGGAACAAGAAACAGAATGGGCCTATGCAGACTTTGGATATAGGAAGTTATTTAATAGGAAGTTATGTTAGTCAATTATTTACATGGCAGTTTATGTATGGTAGTTATCTTAGCAGATTTTAGAGTTAGTTATCTAAGTGTATGTAGTGGTATTCAAAGGTGTAAGTTAGTGGTCTAGGGTGTGGTTTGTATTTTTCTAGATTGTGAAAGGTGGAATTTGTTCTCAGAAAAAATCTTAGGCATTGGCTGAATGAGAGATTCTCTCAAACATATTTGGAGGGTGCAAATTGCTGTACTCTGTTGAATTTAGTAATATTATGTGTTTTTCTATAATTGACTTTTTGGAACCCTATTAGAACTCTTACTAAATTGGAGGTTATCATTAAATATTCAATAGTGTACAAAGAGATATATATATATATATATACACACACACACACACACACACACACACACATTTATACACAAAGAACCTAACAAACTTAGTTAAAGATACTATCCTAACCTAAAAGATAAGATCTCTATCCTAACTGCCCGAAAGATAAGCTACATCTAATTTGAATTCAAACTTTTAGGGATAACAAACAAATCAGAATAAAATAGTTACAACAGAATATTGTAGATAATAAAATAAACTCCCTTATTTTTTTATGATTCTACATATATATATATTCTGCAGGTTACTACCCCATTGTTGAAGTTCGTGGCAGAGTTTGTCCTAAATAAAGCTCAACGTTTGACATTTGACTCCTCTTCTCCAAATGGCATACTTCTGTTCCGGGAAGTTAGTAAATTAGTTGTTGCTTATGGATCAAGAGTTCTGTCACTTCCGAATGCCACCGATGTATATACCTATAAGTTCAAAGGAATATGGATATGCCTAACAATTCTGTCGAGAGGTAAAAATATAGCTTCTGCATGGATAGCCTGTCTTGTTCATGCTATTCTTATTATGTGCTTTACTATTCTGCCTAAATTTTGGTTGATTTGCTTGTATCTTCCATAGCTTCTTGTTCATGCTAGGAGTACTTCTACTAGCGCTAGGAGAACATAACAAAACCCCAACTATGAAAGCCCATATGCTCTTAACAGAAACCAATGGCTAAAAGAAAAATGTATATGAGAAATAAACTTCGATGGACTTGCTTGTTTTACAGTGATCGCTAAGTTGCCTTCTTACTCATTTTTGTCAAAATCATGCTTACTTTGAATTACCTTATTGTAAATGACCATTTGCCTTAACAGAGTAGTCTTTGAGAGGGAAACGCCATAGTCATTAGCAGTCAAAGCAATTCTAGTGGTCATGAAATTCCCAAGACACAACCCCTTTTATCCTGTGAGCCACTCCATCTAGAATTGGAAAAAGTAACACTAAAGAGTACAGTGCTCCTGTCAAAGGCCGTTTTTCTTCACTCTAAAAGCTTAAGTTGTTTGGTGAAACCCTTTGAATGGTTTTGGTTGTATATTTAACTGCTCCATTGCAATTATCTTAAGACTCTAAATGCTTAGACCTTTTGAGATACAAGGTACTAGATAGAATTATTTTGGGCTATCGCCTAGAGAAACATATTTAAGTGGCCACTGCATGATTTGACAACCAGCAAAAGAAGCATTGGTAGAAAAGAACTTGATCATCCACATTCAATGTAGCCAAACTAATTATAGCCAAATTAATTTTCAATACCAAGATAAACTCAGAACTTAAGGGTAGAAAGAAAAATAATAAATTTTTCACTATAAACAAAAGTGAGTATCACCAGCATACCAAAGGTGAAATTGTTGAAGATATTGCATATCTCGGCCCACTTAGCCTGAGATAAGCCTTAATTATTCGGATATGTTATTTTTAGTAGTTATCCGGTTGTTTTCTATTTTCTTTGTATGTGTTTTACCGTCTTTATTAGGATTTTCATTATCTTTGATTTGCTTTATCATGATCCCAAGATTATTGGGATTTATTCGCTCATGATTCCTATGAATCCTGGTTATGCTATGGTATCTAAAATTAAGTGAATAATAAGATTTTTTCCTCCCTGTAAGTTTCTTCCCCAATGCAAACTCCACATGATATCCGAGCTACGCCATTGAGGGGAGACCATGGCTAGCTTTAAGTAGGCTCTCACGGGGTTAAGTAGGGATGGGCAAGAAGAATCTTCTTCCACCCCAAGCCTTACAATTAACCCCACTTATTCAAGTCTTCCTGCTGCCACTCTCAAAAACTTCCCTCATCTAATCACTGCTTACAAGCTAAATTGAAAGAATTTCTTGCAATGGTCCAGGTCCGTCCAAATAATAACTAGAGTCAGAGGAAAAATTGGATTTCTCAAGGGGACCATACCAAGACCAGCCTCCACAGACTTGATGTACACCACTTGGGACACCCAAAACGCTTTTGTAATGTTATGGCTCATTAATTTTATGGAGGAGCACATTGGAGCCCTATACCTTATCTATCCTACAGTCAAAGACATTTGGGATAAGGTAAGGATAGCCTATTCTGATCTTGAGAACTCAACACAATTATGTAAACTGAGGGATAAAGCAAGGGACCTAAAACAAGAAAGTTTAGGTGTAACTGAGTACTACACAGCCCTTACCAAACTATGGCAAGAACTAAACCTCTTTGAATCCAGTGATTGGTGTGATAAATGTCAAGATAAGTATATTAAATTGGTAGAAAAAATTCGAACATATGATTTTCTAGTTGGAGTCAATAAAGACTTAGATGAAGTAAGGGGGAGAATTTTGGAGATTCATCCGTTACCACGAGTTGAAGAAGTATTTGATGCAGTCCGAAGAGAGAAAAGTAGGAGAAAATTTATGCTGGGTAATCATCAAGAGCCTGGACAAGCTGAAGTTTCAACCTTCATGTCCAGGAATGTGGAGCAGACCCGTAAAGGAGAAGATAGGCGTGGAAAGAAAAGAAACCTCTGGTGTAACTATTGTCAAAAAATCAATCACACCAGAGAAACATGTTAAAAACTACATGAAAAACCAACAAACAACCCAAGCCGTGAGAAGCAGCATCCCAAGGACAGCAAAGCCTATTAATCCAGCATCACTCACAATGACCAGAAAGTAACCGAAAATTTGAGAAATCTCAACCTCAACAAAGAATAATTTAAGAGGCTCTTCAAACTTCTTACACCTGAAAAACATACTGGTACCTCTCTTATAGCCCAACAAGGTAACTATCTCACTGCCTTTCATTGCACTAACAGAAAAATAGTACTTTGGGTTATTGATTCTAGTGCATCAGACCATATGACAGGTAATGCACAATTTTTTACCACTTATACCCTTTGTTCCAGCCCTACAACTGTAAAAATTGCAGATAGATCCTTATCCCTATTTGTTGGAATAGGAACAATTCAAATTAGCCTACAAATCACTCTTAAATCAATCCTACATGTGCCAAAGTTATCTTGTAACTATTAGTAAAATGTCAAAAAACCAAGAGTGTCAAGTAATTTTCTCACAAGATAGTTGTGTTTTTCAAGACGAGTTTAGGGAGGAGGATTGACAATGTTAAGGAGTATGAAGAGTTATACTACTTTGATTCCAATGAGGATAAACAAGCTCTAGCCGCTAGCTGAGAAAGCTCACCCAAATCAAGTCAAGTGATGTTATGGCATCTTAGGTTAGTCCACCCTAGTTTTGCTTATCTTAAACATTTGTTCCCTTTGTTATTCAATAAAGATGATATTTTTCAATGTGAGACATGCCAATTAATCAAGCATCAAATATCTGTGTATAAATCTCGGCCTTACAAAGCCTCCAAAGCTTTTTCTATGATCCATAGTGATATTTATTCAAAACCATGGTTTATAACTTTCTTAGATGATCATACTAGAGTTTGTTGGATTTTTTTGCTTAAAGACAAATCAGAGGCCAAACAAATATTCATTAATTTTCACAAAATAGTTGAAACCCAATTTTCCACAAAAATTAAAATTTTACACACAGATAATGGAAGAGAATACTTCAATTAGACCTTAGGCACCTATCTCAAAGAAAATGGCATTATTCATCAAAGTACGTGTGCCTATACATCTTAACAAAATGGGATAGCTGAAAGAAAAAATAAATACTTGCTAGAAGTTGCTAGATCTCTCACGCTCTCTCTATGAACACACCAAAACAGTTTTGGGGAGATGCCATCCTAGCAGCATGTTACCTAATAAATAGAATGCCTTCTAGTGTTCTCCAATTCCATACACCTTTAGACACCCTCTCCAAATACTTTTCAAAAAACAAAACTTTTAACACTCTTCCCTTAAAAGTCTTTGGGTGCATGGCCTTTGCTAACAACCATGACCTCAATCACAACAAACTTGATCCCAAAGCTCAAAAATATATATTCATCGGGTATGCTGCAAATCAAAAAAGATATAAGTGCTATATTCCCGAAAAGAAAAAACTACTGGTAACTATGGATCTTACCTTTTTTTTAAATGTTTCATTTTCCAAAAAATTTCCTTCAAGGGGAGAATGTCAATGATAGAATTTTTTTACAATACTCCTCTCCTATCCTTGATACTACCTATGCCTTCACCCTGGATAATCACAAACAAACAAAAAGCCTTGACAACCCAGAACTGGAGGAAATCCTTGACACAAGCCCGAACAGCCCAAAAATTTGACCAACCTAGAAAATGATGCGAATATTCTTGAAACCAGAACTGCAGACCCAAAACACAATGACTAGGCTCAATTACCCCAGCTCGAACCAGAGCTTCGTGTTTATTCTCGTAGGAAAGGCAGATGGCTACTGAGGCTCCTAACATTGTCATGAATCCTCTCCCAATTTAGGTAATGTTACTGACTCTAGTTTCTTGGAAGATTCCTATTATTTACCTATTGTCTTGAGAAAAGGCACCCGTACATGCACCAACATCCCATTGCTAAGTTTGTGCAGCTAGATCACTTATCAGCTCCTATGAAGGCTTTTGTGGCAAAATTAGAAGAAATACAAATTTCTAAAAATATAGAAGAAGCTCTTAGCCAACCGGAATGGAGGAAAGAAATTGAGGAGGAAATGCTTGCCCTTAAGAAAAATTAAACTTGGAAAATTGTAACAACTAGGAGGAGCTACTCCAGTGGAGTGCAAATGGGTCTTCGCTGATCCAATGGAGAGATTGAGAGGTATAAAGCTCACTTGGTAGCAAAAGAGTTTACTCAAACCTACGGAATTGACTATCAAGAAACCTTTACTCCAATAACAAGTTCAACACCATCTGAGTTCTCTCACTTATTGCCAATCTTGACTGGCCTCTACACCAACTAGATATAAAAAATGTTTTTATCAATGAAAACTCGACCGAAGAGGTGTATATGAATCTACCTTCAGGCTTTAAGAGCCAATTCAATATGGACAAGTTTGTAAGTTGAAAAAATCTCTCTATAGCCTAAAACAATCACCAAGAGCATAGTTTGAGAGATTTACTAAAGTTATTCTTAAAATAAGCTATCAACAAGCTCATATGGATCATACTCTATTTTTTAAGTATAATGGTGGTAAATCAACCATCCTTATTGTATATGTTGATGATATTATTTTAACAGATGATGATATCTCATAGATAAAATCTCTCAAGGGAAAATTGGCTAAAGAATTCGAAGTCAAAAATCTAGGTATGCTCAGATATTTTTTGGGGATGAAGGCTGCTAGAAATAAATTCAAAATTTCTATTTCTCAAAGAAAATATACTCTTGATTTACTGAGGGAGACCAATCTACTTGGGTGTAAACCAGTTGACACACCTACTGACCCCAACATAAAATTTGGTGATCAGAAAACTAGCACGCCTGTGGATAAGGACATATATCAAAGGCTTGTTGGGAAACTCATTTATTTGGTTCACACTAGACTTGATATAGCCTATGCTGTTAGTATGGTAAGTCAATTTATGCATGATCTTCATGAAGAACACATAGAAGCTGTCATTAGAATTTTGAAATATCTTAAAGGTTATCCAGGAAAGGGGTTGTTCTTTAAGAAATGACAATCACGTGAAATTGAAGTTTTTACTGATACTGACTGGGCAGGTTCAATGACAGATAGAAGATCTACATCTGGATATTGTTCTTATGTTTGAGGAAATCTTGTAATTTAGATAAGCAAAAAAACAAAGTGTTGTAGCTAGGAGCAGTGCCGAGACTGAATTTAGATCTCTAGCTAATAGAGTTAGTGAGTTAATTTGGTTAAAGCTACTTTTAGAAGAACTTAAAATTGAAAGGGAAGGCTCTATAAAGTTATATTGTGATAATAAAGCAGCTATTAATATTGCTCACAATCTAGTTCATGATAGAATTAAGCATGTTGAAGTTGATCATCATTTTATCAAGGAAAAAGTTGATAATGGAACTATTTGTATTCCTTATATAGCTTCAAAGGAGCAAATAGCAAACATTCTCACAAAGGGGTTACTGCGACCTATTTTTGAGAAGATGATGAGTAAGCTAGGCTTATTTGATGTTTACACCCAGCTTGAGGGAGAGTGTTGAAGATATCGCAGATCTCAGCCCGAGATAAGCCTTAATTATTCAGATATGTTATTTTTAGTAGTTATTTGGTTGTTTCCTATTTTCTCTATATGTGTTTTACCCGTCTTTATTAGGATTTTCATTATCTTTGATTTGCTTTATTATGATCCCAAGATTATTGGGATTTATTCGCTTAGGATTCCTATAAATCCTAGTTATGCTCTTGTATCTAAAATTAAGTGAATAATAATATTTTTTCCTCCCTATAACTTTCCACTCTGGTGCAAACTCCACAGAAGCCATAACTCATTAGAATCTACTCTGAAACCTTTAATGAGATCCTAATCAACAACCCTAGAAATCATTCAACTCAGAGCATTAGCCACTATAGTGAACAAGACAGGGGATGAAGGATCCTAGTGCCTAATTCCTCATTGACGTTGAAATCAAGATCTAGGCTCACCATTCACCATCACCAAGATAGTGGTAGTTGAAAGACAGCCAATATTCTACCTTCTCCATCTAAAGCCAAAACTTTTCTATTGAACTTTAGGGTTAAAGCAGAAGTATGGTTGGCAAAACTCAGGCTAAAGAGAAAACACACTCCAACCCTCTGCACCTTTCCTTTATTTATAATACTTTGAAAAGAGAGATTAACTACTAGATAAACTCCTAAAGATGTTGATAAGAGGTAACTTTAAGAATCCTAAACAATAATAAACTCCTAAAGATGTTGATAAGAGGTAACTTTAAGAATCCTAAACAATAATAAACTCCAAGACTCATGTATAATATTAAACTCTTGATATCGAGATCTTGATACCATGAGAAAACAATTTCAATCCTATGTAAGATTGTTTTCTTACAGGATTGGACAGGATCGCAATCTGAAGTATGAGATCATAGGTTGCATAATCCTCTACAATCTGGAAAGCTTAAATTCTTTTTCCAGTGAAAGACAGTGTTCTAGGTTCCCCTATACCAAAACACTGTTTTTCAGTTTTTCCCATGCCAGAACATTACATTCTGGCTTCCTCCAATAAAAAAACCCAGAATCAACAGTCCCTCCTCCCTGGAAATTCACATCACCAGCCCTTTCTTCCATCTGCATCCCCCCACCACACAGCCAAAGCCCTGCCCAGCAGCCATTTGACTAGGTTGACCAGCATTTGCGTTTCTATTGTGCTTCATGTTTGTAATTGGCTTATTGCATTAATTTGTTTTTAAATAGCAATTGCGTCTTAATTGGATATTTGGATATATCCAAGACTCCAAACTTAATTAGAATAGTAAGTTATTATTATGTGTTATCTTTTGAGTTGTGACTTAAATATGATCTTGTGATTGTTGAAATTTATGACTTTCCTTGTTAATGTATGATGAGATTTTGATAGTATTATTATTATTTGTGAATTTTATATAACAATATATGTGTGTGTTGTGTGTGTATGGTTATTTTTTGTCAGTGGTAGAATCTTACAATCTTCGATCCAATCCTATGATTGGATCTTTTTGGCACCTTGGCCAATGCTATTTAAGATCTCAATCTTGGCAACCTTGCTCCTAACAGCTTAAGCGTTTGGGATAAACCAATGCTATTCTTCATAAACCTTGGCCAGTGTTATGGTGGTTTTTGCTTTGTCCACAATTCAAACCTAAAAGGCTTTTGTGTATGGCCATCTTCTGACAGCTTAAGATTTTGGGATGAATTGGATGGGGATGATATGTTTGTCAATGTTGATTTATATCCATAGCCGAGCTAATTTTTGTATTTTGCCACCAAATGACAGCCCTTGCAGGAAACTACGTCAACTTTGGTGTGTTTGAACTATATGGTGATAGAGCTCTTTCCGATGCACTTGATGCTGCTCTAAAGATGACACTTTCAATATCTTTGTCAGATGTATTGGCATATAGGAAGGTATGTATACAAATATTTTCTTTGCCATATATTGCTATGTATAATCCAACGCTAATTTGATTTTTTATCAAATTATATTAGCAATTGTAAGGCGAAGGACAATTTCAATTTTTAGTGTTTAATATAAGCTTTGTTTACTTTTGTTAATCTATCTAAGAAAATCTTAGTTTAATATTCACAAAATGTGTTTTAGTGTGCAGTTTAATGTGATTCTTATTTGGCAATGTTTTTATGTTCTAAAATAATTTAAATTGCATATATATACTGAATTACCGATAGAATCTCTGATTTTAACGTTCTATTGATCCTTTCAATCAAAAAATATAAACTGGTTATTTTAAAATGCATCACTGTAAGTGTTGATATGCATCTTGCTTCGTCCATAACCTGTAAATGTGATGCATTGTAAATTATGTGTTTAACTAGGTCGATTCTTATCAAGTCCTTCCACATTACGTGGCAGATCAGTTTTCTGCTAGCTTACCACTTTTTATTAAGTTAAAGCTCACTTGTTTTTTCTTCTTTGCAGCTAACAAGGGCTTACTTTGCGTTCTTGGAGGTTTTGTTCAACAGCCACATCTCTTTCATATTGAACCTGGATACAAGCACCTTCATGCATATAGTTAAATCCCTTGAATCTGGTCTTAAAGGCTTGGATACAAGTATCTCATCACAGGTTATAGCTATGGGCAATACTTTTACTCCATTTGCATCTTCTTGTTTCAGACTAGATCACATTAAACATCTTTTTTTGAGCTTTTGCATCTCTTTCTTATGGGATCACAGTGCTGTTAGTATTAAGTATTTGATTTCTTGTTACTGTGCTTTCATCAAATTCAATGAATTTCTGCTTACAGTGTGCATCTGCTGTTGATAATTTGGCTGCTTACTATTTCAACAACATCACTATGGGAGAGGCCCCAAATTTACCTGCTGCCATCAATCTTGCTCATCACATTACAGAGTGCCCCAATTTGTTTACAGAAGTATGACATATATTTTACTGATGATCAATCTATTAAAAAGTTTTATGTCTTGCTATAGGTTTTAAATAATTTTTTTTTATAAAAGAATAATTCATATTAGAAGAAAAGAAAACAGTACAGTTAGACGGAGGATAAGAAGTCCTCACACCAGAAAACAAGAATAAAAACCCATTACAAATTCAGAAAAAACAGTGCCTTATGAGACTAATCAGTGAAGAAGGGCTGCCCAATCTCTTTGCATATCTGAAATAGTGACTCCCATAAATAAACTATTAGCTGGACACTAAAGAGAAGCCATATACATAAGCTTTAAATAATTACATCTGTCTGGAATCGGAAACAACTGTGCCCCAGCTAATACTACCATAATTTCATTACTCAGTTCAGTGCAAAACTTCAAATCATGAAAAAAAACGTAGTATTTAGGAACAGTCTGAAAGATGCTGATTTCTGTTTTGTCCTTTTACTGTTGATTAAATTGTAAGCATTTCCTATATTCTTCTACCTTATCTTCCCCCCTCCCTTCTCTTTTTTATTCAGAAGGAAGGGAAAGCAATTTTCTGATGTCTAATCGAACTGTGTCTCTTTACATGCTTAAGATTTTAAAGTCCCTCTTCGAGATCATATTATTCGAAGACTGCGGTAACCAGTGGAGTCTGAGCAGGCCAATGTTGAGCTTAATAGTTATTAGTGAGCAGGTAAACAACCTTTTGAAAGTGTTATTTTTGTGTGCTAATTCATGTATGGTGTTGTTTATGGTTCGGAATAGACATGAAGTAGTGATAAATATAATTACATAATTTTTTGTTTTACATATATGGTAACTTTATTTTTTTAAAAATAATTTATTGATAAAAAGAGAAACTAATACATCAATGGGTGACAATCCTCCCAAAGCATAAAGAAAACAATTTTTATTTTATTTTAAAAAATGAACACTAGATCATCCAATCCATTCGTATATCCATAAGGAACAAGACCCCTGAAAAAACCATGCTGAAACAGAGGGAGGCCAAAAAAATAATTCTTCCCCGAAGATTTGACAGAAGAAACTTCTGATGAAAAAATGTGGCATTCCGTTCTAATTATATACACCATAAGCCTGCTAACACAGCACTCTGTCAAAGGACTTTCTGCTCCTTGCTTACAAAAACCCTGGTACAAAATGCCATGAGCACCCTGATGGACCAGACAAGTAGCCTGGGCCTACCACCTAACCAAGGTGGCCTAGGCCCAACTTGCATGGCCTAATTGAAGATCTGAGCTCACTAAACCTGGGCGCAAGAAATCACTAACAGGACAAAGATGGTGTACAGACACTTCCAGAAAGGACAAAGATGGTGTACAGACACTTCCAGAAAATTGTGCGGGCAGCATAACGGCTCATTCCTGACATTGTACCAAAGATTACGGGGCCTATCTACAATCAGCACGTGGCATTGGTTTACACCTGCCAGCCAACCAAAATTACCATTTTGCCACTGGGGCCTCACCTATATATGAAGTTCAATCATACCATTAGATAATCACCTTTTCTGTCTTTGCCGTCTTTGAGCTTTCGTCCCCTATTCATCTTGATCACCCATTGACTTTGCCACTAGAGTCCACATTGGAGCTTTGTGTCTCGTGGCACTGACCCCTTGCAGGTGGTTGATTCACTCAGGGGATCCTCTAGAAGCATTTGGCCAAAGGATCTATCATCAAACCCTAAACTTAATAGTTATGAAATAATCTAATCGAAGTCCTCCGTACAGATCTGATAGCTTATAGTTGCATACTCACTAAGTGGAGTTTTTATGTAAACAATAAATTTTAGAAACTAAAATTTGTAATGCTGGATGGACATATTTAATATTTTAGAGTCTATGATATCTTGTCTATTTATTGTGATTTAATATAAATTTATGTCAAATTGAACTGTAAATAATAATTAATGATAGTAGATGCTAGGAGATGGTGACAATATTTCCTTGGACATTGGATATCTGTGATTAATTTATATAGCCTTTTCTTTATACATTATTGAAGAAATTGAAATTTGTTGATAATCATAAGAACATTTAAAGATCTATTCAGTTGAGAAATTAGTCCTCTCTTTTCTCCTTACACTTTTATGTTTCATAACTTTAGAATGTTGATTCAGTGTTTTGCTTGTTAAAGTGAAGTAGACAACTGTATTTTCCAATTTGGATGGAAAATACAGTTCACAATTTGAAAGCAAAATTTAGAAAGAATCAAGAATAAGTTTCAAAATAGGGGGGTGGGAAAATTTGCTTTTCTTGAACATGTTTTTCACGTGTTTTCTAGCTCTTAACAGGCAAAAAAAATTATAACTGAATGTACCCTTAAATTTTCATCAACCTTGTCCATTGGCTTATTGTCACATTTTAATCATTGGATTGTTGGAGTTATTGTGGTGTTTTATTTTTGAAGTATGATGTTTTTATGTTGGTTGGAAAAACTAGACCAGTTCAGCTTGTCCAATCATTTGACCAGATAGGCTATCCTTCCAGATTAGACCCTCTAACTGTTTTCATGGTTAAATGAGATGGACCGATGGAAACCTTTAAATATCAGTGAATGATGAATATTGGGAATTCAAAGACCACTCTTTAAAACCAGCCAGTGTATATATTAAAGACATAAAAGTGTTATTTGGGTTCTAATGTTATGATGATTCACACTA
The DNA here is from genome assembly GCA_037074535.1 of Gleditsia sinensis. Taxonomy (NCBI): domain Eukaryota; kingdom Viridiplantae; phylum Streptophyta; class Magnoliopsida; order Fabales; family Fabaceae; genus Gleditsia; species Gleditsia sinensis. The sequence goes on along the minus strand of CM073468.1, from coordinate 55,819,852 downwards.
TTTGGGTTTGCTTTTCTGATTGGATAACTGAAGCTTGTCAATGGCTGAAAGGATAAATAAATTGGGGAGAAAACAAAATTGATTTGACATAAAAGTAAAAAACAAATTGACAAAAGGCATGCTTTAGCTTTGCTTTATCTAATATGCTAATTTAGTAAAAAGAAACCTTATTAAGTACTAGGGTAGCAGTTTAAATTTTTCTTCAGTGTATTATGCTAAATTATCTTTTTATCATTGTTTTGTTTTCTATATTAATCTGTAGTGACAAAGGTACGGTGTTTTTTTAATTTATATTTATTTTATGTATGTATAACTGACGTCATCCAGTTTCATCACTCGTTGAATTGATCAAACAATGAATTGCCAGCCATTTTGTTTGGTTGTTCGGTTGGAATTATAAAACATTATAGTTTGCTAATTATTCATGTTTCTGATTTTTCTGTTTCTTGTTGAAGTTATGGAGAGCTAAGAGTTGTCATTTACTTGCAGATATTCTCAGATTTAAAAACACAGATCTTGACATCACAGGTATTTTCCTTTTCCCCAAATGTTTATGTTCATTAAATAGATGGAAAGCATTAAGCATCGTAATATATTATATAAAATGGACAGTTTGAAAATGGAGGAAAAGAGAGAGTAAATATAATAATGGCTAAATTAAGAAAACTTTAGCCTTGAATTTTAGAATTTTATATTGCATATGGTTTTCATCAGGATTATGAACTAGGTATAACTAAAATATCAAGAATCTAGTGGCAGTAAACCAGAATAGCAATCACTGAAAGGTTCTTGGTCTTGAAATCTCATAGGGTTAATGTGATGGCAATACAAAAAATAATTCTTGATTTGACTATATACCAGACTGGTAGCAATAACTTGCTAGTAGAAGCCTAACATGGTTCAATATTGTATACTTTTTGTTACAACGTCTTGTAAGTATTAACGTTTGGTCTTGAAACAAGCACAGCTGCACAGCTCTTACTGCGTGTATTTGGTTTGCTGGGAGCTGTTGGCTGTATTTTCCCTCCATGTCTGTTTTGTGTGACCTAGGTTAATTCTTTTGCAGCCAATGGATCAGCATCAGCGGCTCTCACTATGTTTTGATAAACTTATGGAAAATGTTACTCAAAGTTTAGATTCAAAGAACAGAGACAAGTTCACTCAGAACCTGAACATATTCCGCCATGAATTTCGTACCAAGTAATTGAAATTTATACAAAGGAGGTAAATATGAAACATGATGATACATGGTTCGTGTCTGTTTGTAGAATCATCTTGGAATTGTGTCATGGGAGAAGAAACCACATGCGGTTTTCTTCAGTATAGTCATTTCAAGATTTGAAGAAATGTATTCCCTGTACTTGTGGGTCACGAAGTGTGAAGTTTGTACTTTGCAGAGGTACTACGGTATACTTCTCTTTGTACCATGATTGGGAGATTAAGTACAGATGATGGAAAGATTCTGGAAATATTTAAAGTACTGGAGGTCAGGACAATGGGAATAAATATATGTGGAACATAGGGGAGGGTGAGACGGGAACTGCCTAGTCACTTGGGGTAGCGATTGTGTGATTCTCTATTTAGTCAGAAGATCAATTCTTTTTAGAACAAGTGTATTATTCTTGATATTTGTTTTAGAAACTTGCCGGCTACCATTTGATATTTTGTATGATATAATCAATTCTTTGTATCTCTAGTTGAAAAAAAAAACGCTGTTTAAAAGTTAATAGAATCATAGAAGAGGCGATATCCTTACAGGAATCTCTAATTTTGCTTCCTCAATCTTACAAATTTTTTTCCTTGGAATTTTGTTGTGTCTAACTCCACAAAGTAATTGAAAAATCAATAACATGGAGTATCGTAAAGAAAAAAACAATATTGTGGTTGAAGAAAACTTGCAATCTACGGCGGTAAATCAATTTAAAAAAAATATATGTATACCCTAGCTTATTTCCGCTTGAGGTTTTTAGTCTTTTGTCCTTTAGCCTGTGTTAAGAGTAAAATCTTCATAATTTGTTATCAGTTTGTTTATGACCATGTTATTCCAATGATAATAAAATACACCTAGACCAATATTAATGGTTAAGCGTAGGTGCATGTTTGACTGGGCTTTCAAACCTTTCTTTTAAATGAGTTTCATAGAAAATGCAATAACAAATTAGTTAGTATTCAGTCGAGAGTAATTATCTCATAAATTGGCGTTCACTATGAATTTTAATTATTACACAACAATTGTAATATACAAAATAAATTTTACGTGGAATAAAATAATATTTTATACATACTGTTAAATGTTTATAATATAGTTATAAAATGATCTCAAATATCTATACTCTTACAAATATAAAGCAGTTTGCATTTTCTTTTAAGTCACATTAAATTTTGTAACTTTTACTTTTTATTAAATAAATAATTTATTTGATTATTAATATTTTGTTAAATAAATAAATCATTAATTAGTTGTACTTTATTTGCTTGAGAAAATTTTAATGTTTAAAAAAATTTAATTCATTTTCCATATGACTATTATGTTAAATTATTTTCTTTTTTTATTATTATAATATGAATTTAATAACTATAATTAGTTTTCTGAAGTTTTTTATGAAAATTTATTTTTAATTTTTAATTAATATATCACAAAATAAAATTTATTAAATATCATATTATTTTATTAATAAATGTTTTAATAAACTACACACAAAAAAAGCATTTAATAGCTTAAATAGATTATTATTCTATATTTAGCAATTATTGCATAATTTTATAATAAAATATTTTAGTTTTAAAGAATTAAGGGACTTAATTAAATTTTATACATTGGTTTTAATTTCAAGTGTAGATATTTTGTTTAAGGAAAATTAATTTTCAGTTTATACTAGAAAGATAAATTTTAACTATTAGGCCAAATAGGCTCTAAGAATCCACGTGCAATGGAAAAACCACTTGAACAACTAATGGAAGTGTAAAAACCTTGTGGCATACCTTTTTTCATCAACTTTTATCTTGATAATAAATGTTGCTAAATTTCGTCTTTAATTGCTTTAAAGATAAAAAAATTTCGTCTTTGATTTAACATTGCTACTAAATATTAAGAGATTTTTTTTATTGTGTCTTTAATTTTAAGATGGAAATTCTGTCTCCAAAATTTTAAAAAAAAAAAAAAATTCTCGCCAGAGATAGAATATTATTCGTCCCTAATCTCTCTCTAATGTGCACTCTCCTTAATTTTCCCTTTTAAATTCATTTCTAAAATTGATTTTATTTATTTTTCAATAAAAAAGCGAATACACTAAAATGTTTTAGGTGAGAACTAGATATTAAAAATTTCAATTCTCACTCAAATTTTAAAATAAGAAACTATATAGATAATGTTTTAAAGTATCAACTGAAGCATCAACAAAAATATAAGTGAAGCGAAGAGTTATAAAGTAAACATTGTCATACTAATATAATTCCATGCATATAATCATCACTAGTTCTCCTTGACTGATTTTCATCTCCCTCCTAATCTGCTCTTAAGATTCGGCTGACTCTTATTGTGATTCATTAGCAATAATGACATCAATAAGACTAGGCAGTCAGTTAATTAGACGTTTATGTTTTGGCAAATGTGCCATCTGCCTTTGTATCACTTGGTCTTGTTGAATTGTCCCCTCCAGAGCAATATGCTTCTCCTCAACTGTTCTCACAACGCCGTTGCTCTTCTTGAAATTGAGGGTAGACCCAAGACTCAAGTGCAAAATTGAATAAGTCCATGCGTCTTTGATTCTGCCCCAAAATGCGACCCTTCTGCTCACACCACCCACAGCCTCTATCGAGGTGATAGTATATTGGGCCTACAAACGGATTGTTAACCAATAAAGTTAATGTAATTATAACATACACATAATGAGTTCAACCAAATAGCTTAAACAGAGAAGCAAAAATAGTGTACATATGAGTATATAAAAAAAGTATAAAACCTGGTTCCATCTATGTACAAGTTACTAGACAGTCTGGACTAGAATCACTTCCTGTTATCACATTGCCATAAGTTGATCTAGAACTGCACCAATAACTCAACTAGAAAAGGCAGAGTTGCCAAGATGAGCGAGTTGGAAGGAAGCACTAAACTGGTGACCAAATCCCAAGTGTGATGGCATTTCCATTCACCGATTAATTGAAACTAAATTAGAGATGAACCACTGTTTCGTAAGATACTAATAATCATACGGTTCAGCAGCTCATATTCTACAACATAAAATCTTTGAGCTCTCAAGACAAGTTGATATTGGTATTACTATGAAATTATAAGAAGGTAAGAAGCAAACTGAGAAAAAAAAAAGTAGTTCCCCAAAAAAAATTAATATTTTAAAAACAAGATTAGTCATTGGACTAATGAAGTGAACGGTTCATTGATTCAACTATATTTAAATTATAGTCGAACTGGTAATAAAAAAATATAATATATTTTTTAATTTTTTATATTAATATGACATTAAAATATAATATGACATTAAAATTTAAATATATAAAATTAATTAAATAAGTATTGTAAAACAGAAAAAATCAAATATTACATATTAATATATTTGAAATTTTATTAATAACTCTATTACATATTAAAAAAATTCATATTTCTACATCATATAATACTTAATAGTCATTATAATACTATTTTTAATCACAAAAAATAAAAATTCATGTATAATTATCATTATGTTTAAGAAAGTAGCTATGAAGATATTATGTTGAGTTAAAAAAAAGAAGTCAAAATGGTGTACTTTTAATATTAAAAAATAAAAAATAAAAATAAAAAGTAAACCATTCAAACTTCTTCAATCCATCAATTTTAGACTGGTTCACACATTCTTTGACCAAATTATTTTACTAAATGATTTAAAAGGTTAAACTGAACCAGTACTTTTACCAGTTCATCACTTTTTTTATTCGATTGGCCAATTCTATCCAATTTTCACAACTAGAAAAACTATCTCATAATACTAAATGGAGACTTCCAGAAACTATGGATCAATATGCCTAATGTCTGTACTTAATAAGCTACTACAGATCCATCTTCAAATAACAATTAGGAGGCAATTGTAACATCCATGCAGGAGATTTGATGCCAGCAAGACAGTGATTGCTCTCTGCCTACCATCTTGTGATCTAAATGAGAATTTGTGCTAAATGTAAAATCCAATGGTACAACATTTTTTTCGCTTCCTAGTGGAAGAATTGCCGATAAATCTAATTTAGTCTTGTTTTATTTCCTTATTTGGAATTTTTTATTGAGTAAAATGAGTAACTTAGGTATTTTATTTGATTATTGATATATATTTAACCTATTGTTAAATTGTTTTGTAGGTTGATATTTAACAGGTGGTTAGAAAGATGAGTTTTTGAGTCTGTAAAAGATTTCACTTAGATGAAATATAAATATGATCATGATAGGCTTAAAAATAGCTTTACGTTAATATCTTATGTGTAATATCTCATAATTTTTAAATAATAATATTTTTTTTATAAATAAATATATTTTTATTATAAAAAATTATGTTTTGTTAAAAATAAATACGTAAAAAAGTTTTAAAATAGATATTGAAAATAAGAGAATGAATTATTATTGAAAAAAAATGAAGAAATTATTAGTGTACCAAATGACAATTTTATTGAAGTGGCTAGTGATCCAAGCTTAGCAATCGTGATTAGCACGACCACTTCTTTGTAAGAAAATTTGGCATATTTAAAAGAAAATTTCTAAGAAAGAGCAATTCTTACACCTACTCAAAGTTGGTTCTGTTAATGAACATATGTTGTCCTTACTTCTAGAACAATAAAACATTTATTTGAGCTTCTAGTGTCAAAAAAGTCTATACTAATATTGAAAGTTGTGATGATATCTACACTCTTGATTTTTTAAAACAACATCGCATGTTTTGGCCTTCCAAATATCATATCTTAAAATTAAAGGTCGATGCTATATTACTTAGAAATATTGACAATAAAAAATATTAGGTCTATGCAATGGCATTAGATTAGTTCTTACTCAAATGAGAGATCATGTATTAGAAGCAAAAGTAATTTCAATAAACATTGAACAAAAAGATTTTATCTCTAGAATGCAATGTCAACCCATGATATGAATCTCACCAAAAATAGTAAAATTCGGAATCAATATGGATTCAATTGAAAGGATTGTATTTTAATTTAGATTTATAATAAAATAAAATATAAAAAATGACATTGACTCATTATCTATAAAGAGATAATAATCAAAAGTATAAAAAAAATATTGTAGACGCTACACTCAATAAAAAATAAGAAGATTGTAAATGATAAGTCTTGTTTGAACTCCATAAAAAAAATCTTGATAAGTTTAAAAAAATATCTTTAAAAAATTAAAGAAAAAACACTCTCAATATGATTATTAATAATTTATATAATTTTTTTTTTGTTCAAGAACGTACATACTTATTTATAGGTCAATTACTTAAATAAATAATGAAAACTAAATAAAAAAACTCTTACAGAGTAAAAAAAATTAAAAATAGAAAAATTTTGTAGAAATTATTAAATAAGAAATTTTTCTAGCTAAATAAATAAATAAATAAAAATGTAATTTAAATTAAACCATTAAATAAATCTTTTATTTTGAGTCTATGTTCAGTTTTTAACTTTTATTCTTATTATACTTTAGACTGATATTGATATTGACTGATATTGGCCCATATTTAAGTAAATTTTATTGACATAAACCAAACTTGACTCTCTTTTAATAATAATACAGCTTTTTTCTTAATAGATCTTTAAAATTAAACTAATAAGTTCTTTTTTAAATTTTTTAACCTAAACTCTTCTAATAGATCAAGTAAAATTTGATGAAAGTCTACATTCTAATTTTATTCATTAGCGGTGCTCACATCAGAATGGTCATCATAGTTACAAGAATATCTTTCAAGCTTCAAAAAAGGTTATATCAATTGGCTAACTATTTTGCAATGACAATTAATAAAAGTCAAGGTCAATAACTGTTTCAAGTGGGATTCTAATATGTCGTGTGTTTAATCATGGGCAATTTTATGTTGCAATTTGTACTGTTTGAAGTAAGTATGGATTAATAATATTTGTATGTGGCAAGATAGGAAGATATCCAAAACTACCCACAAATATTATTTACAGAGAAATGTTTCAAAATTTGTCTTAGATATATATATTGTCATTTGATTAATTATTAATTTTTCTTGTATAATTTTTTATATAGTTGTTTATACTATTGATATATTTTTTTATTTTTATATGAAAATCATAAAAAATGTATGACTTCACAAATTTAGCTTTTATTATTTTACAACCATTTTCAAATCTTTCTAAAAATATATTGATTGCGTAAGATGTACCGTTTCTTCACAATTTCGTGCAATTTATCATTTTCTCTTTACTTTAATTAAAACCTTTCATTGCATGGGTCCAAAACTAGTTGCGTGTATAGCGTTACTTTTCACTCCACTCAACATGTGAGACAATTAGGGTAAGATTGATTTGTGAAAATATTTTTAATTTTTATTTTTTAAAATATATTTTTATTTATAAGTTTTTATTATTTATTTGTTTCGTAAAATTAAAAAATTTGTTCGAATTTTTTAAAAAATTTAATTTACTTAAATAACTATAAATATTACTTGATTTTTTAGTATAATGTTTTATAATCATAATTTTTTATTTTTTTAATAATTATGAAAGAATATATTTTAAAGTTACAAAAAAGTCACCCATTATTTTTTAAAAAACACTAAAAACCTCTTTAAACAATTCTTGTTTTCGCTTTATTTTAATTTTTTTTAAATATATTTTCTCTAAAACTCCACTAAACACATTTTTAATCATTTTTTATTTGTAACAAAAAAAAAAAGACAAAGCAAACATACTTTTAGTATTTGAGTAGCATTACACTTCTGAAGTTTCTAATACAAAACTTCAAATTTTGATTGGTTTAAAGGAAAAATAGTTAGACTTCGTTACTGTCCCTGTGTGAGGAGGATGTTACAAATTTTCTAAAATTAACATTAGTCTTAGTATTTGCATTATTTGAATAATTTTTTGACAAAAAAAAATTCTTTCGAATCCTGACAATTTAGCTATAATATTGACACAGACGTAAAATTATTATATTGAGATCACTTATGCTTAGTTTAGATGATAAAATTGGGTAAAAATAAGATAAGCTTATTTTTAGACATTTTAATTACAAGTTTATTATACAAATAAAAAATTAATTCATAGTGATAATAGAAATGTTATTAACATTTGTTCAAATGTATAAAATAACTTATAAGTGTTGTTTGGAATAAATAAGTTGTTATAAGCTAGTAATCAACCTATTCAAATTTTGCATTATTTGAATAAATTTTTGACGAAAAAAATTTCTTTTGAATTTTGACAATTTGGCTATAATATTGACGCAGACGTAAAACTATCATATTGAGATCACTTCTGCTTAGTTTATAAGATAAAATTGGGTAAAAAGTTAGATAAACTTATTTTTAGGCATTTTAATTACAAGTTTATTATACAAATAAAAAATTAATTCATAGTGATAATAGAAATATTATTAACATTTGTTCAAATATATAAAATAACTTATAAGTGTTGTTTGGAATAAATAAATTGTCATAAGCTAGTAATCAACCTATTCAAATCAACTTTATGAAAACATTGGGGGCATTTGGAATCAATTCCATCAAGAATTCATTTCAATTAATGAATTGAATTAAATTATGTTAATGAATCAAATCTTTTGTTTGGAACAAATATTCTAATTTATAGAATTCAATAATAATGTTTGGAACAGATTTAATAAAATTCAATTAGTTTTGCTATACTACCCCTTATTAATAAATCAATACGTTTATACCGTATTCGCTCAATCCAAACCTACCAATATTTGAATCTAACCGTTTATCTTCTAAGAATCACATACTATCAATAGAGATTATATGTTCCCATATTTTTGTGTGTCTTTTTGTTACACTAAAAACAATACCCCTATTATCAAAAGAATATCAAAATGGTATGGTGCTTATATACTAATATACTAAGAGTATACTCCTGGACAAAGACATATCAAGAGTCCTTCTCATAGCAACCATTACAATCAGGGTTGGAATAATTGGCAACTATGATTTTGTCGCAGAGAGTTGGTGAGTGAGGGATTTGATCTTGTGATATAGTCGTAGACATGTAATAAATAAATATAAACAAAATAAAATTATAATTTGACTTGAAATCAATTTTTTTAATCATTTTTTTATGGAATTTTAAAATAATAATAAAATTCATCTTTTTTAAAGATTAAGAAATAGAATTTTATTTTAAAATGCATTAAAAAAACCTTTAAAATTAGAATTCAATTAAAACGCCCGTTCGATTAGAAGTTAGACATCGAGCGAAGGCTCACGGGTTACAAATCCCAGCTCGTTAAAATCTAAGCTTGTATTTCCCAATCTGTCTTATCATCTTTGCCCGCCTTGCCCCTTTGTCACTTTAGAGAGAAGAGAAGCAAAAATGGCCGCTCACGCTATCACAGGAATAGGGGTAAGCTTAGGGCTTCCGAGCTCATTGATGCATTATCGAGCTCGTTCTATCACAATGGCAGTATCCGTCGATGAGAAGACCAAGAAGAATCTCACTCTTCGCAAGTCCGAAGAAGCTTTCACTGCGGCCAAGGTACTGTTGTTGTCTAGTTGCCACTTTCCCTTTCTTTTTCTGATCAAGTAGTTGTTTTCCTCGCAATGGGCTATTTTAGCTTTAAAATTATGCAAATATTGGGACTCTTCTTCTATATGGGGATTTTGGGTTGCAAGGAATTGATGGCTGTCTCCCATTTCAAGTCAGCAAATTACATTTGATCAGCCTAAATGTTGCAATATTCGCATAAAATTAGAATATTGGATTTCAGCGTCATTGTCGTGTAGACCATTTTCTGCAGATTTTTGCTTAAGCCCCCATTAATCGATAATAAGAGATTATATATTGCGCTATTTTATTGAGTTCAGTTAAACATTACATGTTTTATTTTGCATTGTCTGATTGTAACAAATGAAACGGTGATGGAAAAAAAATTTAGTTTTAAAACTTAAAAATTTTTATCTTATAATTCCAACGGTCTTTTTGCTGATGATTTAGGGTTGACCCGTTGTAACTGACTCATGAAATATTTCGTTTTCTTTTTAATCTTTCCTTTTGCAGGAATTGATGCCTGGAGGTGTCAATTCTCCTGTTCGTGCCTTTAAATCTGTTGGTGGACAACCAATTGTGATTGATTCAGTTAAGGGATCTCGCATGTGGGACATAGATGGCAATGAGTACATTGACTATGTGGGTTCTTGGGGGCCTGCAATAATTGGTCATGCCGATGATGAGGTCCTATTGTTTCCAAATATAAGGCTTCTGTTACTTCTATATGATTACATTGCTATCTTTGTTTTCTGTTTTTCGTTTTGAAATTATACTTGTTGCTGCAGGGGTTGATGTGGAGCTTTGCTCTAGATTTCTTCTTTCCCAATGGATACACCTAGGTTGAGAGATCTTTTTATTTGGTTACTTATTTTATTTCTTAGAGAACTAGAGGTGACAAAGCATTGACAACTCATTTCATTGGGGATCTAGAGATAGACATATATAGAAGTAATCTATTAGGTTCAGGGACCTTCTTTCCCACTTCTTTTGGTGGTGGTGGTGGAGGCATCCAGTGCGTGGGATGGGGAGGGACAAATCGTATTGTAATTGTGATAACATTTCCCCAAACAAGATCTCAGTAGTGGTTGATATTTCATTCATTTTGTCACTATCTTTTAGATTATTGTGATATATTGACATGGCTGGGTTATATTTTTTCAACTTTGTGACAAAAAGTTACTTTCGATATACATTCCAGGTGCTTGCAGCTCTAGCTGAAACAATGAAAAAAGGAACCAGCTTTGGTGCACCTTGTCTGCTGGAAAACATTTTAGCAGAGATGGTTATCTCTGCAGTTCCAAGCATTGAAATGGTTAGATTTGTTAATTCAGGCACCGAAGCATGCATGGGGGTGCTTCGTCTGGCCCGTGCATTTACTGGTAATGAGAAGATCATCAAGTTTGAGGGATGTTACCATGGTCATGCTGATCCTTTTCTTGTTAAGGCAGGTAGTGGTGTTGCTACCTTGGGACTTCCTGACTCCCCTGGTGTTCCTAAAGCAGCCACTTTTGAAACCCTTATAGCCCCCTTCAATGACTTCTCAGCTGTTGAGAGTCTCTTTGAGGCCAACAAAGGAGAGATAGCAGCAGTTATCCTTGAACCTGTTGTTGGAAACTCTGGTTTCATTGCACCTAAAGCCGATTTTCTAAATTTCTTACGCAAAATCACCAGCGAAAACAATAGCCTCCTTGTCTTTGATGAAGTCATGACTGGATTCCGTTTGTCTTATGGTGGAGCTCAAGAATATTTTGGCATAACTCCTGACTTAACAACTTTAGGAAAAATCATTGGTGGGGGCCTGCCAGTAGGTGCATATGGAGGGAGGAGAGATATTATGGAGATGGTGGCGCCAGCAGGACCTATGTACCAGGCTGGAACCTTGAGCGGGAACCCTTTGGCCATGACTGCAGGCATACAGACTCTGAAGCGCATTAAGGAGCCAGGAACTTACGAGTACTTGGATAAAATAACAGGTGAGCTCATTCAAGGTATCATTGATGCTGGCAAAAGGGCGGGTCATGCAATATGTGGTGGCCATATAAGTGGGATGTTTGGCTTCTTCTTCACTGAAGGACCCGTCTACAATTTTGCTGATGCCAAAAAGAGTGATAGAGCTAAGTTTGCAAGGTTCTATTGGGGAATGTTGGCGGAAGGTGTCTATTTGGCACCTTCTCAATTTGAGGCTGGGTTTACCAGTTTGGCACATACTTCCGATGACATAAAAAAGACAATAGCAGCTGCTGAGAAGGTTTTCAGGCAGATTTGAGCGTTGAATTCTGTAACATTGCTCGGTTGAGCTTTTCAAGCTTCCTCTCCCCCCCCCCCCCCCCCCACACCACCAACCTTTTTGTTTTCTTGGGTACCTGCTTAGTAAGTCAACGTAGATTATAATATCACGATAGTTTCTTTGATTACAGCCTGTATATTTCTGCATCATGTAGCTACTCAGCGTATTATTCTAAGAAGTGAGCCTCTTAAATTCGCAATTAATAAATTTGTAATTTATTGTTTGACTCATGAATAGCGTACCTTTCCTGTACTCTTCGTGATAACAGCTATTTATAAATTAAAAAAAAAAAAAAAAAGAGAGCAGGGGGCAGGGTTTTTACAAAATGCCTCATTTCATCCTTATAAGCTTATTTCCAAGTCTGCTGTGGCCCCTTTTTTTTTTCTCTCTCAAATGTTACAATTTTTAAAATACTTACTCGATTTATCCTAGCTAAATGCTTCTGGTATTTTTTTTTTTTCTATTTTTCTTTTTGTCGCCTTCCCTCCATTCTCATTCACTTATTATTCTTCCTTAGAATATCTGCAGTTAAGTTTGTTCCGTCGCCAAATTACATTGTCATTTATTGACAAGATGCTTTAGATTTTTTTATTAATTTCTTTGTTTAATATCTAAATTCTAATTAACGAATTAAAATATATAAAATTATATAAAGCTCCATAATAGTCTAGAATTTAATAAAATTGTAAAAACTGCCATTAAAATCATACAACCATTTGTTGATAAATGGGAGCACCCTAGATTTTTTGTTGATATTTTTAAAATTTTGATTAATATATATATATATATATATATATATATATATATATATATACAAAATTCAATAAAAATATATAAAGCTACATAATAGTTTAAAAGTATTTAATGAAATTATAAATTAAAAGTTTCACTAAAATCATACTATCATTTGTTGGTAAATGACACTCTAATTTTTTTTAATTAATTAACTAATAAAAAATATATTTACTAATTATGACATAACTAGTAAAAAATACATTTAATGAATACATTTAAACTGCCAGGTTCAAAAACAATGTCAATAACTCAATGTAAAATAAGCAGCACTGATGTTAATTTTTATTTTATTACAGTGAAAGCAAAACTCTAAACCAAAAGGAGAGATGATTTTATTTTTGTCAACCATTAATATAAAAAAATTCTGATTTTCTCTCACTATAAAAGAAACTATTAACTTAAGTATTTCATATGTACACAATAAAAATATGAAAGTCAATCTATTAGAATCTTTTAGAAGTTATCCTCATTATGATAATTTCAAAATTTAAATATGAAACAAATATGAATTCCTTCTCAAACAAAGTCATTATAAATAATAAAAATGCAATGACGTACGTTGTGAGTGATTCGGACATTCCAGCGGTTGAATCGGGCCATTGAAAAACGCTAACAGGCATTTTTATGCATTCAGATGACCGTCACAAAAATTTTAAAAAACGGAGTCGTTCGAAAGAAAAATTCTTAAAAAATGCGATGAAGTTCGTTTTAAGTGATTCGAATATCCCAGCAGTCGAATTGGGCTGCCGAAAAATCCTAACAGGCATTTTCATACATCCGGATGACCGTCACGAAAATTCAAAAAATCGAAGTCGTTCGAAAGGAGAACTCTTAAGGAACGTAATAACGTTCGTTTTGAGTGATTTGGATATGCCGGCGATTGAATCGGGCTGCTGAGAAACCCTAACGGGTATTTTTGTGCATCGGGATGAACATCACAAAAATTCGAAAAAGCAGAGTTGTTGAAAAGAAGAACTCTTAAGAAACACGATGACTTGGTTTCGAGTGATTCGGACATTCGGGCAGTCAAATCGGGCCAGCAAAAAACCCTAACAGGTATTTTCATGCTTCCGTATGATCGTCACGAAAATTTGAAAAAGCGGAGTTGTTAGAAAGAACTCTTAAGAAAAGCGATCACCTCCGTTGCGAGTGATTCGGACATACCGGCGCTAGAATTGGACTGGCGAGAAACCCTAACATGTATTTTTGTGTATCTGGAAGACCGTCAAGAAAATTTGAAAAAGCAAAGTCATTCGAAAGAAAAACTCTTAAGGAATGCCATGACGTTCGTTTCGAGTGATTCGACATCCCGGTGCTGGAATCGGGCGGGCAAGAAACCCTAACGGACATTTTCGTGCATCCGGAAGATTGTCACGAAAAATAAAAAAAGCAGTGTCATTCGAAAGAAAAACTCTTAAGAAACGCGATGAGTCCGTTGCGAGTGATTCGGACATGCCGACTCTGGAATTGGGTCGACGAGAAACTCTAACAAGCATTTTCGTGCATCTGGACGATCATCACGAAAATTCAAAAAAGTGGAGTCGTTGAAAATAATGACTCTTAAGAAACGCGATGACGTCCGTTTCAAATGATTCGAACATCCTGAGGATGGAATCAGGCCGACGGAAAATCCTAACGGACATTTTCGTACATATGAATGATCGTCAGAAAAATTTGAAAAAAATAGATTTTTTGGAAAGAAGAACTCTTAAGGAATGCAATTACGTTCATTTCGAGTGAATCGGACATGCCAGTGCTGGAATTCGACTGGCGAGAAACTCTACCGGACGTTTTCGTGCATCTGAACGACCATTACAAAATTTGGAAAAAGCGGAGACATTGGAAAGAATAACTCTTAAGAAACGCGATAACGTCCGTTGCGAGTGATTTAGACATACCGATGCTGGAATCGAGTAGCGAGAAACCCTAATGAGCATTTTCATACATTTGGAGGACCATCACGAAAATTCAAAAAAGCGAAGACGTCGGAAAGAAGAACTCTTAAAAAAGGGGATGACATCCGTTGTGAGTGATTCGGACATGCCGGCGCTGGAATAGGGCCGGCGAGAAACCCTAAGAGATATTTTCGTCCAAGAGTAGTGAAACCCGAAATCAATATGGGATCTGATTGGAAGGATCGTGTTCTAATCAGATTTATAACAAAAATAAATTAAAGAAAATGACCTTGACCTATTATCTATGAAGAGATAAGAACCAAAGGTATAAGAAATATTGTAGACGCCACCACTCAAGAAAAATGAAGAAGATTATGAGTGATAAGTTTTGCTTGAATGCCACAAGATAAATTTTAATAAGTTCAGAAAAGTTCTTTAAAGAACCAAAGAGAAACCCTCTAAATATTATAAATGATCAACTGAATTGTTCACGAGCATACATGCCTATTTATAAGCCAATATCCTAAACTAACAAGAAAAAATACATAGGAAACTTCTATAAGACAAGGAAAATTAGAAATAGGAAACTGTTCTAGAAACTATCAAATAAAAAACTTCTATAGGGTAAGGGAAAATACAAATAGGAAACTCTTCTAGAAACTATCAAATAGAAAACTTTCCTAGTCAAATAAACAAAATGCTAAAAGTAAATAAATCAGAAAAAACGTAGGTTAAATTGGACCGTTAAATAAATCCATTATTTTGGGTCTATATTTAGTTTTTAGCCTTTAATCTTCTTGCACTTTAGGTCCATATTCAGATTGGCTAGTCTTGAACCATATTTAAGTGGGTTTTAATGACATAGACCAGTTTTGGGCTATTCTTTTGTAGTAATGCATGTATCTCCTTGATGGACCTTTAGAATGAAACTATTAAATTTTTCTTGGAATCTTTTAACCCGAGCTCTTATGACAGGTCCACTTGAGACTTCCAATAGGTCTGCATTCCATTTCCATTTATTAGCCGTGCTCACATCATTCCTGTAACAACCTTTTTTCTTCTTTATTATTATACAATATTGAGTTCACATACACGTCATTAATCAAACTTTCATGCAACATATCAAACACATAGATATTTACATCTTGTTTATTATGGTTGACTAATTCCGGAGATACAGGTGCGGGTGGTTGCACCTTCACCGGGATCTGAGCCAACTCGACCACAAACATCTTATTTGATTATGAGATTTGCCCAACATAAAGTAACTCGATCCAATGTGCACTAAAAGCCAGAGCTATAGAAAATCTGCATAACTAATTTTCTGAACATGATATGAAAATATAGTGAGAATTAAATCCCAGTAAATTCAACAATAAATCATTATCAATATAGCTCATCATGTCATGTTCAGCTGTATAAACTACAGAAAATATCTTTGGTCACATGAATGCATTACATCTATGCACATAAGAATCATACAGTAATGATATGTATGACAGGATTAACTATTTTCAGAATATCATATGATGGCCATCAATTTATTCTCATTTCAAGCTACCCCGGTCAGGGTGAATATCTTCTACTCTCTGGTATGGGCTTTTCTCGCTCCGTCCGACATGGCCCACTTTCTCTTTCTTTTCTCATTAACATGATCATAACTGTTGGTAGGGCGTCCCCTACTGGTACACCACACGGATTGCCATGTGACCGTGCTCATTTCTTTTCTTTTCACAATGATAGCCAAAAATATACTTTTAATAACAAGTATGTTCATCAAAATATAATTATTACCAAAAATCATTGGTAATCATGCCATGAATATAACCATTTCAAATATCACTTTATAAAATATTTCCATGTCAAAATTTCACACTTAAGATGGTAAGAAGTTCATACAATGGCAATGGCTATGGCTATACTAGTCATTTATTAAAATTCATCTTTTTTTTTAAATACTAATTTTATTTTTTTATTTTCTTGATGCAGTTTTTCATCCTATCTAATCTTCTCTTACTAATCAGAGTATAACACCCTCAATTTAACTCTGATGTAGGTGATCTTGGTGTCAATTTCAAGATAAAACAATTATCTAAAACTATTATGTTGAACATTGTAGCGAAATATTAAGAAATCAAGGTGATATTACTCCCTAAATGTATAGGTTATTTCTTCTCGGATAAGTTATGACCTCTACCTACTAATCGGACCATATCTACCTCATATGTCAATTTCAAAGAAACGAGGTCGTTGGAAAGAGGAACGCTTAAAGAACGCGATGACGTCCGTTTCGAGTGATTCGGACTTGCCGGGGGTCGAATCGGGCCGCAGAGAGACTGATGTGATCCCAAAACGTGAAGAGGATGAGCACTGGATTTTATTTCTGGTTTAGCTTGAAACAAACAAAGAAGAAAACCAAATCACCTAATTGATAAGCCTAGGGCGCCACAATTAAGCTGATTTGAATTGATTTCACCACACTCAAGAATTAGAGGGATGTGAGTGATAAGAAATCAGAAGTTTCTCGCCACTAACCTAAGTTAGATAAGAGAAGCTGTATTTTCAAGAAACACACTTGAACAATACTGAAAATTCGAAATGGTCATTCAATTGTGCTGATCTTGTGTGATACATCTCATATATAAAGGAGTAAGCTAGTTTTAAGAGACCTAGCTATACTACCTTGTAATTCTAAGAGCAGCACCTAGAAAATACAAGAAATAAATGCTAGATGGCAGAAAGTCTATGCTTTCTGCCATTTACAAGGAAAAGTCCTAAAAACGTACATAGGTGGCAGCAAGCCTAAGAGCAGCAATAAATGCTTGCAGCACCTAGGAAATACAAGAAATAAATGCTGTATGGCAGAAAGTTTATGCTTTCTGCCATTTACAAGAACAAAGTCCTAAAAACGAACATAGATGGCAGCAAGTCTAAAAGTAGCAATAAATGCTAGTGACAAAAAGTCTAAGAGCAATAAATGCAAGGCTACACCTAGGAGATACAAGAAATAAATGCTAGATGGCAGAAAGTCTATGTATTCTGCCATTTACAAGAAAAAAACGTACATGTGACTTCATGGCACATATTCAGATGTATAGCCTCTTGACTGCTGTTTTCTTCAAGTGTCTTCAATTTTCAGCAAGGTAACTAGGTTCATTCCAAGCCGCTTAGCTCTTGCACGAGTTAAAGGCCCAATTGAAGGTATTTTCTTATCATAACTTGAAGTGTGGTATTCCATGATCACATCAGAGACCCTAATGGCCATTTTTGTACATCGGCATGACCATCACGAAATTTTGAAAAAATGGGGTCGTTGAAAAGAGGAACTCTTAAGGAATGCGATGACGTCCGTTTCGAGAGATTCGGACATACCGTGGGTCGAATCGGGCTGCCGAGTGACGCTAACGGCATTTTTCGTGCATCCGGATGACCATCACGGAAATTCAAAAATGCGAGATCGTTGAAAAGAGGAACTCGTTAGGAACATGATGACCTCAATTTCAAGTGATTCAGACATGCCGAGCGTCGAATCGGGCCGCCGAAAAACTCTAACACCCATTTTCGTGCATCTGGGTGACCGTCACGAAAATTCGAAAAAGCGAGGTCGTTGGAAAGTGGAATTCGTTAGGAACGCGATGACTTCAATTTCAATTCATTCGGACATGCCGGGGGTCGAATTGGGCCGCCGAGAAACACTAACGCCCATTTTCGTACATCCGGATGACCGTCACGAAAATTCGAAAAAGCGGGGTCGTTTGAAAGAGGAATTCTTTATGAAAGCCAAGACTTCAATTTCGAGTGATTCGGACAAGCCGGATGTCCAATCCGGCCGCCGAGAAACGCTAACGACCATTTTCGTGCATCCAGTTGACTATTACGAAATTTCAAAGAAACGAGGTCGTTGGAAAGAGTCGTTATGAACACCAGGACTTCAATTTCGAGTGATTCGGAGAAGCTGGATGTCCAATCGGGCCGCCGAAAAACGTTAACGGCCATTTTCGTGCATCCGGATGACCGTCACGAAAATTTAAAAAAGCGGGGTCGTTGGAAAGAGGAACTCCCTAGGAACACGATGACATCTGTTTCTAGTGATTCGGACATGCCGAGGTTCGAATCGGGCCGCCGAGTGACCCTAACGGCCCATTTCGTGCATCTGGTTGACCGTCACGAAAATTCAAAAAATTGGGGTTGTTGGAAAGTGGAACTCGTTAGGAACGCAATGATTTCAATTTCGAGTGATTCGGACATGCCGGAGGACCAATCGGCTCGCCAAGAAACGCTAACGACCATTTTCCTGCTTCCGGATGGCCGTTACGAAATTTCGAAGTAACGAGGTCGTTGGAAAGACAAACGCTTGAAGAAAGCGATGAGGTCCGTTTTGAGTGATTCGGATATACTGGGGGTCGAATCGGGCATCGAGCGACCATAACGGACTTTTTCGTGCATCCGGATGACCGTCACGAAAATTCGAAAATGCGAGGTCGTTGGAAAGAGGAACTCGTTAGAAACGCAATGACCTCAATTTTGACGGATTCGGACATGCTGGAGGTCGAATCGGGCCGCCCAGAAACGCTAACGGCCATTTTCGTGCATCCGTATGCCCGTCAACAAAATTCGAAAAACTGGGGTTGTTGAAAAGAGGAATTCGTCAGGAACGCGATGACCTCAATTTCGAGTGATTCGGACATGCGGGAGGTCGAATTGGGACGCCAAGAAATGCTAACGACCATTTTCGGGCATCCGAATGACCATCGCGAAATTTCAAAGAATTGGGTCGTTGGAAAGAGGAACTCTTAAGGAACGCGATGACGTCTGTTTCGAGTGATTCGGACATGCCGGCGGTCGAGTCGGGTCGCCGAGAAACCCTAACGCCCATTTTCGTGAATTCGGATGACCGTCGCCAAATTTTGAAGAAATGGGGACGTTGGAAAGAGGAACTCTTAAGGAACGCGATGACGTCCGTTTCGAGTGATTCGGACATGCCGGGGGTCGAATCGGGTCGCCAAGAAATGCTAACGACCATTTTCGTGAATTCGGATAACCGTCGCCAAATTTCAAAGAAATGGGGACGTTGGAAAGAGGAACTCTTAAGGAACGCGATGACATCCGTTTCGAGTGATTCGGACATGCCGGGGGTCAAATCGGGCATCGAGCGACCCTAACGATCCTTTTCGTGCATCCGGATGACCGTCACGAAAATTCGAAAAAGCGGGATCGTTAGACAGAGAAATTCGTTAGTAATGCGATGACCTCAATTTCGAGTGATTTGGACATGCCGAAGGGGGAATCGCGCCTCCGAGCGACCCTAACGGCCCTTTTCGTGCATCCGGATGAACGACACAAAAATTCAAAAAAGCGGGGTCGTTGGAAGGAGAAATTCATTAGGAATGCGATGATTTCAATTTCGAGTGATTCGAATTTGCCGGAGGTCGAATCAGGGTGCCAAGAAATGCTAACAATCATTTTCGTGCATCCGGATGATCGTCGCGAAATTTCAAAGAAATGGGGCCGTTGAAAATAGAAACTCTTAAGGAACGCGATAACGTCTATTTCAAGTGATTCAGACATGCCGGGGGTCGATCGGGCCTCCGAGAAACCCTAACGGCCATTTTCGAGCTTCTGAACGACGATCACGAAATTTGGAAAAAAAATGGGGTCATTCGAAAGAGAAACTCTAAAGGAACGCGATGACTTCCGTCTCGAGTGATTCCAACATGCCGGGGGTCGAATCGGGCCCCCGAGAAACCGTAACGGCCTTTTTCGTGCATCAGAATGACTGTCATGGAAATCCAAAAAAAAGCAGGTCGTTGGAAAGAGGAACTCGTTAGGAACACGATGATGTCAGTTTCGAGTGATTCGGACATGCCGGGGGTCGAATCGGACCTCCGAGCGACCCTAACGGCCCTTTTCGTGCAACCGGATGACTGTCACGGAAATCCGAAAAAAGGAGGTCATTCAAAAGAGGAACTCATTAGCAACGCGATGACGTCAATTTCGAATAATTCGCACTTGCCGGGGGATGAATTGGGCATTGAGCGACCATAACGATCCTTTTCGTGCATCCGGATGACCGTCACGAAAATTCGAAATTGCGAGGCTGTTGGAAAGAGAAACTCATTAGTTACGCGATAACTTCATTTTCGAGTAAACCGGACATGCCAGAGGTTGAATCGGGAAGCCAAGAAATGTTAACGACTATTTTCATGAATCCGGATGGCCATCGCGAAATTTTGAAAAACTGGGGTCGTTGGAAAGAGGAACTCGTTAGGAACGCGATGACCTCAATTTCGAGTGATTCGGACATTCCGGGGGTCGAATCGGGCCTCTGAGCGACCCTAATGGCCCTTTTCGTGCATCCGGATGATCGACACGAAAATTTGAAAAAGGGGGTCCTTGGAAAGAGGAACTCGTTAGGAACGCGATGACTTCAATTTCGAGTGATTCGGACATGCCGGAGGTCGAATCGGAATGCCAAGAAATGATAACGACCATATTCGTGCATCCGGATGACCGTCGCGAAATTTCAAAAAAATGGGGCCGTTGGAAAGAGGAACGCTTAAAGAACGCGATGACGTCCGTTTCGAGTGATTCGAACTTGCCGGAAGTCGAATCGAGCAGCGGAGAGACCCTAAGAGCCATTTTCGTGCATCCGGATGGCCATCACGAAATTTTGAAAAAACGGGGTCGTTGGAAAAATGAAACTCTTAAGGAACGCGATGACGTCCGTTTCCATTGATTCGGACATGCCGTGGATCGAATCGGGTCGCCGAGAACGCGATGACGTCAATTTCGAGTAATTCGCACTTGCTGGGGGACGAATCGGACATCGAGCGACCCTAACGATCCTCTTCGTGCATCCGGATGATCGTCACGAAAATTTGAAAATTCGAGGTTGTTGGAAAGAGAAACTCGTTAGGAACGCGATGACTTTAGTTTCGAGTGATTCGAACATGCCGGAGGTCGAATCGGGATGCCAAGAAATGCTAACGACTATTTTTGTGCATCCGGATGACCGTCGCGAAATTTTGAAAAACTGGGGTCGTTGGAAAGAGGAACTCGTTAGGAACGCGATCACTTCAATTTCGAGTGATTCGGACATGCCGGAGTGGGAATCGAGACGCCAAGAAATGCTAACGCCCATTTTCGTTCATCCGGATGACCGTCACGAAATTTGAAAAAAATGGGGTCATTCGAAAGAGGAACTCTTAAGGAATGCGATGACATCCGTTTTGAATGATTTGGACATGCCGGGGGTCGAATCGGGATGCCAAAAAATGCTAACGACTATTTTCGTGCATAAGGATGACCGTCGCGAAATTTCGAAAAACTGGGGCCGTTGGAAAGAGGAACTCGTTAGGAACGCGATGACTTCAATTTCGAGTGATGCGGACATGCCGGAGGTCGAATCGGCATGCCAAGAAATGATAACGACCATATTCGTGCATCCGGATGACTGTCGCGAAAGTTCGAAGAAATGGGGCCGTTGGAAAGAGGAACGCTTAAAGAACGCGATGATTTCTGTTTCGAGTGATTCGGACTTGCTGGAAGTCGAATCGGGCAGCGGAGAGACGCTAAGAGTCATTTTCGTGCATCCGGATGACCATCACGAAATTTTGAAAAAACGGGGTCGTTGGAAAAATGAAACTCTTAAGGATCGCGATGACGTCTGTTTCAAGTGATTTGGACTGCCGGGGGTCGAATCGGGCCGCCGATAAACCCTAACGGCCATTTTCGTGCATCCGGATAACCGTCAGGAAATTTGGAAAAAAATGGGGTCATTCGAAAGAGGAACTCTAAAGGAACGCGATAACGTCCGTCTCGAGTGATTAGGACATGCCGGGGATCGAATCAGGCCTCCGAAAAACCCTAACGGCCATTTTCGTGCATCCGGACGACCGTCACGAAATTTGGAAAAAAATGGGGTCATTCGAAAGACAAACTCTTAAGGAACGCTATGACGTCTGTTTCGAGTGATTCGGACATACTGGGGGTCGAATCGCGCCGCCAAGAAACCCTAACGCTCACTTTTGTGCATTCGGATGACGATTACGAAATTTTAAAAAAACGGGGTCGTTGGAAAAATGAAACTCCTAAGGAACGCTATGACGTCTGTTTCGAGTGATTCGGACATGCCGGGGGTCGAATCGGGCCGCCAAGAAACCCTAACACTCATTTTTGTGCATTCGGATGACCGTCACGAAATTTTAAAAAAACGGGGTCGTTGGAAAAATGAAACTCCTAAGGAACGTGATGACGTCTGTTTCAAGTGATTCGGACATGCCGGGGGTCGAATCGGGTCGCCGAGAAACCGTAACGGCCGTTTTCGTGCATAAGGATGACTGTCACGGAAATCCGATAAAAGTAGGTCGTTGGAAATGGAAACTCGTTAGGAACGCGATGACGTCAATTTCGAATAATTCGCACTTGCCGGGGGACGAATCGGGCATCGGGCGACCCTAACGATCCTTTTCGTGCATCCAGATGACCGTCACGACAATTCGAAAAAGTGGGGTCGTTGGAAAGAGAAATTCGTTAGAAACGCGATGACTTTAATTTTGAGTGATTCGGACATGGCGAGTGTTGAATCAGGCCGCCGACAAACCGTACCAGCCCTTTTCGTGCATCAGGATGACTGTCAAGGAAATCCGAAAAAAGAAATTCGTTGGAAAGATAAACTCTTTAGTAATGCGATGACATCAATTTTGAGTGATTCGCACTTGCCGTGGGTCGAATTGGGCATCGAGCGACCCTAACGATACTTTTCGTGTATGCTAATAACCGTCCCGAAAATTCAAAAAAGCGAGGTCTTTGGAAAGACGAACTCGTTAGGAACGCGATGATTTCGATTTCGAGTGATTCGGACATGCCGGAGGTGGATTCGAGACGCCAAGAAATGCTAACGACCATTTTCGTGCATCCGGATAACCGTCACGAAATTTGAAAAAAACGGTGTCATTCGAAAGAGGAACTCTTAAGGAACGCAATGACGTCCGTTTCGAGTGATTCAGTCATGCCAGGTTGCGAATCGGGCCGCTGAGAAACCTTAACGGCCATTTTCGTGCATTTTGATGACTGTCACGAAATTTGGAAAAAATGGGGTCGTTGGCAAAATGAAACTCTTAAGGAACGCGATGACGTCTGTTTCAATTGGTTCGGACATGCCGAGGGACGAATCAGGTCGCCGAGAAACTGTAACGGCCTTTTTTGTACATCAGGATGACTGTCACGGAAATCCAAAAAAAGGAGGTCGTTGAAAAGAGGAACTCGTTAGGAACGCGATGACGTCAATTTCGAATAATTCGAATTTGCCGGGGGACGAATCGGGCATCGAGCGACCATAACGATCCTTTTCGTGCATCTGGATGACCGTCACAAAAATTTGAAAATGCGAGGCCGTTGGAAAGAGAAACTCGTTAGGTACGCGATGACTTCAGTTTCGAGTGATTTGGACATTTCGGAGGTCGAATCGGGCCGCCGAGAAACCCTAACGGCCATTTTCGAGCATCCGGATGACCGTCACGAAATTTGGAAAAAACAGGGTCGTTGGAAAAATGAAAGTCTTAAGGATCGTGATGACGTCCATTTCGATTGATTCGGACATGCCGTGAGTCAAATCGGGTCGCCGGCAAACCGTAACGGCCGTTTTCGTGCATCAGGATGACTGTCACGAAAAGCCAAAAAAAGGAGGTCGTTGAAAAGAGGATCTCGTTAAGAACGCGATGACGTCAATTTCGAATAATTCGCACTTGCCGGGGAACGAATCGGGCATCGTGCGACCCTAACGATCTTTTTAGTGCATCCGGATGACCGTCACGAAAATTTGAAAATGCGAGATTGTTGGAAAGAGAAACTCGTTAGGTACGCGATGACTTCAGTTTCGAGTGATTCGGACTTGCTGGAGGTCGAATCGGGACGCGAAGAAATGCTAACGACTATTTTTGTGCATCCGGATGACCGTCACGAAATTTTGAAAAACCGGGGTCGTTGGAAAGAGTAACTCGTTAGGAACGCGATGACTGGAATTTCGAGTGATTCGGACATGCCGGGGGTCGAATCGAGCCGCCGAAAAACCCTAACGGCCATTTTCGTGCATCCGAATGACCGTCACAAAATTTGAAAAAAACGGGTTCATTCGAAAGAGGAACTCTTAAGGAACGCGATGACGTCCGTTTCTAGTGATTAGGACTCTCCAGGGGTCGAATCGGGCCGCCGAGAAACCCCAACGGCCATTTTCGAGCATCCGGACGACCGTCACGAAATTTAGAAAAAAACGGGGTATTTCGAAAGAGGAACTCTAAAAGAACGCGATGACGTTCGGTTCGATTGATTCGGAAATGCCGGGGGTTGAATCGGGCCGCTGAAAAACCGTAACGGCCATTTTCGTGCATCCTGATGACCGTCACAAAAATTTAAAAAATTGGGGTCGTTGGTAAGAGGAACTCGTTAGGAAGGCGATGACTTGAATTTCGATTGATTCGGACATGCCGGGGGTCGAATCGGGCCGCCGAGAAACCCTAACGGCCATTTTCGTGCATCCGGATGACCGTCACGAAATTTTAAAAAAAGAGGGGCCGTTGGAAAAATGAAACTCTTAAGGAACGCGATGACGTCTGTTTCGAGTGATTCGGACATGCCGAGGGTCGAATAGAGCCGCCATGAAACCCTAACGGCCATTTTCGTGCATCCGGACAACCGTTACGAAATTTGGAAAAAAACGGGGTGATTCGAAAGAGGAACTCTAAAGGAACGCGATGATGTCCGTCTCGAGTGATTCGGACGTGCCGGGGGTCGAATTGGGCCGCCGAGAAACCGTAACGACCTATTTCGTGCATCAGGAGGACTGCCACGGAAATCTGCAAAAAGGAGGTCGTTAGAAAGAGGAACTCGTTAGGAACGCAATGATATCAATTTCGAGTGATTCGCACCTGCCGGGGGTCGAATCGGGCATCGAGTGACCACAACGATCCTTTTCGTGCATCCAGATGACCGTGACGAAAATTCGAAAAAGCGGGGTCTTTGGAGAGAGAAATTCATTAGGAACGCGATGACTTTAATTTTGAGTGATTCGGACATCGCGATTGTTGAATCGGGCCGTCGAGAAACCGTACCATCCCTTTTCGTACATCAGGATGACTGTCGCGGAAATCCGAAAAAAGGAGGTCGTTGGAAAGAGGAACTCTTTAGCAACGCGATGACGTCAATTTCGAGTGATTCGCACTTGCCGGGGGTCGAATTGGGCATCGAGCGACCCTAACGATCATTTTCGTGCATCCTGATAACCGTTCCGAAAATTCGAAAAAGCGGGGTCGTTGGAAAGAGGAACTCGTTAGGAACGCGATGACTTCAATTTCGAGTGATTCGGACATGCCGGAGGTGGATTCGGGACGCCCAGAAATGCTAACGACCATTTTCGTGCATCCGGATGACCGTCACAAAATTTGAAAAAAAACGGTGTCATTTCAAAGAGGAACTCTTAAGAAACGCGAAGACGTCCGTTTCGAGTAATTCAGATATGGCGGGTATCGAATCGGGCCGCCGAGAAACCTTAACGGCCATTTTCGTGCATCCGGATGACCGTCACGTAATTTGGAAAAAACGGGGTCGTTGGAAAAATGAAACCCTTAAGGAACGCAATGACTTCAATTTCGAGTGATTCGGACATGCCGGAGGAAGAATCGGGACGCCAAGAAATGCTAACGACCATTTTCGGGCATCCGGATGACCGTCGCGAAATTTCGAAGAAATGGGGACGTTGGAAAGAGGAACTCTTACGGAACGCGATGACGTCCGTTTCGAGTGATTCGGACTTGCCGGCGGCCGAGTCGGGTCGCCGAGAAACCCTAACGCCCATTTCAGTAAATTCGGATGACCGTCACGAAAATTCAAAAAAGCGGGGTCGTTGGAAAGAGAAATTCGTTAGTAATGCGATGACCTCAATTTCGAGTGATTTGGACATGCCGGGGCCACAATCGCGCCTCTGAGCGACCCTAACGGCCCTTTTCGAGCATCGGGATGAACAACACGAAACTTCAAAAAAGCGGGGTCGTTGAAAGGAGGAATTCGTTAGGAACGCGATGACTTCAATTTCGAGTGATTCATATTTGCTGGAGGTCGAATCGGGGCGCCAAGATATGCTAACGACCATTTTCCTGCATCCGGATGACCGTCGCGAAATTTCGAAGAAATGGGGCCGTTGGAAAGAGGAACTCGTTAGGAACGCGATGACGTCTGATTCGAGTGATTCGGACATGCCGGGGGTTGAATCGGGCCGCCGAGAAACCTTAACGGCAATTTTCGTGCATCCGGATAACCGTCACGAAATTTGGAAAAAAACGGGGTCATTCGAAAGAGAAACTCTAAAGGAACGCGATGACTTCCGTCTCGAGTGATTCCGACATGCCGGGGATCGAATCGGGCCCCCGAGAAACCGTAACGGCCTTTTTCATGCATCAGAATGACTGTCACGGAAGTCCAAAAAAAAGGAGGTCGTTGGAAAGAGGAACTCGTTAGGAACACGATGATGTCAGTTTCGAGTGATTCGGACATGCCGGGGGTGGAATCGCGCCTCCGAGCGACCCTAACGGCCCTTTTCGTGCATCGGGATGAACGACACGAAAATTCAAAAAAGCGGGGTCGTTGGAAGGAGGAATTCGTTAGGAACACGATGACTTCAATTTCGAGTGTTTCGGATTTGCCGGAGGTCGAATCGGGGCGCCAAGATATGCTAACGACCATTTTCGTGCATCCGGATGACCGTGGCGAAATTTCGAAGAAATGGGGCCGTTGGAAAGATAAACTCTTAAGGAACGCGATGACGTCTGTATCGAGTGATTCGGACATGCCGGGGGTCGAATCGGGTCGCCGAGAAACCTTAACGGCCATTTTCGTGCATCCGATTGACCGTCACGAAATTTGAAAAAACAGGGGTCATTCGAAAGAAAAACTCTAAAGGAACGCGATGACTTCCGTCTCGAGTGATTCAGACATGCCGGGGGTCAAAAAAAGGAGGTCGTTGAAAAGAGGAACTCGTTAGGAACGCGATGACGTCAATTTCGAATAATTCGCATTTGCCGGGGGACGAATCGGGCATCGAGCGACCATAACGATCTTTTTCGTGCATCTGGATGACCGTCACAAAAATTTGAAAATGCGAGGCCGTTGGAAAGAGAAACTCGTTAGGTACGCGATGACTTCAGTTTCGAGTGATTCGGACATGTCGGACGTCGAATCGGGCCGCCGAGAAACCCTAACGGCCATTTTCGTGCATCCGGATGACCGTCACGAAATTTGGAAAAAACAGGGTCGTTGGAAAAATGAAAGTCTTAAGGATCGTGATGACGTCCGTTTCGATTGATTCGAACATGTCGGACGTCGAATCGGGCCGCCGAGAAACCCTAACGGCCGTTTTCGTGCATCAGGATGACTGTCACGAAAATCCAAAAAAAGGAGGTCGTTGAAAAGAGGATCTCGTTAAGAACGCGATGACGTCAATTTCGAATAATTCGCACTTGCCGGGGAACGAATCGGGCATCGTGCGACCCCAATGATCTTTTTCGTGCATCCGGATGACCGTCACGAAAATTTGAAAATGCGAGATTGTTGGAAAGAGAAACTCGTTAGGAATGCGATGACTTCAGTTTCGAGTGATTCGGACATGCCGGAGGTCGAATCGGGATGCCAAGAAATGCTAATGACTATTTTTGTGCATCCGGATGACCGTCGCGAAATTTTGAAAAACTGGGGTTGTTGGAAAGAGGAACTCGTTAGGAACGCGATGACTTCAATTTCGAGTGATTCGGACATGCCGGAGTGGGAATCGAGACGCCAAGAAATGCTAACGACCATTTTCGTTCATCCGGATGACCGTCACGAAATTTGAAAAAAACGGGGTCATTCGAAAGAGGAACTCTTAAGGAATGCGATGACATCCGTTTCGAATGATTCGAACATGCCGGGGTTCGAATCGTGATGCCAAAAAATGCTAACGACTATTTTCGTGCATAAGGATGACCATCGCAAAATTTCGAAAAACTGGGGCCGTTGGAAAAAGGAACTCGTTAGGAACGCGATGACTTCAATTTCGAGTGATGCGGACATGCCGGAGGTCGAAACGGGATGCCAAGAAATGATAACGACCATACTCGTGGATCCGGATGACTGTCGCGAAAGTTCGAAGAAATGGGGCCGTTGGAAAGAGGAACGCTTAAAGAACGCGATGATGTCCGTTTCGAGTGATTCGGATTTGCCGGAAATCGAATCGGGCAGCGGAGAGACGCTAAGAGTCATTTTCGTGCATCCGGATGACCATCACGAAATTTTGAAAAAACGGGATCGTTGGAAAAATGAAACTCTTAAGGATCGCAATGACGTCTGTTTCAAGTGATTTGGACTGCCGGGGGTTGAATCGGGCCACCGATAAACCCTAACGGCCATTTTCGTGCATCCGGATGACCGTCAGGAAATTTGGAAAAAAATGGGGTCATTCGAAAGAGGAACTCTAAAGGAACGCGATAACGTCCGTCTCGAGTGATTAGGACATGCCGGGGATCGAATCAGGCCTCCGAAAAACCCTAACGGCCATTTTTGTGCATCCGGACGACCGTCACGAAATTTGGAAAAAAACGGGGTCATTCGAAAGACGAACTCTTAATGAACGTGATGAGGGATCACCTACACCTCAAGTTCCTACATTTGAAGGTCCTATCACTAGGGCAAGGGCTAAGGAGATCCAACAAAAATTAGACAAGGTGATAACCTTTTTCTTGTCCAAGGAGCCTTCCATGTTCACAGCCTTCTTCGAGCCATCAATCAAGGATCTGTCCATCAAGTCAATGGTGGCCATTGCAGCTCATGAAGACCCTAGGGGTGAAGAGAAGACTCCATGAAGTGATTGGATGTTTTGCTTGTAGTCTTTTCTGTTTTAAGACAATTTCCTTATTTAACTTTTAATATTTCGTTTTTATAAAGGGAGGCCAGCACTAGGACTATAAAAGGCCCTCCTTAGCATGTTTTTAAGAGATTAGACATTTTGTAACTCAGATACTTATTTTCCCTTCTATCAAAAGAGTGCTTTTGAGAGAAGAGAGCTTTACTGATTGATCTTGCTTAGTTGTTCTTGTGTGTGTCAATCTCCCTAGAGATTGGTGTTCTCAAGCCTCCATAAGCCTCCTCCTTGTGCTTGGCTGCCATGGCCATTGTGTAAGGTTGTACTGGTAGGGTTTCTTCATCATTTGGTTCAGTTCTTGATTCAGAGAACAAGGGTTGTTCCATTGTGTGAATTGGTTCTACTTCTATTCCTTTTATTTCTGTTTTCTTCTATTTTCAGATTTAACCTCCATTGTTGTCTTCTTTGAGTTCTGTCAAGGTTTGGTGTCTAGATCTAGAGTTTGTGGCTTACCCCACATCAAATTGGTATCAGAGCAAGGTGACACCTTACCGACACCACATCACCCCCAAAGCACTGCCGCTGGTTTGCTTTGTTCATCTGGAGTCTTTGCCATTTCAGTTTTCTGTCATTTTCGTTTTTGAGTCATTTCTGGTCTTTCATTGTTGTGCTTTGCTTGAATTGCTTGTGGTTTTGGAGATTTGGACACATTCCCTCACCTACATCATCGTGAACCACCATAGAACTCTTGCTGCAGCCTTGTTCAACCACCAACCACCATTCCTAGCCTTCACCATCCAGAAAAACGTCCATGACTTGCTGCAATAGCCAGATTTGATTTCTAAGGCTGAACATTAGCTGCTCCCTACAAATCAGGCTGCATTCCTTTATTGCATCAACCAGGTTTGACTTCCATGGCTGAGCATTAATTGCTCCTAAAAATCAGGGATTTGTTTTTGTAGCTGTCATAATTACTCCATAAAATAAGGGATATTTGATTTTCAGCTGTTATAATTGCTCCTAAAATCAGGGGATTTGATTTGTAGCTGTTATATTTGTTCCTCAAATCAGGGAGATTTGATTTGCAGCTGTTATACTTGTTCCTTAAAATCAGGAAGATTAAGTCCAATCTGCTATTAGAAGTTATTTTTGAAATTTAAATTGAAATTCCAGGTGTTAATTTCTTATTTCTGATATTCCAAGTTTCATTTCTGTATTTTATTTATTCTTGAGACAAAAAGAAAAAAAAAACGAAAAAAAAAACGAAAAGAAAAGAAAAAAAAAATTCAAGTCTCATTTCAGCATTGCATTTGTATTTCATACTATCCTAAGTTGTAATCATTTCATAGAAGTAGTTTGTACTTAGTCATTTCTCAAGTGAAACTCAAAGGGATTGCCAAGAGGCTTCAGATACACCAAGGAGTCCTACAAGCCCTAGCCATACCTTAGCCTTGTCCCACACTTAGCCAGATTTCGAACCTCACCCTTCTAATCTCCATTGGTACAAGTTGAGACAAGTAAGGTACAATTCTTCCTTCTTGAGTTCAGATTGATTGAGTATACTTTGTCTAATTGCATTACCTTCTTGTAATTGTCTTGTTCAATCTTATTTTCTTTCTTTTTCTGAGTCATTTGCTTGTTTAATCCTCTGCCGAACTTATCCTTTCTATAATTCACCATTTCTTGGCGATTGTTGGCTTAAAACACTCTGTTCACGTGGGTTATTTGATTCATACAAGACAATCCATTAAAAAAAAAAAAACGTACATCAACAACAATTAGGAGAGAGAGATCAAACACAAGAGTGAAACACTAGTGAGGTGATTTTGATTTCTCTAATCTGACTTGTTTAGGTGTTAGTCTTCTTTTGAACATGTCTAGGTCACCAAGTCCTCCACACTCAAGGAGTTCTTCACCAATACCGCCTGAGATGTTCAACATGCTCAAGACCATGTCGGACAACTTAGCCCACTTGACTGCTCGGATGGCTGTTTTGGAGTCAAGGCCAGCACCACCCGCCCTCGTCCCTCTAGGCACCTATGCTGAGGATGGAGGCCCTTCCAATGTCGCCGCAAGAGCGCCCCTACCAGATCAAAGGAGTGCTTATGATGCAGCTCGAGGCGCACACCAACAAGTCCCTCCAGGCACCGCTTCTCACCTTGGAAGATCAGAAGGCGCTGCCCCACATCATGGCACTCCAGTCCATGCTCACAATGAGCAACTCTCTGTCCATAACTCTCCTTTACATAGACGAAATCATTATGCACCTAATCGTTTTAATACATTTCAGGGTTACCAAGATGAGGAATTGGAGTATGAAGGCTGGCAAGCTGAGCCACCTAGGGGATACCAAGCTAGAAGAGGACGTGAGCCAGAGCAAGATGGCATTGGGAAGATCAAAGTGAAGATCCCAAGTTTTGAAGGCAAGTGTGATCCAGATGCATACATGGAGTGGGAGACCAAGATAGAACAAATCTGGTCATGTCACAACTTTGCTGAGCATAAAAAGGTCCAGTTAGCTGCATTGGAGTTCAATGGCTATGCCCTCATATGGTGGGACAACCTGGTCAAGGAAAGAAGAAGAGTACTTGATCCAGACGTGGCCACATGGGAGCAAATGAAAGCTTTGATGAGGGCTAGATTTGTGCCTCAACATCATACAAGGGATTTAAGGCAAAGATTGGAGAATTTGAGACAAGGGTCAATGAGTGCAGAAGAGACCTACAATGCCATGCAAGTGGCAATGGTGAAAGCTAATGTGATTGAAGATGAAGAGACAACCATGGCCAGGTATCTTAGAATTCTCAATTCATTTCTGGCTAATGAAGTCGACTTGTATCCATACAGCTCTATGACAGAATTGCTACACTTAGCAATCAAAGTAGAAAGAAAGACAAGGGCTAGGAACCAAGGAAACAAGAGCTCAAGTGGAACATCCAACACTTGGAGAAACCAGCAAGGACGTAGCTCTCAATCCTATGGCCGGGAGTCTTCACAAAGAGAGCCATACTTAGAGCAAGTCGGACAGAAAAGAAGTGCACCACCTAGTGCCACACCCTACCCTCCACGAGCCACAACTGGTTCCTCTAATGGATCCAAAGGGAGTACCTCTAACCCTACTCTTAGAACTAGGGACATTGAATGCTTTAAATGTAGAGGAAGAGGTCATATGATGAAGGATTGTCCTAATAGAAAAACGCTCATGATTAACCACTTAGGACAATATGAATCTGAAAGTGACAAAGAAGATAATGAAGAGTGTGTTAATGAGGTGAATGAGCATGAATCTGGTTTTGATAATGAGGATGAGATTGAGTATGAGCATGGAGAGTCTTTAATTTGTAAGAGAACATTGCATGTACAACCTGCCCCTTGTGAGGATAATCAAAGGGAAAACTTGTTTCATACTAGATGCTTAGTTAAGGGAAAGGTGTGCAACATGATAATTGATGGAGGTAGTTGTTGCAACATTGCTAGTACTGAATTGATTTCTAAGTTGCAAATTACTACTTTTCATCACCCTAGGCCTTACAAACTGCATTGGATGAATGATTGTGGAGAATTGAAAGTGAATAAGCAAGTTAAAGTTACTATCACATTAGGTCACTATGAGGATACAATTCTGTGTGATGTTGTTCCTATGCAAGCTTGTCACATCTTGTTAGGAAGACCATGGCAATATGATAGAAGAGTCATGCATGATGGTCACACTAATAAGCATTCCTTTACATTTAATGGCAAGAATGTTGTCTTAAAACCTATGTCTCCTATGCAGATTGCCGAGGCCTATGAAAGGAAGAAGGAAAACGACAAGGAACAAGGAGAGGAGAAGAAGCAAGGCAAGAGCACAACTCGGCAGCAAGTAGGCACCCCCTCAAAGCCAAGCCAAGCATTAGCAATACAGCCTTCTAGTGTCTTATTAGCATCAAAAAGTGAGCTACAAGTGAGTACACAAGGGCTGCAAGTGGATGAAGAGAAGATAAGAGCCATTCAAGATTGGCCAACTCCAACTTCAATTGGACAAGTGAGGAGTTTTCATGGACTAGCTAGCTTCTATAGGCGCTTTGTCAAGGATTTTAGCACCATTGCTGCACCCTTGACTGAGATCACCAAGAAGCATGCTCCATTCGTGTGGGGAGAGGCACAAGAGAGGGCCTTCAACAATCTGAAGTGGAGGCTCACCAAGGCGCCACTTCTAGTGCTCCCAGATTTTACTCGCCCATTTGAAGTAGAGTGTGACGCTTCTGGAATTGGTATTGGAGGTGTACTCATGCAAGAATGTAAGCCTATTGCCTTCTTCTCTGAAAAATTGAAAGGTGCATGCCTTAACTACTCTACTTATGACAAAGAGTTGTATGCTTTATATAGAGTGCTTAAGACTTGGCAACATTACTTATGGCCTAGAGAGTTTATTTTGCATACTGATCATGAGTCTTTAAAGCATTTTAGGAGTCAAGATAAACTTGATAGGAGGCATGGTAGATGGATGGAATTCATTGAAACATTTCCATATGTCATTAAGTATAAAAAGGGAAAAGATAATGTTGTTGCTGACGCACTTTCTAGGAGACATATTTTGTTGACCACATTAGACTCTAAGGTGTTAGGATTCACTTACATTAAAGAGTTATATGCAGATGACATTGATTTTGGTGCTACTTATAAGCATTGTGTGCAGAAAGGTTCCTTAGATAAGTTTTACTTGTTTGAGGGATTTTTGTTCAGAATTGATAAGGTGTGCATTCCTAGGTGTTCCTTGAGGACGTTACTTGTCGAGGAAGCCCATAAGGGAGGTTTAATGGGACACTTTGGTAGGGATAAGACATATCATATGCTGCATACACATTTCTTTTGGCCACACATGCTTAGGGACGTAGAACACTTAGTGAAGAGATGTTTAGAGTGCCTAAAAGCCAAGTCTAGAATTAAGCCACATGGTTTGTATACTCCTTTACCTATTCCTACAGCCCCTTGGGAAGATATTAGTATGGATTTCATTGTAGGGTTGCCTAGGACCAAGAAGGGGAGAGATTCTATATTTGTGGTTGTTGATAGATTTTCTAAGATGGCTCATTTTATTGCTTGCCATAAGACTGATGATGCTTCTAATGTAGCTAACTTGTTCTTTAGGGAAATAGTTAGGTTACATGGAGTGCCTAAAACTATTGTGAGTGATAGGGATGTGAAGTTCCTTAGCTATTTTTGGAAAACTCTTTGGGGAAAACTAGGGACTAGATTGTTATTTTCTACTTCTAGTCATCCACAAACTGATGGTCAAACTGAAGTGACCAATAGGACTCTCACAACTATCTTAAGGGCTATCATTAGAAAGAATCTGAAGGCTTGGGAAGATGCATTACCTCATGTAGAATTTGCATATAATAGGGCTGTTCATTCTTCTACTTCTCTAAGTCCTTTTGAGTGTGTTTATGGTTTGAATCCTTTAACCCCACTTGATCTTACGCCGTTGCCTATGAAGGAACGAGCAGATTTCAATGCAGGAAAACATGTGGAGTTCATTCGGGAGATGCATGAAAGAACTAGGGCAAAGCTACAACAAAAGGGAGAGTACAATGCCGCCAAGGCAAACCAAGGAAGAAGGAGAGTGATCTTCAAACCGGGGGATCTTGATGTGGGGTAAGCCACAAACTCTAGATCTAGACACCAAACCTTGACAGAACTCAAAGAAGACAACAATGGAGGTTAAATCTGAAAATAGAAGAAAACAGAAATAAAAGGAATAGAAGTAGAACCAATTCACACAATGGAACAACCCTTGTTCTCTGAATCAAGAACTGAACCAAATGATGAAGAAACCCTACCAGTACAACCTTACACAATGGCCATGGCAGCCAAGCACAAGGAGGAGGCTTATGGAGGCTTGAGAACACCAATCTCTAGGGAGATTGACACACACAAGAACAACTAAGCAAGATCAATCAGCAAAGCTCTCTTCTCTCAAAAGCACTCTTTTGATAGAAGGGAAAATAAGTATCTGAGTTACAAAATGTCTAATCTACTAAAAACATGCTAAGGAGGGCCTTTTATAGTCCTAGTGCTGGCCTCCCTTTATAAAAACGAAATATTAAAAGTTAAATAAGGAAATTGTCTTAAAACAGAAAAGACTACAAGCAAAACATCCAATCACTTCATGGAGTCTTCTCTTCACCCCTAGGGTCTTCATGAGCTGCAATGGCCACCATTGACTTGATGGACAGATCCTTGATTGATGGCTCGAAGAAGGCTGTTAACATGGAAGGCTCCTTGGACAAGAAAAATGTCATCACCTTGTCTAATTTTTGTTGGATCTCCTTAGCCCTTGCCCTAGTGATAGGACCTTCAAATGTAGGAACTTGAGGTGTAGGTGATCCCTCATCATCCTCCCCTTCTTGAAAAGGATTCGACCTCGAATCATCCAGCTCCTCATCATGTCCCTCATAAAGTGTAAGGTCTCCAACATTGAAGGTTGCACTCACGCCATACTCCCCGGGCAGCTCCAGCACATAAGCATTATCTCCAACTCTTTTCAGAACCTTGAATGGACCATCTCCTCTTGGTGAAAGCTTGGACTTGCGTTTTTCAGGAAAACGCTCCTTCCTCAAATGAACCCAAACAAGATCCCCCGGTTTGAAGATCACTCTCCTTCTTCCTTGGTTTGCCTTGGCAGCATTGTACTCTCCCTTTTGTTGTAGTTTTGCCCTAGTTCTTTCATGCATCTCCCGAATGAACTCCACATGTTTTCCTGCATTGAAATCTGCTCGTTCCTTCATAGGCAACGGCGTAAGATCAAGTGGGGTTAAAGGATTCAAACCATAAACACACTCAAAAGGACTTAGAGAAGTAGAAGAATGAACAGCCCTATTATATGCAAATTCTACATGAGGTAATGCATTTTCCCAAGCCTTCAGATTCTTTCTAATGATAGCCCTTAAGATAGTTGTGAGAGTCCTATTGGTCACTTCAGTTTGACCATCAGTTTGTGGATGACTAGAAGTAGAAAATAACAATCTAGTCCCTAGTTTTCCCCAAAGAGTTTTCCAAAAATAGCTAAGGAACTTCACATCCCTATCACCCACAATAGTTTTAGGCACTCCATGTAACCTAACTATTTCCCTAAAGAACAAGTTAGCTACATTAGAAGCATCATCAGTCTTATGGCAAGCAATAAAATGAGCCATCTTAGAAAATCTATCAACAACCACAAATATAGAATCTCTCCCCTTCTTAGTCCTAGGCAACCCTACAATGAAATCCATACTAATATCTTCCCAAGGGGCTATAGGAATAGGTAAAGGAGTATACAAACCATGTGGCTTAATTCTAGACTTGGCTTTTAGGCACTCTAAACATCTCTTCACTAAGTGTTCTACGTCCCTAAGCATGTGTGGCCAAAAGAAATGTGTATGCAGCATATGATATGTCTTATCCCTACCAAAGTGTCCCATTAAACCTCCCTTATGGGCTTCCTCGACAAGTAACGTCCTCAAGGAACATCTAGGAATGCACACCTTATCAATTCTGAAAAAAAATCCCTCAAACAAGTAAAACTTATCTAAGGAACCTTTCTGTACACAATGCTTATAAGTAGCACCAAAATCAATGTCATCTGCATATAACTCTTTAATGTAAGTGAATCCTAACACCTTAGAGTCTAATGTGGTCAACAAAACATGTCTCCTAGAAAGTGCGTCAGCAACAACATTATCTTTTCCCTTTTTATACTTAATGACATATGGAAATGTTTCAATGAATTCCATCCATCTACCATGCCTCCTATCAAGTTTATCTTGACTCCTAAAATGCTTTAAAGACTCATGATCAGTATGGAAAATAAACTCTCTAGGCCATAAGTAATGTTGCCAAGTCTTAAGCACTCTATATAAAGCATACAACTCTTTGTCATAAGTAGAGTAGTTAAGACATGCACCTTTCAATTTTTCAGAGAAGAAGGCAATAGGCTTACCTTCTTGCATGAGTACACCTCCAATACCAATTCCAGAAGCGTCACACTCTACTTCAAATGGGCGAGTAAAATCTGGGAGCACTAGAAGTGGCGCCTTGGTGAGCCTCCACTTCAGATTGTTGAAGGCCCTCTCTTGTGCCTCTCCCCACACGAATGGAGCATGCTTCTTGGTGATCTCAGTCAAGGGTGCAGCAATGGTGCTAAAATCCTTGACAAAGCGCCTATAGAAGCTGGCTAGTCCATGAAAACTCCTCACTTGTCCAATTGAAGTTGGAGTTGGCCAATCTTGAATGGCTCTTATCTTCTCTTCATCCACTTGCAGCCCTTGTGTACTCACTACAAAACCAAGAAATGTGACTTTATTAGTGCAGAAATCACACTTTTTCAAATTGGCATACAAGTACTCTTCTCTAAGGATAGAAAGAACTTCCCTTAAGTGTTCTTCATGCTCCTTTAGGGACCTGCTATAGATGAGTATATCATCAAAGTATACTACAACAAATTTCCCTATAAAGTTCCTCAAAACATAGTTCATCAATCTCATGAAAGTAGAAGGAGCATTTGTCAAACCAAATGGCATCACAACCCATTCATAGAGAGCAAACTTGGTCTTGAATGCAGTCTTCCATTCGTCTCCTTCTTTCATCCTAATCTGATGATATCCACTCCTTAGATCAATCTTTGTGAAGATGGTGGCACCATGGAGCTCGTCCAACATGTCGTCCAGCCTCGGAATTGGATGGCGGTACTTGATGGTGATGTTGTTGATGGCTCTACAGTCAACACACATCCTCCATGTGTTGTCCTTCTTTGGCACAAGTAGGACTGGCACGGCACAAGGAGATAGGCTCTCTCTCACATAACCCTTGTCTAGGAGCTCTTGCACTTGGGTCTGGATTTCTTGGCTCTCCTTAGGGTTCATTCTATAAGCTGGCCTATTTGGTAAGGTGGCTCCGGGAATAAGATCTATTTGGTGCTCTATGCCTCTCAAAGGGGGTAGGCCAGGGGGTATCTCATCCGGAAATACATCCTTAAACTCTTCTAAAAGGGCTTGGATAGGAGGGGGTAGGGCAGCCTTAGTTTCTTCACTTAGCATGGCCAGTTTCTTGCACAAAAGCATGAGGGTGGTTTCTAGGGGTAGATACTCACCTTGTAGCTCACTTTTGGATGCTAATAAGACACTAGAAGGCTGTATTGCTAATGCGTGGCTTGGCTTTGAGGGGGTGCCTACTTGCTGCCGAGTTGTGCTCTTGCCTTGCTTCTTCTCCTCTCCTTGTTCCTTGTCGTTTTCCTTCTTCCTTTCATAGGCCTCGGCAATCTGCATAGGAGACATAGGTTTTAAGACAACATTCTTGCCATTAAATGTAAAGGAATGCTTATTAGTGTGACCATCATGCATGACTCTTCTATCATATTGCCATGGTCTTCCTAACAAGATGTGACAAGCTTGCATAGGAACAACATCACACAGAATTGTATCCTCATAGTGACCTAATGTGATAGTAACTTTAACTTGCTTATTCACTTTCAATTCTCCACAATCATTCATCCAATGCAGTTTGTAAGGCCTAGGGTGATGAAAAGTAGTAATTTGCAACTTAGAAATCAATTCAGTACTAGCAATGTTGCAACAACTACCTCCATCAATTATCATGTTGCACACCTTTCCCTTAACTAAGCATCTAGTATGAAACAAGTTTTCCCTTTGATTATCCTCACAAGGGGCAGGTTGTACATGCAATGTTCTCTTACAAATTAAAGACTCTCCATGCTCATACTCAATCTCATCCTCATTATCAAAACCAGATTCATGCTCATTCACCTCATTAACACACTCTTCATTATCTTCTTTGTCACTTTCAGATTCATATTGTCCTAAGTGGTTAATCATGAGCGTTTTTCTATTAGGACAATCCTTCATCATATGACCTCTTCCTCTACATTTAAAGCATTCAATGTCCCTAGTTCTAAGAGTAGGGTTAGAGGTACTCCCTTTGGATCCATTAGAGGAACCAGTTGTGGCTCGTGGAGGGTAGGGTGTGGCACTAGGTGGTGCACTTCTTTTCTGTCCGACTTGCTCTAAGTATGGCTCTCTTTGTGAAGACTCCCGGCCATAGGATTGAGAGCTACGTCCTTGCTGGTTTCTCCAAGTGTTGGATGTTCCACTTGAGCTCTTGTTTCCTTGGTTCCTAGCCCTTGTCTTTCTTTCTACTTTGATTGCTAAGTGTAGCAATTCTGTCATAGAGCTGTATGGATACAAGTCGACTTCATTAGCCAGAAATGAATTGAGAATTCTAAGATACCTGGCCATGGTTGTCTCTTCATCTTCAATCACATTAGCTTTCACCATTGCCACTTGCATGGCATTGTAGGTCTCTTCTGCACTCATTGACCCTTGTCTCAAATTCTCCAATCTTTGCCTTAAATCCCTTGTATGATGTTGAGGCACAAATCTAGCCCTCATCAAAGCTTTCATTTGCTCCCATGTGGCCACGTCTGGATCAAGTACTCTTCTTCTTTCCTTGACCAGGTTGTCCCACCATATGAGGGCATAGCCATTGAACTCCAATGCAGCTAACTGGACCTTTTTATGCTCAGCAAAGTTGTGACATGACCAGATTTGTTCTATCTTGGTCTCCCACTCCATGTATGCATCTGGATCACACTTGCCTTCAAAACTTGGGATCTTCACTTTGATCTTCCCAATGCCATCTTGCTCTGGCTCACGTCCTCTTCTAGCTTGGTATCCCCTAGGTGGCTCAGCTTGCCAGCCTTCATACTCCAATTCCTCATCTTGGTAACCCTGAAATGTATTAAAACGATTAGGTGCATAATGATTTCGTCTATGTAAAGGAGAGTTATGGACAGAGAGTTGCTCATTGTGAGCATGGACTGGAGTGCCATGATGTGGGGCAGCGCCTTCTGATCTTCCAAGGTGAGAAGCGGTGCCTGGAGGGACTTGTTGGTGTGCGCCTCGAGCTGCATCATAAGCACTCCTTTGATCTGGTAGGGGCGCTCTTGCGGCGACATTGGAAGGGCCTCCATCCTCAGCATAGGTGCCTAGAGGGACGAGGGCGGGTGGTGCTGGCCTTGACTCCAAAACAGCCATCCGAGCAGTCAAGTGGGCTAAGTTGTCCGACATGGTCTTGAGCATGTTGAACATCTCAGGCGGTATTGGTGAGGAACTCCTTGAGTGTGGAGGACTTGGTGACCTAGACATGTTCAAAAGAAGACTAACACCTAAACAAGTCAGATTAGAGAAATCAAAATCACCTGACTAGTGTTTCACTCTTGTGTTTGATCTCTCTCTCCTAATTGTTGTTGATGTACGTTTTTTTTTCTTTTTTTTTTAATGGATTGTCTTGTATGGATCAAATAACCCACGTGAACAGAGTGTTCTAAGCCAACAATCGCCAAGAAATGGTGAATTATAGAAAGGATAAGTTCGGCAGAGGATTAAACAAGCAAATGACTCAGAAAAAGAAAGAAAATAAGATTGAACAAGACAATTACAAGAAGGTAATGCAATTAGACAAAGTATACTCAATCAATTTGAACTCAAGAAGGAAGAATTGTACCTTACTTGTCT
Source organism: Gleditsia sinensis (assembly GCA_037074535.1). Classification (NCBI taxonomy): domain Eukaryota; kingdom Viridiplantae; phylum Streptophyta; class Magnoliopsida; order Fabales; family Fabaceae; genus Gleditsia; species Gleditsia sinensis. The sequence continues at coordinate 55,778,722 of CM073468.1, read as the reverse complement.
CAACTTGTACCAATGGAGATTAGAAGGGTGAGGTTCGAAATCTGGCTAAGTGTGGGACAAGGCTAAGGTATGGCTAGGGCTTGTAGGACTCCTTGGTGTATCTGAAGCCTCTTGGCAATCCCTTTGAGTTTCACTTGAGAAATGACTAAGTACAAACTACTTCTATGAAATGATTACAACTTAGGATAGTATGAAATACAAATGCAATGCTGAAATGAGACTTGAATTTCTTTTTCTTTTCTTTTCGTTTTTTTTTTTTCGTTTTTTTTTTCTTTTTGTCTCAAGAATAAATAAAATACAGAAATGAAACTTGGAATATCAGAAATAAGAAATTAACACCTGGAATTTCAATTTAAATTTCAAAAATAACTTCTAATAGCAGATTGGACTTAATCTTCCTGATTTTAAGGAACAAGTATAACAGCTGCAAATCAAATCTCCCTGATTTGAGGAACAAATATAACAGCTACAAATCAAATCCCCTGATTTTAGGAGCAATTATAACAGCTGAAAATCAAATATCCCTTATTTTATGGAGTAATTATGACAGCTACAAAAACAAATCCCTGATTTTTAGGAGCAATTAATGCTCAGCCATGGAAGTCAAACCTGGTTGATGCAATAAAGGAATGCAGCCTGATTTGTAGGGAGCAGCTAATGTTCAGCCTTAGAAATCAAATCTGGCTATTGCAGCAAGTCATGGACGTTTTTCTGGATGGTGAAGGCTAGGAATGGTGGTTGGTGGTTGAACAAGGCTGCAGCAAGTGTTCTATGGTAGTTCACGATGATGTAGGTGAGGGAAGGTGTCCAAATCTCCAAAACCACAAGCAATTCAAGCAAAGCACAACAATGAAAGACCAGAAATGACTCAAAAACGAAAATGACAGAAAACTGAAATGGCAAAGACTCCAGATGAACAAAGCAAACCAGCGGCAGTGCTTTGGTGGTGATGTGGTGGCGGTAAGGTGTCACCTTGCTCTGATACCAATTTGATGTGGGGTAAGCCACAAACTCTAGATCTAGACACCAAACCTTGACAGAACTCAAAGAAGACAACAATGGAGGTTAAATCTGAAAATAGAAGAAAACAGAAATAAAAGGAATAGAAGTAGAACCAATTCACACAATGGAACAACCCTTGTTCTCTGAATCAAGAACTGAACCAAATGATGAAGAAACCCTACCAGTACAACCTTACACAATGGCCATGGCAGCCAAGCACAAGGAGGAGGCTTATGGAGGCTTGAGAACACCAATCTCTAGGGAGATTGACACACACAAGAACAACTAAGCAAGATCAATCAGCAAAGCTCTCTTCTCTCAAAAGCACTCTTTTGATAGAAGGGAAAATAAGTATCTGAGTTACAAAATGTCTAATCTACTAAAAACATGCTAAGGAGGGCCTTTTATAGTCCTAGTGCTGGCCTCCCTTTATAAAAACGAAATATTAAAAGTTAAATAAGGAAATTGTCTTAAAACAGAAAAGACTACAAGCAAAACATCCAATCACTTCATGGAGTCTTCTCTTCACCCCTAGGGTCTTCATGAGCTGCAATGGCCACCATTGACTTGATGGACAGATCCTTGATTGATGGCTCGAAGAAGGCTGTTAACATGGAAGGCTCCTTGGACAAGAAAAATGTCATCACCTTGTCTAATTTTTGTTGGATCTCCTTAGCCCTTGCCCTAGTGATAGGACCTTCAAATGTAGGAACTTGAGGTGTAGGTGATCCCTCATCAGATCTTGTTTGGCTTCATTTGAGGAAGGAGCGTTTTCCTGAAAAACGCAAGTCCAAGCTTTCACCAAGAGGAGATGGTCCGTTCAAGGTTCTGAAAAGAGTTGGAGATAATGCTTATGTGCTGGAGCTGCCCGGGGAGTATGGCGTGAGTGCAACCTTCAATGTTGGAGACCTTACACTTTATGAGGGACATGATGAGGAGCTGGATGATTCGAGGTCGAATCCTTTTCAAGAAGGGGAGGATGATGAGGGATCACCTACACCTCAAGTTCCTACATTTGAAGGTCCTATCACTAGGGCAAGGGCTAAGGAGATCCAACAAAAATTAGACAAGGTGATAACCTTTTTCTTGTCCAAGGAGCCTTCCATGTTCACAGCCTTCTTCGAGCCATCAATCAAGGATCTGTCCATCAAGTCAATGGTGGCCATTGCAGCTCATGAAGACCCTAGGGGTGAAGAGAAGACTCCATGAAGTGATTGGATGTTTTGCTTGTAGTCTTTTCTGTTTTAAGACAATTTCCTTATTTAACTTTTAATATTTCGTTTTTATAAAGGGAGGCCAGCACTAGGACTATAAAAGGCCCTCCTTAGCATGTTTTTAAGAGATTAGACATTTTGTAACTCAGATACTTATTTTCCCTTCTATCAAAAGAGTGCTTTTGAGAGAAGAGAGCTTTACTGATTGATCTTGCTTAGTTGTTCTTGTGTGTGTCAATCTCCCTAGAGATTGGTGTTCTCAAGCCTCCATAAGCCTCCTCCTTGTGCTTGGCTGCCATGGCCATTGTGTAAGGTTGTACTGGTAGGGTTTCTTCATCATTTGGTTCAGTTCTTGATTCAGAGAACAAGGGTTGTTCCATTGTGTGAATTGGTTCTACTTCTATTCCTTTTATTTCTGTTTTCTTCTATTTTCAGATTTAACCTCCATTGTTGTCTTCTTTGAGTTCTGTCAAGGTTTGGTGTCTAGATCTAGAGTTTGTGGCTTACCCCACATCAGAACGTTATGACGTCTGTTTCGAGTGATTCGGACATACTGGGGGTCGAATCGGGCCGCCAAGAAATCCTAACGCTCATTTTTTGTGCATTCGGATGACCGTCACCAAAATTTTAAAACACGGGGTCGTTGGAAAAATGAAACTCCTAAGGAACGTGATGACGTCTGTTTCGAGTGATTCGGACATGCCGGGGGTCGAATCGGGTCACCGAGAAACCGTAACGGCCGTTTTCGTGCATTTGGATGACTGTCACGAAATTTGGAAAAAATGGGGTCGTTGGCAAAATGAAACTCTTAAGGAATGCGATGACGTCCGTTTCAATTGGTTCAGACATGCCGACGGTCGAATCGGGTCGCCGAGAAACCGTAACGGCCTTTTTCGTACATCAGGATGACTGTCACGGAAATCCAAAAAAAGGAGGTCGTTGAAAAGAGGAACTCGTTAGGAACGCGATGACATCAATTTCGAATAATTCGCATTTGCCGGGGGACGAATCGGGCATCGAGCGACCATAACGATCCTTTTCGTGCATCTGGATGGCCGTCACAAAAATTCGAAAATGCGAGGCCGTTGGAAAGAGAAACCCGTTAGATACGCGATGACTTCAGTTTCGAGTGATTCGGACATGTCGGAGGTCGAATCGAGCCGCCGAGAAACCCTAACGGCCATTTTCGTGCATCCGGATGACCGTCACGAAAATTTGAAAATGCGAGATTGTTGGAAAGAGAAACTCGTTAGGTACGCGATGACTTCAGTTTCGAGTGATTCAGACATGCCGGAGGTCGAATCGGGACGCGAAAAAATGCTAACGACTATTTTTGTGCATCCGGATGACAGTAGCGAAATTTCGAAAAACCGGGGTCGTTGGAATGAGTAACTCGTTATGAACGCGAAGACTTGAATTTCGAGTGATTCGGACATGCCGGGGGTGGATTCGGGTCGCCGAGAAACCCTAACGGCCATTTTCGTGCATCCGGATGACCGTCGCAAAATTTGGAAAAAACGGGGTCATTCGAAAGAGGAACTCTTAAGGAACGCGATGACGTCCGTTTCGAGTGATTAGGACATGCTAGAGGTCGAATCGGGCCGCAGAGAAACCCCAACGGCCATTTTCGAGCATCCGGACGACCGTCACGAAATTTGGAAAAAAAACGAGGTATTTCGAAAGAGGAACTCTAAAAGAACGTGATGACGTCCGTTTCGATTGATTCGGAAATGCTGGGGGTTGAATCGGGCCGCCGAAAAACCGTATCGGCCATTTTCGTGCATCCGGATGACCGTCACAAAAATTCAAAAAACCGGGGTCGTTGGTAGGAGGAACTCGTTAGGAAGGCGATGACTTGAATTTCGATTGATTCGGACAAGCCGGGGGTCGAATCGGGCCGCTGAGAAACCCTAACGGCCATTTTCGTGCAGCCGGACAACCGTCACGAAATTTTAAAAAAAGGGGCCGTTGGAAAAATGAAACTTTTAAGGAACGCGATGATGTCTGTTTTGAGTGATTCGGACATACCGAGGGTCGAATCGAGCCGCCGTGAAACCCTAACGGCCATTTTCGTGCATCCGGACAACCGTCACGAAATTTGGAAAAAAACAGGGTGATTCGTAGGAGGAACTCTAAAGGAACGCAATGATGTCCGTCTCGAGTGATTCGGACGTGCCGGGGGTCGAATTGGGCCGCCGAGAAACCGTAACGACCTATTTCGTGCATCAGGATGTCTGTCACGAAAATCTGAAAAAAGGAGGTCGTTGGAAATAGGAACTCGTTAGGAACGCGATGATGTCAATTTCGAGTGATTCGCACCTGCCGGGGGTCGAATCGGGCATCGAGCGACCATAACGATCCTTTTCGTGCATCCAGAAGACCGTGACGAAAATTCGAAAAAGCGGGGTCTTTGGAGAGAGAAATTTGCACCTGCCGGAGGTCGAATCGGGGCGCCAAGATATGGTAACGACCATTTTCGTGCATCCAGATGACCGTCACAAAAATTCAAAAAACCGGGGTCGTTGGTAGGAGGAACTCGTTAGGAAGGCGATGACTTGAATTTCGATTGATTCGGACAAGCCGGGGGTCGAATCGGGTCGCTGAGAAACCCTAACGGCCATTTTCGTGCAGCCGGACAACCGTCACGAAATTTTAAAAAAAGGGGGCCGTTGGAAAAATGAAACTTTTAAGGAACGCGATGATGTCTGTTTTGAGTGATTCGGACATACCGAGGGTCGAATCGAGCCGCCGTGAAATCCTAACGGCCATTTTCGTGCATCCGGACAACCGTCACGAAATTTGGAAAAAAACAGGGTGATTCGAAGGAGGAACTCTAAAGGAACGCAATGATGTCCGTCTCGAGTGATTGGGACCTGCCGGGGGTCGAATTGGGCCGCCGAGAAACCGTAACGACCTATTTCGTGCATCAGGATGTCTGTCACGGAAATCTGAAAAAAGGAGGTCGTTGGAAAGAGGAACTCGTTAGGAACGCGATGACGTCAATTTCGAGTGATTCGCACCTGCCGGGGGTCGAATCGGGCATCGAGCGACCATAACGATCCTTTTCGTGCATCCAGAAGACCGTGACGAAAATTCCAAAAAGCGGGGTCTTTGGAGAGAGAAATTTGCACCTGCCGGAGGTCGAATCGGGGCGCCAAGATATGGTAATGACCATTTTCGTGCATCCAGATGACCGTCACAAAAATTCAAAAAACCGGGGTCGTTGGTAGGAGGAACTCGTTAGGAAGGCGATGACTTGAATTTCGATTGATTCGGACAAGCCGGGGGTCGAATCGGGCCACTGAGAAACCCTAACGGCCATTTTCGTGCAGCCGGACAACCGTCACGAAATTTTAAAAAAAGGGGGCCGTTGGAAAAATAAAACTTTTAAGGAACGCGATGATGTCTGTTTTGAGTGATTCGGACATACCAAGGGTCGAATCGAGCCGCCGTGAAACCCTAACGGCCATTTTCGTACATCCGGACAACCGTCACGAAATTTGGAAAAAAAACAGGGTGATTCGAAGGAGGAACTCTAAAGGAACGCAATGATGTCCGTCTCGAGTGATTCGGACGTGCCGGAGGTCGAATTGGGCCGCCGAGAAACCGTAACGACCTATTTCGTGCATCAGGATATCTGTCACGAAAATCTGAAAAAAGGAGGTCGTTGGAAATAGGAACTCGTTAGGAACGCGATGACGTCAATTTCGAGTGATTCGCACCTGCCGGGGGTCGAATCGGGCATCGAGCGACCATAACGATCCTTTTCGTGCATCCAGAAGACCGTGACGAAAATTCCAAAAAGCGGGGTCTTTGGAGAGAGAAATTTGCACCTGCCGGAGGTCGAATCGGGGCGCCAAGTTATGGTAACGACCATTTTCGTGCATCCAGATGACCGTCACAAAAATTCAAAAAACCGGGGTCGTTGGTAGGAGGAACTCGTTAGGAAGGCGATGACTTGAATTTCGATTGATTCGGACAAGCCGGGGGTCGAATCGGGCCGCTGAGAAACCCTAACGGCCATTTTCGTGCAGCCGGACAACCGTCACGAAATTTTAAAAAAAGTGGGCCGTTGGAAAAATGAAACTTTTAAGGAACGCGATGATGTCTGTTTTGAGTGATTCGGACATACCGAGGGTCGAATCGAGCCGCCGTGAAACCTAACGGCCATTTTCGTGCATCCGGACAACCGTCACGAAATTTGGAAAAAAACAGGGTGATTCGAAGGAGGAACTCTAAAGGAACGCAATGATATCCGTCTCGAGTGATTCGGACGTGCCGAGGGTCGAATTGGGCCGCCGAGAAACCGTAACGACCTATTTCGTGCATCAGGATGTCTGTCACGGAAATCTGAAAAAAGGAGGTCGTTGGAAAGAGGAACTCGTTAGGAACGCGATGACGTCAATTTCGAGTGATTCGCACCTGCCGGGGGTCGAATCTGGCATCGAGCGACCATAACGATCCTTTTCGTGCATCCAGAGGACCGTGACGAAAATTCGAAATAGCGGGGTCTCTGGAGAGAGAAATTTGCACCTGCCGGAGGTCGAATAGGGGCGCCGGTAACGACCATTTTCGTGCATCCGGATGACCGTCGCGAAATTTCGAAGAAATGGGGCCGTTGGAAAGAGAAACTCTTAAGGAACGCGATGACGTCTGTATCGAGTGATTCGGACATGCCGGGGGTCGAATCGAGCCGCCGAGAAACTTTAACGGCCATTTTCGTGCATCCGATTGACCGTCACGAAATTAAAAAAAAACGGGGTCATTCGAAAGAGAAACTCTAAAGGAACGCGATGACTTCCGTCTCGAGTGATTCAGACATGCCGGAGGTCGAATCGGACCTCCGAGCGACCCTAACGACCCTTTTCGTGCATCTGGATGATCGACACGAAAATTCAAAAAAGTGGGGTCGTTGGAAAGAGGAGCTCATTAGGAACGTAATGATGTCAATTTCGAGTGATTCAGACATGCTGGGGGTCGAATCGGGCCACCGAAAAACCGTAACGGCCTTTTTCGTGCATCAGGAAGACTGTCACAGAAATACAAAAAAAGGAGGTCGTTGGAAAGAGGAACTCGTTAGGAACGCGATCATGTCAATTTTTAGTGATTCGGACATGACGGAGGACGAATCGAGCCGCCGAAAAACCGTAACGGCCTTTTTCGTGCATCAGGATGACTGTCAAGGAAAATGCGAAAAAGGATGTCGTTGGAAAGAGGAACTCTTTAGTAAGGAGATGACGTCAATTTCGAGTGATTCGCACTTCCCGGGGGTCGAATCGGGCATCGAGCGACCCTAACGATCCTTTTCGTGCATCCGGATGACCGTCACGAAAATTCGAAAATGCGAGATTGTTGGAAAGAGAAACTCGTTAAGACTTCAGTTTCGAGTGATTCAGACATGCCGGAGGTCGAATCGTGACGCGAAAAAATGCTAACGACTATTTTTGTGCATCCGGGTGACCGTCGCGAAATTTTGAAAAATCGGGGTCGTTGGAAAGAGTAACTCGTTAAGAACGCGATGACTTCAATTTCGAGTGATTCGGACATGCCGCAGGTCGAATCGGGATGCCAAGAAATGATAACGACCATATTCGTGCATCCGGATGACTGTCGGAAAACTTCGAAGAAATGGGGCCGTTGGAAAGAGGAACGCTTAAAGAACGCGATGATGTCCATTTCGAGTGATTCGGACTTGCCGGAAGTCGAATCGGGCAGCGGAGAGACGTTAAGAGTCCTTTTCGTGCATCCGGATGACCGTCACGAAATTTAGAAAAAACAGGGTCGTTGGAAAAATGAAACTCTTAAGGATCGCGATGACGTCCGTTTCGATTGATTCGGACATGCCGTGGGTCGAATCGAGCCGCCGAGAAACCCTAACGGCCATTTTCGTGCATCAGGATGACCGTCACGAAAATCCAAAAAAAAGAGGTCGTTGAAAAGAGGATCTCGTTAAGAACGCGATGACGTCAATTTCGAATAATTCGCACTTGCCGGGGAACGAATCGGGCATTGAGCGACCCCAACGATCCTTTTCGTGCATCCGGATGACCGTCACGAAAATTTGAAAATGCGAGATTGTTGGAAAGAGAAACTCGTTAGGTACGCGATGACTTCAGTTTCAAGTGATTCGGACATGCCGGAGGTCGAATCGAGACGCGAAGAAATGCTAACGACTATTTTTGTACATCCGGATGACCGTCGCGAAATTTCGAAAAACCGGGGTCGTTGGAAAGAGTAACTCGTTAGGAACGCGATGACTTGAATTTCGAGTGATTCGGACATGCCGGGGGTCGAATCGAGCCGCCGAAAAACCCTAACGGCAATTTTCGTGCATCCGGATGACCGTCACAAAATTTGGAAAAAACGGGGTCATTCGAAAGAGAAACTCTTAAGGAACGCGATGACGTCCGTTTCGAGTGATTAGGACTTGCCAGGAGTCGAATCGGGCCGCCGAGAAACCCTAACGGCCATTTTCGAGCATCCGGACGATCGTCACGAAATTTAGAAAAAAAACGGGGTATTTCGAAAGAGGAACTCTAAAAGAACGTGATGACGTCCGTTTCGATTGATTCGGCAATGCCGGGGGTTGAATCAGGCCGCCGAAAAACCGTAACGGCCATTTTTGTGCATCCGGATGACCGTCACAAAAATTTAAAAAATTGGGGTCGTTGGTAAGAGGAACTCGTTAGGAAGGCGATGACTTGAATTTCGATTGATTCGGACATGCCGGGGGTCGAATGGGGCCGCCGAGAAACCCTAACGGCCATTATCGTGCATCCAGATGACCGTCACGAAATTTTAAAAAAAGGGGGGCCGTTGGAAAAATGAAACTCTTAAGGAACGCAATGACGTCTGTTTTGAGTGATTCGGACATGCCGAGGGTCGAATCGAGCCGCCGTGAAACCTTAACGGCCATTTTCGTGCATCCGGACAACCGTCACGAAATTTGGAAAAAAACGGGGTGATTCGAAAGAGGAACTCTAAAGGAACGCGATGATGTCCGTCTCGAGTGATTCGGACGTGCCGGGGGTCGAATCGGGCCGCCGAGAAACCGTAACGACCTATTTCGTGCATCAGGATGACTGCCACAAAAATCTGAAAAAAGGAGGTCGTTGGAAAGAGTAACTCGTTAGGAACGCAATGATGTCAATTTCGAGTGATTCGCACCTACCGAGGGTCGAATCGGGCATCGAGCGACCATAACGATCCTTTTCGTGCATCAAGATGACCGTGACGAAAATTCGAAAAAGCGGGGTCTTTGGAGAGAGAAATTCATTAAGAACGCGATGACTTTAATTTTGAGTGATTCGGACATCGCGATCGTTGAATCGGGCCGCCGAGAAACCGTACCGTCCCTTTAAGTGCATCAGGATGACTGTCGCGAAAATCCAAAAAAAGGAGGTCGTTGGAAAGAGGAACTCTTTAGTAACGCGATGACGTCATTTTCGAGTGATTCGCACTTGCTGGGGGTCGAATTGGGCATCGAGCGACCATAACGATCCTTTTCGTGCATCCTGATAACCGTTCCGAAAATTCGAAAAAGCGGGGTCGTTGAAAAGAGGAACTCGTTAGGAACGCGATGACTTCAATTTCGAGTGATTCGGACATGCCGGAGGTGGATTCGGGACGCCCAGAAATGCTAACGACCATTTTCGTGCATCCGGATGACGGTCACAAAATTTGAAAAAAAAAACGGTGTCATTTGAAAGTGGAACTCTTAAGGAACGCGATGACGTCCGTTTCGAGTGATTCAGACATCGCGGGTGTCGAAACGGGCCGCCGAGAAACCTTAACCGCCACTTTCGTGCATCCGGATGACCGTCACGTAATTTGGAAAAAACAGGGTCGTTGGAAAAATGAAACTCTTAAGGAACGCGATGACTTCAAATTCGAGTGATTCGGACATGCCGGAGGAAGAATCGGGACGCCAAGAAATGCTAACGACCATTTTCGGGCATCCGGATGACCGTCGCGAAATTTCGAAGAAATGGGGACGTTGGAAAGAGGAATTCTTAAGGAACGCGATGACGTCCGTTTCGAGTGATTCGGACATGCCGGCGGCCGAGTCGGGTCGCCGAGAAACCCTAACGCCCATTTCAGTGAATTCGGATGACCGTCACGAAAATTCAAAAAAGTGGGGTCGTTGGAATGAGAAATTCCTTAGTAACGCGATGACCTCAATTTCGAGTGATTTGGACATGCCGGGGGTGGAATCGCGCCTCCGAGCGACCCTAACGGCCCTTTTCGTGCATCGGGATGAACGGCACGAAAATTCAAAAAAGCGGGGTCGTTGGAAGGAGGAATTCGTTAGGAACGCGATGACTTCAATTTCGAGTGATTCGGATTTGCCGGAGGTCGAATCGGGACGCCCAGAAATGCTAACGACCATTTTCTTGCATCCGGATGACCGTCGCGAAATTTCGAAGAAATGGGGCCGTTGGAAAGAGGAACTCGTTAGGAACGCGATGACGTCTGTTTCGAGTGATTCGGACATGCCGGGGGTCGGATCCGGCCGCCGAGAAACTTTAACGGCAATTTTCGTGCATCCGGATGACCGTCACGAAATTTGGAAAAAAATGGGGTCATTCGAAAGAGAAACTCTAAAGGAACGCGATGACTTCCGTCTCGAGTGATTCGGACATGCCGGGGGTCGAATCGGGCCCCCGAGAAACCGTAACGGCCTTTTTCGTGCATCAGAATGTCTGTCACGGAAATCCAAAAAAAAGGAGGTCGTTGGAAAGAGGAACTCGTTAGGAACACGATAATGTCAGTTTCGAGTGATTCGGACATGCCGGGGGTCGAATCGGACCTCCGACCGACCCTAACGGCCCTTTTCGTGCATCGGGATGAACGACACGAAAATTCAAAAAAGCGGGGTCGTTGGAAGGAGGAATTCGTTAGGAACACGATGACTTCAATTTCGAGTGATTCGGATTTGCCGGAGGTCGAATCGGGGCGCCAAGATATGCTAACGACCATTTTCGTGCATCGGGATGACCGTCGCGAAATTTCGAAGAAATGGGGCCGTTGGAAAGAGAAACTCTTAAGGAACGCGATGACGTCTGTATCGAGTGATTCGGACATGCCGGGGGTCGAATCGGGCCGCCGAGTAACCTTAACGGCCATTTTCGTGCATCCGATTGACAGTCACGAAATTTGAAAAAAAACGGGGACATTCGCAAGAGAAAATCTAAAGGAACGCGAAGACTTCCGTCTCGAGTGATTCAGACATGCCGGGGGTCGAATCGGGCTTCGAGCGACCCTAACGGCCCTTTTCGTGCATCTGGATGATCGACACGAAAATTCGAAAAAGCAGGCTCGTTGGAAAGAGGAGCTCGTTAGGAACGCGATGATGTCAATTTCGAGTAATTCAGACATGCCGGGGGTCGAATCGGGCCACCGAAAAACCGTAACGGCCTTTTTCGTGCATCAGGATGACTGTCAAGGAAATTCGAAAAAAGGATGTCGTTGGAAAGAGGAACTCTCTAGTAATGCAATGACGTCAATTTCGAGTCATTCGCACTTCCCGGGGGTCGAATCGGGAATCGGGAATCGAGCGACCCTAACGATCCTTTTCGTGCATCCGGATAACCGTCACGAAAATTCGAAAAAGCGGGGTCGTTGGAAAGAGGAACTCATTAGGAACGCGATGACTTTAATTTCGAGTGATTCGGACATGCCGGAGGAAGAATCGGGACGCCAAGAAATGCTAACGACCATTTTCGGGCATCCGGATGACCGTCGCGAAATTTCGAAGAAGTGGGGACGTTGGAAAGAGGAACTCTTAAGGTACGCGATGACGTCCGTTTCGACTTATCGGACATGCCGGCGATCGAGTCGGGTCGCCGAGAAACCCTAGCGCCCATTTTCGTGAATTCTGATGACCGTCACGAAAATTCGAAAAAGTTGGTCGTTGGAAAGAGAAATTCGTTAGTAATGCGATGAACTTAATTTCGAGTGATTTGGACATGCCGGGGGTGGAATCGCGCCTCCGAGCGACCCTAACGGCCCTTTTCGTGCATCAGGATGAACGACACGAAAATTCAAAAAAGCGGGGTCGTTGGAAGGAGGAATTCGTTAGGAACGCGATAACTTCAATTTCGAGTGATTCGCATTTGCCAGAGGTCGAATCGGGGCGCCAAGATATGCTAACGACCATTTTCGTGCATCAGGATGACCGTCGCGAAATTTCGAAGAAATGGGACCGTTGGAAAGAGAAACACTTAAGGAACGCGATGACGTCAGTATCGAGTGATTCGGACATGCCGGGGGTCGAATCGGGCCGCCGAGAAACCTTAAGGGCCATTTTCGTACATCCGATTGACCGTCACGAAATTTGAAAAAAAAACGGGGTCATTCGAAAGAGAAACTCTAAAGGAACGCGATGACTTCCATCTCGAGTGATTCAGACATGCCGGGGGTCGAATCGGGCCTCCAAGCGACCCTAACGACCCTTTTCGTGCATCTGGAAGATCGACACGAAAATTCGAAAAAGCGGGGTCGTTGGAAAGAGAAGCTCGTTAGGAACGCGATGATGTCAATTTCGAGTGATTCAGACATGCCGGGGGTCGAATCGGGCCGCCGAAAAACCGTAACGGCCTTTTTCGTGCATCAGGATCACTGTCAAGGAAATCCGAAAAATGGATGTCGTTGAAAAGAGGAACTCTTTAGTAATGCGATGACGTCAATTTCGAGTGATTCGCACTTCCCGGTGGTCGAATTGGGCATCGAGCGACCCTAACGATCATTTTCGTGCATCCTGATAACCGTTCCGAAAATTCGAAAAAGCGGGGTCGTTGAAAAGAGGAACTCGTTAGGAACGCGTTGACATCAATTTCGAGTGATTCGGACATGTCGGAGGTGGATTCGGGACGCCCAGAAATGCTAACGACAATTTTCGTGCATCCGGATGACCGTCACAAAATTCGAAAATAAACGGTGTCATTTGAAAGAGGAACTTTTAAGGAACGCGAAGACGTCCGTTTCGAGTGATTCAGATATGGCGGGTGTCGAATCGGGCCGCCGAGAAACCTTAACGGCCATTTTCGTGCATCCGGATGACCGTCACGTAATTTGAAAAAAAGGGGTCGTTGGAAAAATGAAACCCTTAAGGAACGCGATGACTTCAATTTCGAGTGATTCGGACATGCCGGAGGAAGAATCGGGACGCCAAGAAATGCTAACGACCATTTTCGGGCATCCGGATGACCGTCGCGAAATTTCGAAGAAATGGGGACGTTGGAAAAAGGAACTCTTAAGGAACGCGATGACGTCCGTTTCGAGTCATTCGGACATGCCGGCGGCCGAGTCGGGTCGCCGAGAAACCCTAACGCCCATTTCAGTGAATTCGGATGACCGTCATGAAAATTCGAAAAAGCGGGGTCGTTGGAAAGAGAAATTCGTTAGTAATGCGATGACCTCAATTTCGAGTGATTTGGACATGCCGGGGGTGGAATCGCGCCTCCGAGCGACCCTAACGGCCCTTTTCGAGCATCGGGTTGAACGACACGAAAGTTCAAAAAAGCGGGGTCGTTGGAAGGAGGAATTCGTTAGGAACGCGATGACTTCAATTTCGAGTGATTCGGATTTGCCAGAGGTCAAATCGGGGCGCCAATATATGCTAACGACCATTTTCTTGCATCCGGATGACCGTCGCGAAATTTCGAAGAAATGGGGCCGTTGGAAAGAGGAACTCGTTAGGAACGCAATGACGTCTGTTTCGAGTGATTCGGACATGCCGGGGGTCGAATCAGGCCGCCGAGAAACCGTAACGGCAATTTTCGTGCATCCGGATGACCGTCACGAAATTTAGAAAAAAACGGGGTCATTCGAAAGAGAAACTCTAAAGGAACGCGATGACTTCCGTCTCGAGTGATTCCGACATGCCGGGGGTCGAATCGGGCCCCCAAGAAACCGGAACGGCCTTTTTCGTGCATCAGAATGACTGTCACGGAAATCCAAAAAGAAGGAGGTCGTTGGAAAGAGGAACTCGTTAGGAACACGATGATGTCAGTTTCGAGTGATTCGGACATGCCGGGGGTGGAATCGCGCCTCCGAGCGACACTAACGGCCCTTTTCGTGCATCGGGATGAACGACACGAAAATTCAAAAAAGCGGAGTCGTTGGAAGGAGGAATTCGTTAGGAACCCAGTAACTTCAATTTCGACTGTTTCGGATTTGCCGGAGGTCGAATCGGTGCGCCAAGATATGCTAACGACCATTTTCGTGAATCCGGATGACCGTCGCGAAATTTCGAAGAAATGGGGACGTTGGAAAGAGGAACTCTTAAGGAACGCGATGACGTCCGTTTCGAGTCATTCGGACATGCCGGCGGCCGAGTCGGGTCGCCGAGAAACCCTAACGCCCATTTCAGTGAATTCGGATGACCGTCACGAAAATTCGAAAAAGCGGGGTCGTTGGGAAGAGAAATTCGTTAGTAATGCGATAACCTCAATTTCGAGTGATTTGGACATGCCGGGGGTGGAATCGCGCCTCCGAGCGAGCCTAACGGCCCTTTTCGAGCATCGGGTTGAACAACACGAAAGTTCAAAAAAGCGGGGTCGTTGGAAGGAGGAATTCGTTACGAACGCGATGACTTCAATTTTGAGTGATTCGGATTTGCCAGAGGTCGAATCAGGGCGCCAAGATATGCTAACAACCATTTTCTTGCATCCGGATGACCGTCGCGAAATTTCGAAGAAATGGGGCCGTTGGAAAGAGGAACTCGTTAGGAACGTGATGACGTCTGTTTCTAGTGATTCGGACATGCCGGGGGTCGAATCGGGCCGCCGAGAAACCTTAACGGCAATTTTCGTGCATCCGGATGACAGTCACGAAATTTAGAAAAAAACGGGGTCATTCGAAAGAGAAACTCTAAAGGAACACGATGACTTCCGTCTCGAGTGATTCCGACATGACGGGGGTCGAATCGGGCCCCCGAGAAACCGTAACGGCCTTTTTCGTGCATTAGAATGACTATCACGGAAATCCAAAAAAAAAAGGAGGTCGTTGGAAAGAGGAACTCGTTAGGAACACGATGATGTCAGTTTCGAGTGATTTGGACATGCCGGGGGTGGAATCGCGCCTCCGAGCGACCCTAACGGTCCATTTCGTGTGATTCAGACATGCCGGAATTCGTTAGGAACACAGTAACTTCAATTTCGAGTGTTTCGGATTTGCCGGAGGTCGAATCGGAGCGCCAAGATATGCTAACGACCATTTTCGTGCATCTGGATGACCGTCGCGAAATTTCGAGGAAATGGGGACGTTGGAAAGAGGAACTCTTAAGGAACGCGATGACGTCCGTTTCGACTTATTCGGACATGCCGGCGATCGAGTCGGGTCGCCGAGAATCCCTAGCGCCCATTTTCGTGAATTCTGATGACCGTCACGAAAATTTGAAAAAGTTGGTCGTTGGAAAGAGAAATTCGTTAGTAATGCGATGAACTTAATTTCGAGTGATTTGGACATGCCGGGGGTAGAATCGCGCCTCCGAGCGACCCTAACGGCCCTTTTCGTGCATCCGGATGAACGACACGAAAATTCAAAAAAGCGGAGTCGTTGGAAGGAGGAATTCGTTAGGAACGCGATGACTTCAATTTCGAATGATTCGGATTTGCCGGAGGTCAAATCGGGGCGCCAAGATATGCTAACGACCATTTTAGTGCATCCCGATGACCGTCGCGAAATTTCGAAGAAATGGGGCCGTTGGTAAAGAGAAACACTTAAGGAACGTGATGACGTCTGTATCGAGTGACTCGGACATGCCGGGGGTCGAATTGGGCCGCCGAGAAACCTTAACAGCCATTTTCGTGCATCCGATTGACCGTCACAAAATTTCAAAAAAAAACGGAGTCATTCGAAAGAGAAACTCTAAAGGAACGCGATGACTTCCGTGTCGATTGATTCAGACATGCCGGGTGTCGAATCGGGCTTCCGAGCGACCCTAACGGCCCTTTTCGTGCATTTGGATGATCGACACGAAAATTCGAAAAAGCGGGGTCGTTGGAAAGAGGAGCTCGTTAGGAATGCGATGATGTCAATTTCGAGTGATTCAGACATGCCGGGGGTCGAATCGGGCCACCGAAAAACCGTAACGGCCTTTTTCGTGCATCAGGAATGACTGTCAAGGAAATTCAAAAAAAGGATGTCGTTGGAAAGAGGAACTCTTTAGTAATGCAATGACGTCAATTTCGAGTGATTCGCACTTCCCGGGGGTCGAATCGGGCATCGAGCGACCCTAACGATCCTTTTCGTGCATCCGGATAACCGTCACGAAAATTCGAAAAAGCGGGGTCGTTGGAAAGAGAAACTCATTAGGAACGCGATGACTTTAATTTCGAAGAAATGGGGACGTTGGAAAGAGGAACTCTTAAGGAACGCGATGACGTCCGTTTCGACTTATTCGGACATGCCGGCGATCGAGTCGGGACGCCGAGAATCCCTAGCGCCCATTTTCGTGAATTCTGATGATCGTCACGAAAATTCGAAAAAGTTGGTCGTTGGAAAGAGAAATTCGTTAGTAATGCGATGAACTTAATTTCAAGTGATTTGGACATGCCGGGGGTGGAATCGCGCCTCTGAGCGACCCTAACGGCCCTTTTCGTGCATCAGGATGAACGACACGAAAATTCAAAAAAGCGGGGTCGTTGGAAGGAGGAATTCATTAGGAACGCGATCACTTCAATTTCGAATGATTCGGATTTGCCGGAGGTCGAATCGGGGCGCCAAGATATGCTAACGACCATTTCCGTGCATCCGGATGACCGTCGCGAAATTTCAAAGAGATGGGGACGTTGGAAAAGAGAAACACTTAAGGAACGCGATGACGTCTGTATCGAGTGATTCGGACATGCCGGGGGTCGAATTGGGCCGCCGAGAAACCTTAACGGCCATTTTCGTGCATCCGATTGACCGTCACGAAATTTGAAAAAAAACGGGGTCATTCGAAAGAGAAACTCTAAAGGAACGCGATGACTTCCGTCTCGAGTGATTCAGACATGCCGGGGGTCGAATCGGGCTTCCGAGCGACCCTAACGGCCCTTTTCGTGCATCTGGATGATCGACACGAAAATTCAAAAAAGCGGGGTCGTTGGAAAGAGGAGCTCGTTAGGAATGCGATGATGTCAATTTCGAGTGATTCGGACGTGCCGGGGGTCGAATCGGGCCGCCGAGAAACCGTAACGACCTATTTCGTGCATCAGGATGACTGCCACGGAAATCTGAAAAAAGGAGGTCGTTAGAAAGAGGAACTCGTTAGGAACGCGATGGCGTCAATTTCGAGTGATTCGCACTTCACGGGGGTCGAAACGGGCATCGATCGACCCTAACGATCCTTTTCGTGCATCCGGATGACCGTCACGAAAATTCAAAAAAGCGGGGTTGTTGGAAAGAGAAATTCGTTAGTAATACGATGACCTCAATTTCGAATGATTTGGACATGCCGGGCTTGGAATCGCGCCTCCGAGCGATCCTAACGGCCATTTTCGTGCATCAGGATGAACGACACGAAAATTCAATAAAGCGGGGTCGTTGGAACGAGGAATTCGTTAGGAACGCGATGACTTCAATTTCGAGTGATTCGGATTTGCCGGAGGTCGAATCGGGGCGCCAAGAAATGCTAACGACCATTTTCTTGCATCCGGATGACCGTCGGAAAATTTCGAAGAAATGGGGCCGTTGGAAAGAGAAACTCTTAAGGAACGCAATGACGTTTGTTTCGAGTGATTCGGACATGCCGGGGGTCGAATCGGACCGCCGAAAAACCTTAATGGCAATTTTCGTGCATCCGGATGACCGTCACGAAATTTGGAAAAAAACGGGGTCATTCGAAAGAGAAACTCTAAAGGAACGCGATGACTTCTGTCTCGAGTGATTCCGACATGCCGGGGGTCGAATCGGGCCGCTGAAAAACCTTAATGGCAATTTTCGTGCATCCGGATGACCGTCACGAAATTTGGAAAAAAACGGGGTCATTCGAAAGAGAAACTCTAAAGGAACGCGATGACTTCCGTCTCGAGTGATTCCGACATGCCGGGGGTCGAATCGGGCCCCCGAGAAACCGTAACGGCCTTTTTCGTGCATCAGAATGTCTGTCACGGAAATCCAAAAAAAAGGAGGTCGTTGGAAAGAGGAACTCGTTAGGAATACGATAATGTCATTTTCGAGTGATTCGGACATGCCGGGGGTCGAATCGAACCTCCGAGCGACCCTAACGTCCCTTTTCGTGCAACCGGATGACTGTCATGGATATCCGGAAAAAGGAGGTCATTGAAAAGAGGAACTTATTAGGAACGCGATGACGTCAATTTCGAATAATTCGCACTTGCCGGGGGACGAATCGGGCATCGAGCGACCATAACGATCCTTTTCGTGCATCTGGATGACCGTCACAAAATTCGAAAATGCGAGGCCGTTGGAAAGAGAAACCCGTTAGATACGCGATGACTTCAGTTTCGAGTGATTCGGACATGTCGGAGGTCGAATCGATCCGCCGAGAAACCCTAACGGCCATTTTCGTGCATCCGGATGACCGTCACGAAATTTGAAAAAAACAGGGTCGTTGGAAAAATGAAACTCTTAGGCATCGCGATGACGTCCGTTTCGATTGACTCGGACATGCCGTGGGTCGAATCGGGTCGCCGAGAAACCGTAACGGCCGTTTTTGTGCATCAGGATGACTGTCACGAAAATCCAAAAAAAGGAGGTCGTTGAAAAGAGGATCTCGTTAAGAACGCGATGACGTCAATTTCGAATAATTCGCACTTGCCGGGGAACGAATAGGGCATCGAGCGACCCCAACGATCCTTTTCGTGCATCCGGATGACCGTCACGAAAATTTGAAAATGCGAGATTGTTGGAAAGAGAAACTCGTTAGGTACGCGATGACTTCAGTTTCGAGTGATTCAGACATGCCGGAGGCCGAATTGGGACGCGAAAAAATGCTAACGACTATTTTTGTGCATTCGGATGACCGTCGCGAAATTTCGAAAAACCGGGGACGTTGGAAAGAGAAACTCGTTATGAACGCGATGACTTGAATTTCGAGTGATTCGGACATGCCGCAGGTCGAATCGGGATGCCAAGAAACCCTAACGGCAATTTTCGTGCATCCGGATGACTGTCGCGAAAGTTCGAAGAAATGGGGCCGTTGGAAAGAGGAACGCTTAAAGAACGCGATGACGTCCTTTTCGAATGATTAGGACATTACAGACGTCGAATCGGGCCGCCGAGAAACCCCAACGGCCATTTTCGTGCATCCGGACGACCGTCACGAAATTTGGAAAAAAACGGGGTATTTCGAAAGAGGAACTCTAAAAGAACGTGATGACGTCCGTTTCGATAGATTCGGAAATGCCGGGGGTTGAATCGGGCCGCCAAAAAACCGTATCGGCCATTTTCGTGCATCCGGATGACCGTCACAAAAATTCAAAAAACCGGGGTCGTTGGTAGGAGGAACTCGTTAGGAAGGCGATGACTTGAATTTCGATTGATTTGGACAAGCCGGGGGTCAAATCGGGCCGCTGAGAAACCCTAACGGCCATTTTCGTGCATCCGGACAATCGTCACGAAATTTGAAAAAAAGGGGGCCATTGGAAAAATGAAACTTTTAAGGAACGCGATGATGTCTGTTTTGAGTGATTCGGACATACCGAGGGTCGAATCGAGCCGCCGTGAAACCCTAACGGCCATTTTCGTGCATCCGGACAACCGTCACGAAATTTAGAAAAAAACAGGGTGATTCGAAAGAGGAACTCTAAAGGAACGCGATGATGTCCGTCTCGAGTGATTCGGACGTGCCGGGGGTCGAATTGGGCCGCCGAGAAACCGTAACGACCTATTTCGTGCATCAGGATGACTGTCACAAAAATCTGAAAAAAGGAGGTCGTTGGAGAGAGGAACTCGTTAGGAACGCGATGACGTCAATTTCGAGTGATTCGCACCTGCCGGGGGTCGAATCGGGCATCGAGCGACCACAACGATCCTTTTCGTGCATCCAGATGACCGTGACGAAAATTCGAAAAAGCGGGGTCTTTGGAGAGAGAAATTCATTAGGAACGCGATGACTTTAATTTTGAGTGATTCGGACATCGCGATTGTTGAATCGGGTCGCCGAGAAACCGTACCGTCCCTTTTCGAGCATCAGGATGACTGTCGCGGAAATCCAAAAAAAGGAGGTCGTTGGAAAGAGGAACTCTTTAGTAACGCGATGACGTCAATTTCGAGTGATTCGCACTTGCCGGGGGTCGAATTGGGCATCGAGCGACCCTAACGATCATTTTCGTGCATCCTGATAACCGTTCCGAAAATTCGAAAAAGCGGGGTCGTTGGAAAGAGGAACTCGTTAGGAACGCGGTGACATCAATTTCGAGTGATTCGGACATGTCTGAGGTGGATTCGGGACGCCCAGAAATGCTAACGACCATTTTCGTGCATCCGGATGACCGTCACAAAATTCGAAAATAAACGGTGTCATTTGAAAGAGGAACTCTTAAGGAACGCGAAGACGTCCGTTTCGAGTGATTCAGATATGGCGGGTGTCGAATCGGGCCGCCGAGAAACCTTAACGGCCATTTTCGTGCATCCGGATGACCGTCGCGTAATTTGAAAAAAATGGGGTCGTTGGAAAAATGAAACTCTTAAAGAACGCGATGACTTCAATTTCGAGTGATTCGGACATGCCGGAGTTGGAATCGGGACGCCAAGAAATGCTAACGACCATTTTCGTGCATCCGGAAGACCGTCGCGAAATTTCGAAGAAATGGGGACGTTGGAAAGAGGAACTCTTAAGGAATGCGATGACGTCCGTTTCGAGTGATTCGAACATACCGGCGGCCGAGTGAGGTCGCCGAGAAACCCTAACGCCCATTTCAGTGAATTCGGATGACCGTCACGAAAATTCAAAAAAGTGGGGTCGTTGGAAAGAGAAATTCGTTAGTAATGCGATGACCTCAATCTCGAGTGATTTAGACATGCCGGGGGTGGAATCGCACCTCTGAGCGACCCTAACGGCCCTTTTCGTGATTCGGGATAAACGACACGAAAATTCAAAAAAGCGGGGTCGTTGGAAGGAGGAATTCGTTAGGAACCCGATGACTTCAATTTCGAGTGATTCGGATTTGCCGGAGGTCGAATCGGGGCGCCAAGATATGCTAACGACCATTTTCGTGCATCCGGATGACCGTTGCAAAATTTCGAAGAAATGGGGCCGTTGGAAAGAGAAACTCTTAAGGAACGCAATGACGTCTGTTTCGAGTGATTCGGACATGCCGGGGGTCGAATCGGGCCACCGAAAAACCGTAACGGCCTTTTTCGTGCATCAGGAGGACTGTCACGGAAATTCGAAAAAAGGATGTCGTTGAAAAGAGGAACTCTTTAGTAATACGATGACGTCAATTTCGAGTGATTCGCACTTCCCGGGGGTCGAATCGGGCATCGAGCGACCCTAACGATCCTTTTCGTGCATCCGGATAACCGTCACGAAAATTCAAAAAAGCGGGGTCGTTGGAAAGATGATGTGCTCTCAAAACGTGAAGAGGATGAGCACTGGACTTCGTTTCTGGTTTAGCTTGAAACAAACAAAGAAGAAAACCAAATCACTCAATTGATAAGCCTAGGGCGCCACAATTAAGCTGATTTAGACTGATTTGACCACACTCAAGAATTAGAGGGATGTGAGTGATAAGAAATCAGAAGTTTCTCACCACTAACCTAAGTTAGATAAGAGAAGCTGTATTTTCAAGAAACACACTTGAACAATACTGAAAATTCGAAATGCTCATTCAATCCTCTGATCTTGTGTGATACATCCTATATATAAAGGAGCAGCACCTAGAAAATACAAGAATTAAATGCTAGATGGCAGAAAGTCTATGCTTTCTGCCATTTACAAGGAAAAGTCCTAAAAACGTACATAGATGGCAACAAGTCTAAGAGTAGCAATAAATGCTAGTGACTAAAAGTCTAAGAGCAATAAATGCAAGGCTGCACCTAGGAAATACAAGAAATAAATGCTAGATGGCAGAAAGTCTATGCATTCTGCCATTTACAAGAAAAAAACGTACATATGACTTCATGGCACATAATCACCTTCCACACACTAGTAATTATTCAAATTCAGAGGAAATTAAAAGGATATTCAGATGTATAGCCTCTTGACTACATTTCTTCAAGTGTCTTCAATTTTCAGCAAGGTAACTAGGTTCATTCCAAGCCTCTTAGCTCTTGCACGAGTTAAAGGCCCAATTGAAGGTATTTTCTTGTCATAACTTGAAATGTGGTATTCCATTATCACATCAAAAGAGGAACTCATTAGGAACGCGATGACTTTACTTTCGAGTGATTCGGACATTCCGGAAGAAGAATGGGGACGCCAAGAAATGCTAACGACCATTTTCGGGCATCCGGATGACCGTCGCGAAATTTCAAAGAAATGGGGACGTTGGAAAGAGGAACTCTTAAGGAACGCGATGACGTCCGTTTCGACTTATTCGGACATGCAGGCGATCGAGTCGAGTCGCCGAGAAACCCTAGCGCCCATTTTCGTGAATTCTGATGACCGTCACGAAAATTCGAAAAAGTTGGTCGTTGGAAAGAGAAATTCGTTAGTAATGCGATGAACTTAATTTCAAGTGATTTGGACATGCCGGGGGTGGAATCGCGCCTCCGAGCGACCCTAACGGCCCTTTTCGTGCATCAGGATGAACGACACGAAAATTCAAAAAAGCGGGGTCGTTGGAAGGAGGAATTCGTTAGGAACGCGATGCCTTCAATTTCGAGTGATTCGGATTTGCCGGAGGTCGAATCGGGGCGCCAAGATATGCTAACGACCATTTTCGTGCATCCGGATGACTGTCGCGAAATTTCGAAGAAATGGAGCCGTTGGAAAGAGAAACTCGTTAGAAACACGATGATGTCAGTTTCGAGTGATTCGGACATGCCGGGAGTGGAATCGCGCCTCCGAGCGACCCTAACGGCCCTTTTCGTGTATCGGGATGAACGACACGAAAATTCAAAAAAGCGGGGTCGGTTGAAGGAGGAATTCGTTAGGAACACAGTAACTTCAATTTCGAGTGTTTCGGATTTGCCGGAGGTCGAATCGGAGCGCCAAGATATGCTAACGACCATTTTCGTGCATCCGGATGACCGTCGCGAAATTTCGAGGAAATGGGGACGTTGGAAAGAGGAACTCTTAAGGAACGCGATGACGTCCGTTTCGACTTATTCGGACATGCCGGCGATCGAGTTGGGTCGCCGAGAATCCCTAGCGCCCATTTTCGTGAATTCTGATGACCGTCACGAAAATTCGAAAAAGTTGGTCGTTGGAAAGAGAAATTCGTTAGTAATGCGATGAACTTAGTTTCGAGTGATTTGGAGATGCCGGGGGTAGAATCGCGCCTCCGAGCGACCCTAACGGCCCTTTTCGTGCTTCAGGATGAACGACACGAAAATTCAAAAAAGCGGGGTCGTTGAAAGGAGGAATTCGTTAGGAACGCGATGACTTCAATTTCGAATGATTCGGATTTGCCGGAGGTCAAATCGGGACGCCAAGATATGCTAACGACCATTTTAGTGCATCCGGATGACCGTCGCGAAATTTCGAAGAAATGGAACCGTTGGTAAAGAGAAACACTTAAGGAACGCGATGACGTCTGTATCGAGTGACTCGGACATGCCGGGGGTCGAATCGGGCCGCCGAGAAACCTTAACGGCCATTTTCGTGCATCCGGATGACCGTCACGAAATTTGGAAAAAAAACGGGGTCATTCGAAAGAGAAACTCTAAAGGAACGCGATGACTTCCGTCTCGAGTGATTCCGACATGCCGGGGGTCGAATCGGGCCGCTGAAAAACCTTAATGGCAATTTTCGTGCATCCGGATGACCGTCACGAAATTTGGAAAAAAACGGGGTCAATCGAAAGAGAAACTCTAAAGGAACGCGATGACTTCCGTCTCGAGTGATTCCGACATGCCGGGGGTCGAATCGGGCCCCCGAGAAACCGTAACGGCCCTTTTCGTGCATCAGACTGTCTGTCACGGAAATCCAAAAAAAAGGAGGTCGTTGGAAAGAGGAACTCGTTAGGAACACGATAATGTCATTTTCGAGTGATTCGGACATGCCGGGGGTCGAATCGGACCTCCGAGCGACCCTAACGTCCCTTTTCGTGCAACCGGATGACTGTCATGGAAATCCGAAAAAAGGAGGTCATTGAAAAGAGGAACTCATTAGGAACGCGATGACGTCAATTTCGAATAATTCGCACTTGCCGGGGGACGAATTGGGAATCGAGCGACCATAACGATCCTTTTCGTGCATTCGGATGACCGTAACGAAAATTCGAAATTGCGAGGCTGTTGGAAAGAGAAGCTCGTTAGGTACGCGATAACTTCATTTTTCGAGTGAATCGGACATGCCGGAGGTTGAATCAGGAAGCCAAGAAATGTTAACGACTACCGGGGTCGTTGGAAAGAGGAACTCGTTAGGAGCGCGATGACCTCAATTTCGAGTGATTCGGACATACCGGGGGTCGAATCGGGCCTCTGAGCGACCCTAATGGCCCTTTTCGTGCATGCGGATGATCGACACGAAAATTCAAAACAGGGGATCGTTGGAAAGAGGAACTCGTTAGGAACGCGATGACTTCAATTTCGAGTGATTCGGACATGCCGGAGGTCGAATCGGAATGCCAAGAAATGATAATGACCATATTCGTGCATCCGGATGACCGTCGCGAAATTTCGAAAAAATGGGGCCGTTGGAAAGAGGAACGCTTAAAGAACGCGATGACGTCCGTTTCGAGTGATTCGAACTTGCCGGAAGTCGAATCGGGCACCGGAGAGACCCTAAGAACCATTTTCGTGCATCCGGATGGCCATCACGAAATTTTCAAAAAACGGGGTCGTTGGAAAAATGAAACTCTTTAGGAACGCGATGACGTTTGTTTCGAGTATTCGGACATGCCGGGGGACGAATCGGGCCGCTGATAAACCCTAACGGCCATTTTTGTGCATCAGGAAGACCGTCACGAAATTTGGAAAAAAATGGGGTCATTCGAAATAGGAACTCTTAAGGAACGCGATGACGTCTGTTTCGAGTGATTCGAACATGCCGGGGGTCGGATCGGGCCGCCGAGAAACCGTAACGGCATTTTTCGTGCATCAGGATGACTGTCACGAAAATCCGAAAAAAGGAACTCGTTAGGAACGCGATGATGTCTGTTTTGAGTGATTCGGACATGCCGGGGGTAGAATCGGGCCTCCGAGCGACCCTAACGGTCCTTTTCGTGCTTCCGGATGATCGACACGAAAATTCGAAAAAGCGGGGTCAGTGGAAAAAGGAACTCGTTAGGAATGCGATGACTTCAATTTCGAGTGATTCGGACATGCCGGAGTTGGAATCGGGACGCCAAGAAATGCTAACGACCATTTTCGTGCATCCGGATGACTGTCACGAAATTTGGAAAAAAACGGCATGATTCGAAGGAGGAACTCTTAAGGAACCCGATGACGTCCGTTTCGAGTGATTTGGACATGTCCGGGGTCGAATCGGGCCGCCGAGAAACCCTAACGGCAATTTTCGTGCATCCGGATGACCGTCACGAAATTTGGAAAAAATGGGGTCGTTGGAAAAATGAAACTCTTAAGGAACGCGTTGACGTCCGTTTCCATTTATTCGGACATGCCGTGGATCGAATCGGGTCGCCGAGAACGCGATGACGTCAATTTCGAGTAATTCGCACTTGCTGGGGGACGAATCGGACATTGAGCGACCCTAACGATCCTTTTCGTGCATTCGGATGACCGTCACGAAAATTTGAAAATTCGAGGTTGTTGGAAAGAGAAACTCGTTAGGAACGCGATGACTTCAGTTTCGAGTGATTCGGACATGCCGGAGGTCGAATCGGGATGCCAAGAAATGCTAACGACTATTTTTGTGCATCCGGATGACCGTCGCGAAATTTTGAAAAACTGGGGTCGTTGGAAAGAGTAACTCGTTAGGAACGCGATGACTTCAATTTCGAGTGATTCGGACATGCCGGAATGGGAATCGAGACGCCAAGAAATGCTAACGACCATTTTCGTTCATCCGGATGACCGTCACGAAATTTGAAAAAAAACGGGGTCATTCGAAAGAGGAACTCTTAAGAAATGCGATAACATCCGTTTCGAATGATTCGGACATGCCGGGGGTCGAATCGGGATTCCAAAAAATGCTAACGACTATTTTCGTGCATAAGGATGACCGTCGCAAAATTTCGAAAAACTGGGGCCGTTGGAAAGAGGAACTCGTTAGGAACGCGATGATTTCAATTTCGAGTGATGCGGACATGCCGGAGGTCGAATCGGGATGCCAAGAAATGATAACGACCATATTCGTGCAACCGGATGACTGTCGCGAAAGTTCGAAGAAATGGGGCCGTTGGAAAGAGGAACGCTTAAAAAACGCGATGATGTCCGTTTCGAGTGATTCGGACTTGCCGGAAGTCGAATTGGGCAGCGGAGAGACGCTTAGAGTCATTTTCGTGCATCCGGATGACCATCACGAAATTTTGAAAAAACGGGATCGTTGGAATGAAACTCTTAAGGATCGCGATGACGTCTGTTTCAAGTGATTTGGACATGGCGAGTGTTGAATCGGGCCGCCGACAAACCGTACCAGCCCTTTTCGTGCATCAGGATGACTGTCAAGGAAATCCGAAAAAAGAAATTCGTTGGAAAGAGAAACTCTTTAGTAATGCGATGACATCAATTTTGAGTGATTCGCACTTGCCCTGGGTCGAATTGGGCATCGAGCGACCCTAACGATCCTTTTCGTGTATGCTGATAACCGTCCCGAAAATTCAAAAAAGCGAGGTCTTTGGAAAGACGAACTCGTTAGGAACGCGATGATTTCAATTTCGAGTGATTCGGACATGCCGGAGGTGGATTCGGGACGCCAAGAAATGCTAACGACCATTTTCGTGCATCCGGATAACCGTCACGAAATTTGAAAAAAACGGTGTCATTCGAAAGAGGAACTCTTAAGGAACGCGATGACGTCCGTTTCGAGTGATTCAGTCATGCCAGGTGTCGAATCGGGCCGCTGAGAAACGTTAACGGCCATTTTCGTGCATTTGGATGACTGTCACGAAATTTGGAAAAAATGGAGTCGTTGGCAAAATGAAACTCTTAAGGAACGCGATGACGTCCGTTTCAATTGGTTCGGACATGCCGAGAGTCGAATCGGGTCGCCGAGAAACCGTAACGGCCTTTTTCGTACATCAGGATGACTGTCACGGAAATCCAAAAAAAGGAGGTCGTTGAAAAGAGGAACTCGTTAGGAACGCGATGACATCAATTTTGAATAATTCGCATTTGCCGGGGGACGAATCGGGCATCGAGCGACCATAACGATCCTTTTCGTGCATCTGGATGACCGTCACAAAATTCGAAAATGCGAGGCCGTTGGAAAGAGAAACCCGTTAGATACGCGATGACTTCAGTTTCGAGTGATTCGGACATGTCGGAGGTCGAATCGATCCGCCGAGAAAACCTAACGGCCATTTTCGTGCATCCGGATGACCGTCACGAAATTTGAAAAAAACAGGGTCGTTGGAAAAATGAAACTCTTAGGCATCGCGATGACGTCCGTTTCGATTGACTCGGACATGCCGTGGGTCGAATCGGGTCGCCGAGAAACCGTAACGGCCGTTTTTGTGCATCAGGATGACTGTCACGAAAATCCAAAAAAAGGAGGTCGTTGAAAAGAGGATCTCGTTAAGAACGCGATGACGTCAATTTCGAATAATTCGCACTTGCCGGGGAACGAATAGGGCATCGAGCGACCCCAACGATCCTTTTCGTGCATCCGGATGACCGTCACGAAAATTTGAAAATGCGAGATTGTTGGAAAGAGAAACTCGTTAGGTACGCGATGACTTCAGTTTCGAGTGATTCAGACATGCCGGAGGCCGAATTGGGACGCGAAAAAATGCTAACGACTATTTTTGTGCATTCGGATGACCGTCGCGAAATTTCGAAAAACCGGGGAC
Organism: Gleditsia sinensis; assembly: GCA_037074535.1. Lineage (NCBI taxonomy): Eukaryota > Viridiplantae > Streptophyta > Magnoliopsida > Fabales > Fabaceae > Gleditsia > Gleditsia sinensis. The sequence goes on along the minus strand of CM073468.1, from coordinate 55,750,476 downwards.
GTTGGAAAGAGAAACTCGTTATGAACGCGATGACTTGAATTTCGAGTGATTCGGACATGCCGCAGGTCGAATCGGGATGCCAAGAAACGCTAACGGCAATTTTCGTGCATCCGGATGACTGTCGCGAAAGTTCGAAGAAATGGGGCCGTTGGAAAGAGGAACGCTTAAAGAACGCGATGACGTCCTTTTCGAATGATTAGGACATTACAGACGTCGAATCGGGCCGCCGAGAAACCCCAACGGCCATTTTCGTGCATCCGGACGACCGTCACGAAATTTGGAAAAAAACGGGGTATTTCGAAAGAGGAACTCTAAAAGAACGTGATGACGTCCGTTTCGATAGATTCGGAAATGCTGGGGGTTGAATCGGGCCGCCAAAAAACCGTATCGGCCATTTTCGTGCATCCGGATGACCGTCACAAAAATTCAAAAAACCGAGGTCGTTGGTAGGAGGAACTCGTTAGGAAGGCGATGACTTGAATTTCGATTGATTTGGACAAGCCGGGGGTCAAATCGGGCCGCTGAGAAACCCTAACGGCCATTTTCGTGCATCCGGACAACCGTCACGAAATTTGAAAAAAAGGGGGCCATTGGAAAATGAAACTTTTAAGGAACGCGATGATGTCTGTTTTGAGTGATTCGGACATACCGAGGGTCGAATCGAGCCGCCGTGAAACCCTAACGGCCATTTTCGTGCATCCGGACAACCGTCACGAAATTTAGAAAAAAACAGGGTGATTCGAAAGAGGAACTCTAAAGGAACGCGATGATGTCCGTCTCGAGTGATTCGGACGTGCCGGGGGTCGAATTGGGCCGCCGAGAAACCGTAACGACCTATTTTGTGCATCAGGATGACTGTCACAAAAATCTGAAAAAAGGAGGTCGTTGGAGAGAGGAACTCGTTAGGAACGCGATGACGTCAATTTCGAGTGATTCGCACCTGCCGGGGGTCGAATCGGGCATCGAGCGACCACAACGATCCTTTTCGTGCATCCAGATGACCGTGACGAAAATTCGAAAAAGCGGGGTATTTGGAGAGAGAAATTCATTAGGAACGCGATGACTTTAATTTTGAGTGATTCGGACATCGCGATTGTTGAATCGGGTCGCCGAGAAACCGTACCGTCCCTTTTCGTGCATCAGGATGACTGTCGCGGAAATCCAAAAAAAGGAGGTCGTTGGAAAGAGGAACTCTTTAGTAACGCGATGACGTCAATTTCGAGTGATTCGCACTTGCCGGGGGTCGAATTGGGCATCGAGCGACCCTAACGATCATTTTCGTGCATCCTGATAACCGTTCCGAAAATTCGAAAAAGCGGGGTCGTTGGAAAGAGTAACTCGTTAGGAACGCGGTGACATCAATTTCGAGTGATTCGGACAAGTCTGAGGTGGATTCGGGACGCCCAGAAATGCTAACGACCATTTTCGTGCATCCGGATGACCGTCACAAAATTCGAAAATAAACAGTGTCATTTGAAAGAGGAACTCTTAAGGAACGCGAAGACGTCCGTTTCGAGTGATTCAGATATGGCGGGTGTCGAATCGGGCCGCCGAGAAACCTTAACGGCCATTTTCGTGCATCCGGATGACCGTCGCGTAATTTGAAAAAAATGGGGTCGTTGGAAAAATGAAACTCTTAAAGAACGCGATGACTTCAATTTCGAGTGATTCGGACATGCCGGAGTTGGAATCGGGACGCCAAGAAATGCTAACGACCATTTTCGTGCATCCGGAAGACCGTAGCGAAATTTCGAAGAAATGGGGACGTTGGAAAGAGGAACTCTTAAGGAATGCGATGACGTCCGTTTCGAGTGATTCGAACATGCCGGCGGCCGAGTGAGGTCGCCGAGAAACCCTAACGCCCATTTCAGTGAATTCGGATGACCGTCACGAAAATTCAAAAAAGCGGGGTCGTTGGAAAGAGAAATTCGTTAGTAATGCGATGACCTCAATCTCGAGTGATTTAGACATGCCGGGGGTGGAATCGCACCTCTGAGCGACCCTAACGGCCCTTTTCGTGATTCGGGATAAACGACACGAAAATTCAAAAAAGCGGGGTCGTTGGAAGGAGGAATTCGTTAGGAACCCGATGACTTCAATTTCGAGTGATTCGGATTTGCCGGAGGTCGAATCGGGGCGCCAAGATATGCTAACGACCATTTTCGTGCATCCGGATAACCGTCGCAAAATTTCGAAGAAATGGGGCCGTTGGAAAGAGAAACTCTTAAGGAACGCAATGACGTCTGTTTCGAGTGATTCGGACATGCCGGGGGTCGAATCGGGCCACCGAAAAACCGTAACGGCCTTTTTCGTGCATCAGGAGGACTGTCACGGAAATTTGAAAAAAGGATGTCGTTGAAAAGAGGAACTCTTTAGTAATACGATGACGTCAATTTCGAGTGATTCGCACTTCCCGGGGGTCGAATCGGGCATCGAGCGACCCTAACGATCCTTTTCGTGCATCCGGATAACCGTCACGAAAATTCGAAAAAGCGGGGTCGTTGGAAAGAGGAACTCATTAGGAATGCGATGACTTTAATTTCGAGTGATTCGGACATTCCGGAAGAAGAATGGGGACGCCAAGAAATGCTAACGACCATTTTCGGGCATCCGGATGACCGTCGCGAAATTTCAAAGAAATGGGGACGTTGGAAAGAGGAACTCTTAAGGAACGCGATGACGTCCGTTTCGACTTATTCGGACATGCAGGCGATCGAGTCGAGTCGCCGAGAAACCCTAGCGCCCATTTTCGTGAATTCTGATGACCGTCACGAAAATTCGAAAAAGTTGGTCGTTGGAAAGAGAAATTCGTTAGTAATGCGATGAACTTAATTTCAAGTGATTTGGACATGCCGGGGGTGGAATCGCGCCTCCGAGCGACCCTAACGGCCCTTTTCGTGCATCAGGATGAACGACACGAAAATTCAAAAAAGCGGGGTCGTTGGAAGGAGGAATTCGTTAGGAACGCGATGCCTTCAATTTCGAGTGATTCGGATTTGCCGGAGGTCGAATCGGGGCGCCAAGATATGCTAACGACCATTTTCGTGCATCCGGATGACTGTCGCGAAATTTCGAAGAAATGGGGCCGTTGGAAAGAGAAACTCGTTAGAAACACGATGATGTCAGTTTCGAGTGATTCGGACATGCCGGGAGTGGAATCGCGCCTCCGAGCGACCCTAACGGCCCTTTTCGTGTATCGGGATGAACGACACGAAAATTCAAAAAAGCGGGGTCGGTTGAAGGAGGAATTCGTTAGGAACACAGTAACTTCAATTTCGAGTGTTTCGGATTTGCCGGAGGTCGAATCGGAGCGCCAAGATATGCTAACGACCATTTTCGTGCATCCGGATGACCGTCGCGAAATTTCGAGGAAATGGGGACGTTGGAAAGAGGAACTCTTAAGGAACGCGATGACGTCCGTTTCGACTTATTCGGACATGCCGGCGATCGAGTTGGGTCGCCGAGAATCCCTAGCGCCCATTTTCGTGAATTCTGATGACCGTCACGAAAATTCGAAAAAGTTGGTCGTTGGAAAGAGAAATTCGTTAGTAATGCGATGAACTTAGTTTCGAGTGATTTGGAGATGCCGGGGGTAGAATCGCGCCTCCGAGCGACCCTAACGGCCCTTTTCGTGCTTCAGGATGAACGACACGAAAATTCAAAAAAGCGGGGTCGTTGGAAGGAGGAATTCGTTAGGAACGCGATGACTTCAATTTCGAATGATTCGGATTTGCCGGAGGTCAAATCGGGACGCCAAGATATGCTAACGACCATTTTAGTGCATCCGGATGACCGTCGCGAAATTTCGAAGAAATGGAACCGTTGGTAAAGAGAAACACTTAAGGAACGCGATGACGTCTGTATCGAGTGACTCGGACATGCCGGGGGTCGAATCGGGCCGCCGAGAAACCTTAACGGCCATTTTCGTGCATCCGGATGACCGTCACGAAATTTGGAAAAAAAACGGGGTCATTCGAAAGAGAAACTCTAAAGGAACGCGATGACTTCCGTCTCGAGTGATTCCGACATGCCGGGGGTCGAATCGGGCCGCTGAAAAACCTTAATGGCAATTTTCGTGCATCCGGATGACCGTCACGAAATTTGGAAAAAAATGGGGTCAATCGAAAGAGAAACTCTAAAGGAACGCGATGACTTCCGTCTCGAGTGATTCCGACATGCCGGGGGTCGAATCGGGCCCCCGAGAAACCGTAACGGCCCTTTTCGTGCATCAGAATGTCTGTCACGGAAATCCAAAAAAAAGGAGGTCGTTGGAAAGAGGAACTCGTTAGGAACACGATAATGTCATTTTCGAGTGATTCGGACATGCCGGGGGTCGAATCGGACCTCCGAGCGACCCTAACGTCCCTTTTCGTGCAACCGGATGACTGTCATGGAAATCCGAAAAAAGGAGGTCATTGAAAAGAGGAACTCATTAGGAACGCGATGACGTCAATTTCGAATAATTCGCACTTGCCGGGGGACGAATTGGGAATCGAGCGACCATAACGATCCTTTTCGTGCATTCGGATGACCGTAACGAAAATTCGAAATTGCGAGGCTGTTGGAAAGAGAAGCTCGTTAGGTACGCGATAACTTCATTTTTCGAGTGAATCGGACATGCCGGAGGTTGAATCAGGAAGCCAAGAAATGTTAACGACTACCGGGGTCGTTTGAAAGAGGAACTCGTTAGGAGCGCGATGACCTCAATTTCGAGTGATTCGGACATACCGGGGGTCGAATCGGGCCTCTGAGCGACCCTAATGGCCCTTTTCGTGCATGCGGATGATCGACACGAAAATTCAAAAAAGGGGATCGTTGGAAAGAGGAACTCGTTAGGAACGCGATGACTTCAATTTCGAGTGATTCGGACATGCCGGAGGTCGAATCGGAATGCCAAGAAATGATAATGACCATATTCGTGCATCCGGATGACCGTCGCGAAATTTCGAAAAAATGGGGCCGTTGGAAAGAGGAACGCTTAAAGAACGCGATGACGTCCGTTTCGAGTGATTCGAACTTGCCGGAAGTCGAATCGGGCACCGGAGAGACCCTAAGAACCATTTTCGTGCATCCGGATGGCCATCACGAAATTTTCAAAAAACGGGGTCGTTGGAAAAATGAAACTCTTTAGGAACGCGATGACGTTTGTTTCGAGTATTCGGACATGCCGGGGGACGAATCGGGCCGCTGATAAACCCTAACGGCCATTTTTGTGCATCAGGAAGACCGTCACGAAATTTGGAAAAAAAATGGGGTCATTCGAAATAGGAACTCTTAAGGAACGCGATGACGTCTGTTTCGAGTGATTCGAACATGCCGGGGGTCGGATCGGGCCGCCGAGAAACCGTAACGGCATTTTTCGTGCATCAGGATGACTGTCACGAAAATCCGAAAAAAGGAACTCGTTAGGAACGCGATGATGTCTGTTTTGAGTGATTCGGACATGCCGGGGGTAGAATCGGGCCTCCGAGCGACCCTAACGGTCCTTTTCGTGCTTCCGGATGATCGACACGAAAATTCGAAAAAGCGGGGTCAGTGGAAAAAGGAACTCGTTAGGAATGCGATGACTTCAATTTCGAGTGATTCGGACATGCCGGAGTTGGAATCGGGACGCCAAGAAATGCTAACGACCATTTTCGTGCATCCGGATGACTGTCACGAAATTTGGAAAAAACGGCATGATTCGAAGGAGGAACTCTTAAGGAACCCGATGACGTCCCTTTCGAGTGATTTGGACATTTCCGGGGTCGAATCGGGCCGCCGAGAAACCCTAACGGCCATTGTCGTGCATCCGGATGACCGTCACGAAATTTGGAAAAAATGGGGTCGTTGGAAAAATGAAACTCTTAAGGAACGCGATGACGTCCGTTTCCATTTATTCGGACATGCCGTGGATCGAATCGGGTCGCCGAGAACGCGATGACGTCAATTTCGAGTAATTCGCACTTGCTGGGGGACGAATCGGACATTGAGCGACCCTAACGATCCTTTTCGTGCATTCGGATGACCGTCACGAAAATTTGAAAATTCGAGGTTGTTGGAAAGAGAAACTCGTTAGGAACGCGATGACTTCAGTTTCGAGTGATTCGGACATGCCGGAGGTCGAATCGGGATGCCAAGAAATGCTAACGACTATTTTTGTGCATCCGGATGACCGTCGCGAAATTTTGAAAAACTGGGGTCGTTGGAAAGAGGAACTCGTTAGGAACGCGATGACTTCAATTTCGAGTGATTCGGACATGCCGGAATGGGAATCGAGACGCCAAGAAATGCTAACAACCATTTTCGTTCATCCGGATGACCGTCACGAAATTTGAAAAAAAACGGGGTCATTCGAAAGAGGAACTCTTAAGAAATGCGATAACATCCGTTTCGAATGATTCGGACATGCCGGGGGTCGAATCGGGATTCCAAAAAATGCTAACGACTATTTTCGTGCATAAGGATGACCGTCGCGAAATTTCGAAAAACTGGGGCCGTTGGAAAGAGGAACTCGTTAGGAACGCGATGATTTCAATTTCGAGTGATGCGGACATGCCGGAGGTCGAATCGGGATGCCAAGAAATGATAACGACCTTATTCGTGCAACCGGATGACTGTCGCGAAAGTTCGAAGAAATGGGGCCATTGGAAAGAGGAACGCTTAAAAAACGCGATGATGTCCGTTTCGAGTGATTCGGACTTGCCGGAAGTCGAATTGGGCAGCGGAGAGACGCTTAGAGTCATTTTCGTGCATCCGGATGACCATCACGAAATTTTGAAAAAACGAGATCGTTGGAATGAAACTCTTAAGGATCGCGATGACGTCTGTTTCAAGTGATTTGGACATGGCGAGTGTTGAATCGGGCCGCCGACAAACCGTACCAGCCCTTTTCGTGCATCAGGATGACTGTCAAGGAAATCCGAAAAAAGAAATTCGTTGGAAAGAGAAACTCTTTAGTAATGCGATGACATCAATTTTGAATGATTCGCACTTGCCCTGGGTCGAATTGGGCATCGAGCGACCCTAACGATCCTTTTCGTGTATGCTGATAACCGTCCCGAAAATTCAAAAAAGCGAGGTCTTTGGAAAGACGAACTCGTTAGGAACGCGATGATTTCAATTTCGAGTGATTCGGACATGCCGGAGGTGGATTCGGGACGCCAAGAAATGCTAACGACCATTTTCGTGCATCCGGATAACCGTCACGAAATTTGAAAAAAACGGTGTCATTCGAAAGAGGAACTCTTAAGGAACGCGATGACGTCCGTTTCGAGTGATTCAGTCATGCCAGGTGTCGAATCGGGCCGCTGAGAAACGTTAACGGCCATTTTCGTGCATTTGGATGACTGTCACGAAATTTGGAAAAAATGGAGTCGTTGGCAAAATGAAACTCTTAAGGAACGCGATGACGTCCGTTTCAATTGGTTCGGACATGCCGAGAGTCGAATCGGGTCGCCGAGAAACCGTAACGGCCTTTTTCGTACATCAGGATGACTGTCACGGAAATCCAAAAAAAGGAGGTCGTTGAAAAGAGGAACTCGTTAGGAACGCGATGACATCAATTTTGAATAATTCGCATTTGCCGGGGGACGAATCGGGCATCGAGCGACCATAACGATCCTTTTCGTGCATCTGGATGACCGTCACAAAATTCGAAAATGCGAGGCCGTTGGAAAGAGAAACCCGTTAGATACGCGATGACTTCAGTTTCGAGTGATTCGGACATGTCGGAGGTCGAATCGATCCGCCGAGAAAACCTAACGGCCATTTTCGTGCATCCGGATGACCGTCACGAAATTTGAAAAAAACAGGGTCGTTGGAAAAATGAAACTCTTAGGCATCGCGATGACGTCCGTTTCGATTGACTCGGACATGCCGTGGGTCGAATCGGGTCGCCGAGAAACCGTAACGGCCGTTTTTGTGCATCAGGATGACTGTCACGAAAATCCAATGATGCGTTCCTCTAAACGAAGAAACGGAGTGTTTGGCGAAAGCAAGGATCGTCTTGAAAATTCAACGGATGTTTGATCGCCACGAGTTGCCTCGATAAGATCGGATTCAGTTCTTTGCCCAAGAACTAAGGGAAGCTCTCACTTTAGGAGAAAACTCAATCTTTATTAATCATCAAAATCTGTTTTTTACATGAACTTAAAGAACTCTTAAATAGACAATCAAACCAAACCCTAGTAGGAAAGCCAGCAGGCCTTAAACTCCTAATTGGACTTCTAATATAATATGGCCTAAATAACACTAGTTAATTGGCCCAACTAAACTAACAAAAATTAAACTCAAAATTAAACTACTATTTGGGCTCCATAAAGAATGGGCCCAAATGCTAATAATATCCAAAACAAAACATTTAAAACTAAAGCCCATAATACATCTTTAGCCTATGCAGATTTGAGCTAATTATCTTCAAGATCCAACAAACTTTATTGGGCCTCCGAACTGCCCTCTTCAAGGCTGCAAAGTGTGGCCCACTTAATGTCTTGACTTGGCCCAATAATTTCCTCTTTAGCCTGCACATCCAAGATCAAGCCCAGTAAAGCTTCCTTGGCCCGCTTTGCCCTGCTCCTAGTCATTGGACCGCCTATCCCTTGCAAAGGATCTTGGGAACGGTTTATAGTAGCTTTGACAGCACCTTGATCTCCATCATTCCCTCCCTCCTCGAAAGGATTCGTCCTCGAATCAAAGCCATCACCTACATCAAATAAAGACAAGTCAGCAACATTGAATGTAGCACTAATATTGCCATACTCACTAGGTAAATCAATCTTATAGGCATTGTCATTGATTCGCTCCAAGACTTGAAAAGGTCCATCTCCCCTAGGATGTAACTTAGACTTTCTCTGAACCGGGAACCTCTCTTTGCGCATATGTACCCAAACCCAATCACCAGGTTCAAATACAATCTTTGTTCTACTCTTGTTGGCTTGCGTTGCATATTGCTTACTCTTCCTCTCAATGTTAGCTCGAACTTTAGCATGTAAATCCTTTACATATTCAGCCTTTTGCTTACCATCCAAGTTAACAAACTCATTAGTAGACAAAGGTAAAATATCCAAAGGTGTTAGAGGATTAAAGCCATAAACAATTTCAAAAGGACTATAAGCAGTAGTAGAATGCACAGATCTATTGTAAGCAAACTCAACATGTGGTAAAGCTCTTTCCCAATGTTTCAAATTTTTTGACATAATAGCACGTAAAAGTGTAGTAAGTGTCCTATTAACTACCTCAGTTTGCCCATCTGTTTGAGGGTGTGCAACAGTAGAAAATAGAAGTTTAGTTCCTAATCTTCCCCATAAAGTACGCCAAAAATGACTTAAGAACTTAACATCTCTATCACTTACTATTGTTCTAGGCAACCCATGCAAACGCACTACTTCTTTAAAGAACAGATTAGCTATGTGTGTTGCATCATTGGTTTTAGCACATGCAATGAAATGAGCCATTTTGCTAAACCTATCAACAACCACAAAAACACTATCCTTACCACTTTGAGATCTTGGTAACCCTATCACAAAATCCATAGAAATATCATGCCAAGGCTGTGTAGGTACAGGTAATGGGGTATAAAGGCCATGTGGCATTACCTTAGACTTAGCTTGTTTACATGCCACACACTTAGCACAAAACGAAATGACATCATGTTTCATGCGAGGCCAATAAAAATGTTCATGCAGAATTTCTAACGTTTTAGTGACTCCAAAATGCCCCATTAGACCTCCACCATGACTCTCCTTAATTAATAAAGCACGCATAGAACACGTAGGCACACAAAGTTTATTCCTTTTAAACAAGTAGCCTTCATGTCTATAGAAACCATCAATAGCATGTTTATCACAAGAATTCCAAGCAGATCCAAAATCAACATCATTAGCATACAAGTCTTTAATGTATTCAAAACCAAGCAACTTAGCATGTAAGAATGTCAGCAATGCATATCTTCTAGACAATGCATCAGCTACCACATTTTCCTTTCCAGTTTTATACTTAATCACATAAGGAAATGTCTCAATCAATTCTAACCACTTTGCATGCCTCTTATGCAATTTACCTTGAGACTTCAAAAATTTCAAGCTCTCATGATCTGAATGGATAATGAACTCTCTTGGCCATAGATAATGTTGCCAAGTTTGCAAAGTCCTCACCAATGCGTATAACTCCTTATCATAAGTAGGATAGTTCAGTGCTGCCCCATTTAACTTCTCACTGAAGTATGCAATTGGTTTAGAATCCTGCATCAAAACAGCACCTATACCAACTCCAGAAGCATCACATTCAATTTCAAAAGCCTTATCAAAGTTAGGTAATGACAGCAAGGGTGCATTAGTTAGAAGATTCTTTAAAGTGTTAAATGACTTCTCATGCAAATCATCCCATTTAAAGACAACATTCTTTTTAACAAGTTCATTTAGGGGTGCAGCAATAGTACTGAAATTCTTTACAAACCGCCTATAGAAACTTGCTAAACCATGGAAACTCCTAACTTCATTAGCATTCCTAGGTGTAGGCCAATCTGGGATTGCCTTAACCTTGTCCTCATCCACACTAATTCCATGAGAATTAACAACAAAACCAAGGAACACTACTGAATCAGAACAGAATGTGCACTTTTTCATGTTAGCATACAATTTATGCTCCTTAAGCACATCAAAAACAGCACGCAAATGCAATACATGTTCATCAAGATTTTGACTATATACTAAAATATCATCAAAGTAAACTACTACAAACTTTCCAATGAAAGCACGTAAGACATGGTTCATTAATCTCATAAAGGTACTGGGTGCATTAGTCAAGCCAAAGGGCATTACTAACCACTCATATAAACCATATTTAGTCTTAAAAGCAGTTTTCCACTCATCTCCCTCTTTCATACGAATTTGATAGTAGCCATTCTTTAAATCAATTTTAGTAAAAACACTAGAACCATACAACTCATCAAGCATGTCATCTAATCTAGGAATTGGATGCCTATACTTTACAGTGATTTTGTTAATGGCTCTGCAATCTACGCACATGCGCCAAGTACCATCCTTTTTAGGCACAAGAATAACAGGTACTGAACATGGACTAAGACTCTCCCTTACGAATCCTTTCTGAACTAGGTCATCTACTTGCCTTTGAATTTCCTTCGTCTCCTCAGGATTAGCTCGGTAGGCAGGTCGATTAGGGATGGATGATCCAGGGACAAAGTCTATCTGGTGCTCAATGCCTCTCAAAGGTGGTAGTCCATGTGGAATCTCCTTAGGAAAAACATCAGTGAATTCCTGTAACAATGACACAACCATACTAGGCAAAGATAGGTAAGGAGTGTTAGTAAAATAAATATCCTTGTACATGAGCACAAGGAGGTTTGGCTTGCATACCAAAGCACTCTTCACCTCACTTTTTAGTGCAAAAGCACTCACTCTTTTATTTTTCCCTTTCTCTGACTTACAACTCTCTTTCTTTTTCTGCTCACATGTCTCAACCTCTCTCTCTTTTCTCTCACTCTCAATTTTCACCTTACTCTCTTTCTTCTCTTTTTCTAGTGTTTCTCTCAACTTACACTCTTTTGTAATTCTCACTTGATCAGCAAAAGCCTCAGCTGGCTTTAGGGGTGTTAGAATAAAGGTTCTCTTATGTATGGTTAATGTATATTGATTCTTGTAGCCATCATAATTAACCCTTCTATCAAATTGCCATGGACGTCCCAACAACAAGTGTCCAGCATGCATTGGTACTACATCACAAAGCACTTCATCTTTGTAGTTACCAATAGAAAAAGATATGCAAACCTGATTGGTCACCCATATATCTCCCCTATCATTCAACCATCTTAGCCTATATGGCTTAGGATGTTTCAATGTGGGTAGAACCAATTTATCAACCATCAAGGTACTAGCTACATTAGTGCAACTCCCACTATCAATAATCAAGCTACATACCTTGTTATTCACGTGGCACCTAGTCTGGAATATGTGCTAACGTTGTTCATCATCAACATCATCATTAGGTTGCATATTAAGAGCACGTCGAGTAACTAATACTTCTCCATGCACTGGTTCTCCAATCTCCATGTCACTGCAATCCTCCAATGGTGGCATCTCATCATCACTTGAATGCTCACTCTCCATGCCTCCATCATCAAGAAGAACAATGGCTCTCTTGTTAGGACACTGTGATGCAATATGCCCCAACCCGTGACATCTAAAACATTTTGTATCTCGTGCTCTAAAGGAAGTAGAAGTATCATTCTTAGCCTTGGGATTAGGGGCTGTAATTGAATTCCTCCCCTTGCTCTCTTCCTTCGGCCTAGTAGCAGCCTTAGGGTTATCTTGCCAATTTGGCTTCCATGGAGTTTTAGGAATTGAGCCAAATTTAGAAGATGTTCTAACATTTAACTGCTTTTCAACTTTAATTGCTTTATGCAGTAAATCCTCCATCTCTACATAATGGTGCATATCTACTACATCTGCAATTTTTTTTCTCAAACCACCTATAAACCTTGCCATTGTAGCCTCTCTATCCTCTTCAATATTAGCTTTTATCATGGTCATCTCCATCTCATTGTAGTAATCCTCTACACTCATAGATCCTTGATGCAGATTTTGTAATTTTCTGAACAAGTCTCTATAGTAATGGCTAGGAACAAACCGTTTTCTCATCACAACCTTCATCTCTTCCCATGACCAAATAGGTCTCTCACCACTTCTCCGCCTATTAATTGCTAATTGATCCCACCAAATACTAGCATAGTCAGTAAACTCCACAGCGGCTAGCTTCACCTTTTTCTCCTCAGTATAATCATGACACTCAAACATATGTTCTACCTTCCTCTCCCACTCTAAGTAAAGTTCAGGGTCCCCCTTACCTTGGAATGTAGGAATAGTCATTTTTATGTTTCCTAAGCCACTATCACGCCTAGGAGCTATCCTCCTTTCCTTTCTTGACTCGAATGCTTCACTATCTGAATATTCCCCTTCTCCCTCATCAAACCCAAACTGTTTGGTAAGCTTAGGTTGGGCTGGTGAATCAAGGTTATCCAGCCTCATATTCAGCAACTTAAACTGATCTTGAACTGCTTTCATAAAGAGTTTAAGGTCAATTTCAGGTTGATCTCTTTCACCACTCATGTTTGTCTCACAAACCTCACGTGTTTTGCACTCAATTTCACTCTCTTTCCCTTAAAGCTCTTAAACAAGAACCTGATCAACAAACTTATCTAAGAAAACAAGTGAATTAAGAAGAATCAATTTTCAGACAATGACAACCCTAGGAACTGAATTTTGAAAAACAATGCACTAATATCAGTATGCAATTTTTCGACTTCCCTTTTTTTTTTTCTTTTTTTTTTTTGAACGAATTTCTGTTTTTTTTTTTTTGAATGTACTGCTGCTCACCTTTTCTTTTAGCAGACTTCAGCACTTTTTTTTTTTTTTTTACGAAATTTTTTTTTTTTGAATTTTTCTTTTTTTTTTTTGGGAAGAAGAAACTGAAGTATACTAGGACTAGAATCTGATTTTTTTTTTTGAATTTTGAATTTTGAATTTTTGAACAAGAAACCAAATTGAAATAGGAACAGGAATCACTTTTTTTTTTTTTTGAAATTCAAATTTTTGGAAGAAGAAACTAAATTGACTAGGACTAGGAATTAGAATATTAGTAGGAAAAGAAAATTGACTAGAACTAGAACTCTTTTTTTTTTTTTTTTTTAAAGGACTAGAAGAACATTAACTAGAATTAGAACTAGAACTTTAATTTGACCTAAAGAAAGGTAGAAGAAGAAGAAAGACTCTAGAAAATAGAAAAGAAAAGATAGGACACCAACCAAATCTCAAGGAGCCAAAGCTCTGATACCAAATGATGCGTTCCTCTAAACGAAGAAACGGAGTGTTTGGCGAAAGCAAGGATCGTCTTGAAAATTCAACGGATGTTTGATCGCCACGAGTTGCCTCGATAAGATCGGATTCAGTTCTTTGCCCAAGAACTAAGGGAAGCTCTCACTTTAGGAGAAAACTCAATCTTTATTAATCATCAAAATCTGTTTTTTACATGAACTTAAAGAACTCTTAAATAGACAATCAAACCAAACCCTAGTAGGAAAGCCAGCAGGCCTTAAACTCCTAATTGGACTTCTAATATAATATGGCCTAAATAACACTAGTTAATTGGCCCAACTAAACTAACAAAAATTAAACTCAAAATTAAACTACTATTTGGGCTCCATAAAGAATGGGCCCAAATGCTAATAATATCCAAAACAAAACATTTAAAACTAAAGCCCATAATACATCTTTAGCCTATGCAGATTTGAGCTAATTATCTTCAAGATCCAACAAACTTTATTGGGCCTCCGAACTGCCCTCTTCAAGGCTGCAAAGTGTGGCCCACTTAATGTCTTGACTTGGCCCAATAATTTCCTCTTTAGCCTGCACATCCAAGATCAAGCCCAGTAAAGCTTCCTTGGCCCGCTTTGCCCTGCTCCTAGTCATTGGACCGCCTATCCCTTGCAAAGGATCTTGGGAACGGTTTATAGTAGCTTTGACAGCACCTTGATCTCCATCATCCAAAAAAAGGAGGTCGTTGAAAAGAGGATCTCGTTAAGAACGCGATGACGTCAATTTCGAATAATTCGCACTTGCCGGGGAACGAATAGGGCATCGAGCGACCCCAACGATCCTTTTCGTGCATCCGGATGACCGTCACGAAAATTTGAAAATGCGAGATTGTTGGAAAGAGAAACTCGTTAGGTACGCGATGACTTCAGTTTCGAGTGATTCAGACATGCCGGAGGCCGAATTGGGACGCGAAAAAATGCTAACGACTATTTTTGTGCATTCGGATGACCGTCGCGAAATTTCGAAAAACCGGGGACGTTGGAAAGAGAAACTCGTTATGAACGCGATGACTTGAATTTCGAGTGATTCGGACATGCCGCAGGTCGAATCGGGATGCCAAGAAACGCTAACGGCAATTTTCGTGCATCCGGATGACTGTCGCGAAAGTTCGAAGAAATGGGGCCGTTGGAAAGAGGAACGCTTAAAGAACGCGATGACGTCCTTTTCGAATGATTAGGACATTACAGACGTCGAATCGGGCCGCCGAGAAACCCCAACGGCCATTTTCGTGCATCCGGACGACCGTCACGAAATTTGAAAAAAAACGGGGTATTTCGAAAGAGGAACTCTAAAAGAACGTGATGACGTCCGTTTCGATAGATTCGGAAATGCCGGGGGTTGAATCGGGCCGCCAAAAAACCGTATCGGCCATTTTCGTGCATCCGGATGACCGTCACAAAAATTCAAAAAACTGGGGTCGTTGGTAGGAGGAACTCGTTAGGAAGGCGATGACTTGAATTTCGATTGATTTGGACAAGCCGGGGGTCAAATCGGGCCGCTGAGAAACCCTAACGGCCATTTTCGTGCATCCGGACAACCGTCACGAAATTTGAAAAAAAGGGGGCCATTGGAAAAATGAAACTTTTAAGGAACGCGATGATGTCTGTTTTGAGTGATTCGGACATACCGAGGGTCGAATCGAGCCGCCGTGAAACCCTAACGGCCATTTTCGTGCATCCGGACAACCGTCACGAAATTTAGAAAAAAACAGGGTGATTCGAAAGAGGAACTCTAAAGGAACGCGATGATGTCCGTCTCGAGTGATTCGGACGTGCCGGGGGTCGAATTGGGCCGCCGAGAAACCGTAACGACCTATTTCGTGCATCAGGATGACTGTCACAAAAATCTGAAAAAAGGAGGTCGTTGGAGAGAGGAACTCGTTAGGAACGCGATGACGTCAATTTCGAGTGATTCGCACCTGCCGGGGGTCGAATCGGGCATCGAGCGACCACAACGATCCTTTTCGTGCATCCAGATGACCGTGACGAAAATTCGAAAAAGCGGGGTCTTTGGAGAGAGAAATTCATTAGGAACGCGATGACTTTAATTTTGAGTGATTCGGACATCGCGATTGTTGAATCGGATCGCCGAGAAACCGTACCGTCCCTTTTCGTGCATCAGGATGACTGTCGCGGAAATCCAAAAAAAGGAGGTCGTTGGAAAGAGGAACTCTTTAGTAACGCGATGACGTCAATTTCGAGTGATTCGCACTTGCCGGGGGTCGAATTGGGCATCGAGCGACCCTAACGATCATTTTCGTGCATCCTGATAACCGTTCCGAAAATTCGAAAAAGCGGGGTCGTTGGAAAGAGGAACTCGTTAGGAACGCGGTGACATCAATTTCGAGTGATTCGGACATGTCTGAGGTGGATTCGGGACGCCCAGAAATGCTAACGACCATTTTCGTGCATCCGGATGACCGTCACAAAATTCGAAAATAAACGGTGTCATTTGAAAGAGGAACTCTTAAGGAACGCGAAGACGTCCGTTTCGAGTGATTCAGATATGGCGGGTGTCGAATCGGGCCGCCGAGAAACCTTAACGGCCATTTTCGTGCATCCGGATGACCGTCGCGTAATTTGAAAAAAATGGGGTCGTTGGAAAAATGAAACTCTTAAAGAACGCGATGACTTCAATTTCGAGTGATTCGGACATGCCGGAGTTGGAATCGGGACGCCAAGAAATGCTAACGACCATTTTCGTGCATCCGGAAGACCGTCGCGAAATTTCGAAGAAATGGGGACGTTGGAAAGAGGAACTCTTAAGGAATGCGATGACGTCCGTTTCGAGTGATTCGAACATGCCGGCGGCCGAGTGAGGTCGCCGAGAAACCCTAACGCCCATTTCAGTGAATTCGGATGACCGTCACGAAAATTCAAAAAAGCGGGGTCGTTGGAAAGAGAAATTCGTTAGTAATGCGATGACCTCAATCTCGAGTGATTTAGACATGCCGGGGGTGGAATCGCACCTCTGAGCGACCCTAACGGCCCTTTTCGTGATTCGGGATAAACGACACGAAAATTCAAAAAAGCGGGGTCGTTGGAAGGAGGAATTCGTTAGGAACCTGATGACTTCAATTTCGAGTGATTCGGATTTGCCGGAGGTCGAATCGGGGCGCCAAGATATGCTAACGACCATTTTCGTGCATCCGGATGACCGTCGCAAAATTTCGAAGAAATGGGGCCGTTGGAAAGAGAAACTCTTAAGGAACGCAATGACGTCTGTTTCGAGTGATTCGGACATGCCGGAGGTCGAATCGGGCCACCGAAAAACCGTAACGGCCTTTTTCGTGCATCAGGAGGACTGTCACGGAAATTCGAAAAAAGGATGTCGTTGAAAAGAGGAACTCTTTAGTAATACGATGACGTCAATTTCGAGTGATTCGCACTTCCCGGGGGTCGAATCGGGCATCGAGCGACCCTAACGATCCTTTTCGTGCATCCGGATAACCGTCACGAAAATTCGAAAAAGCGAGGTCGTTGGAAAGAGGAACTCATTAGGAACGCGATGACTTTAATTTCGAGTGATTCGGACATTCCGGAAGAAGAATGGGGACGCCAAGAAATGCTAACGACCATTTTTCGGGCATCCGGATGACCGTCGCGAAATTTCAAAGAAATGGGGACGTTGGAAAGAGGAACTCTTAAGGAACGCGATGACGTCCGTTTCGACTTATTCGGACATGCAGGCGATCGAGTCGAGTCGCCGAGAAACCCTAGCGCCCATTTTCGTGAATTCTGATGACCGTCACGAAAATTCGAAAAAGTTGGTCGTTGGAAAGAGAAATTCATTAGTAATGCGATGAACTTAATTTCAAGTGATTTGGACATGCCGGGGTTGGAATCACGCCTCCGAGCGACCCTAACGGCCCTTTTCGTGCATCAGGATGAACGACACGAAAATTCAAAAAAGCGGGGTCGTTGGAAGGAGGAATTCGTTAGGAACGCGATGCCTTCAATTTCGAGTGATTCGGATTTGCCGGAGGTCGAATCGGGGCGCCAAGATATGCTAACGACCATTTTCGTGCATCCGGATGACTGTCGCGAAATTTCGAAGAAATGGGGCCGTTGGAAAGAGAAACTCGTTAGAAACACGATGATGTCAATTTCGAGTGATTCGGACATGCCGGGAGTGGAATCGCGCCTCCGAGCGACCCTAACGGCCCTTTTCGTGTATCGGGATGAACGACACGAAACTTCAAAAAAGCGGGGTCGGTTGAAGGAGGAATTCGTTAGGAACACAGTAACTTCAATTTCGAGTGTTTCGGATTTGCCGGAGGTCGAATCGGAGCGCCAAGATATGCTAACGACCATTTTCGTGCATCCGGATGACCGTCGCGAAATTTCGAGGAAATGGGGACGTTGGAAAGAGGAACTCTTAAGGAACGCGATGACGTCCGTTTCGACTTATTCGGACATGCCGGCGATCGAGTTGGGTCGCCGAGAATCCCTAGCGCCCATTTTCGTGAATTCTGATGACCGTCACGAAAATTCGAAAAAGTTGGTCGTTGGAAAGAGAAATTCGTTAGTAATGCGATGAACTTAGTTTCGAGTGATTTGGAGATGCCGGGGGTAGAATCGCGCCTCCGAGCGACCCTAACGGCCCTTTTCGTGCTTCAGGATGAACGACACGAAAATTCAAAAAAGCGGGGTCGTTGGAAGGAGGAATTTGTTAGGAACGCGATGACTTCAATTTCGAATGATTCGGATTTGCCGGAGGTCAAATCGGGACGCCAAGATATGCTAACGACCATTTTAGTGCATCCGGATGACCGTCGCGAAATTTCGAAGAAATGGAACCGTTGGTAAAGAGAAACACTTAAGGAACGCGATGACGTCTGTATCGAGTGACTCGGACATGCCGGGGGTCGAATCGGGCCGCCGAGAAACCTTAACGGCCATTTTCGTGCATCCGGATGACCGTCACGAAATTTGGAAAAAAAACGGGGTCATTCGAAAGAGAAACTCTAAAGGAACGCGATGACTTCCGTCTCGAGTGATTCCGACATGCCGGGGGTCGAATCGGGCCGCTGAAAAACCTTAATGGCAATTTTCGTGCATCCGGATGACCGTCACGAAATTTGGAAAAAAAACGGGGTCAATCGAAAGAGAAACTCTAAAGGAACGCGATGACTTCCGTCTCGAGTGATTCCGACATGCCGGGGGTCGAATCGGGCCCCCGAGAAACCGTAACGGCCCTTTTCGTGCATCAGAATGTCTGTCACGGAAATCCAAAAAAAAGGAGGTCGTTGGAAAGAGGAACTCGTTAGGAACACGATAATGTCATTTTCGAGTGATTCGGACATGCCGGGGGTCGAATCGGACCTCCGAGCGACCCTAACGTCCCTTTTCGTGCAACCGGATGACTGTCATGGAAATCCGAAAAAAGGAGGTCATTGAAAAGAGGAACTCATTAGGAACGCGATGACGTCAATTTCGAATAATTCGCACTTGCCGGGGGACGAATTGGGAATCGAGCGACCATAACGATCCTTTTCGTGCATTCGGATGACCGTAACGAAAATTCGAAATTGCGAGGCTGTTGGAAAGAGAAGCTCGTTAGGTACGCGATAACTTCATTTTTCGAGTGAATCGGACATGCCGGAGGTTGAATCAGGAAGCCAAGAAATGTTAACGACTACCGGGGTCGTTGGAAAGAGGAACTCGTTAGGAGCGCGATGACCTCAATTTCGAGTGATTCGGACATACCGGGGGTTGAATTGGGCCTCTGAGCGACCCTAATGGCCCTTTTCGTGCATACGGATGATCGACACGAAAATTCAAAAAAGGGGATCATTGGAAAGAGGAACTCGTTAGGAACGCGATGACTTCAATTTCGAGTGATTCGGACATGCCGGAGGTCGAATCGGAATGCCAAGAAATGATAATGACCATATTCGTGCATCCGGATGACCGTCGCGAAATTTCGAAAAAATGGGGCCGTTGGAAAGAGGAACGCTTAAAGAACGCGATGACGTCCGTTTCGAGTGATTCGAACTTGCCGGAAGTCGAATCGGGCACCGGAGAGACCCTAAGAACCATTTTCGTGCATCCGGATGGCCATCACGAAATTTTCAAAAAACGGGGTCGTTGGAAAAATGAAACTCTTTAGGAACGCGATGACGTTTGTTTCGAGTATTCGGACATGCCGGGGGACGAATCGGGCCGCTGATAAACCCTAACGGCCATTTTTGTGCATCAGGAAGACCGTCACGAAATTTGGAAAAAAATGGGGTCATTCGAAATAGGAACTCTTAAGGAACGCGATGACGTCTGTTTCGAGTGATTCGAACATGCCGGGGGTCGGATCGGGCCGCCGAGAAACCGTAACGGCCTTTTTCGTGCATCAGGATGACTGTCACGAAAATCCGAAAAAAGGAACTCGTTAGGAACGCGATGATGTCTGTTTTGAGTGATTCGGACATGCCGGGGGTAGAATCGGGCCTCCGAGCGACCCTAACGGTCCTTTTCGTGCTTCCGGATGATCGACACGAAAATTCGAAAAAGCGGGGTCAGTGGAAAAAGGAACTCGTTAGGAATGCGATGACTTCAATTTCGAGTGATTCGGACATGCCGGAGTTGGAATCGGGACGCCAAGAAATGCTAACGACCATTTTCGTGCATCCGGATGACTGTCACGAAATTTGGAAAAAACGGCATGATTCGAAGGAGGAACTCTTAAGGAACCCGATGACGTCCGTTTCGAGTGATTTGGACATGTCCGGGGTCGAATCAGGCCGCCGAGAAACCCTAACGGCCATTTTCGTGCATCCGGATGACCGTCACGAAATTTGGAAAAAATGGGGTCGTTGGAAAAATGAAACTCTTAAGGAACGCGATGACGTCCGTTTCCATTTATTCGGACATGCCGTGGATCGAATCGGGTCGCCGAGAACGCGATGACGTCAATTTCGAGTAATTCGCACTTGCTGGGGGACGAATCGGACATTGAGCGACCCTAACGATCCTTTTCGTGCATTCGGATGACCGTCACGAAAATTTGAAAATTCGAGGTTGTTGGAAAGAGAAACTCGTTAGGAACGCGATGACTTCAATTTCGAGTGATTCGGACATGCCGGAGGTCGAATCGGGATGCCAAGAAATGCTAACGACTATTTTTGTGCATCCGGATGACCGTCGCGAAATTTTGAAAAACTGGGGTCGTTGGAAAGAGGAACTCGTTAGGAACGCGATGACTTCAATTTCGAGTGATTCGGACATGCCGGAATGGGAATCGAGACGCCAAGAAATGCTAACGACCATTTTCGTTCATCCGGATGACCGTCACGAAATTTGAAAAAAACGGGGTCATTCGAAAGAGGAACTCTTAAGAAATGCGATAACATCCGTTTCGAATGATTCGGACATGCCGGGGGTCGAATCGGGATTCCAAAAAATGCTAACGACTATTTTCGTGCATAAGGATGACCGTCGCGAAATTTCGAAAAACTGGGGCCGTTGGAAAGAGGAACTCGTTAGGAACGCGATGATTTCAATTTCGAGTGATGCGGACATGCCGGAGGTCGAATCGGGATGCCAAGAAATGATAACGACCATATTCGTGCAACCGGATGACTGTCGCGAAAGTTCGAAGAAATGGGGCCGTTGGAAAGAGGAACGCTTAAAAAACGCGATGATGTCCGTTTCGAGTGATTCGGACTTGCCGGAAGTCGAATTGGGCAGCGGAGAGACGCTTAGAGTCATTTTCGTGCATCCGGATGACCATCACGAAATTTTGAAAAAACGGGATCGTTGGAATGAAACTCTTAAGGATCGCGATGACGTCTGTTTCAAGTGATTTGGACATGGCGAGTGTTGAATCGGGCCGCCGACAAACCGTACCAGCCCTTTTCGTGCATCAGGATGACTGTCAAGGAAATCCGAAAAAAGAAATTCGTTGGAAAGAGAAACTCTTTAGTAATGCGATGACATCAATTTTGAGTGATTCGCACTTGCCCTGGGTCGAATTGGGCATCGAGCGACCCTAACGATCCTTTTCGTGTATGCTGATAACCGTCCCGAAAATTCAAAAAAGCGAGGTCTTTGGAAAGACGAACTCGTTAGGAACGCGATGATTTCAATTTCGAGTGATTCGGACATGCCGGAGGTGGATTCGGGACGCCAAGAAATGCTAACGACCATTTTCGTGCATCCGGATAACCGTCACGAAATTTGAAAAAAACGGTGTCATTCGAAAGAGGAACTCTTAAGGAACGCGATGACGTCCGTTTCGAGTGATTCAGTCATGCCAGGTGTCGAATCGGGCCGCTGAGAAACGTTAACGGCCATTTTCGTGCATTTGGATGACTGTCACGAAATTTGGAAAAAATGGAGTCGTTGGCAAAATGAAACTCTTAAGGAACGCGATGACGTCCGTTTCAATTGGTTCGGACATGCCGAGAGTCGAATCGGGTCGCCGAGAAACCGTAACGGCCTTTTTCGTACATCAGGATGACTGTCACGGAAATCCAAAAAAAGGAGGTCGTTGAAAAGAGGAACTCGTTAGGAACGCGATGACATCAATTTTGAATAATTCGCATTTGCCGGGGGACGAATCGGGCATCGAGCGACCATAACGATCCTTTTCGTGCATCTGGATGACCGTCACAAAATTCGAAAATGCGAGGCCGTTGGAAAGAGAAACCCGTTAGATACGCGATGACTTCAGTTTCGAGTGATTCGGACATGTCGGAGGTCGAATCGATCCGCCGAGAAAACCTAACGGCCATTTTCGTGCATCCGGATGACCGTCACGAAATTTGAAAAAAACAGGGTCGTTGGAAAAATGAAACTCTTAGGCATCGCGATGACGTCCGTTTCGATTGACTCGGACATGCCGTGGGTCGAATCGGGTCGCCGAGAAACCGTAACGGCCGTTTTTGTGCATCAGGATGACTGTCACGAAAATCCAAAAAAAGGAGGTCGTTGAAAAGAGGATCTCGTTAAGAACGCGATGACGTCAATTTCGAATAATTCGCACTTGCCGGGGAACGAATAGGGCATCGAGCGACCCCAACGATCCTTTTCGTGCATCCGGATGACCGTCACGAAAATTTGAAAATGCGAGATTGTTGGAAAGAGAAACTCGTTAGGTACGCGATGACTTCAGTTTCGAGTGATTCAGACATGCCGGAGGCCGAATTGGGACGCGAAAAAATGCTAACGACTATTTTTGTGCATTCGGATGACCGTCGCGAAATTTCGAAAAACCGGGGACGTTGGAAAGAGAAACTCGTTATGAACGCGATGACTTGAATTTCGAGTGATTCGGACATGCCGCAGGTCGAATCGGGATGCCAAGAAACGCTAACGGCAATTTTCGTGCATCCGGATGACTGTCGCGAAAGTTCGAAGAAATGGGGCCGTTGGAAAGAGGAACGCTTAAAGAACGCGATGACGTCCTTTTCGAATGATTAGGACATTACAGACGTCGAATCGGGCCGCCGAGAAACCCCAACGGCCATTTTCGTGCATCCGGACGACCGTCACGAAATTTGAAAAAAAACGGGGTATTTCGAA
The DNA here is from genome assembly GCA_037074535.1 of Gleditsia sinensis. Taxonomy (NCBI): domain Eukaryota; kingdom Viridiplantae; phylum Streptophyta; class Magnoliopsida; order Fabales; family Fabaceae; genus Gleditsia; species Gleditsia sinensis. The sequence continues at coordinate 55,727,090 of CM073468.1, read as the reverse complement.
AGAGGAACTCTAAAAGAACGTGATGACGTCCGTTTCGATAGATTCGGAAATGCCGGGGGTTGAATCGGGCCGCCAAAAAACCGTATCGGCCATTTTCGTGCATCCGGATGACCGTCACAAAAATTCAAAAAACTGGGGTCGTTGGTAGGAGGAACTCGTTAGGAAGGCGATGACTTGAATTTCGATTGATTTGGACAAGCCGGGGGTCAAATCGGGCCGCTGAGAAACCCTAACGGCCATTTTCGTGCATCCGGACAACCGTCACGAAATTTGAAAAAAAGGGGGCCATTGGAAAAATGAAACTTTTAAGGAACGCGATGATGTCTGTTTTGAGTGATTCGGACATACCGAGGGTCGAATCGAGCCGCCGTGAAACCCTAACGGCCATTTTCGTGCATCCGGACAACCGTCACGAAATTTAGAAAAAAACAGGGTGATTCGAAAGAGGAACTCTAAAGGAACGCGATGATGTCCGTCTCGAGTGATTCGGACGTGCCGGGGGTCGAATTGGGCCGCCGAGAAACCGTAACGACCTATTTCGTGCATCAGGATGACTGTCACAAAAATCTGAAAAAAGGAGGTCGTTGGAGAGAGGAACTCGTTAGGAACGCGATGACGTCAATTTCGAGTGATTCGCACCTGCCGGGGGTCGAATCGGGCATCGAGCGACCACAACGATCCTTTTCGTGCATCCAGATGACCGTGACGAAAATTCGAAAAAGCGGGGTCTTTGGAGAGAGAAATTCATTAGGAACGCGATGACTTTAATTTTGAGTGATTCGGACATCGCGATTGTTGAATCGGGTCGCCGAGAAACCGTACCGTCCCTTTTCGTGCATCAGGATGACTGTCGCGGAAATCCAAAAAAAGGAGGTCGTTGGAAAGAGGAACTCTTTAGTAACGCGATGACGTCAATTTCGAGTGATTCGCACTTGCCGGGGGTCGAATTGGGCATCGAGCGACCCTAACGATCATTTTCGTGCATCCTGATAACCGTTCCGAAAATTCGAAAAAGCGGGGTCGTTGGAAAGAGGAACTCGTTAGGAACGCGGTGACATCAATTTCGAGTGATTCGGACATGTCTGAGGTGGATTCGGGACGCCCAGAAATGCTAACGACCATTTTCGTGCATCCGGATGACCGTCACAAAATTCGAAAATAAACGGTGTCATTTGAAAGAGGAACTCTTAAGGAACGCGAAGACGTCCGTTTCGAGTGATTCAGATATGGCGGGTGTCGAATCGGGCCGCCGAGAAACCTTAACGGCCATTTTCGTGCATCCGGATGACCGTCGCGTAATTTGAAAAAAATGGGGTCGTTGGAAAAATGAAACTCTTAAAGAACGCGATGACTTCAATTTCGAGTGATTCGGACATGCCGGAGTTGGAATCGGGACGCCAAGAAATGCTAACGACCATTTTCGTGCATCCGGAAGACCGTCGCGAAATTTCGAAGAAATGGGGACGTTGGAAAGAGGAACTCTTAAGGAATGCGATGACGTCCGTTTCGAGTGATTCGAACATGCCGGCGGCCGAGTGAGGTCGCCGAGAAACCCTAACGCCCATTTCAGTGAATTCGGATGACCGTCACGAAAATTCAAAAAAGCGGGGTCGTTGGAAAGAGAAATTCGTTAGTAATGCGATGACCTCAATCTCGAGTGATTTAGACATGCCGGGGGTGGAATCGCACCTCTGAGCGACCCTAACGGCCCTTTTCGTGATTCGGGATAAACGACACGAAAATTCAAAAAAGCGGGGTCGTTGGAAGGAGGAATTCGTTAGGAACCCGATGACTTCAATTTCGAGTGATTCGGATTTGCCGGAGGTCGAATCGGGGCGCCAAGATATGCTAACGACCATTTTCGTGCATCCGGATGACCGTCGCAAAATTTCGAAGAAATGGGGCCGTTGGAAAGAGAAACTCTTAAGGAACGCAATGACGTCTGTTTCGAGTGATTCGGACATGCCGGAGGTCGAATCGGGCCACCGAAAAACCGTAACGGCCTTTTTCGTGCATCAGGAGGACTGTCACGGAAATTCGAAAAAAGGATGTCGTTGAAAAGAGGAACTCTTTAGTAATACGATGACGTCAATTTCGAGTGATTCGCACTTCCCGGGGGTCGAATCGGGCATCGAGCGACCCTAACGATCCTTTTCGTGCATCCGGATAACCGTCACGAAAATTCGAAAAAGCGAGGTCGTTGGAAAGAGGAACTCATTAGGAACGCGATGACTTTAATTTCGAGTGATTCGGACATTCCGGAAGAAGAATGGGGACGCCAAGAAATGCTAACGACCATTTTTCGGGCATCCGGATGACCGTCGCGAAATTTCAAAGAAATGGGGACGTTGGAAAGAGGAACTCTTAAGGAACGCGATGACGTCCGTTTCGACTTATTCGGACATGCAGGCGATCGAGTCGAGTCGCCGAGAAACCCTAGCGCCCATTTTCGTGAATTCTGATGACCGTCACGAAAATTCGAAAAAGTTGGTCGTTGGAAAGAGAAATTCATTAGTAATGCGATGAACTTAATTTCAAGTGATTTGGACATGCCGGGGTTGGAATCACGCCTCCGAGCGACCCTAACGGCCCTTTTCGTGCATCAGGATGAACGACACGAAAATTCAAAAAAGCGGGGTCGTTGGAAGGAGGAATTCGTTAGGAACGCGATGCCTTCAATTTCGAGTGATTCGGATTTGCCGGAGGTCGAATCGGGGCGCCAAGATATGCTAACGACCATTTTCGTGCATCCGGATGACTGTCGCGAAATTTCGAAGAAATGGGGCCGTTGGAAAGAGAAACTCGTTAGAAACACGATGATGTCAATTTCGAGTGATTCGGACATGCCGGGAGTGGAATCGCGCCTCCGAGCGACCCTAACGGCCCTTTTCGTGTATCGGGATGAACGACACGAAACTTCAAAAAAGCGGGGTCGGTTGAAGGAGGAATTCGTTAGGAACACAGTAACTTCAATTTCGAGTGTTTCGGATTTGCCGGAGGTCGAATCGGAGCGCCAAGATATGCTAACGACCATTTTCGTGCATCCGGATGACCGTCGCGAAATTTCGAGGAAATGGGGACGTTGGAAAGAGGAACTCTTAAGGAACGCGATGACGTCCGTTTCGACTTATTCGGACATGCCGGCGATCGAGTTGGGTCGCCGAGAATCCCTAGCGCCCATTTTCGTGAATTCTGATGACCGTCACGAAAATTCGAAAAAGTTGGTCGTTGGAAAGAGAAATTCGTTAGTAATGCGATGAACTTAGTTTCGAGTGATTTGGAGATGCCGGGGGTAGAATCGCGCCTCCGAGCGACCCTAACGGCCCTTTTCGTGCTTCAGGATGAACGACACGAAAATTCAAAAAAGCGGGGTCGTTGGAAGGAGGAATTTGTTAGGAACGCGATGACTTCAATTTCGAATGATTCGGATTTGCCGGAGGTCAAATCGGGACGCCAAGATATGCTAACGACCATTTTAGTGCATCCGGATGACCGTCGCGAAATTTCGAAGAAATGGAACCGTTGGTAAAGAGAAACACTTAAGGAACGCGATGACGTCTGTATCGAGTGACTCGGACATGCCGGGGGTCGAATCGGGCCGCCGAGAAACCTTAACGGCCATTTTCGTGCATCCGGATGACCGTCACGAAATTTGGAAAAAAAACGGGGTCATTCGAAAGAGAAACTCTAAAGGAACGCGATGACTTCCGTCTCGAGTGATTCCGACATGCCGGGGGTCGAATCGGGCCGCTGAAAAACCTTAATGGCAATTTTCGTGCATCCGGATGACCGTCACGAAATTTGGAAAAAAAACGGGGTCAATCGAAAGAGAAACTCTAAAGGAACGCGATGACTTCCGTCTCGAGTGATTCCGACATGCCGGGGGTCGAATCGGGCCCCCGAGAAACCGTAACGGCCCTTTTCGTGCATCAGAATGTCTGTCACGGAAATCCAAAAAAAAGGAGGTCGTTGGAAAGAGGAACTCGTTAGGAACACGATAATGTCATTTTCGAGTGATTCGGACATGCCGGGGGTCGAATCGGACCTCCGAGCGACCCTAACGTCCCTTTTCGTGCAACCGGATGACTGTCATGGAAATCCGAAAAAAGGAGGTCATTGAAAAGAGGAACTCATTAGGAACGCGATGACGTCAATTTCGAATAATTCGCACTTGCCGGGGGACGAATTGGGAATCGAGCGACCATAACGATCCTTTTCGTGCATTCGGATGACCGTAACGAAAATTCGAAATTGCGAGGCTGTTGGAAAGAGAAGCTCGTTAGGTACGCGATAACTTCATTTTTCGAGTGAATCGGACATGCCGGAGGTTGAATCAGGAAGCCAAGAAATGTTAACGACTACCGGGGTCGTTGGAAAGAGGAACTCGTTAGGAGCGCGATGACCTCAATTTCGAGTGATTCGGACATACCGGGGGTTGAATTGGGCCTCTGAGCGACCCTAATGGCCCTTTTCGTGCATACGGATGATCGACACGAAAATTCAAAAAAGGGGATCATTGGAAAGAGGAACTCGTTAGGAACGCGATGACTTCAATTTCGAGTGATTCGGACATGCCGGAGGTCGAATCGGAATGCCAAGAAATGATAATGACCATATTCGTGCATCCGGATGACCGTCGCGAAATTTCGAAAAAATGGGGCCGTTGGAAAGAGGAACGCTTAAAGAACGCGATGACGTCCGTTTCGAGTGATTCGAACTTGCCGGAAGTCGAATCGGGCACCGGAGAGACCCTAAGAACCATTTTCGTGCATCCGGATGGCCATCACGAAATTTTCAAAAAACGGGGTCGTTGGAAAAATGAAACTCTTTAGGAACGCGATGACGTTTGTTTCGAGTATTCGGACATGCCGGGGGACGAATCGGGCCGCTGATAAACCCTAACGGCCATTTTTGTGCATCAGGAAGACCGTCACGAAATTTGGAAAAAAATGGGGTCATTCGAAATAGGAACTCTTAAGGAACGCGATGACGTCTGTTTCGAGTGATTCGAACATGCCGGGGGTCGGATCGGGCCGCCGAGAAACCGTAACGGCCTTTTTCGTGCATCAGGATGACTGTCACGAAAATCCGAAAAAAGGAACTCGTTAGGAACGCGATGATGTCTGTTTTGAGTGATTCGGACATGCCGGGGGTAGAATCGGGCCTCCGAGCGACCCTAACGGTCCTTTTCGTGCTTCCGGATGATCGACACGAAAATTCGAAAAAGCGGGGTCAGTGGAAAAAGGAACTCGTTAGGAATGCGATGACTTCAATTTCGAGTGATTCGGACATGCCGGAGTTGGAATCGGGACGCCAAGAAATGCTAACGACCATTTTCGTGCATCCGGATGACTGTCACGAAATTTGGAAAAAACGGCATGATTCGAAGGAGGAACTCTTAAGGAACCCGATGACGTCCGTTTCGAGTGATTTGGACATGTCCGGGGTCGAATCAGGCCGCCGAGAAACCCTAACGGCCATTTTCGTGCATCCGGATGACCGTCACGAAATTTGGAAAAAATGGGGTCGTTGGAAAAATGAAACTCTTAAGGAACGCGATGACGTCCGTTTCCATTTATTCGGACATGCCGTGGATCGAATCGGGTCGCCGAGAACGCGATGACGTCAATTTCGAGTAATTCGCACTTGCTGGGGGACGAATCGGACATTGAGCGACCCTAACGATCCTTTTCGTGCATTCGGATGACCGTCACGAAAATTTGAAAATTCGAGGTTGTTGGAAAGAGAAACTCGTTAGGAACGCGATGACTTCAATTTCGAGTGATTCGGACATGCCGGAGGTCGAATCGGGATGCCAAGAAATGCTAACGACTATTTTTGTGCATCCGGATGACCGTCGCGAAATTTTGAAAAACTGGGGTCGTTGGAAAGAGGAACTCGTTAGGAACGCGATGACTTCAATTTCGAGTGATTCGGACATGCCGGAATGGGAATCGAGACGCCAAGAAATGCTAACGACCATTTTCGTTCATCCGGATGACCGTCACGAAATTTGAAAAAAACGGGGTCATTCGAAAGAGGAACTCTTAAGAAATGCGATAACATCCGTTTCGAATGATTCGGACATGCCGGGGGTCGAATCGGGATTCCAAAAAATGCTAACGACTATTTTCGTGCATAAGGATGACCGTCGCGAAATTTCGAAAAACTGGGGCCGTTGGAAAGAGGAACTCGTTAGGAACGCGATGATTTCAATTTCGAGTGATGCGGACATGCCGGAGGTCGAATCGGGATGCCAAGAAATGATAACGACCATATTCGTGCAACCGGATGACTGTCGCGAAAGTTCGAAGAAATGGGGCCGTTGGAAAGAGGAACGCTTAAAAAACGCGATGATGTCCGTTTCGAGTGATTCGGACTTGCCGGAAGTCGAATTGGGCAGCGGAGAGACGCTTAGAGTCATTTTCGTGCATCCGGATGACCATCACGAAATTTTGAAAAAACGGGATCGTTGGAATGAAACTCTTAAGGATCGCGATGACGTCTGTTTCAAGTGATTTGGACATGGCGAGTGTTGAATCGGGCCGCCGACAAACCGTACCAGCCCTTTTCGTGCATCAGGATGACTGTCAAGGAAATCCGAAAAAAGAAATTCGTTGGAAAGAGAAACTCTTTAGTAATGCGATGACATCAATTTTGAGTGATTCGCACTTGCCCTGGGTCGAATTGGGCATCGAGCGACCCTAACGATCCTTTTCGTGTATGCTGATAACCGTCCCGAAAATTCAAAAAAGCGAGGTCTTTGGAAAGACGAACTCGTTAGGAACGCGATGATTTCAATTTCGAGTGATTCGGACATGCCGGAGGTGGATTCGGGACGCCAAGAAATGCTAACGACCATTTTTGTGCATCCGGATAACCGTCACGAAATTTGAAAAAAACGGTGTCATTCGAAAGAGGAACTCTTAAGGAACGCGATGACGTCCGTTTCGAGTGATTCAGTCATGCCAGGTGTCGAATCGGGCCGCTGAGAAACGTTAACGGCCATTTTCGTGCATTTGGATGACTGTCACGAAATTTGGAAAAAATGGAGTCGTTGGCAAAATGAAACTCTTAAGGAACGCGATGACGTCCGTTTCAATTGGTTCGGACATGCCGAGAGTCGAATCGGGTCGCCGAGAAACCGTAACGGCCTTTTTCGTACATCAGGATGACTGTCACGGAAATCCAAAAAAAGGAGGTCGTTGAAAAGAGGAACTCGTTAGGAACGCGATGACATCAATTTTGAATAATTCGCATTTGCCGGGGGACGAATCGGGCATCGAGCGACCATAACGATCCTTTTCGTGCATCTGGATGACCGTCACAAAATTCGAAAATGCGAGGCCGTTGGAAAGAGAAACCCGTTAGATACGCGATGACTTCAGTTTCGAGTGATTCGGACATGTCGGAGGTCGAATCGATCCGCCGAGAAAACCTAACGGCCATTTTCGTGCATCCGGATGACCGTCACGAAATTTGAAAAAAACAGGGTCGTTGGAAAAATGAAACTCTTAGGCATCGCGATGACGTCCGTTTCGATTGACTCGGACATGCCGTGGGTCGAATCGGGTCGCCGAGAAACCGTAACGGCCGTTTTTGTGCATCAGGATGACTGTCACGAAAATCCAAAAAAAGGAGGTCGTTGAAAAGAGGATCTCGTTAAGAACGCGATGACGTCAATTTCGAATAATTCGCACTTGCCGGGGAACGAATAGGGCATCGAGCGACCCCAACGATCCTTTTCGTGCATCCGGATGACCGTCACGAAAATTTGAAAATGCGAGATTGTTGGAAAGAGAAACTCGTTAGGTACGCGATGACTTCAGTTTCGAGTGATTCAGACATGCCGGAGGCCGAATTGGGACGCGAAAAAATGCTAACGACTATTTTTGTGCATTCGGATGACCGTCGCGAAATTTCGAAAAACCGGGGACGTTGGAAAGAGAAACTCGTTATGAACGCGATGACTTGAATTTCGAGTGATTCGGACATGCCGCAGGTCGAATCGGGATGCCAAGAAACGCTAACGGCAATTTTCGTGCATCCGGATGACTGTCGCGAAAGTTCGAAGAAATGGGGCCGTTGGAAAGAGGAACGCTTAAAGAACGCGATGACGTCCTTTTCGAATGATTAGGACATTACAGACGTCGAATCGGGCCGCCGAGAAACCCCAACGGCCATTTTCGTGCATCCGGACGACCGTCACGAAATTTGAAAAAAAACGGGGTATTTCGAAAGAGGAACTCTAAAAGAACGTGATGACGTCCGTTTCGATAGATTCGGAAATGCCGGGGGTTGAATCGGGCCGCCAAAAAACCGTATCGGCCATTTTCGTGCATCCGGATGACCGTCACAAAAATTCAAAAAACCGGGGTCGTTGGTAGGAGGAACTCGTTAGGAAGGCGATGACTTGAATTTCGATTGATTTGGACAAGCCGGGGGTCAAATCGGGCCGCTGAGAAACCCTAACGGCCATTTTCGTGCATCCGGACAACCGTCACGAAATTTGAAAAAAAGGGGGCCATTGGAAAAATGAAACTTTTAAGGAACGCGATGATGTCTGTTTTGAGTGATTCGGACATACCGAGGGTCGAATCGAGCCGCCGTGAAACCCTAACGGCCATTTTCGTGCATCCGGACAACCGTCACGAAATTTAGAAAAAAACAGGGTGATTCGAAAGAGGAACTCTAAAGGAACGCGATGATGTCCGTCTCGAGTGATTCGGACGTGCCGGGGGTCGAATTGGGCCGCCGAGAAACCGTAACGACCTATTTCGTGCATCAGGATGACTGTCACAAAAATCTGAAAAAAGGAGGTCGTTGGAGAGAGGAACTCGTTAGGAACGCGATGACGTCAATTTCGAGTGATTCGCACCTGCCGGGGGTCGAATCGGGCATCGAGCGACCACAACGATCCTTTTCGTGCATCCAGATGACCGTGACGAAAATTCGAAAAAGCGGGGTCTTTGGAGAGAGAAATTCATTAGGAACGCGATGACTTTAATTTTGAGTGATTCGGACATCGCGATTGTTGAATCGGGTCGCCGAGAAACCGTACCGTCCCTTTTCGTGCATCAGGATGACTGTCGCGGAAATCCAAAAAAAGGAGGTCGTTGGAAAGAGGAACTCTTTAGTAACGCGATGACGTCAATTTCGAGTGATTCGCACTTGCCGGGGGTCGAATTGGGCATCGAGCGACCCTAACGATCATTTTCGTGCATCCTGATAACCGTTCCGAAAATTCGAAAAAGCGGGGTCGTTGGAAAGAGGAACTCGTTAGGAACGCGGTGACATCAATTTCGAGTGATTCGGACATGTCTGAGGTGGATTCGGGACGCCCAGAAATGCTAACGACCATTTTCGTGCATCCGGATGACCGTCACAAAATTCGAAAATAAACGGTGTCATTTGAAAGAGGAACTCTTAAGGAACGCGAAGACGTCCGTTTCGAGTGATTCAGATATGGCGGGTGTCGAATCGGGCCGCCGAGAAACCTTAACGGCCATTTTCGTGCATCCGGATGACCGTCGCGTAATTTGAAAAAAATGGGGTCGTTGGAAAAATGAAACTCTTAAAGAACGCGATGACTTCAATTTCGAGTGATTCGGACATGCCGGAGTTGGAATCGGGACGCCAAGAAATGCTAACGACCATTTTCGTGCATCCGGAAGACCGTCGCGAAATTTCGAAGAAATGGGGACGTTGGAAAGAGGAACTCTTAAGGAATGCGATGACGTCCGTTTCGAGTGATTCGAACATGCCGGCGGCCGAGTGAGGTCGCCGAGAAACCCTAACGCCCATTTCAGTGAATTCGGATGACCGTCACGAAAATTCAAAAAAGCGGGGTCGTTGGAAAGAGAAATTCGTTAGTAATGCGATGACCTCAATCTCGAGTGATTTAGACATGCCGGGGGTGGAATCGCACCTCTGAGCGACCCTAACGGCCCTTTTCGTGATTCGGGATAAACGACACGAAAATTCAAAAAAGCGGGGTCGTTGGAAGGAGGAATTCGTTAGGAACCCGATGACTTCAATTTCGAGTGATTCGGATTTGCCGGAGGTCGAATCGGGGCGCCAAGATATGCTAACGACCATTTTCGTGCATCCGGATGACCGTCGCAAAATTTCGAAGAAATGGGGCCGTTGGAAAGAGAAACTCTTAAGGAACGCAATGACGTCTGTTTCGAGTGATTCGGACATGCCGGAGGTCGAATCGGGCCACCGAAAAACCGTAACGGCCTTTTTCGTGCATCAGGAGGACTGTCACGGAAATTCGAAAAAAGGATGTCGTTGAAAAGAGGAACTCTTTAGTAATACGATGACGTCAATTTCGAGTGATTCGCACTTCCCGGGGGTCGAATCGGGCATCGAGCGACCCTAACGATCCTTTTCGTGCATCCGGATAACCGTCACGAAAATTCGAAAAAGCGAGGTCGTTGGAAAGAGGAACTCATTAGGAACGCGATGACTTTAATTTCGAGTGATTCGGACATTCCGGAAGAAGAATGGGGACGCCAAGAAATGCTAACGACCATTTTTCGGGCATCCGGATGACCGTCGCGAAATTTCAAAGAAATGGGGACGTTGGAAAGAGGAACTCTTAAGGAACGCGATGACGTCCGTTTCGACTTATTCGGACATGCAGGCGATCGAGTCGAGTCGCCGAGAAACCCTAGCGCCCATTTTCGTGAATTCTGATGACCGTCACGAAAATTCGAAAAAGTTGGTCGTTGGAAAGAGAAATTCATTAGTAATGCGATGAACTTAATTTCAAGTGATTTGGACATGCCGGGGTTGGAATCACGCCTCCGAGCGACCCTAACGGCCCTTTTCGTGCATCAGGATGAACGACACGAAAATTCAAAAAAGCGGGGTCGTTGGAAGGAGGAATTCGTTAGGAACGCGATGCCTTCAATTTCGAGTGATTCGGATTTGCCGGAGGTCGAATCGGGGCGCCAAGATATGCTAACGACCATTTTCGTGCATCCGGATGACTGTCGCGAAATTTCGAAGAAATGGGGCCGTTGGAAAGAGAAACTCGTTAGAAACACGATGATGTCAATTTCGAGTGATTCGGACATGCCGGGAGTGGAATCGCGCCTCCGAGCGACCCTAACGGCCCTTTTCGTGTATCGGGATGAACGACACGAAACTTCAAAAAAGCGGGGTCGGTTGAAGGAGGAATTCGTTAGGAACACAGTAACTTCAATTTCGAGTGTTTCGGATTTGCCGGAGGTCGAATCGGAGCGCCAAGATATGCTAACGACCATTTTCGTGCATCCGGATGACCGTCGCGAAATTTCGAGGAAATGGGGACGTTGGAAAGAGGAACTCTTAAGGAACGCGATGACGTCCGTTTCGACTTATTCGGACATGCCGGCGATCGAGTTGGGTCGCCGAGAATCCCTAGCGCCCATTTTCGTGAATTCTGATGACCGTCACGAAAATTCGAAAAAGTTGGTCGTTGGAAAGAGAAATTCGTTAGTAATGCGATGAACTTAGTTTCGAGTGATTTGGAGATGCCGGGGGTAGAATCGCGCCTCCGAGCGACCCTAACGGCCCTTTTCGTGCTTCAGGATGAACGACACGAAAATTCAAAAAAGCGGGGTCGTTGGAAGGAGGAATTTGTTAGGAACGCGATGACTTCAATTTCGAATGATTCGGATTTGCCGGAGGTCAAATCGGGACGCCAAGATATGCTAACGACCATTTTAGTGCATCCGGATGACCGTCGCGAAATTTCGAAGAAATGGAACCGTTGGTAAAGAGAAACACTTAAGGAACGCGATGACGTCTGTATCGAGTGACTCGGACATGCCGGGGGTCGAATCGGGCCGCCGAGAAACCTTAACGGCCATTTTCGTGCATCCGGATGACCGTCACGAAATTTGGAAAAAAAACGGGGTCATTCGAAAGAGAAACTCTAAAGGAACGCGATGACTTCCGTCTCGAGTGATTCCGACATGCCGGGGGTCGAATCGGGCCGCTGAAAAACCTTAATGGCAATTTTCGTGCATCCGGATGACCGTCACGAAATTTGGAAAAAAAACGGGGTCAATCGAAAGAGAAACTCTAAAGGAACGCGATGACTTCCGTCTCGAGTGATTCCGACATGCCGGGGGTCGAATCGGGCCCCCGAGAAACCGTAACGGCCCTTTTCGTGCATCAGAATGTCTGTCACGGAAATCCAAAAAAAAGGAGGTCGTTGGAAAGAGGAACTCGTTAGGAACACGATAATGTCATTTTCGAGTGATTCGGACATGCCGGGGGTCGAATCGGACCTCCGAGCGACCCTAACGTCCCTTTTCGTGCAACCGGATGACTGTCATGGAAATCCGAAAAAAGGAGGTCATTGAAAAGAGGAACTCATTAGGAACGCGATGACGTCAATTTCGAATAATTCGCACTTGCCGGGGGACGAATTGGGAATCGAGCGACCATAACGATCCTTTTCGTGCATTCGGATGACCGTAACGAAAATTCGAAATTGCGAGGCTGTTGGAAAGAGAAGCTCGTTAGGTACGCGATAACTTCATTTTTCGAGTGAATCGGACATGCCGGAGGTTGAATCAGGAAGCCAAGAAATGTTAACGACTACCGGGGTCGTTGGAAAGAGGAACTCGTTAGGAGCGCGATGACCTCAATTTCGAGTGATTCGGACATACCGGGGGTTGAATTGGGCCTCTGAGCGACCCTAATGGCCCTTTTCGTGCATACGGATGATCGACACGAAAATTCAAAAAAGGGGATCATTGGAAAGAGGAACTCGTTAGGAACGCGATGACTTCAATTTCGAGTGATTCGGACATGCCGGAGGTCGAATCGGAATGCCAAGAAATGATAATGACCATATTCGTGCATCCGGATGACCGTCGCGAAATTTCGAAAAAATGGGGCCGTTGGAAAGAGGAACGCTTAAAGAACGCGATGACGTCCGTTTCGAGTGATTCGAACTTGCCGGAAGTCGAATCGGGCACCGGAGAGACCCTAAGAACCATTTTCGTGCATCCGGATGGCCATCACGAAATTTTCAAAAAACGGGGTCGTTGGAAAAATGAAACTCTTTAGGAACGCGATGACGTTTGTTTCGAGTATTCGGACATGCCGGGGGACGAATCGGGCCGCTGATAAACCCTAACGGCCATTTTTGTGCATCAGGAAGACCGTCACGAAATTTGGAAAAAAATGGGGTCATTCGAAATAGGAACTCTTAAGGAACGCGATGACGTCTGTTTCGAGTGATTCGAACATGCCGGGGGTCGGATCGGGCCGCCGAGAAACCGTAACGGCCTTTTTCGTGCATCAGGATGACTGTCACGAAAATCCGAAAAAAGGAACTCGTTAGGAACGCGATGATGTCTGTTTTGAGTGATTCGGACATGCCGGGGGTAGAATCGGGCCTCCGAGCGACCCTAACGGTCCTTTTCGTGCTTCCGGATGATCGACACGAAAATTCGAAAAAGCGGGGTCAGTGGAAAAAGGAACTCGTTAGGAATGCGATGACTTCAATTTCGAGTGATTCGGACATGCCGGAGTTGGAATCGGGACGCCAAGAAATGCTAACGACCATTTTCGTGCATCCGGATGACTGTCACGAAATTTGGAAAAAACGGCATGATTCGAAGGAGGAACTCTTAAGGAACCCGATGACGTCCGTTTCGAGTGATTTGGACATGTCCGGGGTCGAATCAGGCCGCCGAGAAACCCTAACGGCCATTTTCGTGCATCCGGATGACCGTCACGAAATTTGGAAAAAATGGGGTCGTTGGAAAAATGAAACTCTTAAGGAACGCGATGACGTCCGTTTCCATTTATTCGGACATGCCGTGGATCGAATCGGGTCGCCGAGAACGCGATGACGTCAATTTCGAGTAATTCGCACTTGCTGGGGGACGAATCGGACATTGAGCGACCCTAACGATCCTTTTCGTGCATTCGGATGACCGTCACGAAAATTTGAAAATTCGAGGTTGTTGGAAAGAGAAACTCGTTAGGAACGCGATGACTTCAATTTCGAGTGATTCGGACATGCCGGAGGTCGAATCGGGATGCCAAGAAATGCTAACGACTATTTTTGTGCATCCGGATGACCGTCGCGAAATTTTGAAAAACTGGGGTCGTTGGAAAGAGGAACTCGTTAGGAACGCGATGACTTCAATTTCGAGTGATTCGGACATGCCGGAATGGGAATCGAGACGCCAAGAAATGCTAACGACCATTTTCGTTCATCCGGATGACCGTCACGAAATTTGAAAAAAACGGGGTCATTCGAAAGAGGAACTCTTAAGAAATGCGATAACATCCGTTTCGAATGATTCGGACATGCCGGGGGTCGAATCGGGATTCCAAAAAATGCTAACGACTATTTTCGTGCATAAGGATGACCGTCGCGAAATTTCGAAAAACTGGGGCCGTTGGAAAGAGGAACTCGTTAGGAACGCGATGATTTCAATTTCGAGTGATGCGGACATGCCGGAGGTCGAATCGGGATGCCAAGAAATGATAACGACCATATTCGTGCAACCGGATGACTGTCGCGAAAGTTCGAAGAAATGGGGCCGTTGGAAAGAGGAACGCTTAAAAAACGCGATGATGTCCGTTTCGAGTGATTCGGACTTGCCGGAAGTCGAATTGGGCAGCGGAGAGACGCTTAGAGTCATTTTCGTGCATCCGGATGACCATCACGAAATTTTGAAAAAACGGGATCGTTGGAATGAAACTCTTAAGGATCGCGATGACGTCTGTTTCAAGTGATTTGGACATGGCGAGTGTTGAATCGGGCCGCCGACAAACCGTACCAGCCCTTTTCGTGCATCAGGATGACTGTCAAGGAAATCCGAAAAAAGAAATTCGTTGGAAAGAGAAACTCTTTAGTAATGCGATGACATCAATTTTGAGTGATTCGCACTTGCCCTGGGTCGAATTGGGCATCGAGCGACCCTAACGATCCTTTTCGTGTATGCTGATAACCGTCCCGAAAATTCAAAAAAGCGAGGTCTTTGGAAAGACGAACTCGTTAGGAACGCGATGATTTCAATTTCGAGTGATTCGGACATGCCGGAGGTGGATTCGGGACGCCAAGAAATGCTAACGACCATTTTCGTGCATCCGGATAACCGTCACGAAATTTGAAAAAAACGGTGTCATTCGAAAGAGGAACTCTTAAGGAACGCGATGACGTCCGTTTCGAGTGATTCAGTCATGCCAGGTGTCGAATCGGGCCGCTGAGAAACGTTAACGGCCATTTTCGTGCATTTGGATGACTGTCACGAAATTTGGAAAAAATGGAGTCGTTGGCAAAATGAAACTCTTAAGGAACGCGATGACGTCCGTTTCAATTGGTTCGGACATGCCGAGAGTCGAATCGGGTCGCCGAGAAACCGTAACGGCCTTTTTCGTACATCAGGATGACTGTCACGGAAATCCAAAAAAAGGAGGTCGTTGAAAAGAGGAACTCGTTAGGAACGCGATGACATCAATTTTGAATAATTCGCATTTGCCGGGGGACGAATCGGGCATCGAGCGACCATAACGATCCTTTTCGTGCATCTGGATGACCGTCACAAAATTCGAAAATGCGAGGCCGTTGGAAAGAGAAACCCGTTAGATACGCGATGACTTCAGTTTCGAGTGATTCGGACATGTCGGAGGTCGAATCGATCCGCCGAGAAAACCTAACGGCCATTTTCGTGCATCCGGATGACCGTCACGAAATTTGAAAAAAACAGGGTCGTTGGAAAAATGAAACTCTTAGGCATCGCGATGACGTCCGTTTCGATTGACTCGGACATGCCGTGGGTCGAATCGGGTCGCCGAGAAACCGTAACGGCCGTTTTTGTGCATCAGGATGACTGTCACGAAAATCCAAAAAAAGGAGGTCGTTGAAAAGAGGATCTCGTTAAGAACGCGATGACGTCAATTTCGAATAATTCGCACTTGCCGGGGAACGAATAGGGCATCGAGCGACCCCAACGATCCTTTTCGTGCATCCGGATGACCGTCACGAAAATTTGAAAATGCGAGATTGTTGGAAAGAGAAACTCGTTAGGTACGCGATGACTTCAGTTTCGAGTGATTCAGACATGCCGGAGGCCGAATTGGGACGCGAAAAAATGCTAACGACTATTTTTGTGCATTCGGATGACCGTCGCGAAATTTCGAAAAACCGGGGACGTTGGAAAGAGAAACTCGTTATGAACGCGATGACTTGAATTTCGAGTGATTCGGACATGCCGCAGGTCGAATCGGGATGCCAAGAAACGCTAACGGCAATTTTCGTGCATCCGGATGACTGTCGCGAAAGTTCGAAGAAATGGGGCCGTTGGAAAGAGGAACGCTTAAAGAACGCGATGACGTCCTTTTCGAATGATTAGGACATTACAGACGTCGAATCGGGCCGCCGAGAAACCCCAACGGCCATTTTCGTGCATCCGGACGACCGTCACGAAATTTGAAAAAAAACGGGGTATTTCGAAAGAGGAACTCTAAAAGAACGTGATGACGTCCGTTTCGATAGATTCGGAAATGCCGGGGGTTGAATCGGGCCGCCAAAAAACCGTATCGGCCATTTTCGTGCATCCGGATGACCGTCACAAAAATTCAAAAAACCGGGGTCGTTGGTAGGAGGAACTCGTTAGGAAGGCGATGACTTGAATTTCGATTGATTTGGACAAGCCGGGGGTCAAATCGGGCCGCTGAGAAACCCTAACGGCCATTTTCGTGCATCCGGACAACCGTCACGAAATTTGAAAAAAAGGGGGCCATTGGAAAAATGAAACTTTTAAGGAACGCGATGATGTCTGTTTTGAGTGATTCGGACATACCGAGGGTCGAATCGAGCCGCCGTGAAACCCTAACGGCCATTTTCGTGCATCCGGACAACCGTCACGAAATTTAGAAAAAAACAGGGTGATTCGAAAGAGGAACTCTAAAGGAACGCGATGATGTCCGTCTCGAGTGATTCGGACGTGCCGGGGGTCGAATTGGGCCGCCGAGAAACCGTAACGACCTATTTCGTGCATCAGGATGACTGTCACAAAAATCTGAAAAAAGGAGGTCGTTAGAGAGAGGAACTCGTTAGGAACGCGATGACGTCAATTTCGAGTGATTCGCACCTGCCGGGGGTCGAATCGGGCATCGAGCGACCACAACGATCCTTTTCGTGCATCCAGATGACCGTGACGAAAATTCGAAAAAGCGGGGTCTTTGGAGAGAGAAATTCATTAGGAACGCGATGACTTTAATTTTGAGTGATTCGGACATCGCGATTGTTGAATCGGGTCGCCGAGAAACCGTACCGTCCCTTTTCGTGCATCAGGATGACTGTCGCGGAAATCCAAAAAAAGGAGGTCGTTGGAAAGAGGAACTCTTTAGTAACGCGATGACGTCAATTTCGAGTGATTCGCACTTGCCGGGGGTCGAATTGGGCATCGAGCGACCCTAACGATCATTTTCGTGCATCCTGATAACCGTTCCGAAAATTCGAAAAAGCGGGGTCGTTGGAAAGAGGAACTCGTTAGGAACGCGGTGACATCAATTTCGAGTGATTCGGACATGTCTGAGGTGGATTCGGGACGCCCAGAAATGCTAACGACCATTTTCGTGCATCCGGATGACCGTCACAAAATTCGAAAATAAACGGTGTCATTTGAAAGAGGAACTCTTAAGGAACGCGAAGACGTCCGTTTCGAGTGATTCAGATATGGCGGGTGTCGAATCGGGCCGCCGAGAAACCTTAACGGCCATTTTCGTGCATCCGGATGACCGTCGCGTAATTTGAAAAAAATGGGGTCGTTGGAAAAATGAAACTCTTAAAGAACGCGATGACTTCAATTTCGAGTGATTCGGACATGCCGGAGTTGGAATCGGGACGCCAAGAAATGCTAACGACCATTTTCGTGCATCCGGAAGACCGTCGCGAAATTTCGAAGAAATGGGGACGTTGGAAAGAGGAACTCTTAAGGAATGCGATGACGTCCGTTTCGAGTGATTCGAACATGCCGGCGGCCGAGTGAGGTCGCCGAGAAACCCTAACGCCCATTTCAGTGAATTCGGATGACCGTCACGAAAATTCAAAAAAGCGGGGTCGTTGGAAAGAGAAATTCGTTAGTAATGCGATGACCTCAATCTCGAGTGATTTAGACATGCCGGGGGTGGAATCGCACCTCTGAGCGACCCTAACGGCCCTTTTCGTGATTCGGGATAAACGACACGAAAATTCAAAAAAGCGGGGTCGTTGGAAGGAGGAATTCGTTAGGAACCCGATGACTTCAATTTCGAGTGATTCGGATTTGCCGGAGGTCGAATCGGGGCGCCAAGATATGCTAACGACCATTTTCGTGCATCCGGATGACCGTCGCAAAATTTCGAAGAAATGGGGCCGTTGGAAAGAGAAACTCTTAAGGAACGCAATGACGTCTGTTTCGAGTGATTCGGACATGCCGGAGGTCGAATCGGGCCACCGAAAAACCGTAACGGCCTTTTTCGTGCATCAGGAGGACTGTCACGGAAATTCGAAAAAAGGATGTCGTTGAAAAGAGGAACTCTTTAGTAATACGATGACGTCAATTTCGAGTGATTCGCACTTCCCGGGGGTCGAATCGGGCATCGAGCGACCCTAACGATCCTTTTCGTGCATCCGGATAACCGTCACGAAAATTCGAAAAAGCGAGGTCGTTGGAAAGAGGAACTCATTAGGAACGCGATGACTTTAATTTCGAGTGATTCGGACATTCCGGAAGAAGAATGGGGACGCCAAGAAATGCTAACGACCATTTTTCGGGCATCCGGATGACCGTCGCGAAATTTCAAAGAAATGGGGACGTTGGAAAGAGGAACTCTTAAGGAACGCGATGACGTCCGTTTCGACTTATTCGGACATGCAGGCGATCGAGTCGAGTCGCCGAGAAACCCTAGCGCCCATTTTCGTGAATTCTGATGACCGTCACGAAAATTCGAAAAAGTTGGTCGTTGGAAAGAGAAATTCATTAGTAATGCGATGAACTTAATTTCAAGTGATTTGGACATGCCGGGGTTGGAATCACGCCTCCGAGCGACCCTAACGGCCCTTTTCGTGCATCAGGATGAACGACACGAAAATTCAAAAAAGCGGGGTCGTTGGAAGGAGGAATTCGTTAGGAACGCGATGCCTTCAATTTCGAGTGATTCGGATTTGCCGGAGGTCGAATCGGGGCGCCAAGATATGCTAACGACCATTTTCGTGCATCCGAATGACTGTCGCGAAATTTCGAAGAAATGGGGCCGTTGGAAAGAGAAACTCGTTAGAAACACGATGATGTCAATTTCGAGTGATTCGGACATGCCGGGAGTGGAATCGCGCCTCCGAGCGACCCTAACGGCCCTTTTCGTGTATCGGGATGAACGACACGAAACTTCAAAAAAGCGGGGTCGGTTGAAGGAGGAATTCGTTAGGAACACAGTAACTTCAATTTCGAGTGTTTCGGATTTGCCGGAGGTCGAATCGGAGCGCCAAGATATGCTAACGACCATTTTCGTGCATCCGGATGACCGTCGCGAAATTTCGAGGAAATGGGGACGTTGGAAAGAGGAACTCTTAAGGAACGCGATGACGTCCGTTTCGACTTATTCGGACATGCCGGCGATCGAGTTGGGTCGCCGAGAATCCCTAGCGCCCATTTTCGTGAATTCTGATGACCGTCACGAAAATTCGAAAAAGTTGGTCGTTGGAAAGAGAAATTCGTTAGTAATGCGATGAACTTAGTTTCGAGTGATTTGGAGATGCCGGGGGTAGAATCGCGCCTCCGAGCGACCCTAACGGCCCTTTTCGTGCTTCAGGATGAACGACACGAAAATTCAAAAAAGCGGGGTCGTTGGAAGGAGGAATTTGTTAGGAACGCGATGACTTCAATTTCGAATGATTCGGATTTGCCGGAGGTCAAATCGGGACGCCAAGATATGCTAACGACCATTTTAGTGCATCCGGATGACCGTCGCGAAATTTCGAAGAAATGGAACCGTTGGTAAAGAGAAACACTTAAGGAACGCGATGACGTCTGTATCGAGTGACTCGGACATGCCGGGGGTCGAATCGGGCCGCCGAGAAACCTTAACGGCCATTTTCGTGCATCCGGATGACCGT